>OX451740.1:675811385-678211385 GCA_948472305.1 Vicia faba
AGAATTTCTTCATCCCCAATTTCTGACCTAAATTTTCTTCAATGTTCATGGCCAAAATTCTCACAGCACGCATAATATAAATGAAAAGTAAATACATGGATGGCTTCAGGGCTATGAGTAGAACATGTTTTCTTCACAAACCTAAGCTTAATCATGCCTGGATAGAGAGATAGAAGTTCATGTTTTTACCTGTTTCAGCTTGACTTGAACAGAACAATGTAGCAACTTCCAATGGATTTTGAGCTTTTGTACAGCTTGCTTGAAGTCCAAGGATGCTTCTCCATCTCCTAGCTTGCTTTAAAATCAACTGAATCGTGTTATGGAAGTCAACCTGCACAGCTTGAAAATAAAAATGGCAAACATGGTTATGAGTGTTACAGCTTGAGTTCAATGCTTGGGATAGCTTCAGTGGATGATATGGAACATGTTTCAACTCTTTTCATCCAAAATGCAGGAGTGGAAATGTTTGTGGAAGTCAAGTTGCAGACATTACTCTGTTTCTGTAGCAAGAGGGTGTTTTTGTGTTTGAGGGGTGGTTGATTCGTGCCTTAGGCTTGCTTGGATGTATGAAAGATGAGAACAAGGTTTGTGTTTGGCTGTGTTGACAGGAACGAGAGTTGGAGAGTTTTTGCAAGCTTTCTTCTAATGTAAGCAAGGATAGTGTAAGTTCCAATACAAGCCTATACCACCCTCTATGTATGCTGCATCTCTTGTTCTTGATCAGAGGGATTTGTGTACAAATGCTAGCCTCAAAGATCTGGCCCATGCCTCTTGGATTTGAATTTGACATAAAGCACTACTTTACAAAAATGGCAAAGTTGCTTTTTCTAATTATGGATTAGTTCTTTGTGTAATGACTAAATGCACAAAACAAAGCTTGAACACAAAGGTTAGGCATTTAATTATGGAGTGCAAACTTGGTTTAGAGGCCTGCAAGCTAGCTTGTACAAGATGATTTGAAAAATGCCAATGTTATGAACAAGCCTTGGCCAAGAACAAAAGTGAATTTTGCCCAACTTTGCAAATTCGATTATCCCTAACCACAAGGGTGTTTGAGAAGTTCTTGGACAATTTGGAAAGCTTGGAATGTGTACTACAATCCATATTTGTAATTCAAATTGAAACTCCAAGTGGAAGCATGTGAAAAATGGCCAAGAAGTAGAACAAAAATCCTGCCTAGAATAGGTCAAAAATTTTCTAAGTTAAAAATGTTTTGCACCCTTGTTCCAAAAATTATAACTTGAGCTATAATCTTCCTTTGAGAAAAATTTGTGAATCAAAGTTTTAGATTTTGCAATAGACTACAACTTTCATGTTTTGAGTTTTGTTTGAATCCAATTTTATCTTGATGAAAAAATGGGACAAAGTTAGAAAAAAATAAGGAAGTTTCATAACTTTGAAAAATTCTAAGTTATGAAATTTTCTCATTCTAAACCCTAATTTGCAATTTTGGGTTTCTTGATGAACAAGTTTCATAATTTTACATGTCTTGATAAAAAATGAATCTTGGCACTTGATTTTGACCAAAAGGTCAAAGTTTGACTTTTCAGTATACAGTCAAATTTTGATTAGTTGACTGGAAAATTCATCTGTCAATCCTATGCATTTGAGATCTTTTGAACTTGTTGAATGTGTCAAGACAATGCCATTGAGTCCTTGAGTCCATATGTGAACTTGGTTTGCCATTGGTTAGGTCAAACAGTCAAAAATTGCCTTTGTGCAGTCAAAACCCTAAAAATGACCATTTTGCCCTTTTGGTAATCTGATCAAATTTCTTGTGGAATGGTGATCAAAACTTGACCAAATGGTTCATATGAGTTCATAATATTGATGTGGGTCAAAAATCATGAGGTTTGACTGTCAATTGGCCACAGTTGACTTTTTCTCCAATACAGCGATTTCTAGGTCAACTGTCCAATTGACTGGGCAAAGATTGGAATCAAGGCTTGAAACTTGGTATGGATAAACTTGTGAGTCCAACATGAAGCATGAAAGTCACTTTGGGCATTTTAGGTCAAAACATATTTGTGCAAACTCAAACCCTAAGTTGGGTCAACAGTGCAAGGAGGGGTCTTGAGTAGAGCAAACCCTAACTTGATCTTGAGATCCAAGAGTCTTGTGATGAGAAAAATGTTGATGAAAAGAGAGGGCAAATTTTGGGGTACAACACATTTGCTGTTAATAAAGGCATCACTCTGTATCAGATGGATGTTAAGAGTGCATTCTTAAATGGCTATATAGAAGAAGAGGTATATGTGCACCAACCCCCTGGTTTTGAAAGTTCTAAAAATCCAGAATATGTTTTCAAACTAAAGAAGTCACTCTATGGTCTGAAACAAGCTCCCAGAACTTGGTATGAAAGACTAAGTAACTTTCTGTTAAAAAAGGAATTCACCAGAGGGAATGTGGACACAACCTTGTTATGTAAGACAGTTAAGAATGACATTTAGTATGTCAGATTTATGTTGATGACATCATATTTGGATCTACTAAACCCTCTCTGGGAAGAAAGTTTGCTAAATGCATGCAGGCAGAATTTGAGATGAGCCTAATGGGGGAACTAAAATTCTTTCTGGGCATTCAGATTAATCAAACCCCAGAAGGAACTTACATTCATCAGAGCAAATACGTTAGAGAACTTCTGAAGAAATTTGATCTCTCAGAATGTAAGCCATCAAATATTCCAATGCATCCCACGTGCATTCTGGAAAGAGAAGAGGTAAGTAAAAAGGTAGAACAGAAGGTCTACAGAGGTATGATTGGTTCTCTTCTATATCTGACGGCTTCAAGGCCTGACATTCTATTCAGTGTTTGCATTTGTGCTAGATTCCAATCAGATCCTAGAGAATCTCACTTAACAGCAGTTAAGCGAATTTTCAAGTATCTGAAAGGTACTACTAATCTAGGTCTGTTTTATAGAAAATCAAGTGATTACAGTTTGATAGGATACTGTGATGCTGATTTCCCTGGAGACAGAGTGGAACGTAAAAGCACTTCTGGAAGCTGCCAGTTTCTGGGAGAAAATCTGATCTCATGGTCCAGCAAAAGACAATCCACAATTACTTTATCAACAGCAGAAGCTGAATACATAGCAGCAGCTGGATGCAGCACATAAATGCTCTGGATGAAAAGCCAACTTGAGGACTTCCAGATATTTGAGAGTAACATCCATATCCTCTGTGACAATACTTCTGCTATCTGTCTTAGTAAAAATCCTATTTTGCATTCTAGGGCTAAGCATATAGAAATAAAACATCATTTTATTAGGGACTATATTCAGAAAGGGATTTTAAATTTAAAATTTATTAACACAGACCATCAATGGACTGATATCTTTAGAAAACCTCTTTCTGAAGATAGGTTCAACTTCATTCTGAAACATCTCAGCATGAAGCTCTTCCCAGAATAAAATTGTTTTGATTCCATATCTTAACCTTCAGAACTTTGTTTATTTTTTTGTGAACTACTGATCAATCTTTCTTCAGATCTTTAGAAGTACAGATTGTATCAAAATCTATCCATGAAGATCTGAGCACTTCATTTCAAGGATAGAAATGTGCAGTTCACTCAAGCAAACAAGTGTCATCCAGTCATCAGCTACTTTCTGAGGCTGAACACGCGTTCACGTTTCTGAAAAGGCAAAAGCGCTGATTGGTTGCATTGAGACACATGTCATGGGTAACCGTTCCAATATCTTTCTGAATCCCCTAAAATCAGCTATCATTAAATGTTAATAATCATTACAATTTAATTCTCTCTCTTACGTTTATGTTTTCAAAACTGTTTAGAAATCTTTTTAAACACGTTTCTCACCATTTACACTCTTTTACCTTCACTTTCATTTTCTCTCAAACTTACTGGTTTCAGTCTACATACTTTCTCAAAACCCTTTCAATTTTCTTCTCAAAACCTTTGTGTGAACATGGCTTCCTCCAACATTCCTACTTCCAGTGCTCAGAAAACAGTTTCCTCTGAACAATACGAAGAACCCTACAGAACACTTCTCACACCAATCAAAAATCTAGAAGTTCTGTCAGAATTGATCGTGGATTTCAACAGTCTTCAGGAGAATGGGTTTAATCTCTCTGAAGAAGTTAAGGCTCAAGGCTGGGAAAGATACTTTGACAGACTGGTGGATCCAACATTCCCAATTCTGGTAAAGGAAATTTGGATTCATGCCTCATCTTCAAACCATCAAGTTACGTCATACATCATGGGGAAGAAGATAGTTATTACTGGGGACCTCATTGCAAGATTAATAGGCTACAGTGGTGGTGGTGTTCGTTGCATCGACATGGCTGAAAGATGCGCTGATGTTTCCCTAATTGCTAGAGAAATCTTCACTCTGGGGCTTCCCTCCAGCAAGATAAGGGATTTAAAAGACCATCACAGAATATGGGCCAAGATCATTCTGGGATGCATAAACCACAAGAAGCCTACCAGCTCTCCTGACTACATCAATATTGATCAGCAATTTCTGATCTACTTCATCTCTCAGAAGATCAAGGTAAATCTGGCTCATCTGTTGTTTAACCATCTAAGGACCAGTGTCAAGGAAACCAGAGAAGAGGAACGCACAAAAAGGGATTGGATACCCCTAGGAAGACTTATATCAGATACTCTGACAGAGAATAAGCTGATTGATCATCTTATAGGCTCAGGAAATCAGCTCTTTGGAAGCTATTGTTGGCAAACAGCTTAATGCAAAGAATCTGAAGAAAATGAAGTTGATTGAGAACATCAAGAAGGAACCCAGCGTCACTCCTTTTGCAGCAATCTCCAGCAGAAGAGTCCCTCTGGATAACTTTCCTCTGTTCTCAGAGATTGATTCTAAACCAGATATAATAGTCAGATATCTGGATGCTTGTAAGGCGGATGGCACAACACCAAATTTGAACATTCAGGATCTGCAGCAGAAGGCTCCAGAAGTTGTGCTGAAGAAAACCAAGAAAAGGAAAGTTGTAGCAGAAGGATCGTCCCAGCAAACTCCTAAAAAGAGAGGTAATCCTTCTTCTGTAACTGTTTTAGATTCAATTTCTGTATCAACATCTATACCAATTCCCACTTGATCTGAAAACCCCACACCACAAACTTTTGATGACTTTGACATTGATTTTGACCCCTCTGAATCCTTAACTCTTAGAAGATCTCGCTCCCAACCTCAAAATCGAAATACTGAAGCAACCCAACAAGAACTTGCAAAAGTTCTATCTGATATAGACCAACATACTTCTGCTCCCATGCCAAAAAATACAAACCCTGAAACCACCACAGAAGCACAACCAGAAATTCCCCTCTCATCACAACCAGAAATTCCCCTCTCTCCCGAACCAGAAATCCCACTACCTACATCTCCTCAACCAGAAATTCGTCCACCTTCTCCACAACCTGAACCATCTCACCCAAAAGTTCAAACTTTTGAGGCTGAACCATCTGAATCCTATGAACCAGAACCTCATAACGATCAACCAAACCAAACTGTTGATTCTGACACCATTCCCATTCCTGGAATCACAGAACCTCTGGCCATTCATATGCCCCTTGGTACCATTGTGAATTTTCCCCAACTTCCCTCTTCACCAGAATCAACTCCACCAAACTCCCCATCAAGTCCAATAATAATTCCTGACTCTCCCACTCCCTCACCAAAGAACAATCCAGAAGACAACATCAAGACTGTCATTGACTTAACAGTTTTTGAACGTCTTGCTGCCATAACCCACAAAATAGCTAACCCAAAACCAAAACATCCAAATGTTGGTACCGGCTTATTGACATTTGAAACATAAGTATAGAAGTGGATCACTTCTCTGAAACAAGCTAGTCTTGAACTGGTTGATCCTGTTGCATCAGATTACCTTTGGACAAAGTTCAAAAGATGGGTATGCTCTGAAACTTATAAGTTTCAAGAACAGAGCTATGGACAAGCTCAACAGAACTTCAGCAATCTGCTGAAAGAAATTAAAGGTCCAGTTCTGAGCAAGCTGCTTAAAGAAGAAGTTCTCCCTCTGGACAGTGCTCCCTGGTCTGAACATCGTCCAGCACCCAAAGTTCAACCTGATACTCAAGAGCAGTTGGTTCCTGCTGAAGCACTGGGTCAAGAAGAAGATATTGTAGAAAGCTCTGAGAAGCATCCTGGTTCTGAAGATCCTCAAGCTTCCTCCCTTGACAGGCAGACTCTATAAGACCTGAAAAGATCTGATATGTTGATGAAGGAAAGAATGGATAAGCAGGACAACAAAATTGATGCAATCACGAACATGTTAACTCAGCAACAGGAAACTAACACCCAGATCAAGAGCATGTTGGAGGCTTTGTTCACACGTCTTCCTCCTCCCTCTTAGAATTTCCTTATTTTTATAACTTATTTATCTGTAATATTTTTACATTGCTCTGAACTTATCATTGCTTCTGGTTTTTTAATATAAACGCATTTTAGCTCTGATTATTTGTTCTTTTTTATAACTGACAAAAAAGGGGAGAAAGAATGATATTTTTCAATAACGGATTACTGAGACATAAGTCTCAAACATTCTGATCTATTTAAATTTCTTTCTTCTGAAAAGCTTACAGGTACAAAATTCTGATGAAAGATACAGTAAAGTTCTGATGCTCAAAGACTCATGGAATTAAAGGGAAGTAATCAACTCAGGGGGAGTTTTTTCTCTTCTTAATTCTATACTTTTTATTCTTTATTTTTAATTGAAAAATCTGGTTTTTGTCATCATCAAAAAGGGGGAGATTGTTAGAACATAGTGTGATTCTACAACCCTTAATTAGAGTTTTGATGATAATAAAATACAAAGAATAAATAACTTCAAAGATATATATATATATATATATATATATATATATATAGGACAAATATGCTTCTTAAAATTATGTTTTTTATATACAAAAGTTCTGATGGAATCAGCATCAGCATCAGAAGCATCAGAAGGATCAGTAATATGTCAGCATCAGAAGATCGGTAACATGTGCTACACGCTGAAGCTACCAGATCATACGCTGAAGCTTGATGACCAGAATCTGAGCATAAACATATACACTCTGACTCTGATCAAAGATCTCTACCAAGTCATCAGCACTCTGAAGCGCTATCATAAGCAAAGAAGACTCTGAAGCGTTACCAAGTATTCAAGACAGAATTAATGCTAACGGCTCTCTTCAAAACAATATCTTCTCAAAAAGGAAAGTGCGTTATTATCATTGAAATGGCTTTATGGTCAATGTATCTTTGCATTGGCTATATAAACAAGTCTGTATGAGGAAAGATGCACGCATGCACTCATAATTTGCCAAGCCTTCACAACCACGCTTACTCAAACGCTTTAGCAATTCAGTTTTATTCTAAGCTTAAATTTGTGTAATTATCACAGTTGTGATATATTGTTTTATTAGAAAACATTAACACATCACTGTTCATATTATTTGTAAGAGATTTCCTTGAGATAAACCAGTTTGTAGTTATACTCAAGAAGGCTTTAACAGTTGTTAAAGTAGCTGTGTAATCCTTTGAATATAGTGGATTAAGACCTCGTTGGAGAGAGGCGAAATCACCTTGACGGGTGGACTGGAGTAGTTTGAGATCAAACGAACCAGGATAAAAATGCAGTGTTGTCTAAGCTTTTGATTTAAGTTTTACAATTCAACCCCCCTTCTTGTGTTTTTCACATCTTCATAAACCATTGATATAACAACGGTGTGCAATAAATGACCATCCCTCCCTGATTGAAATTCCGAAGATGGATAAAATGATAAGTATCTCCTAGCAGTATAGGGACTGGATTCCCGGTCAGAAAGATCCTAATGGCATTAACATCCACAAATTTGTCGATGTTAGGAAACAAGAATAACCCATAAACGAGTAAAGCAAAGATATCCTCAAAAGCAGTTGTACTCTTCATTTTGGAGAATTAATTAGTTTCTCTAATAAAAACTGAGCAGGTAAACCCTTGATTCCTCCTTTGGTAGTCATGGTGTTCTCAATATCAGACTTTTTCAAATGATCCACGGTGGCAATCTCGTGAGACTTGGGCTCTCCTTCTAAGCTGGTAAAAGGAACACAATCAGTAATAGGTAAACCAAGTAAGTAAGAATACTCCTCCAATATGGGAATCAACTGATAATCAGGTAAAGTAAAACATTGGCACAATGAATCATAGACTTGGACCAATGTAGAAAGAATACCCTTCTTCATCTTGAGCTTCATAAGAGGGACAATAGCTCAATACTTCTTCCAGAAATATGTAGAGCTCTCAATCTCAGGAATCAAACTCATTAGTTCCTCTATCTTAGGATCTTAGAAATTTTACTTTCGAGTCTATCTTTTTCAGAAATCCATGGTCAAAAACTACCTGAGATATTTTCAAAAGTCAACCTTAAGTTCCTTGAAAAACTGTTTAAAGAATTCTCATGGGTGCATGAATGCATAATAATGCAACAATCACAGACAAGATCACAAACATGGGAGTTCATAGGTTCGACATCACGAGCATGAAGTCAAAGGTACTACCCACAAGGTATGGACTAATGTTTTATCACCTGTCAAACAAGGTTCTAAAAGGATCCCAGAGTCTACATCCTTCCTTCAGATATTACCAACATCCTGATTAACCTGATAATCAGCAATATTCTCAAGAAAAACTCATCTGAGTGTAGCATCGCGTGACAACCACTTCCAGATTGCTCCGTCATAGTTTCCGCACTACACCTAAAGGCCAAGATGGGTCAAGGGTTTTACGGTCCTCAGCTTCAGCAGGCTCCCAAGCCGAAGCCACACGTCTTTCCGATTGCTCAGTAAATGAATACTATAATCAAAGAGGCCTCCACTGGGTGAGGGATCTCATGTCTTCTTTTTTGGGATTCTTCCCTCAAAGTTAACATGACTATACCACCCTTCCTATCTTAAGTTTTCCCAAATCCGGGTAGAGGACTTATAAGAAATCACCAAGCACCCTGAAAACTAAGAAAATCCAGACAAACATATATAAAACACATAATATACAACAAATAATAACACATGCATAATATAAACAAAGATAGGATCAACCCACTTAGAGACGGACCAGCATTTGGTCGATCTTTCCTCAGTAGAGTTAGAATTTTTCTATAGCAGTAGAAATGTTGAGACTAAGCCATTGGATTGACTTAACTCGCACAAATCAAATAAAAATCACCAGGGCGCTTTATTGTTTCCAAAAGAAATGGTAAAAGAGCGAATAAACCCAAAAAAGAGGGGGAGAGAATCTAGGTACGGGGGTTGGTTATGCAAAGAGAAGGTATTAGAACCCTAAATATCTATGGTACTCTGCATGAACCTCTTTGAAAATTTATGTGTTTTGGCTCTAAATGGTGTATACAAAAATAGATGGTGGAGATGAGAAAAGAAGTATTTTTTACAATTTTTCACCCGTCGTGGTTGCGAACCTTTAGTGCCTACGTACCATCATCTGTGCAATAGGGGATCAGGGTACTCGTAATTTACCTCAAAAATTTAAAAAAAAAACATAAGTGTGTTGGTTAATTTTAAGAGAAGAGACATCATCGTCATATCCGAGTGGAAAACATACTTACTACCCATAATTATGAGAAAGGATAATTTTCATCATCTCAAAATGGAGAATATAGCTTGGATTTTAAAATCAACAAAGCCTCACTTAACACCCAAGTGGAAAATATCTCAATTCATTATATATATCAAAGAAGTATAGTAGCTCACATCACTACAAGAATCGACAAGAGTCTAATCTTTTGAGAAAAGTTTTAAAAAAAGATAAAGTGGCAAAATGGTTTGTATGAGGTTAATTGACTTTTAGTCTTATCACAAAAAATGTCAAACTATGATTAAATTTTTTAAAGTTTGATTAAGAATTTTTTTTCGAAAATGCATGGATCTAAGTCCAAGTTTATTACGAAAGCAGTTCAAGTTAGAAAATAAGAAGAGTTTTTGAAAATGAGGGAGGAGATTTTTTTGAAATTAAAGAAGATAGAAGGAGATGAAGGGACTATCCTAAAGCATAATATAAAGGCTAAGAAAAAGAACTATCAAACCAACAAGAAGCCAACACTTGACATCAAGGTTCAATGTAGAATTCTCATCCTTTAGAGTGAAACCAAACAAGTAAAAATACTAAACTTCTTAGGAATACCAAGCTTCAGATGAACTAAGTCTTCACAAAAATTGGGCAGAGTAACAGCTATATACAGAGGAATCCTCAATCACAGACAAAGCATATAATCAGAATAACCTGCACACAAAGAAAAAAACAACCTAATATCTTGGAGTAAACCCCAATAACTCCAAACAAAATAACAACAGAGTCACAAGGTCCCAAAGTATTAAGGCTTATAATCCTAAGTCCAAGAGGTCCACAACTCTATTATACCAAGGATAGTAACCAAATAGTGCAAGTAACCTTAAGGATTTTTTATTTTCAAGTTAGTTATTAAGTGTCTTCAAAAAGAAAATGAAAGCTCAAGTGAGCAAAGTAAAAAAAGGCATAAAGATAAATGCTCAAGTGAGCAAATATAAAATGACATAAAGATAAATAATCAAGTGAGCAAAGATGAAAATAACATGAAATGTAAATGCTAAAGTAAATTGTGTATTAAAGTAAATACATAAAATAAAGGGTATAAAGTAAAAGCATAAAGTAAAAGCACAAAGTAGAAAAAACACTAAGTAAAGTCAATTGTTAATGAATTAGAAGTTAGAGGTTAGTTAAATGACCATATTGAAACTTGCATTTGAAAACTCATTAGAAGATTGATAAAACCAAAGCTTCTCAATAACAAGTTTCATTTGCTTTTTGACAAGTATATCATTCATTTCAAGTACTCAAGGCAAGCATATATGATCAACGATGTTTAAATGATTCACTAAGACCAAAGTTCATGAAAGTTCATTAGAGGATTGATAAGATCAAAGCCTCCTAACAATGAACCTCAAGGTTATTGGATCAAAGGTTTCAAATTAAACATACTTGGGCTTGCAAACATAGATTTGGGCCACGAATGATCATTTTTTGAATCGGGACAAATTTAGCTCTATGTTAAGCAATCGTAAGTAGACTTATATAGAAATCACACATATTTTGAGGTCGGTCAATAGAAATCTATGTACCACATGTTAGAGAAATGATATATAGATTATTCTCCAACAACATGTAGCACAAGTAAAAAAGAGATGAGATGAAGAGGGAGGGGATGTATCAGATGAAATATAGGGTTTCAAATATCATAAAAATCATTCATCCATTTTGGTGGATTTGATTTTTCAACCTATCAACATCCAAGATCAAATGAGGTTGAGGAACTTGTCCTAAAATAACATTCAAATCAAGACCAAACAAAAATAATAAAATAATATTCAATAAAGCAAAATTTAAAATGATTAATAAAAGGGAAATAATTGGTAAAAACACACAAAGTATATCAAAACACTAAATAAAAATCCTAAAAAATAATCATAGATTGACCATGAGTCAATAAATATTGACAAAAAATTTCAGGATTTTTTAAAGTCAGAAACTATTTTTTAAAATTCAAAGAAATAAGCAAAATAAATCAAAAATTGTGAGAAATAGTAAAATCAGAAATAAAAATAAAATGAGGTCAACAATATTTTTCAAGAGGTCATTGGATCCATCTATATATTTTCCAGAATTTAAAAATTAAGAAAAATATTTTTAAACAATTCAAACAATTCAAATAAAGTGAAAAATCATAAAAGATACATAATCATAAGATAAAGTTGTGAAAAAATAAGAATCAAAAAGAGAAAAATCAAAAGTATTTTTGAGAAATTTTTTTAGATTTTTAGAAGTTAAAATGAATTTTTTATGAATTTTTTAAATTTAAAACAAATAAAATATAAAATAAAAAAATAAAATAAAGCAAGATGTGGACCATTTAATCAATATCAAACGCGTTAGTAAGCAGATCTGAGGGATGTGGCGCGTTGTGTATGTTATGGACTTTATTGAAAATACACAAAATCAAATAAATTTGGGCCAATCAAAATAAAACAACTGTCACACTGTCATTGGTTGAAGAACGAAAGCTAGGTCATCTTCAACCTCCACACCTCTGTGCGTTGAGTTTTTATGAGATTCTTCAAACGAAATCGTTAGAAGCTCAAATCGGTATCATTGAATTCGTCTCTTCCAGACAATCCTAACCTTACCCTCGCGAAAAATTTCTTTTAATCATAGCTCAGTTGATTTGAGAAAAACAAGATGGTTTTGAAAAAATTTGAAATCGAGAACAGATGTATCAAATGCCTTAATTGATCAAAATTAAACCATCAACAAGCATCAATGAACATCATAGATCATTTCAGTAATTTGAGTTAGAAGATTTGGTGCCTTAAACTACCTGAACGAAATCAGATGAATTTTCTCTGAAACTGAACTTGGCTAGCACGATTTAGGACGCCTTAAGGCTTGGTTCTTCTTCTGTTAGCTTCAGTGAAGTTCAAGGATGAAGAATCAATCAAGAAACAAGAGCTGGAAGCGCTTTAGAATTGAATTATAAATTGCAGAATTGAGAGGTATGAAGGAAGTCCAACAAGGGTTCTTTGGCTCTCTAAATCTTTTCAAATGAGTGGGATGTCTGCCTCTATTTATAGGGGAGAAAATGGGATGCTCAAGTGTGTGAAATGATGAGATTTTGAGAGAATTCATTTGAAGTTGCAAGCATGAAAAGTGTGACTCATATTTGATCAAAACTCATCCAAAACTTATGTTACAAGGTGTTAATCACTACTGGAATATCATTAAGCATGATTAAAAGTAAAAATGCTCAACCATTTTGTGATTAGTGGTCACATTAACCAATTTGTAACCTGACTGTTTTGACAAAATCAGTTTCATGGCACCAACTTTGACAATGCATAACTCACTACTCAGGGACCTTTATGGGATGGTTCTTGAGGCATTTGAAAGACAAGGTACAATCTTTATAATGTACCAAGAAAGACATCATTTGGATGCTTAAGCCAAAAGTTATGTCTAATTGAATTTGTGAAAAACACACGAATGTTTTGTACTTAGAAAAATTCTAAGTGTTGAACTTCAAAATGACCTATAATGTTCTTCAAAATTAAATGACTTTCTACTTAAAATTTGATCTTGATTTCTGAAGATGACATGAAGTAGACCTCTTGAATTGAAGTGTGAAATTGAGATCACTCAAAAATCATAAAAATTGAAAGATTTATGGTCTTTGGAAGATGGTGAATAAATTTGGGGAAATTCACAAAAGACCTATAATCTTTTCAATTCTTTAAATACTTTCCAAGCATCTTCAAGTCTTGCACATAAAAACAAAGTTGTAGTAGACATCTCAAAGATTATTGTGGAAAAATAATGGGCTCAAGAAGATAAAAATTGACTAAGTTATGATCATTTGAAGTCAAACCCTAAAATTCAAAGGTCTTTCAAAGAGACTTGTAATCTTTCTCAACTATTAGTGATCTTCCATTCAAAATTAGCCTTAGATTTCTGAAGAGAGATTATTAAGGACCCTCTAAAGAGAGTCATCACTTTGGAACCAATCAAAAATATCAAATAATGATCAAGATATGGTCCTTGGAGGTCAATAAACTCTAGCTCAGAGAGTGTCAAAATGACTTGAAACCCCTTTCAACTTTTGATGATTTTTCTTGCACAATTGGATCTTGTCATGTGAAGAGAGGTTATTGTTGATGAATATAAGAATTCATAGCAAAAAGAACCAACTCAAAATGTTTAAAATTGAGAGAGTTATATACTTGTGATCACTGAATCTAATATTTGCTCAATTAGGTCAAACTTGTTTAGTCAACCTTGAATCTTTTGATCTTTTTGGCAAAATAAGCATGATGAATCATAAGAGGCCTTGAAATGATATTGTTTTGAAGCACACTCAAAGATGGAGCTTGAGTCTTAATGAAGCTTATTGAAGAAGGCATGGAAATAAACACATGAACCTATGAATCTTCTTGGTGAATTTCACCACCTACTTTGAGGAGATCTTGACCTAAATAAAGTGAGAGAGCTCCTTAAACCACAAATCATTGATGCCATAGACGTGACCTTGAAGATTGAGCTCTTGCAATCCATTAGAGAACCATTTGATTGAGAATCACCCATCAAATCCTATATTAGATGGTGAGATGAATGCAATTGTGATCACCTACAATATGAACATTCAAATGAACATATATACACATATTGATGTTAGTTAAAAGAACACATGTACAAGATACACAATTCAAGATGTTTGGTAATCCCTCAAGAGAAAACTTAAAGATAGGATAAAGAGAAAAATAACTTTAATGTGTGTGGGTCTTGATGAATTGTGACATGAGATGATGAGTAATTTTAGAGGCAAAAAATGAAATATAACACTAATCATCTGATAATTTGGAGTTTTTTTTGTATTGATTGTAATTTAGATAAATCATAATGAACATGAAATTTGCAGGGATGGATTTGAAATGTAGAACTTATTTGATAGACCATACAAAATCAGTAGTGGAGCATAAAAATCACACTATGCCAAACAAGGGATTAGACAGCGCTTTTTTAGGCCTTTAACAGCGCTTAAAAGCGCTGCTAAAACCTCTGTTGCTAAAGGTATAGACAGCGCTTTTAATGTGGAACTTTAGACAGCGCTTTTATCAAGCGTTGTCTATTCCCCCCTTTAGCAGCGCTTATCCTTATTATTTTTTAATATATTTTTTTTCAATCACTTTAGACAGCGCTTGGTAAAAGCACTATCTATTCCCCCCCCTTTAGCAGCGCTTTTCCTTATTATTTTTTTTAAAAAAATTTCAATCACTTTAGACAGCGCTTTCATGAAAAGCACTGTCTATTACCCCCCCTTTAGCAGCGCTTTTCCTTATTTTTTTTTCAATCACTTTAGACAGCGCTTTCATGAAAAGCGCTGTCTATTCCCCCCCCCCCTTTAGCAGCGCTTTTCCTTATTATTTTTTTAAAAAAAATTTCAATCACTTTAGACAGCGCTTTCATGAAAAGCGTTGTCTATTACCCCCCTTTTAGCAGCGCTTTTCCTTTTTTTTTTTTTTTTAATTTCAATCACTTTAGACAACGCTTTCATGAAAAGCGCTGTCTATTCCCCCCCCCCCCCCCCCCCCCTTTAGCAGCGCTTTTCCTTATTATTTTTTTTTAAAAAAAAATTCATTTAAAACAAAACGCTGCCTATCAAATTTAATCTCACCATTTTTGCACCAGAAATTATAGCTTCATTATAACATTTTAAACAACAACAACATCAATATACCATAATGAAACAATATTATAACAATATCAATATTCATCTCTTAAATCCTTTTTGCACAATATACACAACAACAACATTAATATATACCACAATGAAACAATATTATAACAACATCAATATTCATCTCTTCAATCCTTTTTGCACAATATACACAACAACAACATTAGTATATACAACAATGAAACAATATTATAACTACATCAATATTCATCTCTTCACTCCTTTTTGCACAATATACACAACAACAACATTAGTATATACAACAATGAAACAAAATCAACGATGAATATATAACTCTATCTTCTACATCGAGTTGCACCTATATAACCGAAAACAAAATCAAAAAATCAAAATTCATACAAGTTACCAAATAACAACAACAAAAACAATAATATTGTAACACAACTATAACGACATATATTATATTCTCAAAACTCAAAGTTATACCTTATAATAAAACTCTCAACTCCATAACAAATTGGCACCAATCCTCCATAAGTTCATCCAATTGATCTTTTGAGTATGAAGCACACTTGAATTCATCAAAGTACTACATAATAATATAACATAGTATGATTTAATTAAAATACTAAGTCATTTTATGAGAAATATGAAAATAATTCCTAAGTTAGAAATTCATACCGTGGATGGAATCTCTAATCAGTCCAATAGAATAGTTTCTTTCATAAACCTCAACATAAAATAATCGCAATCTACACCATTATGCTGACGAGGACACTACACATGGAAAGAAAATACGGATATACATCAAGATATACACCTTAACTTGTTTTATCAAGTATCATCGCTATATAATCAAAACTGTGAAAATCTATACCTCCACTCTGATCCAAGAAATATTGTTGACTCTACTCCTTGGTACTTGAATATCTCTTTGTGCTCGAAAACTTTGTAGAATGCTATAATAAAATAATAACGAATATTTAGAACTATCGCACATAAATAATTAAATATACACAGTAATATTTTAGAACAATGTCACTTACGTGTCAATCGTCTTCTTCATATCTGGGTATGTTGTCCAATCATTGCCCAATGAATCCAGATAATATACAATTTCTCTCACGGGATTAATTGCAACCAATAACCAGTGTCCACTGGAATATTAAACAAAGGTTAGATGGAAATTTTCTGCACAACGTTAAAAAATGAAAAATTATAATAGAGGTAATTTAGAATGAAAATCTTACTTGGGGCCAGTATTATATGGTAAAAAGAACAATTTTTCTGTATCTTTGTTGGCCATAAATAAACTGAGCACAAATGCTATTACTTCATCTGGTTTTGAGATTATTGACCCTGCGTGGACAATGTTGGGATTTATGAAAGCGAATCTGGACTCCAATCCACGCGGGCGAATCAACTTGTCATACATTAACCTTAAATAAAAACATCATTAACATTAATTATTCATTGAAATGAGTAAATAAATTCTGCAATTAATTAAACAAAGTTGATTGGAGTATACCTGATGTATGTATTGATAACAGCCATGCCTAATGTCAAGTGTCCAAAAACTTCTTCCAAATCCTCCTTACCAATTGTTGTCATGCCTTCAGAACCATAAATCCCTCCATGCAGGGGTATAAGAGAAGTACCACCTTGCAAAATAGTTGTGAAGCTTATAAATGTCTGAATGCACGACCTATATTGTGAAGTAGTTTTCTTTCTAGCCCCGGTCCTCTTAGCAACACTCTTTGTTTCTGTGGGAATGTTGCTAATTACAGGCTCCTTACCCCTACTTACAGCTTCAATCTCTTTAGCAGGAATAATCTAAATATCATAAAATTAGAGTGGTCAAGTATAGGATGACAAATTAACATTATCTAAGCATAAATATCATATAATTTTGTTGTACCTGTTTTTTTGCTGTCACTGACTCCTTTGGCCGCATAATCCCTTTATCTTTTGGTTTGGGTTTTGTAGGAGTCTAACATTACCATGCAAAAAAAATGTAAGTAAAACGAATGTAAAAAATTTGAGTACTAAAAGGTTCATAACTGTTTTAATTATACCTCATCATCTATGCGAACAAGCCTTGACGACCATGCAACAAACACTCTTATTGCCTCTCCCACCAATGTTGCATCCGAAACTTCATCTGGGATTGGTAATAACGCACCCTCCTCTAAAGCAATATCAATCGACACTTTCAAATATCCAGAAGGGAGCGGTTTATGATGAAGTACTTCTCCCAGAGTGTTATGGACTTTTCCCTTGCCAACCATGCGATAAGTTAGTGTCTCTAAAAAGAGTTGACAAGGTGAAATGCCCTAAAATTAATAATAAATATGACATCGTTAATGTGTATATATGTCAGTTAAATAAATTACACTAATTTAATTTCATGATAATATATGTAAGTACCTCGGGAATACTCGGTTGAGCTGCACAATTGACACTAGCTATGTCACTAGCTTCTTTAACACCCAAAGCTTCCCTTTCTGATTGGTACTGTCTTGCTTTTTCCTTCCTCAATTCAAGAACTTCAGCTTCTAATGCATCCAACCTTGCCTGTAGTTCTTTATTGCTAGCAGATTTTGTCTTTGGATTGTTCTTTTTCAAGGAGGTTGGAGTAACCCCATGTCCTTTACCCCTCACTCGACCAGAATACTCACGAACATCTAATGCTCGACTAAGTATGCTCCTGCAATCATCTGGTGGAGATGTAGACTGAGACAGACTCTCCTGAAATTCATATGAATATTGGAAAAACATGAATACTATATGTTAATAAAATTTTGATTTAATTAGAATTAATGTTATACTTACGCATTTTTCAAAAATTTGTTATACATCTTCTTTAAGAACTCCATCCTTACCCACACGGGCAGCCTTCCACAAAACATGCTCCGGAAGAGATGTTTCCGAACTACTCTCCTCTTTTAACTACACATTAACACAAAAAACAAGCTCAGTTATAACTATTGATGAACAAGTATATCATTGCAATTTGTAAATAGAACACTTGTTTAGCTTGAGAGGCTAGAATAAAAGGCTCATCTTTGTACCTCACCCTACAAAGATCCACTTGCAAAAACCCTGACTTATCCATTCGTATGCCACTAGTATGTACCCACTTGCAACCAAAGATAGGAATCTGAAACTTCTCATAATCAAACACCCAGATGTGATTGATAACCCCGAAATATGACAAATTTTCATATTTGGGGTTTAAGTCCTTCATACCAGAAATGTGCATTGCTTCACATACCACTGTGACACCACTATTTTGCATGGTACTTTTCTCATCTTGTTCTTTGGTATAAAATGTGTATCCATTAATTCCATATCCTCTATAAGAGAACACAATCGAACTTGGACCATATGCCAAACATCTCAACCTGTCTGATATTGAAGCGGGATCTGAATGAAACTTTGAATATATATGATCCTTAAACCACTGTATAAAACTTTGATTGTGCTCTTGTACTATCCAATTTTCATTTCTACTTTGATTCTCACCTCGGGGTATAGCCTTGTGCATTTCAACAAACGGCTCAACCTCAGTGTCATTGTGCAGAACATACAAATGCACTTAATCCCGTTCATCCCTTGATACTGTCACAATTTCATTTCCAATTAATTTGTTACCTTCTTTTTTTTTCGAAAAAATGAGATTTGGGGAGTCCAATGGATTGCACATTGGACAAAAAATCAGTACAAAACTCAACCGCTTCTTCAACAACATATCGCTCAACGATACAACCCTCTGGACGACTTCGGTTTTTCACGTACCCTTTTAATATTTTCATATAACGTTCAACAGGGTACATCCATCTCATATAAGCTGGTCCACACAATTGTGTCTCTTTCACAAGATGAACAACAAGATGTACCATAATGTCAAAAAATGTGGAGGAAAATACATTTCAAGGTCACACAGAGTAATAACGATTTCTTTTTGTAATACTGGTAAGATCTCAGGATCGATCACCTTACTACAAATTGACCTGGAAAAAAACACAATTTAGTTATAGCGCTTCTTACTTTTTCTAGAAAAATAGAACGTATACCTATTGGTAGAAAATGTTCCATTATGACATGGCAATCATGTGTCTTCAGACTCTTTAACTTGAGGTCTTTCATGGACACGAGTCTTCTAATGTCTGAGGAGTAACCTTCTGGAACTTTAACTTCACTCAGAAACATACACAGTATTTTCTTTTCCTTTCTAGATAGAGTATAAGAAGCAGGTAGTAGATATGTTCGTCTTCCTTTCTTCACGGGTCCTAATTCAGTTCTTATTCCCATCTCTACCATGTCCTCTCTTGCTTTAAGGCCATCCTTAGACTTTCCTTTTATATTGAGTAACGTACCAATAACACTTTCAAATACATTTTTTTCAATATGCATAACATCAAGAAAATGTCTTACGTACAAAGATTTCCAATATGGCAATTCAAAAAAAAATGACCTCTTCTTCCACCCACCTGTGACAACTTTATGTGCAAAAGGCTTGCCAAACTGAATACTCACATCTTTCACCTTTTCACAAATTTGATCACCTGTCAATCCAGGTGGAGCTCTACGTTGTTCAGTATTTCCATTGAACGCTTTTCTCCATCCACGATATTGATGTTTTGAATTTAAGAATCTATGATGACCAAGAAAGACATTCTTTTGACAAAGTTTCAATCGTGTCGTATCGGTTCCATCTTCACAAACAGGACACGCTTTTTCACCTTTAATGCTATACCCGGATAGATTTCCATATGCTGGAAAATCGTTAATTGTGCCAAACAACATCGCCCTCAAATTGAAACTTTCTTTCCTATATCCATCATAAACCTCCACACCGTTCTCCCACAAAATCTTCAAATCTTCGATTAAAGGTTTCAAGTATACATCTATGTCATTCCCTGGTTGTTTAGGCCCAGAAATTAACATAGATAACATCATGTACTTGCGCTTCATACATAGCCATGGAGGTAGGTTATAAATCATAAGAATCACATGCCATGTGGAATGTGAGATACTTTGAAGACCGTGCGGGTTCATTCCATCCGTAGATAATGCCAAGCGAAGGTTTCTTGTTTCTCCTCCAAAATCAGGATAATCATTATCAATTTTCTTCCACTATGGTGTGTGATCGGTGGATCTGGAACTGACTGTTTAACGCTGGTTCGCGAAATGTCGCGGAAGCAAGAGTCGCCACCGTCTTTTATTTTCTCCAAATGGAAAGGACAAAAGCACAGAAAAATTCCTTAAAGAGATTGCTCTCGGTTCGGGAGGTAGGTTATAGAAAGGGAAGGTGTTATCACCCTTTCTATCCATGGTTATCCATGGGCTCTTAGATACTTGCTCATTTGTGTTTTCAAAATTGTTTTGTTTGCTTTTCAACTGTGGGTTTAAAAAAGTTTCTTTGAAAAATTTCAGATCGACTCGTACGTCAGAGTGTTTGAAAAATTTGCTTTGAAAAGCTTTTGAAAATGTGTTGGTGTGAAAAGTATTTTTGATTTGTTTTGAGATTAGAGCAAGTATCCTTGAGAACCTACCTACCCTAAGGAATTCGTCTGTGTAAATGTCCTTAAAAGTAGTGCCATCCCACCATTGAGAGGTAGGTAGCATCACCGTTGGAGGTGTTCGGGTCAATTCGATTTTAAGGGACATGGTGATCACCAGAGCAATAGGAAGACACCTTAGAAGCTACCCTCATGCCAGGTTCCCGGATCATGAGGACTTACTAAGACGTCCTCTACTCGACGACCACCTTTCGAAAGGCAACAGTGAGGCGTACCCTAGGGGTGGTGTGTGCGAATCGTGTGTCGTTTTCATTTGCATTTATCTTGTCATGTTTGTCGTGTTCTACGCTTGATTTTATTTTAAGTCCATTCATTCTTGCATGCATATTTAACAATTATAAATTGCGAGGAAATAAAGCTAGACTATTACAAATGGCGCGGGTCCACATCGCCAAAATTAAACCGGACCCGATTTAGCGAAAAAATAAATAATGCGAAGAAATAAAGTGCGAAAAGTAAATTACAACGCTTTGGGGCAATTACATAATAATAAGCAATAAAGTAAATGCGCGAAAAATAATTAAAACGAAACTAGGGCGTTGGACCCTTTTACAAACAATAGTTAAAGTTAATGAATTAATTAAATAAAGAGGAATTAAAATTAAAATTAAGAAGAAAAATGTTTTTGGGTATCTTTATGTTTTTTTAGATTTAATAAGAAAAAAAAGTTAATTGAAACTAAATTAAGAAGCAAACCCTAATTCTAATATTTTTTTATTTATTATGAAAGAATTAAAATATGACCTAAATTAAACCTAATTCATTCATGTACAATTTAAATAGGAAAATAAATAAATAAATAATAATTATTATTGTGGAAAAAAGGGGAATAAAAAAAGAATTAACAATTAAAACCTAAATTCTACATTTTTTGGATTTTTATTAAAAAAGGAATTAAAATTAAAACCTAATTACACTAAACAATTTACATTCTAATTTATTCATGAAAATAATTAATATATAAATATTTTTAATTTTTGGCCTTTTCTGATTTTTTAGTGTTTTTATATTTTGTAGGAAAAATAAATTAATTGAATTAAGACAATAAAATAAATAAAACAATAAAAATAAAAGTGAGAAAAAAAATATAAAATGCAAACCAGGGTGGGGTGTTGCCCCAAATAAGGAGATGCTGATTTGAGAAGCCTGGCCCATTTATTTGTGAATTCGTTGACCTTTCCAATTAAGTGTAACGCATTTGACCAAGTGTAGCATGCTCCTCAGATTTAAGCCTTTGATCTGATTCCCTTGGACACCTGTGCGCCTGGATCTCGTGGACACACGATGTACATCCCTGCTGACGCTGCATGGGAAAGTGGTTTGAAAAATAATAATGAGATTTGCAAGACCTGGGACTTGAACCCAGGTCTTGAGAGTCACAAGCATAGCGTGTTACCAACTGAACCAAGCGCGTTTAGTTAACATATGATAATACGTAAATATGATAAATAAAACATAACGCTAATGGATCAAAAGCGCGCGAACTTTAAACGGACGTATCACTGATTGACACGCTATCTTCTTCCTCACCACCCCTGTAACATAAAACAAAAGAGCAACGGTTTTTGAAACGTTGCTTTAGAGGTGATTCCAGAAAATAGCGAATAGAACCCTGGGCATCATAAATTGTTCGCGAGTATGCATTCTTCTTCGTCTTGGTGCGCTGAACTCAACCATAGTATTGAGATGGCCTAATTTTACTTGTATTGGGAAACCCCCTTTTTGAGTTCCTGAAACCCTAAAGACCGTTCATGGCAGATTCACGTATATTGCTCAAAAATAAAATCAAACGTATCAGTTAGTTCAGAAACATCAATATAAACATGAATCCATGAAAAAAAATGCAAAATAATGCTTAATTCATGCTATGCGATTTCAAGATTTTCTTGGTACAGTTGGACTCATGGATACCAATTCAAGGCCTTTTGGTTGTTGTTATTGATTGAGAAAGGTTCAAGAATGTCTCAGGATGCGAATGGAATCAAGGTTGAAGCTTGAATCGACCTCTAAGGCACTTTTCAGTTTTGAGTTTTTTATGAAAAATTCCAATATGCAATGGAGTTGTGGGGCGCAGCTTTCAGTCTCATTAGCATTAGGTCTTGTTCTTGTATATGTAAGGAACGATTTAGGTCAAAAACATTGAACAAAATCCATGGCCATAATGATTTTTGAGGATTTGATTTCACAAGATCTTTTTTGAATCTTTTTTCATGGTTTTTGGCTCAATCATGATCCAATCACACCAAAACTTGCCATAATCAATTAAGCACGAAATATTGACATTATAATGTGCATAAAAAGATTTTTTTAGGTTAGGTTTATATTTTTCATATATTAAAATCATTTAAATGAATATAAATTAATATTAATTCAAATAAATAATTAAAAAATATGAGAATACTTCCCTTTGGGCCTAGTGGTCGTGCATAGGCTTGGCATGAAGAAACTTGGAAGAAAAATGGGCCCATTTGCATTTTTAGGCCTTTTGCATCAATGTTGACTTTTCAAAATTCCCAAACATTTCCCAACTTCCACAAGGCATAACTTGGTCAATTTTTAAGCTTTTCACATGTTCTTGGACATTTTGGAAAGGTCTTTGAGTCCTTTAACCAATGCCCTTGGTCCCATGTCATTTTGATTTACCAATCTCAAGTTATGGCCTTTGACTTAAAGTCACTTTTTGTTGACTTTTGAAAATGACCTATAATGTTGAAATTGATAACTTTTTGTGAGAGCATTTCTTGGACTTGGAATATGAAGATGAGTTGTAGGAAATGTCTTTCTCTTCAAAATGAGCTTTGGATGGAATTTTTCTGATAATCCAGGTGAAAGTTATGCCCTGGTCAATTTCAGTTGACTTTTTCAGCTGTCCAAATATAGCAACTTTTGCATCTTTGATGATTTCTGAGCCAAATTTTGAGAATCATGATCAAGCATTGATCAAATGATGTTTGTGGCTTCAAAATGATGTATTGACCAAAAATTTGAACTTTTGACTGTCAAATGACCATTTTGCCCCTACAGTTGACTGTAGTGCAATCTAGGGTTTTGACTGTGCAATTTTGAGCTGAATGCCTTGAAACTTGACATGAGGATACTTGACCATCTTTGTAGGCATGTGGGACTTGATTGGGCCTTTGAAAAGTTCATTTGCTTGACCAGAACTCAAACCCTAGTTTTGACTGCATAGGAGACAGTTGAGCTGCACAACCCTTGGGGGAATTTTGTGACCTTGACTTTGACAATTCTTGATGAATATGGGAGGGCAAATTTTGGGGTACAACAGTTGCCCCTGTTCAATCTTCTTAGACCTGAGGATGCAGATTGGCTGACATGCCTTTCGTAATCCGAGGGTAGAAGATGATTGGACACTAGAGTGCCCAGAAATTTGCGCTCACATGGTAGCAGCGATGGGGGAATGGGCTTATAGATGCCATTTAGAGATTTGCTGGATAGGATGATGGGCTTATAGATGCCATCGGGATGTTGATCGCGTAGGAGATTCCTTAGCGAGAATCTGCATACCTGTAAAACAGAAAAATGAGTACCTGACACGTTGCAGGAGCTGATTTTAGATGCTTGATATAGGTATGTCCTGACTGGTTACAGGAGCTGGTCTGGAGCTTCAAACGTTGATGAATGAACCAGGGATGGTTACTGCCTTAACAAGGATGGTAAGAGAATCCTGAATGATTTCAACCTCAACAACGCTCGTCGAGAAACTCTTGGTGAGAATTACCATCTTCGTAGTGCCAGGAAGAGAACCAGAGGACATTATAATCTCAAAGGGAGTCACCTCACTCGCCGTTGGAGAGGGAACTATAGGAAATTATAATCTGGAAGGAAATGTCACCTCACGCTCATGCCGGAGAGGGAAACATCTTGAAAGGGAATTACCACTTCACTCGCCGTTGGAGAAGGGACCATAAGAGAATATCACCTCACGCTCATGCCGGAGAGGGAAACATCTGAAGAAGGAATTACCACCTCACACGCCGTTGGAGAGGGGACCATAAGAGAATATCACCTCACGCTCATGCCGGAGAGGGGAACATCTGAAGAAGGAATTACCACCTCACACGCCGTTGGAGAGGGGACCATAAGAGAATATCACCTCACGCTCATGCCGGAGAGGGGAACATCTGAAGAAGGAATTACCACCTCACACGCCGTTGGAGAGGGGACCATAAGAGAATATCACCTCACGCTCATGCCGGAGAGGGACACATCTGAAGAAGGAATTACCACCTCACACGCCGTTGGAGAGGGGACCATAAGAGAATATCACCTCACGCTCATGCCGGAGAGGGGAACATCTGAAGAAGGAATTACCACCTCACACGCCGTTGGAGAGGGGACCATAAGAGAATATCACCTCACGCTCATGCCGGAGAGGGACACATCTGAAGAAGGAATTACCACCTCACACGCCGTTGGAGAGGGGACCATAAGAGAATATCACCTCACGCTCATGCCGGAGAGGGGAACATCTGAAGAAGGAATTACCACCTCACACGCCGTTGGAGAGGGGACCATAAGAGAATATCACCTCACGCTCATGCCGGAGAGGGACACATCTGAAGAAGGAATTACCACCTCACACGCCGTTGGAGAGGGGACCATAAGAGAATATCACCTCACGCTCATGCCGGAGAGGGGAACATCTGAAGAAGGAATTACCACCTCACACGCCGTTGGAGAGGGGACCATAAGAGAATATCACCTCACGCTCATGCCGGAGAGGGAAACATCTGGAGAAGGAATTACCACCTCACACGCCGTTGGAGAGGGGACCATAAGAGAACTTCTACTGAGTCTTTATCAGAAAAATCTGTTTGGAGTCGATTTAACTGGACTAGAGAAGTCCTTGAAATATGTTTGAGAATTTCAACTGCATCTTTCCTGAAAGGTAGAGGTCAGTTATATGCGATGCATGGTATGGATCAAGCAAACATGGATACGATTTATATGATATGATGTGTACATGCATGCTATAATGATGTATGTGATGATTCATGTATGTTTTCGTCTAGGAAAATAAATCCTTGACGGGTGCCGGGAAGTCATATCCTGGGCTGATGTTGAGGAAGAGATTTTGCTTCCGCTGTGGATGATTGTTGCAAGAATACCAGTAGGAGAAGATAATTCCGTTGGGGAATAAACTTGGCGAATGGAGGATCCTGTGGGGAGAAAAAGATATTCTAGCGACCATGCTGGGAAGAAATACTCTGTGGGGGGATGATTTTGCTGAATTGTTGAGGATGACTCGCTGAGGATACCTTGCTGTATTGGAAGTATGAATGGACTTCGCTGGGGATAAGAAGATCCTGTCGACGACGCTCTTTCCGTGACTTTTGGCTGAGGATAACCCAGTTATATCCTGTTAGGGAAATAACTCTTTAAATCAAGCCGGGCGACGCGTTCGTGCCTTGGAAGGGGTAAGCTTCCGTAACTTACTGGGGATAAGCTTACTACTTGGGGATATGAATTCCAACCTTCCTGGGGAAGCTGGATCGGATTCTCCTGGGGAAGTATTGAACTGTAGTGGTTTTGTTCTTCAACGGAACTTACCCTGATACCTTGGAGGATAGAACAATCAGACTGCTTAGACCACTCTTTATTGCCCCTGTTTCTATGAGGGAAGGCCCCTGTGGGGTGCTGATAGTTGTTGATGGACAAACCTTCTTCTGGTAGGCGAGTGGCGGGACATAGTCGTACGCTTTTAATCCCTAACTTTTGCATGGACCGCCTTTTCAGGTTTTCGACTTGCCGAGTGTACAGATTTTTTTCATTTCATCCCTTCATTTTGCCCGAACCCTTTTGGTTCGCCGGGAAGCCCTTACTTTTGCCTAGGTATGTCAACCTAGCGGGTCTTTGATTTTGCGTAGTATTTTTCGACTATGTCCACGTTTTTAGAATGCAGGTAGGTGCCCCTGGCTGCTTGTGTTGCCGTATTACCAGAAGGTGTCTGATCGTGCAAGATTCGTTGCTGGAGTGCCCCAAGTGACTCAGGCAGAGATTTGCCCCAGGCTTTTGGCCTTTTGAGAGATTCTTCGAATCTTGACTTAACTGCCCCAGATGATGGACAATAGTCATGCCATGCCCCTTGATGGGAGATACTCTTGTTCATTAGACTTTCATTGTGCGAATTTCCCTGCTGTTCAAACAAAAGTCATATGCGAACAAAGTTATGTTAAAAATGCAAAGCCTATGTCTGTCTTGAAAATTTTGAAAATGCATTCTTTTTCATAAAACAAGTAAATGTTTGTAAAACGTGATGTCAACTCGTTATTTTACCGTAGGCCTTAAGGAGTCAGGATACCTTTCGTGACAGTATGCTTTCGAACTAACCCATGCTTCAGCTAGGACTTTCAAGGGTTATAACGTGGCCTGGTTCACGGTTTAAGAAACAAAGGATAAAGGCTCAAATTATTTGTACCCACCCGCTCTTCGTGATGTTCTTCAATCCTAAACTCAGCTGATCGTGCGTTAGACCTTATTTGAGTTTTTGTCCTGATGTTCCGGTGATGATTCGGATGTTGATGACTTATTTTGAATAGGCAGTCATTCCTTTTTTTTGCTGAGGGTTTGTAGGACCTCTTTTCTTTTTTTTGATTGTTGTTATCCCTTTCTTTTTTTTGCCTGAACTGTTTCCTTTTTGGAATTACAGTCAGCGGGATGCCCCAGTATCATAAGTCCCCTTTTGTATGTTTAGACTTTTTGGGCTTTTCGTTTATGAATTTGGATGACTGCCTATCCTTTTGATTGTGTTGAACCATCACTGTCTTTGTTCGTTTTGTAAAGATGCGCTTGGATCAACTGAGAGAACTACCCTGCCCCAGGTTATGATTAAGGGTTTTGATTTTCGAAAATAAAAACTCCTACTTCTTTGGCTCTGATGGGTTGACGAGGGATTATCATCCTTATAACTCCAGTGTTTAGGGGTTGAAACAATGCCTGTACCTCATCAGCGGGGTCTGTTCAAAAGCATACTGTAAATTATGGTATCGTTTTCGTCATCCTCCCTCAAGAGGCTTAGAATTATTGATTGAGTTGACATCAGAAAAAATATGAAAACAGTTTGCATATAGTGAATGCGAATATATTGATTCAAAACAGACACAAGCGATGCATTAATGAAATAACAACGTTTGACATGAATAAATGTTTAGACAATCAAAGAAAAATGCAACTTGAACATTTGAATGAACAAAAGTTTTCTAGTTTGAATTAGTCACTTCAGATGGAAGATTCTTAGCAGAAGCATTTCCTTTGGCCACCCGGCAAGAGTTCCAGCACCCCTCCGTCGATCAAGTCTTGGATCTTGTTCTTCAAGCTCCAACAGTCATTGGTGTCATGTCCAGGACTATCAGAATGGTAGGCACATCTTTTATCAGGGTTATAAGTAGGAGTAGAGATGTCAGGATTCTGGGGAGGACCCTTTAAAGTAATCAGATTGACTTCCAACAAGTGTTCCAGCATTAGAGATGGTGGTATGCCAGTCTCAGTGAAATGTCTTCCAGGCGTGTATCGCTTGCGTCGATTACCCCGTTGATACTGGGCTTGTGAAGTAGTAGCAATTTGGAGAGGTTCATTCTTCACCATACCAGACTTTGGTCCTCTTGGTGGTTGATCAAAGACTTGGTCCCTGACTTGGGCTGGTTGCTTCATATCTTGATGAAGCTGACTGATCATGGCCCTCAGCTCTCCTTGCTCCTGAGCTAAACCTTGAATGAGGGCCCTTTGCCCCAGCATCTGGGTTTTCAATGTGTCTACCTCAGCTTGTAGACGTTTCAGTTGTTCGTCCTTGTCATCTTCAGGACTCTTTCTGATTAGATTCCCCATGAGGAGTGCCCTCAACTCTTCCTGCCCCTTGGATAGACCTAGGAAGATTTCCCTGAACTGAGTCTCTTGAGCATGAAGACCCTGGTTACCTTGTTGGGAAGCCATTGCTGAAATAAACAGCGAGAAGGGTAAGTGACCTGCAACAAGGATACCTGCTATGCAATGATGCGTATGATATGCATGCAATGTTTTCAAGGACCTCGCGGGGTAAACAAGAAAGTTTGTTAGCATTTGGATCCGGTAGCTTGATTGAAGGAACTGCATGTTGTTGAGAGTCCTTCTTCAAGGTCAAAGGCTCACCATATCCAGTGGGTCATAGCCTCTGACAACTTTGGCTGGAGGAAAATAAATCCTCTTTGCCCCTTGCTAGATGTTTGATTCATCATGACCTGCATCACAAGCCCTTGAGATCCTTGAAATGGGTTAGGATGTATGCAATGGTATGCGATGGTATGATGTCATGCTATGCATGGGGTGATGTAGGTAAACCCTGTTATGAGTCCCAATTAAAGACTATAAACAAATCCTGCAAGAAATTCAGTATACTTTGTTATGAGTCCCCGTTGAGGACTATAAACAACACCTGCAAGAAATTTGGTAAACCCTGTCATGAGTCCTAGTTAAGGACTATAAACAAGACCTGCAAGAAACCTAAGTAAAACCTGTCATGAGTCCCAGTTAAGGACTATAAACAGAACCTGCAAGTGGTTAGTACACCCTGTTATAAGTCCCCATTAAGGACTATGAACCCAACCTGCAAGACATCAAGGGTCAGATAATAAGCATGCAAGTAGTCAAGTACGAAGGCACACAAGTCACACAAGAGAAAGCCCTTAGAGTTTAGGCCAGCATGGGGTCTGGGTAGTACCCTCTTGAAGTTGGTGGGCTCAACCTGTCCTATTAGAAGTAACCGGGTTCTAAGGGTCCCAATATCACGGGATTGCTTTCATTGTTCATCGTTTCGATTTAGCCACTGAACTGGCGACCGAAATATTCCAGGAAAGCAACCCTCAATTGGGTGTAGTATCGAGTATCAACCAACCTCGGACTGCACCAAAGTCAGTTATCTCACTACCCTAAAGAGGCCAAGATAGTTCAATTAAGGTTCCTAAGGTCTGTTGATGCTTCACGACACCACGCGGAGGCCCCGTACTCTCCTTGACTGAACTCAAGGGTTACCGGTACACACCAAAGTGCCACATCAACGTAGCAGACTGTTTCAACCGTGTCGGTATACCCCGCACAGTTCCCTCACAGCCTTGTTGCTACTTTCTAAGAAAGGTATCCCCCAGATCCGGGTGTAGGATCTATAGAACTCCCAAGCAACCCACAATAATAAAGCACACAAGGAAAACAATTGAAAACATAGTTATGAGCTAGCCCTAAGGTACACCTCACTTTAAGTTTAACTTCCCCAGCAGAGTCGCCAGTTCTGTGATCGGTGGATCTGGAACTGACTGTTTAACGCTGGTTCGCGAAATGTCGCGGAAGTAAGAGTCGCCACCGTCTTTTATTTTCTCCAAATGGAAAGGACAAAAGCACAGAAAAATTCCTTAAAGAGATTGCTCTCGGTTCGGGAGGTAGGTTATAGAAAGGGAAGGTGTTAGCACCCTTTCTATCCATGGTTATCCATGGGCTCTTAGATACTTGCTCATTTGTGTTTTCAAAATTGTTTTGTTTGCTTTTCAACTGTGGGTTTAAAAAAGTTTCTTTGAAAAATTTCAGATCGACTCATACGTCAGAGTGTTTGAAAAATTTGCTTTGAAAGCTTTTGAAAAGTGTCAGTGTGAAAAGTCTTTTTGAGTTTGTTTTGAGATTAGAGCAAGTATCCTTGAGAACCTACCTACCCTAAGAAATTCGTCTGTATAAATGTCCTTTAAAGTAGTGCCATCCCACCATTGAGAGGTAGGTAGCACCACCGTTGGAGGTGTTCGGGTCAATTCGAGGTTTAGGGACATGGTGATCACCAGAGCAATGGGAAAACACCTTAGAAGCTACCCTCATGCCAGGTTCCCGGATCATGAGGACTTACTAAGACGTCCTCTACTCGACGACCACCTTTCGAAAGGCAACAGTGAGGCGTACCCTAGGGGTGGTGTGTGCGAATCGTGTGTCGTTTTCATTTGCATTTATCTTGTCATGTTTGTCGTGTTCTACGCTTGATTTTATTTTAAGTCCATTCATTCTTGCATGCATATTTAACAATTATAAATTGCGAGGAAATAAAGCTAGACTATTACAAATGGCGCGGGTCCACATCGCCAAAATTAAACCGGACCCGATTTAGCGAAAAAATAAATAATGCGAAGAAATAAAGTGCGAAAAGTAAATTACAACGCTTTGGGGCAATTACATAATAATAAGCAATAAAGTAAATGCGCGAAAAATAATTAAAACGAAACTAGGGCGTTGGACCCTTTTACAAACAATAGTTAAAGTTAATGAATTAATTAAATAAAGAGGAATTAAAATTAAAATTAAGAAGAAAAATGTTTTTGGGTATCTTTATGTTTTTTTAGATTTAATAAGAAAAAAAAGTTAATTGAAACTAAATTAAGAAGCAAACCCTAATTCTAATATTTTTTTATTTATTATGAAAGAATTAAAATATGACCTAAATTAAACCTAATTCATTCATGTACAATTTAAATAGGAAAATAAATAAATAAATAATAATTATTATTGTGGAAAAAAGGGGAATAAAAAAAGAATTAACAATTAAAACCTAAATTCTACATTTTTTGGATTTTTATTAAAAAAGGAATTAAAATTAAAACCTAATTACACTAAACAATTTACATTCTAATTTATTCATGAAAATAATTAATATATAAATATTTTTAATTTTTGGCCTTTTCTGATTTTTTAGTGTTTTTATATTTTGTAGGAAAAATAAATTAATTGAATTAAGACAATAAAATAAATAAAACAATAAAAATAAAAGTGAGAAAAAAAATATAAAATGCAAACCAGGGTGGGGTGTTGCCCCAAATAAGGAGATGCTGATTTGAGAAGCCTGGCCCATTTATTTGTGAATTCGTTGACCTTTCCAATTAAGTGTAACGCATTTGACCAAGTGTAGCATGCTCCTCAGATTTAAGCCTTTGATCTGATTCCCTTGGACACCTGTGCGCCTGGATCTCGTGGACACACGATGTACATCCCTGCTGACGCTGCATGGGAAAGTGGTTTGAAAAATAATAATGAGATTTGCAAGACCTGGGACTTGAACCCAGGTCTTGAGAGTCACAAGCATAGCGTGTTACCAACTGAACCAAGCGCGTTTAGTTAACATATGATAATACGTAAATATGATAAATAAAACATAACGCTAATGGATCAAAAGCGCGCGAACTTTAAACGGACGTATCACTGATTGACACGCTATCTTCTTCCTCACCACCCCTGTAACATAAAACAAAAGAGCAACGGTTTTTGAAACGTTGCTTTAGAGGTGATTCCAGAAAATAGCGAATAGAACCCTGGGCATCATAAATTGTTCGCGAGTATGCATTCTTCTTCGTCTTGGTGCGCTGAACTCAACCATAGTATTGAGATGGCCTAATTTTACTTGTATTGGGAAACCCCCTTTTTGAGTTCCTGAAACCCTAAAGACCGTTCATGGCAGATTCACGTATATTGCTCAAAAATAAAATCAAACGTATCAGTTAGTTCAGAAACATCAATATAAACATGAATCCATGAAAAAAAATGCAAAATAATGCTTAATTCATGCTATGCGATTTCAAGATTTTCTTGGTACAGTTGGACTCATGGATACCAATTCAAGGCCTTTTGGTTGTTGTTATTGATTGAGAAAGGTTCAAGAATGTCTCAGGATGCGAATGGAATCAAGGTTGAAGCTTGAATCGACCTCTAAGGCACTTTTCAGTTTTGAGTTTTTTATGAAAAATTCCAATATGCAATGGAGTTGTGGGGCGCAGCTTTCAGTCTCATTAGCATTAGGTCTTGTTCTTGTATATGTAAGGAACGATTTAGGTCAAAAACATTGAACAAAATCCATGGCCATAATGATTTTTGAGGATTTGATTTCACAAGATCTTTTTTGAATCTTTTTTCATGGTTTTTGGCTCAATCATGATCCAATCACACCAAAACTTGCCATAATCAATTAAGCACGAAATATTGACATTATAATGTGCATAAAAAGATTTTTTTAGGTTAGGTTTATATTTTTCATATATTAAAATCATTTAAATGAATATAAATTAATATTAATTCAAATAAATAATTAAAAAATATGAGAATACTTCCCTTTGGGCCTAGTGGTCGTGCATAGGCTTGGCATGAAGAAACTTGGAAGAAAAATGGGCCCATTTGCATTTTTAGGCCTTTTGCATCAATGTTGACTTTTCAAAATTCCCAAACATTTCCCAACTTCCACAAGGCATAACTTGGTCAATTTTTAAGCTTTTCACATGTTCTTGGACATTTTGGAAAGGTCTTTGAGTCCTTTAACCAATGCCCTTGGTCCCATGTCATTTTGATTTACCAATCTCAAGTTATGGCCTTTGACTTAAAGTCACTTTTTGTTGACTTTTGAAAATGACCTATAATGTTGAAATTGATAACTTTTTGTGAGAGCATTTCTTGGACTTGGAATATGAAGATGAGTTGTAGGAAATGTCTTTCTCTTCAAAATGAGCTTTGGATGGAATTTTTCTGATAATCCAGGTGAAAGTTATGCCCTGGTCAATTTCAGTTGACTTTTTCAGCTGTCCAAATATAGCAACTTTTGCATCTTTGATGATTTCTGAGCCAAATTTTGAGAATCATGATCAAGCATTGATCAAATGATGTTTGTGGCTTCAAAATGATCAAAAATTTGAACTTTTGACTGTCAAATGACCATTTTGCCCCTACAGTTGACTGTAGTGCAATCTAGGGTTTTGACTGTGCAATTTTGAGCTGAATGCCTTGAAACTTGACATGAGGATACTTGACCATCTTTGTAGGCATGTGGGACTTGATTGGGCCTTTGAAAAGTTCATTTGCTTGACCAGAACTCAAACCCTAGTTTTGACTGCATAGGAGACAGTTGAGCTGCACAACCCTTGGGGGAATTTTGTGACCTTGACTTTGACAATTCTTGATGAATATGGGAGGGCAAATTTTGGGGTACAACATGGTGCATCTTCCGGATGTCAAAACTTTCCATCGATAATTCTTTCATCTGCATGCCAAGTCAAGTGTCTAGCATCGGTTTCACTACGAAACATGCATCTAAATCTCGGAATAATAGGAAAATACCATAAGACTTTCGCTGGAGATGATTTTTTCTTATATTGAGATAAACCGCACTTTGGGCACTCATTCAACTATGCATATTCATTTCGAAACAAAATACAATCATTTATACATGCATGTATCTTATCATAGCTCATGCCAATAGAGCATAACATTTTTTTGGCCTCGTAGGTTCGATTAGGAAGAACATTATCCTCAGGAAGCATATCTCTCAAAAGGGCTAATAACTGTGTGAAACTTTTATCCGACCATCCATTGCACGCCTTTAAGTTGTACAATTTTAATACCGCAGACAATCTTGTGAATTTGGGGCAATCTTTATACAACGGTTTATCCGCATCGCTTACCAACCTCTCAAACATTTTGGGACAATCTTGAAGATCTTCTTCAAGTGCTTCTGCAATCTCTTCAACCCGATCACAATCATATGTATCCGTGGCATTGTCGTACGAAACATAGGTCGCATTACTTTTCACCCCCGGTTCAACATTCTCGATGCTTTTCTCACCATGAAATATCCAACACGTATAACTTCGATCAATTCCACGCATTAGTAAATGCAATTTTAATCCATCTGTGTCAACCCGACCCACATAACAACAACCCAAGCAAGGACATTTCATTCTATTCGGGTCTTAAGCGTGTTCAACAGCAAACTTAACGAACTCTAATACCCCATCCTCGTACTCTTTTGACAATCGATCGGCACACATCCATTTTTTATCCATGGTTTTAACTATTATCTAAGTTAAAGAGTCTGTGTTATCAACAAAAATCAAACATGTGATTAGAACAATTCTAGAAATGAGGATTGTTGTGGTCCTATAACATATTCAATCAATGATCGTCAACGTTACAATTTTAGAGACATTATCTTAGTTGTGAACTCATTCTAAGATTCATGATTTGTGTTATTTTTTACTATTACTAAGTTGAATATTAGATGGGGGATTTACATGATGTGATTCCTTTGTTCCTTGCAGGCATGTCTACATGAGCTAAACATACATTATGAGAAACAGAAAAGAAACTTTCTATGCTTCCATCATTGAAAATCTTCTATCACAACAGATCTTTCTTAAAGACTAAATTGATCGACGATTTTTAATTTCAGAAATCATTTCAAAACACCGATAATTCTAACACCTAAAGTTTCTTGCGATAGTAAATATAAGCAGCAGTAAGACCAACAGCAACAAGAGCAATTGCGCCGTTCAACATTTCAGGCTCCAAATTCTTAGCAAATGGTAAAGACTTGAAAAACAATGTAGGGAAATTAAGTGTCATGTTGAATGGTAACTCCAACATTTTGTACGAAATTTTGTTAATTTGTTAATCAACAACACCATGCTATATATATATATATATATATATATATATATATATATATATATATATATATATATATATATATATATATATATATATATATATATATATATATATATATATATATATATATATATATATATATATATATATATATATATATATATATATATATATATATATATATATATATATATATATATATATATATATATATATATATATATATATATATATATATATATATATATATATATATATATATATATATATATATATATATATATATATATATATATATATATATATATATATATATATATATATATATATATATATATATACATATACATTTGTACATGAACATTACATAAGATATATTTCTTAAACTAATTAACTTTAATCTTTCTAGCTATTATAGAATGAAGCAAAGAATAATCCCAAACGTCTCAAGAAGGATAACATATTCTGTTAGACTTTTACAATATTTCTTAAATAGAATTATGGATATATTCTAGTTGAAAATAATCATCTACAGATGTAATTGACACTTCAACATGTTAAAAGACATTATACTTTTATTAAATTAATTAACTCTATCAACATGTTAGAAGTTGTGCGGTAAATATTAAGAGAAATTGTAGGATACTTTTCATGATAGATTAGTTATAGGAGATTAGAACTTTATTGTTAAAAAGAATTGTATGAGATTGAAATTTTATTCTTAAGAGAATTATAGATATATCTTTTGATGATGGATTAGTTATAGGAGATTACAACTTTAAATTGAAGCACCACTTATTATATTACAGGCAGGACACAAGTCATCGATCCTCAGTTTTTTTCTACTCCCCATCCATCTCCTAGTTATGCTTTGTTATGACTCGGTTTGTCTCTGCTATGTACAAACTCAATCCTCCACTATCTTATTCTTCTCCCATCATTGAGAAATCTAAGATTATTAAACCCATTACAAGTATTTTGACTAGTCCATAATATATCTTAGATTTAAAAAAAATCAAAATAAAAGTTTCAAAAGAGAGAATAGAAACCATAATACCTAAGGTTCCTCGGCTTTTACTCGCGGAGATTGTTAATTTTCTATTTCGCCATAAGAAGAAAAACAATAAGAAGATGAAGATTCCAACAAGAGCAGAAGAAGCAATCAATGCTAGTAGAATTCTCTTATTTAAATTCTGGTGATGCACTATTCTAACATCTTGATTTCCTGTATCATTCATTGTAAAAACAATACATCAAACTCATTAGTCTCGTTAAACCAACTCAGTTAATTGTTGTGAAAAAATATAAGATATATTAAAATTGACATAAAATAAAAATGCTGAGGAGTATTTCAAGATTAGAGAGATTAGCTCCCGGATCCAAATTCTCAACCCTAAAATCACTATTTTGATTGAAACTAGAGTGAAGAATATAAATGCCCAAACTATTAGAGACAAACTCAAGCTCAGAGGTCTCTATATAGATAATTACAACAAACATGATAATGGAAGGATATGGCTGGAGTGGGATGAAAATAGAGTTGATGTTAAACATGTAAAAAGTACTAACCAACTAATATATTGTGGTGTTTATGATTAACAGGGTAACTTCCTAAATTGTATGTTTGTTGTATATGCATGTAACCAGCTAGAACAAAGGAAAATTTTGTGGAAGGACATATTGGAAGTGCACTGCTAGAACCAGGGGCCTTGGTTCTTAATTAGGAACTTCAACAATGTGTTGAAAACTCAAGACAAAATTGGAGGGAAACTAGTAACTGAACATAAATATGATGACTTGACCAACATGATGATGCTCATACGGTTGTATGAAATGGATAGAATAGGAGATTACTAAACATGGTCAAACAAGAAAAGTGAGAGGGATATCTACTCTAGAACAAATAGAGTCTTGTCCAATGTTGCTTGGTTGCAAAGTAACATGGAGAAAACTTTAAATATCATGTCTCCTAGTGCGTCGGACCGTTCTCTACTATGTTTGAATTGCTATGAGAAGACCTATAGGAAGAAAGCTAGCTTAAAGTTCCATATTACTCATATAGTCCAGCGAAGCTCAATATCCCAACTTTTTGGAACATGGGACTGATGAATCTAGGCCAGAATATTACTCCAGATATGATTAAGCTTATGACAATCAAACAACAAATTCATAATAGATTCCTCTTTGCTGCAGAAGGCACAATCCTTATTAGCAACCATCCCAAATTTGAACAATCTACATCTAGTAGCTAGCCTTTGATGACATGCAAGCCAAAAAAAACCTTCGGTCTGGGTCTAGCAGGATTATTTTTAAGCAGCCTATACCAAGTCACATCAGGGCAATTGCATAAGGTGAGATAAACCTCTTTCATTCTGAATTTCTATTTCAGGTTCATATCTGCCCAAACAGTTGGATTATTAACAATAAAATCCTTCTGCTCTAAGATTTTCCTCATGATCCAAGTGCTATTTGTTTTGGATTTCACCTCTTCAATGCTTTGGTCTTTGATGTAGTAATAATTAACCATTGAGACTGAATCTGTAGGAAACAAAGGAGACTACAATTATTATCCAGCAAATGAACTTAGAGGCCATACCAATTTCCTGCATGATATTTTATAAAGCTTTCGAAGAGATCATGTCATAAGCCTTCTGCATGTCTAACTGCACCATACATCTAGGAGGGCCACTATTCCTGTTGTACCCTTTAATCAATTCAAACACTAAAAGAATGTGACTATGGGTTTGCTTCCCTGGGATAAAAGCAGCCTGGTTTGGGCTAACAATTTTAAAAATAACATGCCCTAATCTAGCAGTGAAAATTCTGGATATAATCTTGCAAACAATAGTGCAGACATAAATTGGCCCATAATCCCTTATACTCCTAGAAGATTTACTTTTAGGGATGAGAGAAACAACAATGAAATTGAAAGCTTTGTACAAGTACCCTTTGTCAAAAAATTCATGGACTGCAGCAGTCAGATCTCCTTTTATAATATCCCAGTAGTGCTTAAAAAGCCTGGAATTAAAACCATCAAGTCCTGGAGCAGACAGGTCATGAATGCCTTTTAGGGCAGAAAAGATTTCTTCCTCCTTAACAGGACTGATCAAACCATCACTCTACACCCTACTAAGCTGGGGGCCCAACTTCATAACACTCATATCTATGCTCCTCAAGTTCTCATATTTCCTCCCCATTAAGTTACCATAGAAACCTAAGACTTCATTCTCAATATCTGATTGAGTAATTGCCATAGTACCTCTTTAAGTAACATGTTCAGGTTTCCAGACTTTTTCTTAGCTTTGACAAATGCATGAAAAAATGAAGAATTACCATCACCATCTTTAAGCCAACTAATATTTGCCCTCTGTCTCAGAATAGCTATCTCAGTATCATTCCATCTAATCAGCTCCTCTGTGCAATTTTTAAAACCCTCAATCAAATGTTTGTTGAATATGTCTCTAGAAAGATTAATTTGAGCTTTTTTAAGATTTTCTCTGGCCTGGGCTATCTTCTTCTTGGATAACATCAGAGATTTTTGCATTTTGTAAATCAATAGTGTAATCGATCTGTAGGGTTATGAGGAGGTTTTGAGCAATAGATAAAGGGAACCTATGAGAGGTAGATCTACGTATGTGCTATGGAAGAAATTGCAAAGACTACAACCCATTTTGAAAACCCTGGTAAACCCCTGTCAAAATTGAATAACAAAGTTGTAAAGGCTAGAACATAACCATTGCAGGCCCAGAAGGAACTCATTAATGATAGAATGAACATCCACAAAATTGAGAATGTAAAAAAGTTGAATGAGGAGCTTATAAAATGGCATGAGCTAAAAGAACATGTTTTGATTCAAAGGGCAAAAATTGATTGGCTAAAGTTTGGAGATGGGAAGAATTCTTACTTCCATGCATCAATAAAAGCAAAACAAAAGTATAAAAGCATGAGAATGCTTTGGACGACAAAACAGGGGCTGGAAGGCAGAGGGATACAAAACCTAAAAATAAATTCTTGGTGAAATGGAAAACCCTCAACCATGGACACATTGTTATTTAGAATCTTAGATTACAATTATCATACCACAATAACATTCCAAAATCCAAACGGAAAAATTAGAAATTGGAGAACAACAATGAAGATTTCAAAAAAATCAATTAAACTCTAAGAGAAACCTAAATAATTGCAATAGAAGGAGAAAACTGAACGAATCTGGAGAAAGAGTAAACTAATCACTGTAACTACAACTATCAATCCAAAATTTATGTGTAAATTGCTAGAATCACTTTCATAATTAAAAGGATGAAGAAAGAAATGAAGAAGACCAGACTTTGTGCTTGCATTGAGTTAACCATAGAAAAAAATATAGAAGGATGAAGAAATTTTACCTTATAGTGAAACTGGTTTTGTGAAACTTCTTCTTCACGAGGAGATGGTGGTAACGAATCCGAAGTGAGTTGAAGAAGAAGATGAACCACGTGCCTCATATAACCGGAGAATCCGAAGCTTGCAACGATACAACGAATCAGGAAGCGAGTTGGAGAAGAAGATGAACCACGGTTGGACGGTGAGGAGGGAGGAGACGAGTTAGACGAAGATGAACAATTGCGTGTATAAAGTGGGGTTTCTGATAACCAATTTAGGGATTTAGAAATTATTTAATTACCTTAGACAGCGCTTTCAAGAAGCGCTGCTAAAGATATTACCTTTAGCAGCGCTTTAAGGCTTTAGCGGCGCTTTAGTGTAATGCCTTTAGCAGCGCTTCTTGAAAGCGTTGTCTAAGGTATACCCTTTATCACACCTTTAGCAGCGCTTTTAGTAAGCGCTGTCTAAGGTATACCCTTTAGCAGCGCTTATTCTTATTTTTTTTATTTTTTTTATTGAAAACCTATAGCAGCGCTTAGGGAAAGGAAGCGCTGGCTATGGTAAAGCCTTTAGCAGCGCTTTTAGTAAGCGTTGTCTAAGGTATACCCTTTAGCAGCGCTTATTCTTATTTTTTATTTTTTTATTGAAAACCTATAGCAACGTTTAGGGAAAGGAAGTGTTGTCTATGGTAAGGTCTTTAGCAGCGCTTTTAGTAAGCGTTGTCTAAGGTATACCTTTAGCAGCGCTTACTCTAATTTTTTAATTTTTTTTCTTTTCTGAAAACCTATAGCAGCGCTTATGGCATAAGCGCTGTCTATGTGCCGCTGTCTAAATTCAATTTTGACATAGTGTCACCTATTAAACAAATAGGCTGAGCCCTTCGTGATTTATTTTGAATAATAATAAGGCTATTATGCCTATTTAATGGAAATCCAACCAAGCTTCTATTTGGCATCCAAGCCCTTCATGTTCTGAAAATCACTTATATCTAGCTCTTGAAGCTGCAAGAAATGACATTTTCCTTTTAAAGTAGACTGTTTCACTTCTTTCACTTCCAAAAACAAGTAGTATTTCCTTAGCAATGATAGGTCATAATGTACATCAGATAAATAAGATAAATAGTAACTCTTATTATCAAATAAAAATTATTTTATTTTTTGTATCTATCTTTTTTAAAATGAGTATTCAATTGTTAACCCAATAGAAGATGCCACAACGTTAGGAATAGCAAGAGTTGATATTTTGTTTTATTGAAAGAATTAGTTACTTCTCGACATAATTGCATTGTACTATCTAAAAATAAGAGTGTGGGTTAAAAAAAAGCACAAATAGCATCTAGTAATATCGTAGAAATTACTAGCTAGGCCCCCAAAACAAAGTGCTCCCTCCATTCAATAATGAATGACTCAGTTTATTATTTCACATAAAAAGGATAAAAAAATAAGAAAATGAATAATATTTTTATTATAATATTTTTAATTATGAACTAAAAATAATGAAAGTTTAATTAATTAAAACATAAAATTGAAAAAAAATATATGAAAATTGAAATAGATCATTTATTTTAAGATATTATTTTATTTTAAATAGATCACTCATTGTGGAACAAAGAGAATAATAAAAAACTAAACAAAAGTGAAGCAGCAGAAATACTATTTTCTCTATTTTAAAATGAGTGTCGTTTAAAGTTTTTGAACACATACAATTATATTGTTATGAGACATTACACTTTTACTAAATTAATTTTATTAATTTATTGAAAATAGTATACAGTAATAATTATAGTACACAATTGAAAAAATAATTATTATTACTATATTGAAAAATAAAAAAATATTTATTTTAAAATAATTTGTTTTCTTTAAAATAACAATCATTTTAAGAATTTTTTATCAACATACACCCCTTTTAACAACTATATCCCAATATACCACACCTTTCAACCATAATTCCCAATATACCATCTTTTCAAAAAAAAAAAAATTGGAATTAGGTGGCTCCGCCCAATGGATGGGCGGATGTTCTCAAAAATACACAGCTTCCGCCCATTGCATTGGCGGAGCTGTGTGAGCAACGTTTTTTTTTTTAAATAATTTTAAAAATATATTAAAATTGCAGTTAAATTAAAAAATAATATATTTGTATAAAATGAATTTGATATATTCAATTTTAAGTCATTTTAATAAAATTATTAAAATATTAAAATTTTAATATACAAAAAGAATTTATTTTAATGTAATTTTAAAAATAAATTAAAATTATTATTAAGTAAGAAATCAATATATTTGTATAAAATGAAATTGAAAAATTCAAATTTAAGTCATTTTAAGTAAATTATAAAAATATTAATATACAAATAAAATTTATTTTAATGTAATTTTAAAAATAAATTAAATTTATTATTAAGTAAGAAATCAATAAATTTGTATAAAAAGAAATTGAAAAATTCAAATTTTAAGTCATTTTAATGAAATTATTAAAATATTAAAATATTATTATACAAATAAAATTTATTTTAATGTAATTTTAAAAATAAATTAAATTATTATTAAGTAAGAAATCAATGTTAAAATATTAATCATAGAAAGGGTCATGTTATTTTATTATTGCAGTGCGGCTCCGCCCCTGCAATGGACGGAGGGTTTTATTCATTTTATTATTTTATTATTTCAGTACGGTTCCGCCAGTGCGATGGGCGGAAGCTTTCGTAATTTTATTATTTATTTACGGCTCCGTCACGTTAATGGGCGGAGGGTTTTATTATTTTATTAATTTAATATTTTTGTTGTGACCTATAAATATCGTTGATGTTGAATGATCCAAGCTACACTTAAATTTTTTTCTTTAGTTGTATCTTAAAAATGTCTTCAACATCCGGGGAGTTTTCAATGTTTCCATATATGAAAAGAGACGCAGAACTTATTTTTTCTCCAGTAAAGCCTCCGATGAAGATCAAATTGTTGAACACGCAGACATTTGAGCAGCTGCATAGGCACTTGGAGGGATGGTTAGGGGAAGAAATTGCCCAAGGTGAAAAGATTAGGAAAATAGAGAGGTTAGTTACGGTGCCTGGCTTAAATGGACCCACTCGTTCTTGGAGACTTGTTCACAACGACGCATGTGTTCTTATGATGATGCTTCAACAAAAAGACATTGTGTTGCTGATTGTAATATCCTAGAAATGGTTATGTCCTTGTTTGAACATGTTGATGTTGTTTACGTTTAATGTTGTTGCTAAGTTCTACTATTCGTCTCAGTATTTTAATTTATGTGTTATTTTTTCGAATTGTTATTTATATTAAATGCAGAAGTATTAGTGAAATGAAACATAATAACTCGGTGTCATTATACATACAACTTTGCAGATTGATAACAAAATAAATAACTAATTATTACTAGTTCCTACATTGGGGCATCGCGTTCGGTTGTGACCTGGAAGACGACACAATGTGCATTTTCTCTCCAACTTATCATACGCGTCCATTTCTGTTGTAATACGGGTGCTCACGGGACGACCTTTCTTGTTCCTCCGCATAACTGGATTATGGCAAATTTGATCTCCCTCATAAGTGGGCCAATACTCATCGTATGGTAGAACTGGAAAGCTCGTGCTGTAAACCCCAAATAAGTTCGCAACCTTGTAAACGTCAGACAACAGAAGAAATGCGTCTTGGCGTACCACAGAACATGCAGCGATAACATGTGAACAAGGAACACGGTATGCTTGAAACTTTCCGCAGTCACACCATCCTTCCATTAGGTTGACCTTGTAACGCCCCAATGGCTTCCCCTCACCGTGGTTAATTGTCTCCTTCACACTGAAAGTGTTATTATTATAGTCAAAAATGCTTACTTGATGTGTGGCGGATTTAGACGTCTCTTCTTTCATCACCTTCACGCACCGTTCTGTAAATGTTTGTCCAGAATTCAAAACTGCACTCCACTTTGCACCCCTTTCAGCAAAGAGTGTTCCCATCCTATAGTATGTTGCACTTACTAGCGATGTGATGGGGAGATTACGAGTGCCTTTAAATACGGAATTTAGTGACTCGACAAGGTTTGTTGTCATGTGCCCCCAACGACGACCCTCATCAAACGCCCTCGTCCATTTTTCAACGGGAATTCTATCTATCCACCTCAAAGCATCACCATTAGCCATCCCAACTTCATTACGATAATATTTAAATGTTGGTTGGTTCAGCGCATACCCTACATGTTAAAAAAATATTGGTTAATATAATGGTAAACTATTAACGAGCATGTAATGTTTGCATAAAAAGTACTTACCCATGTTGATTATTTTTTTCCGGAGGATACGGTCCTTGATATCCTTCATAAAATTTTGCGCAATATGCCTGATACAATACACATGGACAGATGTAGTGTTACTCCAACCATTTTCAGGATTGTTATAAGCGCTTTCGATAGATGCATGTCGGTCAGAAATCAAACACAAGCCAGGTTGAGGAGCGACATGCATTCTCAAGTTTTTTAGAAAGAAACCCCAACCATCTGCCGTCTCACCTTCCACTAAGGCAAAGGCAACTGGGAAAATATTGCTGTTTCCGTCTTGTGCTACAGCCATTAGTAGTGTACCTTTGTACCTTCCATATAACCAGGTACCATCAATCTGTAGTAAAGGCTTGCAATATGCAAAGCCACGTATGCATGGTTGGAAAGCCCAAAATAGTCGGTGGAAGATTTGTTTCCCAGCAATAATAGTCCCGTCATCTGTATATACCGGTAGTGTTTGCATTTCTACTACAGTGCCTGGAACAAACTTCTTAAGGGCCAACAAGTAATTTGGAAGTTCATTGTATGACTTTTCCCAATTACCAAACACTTGTTCGATTGCTTTGTTTCTAGCAATCCATGCCTTCTTGTAAGATGGAGTGTAGTTGAAAAAAGAAACAATTTCGTTAATACATACACTCACCTTGATGGAGGGATCCTTTTCAACAAGAGGCATTAATCGTTCACTCATCAGTCGAGAGCTTAGTTGTCGATGATCCTGATTAAAGATGGTCGTTGAACAATTATGTGGGGGCTCCATGATTCCTATCTCCCATAGGTCGCTCCTTTTCCTATAAGATGCCACTAGACGAAAGTTGCAACCACTTCGCTTACAACAAATTTTATATCTCTTTGTGTCAGAACACGTAACCCTGAAATCAACGACATGTTTCATATGGTACCTGGATATCGCAAAGACACAGTCAGATTTGTTTTTAAACTGGTTCCCAACAGCTATGTCATCCTCCAGCGGAAGACGAGGATTTTTGGGCCATTGAAAGGATGATTCGTCTCCAGCTGTATCCAGAGTTGTCATGTGGGCGGGTGGACAATAGACATTCTCAAGTGGAATATGTTGTTCAGTTTCGTTGATTGCATCCACCTCGTCACGTCCACCGTCTTCAAATAAAGTAGTGAACAAATCATCAGCTTGTGACTCAGTCTCCTCTTCTTCGTCATCTTCGACAACGACTTCCTCGGGAATTATGGACACGGGCTCAGCATCATTGGGATTGGCCACTTGTGAGATTTGAGATTGTTGAGAAGTTTGAAATTTTATGTATAAATCTATCGCATGTAACCCAGATAATTCATGGTTGTAAAACATCATTTCCACATCATCATCATCTCGGATTTTCAGTGGAACATATTTCACCTGGTTAACACCGAAATTAACAGCATTTCGATATATAATTTGTGAGACAACTCCAGATTGCATCCTTGTTTGTATCCTCTCCCTCAAATATTCAAATTTCGCATTTCTACTTAATTTGAACCGGCATATATCGGTATTTTCGAATATAATGCCCATTTCATCGGAGATAAGGATGTCTCCATTGTAATGAGCATCTACTATGTATTGAGGTATTTGAGACATGTTGATTTCGTACTGAATAAAATCTGAATTGTAGGAGAAATTTAGTTTTGTGATGGGTTGGATTGATGAAAAAAAGTAGGAGGTAGAGGTGTATTTATATGAAATAGATTTTGTGTTTAGTAGATATGGTATAATAAATAAACGCAGGTAGAATTTAATTTTTGTTGTAATAAATCATCCGCCCAATGCAGAAGCGGCTTCATTTAATTTTTAAAGGCTTCCGCCCATTGAGTAGGCGGATGCATTGAAGTACATGCAGGCTCCGCCCATTGCTTCTGCGCCCTAGGCAGGTATAAATGCACGCTTCCGCCCATCCAAAGTGCGGATGGCAGACAAAAAGAAACATTTCCGCCTATTGCATGTGCGGTGTGTCAGGAAATTAGAAGGTTTCCGCCCATTGATTAGGCGGACCCTGCAAATGGTAACACAATACATCTAATGTATTTACCATTGCTAGCTGACTTTAATAAAATAGGTAGATACAGTTGGGGATCAGCAGTTTTATCGCATCTATACAGAAACCTCTGTAGATGCGCCAAAAAAGATGTTCATAATTTTGCTGGTTGTTCAACACTAATACAAGCTTGGGGCTGGTCCAGGATGCCGAATCTAGCGCCTAGGAATCGTAATCCTTTTCATTTTCCGTACGCAACCAAGTAAGTCGTTACTACTCCTTTGTCTTAAACTTATATATTATGTGAACAATAATTAACTATTACATTTTTTTAGATGGTCTGCCTATGGGATGGATTACGAAAAGACTCCTCATCATTGTGCACCTGGCTATCGGACTTTCATCGATCATTTTGAAGAATCTGATGTAATATTCTTAACCATATTTTAAGTATTACATATTTTATATGGTTCGTTAAACTAATAACTGATTTTTTTAACAGTTTACATGGAGGCCCTATCTGGGACTTGATGATACCGATCCGACGGATAGTCACGTGTGGAGTGCAAAAACATTTATCATATGTTTTACTACTGTTGAAATGCACCATTCTGATCGGGTAAAACTTCAATTTGGCATTAAGCAAGGCATACCGGATGCTCCACAGTGCATGGAGGAGTATCACAAAAGTGTGGTGAACGATCAATGGGCATATAGCAATTGGAAAGATTGTTACAAGCAGGAGCGTCGTCAATGGCATAACCGCGAAAATAAAGTCTTACAAGGAGATGTCATGTCAGAAGAATGTAAGCCAAGTAAGGAATACATGCAATGGTATAAGTCTGTTACAAATTTGTATCTGTCACCAAACAACTTTTTGTATGACCCTCGTAATTTCCCAACATCTTCAAACGTCCAACACACCCAACCATCATCAAGCACTTACACCCAACACAACCAAGAACCTCTCTTCCCAACACAACCATCTTTTACGTAACAACCATTCTTCCCAACACAACCACCATTTACCCCAAGCCAACAATACCATCAACAAAACCCTTCTTCTAACCCAACCCAATGGGGCACCCAACAACAAAACCCTTCATCTAACACCACCCATTGGGGCACCCACCAACAATATCCTTCATCTAACCCCACCCAATGGGGCACCCACCAACAATATCCAACCTCTAACCCCACCCAATGGGGCACCCAACAACAATATCCTTCCTCTAACCCCACCCAATGGGGCACCCAACAAACCCCACAAAATTCCAACTATCAAACACCCCAACAACAAATGCCTATTCCCCGACCACAATAATTTACCTCCCAAGATTGTTACCAACCCTCAATAAATAGCCCAATGTCTTCTAATCCCATACCAAATTGGAATTGGGAGGGAACCAGATTAAGTTATGGCAGTGCAGCCGAGACAGACTTTACCAACGAGGACATGATTGAGGAATTTTTAATGGGCGGCTGTGACGCGGGACCTTCAACTTCAACTCAACCACAAAATGAAGAAGGAAATCGCAGAACAGGCCAACGTACTAGACGAGCACCTGCTTGTGGAACTCACCAACGATTGACACGACCCGGTCAAAATCGACAGTAGATGTGATGGGGAGATTATATATGTTAAAATGCAAAAAATTAATTTATGTCCTTTAGTTAAATTATTGTTTATTTATAGTATATTTTGTTTAATTAAAGTGTATTTTATTTAATTTATAATGTATATTATTTAATTATATTAATTTAATTTATAATGTATATTATTTAATTATATGAATTAAATTTATAATGTATATTAATTAATTATATTAATTTAATTTATAATGTATATTATTTAATTATATTAATTTAATTTATAATGTATATTATTTAATTATATGAATTTAATTTAAAATGTATATTATTTAATTATATGAATTAAATTTATAATGTATATTAATTAATTATATTAATTTAATTTAAAATGTATATTAATTAATTATATTAATTTAATTTATAATGTATATTATTTAATTATATGAATTTTATTTATAATGTATATTATTTAATTATATGAATTTAATTTATGATGTATATTATTTAATTATATGAATTAAATTTATGATGTATATTCTTTAATTATATTAATTTAATTTAAAATGTATATTATTTAATTATATGAATTTAATTTATAATGTATATTATTTAATTATATGAATTTTATTTAAAATGTATATTATTTAATCATATGAATTTAATTTATGATGTATATTATTTAATTATATGAATTAAATTTATGATGTATATTATTTAATTATATGAATTAAATTTATAATGTATATTATTTAATTATATTAATTTAATTTATAATGTATATTATTTAATTATATGAATTTAATTTAAATGTATATTATTTAATTATAATGTCATATGAATTTAATTTACAGAATTAAAAAAAAAAAACGTTTTGGACACATCCGCCCATCTAATGGGCGGAGCCTCTCTTTTTTTATAAGCATCCGCCCAATGCATGTGCGGTGCCCTAGGAAAATACACTCTTCCGCCCATTGCATTGGCGGATCAGTTGTGGCAAAAACGTGTTTTGTTTGAAAAGAGAGTATATTGGGAAATATGAAAGTGTGAGAGCGTATATTGGGATTTAAATGCTAAAAAGAGGGTATGTTGATAAAAAATTCTCATTTTAAAACGGAAGAGAATGTTTTGTTTGGAGTTGGATCAGAAAGTATGAAATGGCCATATAAACAACTGTTGTAAGTGGGATACCTGTTGAGTACAGAAATTGATTTATAGCTCGATGACACACTCAGGTTGCATTAAAAAAACATAGATCGAAACACAAGACACATGAGAGAATATCAAGTTTGTCTACCTATTATTAGCAAATAAAAAAGAAAGAGCACAATTATTGTCCCTAGAAAGTGTATGTTTCGCTTTTGCAGCATTGACAACAGTATTATTGGACCAATAGAATCAAACTGCACCCATGAGTTACCCATGTTTTCAATTTCAAAAATACTATTAATATCATGACAGGTGTATACATTTTGGCATTTATGACACATTATTATTAATGTTTCTTCTGTTTTAAAATAATTATCGATTTTACTTTTTATTTTCTATACATTATTTTTAATATATTAATAACATTAATTTTATAAAAATATAATATTTTATGATAATATTATATTATATTTTTTTATTTATATACAAAAACTTTCAATGATATTTTTTTTTTAAAACTGAGGGAGTATATTCTTCACATCTTGTGGATAGATTTATATACTTTACTTTTCTTATCATACCAAGAATATTCATAAAAAAATACTTTACGTTTACTTTAAATCTACATGCCTAAAATTAGAAATGTAGAATTTTCTCTTTTTCATATAATGCATTGGACTTTTCTCAAACTAAAAATTAATTACTTCATTTAGGTTTTAACTGCATGTTATAGACAGGTAGTGGTTTTTTAAAGAAAAATTACACTTATCTCTTTTGAATTTTATTAAAATAACACAAATATTTCTTCTAATTTAAAATCATGCACTAACCTTTTGATGTTTATTAAAATAACATAGATATTCTCCTTCAATTTTTTAGAATTTTATTAAAATAACACAAATATTCTTTCTAATTTAAAATCATACATTAATCTTTTTGATGTTTATTAAAACAACATCCATATCCTCCTTCAACTTTTTAGTGACAATAAAAAAATCATAAATATAAATAATATTTATTTATGATTTTTGTCAGTCGCTAAATTATTTCGTTAATATAATTAATCTTAAGTGAGATTAGTGCATACTATAAAATTAAAGGAAGTGTTCGTGTCATTTTACTATAATTCAAGAGAGATTAATGTAATTATCTTATTTTTAATGACATGTATATTTATATAAAATTGAATTTCCCGTTGTCACCAAAAGTTGCAATTAAGATATTTTTAACTGTTAAATTTTAATTGTATAATTCTATAAAGACAAATTTATTTTTATTTTATAATTTAAATATTATCACTTTTAAACTTGAATTGTCTTATTTTAATCAGATAATTATTGAAGTTTGAATACGTGACCGCAAAGACACGACTGAATTGAATTTTTAATCTATATTTATATAATACTCCCTCCGTTTCTTTTTAAATGTCATTTTAGCATAAAATTTTTCAACTAAGATAGTAGATTATTAGAGTTATTTTTTCTATTATACTCTCATTTATTTTCTCTTTCCAAATAAATTCAATCATATACCATCTCTCCTTTTCTAATAACTAATTGAGAAAATAATTAATTTTATGAAAAATGTGAAGTGGAGTTATTGAGAAAGTAGGGATATAATTGACAAATGATAACATTAAACTATAAAAACGACACTTAAATAGAAAAAAAAAAATTCTTTTAAAACGATACTTAAAAGGAAACGAGGGAGTATTTATTTAGATTTGACATCTGAACCATCAAATCATTTTAACTCTTAGTCTAACTATTTATAAAAAATAGAAAAAAGAACTACTTTAGTTGAGATCTAATTAAAAGTAAATTATACATGTATTTTACATGAATCTGAACCTAATCATGAAAATAATAAATGATTTAAGATATTAGTCAATTAAATTTTTAAAAAACATACTTAAAAATATTAAAAATATTATTTTTCTTTAAAGTTTTTCATAAAACTATTTAATTAGAGACATATATGCACTGAAAAAGTACATATCTATGCATATCAATAAACTAGGAATATTTATTATTAATAATAAAAGACTCTTCGTTATTATTGTTGGTTTTCTAAATAATAAAGTCTCTACAACACTTGATATGTTTAATAGATTACTAACTAATTATGATTTAATTGTGATGTACCATTAAATATAAAGATGTTATTTAAAAAATATATGTAGTCAGTTTTACAATTAAATAGGATAAGAATAATACATAAAGATTATTATATGAGACAGATAATCATATCTTTATTTATAGATATAAGATATTGAGTCTTCAAATATATATATATATATATATATATATATATATATATATATATATATATATATATATATATATATATATATATATATATATATATATATATATATATATATATATATATATATATATATATATATATATATATATATATATATATATATATATATATATATATATATATATATATATATATATATATTAGATTGATCTACCATAAAATATTATATAATGTGTAAAATAAGTGTTATAAATTATTCGTATAATGATAACAGTAAATGACACTTTTTAATCGGAATCATTATAGGCTTTTGTCCTGTCAAACATTATTTGTAATAAAATAATTATAAAGTCAGTTGAATTATTACTCAACATGTCATGTAAAGAGACATAGGTGAATCTAGATGAGTTTTACCCCTCATACATACATATGCATGAGTAATTTCAATGGATCCTTTGATTGAGTACGATTGTAAAATGTATAATCATGCTAAAATAAGTCAATATTGAATATTAAACTTATTTATTGTTAATAAATATACTCATACATTAAGGAATATAATATTGATTATACAATGATGCACTAGTACAAAATACATATTTAACCTCAGACGTGAAGTTGATTTAACTCCAGTTACAAAGGCGAGATGACGAATGATGTCATAATAATTTATCACTTAACACCTCTGTTTTTGAATAACTGAGGGGATATTTGACATGATCATTGGTTCGATCCTCAATAATAATTTTTATATATTTTAAAAACTAGCGCCACATACCTCTTGATTATGACCAAAATCTAGGGGAAAATAAATTCTTTTTTTAATACTCATTACATTGTTACACATAATATTAATAAATTAATTTGTTTAGAAACTACATTGTTTACCCACAATATTACATTTTACACAGAATATTAAAGTAAAAAAATATTGATTTTGATTCATCGTCGTCACGTCAGTGAAGAACAAATGTTGGATCCTCGTTTAATATAAATCTTGGAGAAGATCAAATATTAGATGCAATATATTCTCTATGACTTTTGCATTCATTTGTTTCTGATAAAAAATGTTAGATAAATAAAATAAAGGCAAAATTACACCAGAGGTCCTTTAAATTACTTTTTTTTATAACATATTGGTCATTTAAGTTTTTTTTTTGTAACAACTTGATCCTTTATGGTGATTTCTATATTTTTTTCCTCACATTTTGAATATTTAGAAATGTGTGACTATTATATTTATGGTTGCACTTCATCATTTTCATACCACTCAAAATAATTGCATCTATAATTAGTACATTCACTCTGTTAAAAAAGGGTAATGAGGCACACGTTTCGTAGCTTAAAGGACCAACCTGTTATAAAAAATAACTTAAAGGATTTCTTGTGTAACTTTACCTAAAATAATTATTCAGTTATATGTTTATTGAAGAACAAAAACCTTGAACCAAAATAATTTTCTGCTCTTGAAATCTATCATAGAGAACTTTACCAAGCTTCTTTAGGTTTCAAAGTTTTCATGTCAAATATTTCATTATCAAATTTTTATATTCAAAATGATTTTATAATGGATGTCTTTTAGGTTTCACGAGATTCACTAATGGTAGTGTATTAAGCATTGATAATCATTAAATGGACGATAAAGATATGGTTAAGGATGATGAAGAAACTCAATAAACACGATTATATATCCCCCTCGATTATGAGTCAAAACCGAGATAAAATGTGTTTCATTTTAAATAAAAAATACAATGAAATGTATTTTATCCCAAGCACCACATTCCTTTTGGTTTTTGTTAAAAACTAAGGGAAATAAGCTTTTTTTTAAAATACATTATTTACACAGAATATTAAAACACATTGTTTACAACAAGTCCATATTTTGACATAAATAAAGAAGTTTGTTGATTCACTTTTAAAAAAATTAAAACATAAATTGAATCAGATATGTCAAAATATGGGTAACAAATAAAAAAAATTGCATTTGCTGGAATTCGAAGCAGGTCCTAAATTGTTTTTCCCCTCGGTTATATTCAAAAACCGAGGGAATTTTGTTGAGAATGTATTTCTTTGTGTCAAAGCATCATTTCAAAGAAGTCTGTTGTTTTCAAAATGCTTTGTGTGTGGAAATTATATAGATGTCAAAATGTCGAAGAAGTGTATCTCGACAGAAATTTAGACTTAACTTTATTTTGTGTTTTTAGCTGAGTTAGGTTAGTTGGAGATTTCTTGGCGTGTAAGTAATCTCATTCTATAAATAGAGAGGTACCCTATCATTGTAATAATGTGGTTGCATAGAGAAAATATTGAATAAAATCTTAGTTGAGAGCACAGAGAAACTCTAAAAAGATATTTTTCTTCTCCCTCTTTTCTCTCAAGTCCTAATTTTCTTTTTCTTCTCCAATTCATCTTTTCTTTTCTTCTCTCATAATTATTGTGCAGCATAATTATCTTGCAACCAAGGTGTGGTTGATTCACTCGAGTGAAGAGTGAAGAACAAGAGACAAAATTAATCGGAAGAATTGATTCTTGTTCATCAAGATTGATTCAGAATTCTCCAAGTTTTGCGATATTTAAGGACATGTAGACCTGCTAACATATTCCCAGTGGTAGGTTAGTATAGGAATTGACTTAACTTGCTGACAATGTAAGCAATGTCATGTATAGTATGATTGAGATACAATAGCCTTCCAATAAGCCTTCACTACTACAAATAACACATGTAATATTAGTCTCAAAATGCATTTAACCTCGACTACCCAGGTGAGGTAACGAAGGGCGGCATGAAAATCTATCACTTAACACCTTGGTATTTTTAAAACTGATGTTAAAAATTAAAAGGTCATAGGTTTGATCCCTAGCAACTGCATGTTTTTATTTTCTAAATTTTGTTACGCGTGTCATATACCTCTCGGTTGTATTTAAAGAAAAAGGTAATAAGGTATTCATTTGCCTCTATTTTAACTTATAACCGAGGGCTTAAATCTCATTTTTGCGTGTATCATTTTCACTGGACTGTATCATTTTTTGCTTGTATCATTTCCATTGTCTTGTATCATATCATTATAAATATATTAACCAATAAATATCATATTTACATTGTTTTAAATCTTATTTTCACCTGCTTGTACTATTTTCTACACATAAACTACAAAATATGTAACAGAACTGAAATATATCATATCATTTTAAACTAAATGTATAGATTTACATGGTTATCATAAAGACAGAATACACACATTTACATGTTTTCACATCAAAATAACAAAATCTATGTTCATATACAAATTAAGATTATAACAACGAAGAAAAACTATTGTTGTTTCTGAGATTTATAACAAGATAAGAAGACACTGGCCCAACGTGATTGGATGTTGCTTTGTTGTTAAACTCCTATAATTAGAACAAAATTTAAATCATGATAAGCTAAAAACAAAAATATTAACTTAAGAAGTATACATATGTGTATGTGTATATATATACCTTAAGATACAATACTTGTTTAGAAGCTTCCTTTCAGCATAGACCTCATGGATGTACCTGCAAGATCAATTTTATATGTTAAAGTACAAGAACATATGAATATAAATAGAAATCGACATAAAAACTATGCTTATGAGCTCCAAATTTGTAATATGAAATTGTCCAGCTCCATATTTCCCTTAAAAAATTTATATAAAGAAATCTTAGAAAGTACGAATAACTGCTCTGGATTACGACTTAATGTAATTCCCAAGCATGTGCTTTCAATACTCCATGTCATCATCTTTAGTCTCTTAACTCTATCTTGTTTTGATTGTGTGGGTTCAATATTATTCTGGTTGGCAGAAAAACTTTCTTTCACGCTTGTACCACCTGTAAATTTCTTAATTACATTCTCTTGAATTTCCAACTGATTTGAATTTGTGTGTCTGAATAGACCCAACAAATTCAATTTCTGTATCATAAAAATAACATAAATATAATCCAAAATTAAAATATGCAAACAATAATAACAACAACATAAAACTTATACCTCAAGCACATTGTGAGTACACTTCTCGGACACCTTCTCAAGCTCATCCTCATTCATCCTCTCTCGCTCCTCTTGCTTCTTCTAGACACTCTTCCACGCCATCTGCAACAACCTTTCCCTCTCCTCCTCCAAGATCTTCTCCTACACCATCTACAACCACCTCTTCCTCTCCTCAAACTTTCAATCATGCTCCTCCTTCCACTTCTCCATTTCCTTCCCCAACTAAACAACAACAATCTCTTTAATCTCTCCCTTGTTGATTTTCTCTCTAGATGATTTATATGAAAAAATCTTGAAGCCAACGCCTCTTCCTAGACCACGGACACGCCCATAATGCTCCTAGGTTCCAATCGCTTCTACCAAGATGTCATGAAAATCTTATGAAATGAAGAGGTCGGCTTTGGCTTGTTCAACCATATCATCTTACAAATACATATGAAATTTTATCTTTATCAAATTGATTTAACTAAAATAAATATTGTTGAAAAAAAGTATCTACTTACAATCCTTTGAGCCACTTCGCGTATATCATCTAATGTGAACTCATCGTCTTTTCTTTGATGTTCCTTCTTCCATTTCTCATGGTGTGATGGTGGAGATGGAGTGCGATCAAGACTTATAGAACCTCCCAAATTTCCCTCCCTTTGTTTTCTTTTTTCTTCAATTAACTTTTTTTCAAGTCTTTGATATCCTCCACGAGATAACCTATATTGATAGATATTTCTACCTCAATTTTCCTTTTTGGCTCTTTGCCAAGAAAGCAATAGTGGTGCAAGACTCTACAAATTTCTCTCAAACATCTTTATCAATATATGAATGCACCTTGTATGGAGGATGTTCTTTATCTTCTCCATGTTTAATATAATCATGAGTGAACTGTGTATTAAATCCCCTCCAACACTCACCATAATATGCAAGCATTTATCTTTTTCACGTTCTTATCATCTGGACTAACAAGGAACACATCCTATGTTTACACAATTGAGACGATATTAGTATAAAACAAAAAATATACTTGTAAAAAAATCATAAAATTCAAAATAAATATTGTAATATCAGTCCATATGGTATCTTTCAATTCATCATTAATGTCGTTCCAACTATCTATCAAAATATTTACTCCCTTCATCTCATAATAAGTGTCTTATTTGAGTTCTATGAAGTTCTTAAGAAAATGATTAGATGTGTTGATTTTAATGATAAAATTAATATCATTTACTAAAACACACTTATTTATTATAGTTAGTGGAGCTGTTGAAAAGCGTGAAAGTTCATAAATAGGGGTATAGTAGTGGAAAAAATAATAAATGTTGTATTTTTATTTTAAAAAGACATTTATTATGAGACACAGGAAAAGTGAAAACGAGACACTTTTTATTTGACGGAGGGAATACTTTACTTCTACCTTGTAACACATTGTAACCCATAAAATCCTCAGCTAGTTCACCAGAAGCTCCGTCGATTTCTATATCAACTCTAACTGGGTAGCGAACACCAGTTTCGTGAGCTTTTTTCACCTTGGTGTATCTCGTGGAAAATCTAGTTTTTCTTTTATGTTTTGTATTAGCAGTGGTTGCAGAAAATGTTGTATGTGAGGTGCTTGTCGAATCGGCCATGTCAAACAATAAAAACAAAGTGATCAATAGAAAAACTAACGTAAAAACTCTAAACAAAATGATCAAGAGACTATTTTAATGAAAAACAAAGTGATATATAAATCGCTTCAGTGAAGATAAAACCTGTTGCAGAAATTAATATTTGTTGACAAATTGACGTTTGATGAACATCTATTGGAAGAGTTTTAATGACGTTTCAACTTGAGTATTTTTTGCAACGATGAAAATTGTCTCGCCTAAGGTTTTTTGCGAAATAAGAGTGACGAAATAATGTTTAAGTGTTGATAGGTAAATGAAAATTTAGAAACTAGATAGTAGTCTGAAGTATTTCATGCAAAATTAGTGTCACGTTGTTTTTACATAAAAATTGACGTGATAGTATTAATTAAAAATATAAAATATAAAAAAACACAAGAATATCATATTTTGGGAATTCATTTAAAAGATATATCACGTCGATTTTTGTCGAAAACTAAGGGGTTTAAATATATCAAATAAAAAATTAAAATAAGATTATGAAAACAATATTTTGAAATTGTTAATGCAAAATATATTACCTCTCAGTTGGACCATATAACTGAGGTAAATACTAATAAAAAATAAAAAATTGACAAATATAAAAATGTAATTTGGAAAGGCGTCAATTGAGAAATAATAATTAAACAATTGGAAAAAAAACATAAAGTGCAACAACTGGATGTCGAAACGAGCTCCCTCATAGCTATGTTCCCTCGGTTTTCTTAAAAACCGAGGGAAAAAGTTGTTTAATTTTAAAAAAAAACATGGCGCTCCCAGGACATATACCCTCTTTTTTTTTATTGTTTGAGGTGTAAGCTTCGTCATAAAAAGCGTCATTTGTAGTAGTGCTTCTATATGATATATGGTCAGATATAACTTCACTGAAAGATTTATGTAACTGCAATTGTGGTTGCATAGGTGTGTTGTAGGGTTTCGCACCAAGTAAGCATGCATCTTTGATTAGGTCCAAGGTGTATTTCATTTGAAACAGAGAAACTCCAACTTGTGTTCTTGCTACTTCAAATAACAAGAATTATTTAAGTATAAATAAGTCCTTAATATTGAATTTGACATCTAAAAGTGATTTTATGTGTTTTATCTCATTATCATTAGTCCCCTTTAAAACAAGACCATCTACATATACAAGAATAACCGTGAATCATGTTGATATTTGTTTTGTGAAGAGAGAATAGTTAGACTTGGATTGAATGTATCCAAAAGAAGTAAGAGTATTTATAAGTTTAGTGTTCCACTGCATGCTTGTTGTTGTACCCCAAAATTTTCCCTTTCATTTATCAAGAATTTGCTCACAAGATCTCATTAGGTTCAAGACTGCACTAGGGTTTGATGAGCTCAAGACACCTCCCTATGCACTGATGACCATAATTAGGGTTTGAGTTTTCACAAGGATTTTTGGACTATCAATGCTTCATATGACTTTCATGGACCATTATGGACCCCCAAGATTACTCATGTCAAGTTTCAAGCCTTGGATCACACTTTTGATCAGTCAATTGAACAATTGACCTAAAAATCAACTATATTGGGGAAAAAGTCAACCATGGCCAATTTACAGTCAAACTTCATAATTTTTTATCCACATCAACATATTAGACTCATATGTATCATTTAATCAAGTTTGGACCATAATTCCTCAAGAAATTTGATCAAATCATCAAAAGGGAAAAATGTCAAAATTAGGGTTTTGACTGAGAAAGGGCAATTGAGTAGAGAGATTCAGGGACTTTTAAGACAAAGTAAGAGTTGGAATACACTCAAGGAGGTCCAGGCAAGCTAAACAGATCCTCAGGCCATCTAAAAAGTTTCTCAAACTCCATTCACGACTCCAGCTGCAAGAGGTAAAACCTCAAACTTCTATCTCTTCATACAAGCATAATTTGATCCTGATTTGTGAAAACAAAATGTAGATATCCTTGCTCTAAAGCTAACCATGTTCATAGTTTCCATTTATATTGACTGTGTATAGAGAATTTGAGATTTGAAATTTCTGAGAAAATTAGGTTTCAATTTAGGGCCAGTAAAATTAGATTTTATCTTTGACATTTAGCTTACATAAATTATATGGTTGAATTCGTGGGAAGAAACACCACAACTTTCATGTTTGAACTTTCCATTTTTGTGGAGAAATGAGGAAGATACAGGGGGTCCGGCTAGGCTCAAGGTTGAAGACGAAGTTGCCTTCAGAAAGTAGTTTCTAATATATATTTATGCTTTGATTATATGACCGGATGAAACAGCCACCCCAGTGGAAAGCGCGCGCGTACTAAGGCATATGTTACATAAAGGGAGAGGGTTCGAACCAATGTGAACCCCCATTTTGCATATTTCCTTTTTTTCTGATTTTTCTAACATCTTTTTGCAGGCGCTGGGCCTTTTGGGCCTGGCATTTTATTTTTGTTTTTGCTAGCATACTCCCCTGTCTACTTATGATACCTCCTTGGCCCATTTCATTTTTATTTATTTATTTATTTCTTTTTCTTTTAAATATATTTTCTAATATGCCAAAAAATCATAAAAAAATATAAAAATAATGGATTTATATTTTGACCTAACTTAAATATTTTTCCATATAAAATTTTTATTTTTATTCATTATACTTTATTTATCTTTATTAATTTCCTTGTAAATTAAATTATAAACTAGGTCATTTATTTATTTCTTTATACTTATTTAAATACATTTATTTTAATATAAAAAAGACCAAAAATATTCTATAATACCACATATTATTTTCAAGACAAAAATATAAAAAAAAATACTTTTTCTTTAAACTAATTTTCCTTTAATCAACTAAAATATATTTAGGGTTTTATTAAAATATTTTCTTAATTAATTTACTTTCTTAATTAACTTAAGTTTAATTTGATTTAATCACCTTTTTTTAAATTAGGTTTAGGTCAAAACCTCCTTCATACAAAAATTCAAACACAAAAATCCTTTCTTTCAATTTGCATTTGTACTTTATATATTTCTTCAATTATTTGTACAATATTCAATTTGGTTGTAATAGATTAAGTAGGTTTATATTATTTCAATCCCCATTCATAAATTGTATACCTCCCTCCCACAAGTGTTGTAATAGCGTAGTAACTTTAAATTTCATAATTTATCGCTTTTACATAATATGCTAGTAATTAGGGTTTATATGGAAATAATAAAATCAATCAAATAGAAAACCCTAATTCAAGACAAAATCAAGCATGCAAATGACACACTTGCACACAAACACCCCTAGGGTTACTCCACTTGGTTTCCTTATACAAAACGGTCATATTACGCATGTAAGGTATCTTAGCAAAAACAAACAAATATAAGATCATAGTCCCTCGATGACGCTATTCAAAGTTGCCTTAAAAAATGATCTTAGTCCCTCAAAAATGCTAAGATGCCTTGCAACATTGATAATCATGGCTATACGATGACCCACGCCCGTCCCGTTTACATTCAAAGATAGGTTTTCTTACCAAATCAATGGTTAGACAATAATGTCAAAGGAAGAGAAAATGAACAAGAAATACATTTGAGTAGGTAGATTGCTTCTAATTACTTGCTCCATTTCAAAACAAACATCCTTGCTATTTTCAAAACAATCACATACATTTTCAAACATATTACAAAACATTGGAAACATTTCCAAAAAAGATCAACATCTTTGTATACATTTTTACGAACGAGAATCATTACAAAGATTGCCTAAACAATGGCCTCTTTTACAAAATACTTTCAAAAACCACACAAAGTACAATTTCAAACAAAAGCAAATGATCTAGCAAGTAACTAAGAGCCCATGGAAAAACATGGATGAAAAGGGTGCTAATACCTTCCCTTTTCATAATCTTCCCCCCGAACTCAAGAAACAATCTCAAAGGTCTTTCCTGTGCTTTTTCACCTTTCCTTTTGGATAAAAGAAAAGTCAGTGGCGACTCTTGCTAACCACAACATTTGCGATCAAACGCAAAACCTTCAAGTCAGTTCTCCCACCGTATCACACTTGCCTACTTGAAACTATATAAAGACCTTTGGAGGTTGTAGACAAGATTAGGATAAGGTAGGTGAGGTCCAGAAGGAGGCTTCATATAAACTTGTTCATTAATATCTCCATGAAGGAAAGAAGTGTTGACATCAAGCTGGTAAATGGCCATTTGTTGAGCATCTACACTAGCTAATAAGACTCTAATGGTAGTCATTTTCACAACAAGACTAAAAGTATCCATGTAATTTATGCCTTCTATTTGAGTGAACCTCTTGGCTACTAGTATAGCTTTGTATATCTATATGGTACCATTATCATGAAGTTAACATCCATTTACATCCTATAGCACGTTTATGATGTGGCAAGGGAACTAAGGTTCATGTATTATTCCTAACTAGAGCAGTTAACTCAACATTGAAAGCAGATTTCCAATTATTATCACAGACAACAGTCTTATATCATGTGGGTTCAGTAATATTGGATAGATTAAAAATAAAATGGTTATGTGCATAAGAGATATTTTGATAGGAAATAACATAATATAAGAGATACTTACATGTAGAAGATGGTTGAGATGCAACACAATTTGAATGGTAGATTGCATTCCTCAACAGGTGACAATGGTAATCTTGAAGGTGTTTAGGTGGTTGGATATTCCTGGTAGATTTTCTAATAGGAATTGTAGGTGGTGAATTGACAAAAATTTCATTGGGTTGAATGGTAGTAGTATTGTTAGGTTCAGGTTATGTTCTTCGAGTGACAGGTAAAGAATCAGATATTGGTGGTTCATAAAAGTGAACATAATCATTTGTTGGTAATTGTATGGGTAATGGGATATCTAAAATAAAGGTATCAACATTATTAGTAGTTAGATTGACAGTTACCTGACTGTCAAGAAAATTGTCATCATAAGACTTACGATTGTCATGTCCATGAGATTGGTCACCATTATGAGAGAAATTTTGATATGGAAAAATATGTTCAAAGAAGATCACATCCCTAGATAAAAATAATTCTCTAGATTTTAAATAAAATAAAATGTACCCTATAACACCCGTTTTAAAACCTAAGTGTATACATTTCCTTGATCTAGAATCATCACTACTATGGAAAACCCATTTAACAACGGCTGGAAATATATATAATCACACAAGTCCAACCATTGTTGTATAGAGTGTTGTTGTAAATTCATTACTAACAATCACGATCCTGGGAATGTTGTAGTATACTGGAATGCGTGTGTGATATCACAACGAGTATGCTTAATAACCGTTGTGATATACACGATACTAGGTTCGAAACTCAGTATCAAATAAAATTACATTAGATCACGGTTAATATAGAAATTGTTGTAGAATGTACCCACAGTTTATTATATACCAATGTATATTGCTTTTTTTTACCATAACACCTCATTAAAGAAATACAACTATTAAAATTGGTAAAGATTCATATAATCTGAAAATTAAACTATTCTTAAAAACCAACTTAAACACACCACTGTATTCTGAATTACATGCGTCTCATCATGCACATTTTATTTTCTTTAACACATATATGATTATGTTCCCAAATTCTATTAATGCATCAATATCCTTTATTATTGTTTACCTCACCATCATCGCTTATTATCGTGATTGTTATGATGACTTATCATCATAACAATCATGATCTTAATAATCACGATGATAAGCGATTACAACGAGGTAAAGTAGAATAATAGATATCGATATATTGTAGGAATCCGACCATTGAACCATATATTATGTGTTAAAGAACACAAAATTTGCAGAATGAGACACATACAATTCCGAAAATATTGATCGATACAGATGGGTTTTCAAATACATCTTAATTTCAAATTATAAGTTTCTATGTCAATTTAAACGATTGCATTTTAATTAAAAGGTTAGTAAAACAAACAATATACATAGTATATAATAAACTAAACTTCATCTTCTATTAACCTGTATAAGAATTTAAAAAACAAAATATTGCCAAGTCACAAGAAGCCTTTTTATTATGACTTAGCAATGTTTCTTTCTTGTTTTAAGAATATTTGTCAACAAAAACATCATACAACAATACAACAAATACATGTAACACTAAAAAACACACATTTTAGCAACAAAACACTAACAACATACAATATCACAAAATATATTAAGTTGTTTATAGGACGTACCTTTTATTGAAAATTATTGTAAAACTATGAAGTTCATCTAGTTTGTGAAACAATGAAAAAGAAATACAAGGTGAATGGAGTTTCCACAATGACTTCGTACTTCTTATATTTTTTTTTTCATTTCTACACAAACTATATGTACCTTATAAACTCATACTATACGCTTGCTACCATCATCATCATCACCATATATTATAAAACACATGTTTCCAGGATACACCTTTTATTGAAATCGTATCGTGGAACTGGAATCAATTATGAGGTTCATATAGTTTGTGGAGTCATGAAAACAAAATATAAGGTTGATATGAAGTTTACACAATAGCTTCATACTTCTTATATTTCTTCTCATAGCTTCTCAAACTAGAGGAAGTTTATTGTTGTTGTTGTTGTTGTTTCTTTATTCACTTTTCTTGAGTCCTACAAACACCATGAAAATTATCAACATCTCAAACTGAAAACTTATTTTTCAACAACACAACATGCAACAACAACATAGAACAACATAAAACAATAAAAGAACCATAAACTATCTAACAAGAAGAAAATAATAGGAAAACCATGTAAAACATAAGAACAACGTACACGAAAATGAGAGAATAAGGAAAAATAAGAATACCTTTATGTCAGAAGAACAAGATTGACAACTATATTGTAGAATAAGAATTCTAATAACAAAGAAGAAGAGAAAAATGGGTTCTAGGATTTTGCTGTGAAAGATACGACGCTACTGTCAAAGAGCGAGTGTTAATTCGCTTATATATAAATATGTTCACAATGTGATGCGGTGGGAGAACTGACTTGAGGTTTTGTGTTTGTGTTTGCAAATGTCGCGGTTATCAAGAGTCGCCACCGACTTTTATTTTATCCAAAAGGAAAGGTAAAAAAGCACATGAAAGACCTTTGAGATTGTTTTTTGGGTTCGGGGGGTAGATTATGAAAAGGGAAGGTGCTAGCACCCTTTTCATCCATGGTTTTCCATGGGCTCTTAGTTACTTGTTTTAGATCACTTGCTTTGCTTTTTCAATTGTTTGAAATGGTGATTTGTGTGGTTTTGAAAGTATTTTGAAAAGAGGCCTTTGTTTAGGCAATCTTTGTAATGATTCTTGTTCGTAAGAATGTATACAAAGATGTTTGTCTTTTGAAAAATGTTTCAATGTTTTGAAAGTTGTTTGGAAATGTTTTGAAATGTGTGTGTGTTTGTTTGAAAATAGAAAGGATTGTTTGAAAGAGATCAAGTAACTAGGAGTTATCTATCCTACTCAAAAGTCTTTCTTGTACATTTTTATTCATTTGACATTGTTGTTTTACCATTGTTTTGGTAGACAACCCTATCTTTGGATGTTAAATGGGACGGGCGTGGGTCATCGTATGACCATGATAGCAATGTTGCCAAGTATCTTTAGCATGCTTAAGGGACCAAGATCATTTGTTTTTAGGAAACCTTGTCTAGCGTCATCGAGGGACTATGATCTTTTGTTTTGTTTTGTTTTGTTTTGCCAAGATACCTAGCATGCATACCATGGCCATTTTGTAAGAAAACCAAGTGGGTGAAACCCTAGAGGTGCTTGTGTGCAAGGTGTTGTCATTTTTCATGCATTTTTGTCTTGTATTAGGTCATGCTATTTGTTTGATTTTTGTCTTATCATACAAACCCTAATTTACTAAACATGTATATAATGCGATAAATTGCGTAAAGTAAATCTAAACTATTACAACAATACTATGGGAGGGGGGATACAAGTTTTGAATGGGGGATATTTGCACAAAATAAAACCCTAATTTACTATTACAACCCAATTGAATTTATTGTACAATAAATAAATAAACAAATATTTAAATATGCAATAAAATGTAATTATGCAAAAAAAATGTTTTGTAATTGTTTTATGTATGAGATAAATAAAATAATCTAATTCCTAAAAATAAGAAAAAATAATATTATTGTTTTTGAAAGGGGAAACCCTAATTTTGTTTTAAAAGAAAATATTGTTTTCTAATTATTTATTTTATTCATTTCTTGTTTAAGAAAAATAATAATAATATTATGTACAAATATTAAAAAATTAAATATATATGAAAAAATAAATATTTAATATGTATAAAATAATAAAATAAAATATTTAAGTATTTTTTATTATTTACAAGTTTATTTAAAGAAATAAAGTTTATAAACCTAATAAACTATTTTTATGCCAAAAAAATAATAAAAAAAATAAAATAAAATGCAAAAAATTAAGAAAATATTTTTTAAGATTTTTTCATGTTCAGAAAAATAAATAAAAGCAATAAATATAAAAGAAATGAAAAATATGCAAAATATAAAAAAGAATAGGTCAAGGGAGTGCAAATAAGAAACAAGGGGGTGTGAAAAGTAGCCAGCCCAAGGCCCAGGCCCAGGACAGCTTCGTCCCTGACCTCCAGACAACAAACGCGCGCGCTTCTGCTTCAAATCCTGTTCTTGCTCATGCTTGCATAAAATCAAAAACTCATAACACAAAAAATGTAGCTTATGAACTCACGATTCCAATGATATAAAATTCATGACCTAACTCTCATAGATCTCAGATAATTTTAATGGCCCTAATTTCTGACCTAGTTTTTTCATGAACTTCAACAATCAAATACTCTTAGCTCATTTAATATAAATGGAAACTATGCATATGTACAGCTTAAGCAAGTTAAGGACTACATTTTTGCTTCACAAATCGTGACCTAAGGATGCCTAAATAGAGAGATAGAAACTTGACAAATACCTTTTTCAGTTGAGTTTGGATATGGCAATGTGGTAACTTTGAGTGAGGCCTGAAGATCGTGTGAGCTTCCTTGAAGTTCCCTAAACCTTTTCCAATGCTTAGCTTGCCTTGTAGATGCCTGAATCTCCATGCACAAGTCAACCTGCAAACCTTCAAAATGAAAATGGTGATCCTTGAAACAGGGGTTACAGTTGCAAGACAAAGGCCTGGATAACTTAGGTGTGATGTAGGGAAGATGTTTCAAGGGTTGAAAGGCAAAACGCACGAGCCAATTTTGAAATGGCTTGAGTTCTACAGATGATGCCCTGTTTGGGCAAGAACTTGGGTTTTTTGTGCTTGAGAGTGTTTTGAATGTTGTGAATTCGTGTCTTAGGCTTGTAACAAAGTTCTGAAGTTGTTTCAAATGATGCTCTCTCTTGCCTTTATCAGATGGATGAGTTATATTGACTTTTGCAAGTTTCTTGCTTTTGAAGAAAAGTTTGAGGTGACAATACCATAGCTTGTACTTTCTAGCTCATGGACTGCATAGAGTTGGTACAAGTTTCCTGATGTTTGTGGATCTTGTTTGCAACAAAAGATCAGATCCATGGCTCAAGAAATGTAAAGTTGGAAAAAGCAAGCTTTATCAAAATGGTATTATGAACTTTATGCCATAAATGGATTAATTCATTGTGCAATGCTTCAAAGATCAGAATAAAGCCAATATCCAATGTGTTAGCATTCAATTATGGAGTGTAGAAAGGATTAGTACCTGTAATACCAAGTACAAGCATGTTTGAAACTGATTTTCAACTTGTAACATTGTGAAAATGCCTTGAACAAAAGTGATAAATTGCCATTTTCTCTTCTTCGATTCTCCCTAACCATAAATGATCTTGGAGAGTTCTTGGACATTTTGGAAAGCTTGTAACATTCTCTACAATCCATCTTTGAAATGAATTTTGAGATACCTCTTGGAACTAGGTGAAAAGTTTCCATGAACTTAGGTCAAAAATCTGCCTAAACTAGGGCAAAATTTCACTAAGTTAAAAAGTTTATGGACCCCTATTCACAAAATCATAACTTGATATCAAATCATCTTTTGAGAAAACTTTGTGAATCAAAGTTGTATATTTCATGGAGGACTACAACTTTCATATTAGAAGTTTTCTTTGAATCCAATTGCATCATGGTGAAAAAGTTGTGGAAAGTTGGGAAAAAATAAGAAATTTCCATAACTTAGAAAATTCTAAGTTATGGAAAATTTCAAATTAAAACCCTAATTTTCAAAATTAGGTTTCTTGGTCAACAAGTTTCACATTTTGACATATCTTGATGAATTATGACCCTTGGCACTTGATTTTGACCAAAAAGTCAAAGTTTGACTTTTTAGTGTACAATTGACTCTTGATTAGTTGACTGCAAAATTCATCTGTCAATCCTATGCATTTGAGATCTTTTGAACTATGTGATTAGGTCAAGATGATTCTATTGAGTCCTTGAAATCATGCTTGAATCAAATTGGCCATTAGCTAGGTCAAAAATCAGAAATTGCCTTTTCTCAGTCAAAACCCTAATTTTGACGATTTTGCCCTTTTGATGATTTGATCAAATTTCTTGAGGAGTTGTGGTCCAAACTTGATCAAATGGTACATAGGATCCTAGATTGTTTTTGTGGATAAAAAATTATGAAGTTTGACTGTAAATTGGTCATGGTTGACTTTTTCCCCAATACAGCTGATTTTTAGGTCAACTGTCCAATTGACTAGGCAAAAATGTGATTCAAAGCTTGAAACTTGGTAGGGACAATATTAGGGGTCCAAGATGGTTTATTAAAGTCACATTGAGAATTGATGGTCCAAAATTCCTTGTGAAAACTCAAACCCTAATTTCAAGTCATCAGTGCAAGATGAGGTCTTGAGCTGAGCAAACCCTAATCCTGTCCGGAGTCCAAAGAGTCTTGTGAGGAAAATCTTGATAAAATGAGAGGGCAAATTTTGGGGTACAACACACAACAATTTACATTACCAACTGTGGTGATATATATAACTGTGTTACAATGGTTGAATAAAACAACCAAAGTCGTAACCTTTTATTTTATATTTAAAAATAAATAAAATAGAAAAGGCACACCTTAATGTTAAATGAATAATATATTTGAGGGCATTGAGGTTCGAACTCAAGAAAGCTTGATTGTATAACCACGATTATGGAACTAACCGTTATTACATCCTAAAAATTTTAATAAAAAAGTAAATAAAAATTTTAGCACATGAGTTTAGAGATTTCACCACGGTGTTGGGAAGAACCATAGTGAATTGGGCGTTATTGTTTGCGCGTTTCGTAGTAGTGCATGTTTCTTTTTGTGAGAAGAATATCCTCTACCAGAGAATTGATTGTTAGAGGTAACAAGAATTTTGGATTCATCAAGAGTGAGCAAAGACTCTCTTCTTGCTAAACAAATAACGAGTAAACCTTGCCAATATTGGGTAAAGGTTCCATTAACATGATATGTGATCTTACAGCATCATATTGGTCATTCAAACCTATAAGAAATCTAATGACTTTATCATTATCCCTATAAGCACGCATTTTCTCAAGTGCTTTGCAGTCATCATTACAACTATTATTAGGAATAGGCCGAAAATTATCTAATTCTTGCCATAACTTCTTCATCTTGGTATAATATGTAGACATTTAACAGGTCCAATGGGGAGACTAGTTGAGGTTATGTATAAGTTTGTTTCCCTTAATTAATCAGTATTCCTTAAAGGGAGGCTTTTGGTTAATATGGTGGTGGTTGTGAATGAGTTGGTTGATTTGATGAAAAAACCTAAAAGTTTTTCTCATTTTTAAGGTGGATTATTAAAAAGTGTATGATTCAGTTAGTTGGATTTTTCTAGATTATATGCTTATCGGGTTTGGGTTTAATGTTGAGTGGAGATATTTTATTTGTGTGTGTGTATTTTTGGGAATCGTGTAGTCTTGGTAAATTGTTTCCCGACCCAAGAAATTAGAAACCAAAGGAGGTCAAATGACCCTCTGTTTACCTTGTTTATTGGTAAACAACCGCTGATCCTCCAAATGGTTACTTATTTGGTTACTCGCAGGATCGATCAGATTGATCCTAGGACATAGGTTGATTTTGAAGCTTTGATTAAATTGGATATTGGTTAAATGACAATAAAATAAAGAGGCTTTCAGTAAATTGCATGAAGAAAGGACTTGGTAAAATAAATAAGGCTTTAAATGAAAGGGTTCGACAGGAAAGTAAAGAAGAAAGCAAGTAAATTTCTGGAAAAGTAAATGACTTTGATTAATAAAGTTGGTGTTTCACACATACATTTATCAACAATTCTTTCTCACACGCTGGGTACTCGAATCTATATGAGTGACTTTGTATAGAATTGTGAACACACGCGAGAAACTACATGACTACTACTATTTATACTAAAACATCCCAAGTAACCGTCGGGCAGTTACACCGCTTCGAGATGATTCCACTTGGCACGTTCTCAACGTTCGACGCTCCAGATCTTTGCACGTTGCACTCGGTAACCGCTGGAAACCGTTTTCCCTCCAAACGCTTGAATTTCAAACCGTTCCACTCTGAACCATCGAACACCTTCGTCGAGAAGCATCTTCGACGAGAAACATCTTCGACGTCGAAGGCAACCAACTTCTCCCTTGGAAGAAATCTTCTAAGTACCTTGCCATCTTTCGATGGGCATTTCGACGGACCTAGCTAGTCGAAAACATCCTTCAGCTTTAATGGCTGACATTAATGAAACAAGGGTGTCGAATTTAGGAGCCAACAAATTGCCCCCCAAGAATGCCTTATTTCGACTCTGAAAGAAAAAGGCATTCTTTGAAACGCCATTCGACACCTGTCTTTTCATGCTTAGTCACAAATTAAATTGTGCACTTTTTGTTGTCTTCTACCAACCACTGGCAATCCCAAGAAAACCATCATTTATCCGTACCTAAGACGTCACCTCAGTACGACGTGCAGTGCCAAACGTCATTTCAGAATTTTTCATTATGACAATTCCCAAAAAGGAGGACGCACGCTGCGCCCCTCCATTTCTGCAGAACGGCTAAAACAACAGGGGGATGCCACGTGTCCCACTACTTCTGCAACATTAAATGTCATTTAATGTCCTCGGTTTTGGGGATTTTCCCCCACTACTATAAATAGCAGTAAGTACCCACTGTGGGACTTTTTACGCTATCTAGCTTTCAGACTTCTCCATTTGCATACAAACTTGTCATCTTTGCAAAAACCCTTTTTCCTTCACTTCGTCTTCAAACTCACCATTAACAATGGCATCTGGTTCCTCCAATGCTCCTAGCGCCACCGTACCCTCTGGAAACGTCAAACCTAAGGTTTTCGTCACCGCTCCAGTAGTAACTTCCACGGGCCAACGAAGGGTCCCTGAACCCTTGGACATCGCTGTACGTGATGCTTACTCACACCACCTTATGATCCCGGTTGGATATTCCAACCAGATCTTTGCTATGTCTGGCCCCTTGTATCCAAGTATTGCTGAGGCCATGAAGATCAAGAGTTATTTTCCGGTAGTTGAGAGACTCAAACCGGTTGCATGCGCCAAGAAGGATGCAGAGGATAATGAAGACCCTGCTAAAGAGAAAATCGACCTCCGTTTCTTCAACAAAGGTGTTAGGGCTTTCAGGTCTGGCCCTAGCCTTACTCCTGATTACGTTGCTTGGCTGGAAAAAATGGAGAAACGCCAAGCTTCGACCTGGAAAGATATGGGGATTTTCGACCTGGTTATGCTGTCGAAGACAGGTCTGAACTATTCTCCGGAGATGTTGATAGCTTCTCTACTTTTCTGGGACTACTCCCACTTCACTTTCCACCTTCCCTGTGGAATGCTGACTCCTACACTCTTCGATGTGGCCGCTATCACTGGCCTTCGACCCACTGGGGACTACTTCGACCCGGAAGAGATGTCGGAGGATCAAATTGGATTTTCCGCCACAAAACCAACCTACACCACCTTCATCAATCACTACCACGACAGGTCGACAGATGATGTGTCGGATGTCGAACACATTGCGTTTCTAGCCTTATGGCTGACACGCTTTGTATTTTGCTCGAAGTCCTTACAGGTGACCAAGAAGATGGCCACTCTCGCCACTCAACTCCATCATGGCCAAAATATCTGTTTGGCAGAATTGATTTTGGCTAGCCTCTATGATTCGATTAGTAATGGGGCGACTCTTCTGAAGATTATCGAGAACAGGGCCAGTCTGCTGCTTGCTGGACCTTTTTGGCTGCTCCAACTGTGGCTCAATGCCACTTTCAAATCTTTCTTGCCTAAGAAGATTCAAATAAATGAGCAGGCTCCAGAGATAGCGAACAGACGTGTCGAAGGAACCAGACTGGCTCTGTTGACTCCAATGGAAGATGGACTGGAGCTTCAGCAAACTTTCACAAACTTCGTTCTGATGTTTGCTCGAAGGAAAGAGTTTGCTTCGACTATGGCTCCGTTTGCTCGACGGAAGGTAGGCCCAGCATGGTTCACAAGGCCACATCCTAGGACGTCGAGCGGTCCTCAGGTTGACGAACATACAACAATGTGGGAGGCGTTCCTCACACCAAGGATCATGCCTCTTCGATTCAGGAGCTCTAAGACTCACTTGAGTCTGATTGCATATCAACCAAATCTGGTGTCTCGCCAGTTTGGTATTATTCAAACCCTACCTTCTCCAATTTTTCCAAGAGAGAAGTCTATGTTGTACTTCTGTAATGACTACACCGAAGAAGCTGCCACTAAACATATCGGAAGATATGCTGGTCGAACAGTTCTCTCGTTGTTTGACTACCAGCTCAACTTTCTTTGCTCACCATCCTTCGAGGAGTGGTGGAAAAGTTATTACGCTGAGGAGTTTTTCGACGAGAAGGACTTCGTGGATGAGCTTCAGAAATCTTTTGTCCTCGTTTTGGACAAAATAAAGAAATGTAAGTTCATCCTTTCGAATTACTTTGTCTTTCTCTTTCGACTGCTAGCCTGTTAACTATTTTATTTGCTTTCAGTCGTTCGAAATCCTGCAGCCAAGAAGGATGCATAAGGCCAACAGGGAGGAGGCCCCTCAACAAAACCTCCACCGCCGGTGAAGACTGTAGCGCCGGCGAAGACCACAACAAACCAACAGGGGGAAGGCCCTTCGAAAAAGCCTTCTGTATCGGTAACCAGGCTTTCATTATTTTCTTCTGGCTTTCAATTTTTTTGACTTTCGATGCCATTGCTAAATCGAATTCCCATTGGTTTTTTTAGGCACCTTCTCCCAAGAAACGGCCAGCACTGGTGGTCGAATCTGGGAGCGACGAAGAAGATGATTCTCCCCCTGCTCCTCTAAAAAGGCGAAAGCTGACGAAGGACGCTCCTGCTCCTGCTCCTGAGGGTCGAACAATTAGAATAAAGGTTGCTGGAAGAAAGCCCAGGCCACCTCCAGTAATCATTGAGGAGCCAACGGAGGAGGAATTAAACGTTCTTCTCAATAAGCCTGTCGAAAGCGACAATTCCAGCCCTGGGGCTGAAGCTAATTTACAGGTAATCTCTTAGACCTCTTTGTAACTTAGGTGTAGATACCTGCATTCGATTATGTCTCTTTCGATTTCTGAAGATTCTTCTTCTTTTCTTTTCAGGACACCACTGAAAGCTCACCGCCAAGGACCTCTGAAACACTGGAGTCTGCTGAACTCAGCAGGCCACAAGAAAAAGGCTTGGAGAATGACGAAGCCCATACTGAAATAAATGAGGCCAATGCTGAGACGGCAGAAAAACCAGCAGAAGATCCTCAAACTGAAGAGCCACAGCCAAAAGAGATTCAGGTGGTGGATCTGTCGGAAGAGAATCGTGACGAAGGGGGTCACGGCAATGCTGGCGAAGAGGATCAAGATGCCGCTGGCGAAGAAAACCAAGGTGACGCCGGCGAAAGACAACAAGATGACGCTGGCGCTGCCACAGTCCAAGTCGAAGGGAATCAAGTCGAGGCAACTGTCACTCCACAGCCTCAAACCCAAGACAATGCTGTTTGTGATCGGTGGATCTGGAACTGACTGTTTAAAGCTGGTTCGCGAAATGTCGCGGAAGCAAGAGTCGCCACCGTCTTTTATTTTCTCCAATTGGAAAGGACAAAATCACAGAAAAATTCCTTAAAGAGATTGCTCTCGGTTCGGGAGGTAGATTATAGAAAGGGAAGGTGTTAGCACCCTTTCTATCCATGGTTATCCATGGGCTCTTAGGTACTTGCTCAATGTGTTTTCAAAAATGTTTGTTTGCTTTTCAATGTGGGTTTAAAAAGTTTCTTTGAAAAATTTCAGATCGACTCATACGTCAGAGTGTTTGAAAAATTTGCTTTGAAAGCTTTTGAAAAGTGTCAGTGTGAAAAGTCTTTTTGAGTTTGTTTTGAGATTAGAGCAAGTATCCTTGAGAACCTACCTACCCTAAGAAATTCGTCTGTATAAATGTCCTTTAAAGTAGTGCCATCCCACCATTGAGAGGTAGGTAGCACCACCGTTGGAGGTGTTCGGGTCAATTCGAGGTTTAGGGACATGGTGATCACCAGAGCAATGGGAAAACACCTTAGAAGCTACCCTCATGCCAGGTTCCCGGATCATGAGGACTTACTAAGACGTCCTCTACTCGACGACCACCTTTCGAAAGGCAACAGTGAGGCGTACCCTAGGGGTGGTGTGTGCGAATTGTGTGTCATGTTTCAGTTATTTGTCTTGTCATGTTTGTTGTGATCTACGCTTGATTTTAATTAAGACATTCATTCTTGCATGCTTTTTAACAGTTATAAGTTTGCGGGAAAAATAAATCTAAGGCTATTACAAATGGCGCGGGTCCACATCGCCAAAATAAACCGGACCCGATTTAGCGGAAAATAAATAAAGCGATAAAAGTGCAATAAATAAATGTACATGGCCTTGGGAGAGATACAGAATTATAATAAGCAATAAAGTAAATGCGCAAAAGAAAATAATTAAAACAAGACTAGGGCGTTGGACCCTTTTGCAAAAAATTAAAATTAATAAAGAATTAAAAATAAAAAAAAATTAAATGTTTTTTGGTATTTTTGTGTTTTTTAAGATTTAATGAGAAAAAGAATTAATTAAAGCTAAAAAAGTGGAGGTAAAACCCTAATTCTAATTATTTGTTAATTATTAAGAAAATATTGAAATTTGACTAATTTAACCTAAATTAATTTTTATGTACAATTTACTCATGAAAATAATAATAAAATAAGCAATATTATTACAAAAAAGGGAAAATTAAAAAGGATTAAGATCAACAATTAAACCTAAATTCTATATTTTTTATATTTATGAAAAGAATTAAAATTAAAAAAAAAAACCTAATTATACTAAATTCAATTACACAATTTATTCATGAAAATAAAATAATTAAAATAAAATATTTATTACATTTTTATCTTTTTCTGGATTTTTATGAGGTTTTTTATATTTTGTGAAAATAATTAACTGAATAAATAGCAAAATAAAAGAAATAAAAAGAAAAATTAAAGAAAGAAAAAAAAATAATAAGGCAAACCAGGGGGGGGGGGGGTAGTCCCCAATTCAGGAGGTATAGATTTGAGAAGCCTGGCCCAATTAAGCTTGCAATTTGCTGACTTTCCTGGATCGTGTATGACACGTTGACTAGGCGTAGGTGTTCCTCAGATTCTTGGCCGTTGATCTAACGTTGGGATGGACGTGGCACGCTTGATCTGGATGGTATATGGTGGTCCTTAGTGCCAGCGTTGCATAGGAATCTGCATTGGAAAATAATAAGAGAAATTGCACAGACCTGGGACTTGAACCCAGGTCATGAAGGTTAACGCGTTGATAGCTTGCCAGCTGAGCCATTTAACTACTTTGATATATAATATGCAAATAAATAATATAATAAAAAACAAGACATGAGTGGATTAGCGCGCGTAACATTTGAATGAGCCAGTCCCTTTATGACACGACATCATCGTCTTCATCCCTGTAAAAACAAAACTCAGAGGCCACGGTTTTTGAAACGTTGTTTTAGAGGGCCTATAAGAAAATAGCGACTAGCCCCTCGACGCTCATAAATTGAGCGCGAGGGTGCCATCTTCTTCGTCTCAACCTGCTTAAGCTAATGGCACTGGTCTGGAAGCGTAATTTTTCCCTGGGCAGAAAACCCTAAATTTGAAACCTGCAAAACCTAAAAAATCGCGCATGGCAAATCCTTATAGACAGCAGAAAAATCAAATTAAATATGATGATTAGCTTTAAAACACCACAAAGAGCAAGAATCCATAATTAGAATGCAATGATAATGCTTAGAATGGAAAATACGATTGTGAGTTTCATGCTGTACAGTTCCAGATTAATCTACCAATTCTTGAGGTTTTAGTTGTTGTTGTTGATTGGAACGTGTTCAAGACAACCTTGGCAAGCTATTGAGATCGTTTTGGAGGCTTGAATCGACCTCTAAGGCACTTTTCAGATTTGAGTTTTTAAGGAAAAATTTCAATATGCAATGGCTTGTTTGGGCGCAGCTTGCAGTCTTCTTGGCATAGGGTTGTGTTCTAGTACTTGTATGGAACGATTTAGGTTAAGAAAGTTGTACAAAATCTCTTGCATTGATGATTTCACATATTTGATTTCTTCATATCTTTTCCAAATCTTCTCCATGTGCATTTTGGTTCAATCATGCTCAAATCTCATCAAAACTTGCCTATTTAAGATGTGCACGAAATATTGACCTTGGAATGTGCATAAAAAGATTTTTTTAGGTTAGGTTTATATTTTTCATGTATTAAAATGATTTAAATGAATATAAATTAATATAAATTCAAATAAATAATTAAAAAAATATGAAAATACTTCCCTTTGGGCCTAGTGGTCGTGCATAGGCTTGGCATGAAGAAACTTGGAAGAAAAATGGGCCCATTTGCATTTTTAGGCCTTTTGCATCAATGTTGACTTTTCAAAATTCCTAAAAATTTCCCAACTTCCACAAGGCATAACTTGGTCAATTTTTAAGCTTTTCACATGTTCTTGGACATTTTGGAAAGGTCTTTGAGTCCTTTAACCAATGCCTTTGGTCCCATGTCATTTTTATTTACCAATCTCAAGTTATGGCCTTTGACTTAAAGTCACTTTTTGTTGACTTTTGAAAATGGCCTATAATGTTGAAATTGATAACTTTTTGTGAGAGCATTTCTTGGACTTGGAATATGAAGATGAATTGTAGGAAATGTCTTTCTCTTCAAAATGAGCTTTGGATGGAATTTTTCTGATAATCCATGTGAAAGTTATGCCCTGGTCAATTTCAGTTGACTTTTTCAACTGTCCAAATATAGCAACTTTTGCATCTTTGATGATTTCTGAGCCAAATTTTGAGAATCATGATCAAGCATTGATCAAATGATGTTTGTGGCTTCAAAATGATATGTTGACCAAAAATTTGAACTTTTGACTGCCAAATGACCATTTTGCCCCTACAGTTGACTGTAGTGCAATCTAGGGTTTTGACTGTGCAATCTTGAGCTGAATGCCTTGAAACTTGACATGAGGATTCTTGACCATCTTTGTAGGCATATGAGACTTGATTAGGTCTTTGAAAACTTCCAATTCTTGATCAGAACACAAACCCTAGTTTTGACTGCATAGGAGACAGTTGAACTGCATAACCCTTGGGGAATTTTGTGACCTTGACTTGACAAATCTTGGAGAATATGGGAGGGCAAATTTTGGGGTACAACACTGTTGCAAGGGCTGTTACCTCAACAAAGCACAGGTCGAAAGAGGACCTAGAACTCTTGAAGCAAACTAAACCTATTAGCTATCTCAACGCCATCGTCGAGAGCAAAAGTTCGTCTGATGCTAGTCAGGAAGTTCCTACCCTGTCGGGGAAGTCCACTGAAACTTCTCCTCTTGATGAGGCTTTGGCGAAAGTTAAGGCTCAGTTCTTCAAGAAGGACTTGATGAAAGCTTTGGAGGGGGACCCTACTGCTCCATCATACTTGAGGGATGTTTTGAATGCTGTCGACTTGTTAGCTGTAGCTCCAGAAGTTTCAGGCTTGATCATGGAGTTACATTCCATTATTGATCAAGTCTCAGCAGATTATAGGCGACAAATGGGCTTTAATAGTCAGCTTGAGGTGTTATATGGCAAAATCTCTTCTGCATGGACTGCTGTTTCGGAGACAACTTCTCGAATTGTGGAGTTGTCGAAACAAAAAGCATCTACACAAGAAGAAATTGATGCCATCGATCGAGAAAATGCTTCCTTCAGGGTGCAAATCGAAGAAATAGAGGCTAAGATAAATGCCAATACGAAGCGCAAAGAGGAGCTTCTCTCGACCGTCCCAGACACCGAGAGTCAAACTGAAATCAAACAAGGCCTAGAATTTGCTGAGAAAGCCCAAGGCTTCGACGATCAGATTGCCAAGCTTGTGCAGGCGAATGCCTGGTGCAAGAAAAGATTGGAGCTGCAGCAAATCAAATACCTTCGACTCAAGGACTCTATTCCCTTTTGATTTATTCTGCTTCTTAACCATATTTTGTAATCTGTATTCGACAACATTGCCATCTTGGCTAAAATTATAAAAAATTTCCATTTTGGCTTTTATATGGTTAATTTAGTCTTGTTATTTTATTTTTATCTCTTGGAGTGTAGGCTTGTATTTTTTCAAATATTTACCATTTACTCTCAAGAGCCTTTTATCTTCACCTAACTCTTCGACTCATAGGCTCCGCCATAAAAAGTCTGGATAACTCTGAATGGTCCTTCCCATTTGGGTGACCATTTTCCCATGCTTCGATCCCTTCGATCCATGGGAAGAATTACCTTCCAAACTAGCTCTTCAGGCGAAAATACCTTAGGTTTCACCTTTTTATTATAAGAGTCTTCTACTCTTTTCTTCTAAAGCCTGAGTAGGTCAAGAGCGCGCAATCTTTCTTCGTCTAAATCCACTAGTTCGTCTAACATCATATTCCAATAAATTTCAGAGGGAATATCATAATGTCTCTGAACCCTTGCAGATTGAAGACAAATTTCTGCTGGCAACACTGCATCATGGCCAAAAGTTAGCCTATATGGTGTTGTACCTGTGGCTTCTTTTGGGGACGTTCGACAAGCCCACAAAATCTGGTCTAACGTCTTATGCCAATTCTTTGGTCTCTTCCCAACATGCTTCTTTATCAAGCCAATCACTACTTTGTTTGCTGCTTCGACTTGACCATTTGCCTGTGCATAATAAGGCGTTGATGTTAGGAGTTTGAAACCTATTTCCTGAGCGAATTCCTGCATCTTTCGACCAGTGAAAACTGATCCTTGATCAGTAGTTATAGTCTCAGGGATTCCATACCTATAAATAATGTTCTTTTGAATAAATTCAATGACATTTTCTTGGTCTACATTGACTAAAGGGATAGCTTCGATCCACTTAGTAAAATAATCAATGCCTACCAGTATATATTTCTGAATCTTTGATGATGCTGGTCGAATCTCTCCAATGAGGTCCAACGCCCATCCTCTAAAGGGCCAAGGCTTCACTATCGAGTGAAGTTCGCTTGCTGGTACATGTTGGATGCCTGTATGGACTTGACATTCTTGGTAACCTTTGGCGAACTCAACACAATCTTTCAGCATAGTGGGCCAGTATAGTCCTTGTCGAAACAACAACCATTTCATCTTATGGCCTGCTTGGTGAGCCCCACATGCCCCAGCATGCGTAGTCGAAAGGGCTATGTATGCCTCAGTTTCACTTAAGCATTTTAGCAATACCCCTTCAGGCGTCTTCTTGAATAACTCATTACCCATGAGTACATAACTCAACGCCCTGTACTTTGTTTTTCGTTCTGTCGAAGCTCCTGGATTTTGAAGATAAACCACAATGGGTTTCCTCCAATCTTGTTCTGACAAATTATCTATGAACGAAATTTCGAAGTTACTTTGATCAGCATATCCTAGCCTTGTCGATTCCAAATCTGTTGGTGATAGACAAGTTGCTTTTATCTTTTCTCGAACTTTGATTGCTCTTTGTAATCTCGTTTTTGAAATCTTATACCCAGATGCAATCTGTGCCAAGTCGTTGGCTATTTGATTTTCGACTCTGGGTATGTGTCGAATATTGACCGTTTCAAATTTTTTCAATAAACGATTTGCTATCACAAAGTACATAATGAGATTCTCTCTTATGCATTTATATTCCTTTGTGACTTGCTTAATGACTAACTCTGAGTCTCCCATTATTTCGACTCGAGTTGCCCCCAATTCCAACAATATTTCAAGGCCAGTAATTAGAGCTTCATACTCAGCCTCATTGTTCGAACAAGAACCTGATATCTTGTACTTGAATGTTGTTGGAATTTTTTCAGGAGAAATGATCAAGACCCCTACTCCTGTTCCATCTTTATGGCTGGAACCATCGAAGTAGAATTTCCAAGGTTCTATCTCCACATAATTAATATCCTCAACTTGAATTGAGTGGTCGACTATAAAGTCTGCAACCACTTGTCCTTTCACCGCCTTAAGAGGCATAAAGGTCAAGGAGTATTCAGTTAATGCTAATGCCCACTTGCCAATTCGACTGTGCAAGATAGGTTTCGACAACATATACTTGAAAACATCAAAATGAGACGAAACATACACATCAACTGGTTTTATATATTGCTTGAGTTTTGTACAAGAGAAATACAGACATAGACACAATTTTTCAACTTCACTATATCTAGTTTCTGCATCGTTCAAAACTCTACTAAGATAGTAAATGGGTCTTTCGACTCCATTCTCATCTTCTTGGGCTAACATGCTTCCCAAAGTTTTGTCGGATGCAGCTATGTACAATCTCATACTCCTATTGCTGCAAGGAGGCACCAAAATAGGTGGCTTAGTAAGGTACCCTTTGATTTTGTCGAAGGCTTCTTGTTGCTCTTGCCCCCATTCGAACCCCTCTTTATTCAGTCGAAGCAAGGGTGAAAAGGCCTGAGCTTTCCCACTTAGGTTAGATATAAACCTCCTTAAGAAATTTATCTTGCCTAACAGAGATTGCAGTTCCTTCTTATTCGATGGCGCTTTCGCTTCCAGAATTGCCTTCGTCTTGTTCTGGTTGATTTCGATTCCTTTCTTGTGGACAACGAAGCCCAAGAAATCTCCAGCTTTCACACAGAACGCACACTTCAAAGGGTTCATCTTCAGACCATGTTCTCTCATTCTTTCGAATGATTGTCGAAGGTGGTCAATATGATTCTTCCTAGAAACAGATTTTATAACAATGTCATCAATATATACTTGCATAAAAGTGTTAATAAAATCATGGAAGATAGCATTCATTGCTCGCTGGTATGTTGCCCCAGCGTTCTTTAGGCCAAAAGGCATCACTACCCATTCGTAAGTGCCTAGGGCCCCAGGGCATCGAAAAGCTGTTTTCGACACATCCTCTTCAGCAATGAATATTTGATTATATCCTGAATAACCATCGAGCATACTCAGGTATTCATAGCCAGCGGCAGAATCGACTAGCATTTCCGCCACAGGCATAGGATATTCATCTTTGGGTGTAGCAGCATTCAAATCTCTGAAATCTATGCACACCCTTAATGTACCATTTTTCTTAATTACTGGCACAATGTTTGCAATCCATTCGACATACCTTGTAACACGTATGAATTTGCATTTCAGCAGTCTTTCGACTTCCGTTTTGATCTTCGACAATATTTCTGGAGCGAAGCGTCTTGGATTTTGCTTGATTGGCTTCTTCCCAGGTTTGATTGGCAACTGAAGTTCTACCAATCCTCTGTCGAGACCAGGCATTTCGTCGTAATCCCATGCAAAACAGTCCTTGAACTCTTTCAACAATTGGATTAGTTCCAACCTAAGTTCTGGGTCAATTTTGGCGCTGATGTAAGTTGGCCTTTTCTCTGACCCTTCGCCTAAGTTGATTTCTTCTAAAGGATCCTGCGTTAACATTTTAATGTTGTTCGCCAAGGGGTCCTTTTCGAAGCCCAAAGGCTCATCGTCATAGATGGCGTCGAGCCTCTGTTCCTGCATTTCCTCTTGCATGATATCAGGGGGTTTTGGATCGAAATCTTTTCCTGGACCTGCAGCAGATAACTGTTGATCATTGGCCTGTGTGGCCATGTACTTCACTTCGGCTTCGAGAGCCGTTATCATCTTCGTTTTGGCTACATAAGCCGAAATTCGCTTCAAAGATTGTGACTCAGTCATTATCACTGAATTCACTTCCCCAACCAGTTGGTTGGATATTAGTTAACCCACTGAAGTCTATGTGGGACAAGTCTTCTCTGTCCCATTGGAAACCATGCTCAGGATGCAGGTATAGGGAGCAAAAAGTGTTTGGCGCTGGCGCCATGTCGAAGTTAGGTGTTGGACATGGCCCTATGTGAGCCAAGTTCTTGTCGAAATCTGCCAACCCTAGGTGATTCACTTCGCCCAGGTAGTAGCTTTGATCTGCCTCTATGTTTTCGACCATCCCATCTGGACGCCATAGCAACAGCCTCTGGTGCATTGATGATGGCACAGCTCCAACACCATGAATCCATTCACGGCCCAACAAAAGATTGTAGTTAGGTTTGGCCGATATGACCATAAACATCGTTGGTCGAAGGATAGACCCTACTTTTATATCTAGTTGGATCACTCCCATAGTGGTCCCTATGCCGCCCTCATAGTTCGACAGGACCATGTTGTGAGGCTTAATGTCCTCATCCCTCTTGCCAATTTTCCTTAGCATAGAGTGAGGAATAATGTTGATGGTTGCCCCACAATCCACCAATATTTTATTCACAGTAGTTTCTTCGAGTTTAGCCCTTATAAATAAAGGCTTGAGGTGATTTTTCATCGCCTCTGTGGGTGGTTCGAAGAATCCATTTTGTTCCTCAGTGGTGCCATTGTCCATGACGAAATAGCACACTGGCCTGTGTTTGGCCATTTCTTGCTCCACTTCCCAGTCACTTGCTTCGACCTCCACTTGTCGGTTGAATTCTCTGGGCAGCACTGAGACTATATTCACCATTATGTCCAAAGTATCATCAGACTCAGAATCGTCTTCGTCCTCGACTTCACCTTGGTTAGGCCAAACTAGCCTGTTGGTTACTGGCTCTCTTTCTAGAGGTTTCCTGTGCTTCCTTTGAGGAACATTCGAACTGGTTTCTGCCTTTGGTTCGTTGGCAGCCTCCCTTTCAGCTTTTCGTCTCCTTTGGTATCTCCTCCATTGAGATCGAGACATGGGATTTTTCCCTTTGTAGTTGCTTGACACTTGTACAACTTTGGGTGCAGCAACTTGAGGCTCTTTCTTTTGAGTTAAAGATGAACCCCTTGGCACGTCGAAAGAGTGCCATCTCTCCTCACTTGGCCTTTTTCGACCAGAGGTTTTGTACCAGGTATCTACCGGCACATTTGTTGGAGGCCTAAAAGTCAATGGCCTCTTTTCTTGGTTTGAACCTCTTTGGGAGGCTCTTCTGGGATCATGTCGAAGATCAACATTTTCCCTTCTCTTATTCGCTGCTCTTACGCCTTGAATGTGCTCAGCAGCTTTTTTGTCAAAGATCGAACTGCATCTTGGACACAGCATCACCTCTGATTTCTTTTTTTGGCATCTTTGCAGAAAATCTGCCAGATTTTCATTTTCCCGAGGGAAAGCTGTCTTATTAGCTTGTTCTTGCCTCATGGCCTCTTCTGATGCTTTTGGGTCAGAGAGTTCAACCATGTTGATATTCATTGTATCTTTGTTGGCAAGGGTTAGCTGCTTCATTTGTATCTCCAGATTCTCCGTCTGGCCTTGAACTGTGGCCAAGTGGGAACTGGGTTTTGGTCCAGTTTTTTGTGCTTCAGCGGTCTCCAACTTTGGGCTTTCGACCGCTTTCTGAACTGCTTCAATTGTCTTCCTGGATAAATTCCCAGAAAAACTGCCAAAGATTGGCATGTTGATATGGTCCTTTGAGACTTCGACTATGGTGATTCCTGGCCTCTTCGACTGGCTCCTAGTTGCCTCTATCACATTCACCTCAGAAGGCTCTGCATAGTGGGCCTCAGCTTGCAACGGATTTGAGTCGACAGCCATGGAGGTCTTGTCAGCAAACTTTAACCTTCCTTCTTCGATAGCGTCTTGCACAAGATTCCTGAAAAGAAAACATTGAGAAGTTTTATGGCCCAAAAAATTATGATATTTGCAAAAACCTCTCTTCTTTCTTTGATCAAGAGGAGGCACTTTTACCCCTGGGGGTACTATCATTTGGCCATCTTTTACAAGCAAGTCAAATATTTCATCACATTTTGTGATGTCAAAACTATAAGTATTCTTGGGGAATCTATCGTGGGTCCTTTCTGGACCAATGGGATTTTTCCCACTTGAGGGGACTAACAGTTTACAGGAGTATGGCGGCCCTTGTTTTAGTTCCTCTAAATCGACTTCTCCTTCTTCGACAGTTATAGTATCGTCGAAGGATTCTGGATCTTCGTCATCCATATCAACATACACTATCCTCTCTCTCTTGTGAGTTTTCGTTGCCTTTGCCTTTTCAGCTTTGAGGCGTTCTACCTGTCGAACTCTATCGGCCAGTTGGGCCATGTCTCTCAGGTATTGGGTGTCTAGCTTCTTCCTAATGGAATAATCTAAACCACCTGCGGCTATTTCGACCAACTCATGTTCTAGCACTTGTGTAAAACATCTCGCCTTGAGCAACCTAAACCTATTCAGATATTCGTCTATAGGTTCAGTGAAACGTCTCTTCACACTGGCCAATTCTTTCAGGCTTATCTTGGTTTGCCCCATGTAGAATTGTTCATGGAACAATCTTTCCAACTGGGTCCAATGATGGATCGAATTGGGGGGGAGAGTTGTAAACCAAGTAAAAGCGTTCTTTGTTAAAGAACTTGGGAAGTACTTGATCCTCAGGTTTTCGTTATTCGAAATGTCACCTGCTTCGATCAAGTATCTCGCCACATGCTCGACAGTAGATTCTGTCGTGTCCCCAGAGAACTTAGTAAATTTGGGGACTTTGCATCTAGGAGGTAAGTCTATTTGTAACACGTATTCTGACAATGGGGATGTAAAGTTGGGCCTTCGAAAGCCCATGTTCATCCCATTTTGAGTCATGATCCTTTCGATCATGGTTGCCAGATTATTTTCCAGACCCGTATTTTGGTATTGGATATGCTGGACTACTTCGTCAGCATTTTGGTTTCTGTTAACTAACCTTACCTCTAGGGTTATTACCCTAGGTTCCTCGACAGGTTGCTCCAAACGTGCCCTAAGGTTTTCTTCGACAGGCTGTTGAACCTGGTTGATGGTGGTTTCTTCCTCTAAGAATATCCCCTGGTTTCCCCTTATTTGCGCCCTTTGGGGCTGTCGAATAGGTTGGGGTACTCCAAAGAAATCAGCCAAACGCGTCATTTGCGCTGTCACTTGCTGATTCGATTGAGTAGTGTTTTGTATTAGAGGGTTTAGCACTGTACTCAAAGTTTGTGCCAACATTTGCACCATATCATGGTTGCTTTCGTCCATTTGTTGCCTCAAGACTGCTGTCGAGGCATTTGTAAGGCCATGGGCTACTTGGGACGTTCCTCCTAAGAGTTGGGTCCTATTTCTATTCGCCATGCCTACTCCAGAGTCTTGGAGTGGCGAAGAGGCACTCACTAAAGGGTCTGAAAAAGTGGACGCAGCATTCGTCAGGCTAGCCAAGTCGGAAGTTGGCATGCCATAGAGTGGCATAAATCCTGGGGGAACAAAAGGCCTCGTGCCTAAATTTCCCCTTGGTGGGGGTGTTCCCAAAGGCACTCTGGGGCCTGTGAATGGAGGTAATGGCCCCGTTGCTGTGACTGTTACTGCTGGTGTCGAACCAACAGTTGTCGCTTCACTTACGGTCGCGCTAACCGTTGCTCCCACATTCGTTTGCGGGATTTCGTTATTGTTTGGCGGATTCGCCATCTCTTCCCTTCTTCTGGCAGTATTGTTATCGTTAGTGTATATTCTACCACTTCTCAATAACATACAACACTCCTCGAAAAGATGAGATTATTTTCAACAATCAACACACAGTCCCACCGGGTGTAACAATTTGTTTACCTTGTTTATTGGTAAACAACCGCTGATCCTCCAAATGGTTACTTATTTGGTTACTCGCAGGATCGATCAGATTGATCCTAGGACATAGGTTGATTTTGAAGCTTTGATTAAATTGGATATTGGTTAAATGACAATAAAATAAAGAGGCTTTCAGTAAATTGCATGAAGAAAGGACTTGGTAAAATAAATAAGGCTTTAAATGAAAGGGTTCGACAGGAAAGTAAAGAAGAAAGCAAGTAAATTTCTGGAAAAGTAAATGACTTTGATTAATAAAGTTGGTGTTTCACACATACATTTATCAACAATTCTTTCTCACACGCTGGGTACTCGAATCTATATGAGTGACTTTGTATAGAATTGTGAACACACGCGAGAAACTACATGACTACTACTGTTTATACTAAAACATCCCAAGTAACCGTCGGGCAGTTACACCGCTTCGAGATGATTCCACTTGGCACGTTCTCAACGTTCGACGCTCCAGATCTTTGCACGTTGCACTCGGTAACCGCTGGAAACCGTTTTCCCTCCAAACGCTTGAATTTCAAACCGTTCCACTCTGAACCATCGAACACCTTCGTCGAGAAGCATCTTCGACGAGAAACATCTTCGACGTCGAAGGCAACCAACTTCTCCCTTGGAAGAAATATTCTAAGTACCTTGCCATCTTTCGATGGGCATTTCGACGGACCTAGCTAGTCGAAAACATCCTTCAGCTTTAATGGCTGACATTAATGAAACAAGGGTGTCGAATTTAGGAGCCAACACCCTCTAGCTCATTTTCTTTTCCTGATTTTGGCAGAATTCCTTAGTGGGTTATTTACAAGTGCTATGTGCTATACCCCAATTTTCGCCCTTAAGATTCTCCATCATCTCATATCACCACAACACATCAAGATCACACATTAGGGTTGGTTCTCCCTTTCTTATCATCTCATATCTTTAAGTTTACTCTTGAGGGATCACCAAACACCTTGAACTGTGTAGCTTGTATATGTGTATTACATGTTTACTAACCCTTAACTAATATTAAAATAGGTGTATGTCTATTGGGATGTTTTGCATTGTAGGTATTTACACAAGTGAATTTATCTCACCTACTAGCCTAGGGTTTTGAGGGTTGATCCTCAGTTAATTGGTTAGTGAATGGATTTCAAGAGCTTGAGCTTCAAGGCTATGTCCATGATATCATAATTTTTGGTTTAAAGAGCTCTATCACCTTCATTGGGTCAAGTTTGCCTCAAAGTTGGTGGTGGTATCCATCAAAAAGATTCACAGGTTCATGTGTTTATTTCCATACCTTCTTCAATAGGTTTCATTGAGATTTAAGCTTTATCATTGAGTGTGCTTCAAGATAAAATCACTTTAAGGTCTAATGTGATTCATCATGCTAATTTTGCAAAGAAAGTTCAAAATATTCAAAGTTCATTCAAGTGGTTTGACCTAATTGAGACAAGTAGTTGATTATATGATTACAAGTGCATAATTGTCTAAATTTTCAACATTTTAAGTTGGTTCTTATTGCTACGGACTCTTCTCATCATTTATAACAACTTCTCTTTACATGAAAAGATCCATTTGTGCAAAGAAAATCATCAAAGTTGAAAGGGGTTACAAGTCACTTTTGTCATTTTCAACCTAGAGTTTGTTGACTTTCAAAGACCATATCTTACTCATTTTTTGAGATTTTTAAGGGATTCCAAAGCCATGATTCTCTTTAAAGAGTTCTTAATTACTTCTCTTCAAGGATCTAAGGCCAATTTTGAGAGGAAGATCATTTAAGTTCAAAGGAGATTACAAGTCCTTAGAAAAGCTATAGAATTCTCTAATGTGACTTCAAAGGATCATAACTTGGTCATTTTTTATCTCCTTGAGCTCATTAATTTTTCAGAATAAACTTGAAGATGTCTACTACAACTTTGTTTCAAGGTGCAAGGCTTGGAAATATGTGGAAAGTCTTTAAAGAATTGAAAAGATTATAGGTCATTTGTGGATTTCTCCAAAATCTTTCATCATCTTCCAAAGGCCATAACTCTTTCAATTTTTATGATTTTTGAATGAGCTCAATTTAAAAATTTAATTTGAAGGGTCTATCCCATTTCATATTCAAGGATCAAGAGAAAATTTTGAGTAGAAGGGTTTGTAAGTTTGCAAGACATTATAGGTCATTTTGAAGCTCAACACTTAGAAATATTTCTAAGTACAAAAGTCAAATTATTTTTTACGATTTCAAATGGATATAACTTCCAGCTCAATTATCCAAATGATGACTTTCTTGGCACATTTTAAAGAGTGTGATATGATATTTCAAATGCTTCAAGAATCATCCCATAAATCCTCCTGAGTTATGTGCACCATGAGTTCAAAGATGGTACCTTAGAACTGAAGCTTCTCACCAAAGTCAGACTACAATTTCCATAATATGCATTCTAATCACAAAATTGTTGCGCGTTTTTAACTTAAGCATGTTTAACAAAGTGGCCAATGATGTTTAAGAGGTTGAAACGCAAGAATTGGATGAGTTTTGATGGATTGCAAGTCACACTTTTCTCACCTTCGGGCTTCACACGATTTCCCTCTAAACCTCATTATTTTTTCCAATTCTCACCGCCATTCACTCTCCTATGAATATAAGACCACTCTCCATTCATTTCCCAAGCTTTAGACAATCACAATGACCCTACCAAAGTCTCATTCGAAGCTTGTCAATTTGAAAATTCATTTCATAATTTCAATCCTTCTCACCTTGCATTCGCACCTATGGTCCGTTCAGATTGCCAGCGTGTTTAAAATACTGCAGATCCAACGCTTCTCATTTTTTCTTGTTTTATATTTTTTCTAATTTTAATTATTGATCAAGTGTATTATTCCAAAGACACCATAACATGCACAGTGCTCCAGATTCTTTGGATTTGATTACTAACGCGTTTTGACAATGATCAAATAGTCCACAATTTTTTGGTTTTTATTTTTTTATTTTTTTAATTGTTTTAAACTTCAAAAAATCATTAAAAAAATCGTTTCAAGTTCAAAAATTATGAAAACTTTATTAAAAATATTTTTGACTATTCTCTTTCTGATTCTTATTTTTTCATAATTTTAATTTAAGATTTGATATTTTTTATAATTTTCTCTTTATTTGATTTATTTTAATTGTTTAAAAATATTTTTAAACCTTTTAAAATTCTGAAAAAATTATGGAAGGATCGAATGATAGTTTGAAAAATATTGGTGACCTCATTTGTTATTTATTTTTGGTTTTACTATTTCTTGTGATTTTTGGTTCATTTTGATTAGGTTTTATATTTATAAAAATAGTTTTTGACTTTTAAAAATTCTGAATTTTTTTGTCAACATTTGTGGACTTATGTTTGACTTATATTTTTTTGGTATTTTTATTTGGTGTTTTAATAAATTTTGTGTATTTTATCAATTTTCCCATTTAATTATTCATTTAAAAATTGTTTTATTAATTTATATTAAATATATTTTATTTCTATTTTGTGATTGGTCCTGACTTATGGATATCTGAGTGATACTTTGGGTGAAGTTCCTCAACTTCATTGGATCTTGAGTGTTGATAGGTCGAAAACCAAATCCACCAAAATGGATGAATGATGTTGATGATATTTGAAACCCTAAAATTCATCTAAGACATTGGTTCCACTGTGACATATTCTTTTCCCCTTCATCTGTCTCTTCTTCTTCTCCATCTACTGATTGATTCTTAGAGGCACAAAATTTATGTTTGCAAGCCCAAAGATGATTAAATGTTGAGATATGGCCAAAAAATTTAAAAGCTCATTGTTAGGAGGGTTTGATTCTACCAATCCTCTAATGAGATTTTATCAATTTTGACTTAGGCTCAATGTTCAAATCATCATGGATCATATCATTTGGATTCCATCTCACCATTTATTTTGTTTGACATAATCATTTGTGGCTTAAACCTCGTGTTTAAAAGTCAAAGTATGGTTGTTTGGTGTTGCTGAGGTAGAGCAACAAGCAAAAAGTAAGTTATTAATTTACCAAGTGATATTTAGGTTATAACGTATCGTGTCCATAGAGATTGGTTATTGATTTGTCGTTCGACAAATTATTTGTTAATGAGTTTGGGGATAAATGGGTTGAAAAGAAAATGTTATCAACATAAAATAAATGTATAAAAAGGAAAAAGGAATAACTTATCAAGCATGCATATATACTACTTCTCACAGGCTTAAACCTATCGACCTGTTATACTTAACCTATAATATTCTTCAATATAACTACGTATCATTCACAAACTAAGTCATTTCTAACCCAAATTGAGAGGTCGACTGCATCACCTCGGTAGCGATCTCTCAACCACATCAATAACACAAAAGTCAACCGTGCTTGCTTGCATCGATGATCTCTCAGACAACACAAACAACACAGAGGAATTAAGCTCTGATACCCAAGTAGATGTTAGCTCTAAATCTATCGCTAGAGTTTAGAAACTAACAGATAATCATTATAGATAAGAATCTAAGAAGTATATGTCTATACAACTCAAATCCCTAACACAGAGTAAAAGTCCAAGACAACAATCCACAAAGGTTTGTAAAGCAAGTTTAATATAACGCCAAGGGCGACAAATATACACCAATTCAAATAAAATATACATACAAACCCAACCAATAGAGAATACACAAAGAAAAATAGAAATGAACCGCAAATCTACCGGTTTGTCTATGCCGATCGAAGAGCAATCCATACTGGATCATCTGTATGCAAGCTCCATAGTTGTTATCTAAGCTAATCCTAACAAAATTGAAGGTTGATGGGGTTGAGAGCAAAAACTTCCCCAAAACCATAACCTAAAAAATGTGCTGAAATGAAAGTTATAAAACAAATCTCAGTAGATTTTGCTAAGCGGGCCTGGTGCGCTAAGTGCGACTTGCTTATTTTACACATCAAGCCGACCTAAGCCGCCGGGTGAACACTAAAAAAATCTTTACTGGCGCATCACCGGAGAGCGTGCTAAGCGGCCTGGACCGCGCTTAGCGCGCTACACCAGATGTAGAAAAAATAGGAAGCAGCAACAGTGCAGCAAAACCTTCCACAATCACCTACACAATATCAAACATACAATATTTACAACATACAAACACACTTTTACAATCTAAACACGACAATCTTGCGAAAAAACACAAATTGACATAACAAAACTACCGGGTGAAAGTGAATTAACAAGTTTAAAAGTGAAAATTTGAGAATTTAAAACAGGTCCAATTTCAACTTGTTAAAACACAAGTCAACACATACATAAATGAATACAAACAAAACATGCTTTCTTTACTTCGTAAGCTCGACACCTTTATTGTGATAGCTAGTAACCTCCTCTCGTCATGCCATGGTATTATCACACTGCACAAACCTAAAGAAAGTGTCCTAACATCCACACAACAAACGTTATGAAAATAAGACAATTCACAACAATACGTGAAAACAAAGAAAAACACATATATGCACAAGTATCATATACAAGTTAATATACAATTTCTATACAACATATACATTAATTATAAAACTAAAAAACAAAAGAACTATTGCAATCCAAAAACAATATACATCAATCCCCGACAATGGAGCCATTTTGTTGCTACGATAGAGCGGCAAACAAAACATAAGTTATTAATTTACTGGGTGATATTTAGGTTATATCGTATTGTTTCCACAGAGATTGGTTACTGATTCACCGTTCGACAAATTATTTGTTAATGAGTTTGGGGATAAATGGGTTGAAAAGAAAATGTTATCAACATAAAATAAATGTATAAAAATGAAAAAGGAATAACTTATCAAATATGCATATATACTACTTCTCACAGACTTAAACCTATCGACCTGTTATACTCAACCTACAATATTCATCAATGTCACTACGTATCACTCACAACCTAAGTTATTTCTAACCCAAATTGAGAGGCCAACTGCATCACCTCGGTAGTGATCTCTCAACCACCTCAACAACACATAAGTCAACCGTGCTCGCTTGCATCGACGATCTCTCAGAGTGACATAAACAACACAGATGAATTAAGCTTTGATATCCAAGTAGATGTCATCTCTAAATCTATCTCTAGAGTTCAGAAACTAACAGATAATCATCCTAGATAAGAATCTAAGCAGTATATTTTTATAACAACTCAAATCTCTAACACAGAGTAAAAATTCAGGACAACAATCCATAAAGATTCGTAAAGAAAGTTTAATATAACTCCAAGGGCGACAAATATACATCAGTTTACAGAAAATATACATACAAGCCCAACCAATAGAAGATACACAAATAAAAAGAGAAATGAACTGCAAATCTACCAGTTTGTCAATGCTGATCAAAGATAAATCCACCCCGGATCATCCATATGCAAGCTCCATAGTTATTGTGATACGGTGGCAGAACCGACTATTAATAATGGTTTATGTTTTTTGTTTGCAAATGTCGCGGTAAGCAAGAGTCGCCATCGACTTTTATTTTATCCAACAAAGGAAAGGAAAAAGAACAAAAAAAACCTTTTTCGAGATGTTTCCGAGCACGGGGGGTAGATTATAGAAAGGGAAGGTGTTAGCACCCTTTCTATCCGTGGTTTTCCACGGGCTCTTAGGTACTTTCTCATTTTGAAATTTTTGTGTGTTTTGAAAAAGTTTTTGTTTAACTTCGTGATAACACTTGTATCTGTCCTCAAGAGCGTGACGAAGTTGTTTTTGAAAACTGTTTTGAAAGTGTTTATGTGAAATAGTTTTTATTGTTTTGAGCAAGTAATTAAGAGTTTCTACCTACTCGAAAAAGACTGTTTGTTTTCTCGTTTCCTTTAGACAGCGCTATCCTACTATTAAGGAGTAGGTAGCCTCATCGTTGGATTTTTAAGGGACATTCTAAGGGACAAGTACGGTCACAAAAGTAATGGTTAGGAAACCTTTGTAATTACCCTAAAATCCTAAAGATCTTTCCGAGGCAACATCCGAACGGGTCATTTTGATCTTTTGGGACTAAAGGACGACCACTCAAATTCCCTATACTTCATGACCGTTTACCGAAGGCAACCGAAGTGGGGTAACCCTAGGAGTGAGCATGTAAAAGTGTGCTTTTTTTTCCAGTTAATTATCTTTGCACAATTAGGGTTATCTACCTTTTAATCATTTATTTATCTTTCGCATACAATCCTATTATCCATGCATCTAGGCAGTTTTATAGTTGCGGAAATTAAAAAGTGCGAGAAATTAAAGTCCTAACTATTATAAGGCTTTTGGGCAGATACATAAATATTTGACTGAAAATAAAAATGCGAAAAATCAAAACTCTAATTAATCTATTACAAACCTCGAAACAATTACAATAATTGGAATTATAAATAAGTAAACGCGTGCGAGACGAATTAAATATGGGAATAAATTAGAAGCCTAAAAATCTAATTAATTAAAAAATATTTTTGTACATTTTTTATTGAGAAAATAATTAAATTGCAAATTAAACCTAATTTCTAGTTAATTTTATTTAACAAAATAATCAATGTTGAAATAATTAAAATAATTAATTTTCAAAAATTAATTTTAATTATAAAACCTAAATATATTTTTTGTGATTTTTTGATTTAATAAAAAAATGATTTTTGTTATTTTTTGTAAAAAATGATTAAACAAATAAATAAAACAAAAGAAAATAGAAAAAAAAGAAATAAATTGGGCCTGGTGTGCTGTTAGTAATCAGGGGGGTAAGGAGTTGAATTTGTGATAGGCCCATCTTTATTGGCCCAGAGCCTGCGCAGGATTCAGTGGAGCTAGTCTTCAGGAGGTCCACCATGTGACTGCTTGGTTGAGGCGTCAGATCTGGGATGAAGACGATCCAATGGTGTGGATCTTGGGCGCATGATGGACGCTTGGTTGGGAGGCACATGGTATCATGTACAAAGAAATTGAAAAATATGAAAAGGTGAGATTAAGGGACCGAACCCATAACCCTTTGCTTCAACGCCTGCGCCCTTGCCATTTGTGTTGGGATGGTTAGTTGTATATATAATAAAATAATAACATCATAAAAGAAATAACATGATATGCCTCAGGAAGTGCGCGCTTTTTCAAATCCTCTAATAGTTATCATCCACATCACCTTCTTCTCCCCAGACTGTCGTCTTTGATGCCAAACCCTTTACCTACGGACAAAACTGTCACTAAAGGCTATAATGACAGTTTTTGTCCATAGCTGTAACCCTGCAATAATCAACAATGTAATACAAGCCAAATAAATCCTAACTAAGGGCATATATCAGCTAGAAGTTATGCCCTGAGTTCATTGGTACGCTTGATATGTCCTAATTTTGCCTCTATCGAGAATCCCCAATTTGAAGCTTTCAAACCCTAGCAATGGCGTAAGCCCGTTCCTGTGCTAAAACTCAAATCCAGGCATTCAAACAGATTCCAAGCATGATTATAAACACATTTATGCAAATAAATTTGATTTAAAACATGTAAAACCAAGAGAACGAATTTAAGTTATAAGGGAAAACCGTGAGGCTGTAAGATGATGATTCCTGGATCTTTTGTGCGTGCAAACGGTGCTGTTAGCTTCAGGAGGTTCCCAGGAACGTATTGTTGGCCTTGAAATTGCTTGAATTGGACTGTAAAGAAAAATCTGATCTGCACTTTCCTTTGGAAATTTTAAAATTTGTTTGACTCTTTGGAATAAGTTGCGCCTCTATTTATCCGTCCTTAGGGTTCAGAATGCTCTGCTATATGTATGTGAATCAAAATAGGTTAACAAATTTGGATCAAATCCAAAGAATAAAGGCATGGCTTTAAGAGGAAATCAAATCTTGAAAACTTTCCAAACGTGGATATTTTGTGTCTATTCTTAGCTTGCACGATTTGCTTGCTATCATACAGCCTGTATCCTCATTATTTAATGCAAAATCATCACAAAATAATTTTATATCATTTATTTGATTTAATTTGGATTTTAAATGATTAAAAATAAAAAATAAATCAAATAAATAAGAAAATGATGCATGGAGTGGTTTATGGGTCATGGACCATGTTAAGAACAAGATGCAAGCATAAAAAGTTGGGGCCATTTGAAAAAAATGCATTTTGGGCATGGTTAACTTTATGCAAATTTTCAAAAATGGCCAACTTTGACAATGCACATCTCTCTCAATTTTGACCCTAAGAGGGTGCTCTTGTACTTTTTAGAAAGCTTAGGATGTCCTCTAAACAACCCTTTTAGTTTCACCTCAATTGGATCTTCCATGTTCATGTAAGAAGCTTTGACCCAAAAGGTGTTTTTGTTGACTTTTTGAAATGACCTATAATGCCAGAATTCACATCTCTTCATGAGTGCATTTTTTGAACTTTAAGACTGAAGATGAGTTGTAGAGAATTGCATCCTCTTCAAAATAAGCCTTGGATGGGAAATTTCTAATAAAGTATGAGAAAGTTATGCCTGGTCAAAGTTTGGTTGACTTTTCCTATAGAAACTCTAATTTAGCAACTTTTGAGTTTTGATGAATTTGGGGCATTCCTTGAGGAATCATGATCAACACTTAATCAAATGATGGATGTTACTTCAAAATTTTGATTTTGACCAAAAATATTGAAGTTTGACTGCATGAGGGCCATAATTTACTTTTGACCTAGTATAGTTGATTTTCAGGCATTTGAGTAGTTGACTGAGCAAACTTCTTGTACAAGGCATGATACTTGACATGGATGATCTTGAGAACATATTAGGGCAATGGAAATCATTTGGGACCCTTGGAACTCAAAAATCTTGATGAAAATGGAAACCCTAGTTTGAGGCTCATTGCCTTAGGAGGAGGATTTGTCTGGTCAATCCTTAGACATCCTTGGGAAAATTGAGGACCTCAATGAGCATGTGTTGAGTAAAATGAGAGGGAAAATTTTGGGGTGCAACATCTGCCCCTGTTCAATCTTCTTAAACCTGAGGATGTAGATTGGCTGGTTTGCCTTTTGTGATCTGAAGGTGGAAGATGATTGAACACTAGAGTGCCCAGAAATTTGCACTCGCATGAAGTAAAACTGATTGGTGATATCGGGAATGGGCTTACAGATGCCATTTGAAAATTGACAGAGAATCGTCAGAGATGGGCTTAAAGAAGCCATCCAAAAAAGATATCGGTTGCATAAGAGATTCCTTTGCGAGAATTGCTGTACTTGCAGTTGAAGAGGACTTCGCCGGGGAATGTTGATTTACGTCATGGGGAATATAGTTTAGGAGATTCGGTTGTCCACTAATCTATTGGGGAATTATCTCTTGATCGAGGAGGTGGAAGTAAACTACATGTATGGCCAGGGTCCAGGCTGCACAGCGACTTACTGGGGAAATATGAAATTGACCGTATCCGGTCGAGTCCAGGTTTTACAGTGTTGTAAACTGTCGTCCAGAGATAAAATAGAAGGAACCTGGATAGTAAGGTTCCTTCGAGATGAAAGCCTAGATAGTGGGGCTATGATAAGGAACCTGGGTCGTAGGGTTACTTCGAAATGACAGCCTGAATATTAGGGCTATGAGAAGGAACTTGGGTCGTAGGGTTACTTCGAAATGAAAGCCTGGATAATAGGGCTATGAGAAGGAACTTGGATCATAGGGTTACTTCTAAATGAAAGCCTTGATAGTAGGGCTATGAGAAGGAACCTGGGTCATAGGGTTACTTCGAAATGAAAGCCTGGATAATAGGGCTATGAGAAGGAATCTGGGTCGTAGGGTTACTTCAAGATGAAAGCTTGGATAGTAGGGCTTATGGGAAGGAACCTGGATAGTAGGGTTTCTTCTAAATGAAATCCTGGATAGCAGGGCTTATGGGAAGGAACCTGGATAGTAGGGTTACTTCGAGATGAAAGCATGGATAATAGGACTTATGGGAAGGAACTTGGGTCTTAGGGTTTCTTCGAAATGAAAGCCTGGATAGTAGGGCTTATGGGAAGGAACATGGATAGTAGGGTTACTTCAAGATGAAAGACTGGATAGTAGGGCTTATGTGAAGGAACCTGGGTCGTAGGGTTACTTCGAGGTGAAATCATGGATAGTAGGGCTTTCCTTTTTGATCACGTAGATTAGTTGACCCGTTTGGTTTCGGGAACTGATTTTCCTTTAGCTGTCTGCAAATGTGAGATGTATCACTGCTGGGATTGTCGACGATAATTGTCTTTCCTGAAAAGATAACAGGGTTAATTATATGTGATGCATGAAATGCATGGTGGGACGATGTTCTCAAAATAAATGAGATTATGTTGTATGCGATATGTATGCGTATGTCATGATGTATGAACATGAGATGCTATTGTAACATATCCGAGTCTAGGAAAATAAATCTCTGACTACTGCTGGAGAGTATTGGAAATAGCATTTCTGACTGTTATAGACAACCGTGGTTCTTCTACTTCCATTGGGGATGGTGAACGGAGATGACTATGCTGAAGATTTGCTCCTTGTCCACGGATATTCTGCTGGGGAGAGACTCTGCTTGAGAGTAACTCTACAGGGAAATACTTTGTTTGAGAGAGGTGAACTTCCATAGTTGGAGTGATAAGCTCTGTCAGGGATTGAGCTTCTGTATTCAGAGAAATAAACTCTGTTCGGGAGAAAACTTTATGATCTGCTTGCAATTATGAAATTCGACTGGGGAAAGTACTTCCTGTTTGGGGAAACTGATATCAATGCTTTGATTTCCTCTACTCTGTGGGGAGTGTAGGCGCCACGGGGATGTATGTACTAATGACTATGTTTCAAAGTTATCTCTGCCCTGGTACCTGCTGGATAGAGTAACAGTTGGGTTTGACGTTTTTTTATAGTTTTTTTCCCCTGTTTCTTAAGTTACGAGCAATTGTCTTTTTGTTTCCTATGCAAATATTTGTGAATAGCAATCATACTCAAATACATATGTCAAGAATAAATCATTGGACATTCTTGCAAAAAAAAAAAACAGAAAAAGAAAAACAAATGGTTTTGTAAAAAAAAAGACTTGTATTAATTTTCGAAGTTGGCCTATAACAGGCGTTTTTGTACAAGGAAGCTGACGCTCTAGTAAGAGAATGCCGCTGTAAAAATGGAAGCTATACAATATTGTGTACAACAAAAAGAAAACAGCTATGTGAAACAATCCCACTGAGTTTCAATTCTTCTATTACCGCTATGTCTTCGAGCGTCTCATCACTTTGCTGCTTATCCGAAGCTGATTAGATTGATTGATGTCGTTTGAACTTGAAAATTGATACTGAGGTATGGTCGCAAGGTGATCCAATGGAACATAATGATATGATTTACATCCCTAACTTTTGCCTGGACTTCCCTTTCGGGTTTTTAGTCCACCGGGATACCCCTTTTTGCCCAAGCCGCCTTTTCAGGTTTTCGGCTTGCCGGGTATACAATTTTTTTTGTTTTTGTCCCTTACTTTTGCCCGAACCCTTTTGGTTCGCCGGGAAGCCCTTATTTTTGCCTAGGCCAGTCAACCTAGCGGGTCTTTTATCATGCGTAGTATCTTTTCACTATGTCCGCATTGACATGGTGAGGAAGGTCGTCACCGTCCATGGTGGTTAGAATCATGGCTCCACTCGAGAAAATGTTTTTAATCACAAATGGCCCTTCGTATGTGGGAGTCCATTTACCCCTGGGATCACCTTGCGACAGTATGATGCGCTTGATTACTAGATCCCTGACTTGATATTCTTGGCATCTGACTTTTTTGTTGAAAGCCTTGATCATCCGTTTTTGATACATTTGACCATGACAGACAACAGTAAGTCTCTTCTCATTGATCAGATTCAGTTAGCCAAGTCGAGTCTAGATCCATTCGTCTTCATTCAAACCCGCATCTTTCATAATCCTTAAAGAAGGGATATGGACCTCAATGGGTAGGACTTCCTCCATGCCATATACCAGGGAGTAGGGTGTTGCCCCTATTGACGTCTGTGCGGAGGTGCGGTACCCATGAAGAGCAAATGGTAACATCTCGTTCCAGTCTTTGTATGTCATCACCGTCTTCTGTATAATCTTCTTGATGTTCTTGTTAGCTTCTTCAACAATGCCATTCATCTTCGGCCGGTAGGGGGAAGAGTTATGATGCTGTATCTTGAATTGCTTACAGAGTTCAGTGATCATCGTGTTATTGAGATTGGTACCATTGTCAGTGATGATTCTCTCAGGCACACCATACCGACAAATCAGGTTATGCCTGATAAACCGCGCCACAACATTCTTGGTAACAGTAGCAAAGGAGGCAGCCTCAACCCACTTCGTGAAGTAATCAATGGCCACCAGGATGAAGCGATGCCCATTGGAAGCGGTAGGTTTGATTTCCACGATTATGTCAATGTCCCACATTGCAAAGGGACAAGGAGCCGTCAAGACATTTAAAGGAATCAGAGGCACGTGCACCTTATCAGCATAGATTTGACACTTATGACAAGTTCGGGGGTGTTGATAACAATCTGCTTCCATAGTGGACTAGTAGTATTCTGCCTGTTGGATCTTCTTAGCCATGGTATGTCCACTTGAATGGGTTATGAAGGTACCTTCATGTAAATTTGTCATAATCCTCTATGCATCACTCTTGTCTACACACCTCAGTAAGGTAGAGTCATGGTTACGCTTGTAGAGGATTCCATTACTGAGGAAGAATTTCACAGCAAACCTTCTCAGAAACTTCTTATCATTGACAGATTCCCCTTCGAGATACTCTTGAGTCTCGAGATACCTTTTCAGTTCGTGAAACCAAGGTTTATCTGCTACCTCTTTAGTATCAATCTCACAGCAGTGCGCTGGTTCATCTAACCTCTCAATGGTGATTCAGGGAGCTTCGTTGTCCCACCTGACCTTGAACATAGAAGACATGGTAGCTAGCGTGTCCGCTAACTGATTCTCCTCTAGTGGGAAATGTTCAAAGGTTACCTCCTCAAAGTTTGGGAGCAATGTCAACATATGCTCTTTGTACGGGATGAGGTTCAGATGCTTCGTATCCCACTCTCCTTTGATTTGGCTTATCACCAAGGCCGAATCCCCGAAGACGTTCAAGAACTTGATCCTTAAGTCGATAGCAACCTTGAGACCCATGATATAGGCTTCATACTCCGCCATGTTGTTAGTGCAATTGAAACATAGTCGGGCAGTGAAAGGAGTATGACAGTCCTCAGGAGATATGATTACAGCGTCAATGCCATTACCGAGTGCGTTCAAAGATCCGTCAAAACCATGGTCCATCGGGATCCTTCCTCAGGTCCTTCATCCGGTCCAGGTTCTTCATAGTCAGTCACCAGCATAATATTCTCGTACGGGAACTCAAAATTCATAGACTGATAGTCATCCCCAGCCTGATGAGCCAAATGATCAGCCAATACACTTCCTTTGATTGCTTTATGGGTTGTATATTGGATGTCGTATTCGGTTAGGATCATTTTCCATCTTGCTATTCTTCCGGAGAGAGCGAGCTTCTCGAAGATGTACTTGATTGGATCCATCTTAGATATCAACAAAGTAGTGTGGGTCAGCATATACTGTCTTAGTCGGCGATCAACCCATGCCAAAGCGCAACAAGTTTTCTCGAGCAGTGAGTATCTTGTCTCACAGTCGGTAAACTTTTTGCTATGGTAGTATATGGCGTGCTCTTTTCGACCAGACTCGTCATGCTGCCCCATCACACACCCCATTGAATAGTCTAGCATTGATAAGTACAATATCCAAGGTCTTCCTTCAATCGGAGGCATCAGAATTGGTGGTTCTTGAAGGTATTCCTTGATTCTTTCTAAAGCGGTCTGGCATTCATCATTCCACTTTACCACTTGATCTTTCTTCAGGAGCTTGAAGATTGGCTCACAAGTAGCAGTCAGATGTGAAATGAACATGGCAATATAATTTAAGCGTCCCAAGAAACCTCTAACTTCTTTCTCAGTACGGGGCGCTATCATCTCTTGTATGGCCTTTACCTTCGTAGGGTCTACCTGAATACCTTTTTCAGTGACGATGAACCCCAGAAGCTTACCAGACCTTATCCCGAAGGTGCACTTGTTCGGATTCAGTCTCAGCTTGTATGTCTTCAACCTGTCAAACAACTTTTGTAGATGGTCAAGGTGTTCTTCCTCGGTTTGGGATCTGGCTATCATGTCATCCACATAAACCTCTATCTCATGGTGAATCATACCGTGGAACAAGGCGACCATGGCTCGCTGATAGGTTGCCCCAACATTCTTCAACCAAAAAGGCATCTTGTAACAGAAGGTGCCCCACTGTGTGACAAAGGTTGTCTTCTCCATGTCTTCATGAGCCATCTTGATCTGGTTGTAGCCAGAGAAACCATCCATGAAGGAGAATATTTTGTGTTATGCAGTGTTGTCAACCAGAACATCAATGTAGGGAAGCGGAAAGTCGTCCTTGGGGCTTTCCCTGTTCAGGTCTCTGTAGTCCACACACATCCGTACCTTACCGTCCTTCTTTGGCATCGGAACGACGTTAGCAACCCACTGCAGATAGGAGGTGACAGCTAGGAACCCAGCGTTGAACTGCTTCATGACCTCTTCTTTAATTTTCTCTGACATTTCAGGGCGCATACGACGGACCTTCTGTTTAACTAGAGGAAAATCTTCTTTAGTCGGCAGACGATGTACCACGATATCAGTGTCTAAACCAGGCATGTCTTCATATGACCAGGCGAAGATCTCAACATAGTCATGCAACATCTTTATCAACCGTTGTTTGACATTATTCTCCAGGTTTGCACCGATCCGGACTTCTTTTTTGTCTACCTTCATGCCCAAGTTTATCGTCTCAACTAGCTCTTCATGAGGCTGTATAGCCCTTTCTTCCTGCTGTAACAGTCTAGCAAGTTCTCCAGGTACTTCACAATCTTCCTCACCTTCGTCCTCGGCTTGGTTGATCGGATTTTTGAAGTCATAACTGGCAATAGTAGAACTGTTATCAATGGGATCCATAGTGGATATGGATCTGCAGTTTGGTACGTGAGTGTGTGTAAGAGCATAACTATATTGATAAAGTGAAAAGTAGGAAAGAAAAATAGAGAGCGCAAAATTTGTATGCAAGAAACTTCCAATGTTTTATTGATGACATATGAAAATGACATATAATAGCCCTCACAAACAAAACCTTTGTGCCTCGGGTAAGACACAAGGTTGTAGAGTTTAAATTGTTTATTACAAATTCGAAAAACAAGTAAGACAATTACTGCTGAATGAAAGAAATTAGTATAAAATCTCTGGCCGTCCAGTTACTCGGTCCACCGTTGGTAGTCGGGTAGATCCAGCTGTCAATATCAGAATCTTCCTTACTATCTTCAATAGCGTTAACCCCACGATTGATGATGCGTATAGGAGGTCCTCCAGCCCGATCGCGTCGAACAACCCTTTGAGCTCCTGAAGTAAATCCCAAACCAAATTTGTCAGTTTTATGAGGAAAATCAGGGAGCTGTTCCCAAATGGTACACCCACCTTGTTCAACTACTGCTCTGGCATCCTTGAGAGAAGGCATCTTCAAAGGAGGTTTGGTGTTGGTGATAGTCTTGGTTGACGCCATAATCTGGGGAACCTCTTCAAAGTTTTGACAAGGAGTCTCTATGAATTCCACATCCATCTCCACATACCTGAAGGAATTCAGGTGGCTCACCATATACTCCTCTTCACCATGCACAGTGACTATCTTCCCCTTCATCGGATACTTCATCATATGGTGTAGTGTAGAAGTAATGGCCCCAGCTTCATGGATCCAAGGAGGACCCAACAAACAAGAGTATAATGGCCTGATGTCCATCACGTAGAAGGTGGACCCAAAGGTCTGAGATCCCACTTTGACAGGGATGTTCACCTCCCCATGCACCATTCTTTTTGACCCATCAAAAGCTCTCACCACAATGTTACTGGGCTTTAAGGTCAAGCCTTCACAATCCAACTGATCAAGAGCCTTCTTAGGCACAACATTTAGTGAAGACCCAGTGTCCACTAGCACATGAGCCATAGTGGTGCCCCTGCATTTGATCGAGACATGCAGAGCATCATTATGCTTTCTCCCTTTTAGTGTCAATTCGACATCTAAAAAACCCAAACCATTGTCAACAGTCAAACTGGCCACACAGTCCTTGAATTGGTCGACTGAGGTTTCTTGCGGCACATGCGCAGTCTTGAGGAATGCAATCAAAGCCTTTGCATGGGCCTCAGAACATAACAACAGAGATAATATTGATATCTTTGAAGGGGTCTGCCCCAGCTGCTCGACCATATTGTAGTCGCTCTTCTTGATTATTTTTAAGATTTCCTCTATTTCTTGCTTAGAGGATTCCACAACAACCTTTCTAGGTACCTCCGTCCGGGAAGGCTCACCTATAACTTCTTTTCCCCGAGTCCCAAATGACTCATCAACAGGGGTAACAACTGGAGTAAGAACAGGAGTAGTAACTGAAGTACTAGAAGGAACAACAGACAGAATAACAACAGACTTATGTTGCAACCGGTTTTCAAAGCGAGAGTCGCCACTATTAGTTTTTATCCTAAGGAAGGGCATCTAATAGGAAACCCTAATTCGCAGACAAAGATTCTAGGTTACGGACTCAATTAGACGAAAAGAAGGTGTTAGGCACCTTTCATCCACCTTGTTCACAAGGATATTAAGCTGTAGGTTTAGGTTTGGGATAAACGGGGTTTTAAGTTTTACTTAGCAAGACTCGCCACGATTTTAGATCGCGTTCCTACATATCCTCTTATGAGGAATCAGAGTCCCAATTCGTAGTTCGCATGGGTTGGTGTTTTTTAGGGTTTTACGAACATATTTTGAATCACTTCGCACTCGGTCGAAAGTAGTGATCACGGAAATTTTGACTGAGTACACAGTAAGCCAAAATTAGTTCGGAACCCATTTGCAAAAAAAGAACTGTTAATTAGCTTAATTTGTTCGCTAAATAGTTTGATATTTGTTGGTGTTTTTTACTGTATTTATTGCAAAACGTCCTGGTTAATGCATGATTAAAAACTTAATGCAATAATATATATAGTAATATATGCAATTTTAATATAAAAATAAATTTATTTGATAATATAGTAATATTTACATATAATAAATAATAATACTATCAATAAAATTACTAATAATGATAATAATAATTATAACTAATAATGATAAAAATAATAAAAAATAAAAATAAAAATAAAATATAATAATAATAATAATAATAAGAAAATACTAATTAAATAAAAAAAATGTAAAAATGATTAATTAGGCAGGGGGTGTAAATCTAGTTTCTAAGTAAAAATAGAGGGTGTGAAAAGTTAACTGGCTAAGCCCAAAACAAAGTCTGGACAGGGGGGGTGCATTTGGCTTTGAGAGATTAGCAAACTAACAGAAGGGTGGTGTCAAAAGTAAAGGGCCTGTCCCATGAGACGCTACAGCCAAGCCAGTCCAATCGTGTGTGCGCAGGCGTATAGGCTTTATGGTGAAACTCGGCCTATCAGCCGTCCGATGAGGATCATACAGGTAGATTAGAGGGTGCACACTTATTACTATAAACGCGCGTGTATTAGAGCATAAATCACATTTTGTTTAATATCATTTTTCATTGTTGTTCTTACATCCCAGATTGTTCTTTCTATTCTCCAACCCTTTCCTCTCTTTTCTTCCCCAACCCTAGTATGTTTTAGCGGCGACACCTAACCCTCCACCAACATCAACCCTCTATCGTCCCCAAATCGCAACAGTAAAACAACAAACCAAACAAAGCTAAGTTATATTTTATCTCCAATCAAGATTTGTTCAGTTACGTTTCTGTTTTACACTAATTTTCTCCTTCAGTTTCTTTGATGCGCAAGTTATGAAGTTTTGGGGGTTACGACTGACAAGGTGGTGGTGGAGTAATTGAATGCGTGGCGGATAGTGAGACGGTCAGCGGTAGCGATTTCAGAGGTGATTAGGGTTTCCGATCTGGAAACTCTAATCACTCTTCTTCCGGATCTCCAACGACAGAGGGTTTGTCCAATTCTTGGTCTCTCCGTCTCTAAGCTTATGCTTTTTGTCAAACGATCTCCCTTCCTTATGTATTCCTCTTCCTTTTTATAGAGTTAGGGTTGTAGCAATTAGGGAAATCATTACCAATTTAGACAAGAGCTTAGATTCCGGATGTTTAGAGAAATTTAGGGATTGAATTCTCTATAATTGATTCAGTTATATAATACACAGATTCCGTTTAGATTTGATTTGTTTTCTCCCTGTAAATCGTATCTCAGCTTCAAGATTGGAAGATTCAAATTTTTTTGACTGGCAAAGCTTTAGATTCGGTTCTGTACTATTTTCATATTTGCTTGTATGATTTATTTCCAGATTTGTTATGTAATATATTATGTTTTCAGATTTTGTGAGATTTGATTTGGAATTTTGCTGTAATCTGATTTGTAATGGAGATTTCTGTAATATTGATTCCGGATTTGTATTAATGTTTTGCCATATATTGATTATGTCATTTTGGATTTGTACTAAAAGATTTGGTTCTGTAATTTTCTGGATTGGCTTTAATTGATATATGTAGATTTAATTCCCTCCAGCCTAAATTTCTACAGTACGTGTTTCTAGTATTTGGGCCAACATAGATTAATTGCAGCAAAAACTTCTTTTCTCAATTGGGCCTAATTATCTTCAAAAAACTGATCCAAAATCATGTTTGTTTACTTTACTAGAACCTACAATATTAGTAATATCAACTTCATTTTCGTTAATCCAAGAGTCTTATTTTATCCCATGATAATAAACCTCGGCACCATAGTTCCATGGAACCGCTTTGTCAGAGGAGTAGGGAGTATGCCCAGTGGAAGTGATTATTAAAGAAGCAATGGTTGGCTCATTTGAAATTCTGATAGGACCCTTTGAGGGGATCCTAAGTGGCTTGTTAGAGATGGTTATTATGGATAGGTCTTCAGCTTTGTTGGTTAAACTTTTGATGGCAGGAATCTTCTCAAACAGGATCTCGCGGCTATTTATCAGGCGTTTCACACCTTCCTTCTTCCGCTTGCACCTATTTACTTATTGATCAAAGCAAACAAAATCCTCAGAATAGCCAAGGAACACCCTGGCTCTCAGCAAATTATCCTTCACAATAGTTAATAGAGTTGTTAGATCTTTAATGGAGGAAACAAAAGTAGTATCATCAATTGCATTAACACCTTTGCCATGGTTCGGAATTGGTGTGGTTATCACATTTGGAGTAGTAAGTGGATCAAATTCAATTGTTTTATTTTCTATCAGATCTTGAATCCTATTCTTCAGAGCTCAGCATTGATCAGTTTCATACCCAGGGCTGTTGGAATGTGTGATACGGTGGGAGAACTGACTGTGGTTTTGCGTTCGTATTCGCACTTGTGCGGTTGAGCAAGAGTCGCCACCGACTTTTTATTTTATCCTAAAGGAAAGGTTGAAAAAGCACAGCAAAAACCTTTTGAGATATTTCGTGGGTTCGGGGGGTAGATTATGAAAAGGGAAGGTATTAGCACCCTTTTCATCCATGGTTATCCATGGGCTCTTAGTTACTTGGTTTTTTAGATCACTTGCTTTGATTTTCGATTGCTTGAAATTGTGGTGTGTGTATGTATTTTTAAAATGTTTTTGAAGAGATGCCTTGTCTTAGGCAACCAATGTATTTGACTCGTGTTTGAGTGTTTTACAAAAGTGTGGATCTTTTCGAAAAGATGTTTCAAATGTTTTTGAGAGTTTGTTTGAAAGTGTTGTGGATTGTGGTTTTTGAAAAGAAGGCAAGCGTTTTTGCAAGTTGATCTCAAGTAACTAAGAGTTTTATCTACCCTATTGTACTCAAAGGTTTTCTCTATGTTTTCAACCCTTTTTAACAATTTTGTTCCACCATTGAATTTGGTGGACAATCTTGCGTTTAGGAAGTTTGTTCGGGACGGGCGCGGGTCATCGTATGGACCATGAATGCAATGGTGCCAAGTGTCTTTAGCAATTTGCTTTGAAGGGACTATGATCATTCCGTTTTAGGCAACATTCGAAAGCGTCATCGAGGGACTTATGATCATTTTGAATTGGTTTTGCCAAAGATACTCGACGTGCAAGCATGGCCCATTTTGGAAGGCAACATGTGGGATTACCCTAGAGGGTGCAAGTGTGATTGTGTATTGATTTCATGTATTTGTCTTGTATTAGGTTATCTAGCGTTTAATTTTATGTACATACAAACCCTAGGTCTAACCATGGTATAATTGGAAAACTGTAAATTGCGAAAATGTAAAGTCTACACTATTACAAATAGTATCCGGGAGTGGGGGTACAATATTCACAAATGGGGATGAGACTTATAGTATCCAATAAGTTACAACCAAATCGAATTTGCGATCAAATGTAAATAACGTATATCAATGCATAAGATAAACAAATGTGTATAGGAGCAATGTAAATGTATTTGTATTGTGTAAGTGTGAGTTGTATTGTGTAAGTAATTATTTACAGGTTAAGATGTGAATTTAAATGTGTATTAAGTATTATTTAACTTAAAGAAAAATTAAATGTTTATTTAATTAATAATCTTGTATCTTCTTAATATGTACAAAAAGAAAATTTTAATGAAAAGAAAAATGTTTTTCAATTTAATTATATTGTGTATAAAAATGTATCTTTATTTGTTATATACAAAAGTATGTTTTAAATAAATATCAAGAATTTAGAAAAAAATGTATTTTTAATTGTTATGTACAAAAAGAATGTTTTGATTAAATATTCTAAGTTTTAATTATGTATACAAAAAGTATTTTTTTCATTTGTTATGTACAAAAAAATATTTAAATTAAAATGTTTTAAATTAATTAAAAAAATGTATATAAAAATGTATTTTTATGTATTTCATGTGTTTAATATAATAATGTAATAATACATAAGAAAAATACTTTAAGTTAAAGGAAAAATATATTGTGTTTGAAATTGTAATTTTGGTAAAGAAAAATCAAGATTTGATGTAAATAAATAAAAAGATTATGTTAATTTATGTATATAAAAGGATATGATGATAAATAAAAGGTTTGAAATAAGTTAGAAATGGGCTCAAAGAGGGGGGGTGTGAATTGGAACATGCTTTGGGCTTAGGCATCCAGAATGGGGCGAGGCCCACGTTTAGGCTCAAGAACAATTTAGGGTTTGGATTGTGTTTTCATTTGGGACATTAGTTTTAAGGTTTTGAGACAGCGGCGACATTCGTTCGTTTTTGTTCGTCTTCTCTGTTCGTTTCTGAGTTCTTCAGCCCAAGGCCACCAGCTTCCTCCATTTCCTCCTCCCTCCAACGACAACGTTAAGGCGACAGAAGTAGGTAACAATCTCAATTTTAATTCGTTAGGGTTTGTTAAGATTGTGCATGTCGCGATTTATGTTCATTTCTGATCTTTATTCTTATTGCAATGATTGTTGAGGTATCATGAAAGAAAAGTGAGGGTGAAATACTACCTGGAGAAGGAGGAAAGAATGTGAGGAAGGCTAGGAGGCCAAGGGCGGAGGGAGAAGCGGAGGCGCGATGCTGGACTCTTTGAGCTTCCTGGTATCTTTGTGTATTTCGTCTGTTTATTGGGTTTAATGATGAATTGAAAACCTAATTTTTGATATTCACTTCTTTCTTCCTTTCTTTTACTGCCTTTGATGCTTGCTTTTGAATGTCTCTGAGTTGCCTTTGAAACTGTTGAGTTTGTTGCCTATTGCATCTTGGCCTGTGATGAAGCTTTCTTCTGAGGCTTGTCTACTTCGCTCGTATGTCCGTGTTGCCTTGAGATGAATGTGCTTTTGAATATTTGTTTAATGTGATGCTTGATGCCCTATGATGATGCAAATCTGAGGGCTCGTGGGGTTTGGAAATTGTGTTTTACTGGTTCGTATGCAGTAGGCTATGAGGTTTGGACATAAGGTTGTGATTTTTGGTTTATGCCATGTTCTTACTGGTTTATGCCATGTTGGTTTATGAGATGCTTCAGGTTTGAGGCTTTTGGTGGTAGGGCTAATACAGGTCTGGTTTATGGCTTGTTTAAGGCTTTAGGTTAGGCCTGTTTTGTGTTGGTTTAACTTGACAGGTTTGGGTGGTTTCAGCAGGTTTAGACCTGGGGTTTTGGCTTCTGGGACTGGTTTATGCTTTTTCTGGTTTTGACAGCAGGTTTATGGTTTAAGGAAAATGGTTTCAGGCCAAGGTTGTGGTTCTGGCGTGGTTTACAAGTTTGTGAGGATTCAGCAGGCTTAGGCTTGGCCTTGACAGGTTATGCTTGTGACTTGCTTGCTTCAGGCAGGTTTGGTAGTTCAGGTTTTTTAAATGGTAAGGCCTTTTTTTATATTTGTTTTCTGTTGGAGTTTGATGGTTAAAACTGGTAGGCTGTTTGGAGGTGTTTGCTTGGTTTGCTATGGGATGGAGGTTTTATCAGTTTGTACATTTTCTTTGTGTTGGTTTTGTTCTCCCTTCACTATACTGTGTTTTTCTTTTGTATCTCTCTCCCTTCCTGCCTAAAGCCTAAAAACCTGCATTCTTTTATCTCTCTACTCTTCTCTCTCAGTACAACTAAATATTAAACTATGTTTTTTTTGCTGTACCTTTGTTCTGAAAGGGCCACCCTTATCTTGGGAAATGATGAAAAAATATAACTTGCTTGCATATCTTATCTTTTCTTGACAGCTTTTGTACTTTTGGCTTTGATATCTTCCCAAATCTTCTTTTCTTTGACAGCTTGGGTAACCCTTTTGGCATTTGACAACAAGTTTGACACTTTTGGATTTTGACAGAAAGTTGCAATTTGATTTTTAGTTGGGTTTGAACTTGGAGTTTGAGATTTTGAATTTATGCAGTTTGACACTTTGCATTTTTTTTCCTCAACTTTGCATTCATGATTAGCAAATAAAATTCTTCCCTCTTTGTGAACCGGGAGAAATCCCGTGATTTGCAGAAAGGGTTAACTGATCCCAATCAGTGGCCCTTAATGATGAACTCTTTTTATCTGTCTTTTTATTTATTTATCAGTTACTGACTTTTCTCTTTTCTTTTGCAGATGAATACCTGAATGGAGAGGGGTACTAAATGAAGACTGAAGAATTAGAAAAAATAGGATAGTTTTCTTTTTATTTAAATTTAAATTAATGTAAAACCATTGTTTGTAATTAAATTATAAACAATAATTGTACAAATAATTCAAGAATAAATAAAAGTCTTTATTACCCAATCAATTCTATTTCCTCCTTCTTTATTGTTTATCTATTATTTAAAACTCTTTGAATTAAAATAATTGAAAAATAAATTTCAATCACTTAATTTAGAATAATAAATAATTTAAATAAACAATGCTTTAGCACATTGATCAGTTAAACCTGGTATCTCCAAAGCAAAGCAAAGTAACAGTTAACCAAAACAAACTAAACAGGCGCATTCCCTCTTCACTGATTTTCAACAAACACTGTAAATCCAAACTGCGTATATCTTTTGACTGGTTCAATCAAACGAACGTGAATTCAAACCAACTGCCTTCTTTTACTGATTAAATCAAAACAATGCGAATTCAACCCAAATCTCGGAATAACTTGCAAAGTGCTGTGGAATTTAAATCCTTCTGAGAATATGCCCATAAAAACCTTAATTCCTGATTAAATGCCAAAGAACGTTCACCTGATCCAAATTGAGTCAAAGTCAACCAAAACCCTAAGGCAACTGTGTGAAACAATCCAGAGCCCTGAAAGATCAATAAAAACCCTAATTGCGTCTGACTGACGAGAAAAGTCTGTTTGACCGATTCTTGAGCCAGTTTGAAAGATCATGGAAAGCCTGAAGTTGTTATTTCTTGTGGAAAAATGCGAGGGCAAATTTTGGGGTACAACAGTTGCCCCTGTTCAATCTTCTTGAACCTGAAGAGTTAGATTGGCAAGTTTGCCTTTCGCGACTTGAAGGTAAAAGAAGATTGGACACTAAAGTACCCAGAAAATTTGCACTCGTCGATGTGATGGTAGAGGTGAATGGGCTTAAAGATGCCATTTGGTGATGGGCTTAAAGATGCCATCTGGTGCGATAGAATCTTGTCGGGGGATGGGCTTAGAGATGCCATCTGGAAATGGGCTTAAAGATGCCATTTGGTGATGGGCTTAAAGATGCCATCTGGTGACTGCTGGAAGGAGGATGGGCTTATAGATGTCATCTGGTTATGTTGAACTGTATGTCAATGGTGAGTGGACAAGTATCAGAAAGCCACCCATGTTTTGGAACATCTCTGAATTGGGGATCCGAATAAGCAATAGATTGACATCTATGTCTGGAGAATCTGTAAACTATTTTCAGGAGTTGAGATTGAATAAGCAATAGAGCAACATCCGTTGTTGGGAGGCGTCTGTAAACTGTTTTCAAAAGTTGAGAAAAGTCTGAACAAGTGATAGGTTAACATCTGTTACTGGAGAACCCATGAACTGTTTTCAGAAGTCTTGAAGTTGAATAAGCAATAGAGCAGCATCCGTTGTTGGGACGCGTCCGTAAACTGTTTTCAAAAATTGCACCTGAACATGTTGGTAGATTGACATCCGTTGTTGGGAAGAATCCGTAAACTGTTTTCAGACGTCTTGAAGAGGTTGAATAAGCAATAGAGCAACATCCGTTGTTGGGAAGCGTCCGTAAACTATTTTCAAAAATTGCATCTGAACAAGCTGGTAGATTAACATCCGTTGTTGGGAAGAATCCGTAAACTGTTTTCAGACGTCTTGAAGAGGTACCGGTGTAGGGTTTCCTGATGATGAGCTCGTGTAAAGCTGCATTTGGATGAATCTGGAATAAGTATCAGAATGTCGCCGTGTCCGGGTCACATCTGAGTAAACTTGGAAGATGATCTTTGTCTGCCGACTGATCTTACCTGAAAAGGTAAAGGGTTAGTTGTATGTAATGTCATGATGCATGATGCAATGTATGTGACATCAATGTTTATGACATGAATGTGATGAATGCGCATGTAAGCTGATGAGCTATCTTGCTGAGGATAGATGAATTCTGGACGGCTGAAGATAAAAGAATCTTGATTGCTGCCGGGGAAAATAAATCCTTGGCTGCTGCTGTGGAGGGCAAGAGTCTTCAATTGTTGAAAATGAGAGGTCTTGGGACCACTGTTGGGAGAATCATAAGCTTGGGTTGTATGCCAAACTACTGGGGTCTTCCTGTTTTGAGGAGATCTGTGTAGGATTTCCTGACGATGAGTCAGTGTAAAACTGCATCGGGTTTTTGAACACTTTTGACATTCGAATGCCCCAAGTGGTGATGTAGATAAATTCCTGGCTTGTTACAGGTGTTGGTCTACAATCGGTCGTCCACAGATGTTTTCCTGGCTTGTTACAGGTGTTGATCTGGAATTCTTCAGACGTGCCCTGGCTGGATACATGAATCGAGTCTGGAAATGGTTGTCAACAGATATGCCCTGGCTGGATACAGGAATTGAATCTGGAAAGGTGATAGTTAACAGATATGCCCTGGCTGGATACAGGAATCGAATCTTCAAACTCTTCAGACGTGCCCTGGCTAGATACAAGAATCGAGTCTGGAAATGTGGTCAACAGATATGCCCTGGCTGGATACAGAAGTCGAATCTGGAATTGTGACAGTTGATAGATATGCCCTGGCTGAATACAGGAATCGAATCTTCAAACTCTTCAGACGTGCCCTGGCTAGATACAGGAATCGAGTCTGGAAATGTGGTCAACAGATATGCCCTGGCTGGATACAGGAGTCGAATCTGGAAAGGTGATAGTTAACAGACATGCCCTGGCTGGATACAGGAATCGAATCTTCAAACTCTTCAGACGTGCCCTGGCTAGATACAGGAATCGAGTCTGGAAATGTGATAGTTGATAGATATGCCCTGGCTGGATACAGGAATCAAATCTTCAAACTCTTCAGACGTGCCCTGGCTAGATACAGGAATCGAGTCTGGAAATATGGTCAACAGATATGCCCTGGATGGATACAGGAGTCGAATCTGGAATTGTAATAGTTGATTTGTTGAACACTTTTTACATTAGAATGCCCCAAGTGGTGGTGAAGGAGTCTTGAATCAGATTACTCTACATATTGAGAGATTTCTTGAAATCTTGACTGGACTGCCCCAGGTTAACTGAACTTTGAAAGATCTGTTGGACCTTGGCTGGACTGCCCCATGTTAATTGAATGGTGACATGTCATGCCCCTTGTTGATAGGAGATTTGCAATGGAAGTGTTATCCTCTTGAAGTGATTTTGCTCACTGAGAGAGTTTTCGTTCCTCCGAACATTCGCTGTATGAAATTCTTCGCTGTCAAACAAAAAGCCAAATGCAGACAATGATATTCAAGTAATGCAAAGTTTATGTTTGTCTCGAAGTTTTGAAAAATGCGTTTTTAGCAGAAAACTTTTCACAAGACAAGTCAACACAAGATTTAGAGTAAAGCCCTACAGGAGTCAGGATACCTTTTGTAACAGTATGCTTTCGAACTAACCCATGCTTCAATTAGGACTTTTGAAGGGTTGTAACGTGGCTTGGTTCACGGTTTAAGAAACAAAGGATAAAGGCCCAAAGTATATTTGTACCCACCCGCTCTTCGTGATGTTCTTCAACCTAAGCTTAGTTAATTATGCGGCACACTCTGTTTTGAGTTTGGAACGACTTTTGGGCGATGGTTCACCAGTTGAATTTGGGAAGACAGTCATCTTCTCCTTTTTTCTTTTTCAACATTTTTTCATGTTGTTGAGGATTTTGTAATGACCTCACTATTTTGATTTTGATTTGTTATCCCTAACTTTTGCCTGACTGTTACCGTTTTCCGGGATTACCGTCAGTGGGATGCCCCAGCTTTCTTAAGCCTCCTTTACAAGTTTTGGCTCAGCGGGCTTTTTCTTTTTTGAGAGATTGACTGCCTATGTGATAGGGAACCACCCTTGTCTTTTGATTCCAAAGGAATGCTTTCTCTCTTTTTTTCGACGTCGTTCGTGGTGTTACGAACTGAGAGTTTGCGACTTCAATGCGCATTTCCTTTTGAATTAACTGAGAGACTACCCTGCCCCAGGTTTATATCAAAGGTTTCGATTGTTTAGAACAGAAAACTCCTACTTCTTTGGCTCGAAGGGGTTGACTAGGGATTAACTTCCTTATAACTCCAGTGTTTGGGATTTGAAAGAAATGCCTGTACATCATCAGCAAGGTCTGTTCAAAAGCATACTGTATAAGATCAAGGTATTGTTTCGTCATCCTCCCTCTAAAGGCTTATAACTTTTTATCAAGAGTCAAATATCATAAAGAAAAGCATAAGAGTAGTGAAACGAATGGATGAATTCAAGACAAACATATGCAATGCATTAATGAAAACATAGTTTAACATCAACAGATAATTGTTTGACAGCAAAAGAAATTACAACTTTGAAAATTCAAAAAGAAGCAAAAGTCTTTCAGCTTGAGCTTCGTCACTTCAAGTGGAGAACCCTTCAACGGAAGATTTTCATCTCGCCGTCTGGCATGAATTCCAGCACTCCAATGTCGATCAGATCTTGAATCTTGTTCTTCAAGGCCCAACAGTCATTGGTGTCGTGTCCCGGGCTGTAGGAATGGTAAACACAAAACGCATCGGGATGATAGTGAGGAGAGGAGGTATTGAGCTTCTGAGGAGGATCCCTTAGGGTAAGCAGGTTGACCTCCATCAGGCGCTTCAGTATAAAGAATGATGGTATTTCAGTCTCCGTGAACTGTCTTCCCGACGTTTCTTGCTTACGCCGATTACCCCGTTGACGCTGGCGAGGTTGTTGATGGGCTTGTGACCCTGAAGCAAGCAAAGGAGCTTTCCCCTTGTCTTCTTGAGTGGATGGAGGCTGAGCGGTGACTTGCTCTTCGACCTCAGATGTTTGCCACAGTTGGTTGTTTGGAAGCAGTTGGCGGACAAGAACTCTGAGTTCCTCTTGTCTTTGAGATAGGTCTTGGATGAGAGCCATCTGGCCCACCAACTGTCCCATCACTTGGGTCCTCAAGGTTGTCAGATCAAACTGCAGCTCCGCAAGCTGGTCACCCCTGGCATTATTGGAATTCTCCAATCCCTTTGTGAGGAGAGCTTTCATCTCTTCTTGCCCCAGAGACAAGTTCAGGAACATCTCCTGCAGCTGAGCAGTCTGGTCTTGAATGTCTTTGACATACCTTTCTAGAGCCATCTCTTACTGAATTAAACAGCAGGAGAGTAAGGAAACCTGAAAAAGGAAAAACCGTCAAAATGCAATGCATGATATGTGGATGCATGCTTTCAAGGATCTCTTGGGGTAAACACAAGAAAATGTTAGAGGTTAAATTTTGCTCTTGGATTGGAGATCTCTGCACCGGTGGACGTCCTTCCACGAGAATCAAGCTCACCATGTCAAGTGGGTCATAGCCACTGATTCAAGTTGTTGCACTTGATCTTTGTTTTGGAGAGCTTTGTATCTGGGGATGTCCTTCCACTGGAATCAAGCTCACCATGTCGAGTGGGTCATAGCCACCGATTCAAGTTGTTGTACTTGATCTTTGATTGGCATTGATTAGAGGAGAAACCTCTTGCCCCTTTGATAGACGTCTGGTTCAACGTAACCCTGCATCAAAAGAACCCTCGAGATCCTTGAAATGGTTATTGAAAATGCTATGGTATGATGTTATGATGTTATGTACATGTATGCAAAAAAGCAAGTGAGTGTATATACAGACAAACATATTCACACAAAGCAAACAAGTCCTTAGGTTTAGGCTTGCATGAGGTTCAGGTACTACCCTCTTTCAGTTTCGTTGGTTAAAAACTGTCCTATTAAAAGTAACCGGGTTCTAGAGGATCTCAATATCATTGACTATCCTCAATCGGTCATAACTCCAGCATCGCTATCTTTTCTTGCGGCCGGAACCATCGCGAGAGTTTAGCCTCAATGAGTGTAGCATACTGCTACTGTTCTATGGCCAAGTTGGGTCAATTTAGGGTTCTAAGGTCGGTTGGTGCTTAATGACTCATTGGAAGACCCATATTCTCCTCGTTTCAACACAAGGGATATCGGTACAGACCAAGGTGCCACACCAACGTAGCCACTGCTTCACCCATGTCGGTATACCCCGGACAGGTCCCTCACAGATTATGCTACCTAAAAAAAGGTATTCCCCAGATCCGGGTTAGGATCTATGAAACTCCGATGCAAAGCCCACAAATGTAAAAGCAAACAAAGCAATCAATTGAAAACAAAGGTGATCTAAATCCTAAGGTAACCCCACTTTTAAGTTTAATCCCCAGCAGAGTCGCCAGTTCTGTGATACGGTGGGAGAACTGACTGTGGTTTTGCGTTCATATTCGCACTTGTGCGGTTGAGCAAGAGTCGCCACCGACTTTTTATTTTATCCTAAAGGAAAGGTTGAAAAAGCACAGCAAAAACCTTTTGAGATATTTCGTGGGTTCGGGGGGTAGATTATGAAAAGGGAAGGTATTAGCACCCTTTTCATCCATGGTTATCCATGGGCTCTTAGTTACTTGGTTTTTTAGATCACTTGCTTTGATTTTCGATTGCTTGAAATTGTGGTGTGTGTATGTATTTTGAAAATGTTTTTGAAGAGATGCCTTGTCTTAGGCAACCAATGTATTTGACTCGTGTTTGAGTGTTTTACAAAAGTGTGGATCTTTTCGAAAAGATGTTTCAAATGTTTTTGAGAGTTTGTTTGAAAGTGTTGTGGATTGTGGTTTTTGAAAAGAAGGCAAGCGTTTTTGCAAGTTGATCTCAAGTAACTAAGAGTTTTATCTACCCTATTGTACTCAAAGGTTTTCTCTATTGTTGTACCCAAAAATTTGCCCTCCCATTTCCTCAACATTTTCTCATCACAAGACATTTAAAGATCAAGATACAATTAGGGTTTCCTCTGCTCAAAACTTCTCCTTGCACTGTGGACTCAAATTAGGGTTTGTGTTTGCCTAAAGATGTTTTGACCTAAAATGCCTAAGATGACTTTCATGCTTCATGTTGGACTCCCAAGTTTACCTATACCAAGTTTCAAGTCTTGATTCCAAGTTTTACCCAGTCAATTGGACAAGTTGACCTAGAAATCAGCTGTATTGGGGAAAAAGTCAACTGTGGCCAATTGACAGTCAAACCTCATGAAATTTGATCCACATCAACATTATGAACTCATATGAACCATTTGATCAAGTTTGGATCACAATTCCACAAGAAATTTGATCAGATCATCAAAAGGGCAAAATGGTCATTTTTAGGGTTTTGACTGCACAAGGGCAATTTTTGACTGTTTGACCTAGCCAATGGCAAACCAAGCTCACATATGGCCTCAAGGACTCAATGGAATTATCTTGACATGTTCATCAAGCTCAAAAGATCCCAAGTACACAAGATTGACAGTTGAATTTCTCAGTCAATTGATCAATTTTGACTGTATACTGAAAAGTCAAACTTTGACTTTTTGGTCAAAATCAAGAGTCAAGATTCATTTTTCATCAAAACATGCCAAATTATGAAACTTGTTCACCAAGAAATGTCAAAATGCAAATTAGGGTTTGAAAATGGAATTTTTCATAACTTAGAATTTTTCTAAGTTATGGAAAACCCTAATTTTTTCCCAACTTTGCCCCATCTTTTCACCATGATCCATTTGGATTCAAACAAAAGTCAAAACATGAAAGTTGTAGCTTGTTGCAAAATCTACAACTTTGATTCACAAAGTTTTCTCATTTGAAGCTTGTATCTCAAGTTATGATTTTTTGAATAAGGGCACTAAACCATCTTTTAACTTAGTGAAATTTGACCTATTTTGACAAGGTTTTCTACCCTACTTCAAGGCCACTTTTCATACCCTTCCACTTGGAATTTCAAATTGCATTTCAAAGATGGATTGTAGTACACATTACAAGCTTTCCAAAATGTCCAAGAACTCATCAAACAACCTCATAACTTGAGAGATTCGAATTTCACAAGTTGGCAAAAATTCACTTTTGTTCTTCATCAAAGCATGTTCATAAACTTGGCAAATTTGAATTCAGCATGCTTAAGCTACATTGCAGGCCTCTAATCCCATTCTCACTCAATAATTCAATGCATATCCTTTGTGTTCTAACATTATTTTGCTCATTTGGATAATACACACAAAATCAAGCCTAAACTAGAAAAAGCATGTTATCCATTCTTGTAAAGTGATACTTTATGGCAACTTTGCAAATCTATGAGGTACAATGCAGATCTTTGAAGCAAAAAAGCATAGGCATATCCCACTGATCAAGACTCAAAGGTGCAGCATAGATTGAGGCATTGTACTGGCCTAGAAACCAAGTTGACATTTGCTTGCTTCACATAGAAGTAACATCCATAACTTATGCTATCTCTCATATCAGCAAAAGAACACAGCAAAAAAGATATCAAACACATTCCATAGACCACATTGAAGCTTTGGCACGAGCCATTTCCCTTTCAAACACCCTCCATCTCAGAATCATCCTCAAACTGCACAAACAGGGGTGCCCCTGCAGTTTGAGTGCAATCTCTCAATCCCTTCAAGCATTTCTGTCCAAACCTGTTCCTCTACCTTCCTTACAACATATGCAAGTTATCCAGAAGCTAAGGCACGATCTGTCGTTGCTCTAACCACTTCCACCATTTTCACATCTTTAGCTTGCAGGTGAAGTTCTATAGCTTGATACAAGAAGTTTCAAGACAAAGTGAGCATTGAAAAAGCATCCCTGGACTTCAAGGAAGCTTTTCCAATCATTACATTGCACTGAAAGTCTCTCATTCTCCACATAGAAGTTCAACTGCACAGGTAAAAGTTTGAATTCGTATCTCTCTTATTAGGCATCTTTAGTCTTAAGTTTGTGAAGAAACAAAGTCCTACTCATGGCCCTGAACATGTACATAGCTTTACTTTTCATTTCTTTTGTCTGAGTGAAGAGAATTTTAGCTCTGAAAATGGTAGAAAAACTAGGTCAGAAAAGAGGGGGAGAGAAATTCTCTCTCATCTTGGAGAGATAGGTCATGTTCTTTATATGGTTGAAACCGTCTCTTAATGCTCTACACTTTTCATGTTATGAGTTTTGCTTGAAAGTCCAGGAATCCAGAGTTAGAAAACGCGTGTTCTGTGAGAAGAAAGATGTACAGAGGTTGAAGAAGAAGTGATCTGGGCTGGGCCTGGATTTGTTTCCTTTTCACACCCCATTTTTTTGGTTTACACCCCCTGAGCCCATTTGTTTATTTTTCAACATTTTTGACTTTTTCTTTTTGGGTTGACTTTGTTTATTTTTTCTCATGCCATTAAAATTTTTAAAATATTTTTTCCATCATTTTTTGTATTTATGGCATATTTGTTTGTTTATTTCTTTTATTTATATACAAATATATATATACACTATTATTAAAATAAATAGAAAATAATGTAGATACATTTTATTTTTATTTTTACTTTCTGAAAATATTTCACACAAAAAAATACTTTTATTTATTTTATTAAAATATTAAATAAATATTTATTTTGTATAATACTCATTTAGGGTTTAATATATATATATATATATACATGTTTATTAATATATTTAAGATAAAAATATAAAATACTTGATTTTCTTCATTTTTATCAATATTTGATACAAAAATACTTTTTTTCACAAAATACTTCATTTTATTTTATTTTTGTACATAATAAATAAATAGTAGAATTAAATTAAATAATAATACTTTTTATATAAAAATTAGGGTTTCTTACCCTAAGTTTCAAAATACTAAAAAATAAATACATTTTTATTTCTTTTTCCTTTTACATAAATATTTTCTCATACACATAAAAAAAAAACTTTCTTTTTTTACCTTTTACATATTTATTTTATTTACATTTAAATTATGCAATTTATTTACTATGCAAATATCCAATTGTTGTAATAATCTAGATTTAAATTCTTGTCTATATCCCCATTTGAACATTTGTACCCCCCTTCCCATATTTGGTTGTGTAATAGCTTAGTAATTTTAATTTCGCACTTTATTGCTTTCTAAATAATAACATGCTAGAATTAGGGTTTGTATGCGAAAAAACGATAAAAAATAGTTTGACCTAATACAAGACAAACAAGCATGAAAATGGACACACAAATCACACTTGCACCCCCTAGGGTATTCCACTTGTTGCCTTCAAATAAATGGGCCATATTGTATGTTGAACATCTTTGGGCAAAGCAAACAGCTTGAATGATCATAGTCCCTCGATAAAACTTTTCAAAACAAACAAAACAAATGATCAAGTCCCTTAGAGAAATTGCCCAAAGACATTTAACGTTGTTACAATTATGGTCTAAACGATGACCCGCGCCTGTCCCTTTCACATCCTAACACAAGGTTGCCCACCAAATACAATGGTGGTGCAAACTTGTTAAAAGGGTTAAAGTATAGCAATAATCTTTTGAGAAATTTAGGAGTAGATAACCTCTTAGTTACTTGAACCAACTTGCAAAACAAAACACTTGCCTATTTTTCAAACTACACTTCACTACACTTTCAAAACAACTTTCAAAAACAAATGAAAACCTTTTCAAAAGACATACATCTTTGTATACATCCCCACATGGATCATTGCAAAGGTTGCCACCACATTGGCCTCTTTTCAAAACATTTTCAAAACCCACACACTCAAGCACCATTTAAAACAATTGAAAACAAAAGGCAAGTGATCTAAGCAAGTAACTAAGAGCCCATGGATAACCATGGATAGAAAGGGCGCTAATACCTTCCCTTTCTATAATCTACTCCCCGAACCCAAGAAAACATCTCAAAAGGTTTTTGCTGTGTTTTTTAACCTTTCCTTAGGATAAAATAAAAAGTCGGTGGCGACTCTTGCTAACCGCAACATTTGCGAATACAAACGCAAACCTCAAGTCAGTTCTCCCACCGTATCACAGAACTGGCGACTCTGCTGGGGATAACTTAAAAGTGGAGTAACCTTAGGGTTTTAGATCACCTGTGTTTTCAATTGTTTGCTTTGTTTGCTTTTATGTTTGTGGGCTTTGCATTGGAGTTTCATAGATCCTAACCCGGATCTGGGAAATACCCTTTTTAGGTAGCATAATCTGTGAGGGACCTGTCCGGCGTAGACCGACATGGGTGAAGCAGTGGCTACGTTGGTGTGGCATCTTAGTCTGTACCTATATCCCTTGTGTTGTAACGGGGAGAATATAGGTCTTCTAAGGGGTCATTAAACACCAACCAACCTTAGAACCCTAAATTGACCAACTTGGCTATTAGGACAGTAGCAGTATGCTACACTCATTGAGGCTAAACTCTCGAGATGGTTCTGGCCGCGAGAAAAGATTGCGATGCTGGAGTTATGACCGATTGAGGGTAGCCAATGATTTGAGATCCGCTAGAACCCGGTTACTTTTGATAGGACAGGTTTTAACCAACAAAACCAAAAGAGGGTAATACCTGAAACTCATGCTGGCCTGAAACCTAAGGGTGTCTTGTGTGACTTGTGTGCTTTATTTGCCTATGTGAATACTTGTGATGTGCTTCATCATAGCATCATGCCATCATACCATTGCATGCATAAAAAGCTAACCCATTTCAAAGACAAAAAAGGTTTCATCTTTGCTCTGTTTTGTAGGACATCATGATGCCCGTGCGTAGAAATACTGTCCGGCTCAACTTTGTTCAACCACCAGTTTTACTCAGAGATCTGGTTGAAAGAATTCCAAACACTACCTCCTTCATCAACAGACATGGTTCCCTCCTTGGCTTGATCACTACAAAATGGGACCAACAACTGATAAGTGTTCTGACCCAGTTTTATGACCCTCTGCATCATTGTTTCACCTTTCAAGACTTCCAGCTGGTTCCTACCCTGGAAGAATTCTCTTACTTGCTTGGGATTCCTGTTTTGGAACAAACTCCTTTCACTGGTTTGGAAAAGACTCCTAGGCCTGAAGAGATTGCTGCAATTCTCCCCTTGACCAAAGAAGAGGTATTGTCCAACTGGGAAACTAGAAATGGGATCAAGGGCTTTTTGGTCAAATTTCTGGTTGGCAAGGCTAATGATTTCTGGAATGACTTGGACTTCAAAGCATATGAAGATGTTCTGGCTCTTTTGATCTATGGTCTGGTATTGTTTCCCAACCCTGACACCTTCATCAGTATCCATGTCATAAGAATCTTCATGTCTCGAAATCCGGTACCCACTCTCTTGGGTGACATTCTACAACAACTCCATGCTCGTACTGCTCGAAAACGGGGAACTCCGTGGTGTTGTGCTCCTTTGCTGGTAAGGTGGTTTATTTCGCACCTTCCTAAGTCCGTGCTGAAGAATGAAGAAGGAAAAGGTTGGGCTCGGAGGTTAATGTCTCTCACAGATAAGGATATCACTTGGACTCTCAGAGGCTTGGATGAGGTAGCTGTTATCGACCGTTGCGGAGAATACCCTAATGTCCCGTTGATTGGTATCCAAGGAGGAATCTCTTACAATCCATGTTTAGCTCTCCGTCAGTTCGGAAGAGCCAGAGGAGATGGGCCCCATGAAATGCTGGTTCCTCACTTCCATTTTGAGTTTCAGGCAGGCAGTGACAAACTACGACAGGGATTCATTAGAGCTTGGGACAGAATCCACAAAGCTGACCCACATGAGCTAGGACCAAAAACTTCTTTACCATTGGAGCCCTATTACAAATGGGTCCGCATCCGTGCTCAGAGGCTAGGTATGCCATACGAAGCCGTCAGACCAATCATCCTTGAGACTCCCGATGAAGATGGGGTTCCTCCAACTGTCCTCCCTCCTCAGATACCTACTGATTTTGACACCATGAAGAGATCTTGGGCACAGCTAAAGGAAGAACGGGATTTCTATCGGGAGAAGTTCAACGAGCAGGAAAGGAAGGTCCAAAGGCTGACTAAGCAATTGGAGGAAGAACGTGTCCTGAACAACTACATCAGCACTGAGAGGAGGAGGCCATGGGAGCATTGATGAGCTTTGATTATTTCCTTTTGTAGTTTTATTTCCTTTTCCGTATTTTTCATTCCTGTAATGCCTAAGGGCAAATTGTTGAACAATTGAAAAATTTTAATCTAATGAAGTGTGTTTCGCTTTTTGTCTACAAAGTTGAATCTTATTTGTCTTTGAAAACATAAAACATACGCATTCCATTACACCATATGCATAGCAGGTACCCTATTTCACAGGTTGCTTAATTTTCTTCGCTGTTTATGTGCACAGTCATCATGAATTCGGAGTCATCCAGTGAACAAGCAATCAAGGCCCTTCAGGCCCAAAGTGCACAGTTTCAAGAGATGGTCCTAAGCCTAGCCCAGGGTCAGCAAGAGTTGAAGACTCTACTCCTGAAGAAGAAGAAGAAAAAGAGGACGGCAATGTTCAACACCGGACGCAGATTTGGGAACACACTCCACAATGAAGCTGATCCAACCACTTCTTCTGCTGAGAAAAACAGTCCCCAAGGGGGAGGAGCTCCTAGTCCCGCAGTCTCCGACAACGAGACGGACTATAACGAGGAACAATACCCACCTGCTGCTGACAGATACAAACAATTGGAGGACCGTTTGAGCGCTATGGAAATTCAGAACGTGCCGGGACTGGATTTCGGGGATTTGGGATTATCTTCCGGAGTAGTAATTCCACACAAGTTTAAGGCGCCTGCCTTCGCCAAGTATGATGGGGTCTCCTGCCCAAAGCTGCATCTGAGGTCGTATGTAAGGAAAATCCAACCTTACACGGCGGATAAAAACCTCTGGATTCACTTCTTCCAAGACAGCCTCTCGGGGTCTCAGCTTGAATGGTTCTACCAATTAGACGGAGCTAGCATCCGGCACTGGGAGGATTTGGCGACTGCTTTCTACAGACAATACCAATATAATTCTGATCTCGCTCCTACGCGTACCCAACTTCAGGGTATGTCTCTAGGGACGGGTGAAGGATTCAAAGAGTACGCTCAAAAATGGAGAGATTTGGCTGGCAGGGTGCAGCCTCCATTAACTGATCGAGAGCTGGTTGATATGTTTCTGGGAACGTTGTCTGGTCCGTTTTTTAATCATTTGGTTGGTAACTCCTCCGCTGGGTTCACAGATTTGATATTAACGGGAGAGAGAATTGAAGCTGGCATCAGGTCAGGCAAGATACAGAAGGCTGCCTCTACAAGTGCTGAGAAGAGGCCATTTAAGAAAGAAGCAAGCGCCGTCTATGGCCCTAGAAGACAAGTCAAGCCCGAAAGTCGCCAAGCCGTTAATGCTTTGGTCATCTCTAAACCTGTTGCTGCTCCTCAGCAGTACAATCAGCAAAGAAGTGAAAGGCCCAAGAGGCAGTATACCCGATTGAGTATGACATTATCTCAAATTTTACCCCAACTGTTATCCACCAACCTGGTGACCCTCAAAGAAGCTCCTAAGGTCGTCAACACTGCGTCCCCTAAATACAACCCGAATGCCCGGTGTGCTTATCATTCTGATAGTCCCGGGCACACTACTGATGATTGTTGGGCCTTGAGAAACAAAGTGCAAGATCTAATTGACGCAAAAGAAATTCAGTTTGAAGCGCCGGAAAGACCGAATGTTGTAACGGCTCCTATGCCCCAGCATAGGGTAAGTGCCATTGAGGAAGAAGTGTATGCTGTTTCGATAGATGAAGTTGTTACCCCTTTGAAGACTGTTAAGAAGAACCTACTGCGGGCCGGTTTATTTCCGGGTTGCGGCGAAGGTTGCCCATTCTGTGCTATTTCCCTATCCGATTGTCCCTTGCTAAGGTTAGGCATCCAAGGCCTAATGGATAGCAAGGAGATTTTATTCAAAAAGACTGCTGTTCAATTGGTTCCAATGAAAGAAGTTTCCGTGATTACCATCTTCAAAAATCCAATCAAGGCTCCCCCAAAGAAGCCTATTCAAATCTTGACAGTTGCGCCTGTGATCATTACTGTTCCAGGACCCCTCTCCTACGTGTCTGATAAGGCTGTCCCCTGGCATTATGGGGCAGACGTATATGTAAATGGAATCAAGCAAGAATTTGATGCTAGTGCCAGTATCTGCGATATCACTGGTCCGGCTAAAGTCACCCGCAGTGGCAGGCTCTTCTCGCCTGACATTGCGCCTCCCGCTATTCGAAGACCCCTCCTCATAAAACCTGCAAGTTTACCAAGTCCTGTTGCTGATCAAATTGTGTCCCCTGCTGCCGAGTCATCAAATGCTCGGGGCAAAGGGATTGAAGAAGAGCCTGCCCGGATGGAGGCACCAATACCCGTGAATGCTGAGGCCTCCCGACAAGAAATGGAGGAGATTCTGAAGATAATAAAGAAAAGTGATTTTAATGTTGTTGAGCAGTTAGGGCATACACCCTCCAAGATCTCCCTGCTCTCCCTATTGCTATGTTCCGAGGCCCACGCTAAAGCCTTGATCTCATTTCTCAAGACGGCCCATGTGCCGCAGGAGACGTCTGCAGTTCAGTTCACTGACTGCATAGCAAATTTGACGGCGGACAACGGCTTGGGCTTTTCAGATGCTGACCTAACCGCAAAAGGGAGAAACCACAATGATGCCCTGCATGTCTCTATTGAATGCAGGGGCACTACTCTGGCACATGTATTGGTGGACACTGGTTCTTCTTTGAATGTTCTTCCGAAAAAGGCTTTGGATCGTCTGGATTATGAAGGCCTGGAGTTGAAACCCAGCAATATCATCGTCAGAGCCTTTGACGGTTCCAAGAGGATGGTTCATGGAGAGGTTAACATCCCTATTCGTGTGGGCTCTCAAGTGTTTGACTCTACCTTTTACGTGATGGATATACGTCCATCGTACTCCTGTCTGTTGGGTAGACCTTGGATCCACAAAGCTGGGGCAGTGACCTCCACCTTACACCAAAAACTGAAGTATCCCGTCAGGGGGAAAATTGTCACTGTGCAAGGAGAAGAGGAGTATATGGTGAGCCATTTGAATTCCTTCAGGTACATCGAGATGGACGGAGAATTTATTGAAACTCCCTTCCAACATTTCGAGGAGGTACATCCAATTTCAGCAACTGCGGAGACAATGGCCGAAGAGAATGATTCCTTGAAGATGGTTTCCCTAAGGGATGCCCGGGCTGTGGTTCAGAAAGGCAATGGTGCACACTGGGGTCAGCTTCCTGACTTCACTCAGAAGAACGACAAGTTTGGGCTAGGCTTTACTGCTGAGGCCCAGAAGGTGGTGCGCAAAGAGAAGATTGGAAAGGCTCCGGTGTTTATTTCCAGCTCAAGGGTGAATGCTATCGAGGAGGATGTGGAGGAAGCTGAGTTTGATAATTGGATCTACCCGACTGCCAGCGACGGACCAAGCAACTGGACAGCAAAGGATTTTACCCCTATCACATTTGTCACGCAGTAATTAATTTCTTTTGATTTCCAAATTTGTAACAAACAATATGTTAAAACTCTGTTGGCTCGGTGTCCTGCCCGGGGCATCGTAGCTCCATTTGTGAGGGCTTTTTGTATGACATTTTCATATATCATCAATCAAAACATTGGACGTTTGTTGCATTTCAAATCTTGTGCTCCTTTTCTTTCTGTGTTATACATATTGCAAAACAGCTATATTTACACACACTCACTTATACAGGTTTCAATCCACTCTGGATCTCACTGGCAACAGCTCTGCTACCGCCAGTTATGACTTCGAAAATCCGATCAACTTGGCCGAAGACGAAGGTGAAGATGATTGCGAAGTGCCTGGTGAACTCGCAAGACTGCTACTACAGGAAGAGAGGGCTATTCAACCACATGAAGAGCCTGTGGAGACAATTAACTTGGGTACTGAGACAGAAAGGAAAGAGGTCAAAATTGGTGCCAATCTAGAGCTCAGCGTGAAGCAACGATTGATCCAGATGCTACAAGACTACATGGAGATCTTTGCCTGGTCTTATGAAGATATGCCTGGTTTGGATGCCGACATTGTAGTTCACCATTTGCCAACCAAGGAAGATTGCCCTCCAGTAAAGCAAAAAGTTCGACGAATGCGTCCAGAGATGTCTGAGAAGATTAAAGCTGAGGTGATGAAACAGTTTGATGCAGGTTTCCTTGCAGTAACTTCTTACCCTCAGTGGGTTGCCAATGTTGTGCCAGTGCCGAAGAAGGACGGTAAGGTCAGAATGTGTGTCGACTACAGGGATCTGAACAGGGCCAGCCCCAAGGATGACTTCCCCCTACCTCACATTGATGTCCTTGTTGACAATACAGCTCAACACAAGGTGTTCTCCTTCATGGATGGTTTTTCAGGGTATAATCAGATCAAGATGGCTCCAGAAGATATGGAGAAGACTACCTTTGTGACCCAGTGGGGCACCTTCTGTTATAAGGTCATGCCATTCGGATTGAAAAATGCTGGGGCAACCTATCAGCGTGCCATGGTTGCTTTATTTCATGATATGATCCATCATGAGATTGAAGTATACGTTGACGACATGATTGCAAGGTCTCAAACTGAGGAGGAGCACCTTGATCATCTGAGGAAGTTGTTTGACCGACTCAAGTTGTACAAGCTGAGATTGAATCCCAACAAATGCACCTTCGGGGTGAGGTCCGGAAAATTGCTAGGTTTCATTGTAAGTGATAAAGGTATCCAGGTGGACCCTGCCAAGGTTAAAGCTATTCAAGAGATGCCGACCCCAAAAACAGAGAAAGAAGTCAGAGGTTTCCTAGGACGATTGAATTACATTGCCCGATTCATCTCACATCTGACTGCTACTTGTGAGCCAATCTTCAAATTACTGAAGAAAGATCAAGTGGTACGCTGGAATGATGAATGTTAGGCCGCCTTTGAAAGAATAAAGGAATACCTCCAAGAGCCACCCATTCTTATGCCACCAGTGGAAGGAAGACCTCTGATACTATACTTGACAGTGCTTGATAATTCAATGGGGTGTGTGCTGGGGCAGCATGACGAGTCTGGCCGAAAAGAGCACGCTATTTATTACTTGAGCAAAAAGTTTACCGACTGTGAGTCTCGTTACTCACTGCTTGAGAAAACTTGCTGCGCTCTTGTATGGGCTGCTCGCCGGCTGAGACAGTATATGCTGACTCACACTACTTTATTGATTTCAAAGATGGATCCCATCAAGTACATATTTGAAAAGCCCGCTCTGTCTGGGAGGATAGCGAGATGGCAAATGATCTTAACAGAATATGACATCCAGTATACAACTCAGAAAGCAATTAAGGGGAGTGTACTGGCTGATCATTTGGCACACCAACCTGTGGACGATTATCAATCATTGAACTTTGATTTTCCGGACGAAGACATCATGGTGGTAACTGACTGTGAAGTACCTGGACCGGATGAAGGACCTGAGAAAGGATCCCGATGGTCTATGCATTTTGACGGAGCCTCCAATGCTTTGGGTAACGGCGTCGGTGCTGTAATCATATCTCCCAAGGGGACTCATACTCCACTCACCGCCCGATTATGTTTCAGCTGCACCAACAACATGGCAGAATATGAGGCATGTATCATGGGTTTACAAGCTGCGATCGATTTGAGGATCAAGTTTCTAAGTGTCTTCGGAGATTCCGCTCTCGTGATCAATCAGATCAAAGGCGAGTGGGATACGAAACACCCGAATCTCATTCCTTACAAGGAGTATGTGTCGACCTTGCTCCCTCACTTTGAAGAGATAACTTTTGAGCACTTCCCTAGAGAGGAGAATCAGCTAGCGGACGCGCTAGCCACGATGTCTTCAATGTTCAAAGTTAAATGGGATAATGAGGCTCCTCAAATCACGATCTGGAAGTTGGATGAACCGGCTTACTGCTGCGAGCTCGAGGCTGAGAAGGTGACTGAAAAACCCTGGTATCACGAGGTGAAGAGGTACTTGGAAGCCCAGGAATACCCGGAAGGTGCATCTGTCAATGATAAGAAGTTCATGAGGAGATTTGCTGCAAAATTCTTCCTCAGCAACGGCATTCTCTACAAACGGAATCATGATTCAACTCTGTTACGTTGTGTGGATAAGGCTGAAGCAGAGAAAATTATGATGGAACTACATGAAGGTACATTTGGGACCCATTCCAGTGGACACACCATGGCTAAGAAAATCCTTCGGGCAGGATATTTCTGGTCCACGATGGAAGCCGATTGTTACCAACACTCCCGGACTTGTCATAAGTGCCAGATCTATGCTGACAAGGTGCATATCCCTCCGGTTCCTTTGAATGTCCTAACGGCACCTTGGCCTTTCGCAATGTGGGGCATCGATATGATCGGTGAAATCCGACCGACGGCATCCAATGGACACCGCTTCATCTTGGTGGCAATCGATTACTTCACGAAATGGGTCGAGGCAGCTTCATATGCCACGGTAACCAAGAGCGTCGTGGCGCGTTTCATCCGGCATAATCTGATATGTCGGTACGGTGTCCCGGAAAGAATCATTACGGACAACGGTACCAATCTCAATAACAAAATGATCACTGAACTCTGTGAACAATTCAAGATACAGCACCACAATTCTTCCCCCTATCGGCCGAAGATGAATGGGGCTGTAGAGGCAGCCAATAAAAATATCAAGAAAATTGTGCAGAAGATGACAGTGACCTATAAAGATTGGCACGAAATGTTACCGTTCGCTCTTCATGGGTACCGCACCTCAGCAAGGACATCAACCGGGGCAACTCCTTTCTCCTTGGTCTACGGCATGGAGGCAGTCTTGCCGATTGAAATCCAGATACCCTCTCTCCGAATAATGAAGGGTGCAGACTTAAATGAAGATGATTGGATCCAAACTCGACTTGATCAATTAAATCTAATTGACGAAAAAAGGCTCACTGCTATCTGTCATGGTCAAACGTATCAAAAACGGATGATCAGGGCATTTAACAAGAAAGTCAGACCGCAAGAGTATCAAGTTGGGGACCTGGTAATCAAACGCATCATCCTTCCTCAAAGTGATCCCCGGGGCAAATGGACCCCTACTTATGAAGGGCCATTTGTGGTTAAACGTGTGTTCTCAGGAGGAGCCATGATCCTAACCACCATGGATGGTGACGACCTTCCTCACCCCGCCAATGCAGACATAGTGAAAAAATACTACGCATAAATAAAAGACCCGCTAGGTTGACATACCTAGGCAAAAATAAGGGCTTCCCGGCGAACCAAAAGGGTTCGGGCAAAAATAAGGGATGAAATAAATAAAAATCTGTACACCCGGCAAGTCGAAAACCTGAAAGGGCGGCTTGGGTAAAAAAGGGTATCCCGTTGGACTGAAAACCCGAAAGGGCGGTCCAGGCAAAAGTTAGGGATAAGAGCGTAACACTATGTCTCATTGGATCACTTCGCACCCGGAATTCGGCATCAACTATCTGGCTCAGATTACGGCATCGACCAATCAGCTTCATCTTCGATCAGGCAGCAAAGCGATGAGACGTTCGGAGACATAAAGGCAATAGCAGAGTTGGAACCCAGTGGGATTGTTCACATAGCTGTTTTGTTTTTCAAATTGTAAACTCTATGTTATTTGGCGATGTCCTCTTACTAGGATGTCAGTCTCTTGTACAAAAAACGCCTATTCACAGGCAAAGTTTAAATCAATGAAAATCCACTTGTCCATACAAATTGCCATTGTTTTTCTTTTGTTGTTTTGTCTTGCGAAGAACGTCCAATGTTCATTTTTGATATATGCATTTGACATTAAATTGCTGATTCATAAATGTTTGCATATGAAAAGAGATTAATTACAAGTGACATCGAAGACAGGGGCAATGTGGAGTTGTCTAATGCGGTCTAGTTGTTTTGTCCACCAAAGCACCAAGGCAGGTTCAACTGAAAATGTGACCAAATCATCTCAACTCCCCGCAGAGTAAAGCAATTCAGCAGCACTTTCCCCGAGCAGGAGTCGACTCCCCGTCGATCCTGAAAAAGACACAACATCCCCCGGCAGGTCTTAAAAGCTCATCCCCAGTAGATTCTGCGAGCTTATCCCCGGCGAAGTACGAACGTCTCGCCCAAGTTTTATTTAGAGTTATTTCCTCACAAGGACTTATAACTGGGTTATCCTCAGCTAAAAGCCACGGAAGACCGTTCCCGGCAAAAGTTCCTTCAATCCCCAGCGAAATCTACCTTTGGTTTTCCCAAGCAGAGTTTATCTTTGGGGTTCCCCAGCGGAGTTTATCATCATTATCCTCAGCGGAATCCATTGTTAAAGTCCTCAGCAGGCCTCTCATCAGAGCTTTGGTCGAGCATCTCTTCCGCAGAACAGCTTCCCGGTCATTCGTCAAGGATTTATTTTCCTAAGATGAAATTACACTCATAAACATTTCACATTTTCATACATCTTGCTTACATACATGATGAGACACATACAATATCAAATGTTGAACATCATGACATCATGCATATCATACATCATGACATTGCATACAGCTTACGTCTTTGCCTTTTCAGGAAAAAGACAATCTCAAAAAAGACTACTTTCAACTGTCACAATTCCAGACTCGATTCCTGTATCTAGCCAGGGCACGTCTGAAGAGTTCAAAGATTCGACTCCTGTATCCAGCCAGGGCACATCTATCAACTACAACATTTCCAGATTCGATTCCTGTATCCAGCCAGGGCATATCTGTTGACCACATTTCCAGACTCGATTCCTGTATCTAGCCGGGGCACGTCTGCAGAGTTCAAAGATTCGACTCCTGTATCCAGCCAGGGCATATCTATTGACGACTATTTCCAGATTCGACTCCTGTATCCAGCCAGGGCACATCTGTGAGCAACCGATTGAAGATTCGATACCTGTATCCAGCCAGGGCATATCTGCATAAGGAGACTGAAGATCAAACACCTGTAACAAGCCAGGAAAACATCTGTCTTTCTTAAACACACAAGTTCTCGCTAAGGAACCTCTTATGCGATCAACACTTCCAAATGGCATCTGTAAGCCCATTCCCGACAAAGTTCTGTCACTTTTCCAGATGGCATCTACAAAGCCCATCTCCCTATCCACCATCTCTCCAAATGGCATCTATAAGCCCATTCCCGACACCACATTGTTGAGACTCCAGCATGCGAGTGCAAATTTCCGGGCACTCTAGTGTCCAATCTCCTTTTACCCTCGAGTCACGAAAGGCAAACTTGCCAATCTAACTCTTCAGGTCCAAGAAGATTGAACAGGGGCAACTGTTGTACCCCAAAATTTGCCCTCCCATTTCCTCAACATTTTCTCATCACAAGACATTTAAAGATCAAGATACAATTAGGGTTTCCTCTGCTCAAAACTTCTCCTTGCACTGTGGACTCAAATTAGGGTTTGTGTTTGCCTAAAGATGTTTTGACCTAAAATGCCTAAGATGACTTTCATGCTTCATGTTGGACTCCCAAGTTTACCTATACCAAGTTTCAAGTCTTGATTCCAAGTTTTACCCAGTCAATTGGACAAGTTGACCTAGAAATCAGCTGTATTGGGGAAAAAGTCAACTGTGGCCAATTGACAGTCAAACCTCATGAAATTTGATCCACATCAACATTATGAACTCATATGAACCATTTGATCAAGTTTGGATCACAATTCCACAAGAAATTTGATCAGATCATCAAAAGGGCAAAATGGTCATTTTTAGGGTTTTGACTGCACAAGGGCAATTTTTGACTGTTTGACCTAGCCAATGGCAAACCAAGCTCACATATGGCCTCAAGGACTCAATGGAATTATCTTGACATGTTCATCAAGCTCAAAAGATCCCAAGTACACAAGATTGACAGTTGAATTTCTCAGTCAATTGATCAATTTTGACTGTATACTGAAAAGTCAAACTTTGACTTTTTGGTCAAAATCAAGAGTCAAGATTCATTTTTCATCAAAACATGCCAAATTATGAAACTTGTTCACCAAGAAATGTCAAAATGCAAATTAGGGTTTGAAAATGGAATTTTTCATAACTTAGAATTTTTCTAAGTTATGGAAAACCCTAATTTTTTCCCAACTTTGCCCCATCTTTTCACCATGATCCATTTGGATTCAAACAAAAGTCAAAACATGAAAGTTGTAGCTTGTTGCAAAATCTACAACTTTGATTCACAAAGTTTTCTCATTTGAAGCTTGTATCTCAAGTTATGATTTTTTGAATAAGGGCACTAAACCATCTTTTAACAGTGAAATTTGACCTATTTTGACAAGGTTTTCTACCCTACTTCAAGGCCACTTTTCATACCCTTCCACTTGGAATTTCAAATTGCATTTCAAAGATGGATTGTAGTACACATTACAAGCTTTCCAAAATGTCCAAGAACTCATCAAACAACCTCATAACTTGAGAGATTCGAATTTCACAAGTTGGCAAAAATTCACTTTTGTTCTTCATCAAAGCATGTTCATAAACTTGGCAAATTTGAATTCAGCATGCTTAAGCTACATTGCAGGCCTCTAATCCCATTCTCACTCAATAATTCAATGCATATCCTTTGTGTTCTAACATTATTTTGCTCATTTGGATAATACACACAAAATCAAGCCTAAACTAGAAAAAGCATGTTATCCATTCTTGTAAAGTGATACTTTATGGCAACTTTGCAAATCTATGAGGTACAATGCAGATCTTTGAAGCAAAAAAGCATAGGCATATCCCACTGATCAAGACTCAAAGGTGCAGCATAGATTGAGGCATTGTACTGGCCTAGAAACCAAGTTGACATTTGCTTGCTTCACATAGAAGTAACATCCATAACTTATGCTATCTCTCATATCAGCAAAAGAACACAGCAAAAAAGATATCAAACACATTCCATAGACCACATTGAAGCTTTGGCACGAGCCATTTCCCTTTCAAACACCCTCCATCTCAGAATCATCCTCAAACTGCACAAACAGGGGTGCCCCTGCAGTTTGAGTGCAATCTCTCAATCCCTTCAAGCATTTCTGTCCAAACCTGTTCCTCTACCTTCCTTACAACATATGCAAGTTATCCAGAAGCTAAGGCACGATCTGTCGTTGCTCTAACCACTTCCACCATTTTCACATCTTTAGCTTGCAGGTGAAGTTCTATAGCTTGATACAAGAAGTTTCAAGACAAAGTGAGCATTGAAAAAGCATCCCTGGACTTCAAGGAAGCTTTTCCAATCATTACATTGCACTGAAAGTCTCTCATTCTCCACATAGAAGTTCAACTGCACAGGTAAAAGTTTGAATTCGTATCTCTCTTATTAGGCATCTTTAGTCTTAAGTTTGTGAAGAAACAAAGTCCTACTCATGGCCCTGAACATGTACATAGCTTTACTTTTCATTTCTTTTGTCTGAGTGAAGAGAATTTTAGCTCTGAAAATGGTAGAAAAACTAGGTCAGAAAAGAGGGGGAGAGAAATTCTCTCTCATCTTGGAGAGATAGGTCATGTTCTTTATATGGTTGAAACCGTCTCTTAATGCTCTACACTTTTCATGTTATGAGTTTTGCTTGAAAGTCCAGGAATCCAGAGTTAGAAAACGCGTGTTCTGTGAGAAGAAAGATGTACAGAGGTTGAAGAAGAAGTGATCTGGGCTGGGCCTGGATTTGTTTCCTTTTCACACCCCATTTTTTTGGTTTACACCCCCTGAGCCCATTTGTTTATTTTTCAACATTTTTGACTTTTTCTTTTTGGGTTGACTTTGTTTATTTTTTCTCATGCCATTAAAATTTTTAAAATATTTTTTCCATCATTTTTTGTATTTATGGCATATTTGTTTGTTTATTTCTTTTATTTATATACAAATATATATATACACTATTATTAAAATAAATAGAAAATAATGTAGATACATTTTATTTTTATTTTTACTTTCTGAAAATATTTCACACAAAAAAATACTTTTATTTATTTTATTAAAATATTAAATAAATATTTATTTTGTATAATACTCATTTAGGGTTTAATATATATATATATATATACATGTTTATTAATATATTTAAGATAAAAATATAAAATACTTGATTTTCTTCATTTTTATCAATATTTGATACAAAAATACTTTTTTTCACAAAATACTTCATTTTATTTTATTTTTGTACATAATAAATAAATAGTAGAATTAAATTAAATAATAATACTTTTTATATAAAAATTAGGGTTTCTTACCCTAAGTTTCAAAATACTAAAAAATAAATACATTTTTATTTCTTTTTCCTTTTACATAAATATTTTCTCATACACATAAAAAAAAAACTTTCTTTTTTTACCTTTTACATATTTATTTTATTTACATTTAAATTATGCAATTTATTTACTATGCAAATATCCAATTGTTGTAATAATCTAGATTTAAATTCTTGTCTATATCCCCATTTGAACATTTGTACCCCCCTTCCCATATTTGGTTGTGTAATAGCTTAGTAATTTTAATTTCGCACTTTATTGCTTTCTAAATAATAACATGCTAGAATTAGGGTTTGTATGCGAAAAAACGATAAAAAATAGTTTGACCTAATACAAGACAAACAAGCATGAAAATGGACACACAAATCACACTTGCACCCCCTAGGGTATTCCACTTGTTGCCTTCAAATAAATGGGCCATATTGTATGTTGAACATCTTTGGGCAAAGCAAACAGCTTGAATGATCATAGTCCCTCGATAAAACTTTTCAAAACAAACAAAACAAATGATCAAGTCCCTTAGAGAAATTGCCCAAAGACATTTAACGTTGTTACAATTATGGTCTAAACGATGACCCGCGCCTGTCCCTTTCACATCCTAACACAAGGTTGCCCACCAAATACAATGGTGGTGCAAACTTGTTAAAAGGGTTAAAGTATAGCAATAATCTTTTGAGAAATTTAGGAGTAGATAACCTCTTAGTTACTTGAACCAACTTGCAAAACAAAACACTTGCCTATTTTTCAAACTACACTTCACTACACTTTCAAAACAACTTTCAAAAACAAATGAAAACCTTTTCAAAAGACATACATCTTTGTATACATCCCCACATGGATCATTGCAAAGGTTGCCACCACATTGGCCTCTTTTCAAAACATTTTCAAAACCCACACACTCAAGCACCATTTAAAACAATTGAAAACAAAAGGCAAGTGATCTAAGCAAGTAACTAAGAGCCCATGGATAACCATGGATAGAAAGGGCGCTAATACCTTCCCTTTCTATAATCTACTCCCCGAACCCAAGAAAACATCTCAAAAGGTTTTTGCTGTGCTTTTTAACCTTTCCTTAGGATAAAATAAAAAGTCGGTGGCGACTCTTGCTAACCGCAACATTTGCGAATACAAACGCAAACCTCAAGTCAGTTCTCCCACCGTATCACATCTATGTTTTCAACCCTTTTTAACAATTTTGTTCCACCATTGAATTTGGTGGACAATCTTGCGTTTAGGAAGTTTGTTCGGGATGGGCGCGGGTCATCGTATGGACCATGAATGCAATGGTGCCAAGTGTCTTTAGCAATTTGCTTTGAAGGGACTATGATCATTCCGTTTTAGGCAACATTCGAAAGCATCATCGAGGGACTTATGATCATTTTGAATTGGTTTTGCCAAAGATACTCGACGTGCAAGCATGGCCCATTTTGGAAGGCAACATGTGGGATTACCCTAGAGGGTGCAAGTGTGATTGTGTATTGATTTCATGTATTTGTCTTGTATTAGGTTATCTAGCGTTTAATTTTATGTACATACAAACCCTAGGTCTAACCATGGTATAATTGGAAAACTGTAAATTGCGAAAATGTAAATTCTACGCTATTACAAATAGTATCCGGGAGTGGGGGTACAATATTCACAAATGGGGATGAGACTTATAGTATCCAATAAGTTACAACCAAATCGAATTTGCGATCAAATGTAAATAACGTATATCAATGCATAAGATAAACAAATGTGTATAGGAGCAATGTAAATGTATTTGTATTGTGTAAGTGTGAGTTGTATTGTGTAAGTAATTATTTACAGGTTAAGATGTGAATTTAAATGTGTATTAAGTATTATTTAACTTAAAGAAAAATTAAATGTTTATTTAATTAATAATCTTGTATCTTCTTAATATGTACAAAAAGAAAATTTTAATGAAAAGAAAAATGTTTTTCAATTTAATTATATTGTGTATAAAAATGTATCTTTATTTGTTATATACAAAAGTATGTTTTAAATAAATATCAAGAATTTAGAAAAAAATGTATTTTTAATTGTTATGTACAAAAAGAATGTTTTGATTAAATATTCTAAGTTTTAATTATGTATACAAAAAGTATTTTTTTCATTTGTTATGTACAAAAAAATATTTAAATTAAAATGTTTTAAATTAATTAAAAAAATGTATATAAAAATGTATTTTTATGTATTTCATGTGTTTAATATAATAATGTAATAATACATAAGAAAAATACTTTAAGTTAAAGGAAAAATATATTGTGTTTGAAATTGTAATTTTGGTAAAGAAAAATCAAGATTTGATGTAAATAAATAAAAAGATTATGTTAATTTATGTATATAAAAGGATATGATGATAAATAAAAGGTTTGAAATAAGTTAGATATGGGCTCAAAGAGGGGGGGTGTGAATTGGAACATGCTTTGGGCTTAGGCATCCAGAATGGGGCGAGGCCCACGTTTAGGCTCAAGAACAATTTAGGGTTTGGATTGTGTTTTCATTTGGGACATTAGTTTTAGGGTTTTGAGACAACGGCGGCGTTCGTTCGTTTTCGTTCGTCTTCTCTGTTCGTTTCTGAGTTCTTCAGCCCAAGGCCACCAGCTTCCTCTATTTCCTCCTCCCTCCAACGACAACGTTAAGGCGACAGAAGTAGGTAACAATCTCAATTTTAATTCGTTAGGGTTTGTTAAGATTGTGCATGTCGCGATTTATGTTCATTTCTGATCTTTATTCTTATTGCAATGATTGTTGAGGTATCATGAAAGAAAAGTGAGGGTGAAATACTACCTGGAGAAGGAGGAAGGAAGGTGAGGAAGGCTAGGAGGCCAAGGGCGGAGGGAGAAGCGGAGGCGCGATGCTGGACTCTTTGAGCTTCCTGGTATCTTTGTGTATTTCGTCTGTTTATTGGGTTTAATGATGAATTGAAAACCTAATTTTTGATATTCACTTCTTTCTTCCTTTCTTTTACTGCCTTTGATGCTTGCTTTTGAATGTCTCTGAGTTACCTTTGAAACTGTTGAGTTTGTTGCCTATTGCATCTTGGCCTGTGATGAAGCTTTCTTCTGAGGCTTGTCTACTTCGCTCGTATGTCCGTGTTGCCTTGAGATGAATGTGCTTTTGAATATTTGTTTAATGTGATGCTTGATGCCCTATGATGATGCAAATCTGAGGGCTCGTGGGGTTTGGAAATTGTGTTTTACTGGTTCCTATGCAGTAGGCTATGAGGTTTGGACATAAGGTTGTGATTTTTGGTTTATGCCATGTTCTTACTGGTTTATGCCATGTTGGTTTATGAGATGCTTCAGGTTTGAGGCTTTTGGTGGTAGGGCTAATACAGGTCTGGTTTATGGCTTGTTTAAGGCTTTAGGTTAGGCCTGTTTTGTGTTGGTTTAACTTGACAGGTTTGGGTGGTTTCAGCAGGTTTAGACCTGGGGTTTTGGCTTCTGGGACTGGTTTATGCTTTTTCTGGTTTTGACAGCAGGTTTATGGTTTAAGGAAAATGGTTTCAGGCCAAGGTTGTGGTTCTGGAGTGGTTTACAAGTTTGTGAGGATTCAGCAGGCTTAGGCTTGGCCTTGACAGGTTATGCTTGTGACTTGCTTGCTTCAGGCAGGTTTGGTAGTTCAGGTTTTTTAAATGGTAAGGCCTTTTTTGATATTTGTTTTCTGTTGGAGTTTGATGGTTAAAACTGGTAGGCTGTTTGGAGGTGTTTGCTTGGTTTGCTATGGGATGGAGGTTTTATCAGTTTGTACATTTTCTTTGTGTTGGTTTTGTTCTCCCTTCACTATACTGTGTTTTTCTTTTGTATCTCTCTCCCTTCCTGCCTAAAGCCTAAAAACCTGCATTCTTTTATCTCTCTACTCTTCTCTCTCAGTACAGCTAAATATTAAACTATGTTTTTTTTGCTGTACCTTTGTTCTGAAAGGGCCACCCTTATCTTGGGAAATGATGAAAAAATATAACTTGCTTGCATATCTTATCTTTTCTTGACAGCTTTTGTACTTTTGGCTTTGATATCTTCCCAAATCTTCTTTTCTTTGACAGCTTGGGTAACCCTTTTGGCATTTGACAGCAAGTTTGACACTTTTGGATTTTGACAGAAAGTTGCAATTTGATTTTTAGTTGGGTTTGAACTTGGAGTTTGAGATTTTGAATTTATGCAGTTTGACACTTTGCATTTTTTTTTCTCAACTTTGCATTCATGATTAGCAAATAAAATTCTTCCCTCTTTGTGAACCGGGAGAAATCCCGTGATTTGCAGAGAGGGTTAACTGATCCCAATCAGTGGCCCTTAATGATGAACTCTTTTTATCTGTCTTTTTATTTATTTATCAGTTACTGACTTTTCTCTTTTCTTTTGCAGATGAATACCTGAATGGAGAGGGGTACTAAATGAAGACTGAAGAATTAGAAAAAATAGGATAGTTTTCTTTTTATTTAAATTTAAATTAATGTAAAACCATTGTTTGTAATTAAATTATAAACAATAATTGTACAAATAATTCAAGAATAAATAAAAGTCTTTATTATCCAATCAATTCTATTTCCTCCTTCTTTATTGTTTATCTATTATTTAAAACTCTTTGAATTAAAATAATTGAAAAATAAATTTCAATCACTTAATTTAGAATAATAAATAATTTAAATAAACAATGCTTTAGCACATTGATCAGTTAAACCTGGTATCTCCAAAGCAAAGCAAAGTAACAGTTAACCAAAACAAACTAAACAGGCGCATTCCCTCTTCACTGATTTTCAACAAACACTGTAAATCCAAACTGCGTATATCTTTTGACTGGTTCAATCAAACGAACGTGAATTCAAACCAACTGCCTTCTTTTACTGATTAAATCAAAACAATGCGAATTCAACCCGAATCTCGGAATAACTTGCAAAGTGTTGTGGAATTTAAATCCTTCTGAGAATATGCCCATAAAAACCTTAATTCCTGATTAAATGCCAAAGAACGTTCACCTGATCCAAATTGAGTCAAAGTCAACCAAAACCCTAAGCCAACTGTGTGAAACAATCCAGAGCCCTGAAAGATCAATAAAAACCCTAATTGCGTCTGACTGACGAGAAAAGTCTGTTTGACCGATTCTTGAGCCAGTTTGAAAGATCATGGAAAGCCTGAAGTTGTTATTTCTTGTGGAAAAATGCGAGGGCAAATTTTGGGGTACAATAGAATGATATGCGCACTTGGCATTTGGATTGTACTTCAGTGATGTAATATTTGGATTTTATGGTGGATCATGCAATGTCACCAAGTTGGCCTTCAACAGATGTTGCAAGGCTTGGGATAGTGACATGCTAATCCTTGTGAATTGTCTTTGAGGAATTTCAGATCGTTGATGGTTGGATGATTGTTTTTGAGCAGATGGAGGGTTGGAGATCAAAACAGCATTAACAGAGGGTCGATGATACTTCTTGGTATGGGCCCTTTCCCCACACATAGAATTTGTTTCCTTCTTTCCAGTACTTGAAGATGCATCCCTTTGAATCTTACCACTCTTGATGCCAGCTTCTACTCTTTCACCTGTCAATATCAGCTCGGTAAACCCAGCTGAAGAGCTTTCGATCAGATGGTTGAAAATAGGTCTGACAAAGTACCCAAGAACATATCTACCAGCTCTTTATCAGACAGAGGAGGCTGGACTCTTCCTGCAAGATCTCTCCACTTTTGGGCATAATCTTTGAAGCCCTCACTGGAACCCATAAACATGCTTTGAAGTTGTGTACGGGTTGGAGCGAGGTCAGCATTGTATTGATACTGATGATAAAAAGTAGTGGCTAGATCTTCCCATGTGTGGATGTGGGAACCCGCCAATTGATAGAACCATTCTAGTTGAGTCCCAGAGAGACTCTCTTGGAAGAAATGGATCCAGAGCTTTTTGTCGGTAGTGTGCAGCTGTATCTTGTGAACGTAAGACCATAAATGATGTTTCGGGCAGGAAACCCCATCATACTTGGTGAAGACTGGTATTTTGAACTTATGGGGAATACGGACCCCAGGTACTAAGCCCAACTCACCAAAATCTAAACCAGACACGGCTTGAATTTCAACAGCCTTTAGTATGTCCTCCAACTGCTTGTATTTATCCTCAGCCGGAGGATATTACTCGTCAAAATAATCTTCGTCTTCGGAAGCTTGATTAATGGAACCCCCAACATGGGTGATCCTTGCCTCTTCGTCTTGATTTTCATCCTCCTCAAATGACTCTTCGACTATCTGTACCTGACAAACCGGAGCTTTGAACCTCTTACCATGTTGATGAAGGCCTTCTTTTTGGTTTTCTTCTTAGCTACTAGCATAGTGATCAGCTCTTGTTGCCTCTTAGCTAGGGTCAGCAAGGTCTCTTGGAACTAGGAATTCTTCACTTCCAAGTCCTTCACTGTTTGTTCGATATCCATCTTACTGAAATAAATAGTAGAAAGATAAGGAAACCTGTTATGGAAAACCTGTTTATGTTGTGATGCATGAAAATGTGTATGCAAATGATTTCAAGGACTTAGAAGATTTAAATTTGTTTAGACAAAAGGGAACAAACATTAATTTTATTAATAAGTTAAAATTGATTACAACATGCCTCTTGGGCTTACATTGAAACAAAAGAAACAAAATGAACTAAAATATAATGACAATGGCACAAATTTCCTATGGATGCTTCCTCTTTGGAGCGATATAGGCATTCAGGCTCCTCTCCTCATGAAGTTGTCTCGTGAGCTCCAATGTCCTCTTCTCTCTTGCATAAAACCAGGCTTCAAAGGTGTCTCGCTCCCTCTTTAGCTGAATCCAAGCTATTTTCAAATATTCAAGAGAAGTAGGCATATCAGGATAAAGGATAGTATATGGAATATCTCCTTTGGCAACATGCTCCATGATGATAGGTAAGATGGCTTCATAGAGCATCATGAGGTTTTGGGTGCAAGTTCACACCCACTTGAGATAAGGCTCCAAAGGAATGGAGTTATTATGCCCCAACATCTTGCTATCAACTTTGTTAACCTTTCCCCAAGCTCGTATGAATCTCTGACAATAACCTTGGACATCGCTCTCATAGTCGAATTCAATTCCTTGGACAAGTGCATCATGAGGGCCATCCCTCCTAGCATATCCAAATTGTCGCAGAGCCAAACAAGTATTATAGGTAATACCTCCCCTAATGAAAAGTAGAGGGACATTGTGGAATTCCCCACAATAATCAATAATAGTAATGTCCTCCATAGATCGAGCACACCAATAAATATTAGAATGTGTGAGTGACATCAACCTACTAGACCATCTTATGCCTTTCTTGTTCTTCATAACAGATAAGAGTAGGTTTGAAATAAACCACCTATCCAATAGAGGAGTGCAACACATAAGAAGTCCTCTTATCTTCATGGTGTGAGTGTGAAGACAATGCAGGATATCTCCATGCAAGGTAGGCACCGGGTTACGAGATAGAAATTTTTTGACTGCGTTCACATATATGAGTTGGTTAGGATTGGGAAACAGCACAATCCCATAGATGAGAAGAGCTAACACTTCTTCAAAGGCTTGTAAATCTAGAGTATCCCAAAAATCTTGAGCCTTCTTCAACAAAAACTTGGCTAGAAACCCTTTGACACCACTTCTTGTTTCCCAATTTGCCATAATGTTAGATCGTTGCAAATGTAGAGCTCGAGCAATCTCCTCAGGTATTGGGTATTTTTCAATACCGTTGAAGGGTAGTTGATCAATAATAGTAATTCCCAAGAGTTGAGAGAATTCTTCCATAGTAGGCACAAGTTGGTAATCAGGAAAGGTAGAGAAATGGTGTTTAGGGTCAAAGAATTTGATTAACACTTTTACCATATCCTCTTCAAAGCTTGTTGTAACCAAGTTGACGAGACGACCGTATTTCTTGGTGAAGGGAGAATCATTGGGGACCCTTGATACCAATTCCTTAAGTTGAGGAGGCAATTTGACGAGGTTGATTTAGATAGTATTCCCGCGAGTGGGAGCCATGTCTTACAAAACAAGATAAAGATAAATCTCTAGATCCTTGAAATGGTTAGTGCAAAATGCCATGGTATGATGTAATGATGTTATGTACAAGTATATACACATAAATAAAACAAGTCCTTAGGTTTAGGCTTGCATGAGGTTTCAATGGTAAGTATCCTCTTTGAAGTTTAGTTGGCTCAACATGTCTTAGAAAGTAACTGGGTTCTAGGGAATCTCAATATCACTGATCTTTCTTCGTTGGGCATTGTTTCAGCGCAAGCTTCTTTATTGGCAACCTAAATATCCCGAAAGTCCGATCTCAATGAGTGTAGTATCGAATATCAACCAAATTCGGACTGCAGCAAAGTCGGCTATCTCACTACTTCCTCATGGCCAAGTTATTCAATTAAAGGTTCTAAGGTCAGTTAGTGCTTTATGACACCATACAGCGGCCCCGTATTCTTCTTGACTAAACTCAAGGGCTACTGGTACCAACAAATGTGTCACACTAATGTAGCCATCGCTTCAACCATGTCGGTATACCCCACACAGTCCCCACAATCTATTTCTACTTACCTAATAATGTTCCCCAATCCGGGTAGAGGATCAATACAAACCCAAACAAGGACCCATAAATGTAAAGCAAACAAATCAAACAATGAAAGCGAATAAATTTGATTAGCTCTAAGGTAACCCCACTTTTAAGATCTTCACCAGCAGATTAGCCAATTCTATAATACGGTGGGAGAACTGACTTGGTTATTTTGCATTTGATCAAAATTGTTGCGGATAGCAAGAGTCATAACCGATTTTTCTTTTATCCAATAAGGAAAGGGTGAAAAGAACAAGAAAGACCTTTGAGATATTTTCTTGAGTTCGGGGGGTAGATTATGAAAATGGAAATTGTTAGCACCCTTTTCATCCATAGTTATCTACGGGCTCTTAGTTTCTTGCTAGATCACTTTTGAAATTGCTTTGTTTGAAATGTGTTTGTGATTGGTGTAAGTTTGAAAATATTTTGAAAACGCCTTTGTTGCGGCAAACTTTGTAATGATTCTCGTCTCTATAAGAATGCATACAAAGTGTTGGTTTTGAAAATAGTTCCAAGAGATGTTTGTTTTTTGAAGATGTTTTGAAAGTGTAAGTGCGAAAATGGTTTTGAATTGTGAACAAGCAACTACGAGCGTCCTACCTACTCAAAAGGCCTTTGTTCTTTTCCTCCTCCTTTAGATATTGCTATCTTACCATTGATTGGTAAGAAGCCCCATCATTGGATGCGAAGGGACGGGCGTGGGTCAATCGTAAAGTCATAGAAGGCAACTTTATGAGACGTTTTAGCAATTTACATAATGGACTAGATCGTTTACCGAAGGCAACATCGAGGGACATCGAGGGACTAAGATCTTTTTTGTTGAGAGTCTTTGCTAAAACATCCATATTCGAGGGACATGACTATTTTCCGAGGCAACAAGTGAGTTTACCTTAAAGGTGCACGTGTGAATAATGTGTTTGATTGCATGCATTTTTTTCTTTTGAGATTAGGGTTTTCTAACGGTCGATTTTATCTTCCATACACACCCTAATTACTAACAATTATATGAAAACGATAAATTTGCGGAAATTAAAATCCTAAGCTATTACATTATTAAGGGGATCGGGGTAGTGTTTTCAAATGGGGATGAAGTAGGAACTTAAATATTACAACCGTATTGAATAATAATTAAGACAATGTAAAAACAATGTAAAATAAAGGAAAAATTGCATTTTGAACTATTATGTGTCGACACATGCTGTTATGTATCGACACATAACTTTCCTTTCCCCTTCCAAACCAAGTCAAACCAGTATGAGTAGACGCATAATGGTATGTGTCGACTCATTCTGCTTCCTGTTTCTGAAAAATCCCAAATCAACTCAGTATGAGTCGATGCATAATGGGATGTGTCAACTCATGCACCTGTTTGTGTTGATACATACGCATTTTGTATTGACTCATGCACCTTTCATCCTTCTGTTTTGGGGCCTGGATAACAGTATAAGTCAATGCATAAGGCCATGTGTCGAATCATACCCATTTTTTTCACTAGAATGAGTCGACCCAAGTGGGTATGTGTCAACTCATGCTGCAGTTTTTTGCCTTAAACATTGTTTTATTGTGTGTTTGGGTTAGTTTACAGCATATAATTAATAAACATAAAAAGAAAGCAAATTGTTAGCTCAAAGGGGAAATAATTACTAAATTTTTATCTTCAAAAATAAATCCTTAATGATGTATGAAAAAATGCAAAGTCAATATGACTTACCTTGAGACTGCACTTGGTGTTTTAAGTCTGAGTACTTTTCCAGCTGCTGTGATGGCTCCAATGAATCTACAGGAAGTTATCACAAACTGTTGAATCACACTAAGTTAGTCAAGTTATACAATACTATTTTTATGTTTGAAGGATGAAGATGATGTAACTACAGAAATTGTTCTTGTGTTTGAACAATCTCTATGTGATAAGATGTTTGGAGAGTTTGTAAGATGGAATAATGTATTGAGGTTCAATTTTTGTGATTGAGAATAAAGATGAGTATGAGCAAGGGTCTTTTGTGGAATGAGCAGAGTTTACAAAGAATGTTGTTTTCTCTATTCTCTCTTTTTCTCCCTCCAAAAACCTTCTTGTGTGTTGTGAAAAAAAACATGTTTATAGATGAAGTTGGCTGAAGTTTTTGGCTTGTTTTGAAAATACAATGATTTTGTTGCCTTATGATGAATAAAATGAGTGATTCAAGGGATTTACCATGATTATACTGGCTTCTTGAGATTTCTTTTGATATTGATATTGTATAGGATCTGATTACGAGTAAATCACAATTTTAAGCAAAGAGTTATTGGCATAAACCTTGCTTTTATCAAAATGGTAAAGTGACTTTATGCAAACTATCCAAAATTGGTATCAAGACTTAGAAAAAGCTTCTAATATTTGTGTAATACATTTAGAACTTGTGTAAATTTCTTATCACGGTGAGATTTAGAAGTCAAATGGCCTAAAAAGTGGGATTATACAGGATAGGTTTGAGATTTTGCTATGAGTTCATCACAAAAATGGTTTATAATTTAAGTTCATCATGCCATCTTCATCTCTTTGAATCTCTTAGATAAAAAATGATCTCTTCAAGTTCTTAGACATTTTTGAAAGCTTGAGACATCCTCTACAACTTTAATGTTGGACCTTTTTTAAGAATCAACTTGGAACTAAGTGAAAAATTGCCATGAAGTTGGTACCAAAAATCTGCCTAAACACTTAAAATTTCACTAAGTGTTTTTAGTTTCATGAACATGTCTTCATGAATTAATAACTTGAAATCCAAGCATTTTTAGAACTTGATTCCTTCTACAAAGTTTTATTTCTCATTGATACCTACAACTTTCATGTTGTAATTTTCCCTTGAATCATCTTGCATCATGGTGAAAATTTGGCACAAAGTCATGAAAAAAAGTTAACTTTCTAACTTTTAAAAAAATTTCTAAGTCGTAGAATTTTGACTTTTCAAAGATAATTTTGACTTTCTGATTTCATGATGAACAATATTCATAATTTGACATGTCTTGATGAAATATGATTTTTGAAACTTGATTTTGATCAAAAAGTCAAAGTTTGACTTTTTAGTGTACAATTGACTTTTTTAATCAGTTGACCAAATTTCAACCATCAATCAATTGATCTTGAGAAGTGTATTGAAATATGCAACTAGGTCGAAATGATGCACTTAAATCCTTTAGATCATATTTCAAACCAATAAGTCATGTACTAGGTCAAAAATCAAAGATTTGTCACTCTCAGTCAAAATCTTAATTTGGAGTCCCAACACTTTGGAGATGATTTGGTCTGATCAATTTATTGAGAATCCTTGAGAAGTAGAGATCATTTGTGATTCATGTCTTTGAAAAAGGAGAGGGAATTTTTTTGGGTACACAGGGACCATCACATTTTCCGCGTCTCTCAAACTTCTAGGGATGTCACCGATAAGATTGTTGGCTAAGAAGGCGAGTCTTGCATGCTTATCCTTGTAGAACCGATATTCTTGGTAAAGGTCAAGAATTATCTTATGATTATCTTCTTCTTATTTGGAAATATTTACATACTTCTCTTCCCAATATAACTTTTCAACCCTCATCTATGTATAGAGTTTTCGTTGTATTAGGAAATCCTTTCGGAGGCCTTCTAACTCAAGACACATTTGCTCGTATTCATCAGTCTTTTAGGCGAGAAATCTTTCTGCCATCATCCTTTTGAGGCATTCCACTACATATAATTCTTGACTATCTTGGAGTCTTTTGGAAAGACACTTCATTTTTTCTTCTTGATCTAAAGAAGCTTGCGCCAAACTTTGGATTTGAGCTCTCAAATATTCTTCCTTTACCTTTTTGTCTTGCATTACCTTTTCGTACCACCCACTCAGTTTCCCAATTTCGTTAGCAGCACCCTCCAACCATTGGTTATGGGAATCTAAGTTGAAAGTAGAACTTAACAACCCTTCAGTCAAACGCTTTCACTTAAGACTCTCCTTTTCAAATGCCTCACGATCTTTCTGAATCTGTTGATCTTTTGATTCGAGTCTACGTGTAATATGGTTGGAAAACTAACTTGTTTTTGCATTTTATTGCAAATTTTGCGAATAGAAAGAGTCTCCATAGACTTTTCTGTTATCCAATAAGGAAAGGGTGATAAGAACAAGAAAGACCTTCGAGATTTTGAGTTTGGGGGGTAGGTTATGAAAAGGGAAGGTGTTAGCACCCTTTTCATCCGTAGTTATCTACGGGCTCTTAATCGCTAGCTCACTTTGAAAATTTGCTTTGTGTCGTGTGTTTGAAAATACTTTGAAAAAAGTTGAACTTTGTGATGATTCTCGTATCCGTCCTCGAGAAAGCGTACAAAGTGTTTTGTTTAAAAATATTTTGAAAGTGTCTGTATGAAATGTTTTTGTTTTGAAATGTTTGTGAGCAAGCGACTAATAGAATTCTACCTACTCAAAGGTCTTTCTTGTACTTTCCTCCTCCTTTAGATAGTGATATCCTACTATTAGTTAGTACGAATCTCTATCATTGGATGTGAAGGGACGTGCGTGGGTCATCGTACAATCATCGAAGGCAACTGGTAGGGACGCTTTAGCAGTTATCGTTAAGGGACTAGATCGTTTACTGAAGGAAACATCGAAAGGGTCATCGAGGGACTGCGATCTTTATTTTTGGGGGACTGTGCTAAAGCGTCCCCATGTTTGAGGGACATGATTGTTTTGTTCTGAAGGCAACAAGGGAGGTTACCCTAGAGGTGTGAGTGTGCAAGTGATTTGTGATTCAGTTATTTTAATTTTTTATTAGGGTTGGCTATCATTTATTTTTAGTCTTTCCATACAAGACCTAATTACTAACAAATAATATAATAAAATAGGAAAGCGGTAAAGGTGAGGAAAATAAATGTGGAAAATAAACCATAAGCTATTATAAGGATTTGGGAGAAGTACATAATAGAAATGCGAAAAATAAAGCCATAATTACTAGTACAACCGGAAAACAATTATACAATCAAAAAAACGCGAGAATAATAAATTACATTCGTGAAAGTACGGGTGATCTAAAAATATAAATAAGTAGAAAAGGAAAGATTACTTTGGTATTTTTAGGAAAAATGTTTGTGGTGAATTTACTAAAAAACCTAAGAAAACTAATTAATTTTATTAATAAGAAAATATTGAATTAATTTAATTAAAAAAACCTAAAAATCTGATTAATTTTAATTAGAAAATTAATTAGTTAACTAATTAAAATAAAGAGGTGATTAAAACTAACCCTAATTAATTTAACCTAAAACTAATTTTTTTGGTGTTTTAATTAAATAAATAAATAAAAGTAAAAGAAAATAAAAATATATAAGAAAAGGAAAATGGGTCAGAATCAACAAACTGAGGGGGTGCAGATTGCAATTCGTGAGACCCAAAGGGGAGAGGCCCAAGATGTCAGCGTTGGATCTGGTGCGTTAATCCATAGAGGGTGCAGTATGTACCTGTGGACCTGGGATCGTTGGATCAGATCTACACAGATCTGATGGTGAGGCGTGGCAGGGTGCATGGCTGATGTGTGGGATGCGCTACACTGGATCTGTAAGAATTAGAAAATATGTGAAAAATGCAAAGGGTAGGGATCGGACCCGTGCCCTTGCACATGAACCCTCTATCGCGCGCTGCCTTTCTGCTGGGACATCATATATTTCGCGTTAGTTATACAACATTAAAACAATGCATAATAAATGTGATGGAGTCAAACCGCCACCTTTAGTGGTCAACTTCTTCTTCTCCGGTGAAGGCATTTGCAAAAATTGCAAAATCAAGGCAAAGTGAGAAAGAAGAGTATCCTTGTCCACTAATTGAGGCCTCACAAATTTAATGGTGATGTTAGTTTCGATTGAAACAGCCTGTAACTAGGGTTTCAAATATTCACGAGCTCGATGCCCTAACAATGACAGACTTATGTTCTTGCATTAAAACTCACAAGCGATGAGTCTAAACAAATCCTTGCATCATTATAAACAAGAATATATGCATGAAACCAATTAATAATGCATGAAATATAAGTTTGGATTCAAGGAAGTTCCATCAACCGGCGATGCTTGGCTGCAGTGACCTGGGATGCTACGACCTTCAAGGATGATTGGGAACGACTCCTGGAGGTCTTAGGGAGATTATAGAGTGCTTAGAATCGATTGAAGCTTACTGGACAAGATGGTTTGATTATGCCCTAGTGTTGGAAAATTTGTGAGTTTTTAGGGTTCTTCAAGGAGGCTTGCATGCGTCATTTTCCTTGGTCTGAATGCATGCAATATATAGAGCTGATTTAGGTCAAAATAACATGGGCTTGGACCTTGTAATAAGCTTTGTTTTTTTTAATTTTAAATAAATAAAAATAAATAAATAAATAAATAAATAAAAATCCAAGGAGGTGCATGAGTAAGATGTGATGTTCATATGAAGTGTAGAGGTTGTTTGGACTTTGAAACATTAGCCCAATAGCCCAAAATTTCAAGTTTGCTCAATTTGGATTTATGCATTTGCTCAAAATTTCCCAACTTGCACTAATCATAAATCTCAAATTTTTTCATTTGAAGGTGATCTTTGACTTTTTGGAAATCTAAAGATGTCCTCTATAATCTCTATGTTGACATTATCTCTTTTGAAGACTTTATCTTGATTTAAGCTACCTTGACAAAAAGTGTCTTTTTGTTGACTTTTGAAATGACCTATAATGTATTGGCCAATATCTCTCAAATGAAGCATGTTTTAGATTTGAGCTTAGAGAGACAAAGTTGTAGAGAATTGAATTTCCTTCAAAACGGGCTTTGGTTAAGGAAAATCTGATGAAGCATGTGAAAGTTATGCTTGGTCAAAGTTCAGTTGAGTTCTCCTTAGGAAACCCTAATTTGGCAACTTTTGACTTTTGATGATTTAGGAGTTTTCCTTGATTAATCATGATCGACCCTTTATCAAATGATGAATATGACTTAAAAATCTTGATGTTGACCAAAAATCTTGAAGTTTGACTTTATGTTGACTACAATTGACTTTTTGCCTAATATAGTTGATTTTCAGTCATCTGAGCAATTGACTGAGCAAAATATTACTGGAAGGCTTGAAATTTGGCATGAGCATTCCTTGAGACATATGAGGAACCATGAAATCCACTTGAGGCATTTTAAGCTCAAACTTCCTTCAGAAAAGTAAAACCCTAGTTGTAGGTCAGTTGCTTAGGAGGAGAGTTTGTTTGGCCAACCCTTGAGTAATCTTGAGCAATTGAAGATCCTAGGAGAATGTCTTGAGTAAAAAGGGAGGGAAAATTTTGGGGTACAATAGCTACTCCTGTTCAATGTTCTTAAACCTGAGGATTTAGATTGGCATGTCCTCCATTCGTGGTCTGAAGGTAGAAGAGGATTTAACACTTAAGTGCCCAAAAATTTGCACTCGCCTGTGAAGGAGGTAACGCTGTTGGTTGATTATATTTATTGAATGGGATTATAGATGCCATTCGGAAAGATGAAGTAACGTCGTTGGAGATGGGCTTATAGATGTCATCCAAGGTAACTGTTGATTGAAGTATCAGAAGAGTCTACGCTTCGACTGCATCTGAAGAATGCTTTCCAGAATGAACCTTTGGGGAATGAGCTTAAGTAGTTGCTTGTAAGATTTAGACTCTGAGGGAAATGCTTGTCATATAGATAGTCTCTCCGTCCTGTTTCGGGATTTGATCTACAGTCTGTTTTGTTTGGTAAATTCGTCCTATTTCGGGAATTCATACCACCTGGTTACATAGATAGTTTCCCCGTCCTGTCTCGGGAGTTAATATTTGCCTGGTTATAAAGATAGTTTCCCCGTCTTCTTTTGGGTTAATATTTTCCTGGTTAAAAGGTAGTTTCCCCGTCCTGTTTCGGGAGTTAATCTTTACCTACTTTTTTTGTTGGCGAACCCATCTTATTTTGGGAATTCACACCATTTGGTCGCATCGGTAGTTTCCCCATATTGTTTCGGGAATTAATCTATAACCTGGTTATATAGATAGTTTCCCCGTCTTGTTTCGGTAATTAATCTGCAACCTGTTTGAGAATTGTTGATGATATTCGTCTATTTGTAGACTTTACCTGAAAAGATAAAGTTAGTCTTTATGCAATATCATGATGTATGTAATGCATTGCATAATGATATTCTCAAAGTAAATGAGAGTGTGTTATATGAGTTTTGTATGCATATGCTATGTGTGATACGGTGGGAGAACTGACTTGGTGTTGTTTGTGTTTTGATCGCATTTGTGTGGATAGCAAGAGTCGCCACCGACTTTTCTTTTATCCAAAAGGAAAGGTAAAAAAGCACAGGAAACACCTTTCGAGATTATTTCTCGGGTTCGGGGGGTAGATTATGAAAAGGGAAGGTATTAGCACCCTTTTCATCTATGGTTTTCCATGGGCTCTTAGTTACTCGTTTAGATCACTTGCTTTTTGCTTTACAACGTGCTTGTGGTGTGGGCTTTGAAAGTATTTTGAAAATGTCTTTGTAATGGTTTTCGTTTCTATAAGAACACGTATAAAGTTTTATTTCGAAAAATAGTTTAAAGAAGTGTTTGCGTGATGTGTTTTTGAAAGTGGTTTTTGAAAAGATATTTTGCAATGGTTATCATCTCTATAAGAACGTATACAAAATGTTATGTCTTTTGAAAAATGTTTCAAAATGAAAGTGTCGGTGTAAAATATCTTTTTGTTGTGAGCAAGCGAACAACTAAGAGAGAATCTACCTACTCGAAAGGTTTCAAGTGTTCTTTTCTTCCTCCTTTAGATGTTACTATCTTACCATTGATTTGGTAAAAAGCCCCATCATTAGATGTGAAGGGACAGGCGCGGGTCAATCGTATAGTCATCGAAAGCAACTTATGAGACGTTTTAGCAATTTTCATAAGGGACTAGATCATTTTATCGAAGGCAACGTCGAGGGTCATCGAGGGACTACGATCTTTTATCGAAGGGTCTTTGCATCCCATATTCGAAGGACATGACTGTTTTCCAAGGCAACGAGCGGGGTTACCCTAGAGGTGCGCGTGTAAAAAAGTGTGTTTGATTCAGGTTATTTTGTATTTGAAGTTAGGTTATCCAGCGATGGTTTTTTTTTATATCTTGCCATACACGCCTAATTACTATACAGTATAAGGAAAACAGTAAATTGCGGAAATGGAAATTCTACACTATTACAGAGTTTTCGGGAATGGGGGTACAATTTTTACAAATGGGGATAAACTAATGCAATTAAATATCAAATAGGAAAACAACACAACCAAATCGAATCGAGCAATTAGTCGAAATTAAAACTAGCTTATGAAGTAAAAATTAATTGACAAAGTAAGGAAATAAGATTCTTGTTTTTTTTGGAAGAGTTTGAAAAGAAAAAAAACAAAATCTATTCTAAAAGAAATTAAACAAATTAAGAGAAAGTTAACTAAAAAATGTTAATTAATAAAAATATTTACAAAATATTTTGGTATTTTAAAAATGTATTCATGAGTGAAGAAATTAAAGGTCCTAATATTTTATTACTAATTTGTTAATAAAGATTTGAAGTTAAGAGAAAAATTATAACCAAAGGAAATCTTAGAAACAAAGGGGGGTGTAAGAGCAGAATCCGGGTGGGCTAAAGCAAACAAGCCCAAGAGTCATTTATTATTTGTTTACCAAAAAGGAAACAAGGAAAACTAGAAAATAAAAAAAAAGGTCCTGGGAGGTCTCGAACCCAGGACCTTACATCTAAACATCCAATGCCTCAACCATTACACTAACCTGATTCATTTGTCTACTAAGTTAATCAAAAATAACAAAAACTAAAAAATAAACGGGACAATGGGCTGGGCTAAAACTTAAGCCCAACCCAGATCCAATGAATTATCAAAGGGATTTCAAACCCTAGACTAAAGCGAAACAGTCTCTCCTCTAACCTCTAACCCTAATTTCCAATCTCTACCCTCTCCATGCTTAAGGGTTTTCCATTTCTGCTATAGCTCATTTCCTTCTAACAGCAACAACAATGTAAATCTATCTCCAATTTCCTATGTTCTTCCATTTTACTCATACGAATTAGAAACCGTGATAACCTAATTGTCCCTCGATCTCTTATCGGTCACTCACTTGATTAACCCTAATCTTCAGATCTCCATTCCAGAACCTCTCTCAGTTCTCACTCTTCAATGAAACCTCTGTTCAAATCGCTTGTCTCAAACATTCATCACCCTCACTATCGCAACTCACTGTTCATCTCTTAGAATTGTAATCACACTCGCAGGCCGTCTCTCGATTCCACACCCAGTAATGGCTTACAGTAGAAAATAATGAACACAAGTTGCAGAAAATAGAGCAAAAAATGGAAAAGAGAAGGAGAAAAACAAGGCCTTATGAGGCTCGGACTTACCAGCTCGATACTTGGGCGAGATTGCTCTGATATTCTTTCTTGCTTTTTATCTATTTGACTATGTATATTTCTGAAGGGTTGTGATGAAGAGTTTGAAAGGGTTTTGAACTATTTGCGATAAAGGGTTTGTGAAAGTTTGGTTTTCAGTTGTTTGAAAACTGCTATTTTTTGTTGTTTTTGATATAGGGTTTGTGGAAGTTTTGGTTCTGTCTTGTTGCTGGTTTTTTTTGTTTTTGATATAGGGTTTGAGGCAGTTTTGTATGAGCTTTTGTTCTGTAATGTTGCTGGTTTTTGTTGTTTTTGATATATGGTTTGTGGAAGTTTTGTTGATTTTGCTGGTTTTTGTTTATGATTTGAGACAAAGGGTTTGTATGAGCTTTTGTTCTGTAATGTCTTTGGATTTTTTCTTCCCAATGTTAATGCAGAACCCTTGTATTATATCCAAAGAGAGTGGGTTTTGGGGGGAATATTGGTGGGTTTGAATATTTTTCGATATGCTGGTTTTGAACCTTTGAGTAGCAGGTTTCTGTTTTGCTATTTTTGTGTTATGGTTGGACTTGGTATGACAGGTTTTGTACTGTTATGGGCAGCATATCCTAGCAAGTGTTGGGCTGATTTATTCAGCATTGTTAGTAGGCTGTAGCAGGTTTTTGGACAGTTTCTTTGGTTTAGGTGATACTTTTCTAACTTGTCCCTATCTTCTTTCCTCTTTCATCTTTCAATGAAATAAAGCAACTTGCTTTTTACTCCAAATTCTGAAGGGTTTTGCAACATAGGGAAAATGATGATGCTAGCTTGTATGTCATCTGATTTTGCAGCCTATCCTTGCTGCTATATTGCTATTACTTGGGCAGCCTTGGACTTGCTTGCTGTATTTGTTTTGTAGCCTATTCTTGCTGCTATATTGTTGTTGCTTGGGCAGCCTTGGACTTGCTTGCTGCATTGTTTTTGTTGCAGGTTTTTGCTTGCTGCACTATTGCAGCCTGCTGCCTGCTGTCTTACTGTAGCCTGTTGTTTGCTGCCTTTTATACTTTGCCTATGCTGCCCTGTTTCTATGACGTTGTGTGTTGTTTTGTGCTCGACAGTTTGACTTGTATATTTGTTTCCTTTCTTGTGAACCAAGAAAGGCAACTTTCTTGTGATTTGCAATTGGGAAATGGATTGTGATGAAAAATAAACAAATATTCTGATTCCGAGTTGCAAAACCCTAATGATGAACTCATTTTTGCTTGAAGTTTTCAATGCTTATTGTTTGCTAACTTCTTCTTTTTTTTCTTTTGTTACATGAACATGAGGCGTGGATAGCATGCGTGGATGGGAATGGTCACTTGAAGATGAAACAACAGAGATTTGAAGAAACAAAATAAATGTTCTCTCTTTGTAGAAAAAAACCTGTAGTTCTTTGTAACAAAACAACAAAAACTTGTAAATCAAACCATTTGTAATGTAATAAAATGAGGCCTTGAATAAATTTGTTGTAATGAATTTTATTGTTCAAGACTTGAATTTATTTAAATTTTCAATTCTCAATTGAATGTTTTGGACTAAAACATCTTGGTTTGGTAACTTGGATTTTAAGCAATCACAAATGATAGGATAATCAATATGCCTTGTATTCCAATCAAACTTCTAAACAAAATAAATGTTTAAAAATTCTAACTTGGTTAACTTAATCCCAAAGCCATGGTCATCTAAATGATAGTCCTAACCTTCGCCTCTTGTCCACAGCAAATTTTCATTCAAAATGAAACTCGCACGCCATGCTTGATAACAGTGGGACTTTATTGCTAAAAAATCATGCTTTGAGAACCCTCATCAACCTTTACAAATTCAAAGATCAATGATGATTAAGAACATTTTGAAAACAAACAAATGACTTGCGATAATTTGATAACTTTCAAAGTCTTCCAAACGCAATTTTCCTTCAATTCTTTGAAGATAAACCCATGAGCGACATCACACATGACCATGAGCAGAAATAAACGTCTCAAGGTCTTGTAATTTGAAGAAATCATAATTCTAGAAATCAGATGACTGTTACTTGAAATTAGGTCAAAATTCATGAAGTGACTTCCAACGCATTCGAATTTCTGGTGATTTTCTACGTGTAATCAGTTCTTGATTTGTGAAGAGAAATTTGAGATAGTATCAAGGGGAATCATACACAAGAAAAACCATTCAAAATTTTTGAATAATGAAGAAGTTACGATCATTTGAATTTGTTCTCGCAAAAGGGCAATTTTCAAGTCAATGTAGTCGTTTTCAGTTATCTGGACCATTGATTGAGCAAACTTACAATGCGAGGTTTGAAAACTGATTTAAACAACCTTGAGGAGACATGAAGACCTATGAAGACCATTTGAAACCCTGAAGACTCAATTTTATTTGAGAAACGTCAAACCATAATTGTTGACTTACTGCCTAGGAAGAGAATCTGTCCGATCAACTTCTGAACCAAATTAAGTGTCTAAGAAACCCTAGGATAGCATCTTGAGTGAAAAATGGGAGGGCAAATTTTGGGGTACAACAACTGCCCCTGTTCAATCTTCTTAAACTTGAAAAGCGAGATTGACGCGTTTGTCGTTCGCGACTTGAAAGTAGAAGATGATTGAACACTAGAGTGTCCAGAAATTTGCGCTTGATGATGCGCTGGTCGATTGCGTAAGGAAATGGGCTTAAAGATGCCATTTGGAGAAGCAAATGAGAATTGTCGGAGATGGGCTTATAGATGGCATCCAAAGACGATTATTGACGGAAAGTTTGAACTCGATCTCTTTTTTTTAAACAGAAAATGAATCAGAATAAACCGTTGAGAGATTTATCTGAACCAGTGAAAATCTGGAGACGAATCAGAATAGACCATTGAGAGATTTATCTGAACCTGTGAAAATCTGGAGACGAATCAGAGTAAACCGTTGAGAGATTTATCTAAACCAATTAAAATCTGGAGACGAATCAGAATAAACCGTTGAGAGATTTATCTGAACCAGTAAAAATATGGAGACGAATCAGAATAAACCGTTGAGAGATTTATCTGAACCAGTGAAAATATGGAGACGAATCAGAATAAACCGTTGAGAGATTTATCTGAACCAGTGAAAATCTGGAGATGAATCAGAATAAACCGTTGAGAGACTTATCTAAACCAGTGAAAATATGGAGACGAATCAAAATAAACCGTTGAGAGATTTATCTGAAGCAGTGAAAATCTGGAGACGAATCAGAATAAACCGTTGAGAGATTTATCTGAACCAGTGAAAATCTGGAGACGAATCAGAATAAACTGTTGAGAGATTTATCTGAACCAGTGAAAATCTGGAGACAAATTAGAATAAACCATTGAGAGATTTATCTGAACCAGTGAAAATCTGGAGACGAATCAGAATAAACCGTTGAGAGATTTATCTGAACCAGTGAAAATCTAGAGACGAATCAGAATAAACCGTTGAGAGATTTATCTGAAGCAGTGAAAATCTGGAGACGAATCAGAATAAACCGTTGAGAGATTTATCTGAACCAGTGAAAATCTGGAGATGAATCAGAATAAATCATTGAGAGATTTATCTGAACCAGTGAAAATCTGTAGACTAATCTGAATAAACCGTTGAGAGATTTATCTGAACCAGTGAAAGTCTGGAAGAAATATTTTGTTATGTAGATAGTCGACCAGTCTTTTCTTGTTGAGAATCTTGGTCTGTTGGAAATTTGTTGATGATAATTTCCTGTCAAATGACTCTTTCCTGCAAAAGGTGAAGAGTTAATTGTATGTAATGCTATGATGTATGCGATGCATGGTGTGATATTTGCCTCTAAAAATAAATGAGATTGCACTGTATGTACTTGAGTTGTCAATGTTATGACGTATGGATGGAAATGTATGGAATTAAATATTGTTCGTGTTGTAGCGTTGCTGGTGAAACTAAGCGGCCGGAACCCGTCATCTGGATGTAATGAAACATCAATGAAGTCGCCACCGAACGTATTTTATCCCACCGAGAGGGAAAGGTAAACATCGAGAAAACCTGAAAAGGGAGAAATCACGATCTTTTGACCGAGAGATTGGGTAAAGGAGTCTGTTACGCGAGGGGAAGGTGTTAGTACCCCACGCGCCCGTAGTACTCTACGGTATCCACTCTTGTTGTCTAATCTAATGGGTGTGGTTAAATCCTATGTCTATGGTTTATCGCTAATAAGGGAATGCATGCGAAAGAAAAAAACAATGTAGGGAAAATAAAAGTTATGCTCGGTTGGGCCCTACCCCAATGCCTACGTATCCCTTTTAAGGAATCAGAGAAACCGTAGTTCGGCTTATGTGTTTTGGTTGGTTTGTGTTTTTTAGTTAAGACAACAAAAACAGTCAAAATGGCAAAACATCGAATGAAACAACAAACAAAATGAGATGTTCAAACATCGACTAAATAATAGCATAGTAACATGTCAAAGATGGCGAAACATCAAATGATAAAGCAACACACCTAACAATGATATTGAGAATCAAAGTAGGATAACAAACATGTGCGATGGCGAAACATCGGCTTCAGGGTAACAAGATGTCATGGTAAAGATGGCGAAACATCAATAAAACGGATGACAAAACATCACACCTAGCAATGATATTGAGAATCAATGTAGGATAACAAACATGTGCGATGGCGAAACATCAGCTTCAAACAAGTGTGCGATGGCGAAACATCGGCTAAAAGATAATCAAAGTAACATGGAAAAGATGGCGAAACATCAATAAAACGGATGACAAAACATCATACCTAACAATGATATTGAGAATCAATGTAGGATAAAAAACATGTGCGATGGCGAAACATTGGCTTAAGGATAACAAAAATATCATGGCAAAGATGACGAAACATCAATAAATTGGATGAAAAAACATCACACCTAACAATGATATTGAGGATCAAAGTTAGATAACCAAACATGTGCGATGGCGAAACACCGACTTCAATCAAATGTGCGATGGCGAAATATCAATTTAAAGATAACAAAAATATCATGGCAAAGATTGGTTTGTATCTTTTACTTTGAAGAATGGCTTGAGTTCATTAGAGGTGTCTTATGATTTGCCAAGAAAATAGATTTTTTTTTAAGATGCAAAATGCAAAGAAAAGGAAAACAACTAAGGGAAACTAACCTAGTGCTATTCCTAGTGTTATCATACAATGGTTGACCCTAAGGTTGAGGATAAAGGAAAATCTTATCCTAATTTACATGTTAGAGGGAGCTTAACAAAACTATCCTATAGGGAACATGCAATGAGAGCGAAGTCGTGATCTCAATGTCTAAATTGAGTGACTCATCGATCAACAAATAAAGAAGAAAAGCAATAAACATCCTATAGGGAACATGCAATGAGAGCGAAGTCGTGATCTCAATCTCTAAATTGAGTGACTCATCAATCAACAAATAAAGAAGAAAAGAAATAAACATCCTATAGGGAACATGCAATGAGAGCAAAGTCGTGATCTCAATTTCTAAATTGAGTGACTCATCGATCAAAAATAAACACAACACATGCAATCAGACAAGAAACCAGAGGGCCTCCTGACATATATCAGCAACAGAGGTCCCATCATGCAGTCAGAGAATTATGCAAAATGAAAATGGGAGAAAGGAAGTAGTACAATACCAAACAGATAATTATCTGTAGCAACCAAGCAAGAATAAAAGAAACCCAGAGAAACTTCAAGCAAGCTGACATCAGTAGACAAATCAAGTCAGAAATTACACCATCAGTATGTAAGTAATTTATCTGATATGAACAAATCCCATGGGAAATGTATGTCATTCATAATCATAGATATGTGTATCCTGCATAAACCATCAAGCATGCCAAACACAAAAATAATGCCAATATAATAAACTGTGTTCCACAAATAAAGTGGAACACAAAAGCCTCAAGCCAAAAGTGGCAACTTTCTCAAAGTACCTCGCATATTTAACAACCAAGTTAGTATTCCAAAAGGTGAAGAAGTGGGAATAACATGGTGGCAATTACCAAATATTAGACATTATAAACAAGAGGAGACAAGCATATGCACAGATTAGGCCAAAAGAATCAAAGGAATGTTTCTCTTTCCTATCACCATGTTGAATTGAAAATTGAGTATCAATTAAGGATCATAAGAGCTTGAGAATAATATGAACAAGAACCATGAAGGTCATTAGCAAACACATTTTAATCATGCATGGCTAATTCAAACACAACTTCATGAACACAATAGGAAATGAAACCTACATAATGCATTAGATGGTTCAAAATATTCAAACATGAAGTTTACAAGTGAAATGGTTTGAGCTAATATGGACAATCAGAATCACATGATCATTAGGTTCCCAATTATAGGCCTCACTCAAGTTCATTGGCCATCAAACAAATTGCAACAAAACATGCAAACATGATTGGACACCTTCACTTCAAAATTACATCAAAAATAAAAACAAGGACCCATAATTCAAACCAAAAATATCTTAACATCTTGGAAATGTTTAGAAGTCAGAATGCAAGCCCTAAGTTCATGAATGATTGAGGAAGAGGCCAAATGAAGTTCAAAGTTCAAGACTAGTTGGAAAAATTACCAAACTAGACAAGTTTTCAAAATAATTTGTGGAAAAATGTCAAACCAAGTCAAATAATTCAAGAAAAATGGTTTTCAAATCCCCAACACATTCATGAACCATAAACAAGACCTGAATTCCCAATAAAATCCAAGGCACAATGGTTTTGAATATGAAACTTGCACCATAAGCAACAAAACCCTATATTTTAACTTTTTTATCTCAAATATTGATTAAATGAGATCAAAATTCAAACAAATTAAGTCAAGGTCATAACAATCACCAAGAAACCTTAAATGTCAGAAAATACAGTTTTTCATATTTTTTGAATTAGGAAAAGTCAACAAAAGAAATTAAATTCAAACAATTATGCAAATAACAAATATTCACATATCAAAATAGTATTTAAATTAAAAATCAGAAAAATGCCCAACAAAAATTATATTCAAATATTAGGTCTAAAAACACACATCCCTGAATTTTTGTAGATTTTTTGATTTAAAGGAAAATATTAAAATAAAAAAAACAAACAATTAATCATTGAATTATTATTTAAGGGAAAAAAATGTAAACGTTAACCAAAAATCACAAAATGGTTAAAACAAAAATATGTTCAGATTCTATGATTAAAAACAAGATTACATGATTTTTTTGGAAATTTTGAATTAATAGAAGTATTAAAAATAAAAAAACAAACAAATATTACAAATAACCTTTTGGAATTAAATTTTACATTATTTTGTGAGTCTCAAATAATTTTTGTGGATTTTTTAGATCACTAGGACTATTAAAATAAAAATAAACTTTGAACAATTAATTAATTGAACCTATGAATTTTTTAAACCAATCAAATCATTTCAAAAAATTATCAAAAAAATACACAAAGTCAGAAATATTATTTTGAATTTATGATAATTTTTTCAGAATTTTCCAATCATTTTTGAGCAAGAAATAAAATCATGGAAATTAATTTATAAGACAAAAATTCAAATGAAATAAATAAATAAGCCAGCCAACCAGAGGAGGCCACGTAATCATCTTCAACCTCTGGCTAGGGTAAAAATGCGCGCATGATTCAGTTCATCCTCCCATTTTCCAGCCAGCATAACGTGCTCATTCTACACCAGTTTCCATGAAATTTCGTGCAAATTCAAGCTAGCATTTCATACTTCACATTGCAATTTAAATCAAAACAAATGATGAACCATGGATCAAGAACAGATCGTGCAAAAATGTCAAAAACTCACTGAACAAAAAAATTCAAATGCATCATTCACGCATATCTCATCAAATTAAAGGCTCTGAAGCTTCAAGAACATTTAAAAGACTTCAAACAACATGATTATAAACTTAAATCACGCAATGCACGGCTAGAAATCAGAATTCAAAGTTGAGAATTCAAACCTTTGAGAAAAAATGGATCTACTGTCTCCTTCACTCCAGTTGCAATCCAAGCCTCGATCTACAATCCTTATCACTTGGAGAAGAGAATGCAAGAAGAATTGACCAAAACGCGCAAGGGAGATGGAAGAATCGAAGAAAAATGCAGAGCAACAAGCTATGGAGTTTCTGAATTTGATTGATGAAATGAAGCACGAACCCCTCTCACTGAGGCTTTTTTATCAATATATAGAGCATTAGGAGGAGGGTAGGATATGTTTTTCGCACTGAAAGCTCTTGGAATCAAAGAAATCTTCTTTTGGCCAAAATCAAGTATGCACATGCAGCCCTTGAATCCCTCGTGCGTTGGCTTGCTTTTTACGTGCATTTTAATCCATTTGTCCTCAGGAAGATATTAGCAACAAGATTAGGACTTAAATCTTTGTATTAAGCTAGTGTTGGTGATTAGGCAACTTCATGCCATTTTTTGCAAAACCGCGAATTCCCTTTTCATTTGCCCAATGCAGCTCAAACTTTGGCATGATGGGCCTTGGTATATTGCATGTTGGTCATGGGCCAAGTTTGAAGTGAAACAAAAGGCCACAAATCAAGTTATCAACAATTTGCAATTTTCATGGCATGCATGAATTCAATGAAAAGTCTCAAAATTTCAAAGTCCACAACTTGCTCATACTTTTGAATTTTCGCACAAATGAACATAATTTGGAAAGGTCTTGAAAAGATCTACAATCCCCTAGTTTTGAGTTTTTGCAATTGAGTTAATTAATGTCCTTAAAATTTGTCTTGAAATTCACTAATTTTAGAAAATGACCCATAATTTTGTGACTTTAAAAGGCCACAACTCTTGATTCCTTGCCAATTTGGACATGAGACCAAAAGGAGGTGAAAGATCCTTCTCTTAGATTCTCAAGCATATTTCATTTGTATTTTTGTGATCATAGATGAATAAAATATGAATTTTTGAAATTAAGTCTTCATTTTCCAAAATTAGAAACATTTAGGGTTTCTTCAAGAACAAGTTTCAACCCAAACTTCAATCTCTTTGATCCAATGACCAAAATAGACTTGAAATATGAAAAGTGCATCCTTGAATTGATGGTTAACCAAAGTTCTCTTGGTCAGCTTTGACTTTGACTGATTTTGACCAAAATGACCATTTTGCCCCTCTGAATCAATTGATCCACTTCCCTCCAAAATTGATAATCTAAACTTAAAACATATGATCTTTCAAACATATAGAGGCCATGTACCAAGTTTCACTTCAAAATTCTCAAGAAAACTTGATGAAATCCCAAACCCTAGTTTTGATCAACACTTTAAGAGACTGATGAATCATCTTCAAAACTTCAAATCCTCTGGGCATCATGCCCAATTCCTCGTGCAAGGACTTTTCAAATACCAATGAGATATTGTAGCTTCCAAACCAAGACTTGTACATTGATCAATATACTTGCTAAACAAAACCCTAATTTGACTGGTGCATCTAAAGAGTGGTTCTTCTTGTGATCAAACACAAACCTCAATCCTCAGATGATCCAAAGAAATGGATAAAATTTCTTGAGATATGCAATAACCTTTGAGCTTAAAAGATCCAGAGGTTTGGATGATAAGATACTTCTTGAGCAACTTGAGGAAGACTTGATAACTAAAGTTCTTTGATCCCATCTCAATGTATGAATGCAATGAAGTATGATATTCATGATGAAACATAAGCCAAAATCAAGAGGGTAAATTTTGGGGTGCAACAGCTGGAAACGGGGAAAATAAATCCCTTCTGAAGCACTGATGGGTGAGTTTCCAAATATAAACTCTGTTGTAGAAGGGAAAAGTTGGACATTGCTTGTAGACTTCGCGAAATTCTGCTGGGGAAATCTGAGAAGTTGGGTAACTTACTGGGCAACCTCTGGAGTGGTAGTTGGAAGTTTTGCTCTGTCAGGGGTATAAGAACGTTTGATGCCAACAGGATGTATACTGGATATACGTTAATGATTCCGTAGTAGGATGTATTTGCTTTCGCTCTGGCTGGAGACAGTACTTGCGGGGATTTTATGAAATGACCTAAAGGTATTATCCTATTTCTTAAAGTCCTTAGTAATTGTCTTTCTGTTTTCTGTTTATTTGCAAAAGTAATCACATTCAAATGCATATGTTCCAAAATAAATCATTGGACGTTTTTGTAAACAAGACACAGAAACAAAGAAAAAAGAAAACAAATGGTTTTGCACTTCCAAAGGGGACATCTTTGTATTAACTTGAATAAGTATTTTTGTACAATGAGACGAGCATTCTAGCGAGAGAATGTCGTCGTAAAAAATGAAAATTAATACAAAGAAAAGATAGCTATGTGAAATAATCCCATGGGGTTCCCATTCTGCTATAGTCTTCATGTCTCTGAATGTCTTGTCCACTTGTCGCCTCGGTGAAGTCGATTGGATTGATTTAGAGACGTTTGAGTTGATTGGTCGATGCTGAAGATTGTCTGCAAGATGATCCAACGGGACATAGTCATACACTTCAATCCCTAACTTTTTCCTGGACCTCCCTCTCGGGTTTTTAGTACATCGGGATACCCCTTTTTTGCCCAAGCCGTCCTTTCGGGTTTTCGACTTGCCGGGTGTACAATTTTTTTTAAAATTTTCATCCCTTATTTTTGCCCGAACCTTTTTGGTTCGCCAGGAAGCCCTTATTTTTTCCTAGGCTAGTCAACCTAACGGGTCTTTGATCATGCGTAGTATCTTTTAACTATGTCTGTATTTACAGGGTGCGGGAGGTCGTCGCCATCCATAGTGGTCAAGATCATTGCTCCACCAGAGAAAATGCTTTTGATTACAAACGACCCTTCATATGTAGGAGTCCATTTGCCCCTGGGATCACCTTGTGGAAAAATGATACGCTTGATTACCAAGTAACCGACCCGATATACCTGACATTTGACCTTTTTATTAAAAGCCTTGATCATGCATTTTTGGTACATCTGACCATGACAGATAGCCGTGAGCCTCTTCTCATCAATCAAGTTTAATTGTTCAAACCTAGTTTGGATCCAATCTTCTAAATTCAAACCAGCATCCTTCATGATTCTTAGAGAGGGGATCTGGACCTCAATAGGCAAGACAACCTCCATGTCGTATACCATAGAATAGGGTGTTGCCCCAGTTGGTGTGCAAGCTATGGTACGATACCCGTGGAGAGCGAACGGTAGCATCTCATTCCAGTCTTTGTATGTGACTGTCATTTTCTGTATGATCTTCTTAATGTTTTTGTTAGCAGCTTCTACAACACCATTCATCTTTGGCTGGTAAGGGGAAGAATTGTGATGTTGAATCTTGAATTGCTCGCATAAGGCGGTGATCATAGTGTTATTTAGATTCGACCATTATCAATGAGGATTATCTCTGGGAAGCCGTACCGACAGATGAGATTCTGTTTGATGAACCGGGCGACCACATTCTTAGTAACGGAGGCGAAGGAAGCTGCCTCAACCCACTTTGTAAAATATTTGATGGCCACCAAGATGAAGCGGTGTCCATTGGAGGCCGTTGGCTTGATTTCCCCAATCATATCGATTCCCCAAATAGAAAAGGGCCAAGGAGCCGTCAAGACGTTTTGAGGAACCAGAGGTACGTGCACTTTATCCGCATAAATCTGACACTTATGGCAAGTCTGAGAGTGTTGGTAGCAATCTTCCTCCATGGTAGACCAATAGTAGCCTGCTCGTAGGATCTTCTTTGCCATTGTATGCCCACTGGAATGGGTACCAAAATTTCCTTCGTTTAATTCAACCATGATCCTTTCAACCTCAACCTTGTCTACGCACCGAAGCAAAACAAAGTCATGACTGCATTTGTACAAAATGCCGTTACTAAGGAAGAACTTAGCTGAGAATCTTCTTAGGAACTTCTTGTCATTCACCGAAGCTCCTTCTGGATATTCCTGAGACTCGAGATACCTTTTAACTTCGTGGAACCAAGGTCGATCCACTACTTTTTCAATACTGATCTCGTGACAGTAGGCTGGTTCATCCATCCGCTCAATGGCGATTTGAGGAGCCTCGTTATCCCAATTAAGTTTAAACATAGATGACATTGTAGCTAATGCGTCTGCTAGCTGATTTTCTTCTCGTGGGAAATGCTCGAAGGTAATCTTCTTAAAATGCAACAACAATGACAACACATGTTCTTTATAAGGGATAAGGTTGGGGTGTTTTGTGTCCCATTCCCCTTTGACCTGACTGATGACCAAAGTTGAATCTCCAAATACATCTAAGTATTTGATCCCCAAGTCTATAGCAGCTTTGAGACCGAAGATGCATGCTTCGTATTCTGCCATGTTGTTTGTACAGTTGAAGCAAAGCTTGGCAGTAAATGGAGTATGACATCCTTCCGGGGATATGAGTACAACACCTATACCGTTGCCAAGTGCATTGGATTCCCCATCAAAGAACAAGGTCCATCGGGATCCTTGTTCAGGTCCGTCATATGGCCTGATTTCTTCACAGTTGTCTAACGTCATGATGTCTTCATCCGGGAACTCGAACTTCATGGCCTGATAGTCTTCCACAACTTTGTGAGCGAGGTGATCAGCCAATACACTACCCTTTATAGCTTTCTGGGTAGTATACTGTATGTCATATTCTGTCAGGATCATCTGCCATCTCGCTATTCTCCCAGAAAGAGCGGGCTTCTCGAAGATGTACTTTATCAGATCCATTTTAGATATCAACAAAGTAGTATGAGTCAGCATATACTGTCTTAGCCGGAGAGCAGCCCATGCCAGAGCGCAACAAGTTTTCTCGAGCAGTGAATATCTTATTTCACAGTCGGTAAACTTTTTGCTCAGGTAATAAATAACATGCTCTTTTCGGCCAGACTCGTCATGCTGCCCCAGCACACACCCCATTGAGTTTTCTAAAATAGTTAGATACAAGATCAAAGGCCTTCCCTCGATGGGTGGCAACAACACAGGAGGCTCTTGCAGGTATTCTTTGATTTTGTCAAAAGCAACTTGGAATTCGTTATTCAATTTGATTACTTGATCTTTCTTCAAGAGCTTGAAGATTGGCTCACAAGTAGCTGTCGGGTGAGAAATGAACCTGGCAATGTAATTCAGACGTCCCAAGAATCTTCTGACTTCTTTCTCAGTACAAGGAGAATGCATCTCTTGTATCGCTTTAACCTTGATAGGGTTAACCTCGATACCCTTGATGTTGACGACAAAGCCTAAGAGTTTACCAGACCGTACTCAGAACGTGCACTTGTTTGGATTCAATCTCAACTTGTACTTCTTCAGCCTCTCAAACAACTTTTGTAAGTGACCAAGGTGCTCTTCTTCCGTCTGCGATCTGGCTATCATATCATCTACGTAGACCTCTATCTCATGATGTATCGTGTCATGAAATAAAGTTACCATGGCGCGTTGATAAGTTTCCCCAACATTCTTCAGTCCGAATGGCATGACCTTATAGCTGAAAGTGCCCCACTGTGTAACAAAGGTCGTTTTGTCCATGTCTTCAGGCGCCATTTTGATTTGGTTGTAGCCTGAGAAACCGTCCATGAAGGAAAACACTTTGTGTTGCACCGTATTATCGACTAGGATGTCGATGTGGGGGAGTGGGAAATCATCTTTGGGGCTTGCCCTGTTTAAATCTCTGTAGTCCACACACATTCACACTTTTCCGTCTTTCTTGGGCATAGGAACAACATAGGCCACCCATTGGGGATAAGAGGTGACGGCCAAAAATCCGGTGTTGAATTGCTTCATGACTTCTGCTTTGATCTTTTCCGACATATCAAGCCTCATGCGACGAACCTTTTGCTTTACTGGGGGACAATCTTCTTTTGTAGGCAGACGATGTACCACAATGTCTGCATCAAGTCCCGGCATGTCTTTGTACGACCAGGAAAAGATCTCATCATAGTCGTGTAATAACTGAATCAGACACTCCTTGACACTGGGTTCCAAATTGGCACCCACCTTGACCTCCTTTTTATCTTCCTCAGTTCCTAAGTTAACTATTTCGACCGGATCTTCGTGTGGCTGAATGGTCCTTTCTTCCTGTTGCAACAACCTAGCCAACTCCCCTGGCACTTCATAATCTTCCTCACCTTCGTCGTCGTCTTGGTATATCGAATTTTCAAAGTCACAATTGGCCATAGAAAAACTGTTACACATGGGATCCTAAGTGGATGTAGATCTGCATTTTTAATATGTGAGTGTGTGTAAGAGCATAGCTACCTTTGAAAGAAATAAAATATAAGAAAGAAAAGATAAAGAAAACAAAATTTGATACAAAAACGTCCATGATTCATTAATGACATATGAGAATGAAGCGACAACCCTCACAAATGGACCGTTGTGCCTCGGGTAAGACATAAGGTTTTAAAAAAGTCTGAATTGTTTAAATATTACAAGCCTGAAAATTTTAAAAGACAATTACTCTTGAATAAAAGTAATAGGAATGAAATCTTTGGCCTCCCAATTGTCGAGCCCTCCGCTGATGGTTGGAAAAATCCATTCGTCCATGTCACAACTGCCATTACTGTCTTCTATTGCATTGACTCCTTGATTGTTGATACGCAGAGGTGGTCCCCCAGCACGAGAACGTCGAACAACTCTTTGGGCCTCTGAAGTAAACCCTAACCCATATTTGTCGGACTTATAGGGAATATCTGGAAGCTGATCCCAGTTAGTACATCCTCCCTCTTCAACTACTACTCGAGCATCTTTCAACGAGGCCGTCTTCAGTGGAGGTCTGGTAATCTTCGGGACCTTTGGAGTAGACTTGGTTTCCGCGACCGTTGCTGAAACTTCCTCAAAGTTCTAACAAGGAGTCTCTATGAATTCACCATCCATTTCGACATACCTAAAAGAGTTTAGATGGCTAACCATTTACTCCTCCTCTCCATGAACTGTGACAATCTTTCCTCTGATCGGGTATTTTAGCATTTGGTGTAGGTTAGAAGTGACGGCACCAGCACCATGGATCCAAGGTCGAACCAACAGACAAGAGTACGAAGGGCAGATGTCCATCACATATAAAATTGAGTCAAAAGTCTGAGTCCCAATTTTTATGGGGATACTAACTTCTCCGTGCACTGTCCTCTTGGAGCCATCAAAGGCCCTTACTATGATGTTGCTAGGTTTCAAGATGAGACCCTCGCAATTCAGTTGGTCGAGAGCATTTTTGGGCAAGACATTCAATGATGAGTCAGATCCACCAGAACGTGGGCAAGTGTGGTACCCCTCCATTCAATGGAAATATGTAAGGCATCGTTGTGCTTCCTTCCCTTAGAGGTTAAATCAACATCGGAAAAGCCCAATCTGTTATCAGCAGTTAGACTGGCCACACAGTTTTCAAATTGGTCGATGGAGGTCTCTTGGGGTACGTGTGCGGTCTTAAGAAACTTTACCAAGGCTTTGGCGTGGGTTTCAGAATACAAAAGTAAGGAAAACAATGATATCTTCGAGGGGGTCTGCCCCAATTGTTCTACAATGTTGTAGTCACTTTTCTTGATTATCTTCAGGATTTCTTCTATTTCTTTTCTAGAAGCTTCAAGGATGACTTCGGGACGTTCTCTTGCTTGGGCAGGCTCAACCAAAGCCTCTTTTCCCCTTGTATCGGTAGCAGGGATAACAGTAGGAGTATCATTGGGAGTGTCAATAGGAGTGGCAGTAGGAATGATCATAGGAGTAGCAACCTTCTTTGGAGAAATCTCAGGTGAGAAGACTCTTTCACTTCTTATTATTTTGCTGGTCCCAATGATGTTACCGATATCGAGATCAATATCTCTCGCAACTTCGTCTTTGACAGCCAACTAATGTTGCTTGATGCCATAGTAATAAACGTCATCCCCATAACTCCAAGGAACAGTTTTATCTGAGGAGTATGATATTTGTCTTGGCATAGTGATGATTAAAGGTGCAGATCTTGGAACAGATGTAATCCTGACGGGTCTTTTGGTGGAGACCCTGGGAGGATTGTCGGAAATGGTGATTATCGAAACATCTTGATAAGAACTTTTGATAAGAGGTAGCTTTTCAAATAGGATTTCTTTGCTAGTCACCAGGCGCTGGACGCCTATATTTAGTAATAAACAGCCGTTCGGTAGAGACTTGCATAAGTGACAATCTTCATCGCAGCCTGGGAACAGGCCGACTCATATTAGATTTTGTTTAATGGTCAACAGAGGAGTAACTAAATCATTCACATAGGAAACAAAATGATCATCGTCAATGGCGTTGATACCTTGGCCATGTCTGGGCATTGGCGCCGTTATTACATTAGGCGTTTCCGGGGGATCAAATTCAATCTCTTTCGCATTGATAAGGTCTTGTACCTTATTCTTTAAGGCCCAACCGTCATTTGTATCATGCCCGGGCTTTCAGAATGATAGGCACATCGGGCGTTCGGGTTGTAGCGAGGAGAAGCAGTATTGGGGTTCTTGGGAGCTTCCTTTAAAGTTTCCAGATTGGTCTTTAGAAGGTGTGGCAAAACATGAGACGTGGTCATGTTAATCCGGGTAAATCGTCTCATGGGCGCTTCTGGTTTACGCTGATAATTTCACTGCTGATTTGACTCAGGGTTATAAATCATGACAGCCCCTACTGTCGGGCGACGGTCAGTTTTGTTTTGATTTCTAAAGTCATATGCAACACTGACCTCCTTCTTTCTAACAAAGGGCTTCTTCACCATACTCGAGGATGCATCTCTTTGAATTTTGCCACTTTTTATACCGGCCTCAACCCGCTCACCAGTCATAATTAATTCAGTAAACCCAGCTGAGGAGCTCCCAATCAGGTGATTGAAAAATGGTCCTGACAAGGTTCCTAGGAACATATCCACTAATTCTATGTCGGACAGAGGGGGCTGGACCCTGCCTGCGAGATCCCTCCATTTTTGAGCATAGGTTTTGAAACCTTCACCCGTTCCCATAGACATGCTTTGTAACTGCGTCCTAGTCGGAGCCAAATCAGCATTATACTGATATTGTTTGTAGAAAGCGGCGGACAACTCTTCCCAGTTGTGAACATTGGTCCCTTCCAATTGGTAGAACCAATCCAACTGCGTCCTAGATAAACTCTCCTGGAAGAAATGCACCAACAGATTCTTGTCAGCCGTGTGGGGTTGAATCTTTCTGACATATGACCTTAGATGTAGCTTCGGGCAAGAGGCACCGTCGTACTTGGCGAAAGTGGGGACCTTGAATTTTTGTGGGATGACAACCCCCGAGCTGAGTCTTAATTCTTTAAAGTCCAAACCGGGTACCCTTTGAATCTCCATAGCATTCAAACGATCCTTTAGCTGTTTGTATTTATCATCAATAGGAGGATACTTTTCCTCAGAGTAATCAGGCTCTTCCTCTCCTTCGGATGCCGGGTTGTTGTTCACTTCTTAGGTTTGATTATCTCCTTCGCCTGACGATGTTGCAAAGTCTAAAGTTCTCCTGGTCTATCCTTTAAACCTTCTTCCCATGATTACAACACCGGTTGGTTTCTTCGTTTTCTTCTTCTTCTCTTTAGCGAACAGAGTCTTCAACTCCTCTTGTCCTTTTGTCAGAGCCATGAGCATTTGTTGAAATTGGGCGTTCTGCGCCTGAAGATCTTTCACAGTCTGCTCAACATCCATCTTACTGAAATAAATAGTAGAAGGATAAGGTGACATGTTATGAGAAACCTGTATGATGTTATGATGGATGAAGATACAATATGCAAATGATTTCAAGGAAATTTAGAGATTTAAATTAGTTCGAACCAAAAAAGAACACACGTTATATTAAATAAAACCAAGTTTGAATACATCACGCCTCTTTGGGCTTTACAAAGAAAGAAACAAAATACAACAAAGCTCCTAAGACAAAAATACCGAACGCATTCTCTTTGGAGAAATGTAGGCATTCAAGTTTTTCTCTTCATGAAGCAGTTTGGTGAGCTCCAGAACCTTCTTCTCACTGGCGTAATACTGGGTTTCAAAGGTGTCTCACTCTTCCTTCAACTGAACCCAAGCTTTCTGCAGGTCTTCGAGAGAGGTAGGCATGTCAGGATGAAGAACGGTGTATGGGACATCTCCTTCGATAACAGGCTCAATGATGACAGGAAGGATGGAAGGGTAAGGCATCAAGAGACTCTGGGCACGAGCCCATACCCACCTAAGGTAAGGCTCGAGAGGGATATAGTTTTTATGTCCCAAAGTCCTACTGTCCACCTTGTTTACCATTCCCCAAGCACGTGTAAACCTCTGGGGGTAACCTTGGTCTTCTTTGTCATAGTCGAACACCAGACCTTGGGTGAGCATCTCGTGAGGTCCATCTCTTCGGGCATACCCAAACTGTCGAAGAGCTAAGCATGGGTTGTAGGTGATACCTCCCTTAATACCAAGCAGAGGTACATTAGGGAATTCCCCACAGTGGTTATTGATAGAGATATCTTTTAAGGATCTCGAGCAGCAACAGATATCCGAGTGGGTGAGAGACATCATCCTTTGAGACCAAGTCAGTCTTTGCTCGTTCTTCAATGCTGACTGAGGAAGTTGTGAAGTGAACCACTTAGCGAGTAGGGGAATACAACACAAAAGGGTGCCTCTTTTCTTCATGGTGTGGGTATGAAGGCAATGCAAGATGTCTCCTAGTAAGGTAGGTATAGGATTGCGAGAGAGAAAGACTTTGATGGCATTAACATCTATGAATTGGTCCGAATTGGGAAACAGAACCAAACCATAAATGAGGAGAGCTAGTATGTCTTCGAAAGCTTGGAAATCCATGTCATCCCAGAATGAACGAGGTTTTTCCAATAAAAACTTAGCTAGAAAGCCTTTAACCCCACTTCTTGTCTCCCAATTGGCTATGACTTCAGCCCTCTTCACATGTAAAGCTTCAGTGATGACTTCAGGTTTTGGAATCCCTTCTAAACCAGTGAATGGTATCTGATCAAGCACGGGAACCCCTAAGAGTAGAGAGAACTCTTCCAGTGTAGGTACCAACTGATAGTCCGGGAAAGTGAAACAATGATGTACGGAATCAAAGAATTAGAATAGTACACACATCATCTCTTCTTGGAAGTTGGATGTATCCAAACTGAGGAGTCAACCATATTTCTTGGTAAAAGGAGAATCCCTGGGCACTCTTGAGGCTAGCTCTTGAAGTTGAGGATGTGCTTTTATAAAGCTAATTCGGATGGTGTTTCTTCGGAGAGAATTCATGTCCTACAAAATAAAAACAAAGATAAATTTCGAAATCCTTGAAATGGTTAGTGAGTATGCATATGATGTTGATGATGCTTATGATGTTTATGTACAAGCAAATATATACACACACAACAAACAAATCCCTATGTTTTAGGCTCGCATGAGTTTTGTAGGTAAGTACCCTCTTCAAGTCTAGTCGGCTCAACCTGTCCTAGAAATAATGATCGGGTTCTAAAGGATCTCAATATCACAACCTTTTTTTAGGCATTGTCTCAGCACGACAATCTTTTCTTGCGGCCGAGATATCCCAAAAGTCTAGCCTCAATGAGTGTAGTATCGAGTATCAACCAATTTTCAGCTCTACACCGAAACCCGCTACCTCACTACGTCCTAATGGCCAAGTTTGTTCAATTAGGGTTCTAAGGTCAATTAGTGCTTCATGAAGCCACTCAGCGGCCCGATATTCTCCTCGATTCACCATGAGGGATATCGGTACCCACAAATGCGTCACACTAACATAGCCATTGTTTCAACCATATCGGTATATGCCATACAGTCTCCATAATCTATTGCTATTTACCTAAAAATGTGTCCCAGATCCGGGTGGAGGATCAAAGCAAGCCCAATACAAAGAACTAAATATAAAGCACACAAATCAAATAATGAAAGTGAGTAAAGGTGATCTAACCCTATGATAACCCCTTTTTTTTAGAACTTTCCCCAGCAGAGTTGCCAGTTCTGTGATACGGTGGGAGAACTGACTTGGTGTTGTTCGCGTTTTGATCGCATTTGTGCGGATAGCAAGAGTCGCCACCGACTTTTCTTTTATCCAAAAGGAAAGGTAAAATAGCACAGGAAATACCTTTCGAGATTATTTCTCGGGTTCGGGGGGTAGATTAGGAAAAGGGAAGGTATTAACACCCTTTTCATCCATGGTTTTCCATGGGCTCTTAGTTACTCGTTTAGATCACTTGCTTTTTGCTTTACAACGTGCTTGTGGTGTGGGCTTTGAAAGTATTTTTAAAATGTCTTTGTAATGGTTTTCGTTTCTATAAGAACGCGTACAAAGTTTTGTTTCAAAAAATAGTTCAAATAAGTGTTTGCGTGATGTGTTTTTGAAAGTGGTTTTTGAAAAGATATTTTGCAATGGTTCTCGTCTCTATAAGAGCGTATACAAAATGTTATGTCTTTTGAAAAATGTTTCAAAATGAAAGTGTCGGTGTAAAATGTCTTTTTGTTGTGAGCAAGCGAATAACTAAGAGCGAATCTACCTACTCGAAAGGTTTCAAGTGTTATTTTTTTCCTCCTTTAGATGTTACTATCTTACCATTGATTTGGTAAAAAGCCCCATCATTGGATGTGAAGGGACAGGCGTGGGTCAATCGTATAGTCATCGAAAGCAACTTATGAGACGTTTTAGAAATTTTCATAAGGGACTAGATCATTTTATCGAAGGCAACATCGAGGGTCATCGAGGGACTACGATCTTTTATCGAAGGGTCTTTGCTAAAGCGTACCATATTCGAAGGACATGACTGTTTTCCGAGGCAACGAGGGTGGTTACCCTAGAGGTGCGCGTGTAAAAAAGTGTGTTTGATTCAGGTTATTTTGTCTTTGAAGTTAGGTTATCTAGCGATCATTTTTTTATGTCTTGCCATACACGCCTAATTACTATACAGTATAAGGAAAACAGTAAATTGCGGAAATGGAAATTCTACGCTATTACAGAGTTTTCGGGAATGGGGGTACAATTTTTTACAAATGGGGATGAATTAATGCAATTAAATATCAAATAGACAAACAATACAACCAAATCGAATCGAGAAATTAGTCGAAATTAAAACAAGCTTATTAAGTAAACATTAATTGACAAAATAAGGAAATAAGATTCTTGTTTTTTTGAAAGAGTTTGAAAAGAAAACAAAATCTATTCTAAAAGAAATTAAACAAATTAAGAGAAAGTTAACTAAAAAATGTTAATTAATAAAAATATTTACAAAATATTTTGGTATTTTAAAAATGTATTCATGAGTGAAGAAATTAAAGGTCCTAATGTTTTATTACTAATTTGTTAATAAAGATTTTAAGTTAAGAGAAAAATTATAACCAAAGGAAATCTTAGAAACAAAGGGGGTGTAAGAGCAGAATTCGGGTGGGCTAAAGCAAACAAGCCCAAGAGTCATTTTTTATTTGTTTACCAAAAAGGAAACAAGGAAAACTAGAAAAGAAAAAAAAAGGTCCTGGGAGGTCTCAAACCCAGGACCTTACATCTAAACATCCAATGCCTCAACCATTACACTAACTTGATTCATTTGTCTACTAAGTTAATCAAAAATAACAAAAACTAAAATAAAAAAACGGGACAATGGGCTGGGCTAAAACTTAAGCCAAACCCGGATCCAATGAATTATCAAAGGGATTTCAAACCCTAGACTGAAACGAAACAGTCTCTCCTCTAACCTCTAACCCTAATTTCCAATCTCTACCCTCTCCATGCTTAAGGGTTTTCCATTTATGCTATAGCTCATTTCCTTCTAACAGCAACAACAATGTAAATTTATCTCCAATTTCCTATGTTCCTCCATTTTACTCATATGAATTAGAAACCGTGATAACCTAATTGTCCCTCGATCTCTTATCGGTCACTCACTTGATTAACCGTAATCTTCAAATATCCATTCCAGAACCTCTCTCAGTTCTCACTCTTCAATGAAACCTCTGTTCAAATCGCTTGTCTCAAACATTCATCACCCTCACTATCGCAACTCACCGATCATCTCTTAGAATTGTCATCACACTCGCACGACGTCTCTCGATTCCTCACTCAGTAATGGCTTACAGTAGAAAATAATGAACACAAGTTGCAGAAAATAGAGCAAAAAATGGAAAAGAGAAGGATAAAAACAAGGCCTTATGAGGCTCAGATTTACCAGCTCGATACTTGGGTGAGATTGCTCTGATCTTCTTTCTTGCTTTTTCTCTATTTGATTATGTAGATTTCTGAAGGGTTGTGATGAAGAGTTTGAAAGGGTTTTGAGCTATTTGTGATAAAGGGTTTGTGAAATTTTGGTTTTCAGTTGTTTGAAAACTGCTAGTTTTTGTTGTTTTTGATATAGGGTTTGTGGAATTTTTAGTTCTGTCTTGTTGCTGGTTTTTGTTGTTTTTGATATAGGGTTTGAGGCAGTTTTGTATAAGCTTTTGTTCTGTAATGTTGCTGGTTTTTGTTGTTTTTGATATAGGGTTTGTGGAAGTTTTGTTGATTTTGCTGGTTTTTGTTTATGATTTGAGACAAAGGGTTTGTATGAGCTTTTGTTCTGTAATGTTTTTGGCTTTTTTCTTCCCAATGTTAATGCTGAACCCTTGTATTATGTCCAAAGAGAGTGGGTTTGGGGGGAATATTTGTGGGTTTGAATATTTTCTGATATGCTGGTTTTGAACCTTTGAGTAGCAGGTTTCTGTTTTGCTATTTTTGTGTTATGGTTGGACTTGGTATGACAGGTTTTGTACTGTTATGGGCAGCATAACCTAGCAAGTGTTGGGCTGATTTTTGCAGCATTGTTAGCAGGCTGTAGTAGGTTTTTGGACAATTTCTTTGGTTTAGGTGATACTTTTCTAACTTGTCCCTATCTTCTTTCCTCTTTCATCTTTCAATGAAATAAAGCAACTTGCTTTTTACTCCAAATTCTAAAGGGTTTTGCAACATAGGGAAAATGATGATGCTAGCTTGTATGTCATCTGATTTTGCAGCCTATCCTTGCTGCTATATTGTTGTTGCTTGGGCAGCCTTGGACTTGCTTGCTATATTTGTTTTGTAGCCTATTCTTGCTGTTATATTGCTGTTGCTTGGGTAGCCTTGAACTTGCTTGCTGCATTATTTTTGTTACAGGTTTTTGCTTGCTGCACTATTGCAGCCTGCTGCCTGCTGTCTTATTGTAGCCTGTTGTTTGCTGCCTTTTATACTTTGCATATGCTGCCCTGTTTCTGTGATGTTGTGTGTTGTTTTGTGCTAGGAAGTTTGACTTGTATATTTGTTTCCTTTCTTGTGAACCAAGAAAGGAAACTTTCTTGTGATTTGCAATTGGGAAATGGATTGTGATGAAAAACAAACAAATATTCTGATTCCGAGTTGCAAAACCCTAATGATGAACTCATTTTTGCTTGAATTTTTCAATGCTTATTGTTTTCTAACTTCTTCTTTTTTTTCTTTTTTTACATGAACATGTGGCGTGGATAGCAAGCGAGGATGTGAATGGTCACTTGAAGATGAAACAACAGAGATTTGAAGAAACAAAATAAATGTTCTCTCTTTGTAGACAAAAACCTGTAGTTCTTTGTAACAAAACAACAAAAACTTGTAAATCAAACCATTTGTAATGTAATAAAATGAGGCCTTGAATAAATTTGTTGTAATGAATTTTATTGTTCAAGACTTGAATTTATTTAAATTTGTAAGTCTCAATTGAATGTTTTGGACTAAAACATCTTGGTTTGGTAACTTGGATTTTAAGCAATCACAAATGATTGGATAATCAATATGCCTTGTATTCCAATCAAACTTCTAAACAAAATAAATGTTTAAAAATTCTAACTTGGTTAACTTAATCCCAAAGTCATGGTCATCTAAATGATAGTCCTAACCTTCGCCTCTTATCCACACCAAATTTTCATTCAAAATGAAACTCGCACGCGATGATTGATAACAGTGGGACTTTATTGCTAAACAATAATGCTTTGAGAACCCTCATCAACCTTTACAAATTCCAAGATCAATGATGATTAAGAACATTTTGAAAACAAACAAATGACTTGCAACGATTTGATAACTTTCAAAGTTTTCTAAACACAATTTTCCTTCAATTCTTTAAAGATAAACCCATGAGCTACATCACACATGACCATGAGCAGAAATAAACGTCTCAAGGTCTTGTAATTTGAAGAAATCACAATTCTAGAAATTAGACGACTGTTATTTGAAATTAGGTCAAAATTCATGAAGTGACTTCCAACACATTCGAATTTCTAGTGATTTTCTACGTGTAATCAGTTCTTGATTTGTGAAGAGAAATTTGAGATGGCATCAAGGGGAATCATACACAAGAAAAACCATTCAAAAATTTTGAATAATGAAGAAGTTACGATCATTTGAATTTGTTCTCGCAAAAGGGCAGTTTTCAAGTCAATGTAGTCGTTTTCAGTTATCTGGACCATTGATTGAGCAAACTTGCAATGCGAGGTTTGAAAACTGATTTAAACAACCTTGAGGAGACATGAAGACCTATGAAGACCATTTGAAACCCTGAAGACTCAATTTTCTTTGAGAAACGTCAAACCCTAATTGTTGACTTACTGCCTAGGAAGAGAATCTGTCCGATCAACTTCTGAACCAAATTAGGTGTCTGAGAAACCCTAGGATAGCATCTTGAGTGAAAAATGGGAGGGAAAATTTTGGGGTACAACACTATGATACTTGTAAATGATGTATGGGTGCAAGATGTCGTTGGAATGTATCGGTAGCTTCGTATAACATCTTTGCCGGGAAAAATAAATTCCTGACTGCCGCTGAGGACGAAGGATATGAATCTTCAATCTTGTTTAGAATGTCTCTGTTGGGGATTCCTAATTTATGTTTGAGGATACTCCGCTGGGAATGTCTGACTTTTGTTTGGGGATAGAATAGTTCAGGAACCTCGATCGTTCATCGCTCTACTGGGGATTTTAGTTCTTATATACCCTGACTGGGGATAAAAGAGATGAATAACCTTCAGAGGTGCTATATGACCGAGTTTTAGATATGGACGTCACTCTTCTGGGGAGGATAAAATTTATATCTATCTCGGTTTCATATTCCATAGTAACTCTCTGGGGATAGCAGCATGGCTACACTTTGTGAGAGAGGGGAATTTTACTGGTGATTTGTAGTAGTCAGAGAAATGAATTTTTCTTGGGAAATTAAATTTCGTTGGAGAAATAAAACTTGCTGGGGAAATAGACTCTGGTGGAGAAATATACTTTATTGAGGAAATTAGCCATGTTGGAGAAGAGAACTCTGTAAGGGATTGTAGAGTGTTGGATAAATAAACTCAGCTGGGGAGTTAGGTTCCTGTGAACTATGCTGAGGAAGTTTCCGCCGTACGCTGGGGAAATGATCAAACTCCTTTATCCTCAAGGGGGATCTGCTGGGGAGTATGGTTATGTTAATAGCTATAAGATGCCCCAATTTCTGTCTTTAAGGCACATTAGACTTGCGAGGGATGTATCTCCGTTGGGAATAAGCTTGTGAGGGTAAATCTGTGGGGATTTCTCCGTGGGGATTCATGGACGACTTGAACGTTATCTGAAATCCTAGTGTCTTTAGTAAATGATGATTCATGTTGTTATGCATATATTTGTTAACAATAATCATATTCATATGCATATGTTCATTCAATTTAGTCATTGGACGTTTTTTCAAACAAAATAGAGAAAGTAAAACTAAATTTGAATGGTGAAATTGTATTTTTATTGATAATTTTCGTATAAACAGGCAATTTTTGTACATAGATACATAAATTCTAGTAAGAGGAAATCGTCATAAAATGAGAAGAAAATAAAGTAAAACAAAAAGAAAATAGCTATGTGGAAACGATCTCATTAAGTTTTAACTCTGCTATTGCCTTTATATCTTCAAGCATCTCATCCCTCAATGTCGGAAGAAGTGGTCTGAATTGATCTGCACCGTTTGAACTTGACATTGGTAACAAAGCTTGTTGTAAGTAGATGATCCAATGGGACATAGTTGTACGCTTTAATCCCTAAATTTTTCCTGGACCGCCCTTTCGAGTTTTTATTCTACCGGGATACCCTTTTTTGTCCAAGCCGCCTTTTCAGGTTTTCGACTCGCCGGGTGTACAATCTTTAAATTTATATCCCTAATTTTTGCCCGAACCCTTTTGATTCACCGGGATGTCCTTATTTTTTCCTTGGCCGATAAGCCTAGCTGGTCATATTCATGCGTAGTATTTTTTTACTATGTTTGCGTTCACAGGGTGTGGAAAGTCTTCACCGTCCATGGTGGTAAGCATCATAGCGCCTCCAAAAAAATCTTCTTGACTACAAATGGCCCTTCGTATGTGGGAGTCCATTTTCCCCTTGGATCACCATGTGATAGGATGATGCGCTTTATTACCAAGTCACCAGCCTGCTATTCACGATGCTTGACCTTCTTGTTGGAGGCTTTGAACATACATTTCTGATACATCTGACCATGACAAACAGTCGCAAGCCTTTTCTCATCAATCAAATTTAGTTGGTCCAACCTAGTCTGAATCCACTCGTCTTCGTATAAATCTGCATATTTCATAATCCCTAGAGATGGAATCTAGACTTCAATGGGTAGGACCGCTTCTATACCGTAGACTAGAGAGAATGGGGTTTCCCTAGTTGATGTTTGTACGGAGGTGTGGTAGCCATGAAGAGAAAATGGTAACATCGCATGCCAGTCTTTTTATGTCACCGTCATCTTCTATATAATCTTCTTAATGTTCTTATTGGCGGCTTCCACTGTGCCATTCATCTTCGGTCGATACAGAGAAGAGTTGTGGTGTTTGATCTTGAATTGTGTGCAGAGTTCCGTGATTATAGTATTGTTTAAATTAGTACCATTTTCCATGATGATCCTTTTGGAGATGCCATACCGACAGATAAGATTATGTTTAATGAACCGGGCAACAACATTCTTGGTAACAGAGGAAAATGGGGCTGCTTCAACCCACTTCGTGAAGTAATTAATAGTGACGAGGATGAAACAATGTCCATTAGAAGAAGTAGGCTTGATTTCTCCAATCATTTCAATGCCCCACATTGCAAAAAGCCAAGGAGCAGTCAAGACATTCAGAGAATCTGGAGGCACATGTACCTCGTCAGCATAAATCTGGCATTTGTGACAAGTTCTTGAGTGATGATAGAAATCAGTTTCCATAGTCGACCAATAATAACCCGCTCTCAGAATCATCTTAGCCATAGTATTCACACTGGAATGAGTACCAAAGATACCTTCGTGCATATCTTCCATAATTTTCTCAGCTTCCTTCTTGTCCATACAACGAAGCAGATTCAAATCATGGTTGCGCTTGTACAAAGTTTTGTTGCTAAAAAAGAACTTAGCAGAGAACCTCTGTAGGAATTTATTGTCATTGATAGATTATCCTTCAGGATACTCTTGAGCTTTGAGGTACCTCTTTACTTCATGAAACCAAGGCTTTTCTTCTACTCCATCAGTGTTAACCTCGTAGCAATGTGCTAGTTCGTCTAGTCTTTCGATAGTAATTTGAGGAGCCTCGTTGTCCCGCCTGACTTTGAACATAGATGACATGGTTGCCATTGCATCTGCCAAATGATTCTCTTCTCGTGGGATATATTCAAAAGTGATTTCCTCAAAGTACGAAATTAATGCCAATACATGCTCTCGATAAGGAATAAGGTTCAAATTCTTTCTACCCCACTCTCCCTTAACCTAACTGATTACCAGGGCCGAGTCCTCGTATACATTCAAGAACTTGATTCTTAAATCAATGGTAGCTTTGATGCTCATGATGCACGCTTCGTACTCTGCCATGTTATTGGTACAGTCAAAACATAATCTGGTAGTGAAGGGCGTATGGCAACCCTTGCGAGATACAATCACAACACCAATTCCATTACCAAGCGCGTTAGAAACTTCGTCAAAAACCATAGTCCATCGGGATCCTGGCTCAGGTCCTTCATACGATTCAGGTTCTTCACAATATGTAACTAGCATAATGTTCTCATCCGGGAACTTGAAATTCAAAGATTGATAGGTGTCTACAGCTTGATGAGCCAAGTGGTCATCCAGTACACTTCCTTTGATTTCTTTTCTGAGTGGTGTACTGAATATCGTATTCTGTTAAGACCATTTTCCATCGGGCTATTCTTCTGGAGAGAGCGTGCTTCTCAAATATATACTTTATGGAATCCATTTTATAGATCAACAAAGTAGTATGGGTCAACATATATTGTCTTAGTCAGTGAGCAGCCCATGCCAAAGCGCATCAAGTTTTCTCGAGAAGTGAATATCTTGTTTCACAGTCGGTAAACTTTTTGCTAAGGTAGTATATTGCATGCTCTTTTTGGCCAGACTCGTTATGCTGGCCCAATACACACCCCATTGAATTCTCCAACACTGTTAAGTACATGATTAAAGGTATTCCTTCAACTGGTGGCATCAGAATTGGAGGTTCTTGGAGGTACTCCTTGATTTTGTCAAAGGCTATCTGGAAGTCATCGTTCCACTTCACTACCCGATCTTTCTTCAGTAACTTAAATATTAGCTCATAAATAGCGGTCAGATGGGAAATAAATCAGGCAACGTAATTCAGCCATCCCAAGAAACCTCTGACTTCCTTCTCAATACAAGGGACTGGCATTTATTGAATAGCTTTTACTTTGGCGGGATCAACTTTAATACCTTTACCACTGACGACGAAACCCAGGAGCTTACCAGACCACGCCCCAAAAGTGCACTTGTTCGGATTCAACCTTAGCTTGTACTTTTTCAGCCTCTCAAACAACTTGTTGTAGATGGTAAAGATGTTCCTCTTTGGTATGAGACCTGGCTATCATGTCGTCGACGTAGACCTCTATCTTGTGATGGATCATGTCATGGAATAAAGCTACCATGTCATGCTAATATGTTCCTGTTGGCTCTTAAATTAGACAACCTTGTTTCATTAATATCAGCCATTAAAGCTGAAGGTTGTTTTCGATCAGCTGGGTCTGTCGAAATGCCCATCGGAAGATGACACTGTGCTTAGAAGATTTCTTCCAAGGGAGAAGTTGGTTGCCTTCGACGTCGAAGGTGTTTCTCGTCGAAGATGCTTCTCGACGAAGGTGTTCGATGGTTCAGAGTGGAACGGTTTGAAATTCAAGCATTTGGAGGGAAAACGGTTTCCAGCGGTTACCAAGTGCAACGTGCAAAGATCTAGAGCGTCGAACATTGAGAACGTGCCAAGTGGAATCATCTCGAAGCAGTGTAACTGCCCGACGGTTACTTGGGATGTTTTAGTATAAATAGTAGTAGTTCACGCAGTTTCTCGCGTGTGTTCACAATTATATACAAAGTCACTCATATAGATTCGAGTACCCAGCGTGTGAGAAAGAATTGTTGAGAATGTATGTGTGAAACACCACTTTTATTAATCAAAGTCATTTACTTTTTCCAGAAACTTTACTTGCTTTCTTCTTTACTTTCCCTGTCGAAGTCCTTTACTTCAAGCCTTCATTTATTTTACCAAGCCTATTTCTTCATGCAATTTACTTAAAGCCTCTTTATTTTATTGTCATTTAACCATTATCCAATTTAATCAAAACCTCAAAATCAACCTATGTCTTAGGATCAATCTGATCGATCCTGCGAGTAACCAAATAAGTAACCATTTGGAGGATCAGCGGTTGTTTACCAATAACCACGGTAAACAAATTGGCACACCCGGTGGGACTGTGTGTTGATTTTTGAACATAATCTCATCTTTTTCGAGGAGTGTTGCATGTTATTGAGAAGTGGTAGAATATACACTAACGATACCAATACTGCCAGAAGAAGGGAAGAGATGGCGAATCCGCCAAACAATAACGAAATCCCACAAAAAAATGTGGGAGCAACGGTTATCCCGACCGTAAGTGAAGCGATAACCGCTGGTTCAACACCAGCAGTAACGGTCACAGCAACGGGGCCATTACCTCCGTTCACAGGCCCCAGAGTGCCTTTGGGAACTCCCCCACCAAGGGGAAATTTAGGCACAAGGCCTTTTGTTCCCCCAGGATTTATGACAGGCGGTCATAATCGAGAACCGCTCTATGGCATGCCAACTTCTGACTTGGCTAGCCTGACGAATGCTGCGTCCACTTTTTCAGACCCTTTAGTGAGTGCCTCTTCGCCACTCCAAGGTTCTGGAGTAGGTATGGCGAATAGAAATAGGACCCAACTCTTAGGAGGAACGTCCCAAGTAGCACATGGCCTTACAAATGCCTCGACAACAGTCTTGAGGCAACAAATGGACGAAAGCAACCATGATATGGTGCAAATGTTGGCACAAACTTTAAGTACAGTGCTGAACCCTCTAATACAAAACACTACTCAATCGAATCAGCAGATGACAGCGCAAATGACGCGTTTGGCTAATTTCTTTGGAGTACCCCAACCTATTCGACAGCCCCAAAGGGCGCAAATAAGGGGAAACCAGGGTGTATTTTTAGAGGAAGAAACCACCATCAACCAAGTCCAACAGCCTGTCGAAGAAAACCTTAGGGCACGATTGGAGCAACCTGTCGAGGAACCTAGGGTAATAACCCCAGAGGTAAGGTTAGTTAACAGAAACCAAAATGCTGACGAAGTAGTTCAGCATATCCAATACCAAAACATGGGTTTGGAAAATAATCTGGAAACCATGATCGAAAGGATCATGACTCAAAATGGGATGAACATGGGCTTTCGAAGGCCCAACTTCACATCCCCGTTGTCAGAATACGTGTTACAAACAGACTTACCTCCTAGATGTAAAGTCCCCAAATTCACTAAGTTCTCTGGGGACACGACATAATCTACTGTCGAACATGTGGCGAGATACTTGATCGAAGCAGGAGATATTTCGAATAACGAAAACCTGAGGATTAAGTACTTCCCAAGTTCTTTAACAAAGAACGCTTTTACTTGGTGTGATACGGTGGGAGAACTGACTAGTGTTTTGCGTTCGTATTCGCACTTGTGCGGTTGAGCAAGAGTCGCCACCGACTTTTTATTTTATCCTAAAGGAAAGGTTAAAAAAAGCACAGCAAAAACCTTTTGAGATATTTCGTGGGTTCGGGGGGTAGATTATGAAAAGGGAAGGTATTAGCACCCTTTTCATCCATGGTTATCCATGGGCTCTTAGTTACTTGGTTTTTTAGATCACTTGCCTTGATTTTTGATTGCTTGAAAATGGTGTGTGTGTGGGTGCTTTTGAAAAGGTTTTGAAAAAGATGCCTTGCATAGGCTACCCTTGTAACAAGTCTTTACTCGAATGTTTTACAAAGGTGTTTGTCTTTTTGAAAAGTTGTTTCAAGGGTTTGAAAAGTTTGTTTGAAAGTGTTGTGGATTGTGTTTTTTTTTGAAAAGAAGGCAAGTGTTTTTGCAAATTGGTCTCAAGTAACTAAGAGTTTTGTCTACCCTATTGTACTCAAAGGTTTTTTGTCATGTTTTAACCCCTTTTAACAATTTTGTTCCACCATTGAAATTGATGGACAATCTTGCGTTTAGGAAGTTTATTCGGGACGGGCGCGGGTCATCGTATGAACCATGAATGCAATGATGCCAATTGTCTTTGGCAATTTGCTTTGAAGGGACTATGATCATTCCGTTTAGGCAACACTTTGAGACTTATGATCATTTGATTTTGTTTTTCCAAAGATACTTGACGTGCAAGCATGGCCCATTTTGGAAGGCAACATGTGGGATTACCCTAGGGGGTGCAAGTGTGATTGTGTATTGATTTCATGTACTTGTCTTTGTATTAGGTTATCTAGCGTTTGATTTTATGTACATGCAAACCCTAGGTCTAACCATGGTATAATTGGAAAACTGTAAAGTGCGGAAATGTAAAAATCTACGCTATTACACAATAGTATTCGGGAGTGGGGGTACAAGTGTATAAATGGGGATGAGACTTATAGTATCCAATAAGTTACAACCAAATCGAATTCGCAATCAAATGTAAATATCGAATATACAAATATAAGATAAACAAAATGTGTATATGGCAATGTGAATGGATTTGTATTGTATAAGTGCATAATGTGAAATATATTGTAAGTGTAAATGTGAGATGTATATGTATTGTGTGTAATTATTTACAGGTGCGACAATATGAAATTAATGCGAGATTAGGGTTTTTGACCTAAATATGTGTTTTAAGGAATCTTTGATTTGTATATTTTTAATATGTATAAAAGAAAAATGTTTTAACTTAGATGCTCAAGTTTTAATTAAATTGTGAAATGATGTTTTGAGAAAAGAAAATATTATGTATAAAAAGTATATTTTCATGTGTTATGTACAAAATGTTTTAAGATTAAAAGAATGGAAAAAGTTTTCAATTTTAATTACATGGTGTAAAGATGTATTTTTATTATTATATACAAAAAGTATTAAATGTCCAAAATTAAATTATGTATGTTAAAAAAGTATTTTTAAATTGTTATGTACAAAATATATTTTAATTAAAAGGATAGAAAAATATTTTTAATTTTAGTTATATGATAAAAAAAGTATTTATTATCTATGTTAAAAATGTAAAAAAGGTAATGTATTTTATTATGAATATGATTTTTGCAAAGAATAAATAGAAAGAAAATATTGTTTAAAAAGGGTTAGTGTTAATGTTTTTGTTAAAAGAACAAGAGGCATTTTAATGGGCTTAGGCGGATTAGAGGCAAGATAGGGGAGGGGGGTGAGAATTAAAATGTTTGGGATTGGATGCATCAGAAACGCGCTGGCCCATAGTGGAACAAACGTCTTAGGGTTTGAAACATATTTTCATTTGGAAAGCAAAGTTTTTAGGGTTTGAGCGCGCCGCTCACTTGTTCGTCTTCTTCCTCGCTTCCTTCGTCTCTCCAACCCAGGGCCATTGATTCCCTCCACCCTTCGACTACCGGGCGCCACCTCCGTCCTTGTCTCCTCACAGCTTGTTCAATTAAAGATGGCCAAAGAGGTAATGATTTTTTCTGGGCGTTTTAGGGTTTTTAACTGCTGTCTTTGCATGTCATGATTGAATCTTATTTTGTGTTTCATTGTTTCTGTGAGCGAAAAAAAGGGAAGAGAATGGGTTTATACCTTAGGTTTTTGGGAGATGGAGACGAGGCGGAGTGGAGGCGCTGAGGATGGCCGGTGGGTGGAGAACGCAGTGTTGTGATGAACTTAGCTTTGCAAGGTCTCCTGGTATTTCTGTATTAACCCTCTTGCTTAGGTTTTATGATGTGTTCTGAAAACCTTTTATTCGATTTCTCTTCTCTTCTACTGCATGTTGCCTTTGAGTATTCGTATGCTTTTGAATATGCTGAGCTTGTACTTATATATACTTTCTGAGATGCTTCCCTGAGTTTGAAATGTGATGCTTTGATATTTGTTGCTCCTGAACGAACTTTCTCTCTTCTTCTCTTGTTGCCCTGAACTTATCTTGAGTTGGATGCCTTTGGAATGTTTTATTGCCCAGTGATGTATGTTTGCTGAGAGCCTAGTGTTGAGTTGCCCTTGAGTATTCGTATGCTTTAGAACATTTTCTGCCTTGACATTTTGCCTGGAATGTCCTTCTGAGATGCCTCTTCTGTATGCTCACTTTGCCTTTGGATGTGTTTGCCTATGATGAAGAAATTCTGAGGCCTTAATGCTTGATGGTGTCTTAAACTTTTGAATGCTTGCTTGTATCGCCTTGTTCTGCTTGGATATGCTTGGATATGCTTGAGGGATTATGTTTTTGACTGGTACATGGCTTGGAGTCCTGGTTTAATACTTGACAGTAGGCAGGTTGTGGTCTTGCAGGCTTTAGGTGTTTATGGTTTATGATGATTTGTGCTAATGCAGGTTTGGTTGTGATGGTTTTAGGAGGTTTCTGGATTGGTTTTAGAAATGCTGGTTGATGTTAGCTTTGGTTAATTGTTGATATGGTTGTGCTTCAGGCCAGGATCTGGTTTATCAGGTTTTTTAGTTGGTTTCCTTCAGGCCAGGACCTCCTAGTTTGTATATTTTCTGTCTTTGTTTTCATGCAGTGGGGAGTCTTTGTGTATTTTTTTTCTCTATCCTGCTGAACTGAGTTCTCTTTTGTATATCTTTTTTTCTATCCCGCCTAAGCCTAAAACCTGAAAACCTGCTTCTATTCTCTCTTTTTTCTCTCTCTGTAGTACAATTGGATATTATTATATGATTATTTTTTGTACTATTTTCTGAAAGTGGCCACTTTATTCTGGGAAATGATGATTTAGAGTTAGCTTGCTTGCATAACTTTCCTCTGCATACTTTATCCAGCTTTTGTGCTCTTTTGATATCTTTCAAAATCTTTGCCAAATCTTCTTTTGACAGCTTGGGTAGATTTTTGTATTTTTTGACAGTAAGCTTGTACCTTTGGCTTTTGATAGAAAGTTGTAACTTGGATTTTTTCAGTTTGGTTTGAATTTGAAGTTTGAGATTTTGAAACTATGCAGCTTGATATTCTATGCATTTTGACATTTGCATTTTTTCAACTTTGCATAAAAATTCTTCCCTCTCTGTGAACCGGGAGAAATCCCGTGATTTGCAGAGAGGGTTAACTGATCCCAGTCAGTGGCCCTTAATGATGAGTGTAATTTTATCTGTCTTTTTTAATTCAACTACTTTCTGACTTTTCTTCCTTTTTTCTTTTGCAGGTGAAAAATGGAACACCGGAGCGAAGTGAAGAACGAAGAATTAGAAATAAATAGGATAGTTTTTTATTTTCAATTTAATTTTTGTACACTATTATTATATTAAATACTTCGTAAATAAATACTTGTATCAAATAATAATTGTAACAAACATTAAATATGAAATAAAAATTCTATTGATTCAATTAAATCTTTTCAATTCCTTTTCCTTAATTATTTACTTGTTATTTATAGTTCCTTAAATTAAATAAAATGAAAGTTAAATTTCAAGTATTTAATTCTTAGAACAATAAATAATCAGTTAAACAATGATTCTCCGTCGATCAGAATAAACGAACTTGACGTCTCCATTATTCGAAGCAACACACAGTCGAACACAAAAAGCTGATCAATCGCAATCCTTTCTTATTGATTTCTTACCAAGCACTGTAGATCCAAATTGCATATTTCTTTTGACCGACTTAAACAAACCAACGTGAATCCAAACCAATTGCCTCTTTTGCTTATTAAATTAAAAACAATGCGCATTTAACCCGAATCTCGGAATAAACTGCGACGTGCTGTGGAATTCTAATCTTTCTGAGAATATGCCCATAAAACCTTAATTCCTGATTAAATGCCAAATAATGCTCGCCTGATCAAAATTGAACCAAAAATCATCAAAAACCCTAAGCCAACTGTGAAACAATCCAGAGTCCTGAAAATCAGTAAAAACCCTAATTTCGCTTGACTGACGAGAAAAGTCCGCTTGTCCGATTCTTGAGCCAGTTTGAAAAATTAGGAAAGGCTTGAAGCTGAGATTTATTGGGGAAAAATGCGAGGGAAAATTTTGGGGTACAACAGTTGCCCCTGTTCAATCTTCTTGGACCTGAAGAGTTAGATTGGCAAGTTTGCCTTTCGCGACTTGAAGGTAAAAGAAGATTGGACACTAAAGTGCCCAGAAAATTTGCACTCGGCGATATGATGGTAGATGTGAATGGGTTTACAGATGCCATTTGGTGATGGGCTTAAAGATGCCATCTGGTGACTGCTGGTAGGAGGATGGGCTTATAGATGCCATCTGGAAATGTTGAACTGTATGTCAATGGTGAGTGGACAGGTATCAAGAGGGCCTCCATGTTTCCGAACATCTCTGAATCGGGGTCCGAATAAGCAACAGATTGACGTCCATGTCTGGAGAATCTGTAAACTATTTTCAGGAGTTGGGATTGAATAAGCAATGGAGCAGCATCCGTTGTTGGGAAGCGTCCGTAAACTATTTTCAGAAGTCTGAACAAGTTGGTAGATTGACATCCGTTGTTGGGAAGAATCCGTAAACTGTTTTCAAAAGTTGCACCTGAACAAGTTGGTAGATTGACATCCGTTGTTGGGAAGAATATGTAAACTGTCTTCAGGAATTGAGAAGAGTCTGAACAAGTTGGTAGACTGACATCCGTTATGGGGAAGAATCCGTAAACTGTTTTCAGAAGTCTTGAAGTTGAAGAGGAACCGGTGTAGGGTTTCTTGATAATGCGTCCGAATGGATCTGGAATAAGTATCAGAATGTTGCCGTGTCCGGGTCATATCTGAACTATTTCTGGGTGAATCTCGGGAGATGATCTTTGTCTGTCGACTGATCTTACCTGAAAAGGTGAAGGGTTAGTTGTATGCAATGTTATGATGCATGACGCAATGTACGTGACATCAATATTTATGAATGTGATGGATGCGCATGTGAGCTGATGAGATAATATTGTTGAGGATAAATGAATCCGAGATGGCTGAAGATAAAAGCATCTTGACTGCTGCCGGAAAAAATAAATCCTTGGCTGCTGCTGGGGAAGAGAATTCCTGATGACCTCTACTGGGGAGTTCCAAACTAGTAGACTCCTGCTGGGGAGGTCAGATTGAGAATCTTCAGCTTAATGGGAAGTAACTCTGGCGACTTCACTGGGGAACTCAAGATTTCTCTTCCTAAGACTCTGTGGAGAGAAGGCTCATTAGTCTGGCTCCGCTGGGGATACTGAAGCTTAAACTCTGAGGGGAATTGAATTCCGGAGGATTCTCTGGCTGGGGATTTGCAAAGATAAGTTACTGCTGGGGAATTTTGATGAACTCCGCTGGGGATAGGGAGAATTTTGGCGAGCGCAATCTTCCGTGGTGGTTAGCTTGAGAAGAATCTGAACAAGCGATAGGTTAACATCCGTTTACTTGGAGAACCCGTGAACTGTTTTCAGAAATCTTGAAGTTGAATCAGCAATAGAGCCGCATCCGTTGTTGGGAAGCGTCCGTAAACTAATTTCAGAGGTTGCATCTGAACAAGCTAATAGATTAACATCCGTTACTTGGGAAGAATCCATAAACTGTTTTCAGAAGTCTTGAGAAGAATCAGCAATAGAGCCGCATCCGTTGTTGAGAAGCGTCCGTAAACTAATTTCAGAGGTTGCATCTGAACAAGCTGATAGATTAACATCCGTTACTTGGGAAGAATCCATGAACTGTTTTCAGAAGTCTTGAAGTTGAATCAGCAATAGAGCCGCATCCGTTGTTGGGAAGCGTCCGTAAACTAATTTCAGAGGTTGCATCTGAATAAGCTGATAGATTAACATCCGTTACTTGGGAAGAATCCATGAACTGTTTCAGAAGTCTTGAAGAGGAACCGGTGTAGGGCTTCTTGATGATGAGCTTGTGTAAAACTGCATCGGTTTTGAACACTTTTGACATTCGAATGCCCTAAGTGGTGATGTAGATAAATTCCTGGCTTGTTGCAGGTGTTGATCTGGAATTCTTCAGACATCCCCTGGCTGGATACAGGAATCGAATCTGGAAAGGTGATAGTTGACAGATATGCCCTGGCTGGATACAGGAATCGAATCTTCAAACTCTTCAGAAGTGCCCTGGCTAGATACAGGAATCGAATCTGGAAAGGTAATAGTTGACTTGTTGAACACTTTTGACATTCGAATGCCCCAAGTGGTGAAGAAGGAGTCTTGAATCAGATTACTCTGCACATTGAGAGATTTCCTGAAATCTTGACGGGACTGCCCCAGGTTAATTGGATTTTGAAAGATCTGTTGGACCTTGACTGGACTGCCCCAGGTTAATTGAATTGTGACATGTCATGCCCCTTGTTGATAGGAGATTTGATGGAAGTGTTATCCTCTTGAAGTGATTTTGACTTACTGAGAGAGTTTTCGTTCCTCCGAACATTCGCTGTATGAATTTCTTCGCTGTCAAACAAAAAGGTCAAATGCAGACAGTGATATTCGGATAATGCAAAGTTTATGTTTGTCTCGAAGTTTTGAAAAATTCATTTTTTAGCAGAAAACTTTTCATAAGACAAGTCAACACAAGATTTGGAGTAAGCCCTATAGGAGTCAGGATACCTTTTGTAACAGTATGCTTTCGAACTAACCCATGCTTCAATTAGGACTTTTGAAGGGTTGTAATGTGGCCTGGTTCACGGTTTAAGAATCAAAAGATAAAGGCTCAAAGTATATTTGTACCCACCCGCCCTTCGTGATGTTCTTCAACCTAAGCTCAGTTAATTGTGCGTCACACTCTGTTTTGAGTTTGGAACGACTTTCGGGCGATGGTTCACCAGTTGAATTTGGGGAGACAGTCATCATCTCTTTTTTCTTTCTTCAACATTTTTCATGTTGTTGAGGATTTTGTAATGACCTCACTATTTTGATTTTGATTTGTTATCCCTAACTTTTGCCTGACTGTTACCGTTTTCCGGGATTACCGTCAGCGGGATGCCCCAGCTTTCTTAAGCCTCCTTTATAGGTTTTGGCTCCGCGGGCTTTTCTCTTTTGAGAGATTGACTGTCTATGTGATAGGGAACCACCCTTGTCTTTTGATTCCAACGGAATGTTTTCTTTTTCGACGTCGTTCATTGTATTAAGAAGTGAGAGTTAGCGACTTCAATGCGCATTTTCTTTTGAATTAACTGAGATACTACCCTGCCCCAGGTTTACATCAAAGGTTTTGATCGTTTTAGAACAGAAAACTCCTACTTCTTTGGCTCAAAGGGGTGGACTAGGGATTAACTTCCTTATAACTCCAATGTTTGGGATTTGAAAGAAATGCCTGTACATCATCAGCAAGGTCTGTTCAAAAGCATATTGTATAAGATCAAGGTATTGTTTCGTCATCCTCCCTCTAAAGGCTTACAGCTTTTTATCAAGAGTCAAATATCATAAAGAAAAGCATAAGAGTAGTGAAACGAATGGATGAATTCAAGACAAACATATGCAATGCATTAATGAAAACAGAGTTTAACATCAACAGATAATTGTTTGACAAAAAAAAGAAATTACAACTTTGAAAATTCAAAAAGAAGCAAAAGTCTTTCAGTTTGAGCTTCGTCACTTCAAGCGGGGAACCCTTTAACGGAAGATTTTCATCTCGCCGTCTGGCATGAATTCCAGCACCCCAATGTCAACCAGATCTTGAATCTTGTTTTTCAAGGCCCAACAGTCGTTGGTGTCGTGTCCCGGGCTGTAGGAGTGGTAAACACAGAATGCGTCGGGATTATAGTGAGGAGAGGAGGTATTGAGCTTCTGAGGAGGGTCCTTTACAGTAAGTAAGTTGACCTCCAACAGGCGCTTCAGTATGAAAAATGATGGTATTTCAGTCTCCGTGAACTGTCTTCCCGACTTTTCTTGTTTACGCCGATTGCCCCGTTGACGCTGGCGAGGTTGTTGATGGGTTCGTGACCCTGAAGCTAGCAAATGAGCTTTCCCCTTGTCTTCTTGAGTTGATGGAGGCTGAGCGGTGACTTGCTCTTCGACCTCAGATGTTTGCCCCAGTTGGTTGTTTGGAAGCAGTTGGCGGACAAGAACTCTGAGTTCCTCTTGTCTTTGAGATAGGTCTTGGATAAGAGCCATCTGGCCCACTAACTGTCCCATCATTTGGGTCCTCAGTGTTGTCAGATCAAACTGCAGCTCCGCAATCTGATCACTCCTGGCATTGTTGGAACTCCCCAAGCCCTTGGTGAGGAGAGCTTTCATCTCTTCTTGCCCCAGAGACAAGTTCAGGAACATCTCCTGCAGCTGAGCAGTCTGGTCTTGGATGTCTTTGACAGACCTTTCTAGAGCCATCTCTTGCTGAAATAAACAGCAGGAGAGTAAGGAAACCTGAAAAGGGAAAGACTGTCAAAATGCAATGCATGATATGTGAATGCAATGCTTTCAAGGACCTCTTGGGGTAAACACAAGAAAATGTTAGAGGTTGAACTCTGCTCTTAGATTGGAGATCTCTGCACCGGTGGACGTCCTTCCACGAGAATCAAGCTCATCATGTCGAGTGGGTCATAGCCACTGATTCAAGTTGTTGCACTTGATCTTTGTTTGGAGAACTGTGTATCGGTGGATGTCTTTCCACGAGAATCAAGCTCACCATGTCGAGTGGGTCATAGCCACTGATTCAAGTTGTTGTACTTGAACTTTGATGGTATTGGTTAGGGGAGAAACCCCCTGCCCCTTGATAGACGTCTGGTTCAACGTAACCCTGCATCAAAAGAACCCTCGAGATCCTTGAAATGGTTATTGAAAATGCTATGGTATGATGTCATGATGTTATGTACATGTATGCACAAGCAAGTGAGTGTATATACAGGCAAACATATTCACACGAAGCACACAAGGCCTTAGGTTTAGGCTTGCATGAGGTTCAGGTACTACCCTCTTGAAGTTGGTGGGCTCAACCTGTCCTATTAGAAGTAACCGGGTTCTAAGGATCCCAATATCACTGGATTGCTTTCATTGTTCATCGTTTCGATTTAGCCACTGAACTGGCGACCGAAATATTCCAGGAAAGCAACCCTCAATTGAGTGTAGTATCGAGTATCAACCAACCTCAGACTGCACCAAAGTTAGTTATCTCAGTACCCTAAAAAAGGCCAAGATGGTTCGATTAAGGTTCCTAAGGTCAGTTGATGCTTCGCGACACCACGCGGCGGCCCCGTACTCTCCTTGACTGAACTCAAGGGTTACCGGTACACACCAAAGTGCCACATCAACGTAGCAGACTGCTTCAACCATGTCGGTATACCCCGCACAGTTCCCTCACAGCCTTGTTGCTACTTTCTAATAAGGTATCCCCAGATCCGGGTTAGGATCTATAAAACTCCGATACAAAGCCCACAAATGTAAAAGCAAACAAAGCAATCAATTGAAAACAAAGGTGATCTAAACCCTAAGGTAACCCCACTTTGAAATCAGCCTCCCCAGCAGAGTCGCCAGTTCTGTGATACGGTGGGAGAACTGACTAGTGTTTTGTGTTCGTATTCGCACTTGTGCGGTTGAGCAAGAGTCACCACCGACTTTTTATTTTATCCTAAAGGAAAGGTTAAAAAAAGCACAGCAAAAACCTTTTGAGATATTTCGTGGGTTCGGGGGGTAGATTATGAAAAGGGAAGGTATTAGCACCCTTTTCATCCATGGTTATCCATGGGCTCTTAGTTACTTGGTTTTTTAGATCACTTGCCTTGATTTTTGATTGCTTGAAAATGGTGTGTGTGTGGGTGCTTTTGAAAAGGTTTTGAAAAAGATGCCTTGCATAGGCTACCCTTGTAATAATTCTTTACTCGAATGTTTTACAAAGGTGTTTGTCTTTTTGAAAAGTTGTTTCAAGGGTTTGAAAAGTTTGTTTGAAAGTGTTGTGGATTGTGTTTTTTTTGAAAAGAAGGCAAGTGTTTTTGCAAATTGGTCTCAAGTAACTAAGAGTTTTGTCTACCCTATTGTACTCAAAGGTTTTTTGTCATGTTTTAACCCCTTTTAACAATTTTGTTCCACCATTGAAATTGATGGACAATCTTGCGTTTAGGAAGTTTATTCGGGACGGGCGCGGGTCATCGTATGAACCATGAATGCAATGATGCCAAGTGTCTTTGGCAATTTGCTTTGAAGGTACTATGATCATTCCATTTAGGCAACACTTTGAGACTTATGATCATTTGATTTTGTTTTGCCAAAGATACTTGACGTGCAAGCATGGCCCATTTTGGAAGGCAACATGTGGGATTACCCTAAGGGGTGCAAGTGTGATTGTGTATTGATTTCATGTACTTGTCTTTGTATTAGGTTATATAGCGTTTGATTTTATGTACATGCAAACCCTAGGTCTAACCATGGTATAATTGGAAAACTGTAAAGTGCGGAAATGTAAAAATCTACGCTATTACACAATAGTATTCGGGAGTGGGGGTACAAGTGTATAAATGGGGATGAGACTTATAGTATCCAATAAGTTACAACCAAATCGAATTCACAATCAAATGTAAATATCGAATATACAAATATAAGATAAACAAAATGTGTATAGGGGAATGTGAATGGATTTGTATTGTATAAGTGCATAATGTGAAATATATTGTAAGTGTAAATGTGAGATGTATATGTATTGTGTGTAATTATTTACAGGTGCGACAATATGAAATTAATGCGAGATTAGGGTTTTTGACCTAAATATGTGTTTTAAGGAATCTTTGATTTGTATATTTTTAATATGTATAAAAGAAAAATGTTTTAACTTAGATGCTCAAGTTTTAATTAAATTGTGAAATGATGTTTTGAGAAAAGAAAATATTATGTATAAAAAGTATATTTTCATGTGTTATGTACAAAATGTTTTAAGATTAAAAGAATGGAAAAAGTTTTCAATTTTAATTACATGGTGTAAAGATGTATTTTTATTATTATATACAAAAAGTATTAAATGTCCAAAATTAAATTATGTATGTTAAAAAAGTATTTTTAAATTGTTATGTACAAAATATATTTTAATTAAAAGGATATAAAAATATTTTTAATTTTAGTTATATGATAAAAAAAGTATTTATTATCTATGTTAAAAATGTAAAAAAGGTAATGTATTTTATTATGAATATGATTTTTGCAAAGAATAAATAGAAAGAAAATATTGTTTAAAAAGGGTTAGTGTTAATGTTTTTGTTAAAAGAACAAGAGGCATTTTAATGGGCTTAGGCAGATTAGTGGCAAGATAGGGGGGGGGGGGGTGAGAATTAAAATGTTTGGGCTTGGATGCATCAGAAACGCGCTGGCCCATAGTGGAACAAACGTCTTAGGGTTTGAAACATATTTTCATTTGGAAAGCAAAGTTTTTAGGGTTTGAGCGCGCCGCTCACTTGTTCGTCTTCTTCCTCGCTTCCTTCGTCTCTCCAACCCAGGGCCATTGATTCCCTCCACCCTTCGACTACCGGGCGCCACCTCCGTCCTCGTCTCCTCACAGCTTGTTCAATTAAAGATGGCCAAAGAGGTAATGATTTTTTCTGGGCGTTTTAGGGTTTTTAACTGCTGTCTTTGCATGTCATGATTGAATCTTATTTTGTGTTTCATTGTTTCTGTGAGCGAAAAAAAGGGAAGAGAATGGGTTTATACCTTAGGTTTTTGGGAGATGGAGACGAGGCGGAGTGGAGGCGCTGAGGATGGCCGGTGGGTGGAGAACGCAGTGCTGTGATGAACTTAGCTTTGCAAGGTCTCCTGGTATTTCTGTATTAACCCTCTTGCTTAGGTTTTATGATGTGTTCTGAAAACCTTTTATTCGATTTCTCTTCTCTTCTACTGCATGTTGCCTTTGAGTATTCATATGCTTTTGAATATGCTGAGCTTGTACTTATATATACTTTCTGAGATGCTTCCCTGAGTTTGAAATGTGATGCTTTGATATTTGTTGCTCCTGAACGAACTTTCTCTCTTCTTCTCTTGTTGCCCTGAACTTATCTTGAGTTGGATGCCTTTGGAATGTTTTATTGCCCAGTGATGTATGTTTGCTGAGAGCCTAGTGTTGAGTTGTCCTTGAGTATTCGTATGCTTTAGAACATTTGCTGCCTTGACATTTTGCCTGGAATGTCCTTCTGAGATGCCTCTTCTGTATGCTCACTTTGCCTTTGGATGTGTTTGCCTATGATGAAGAAATTCTGAGGCCTTAATGCTTGATGGTGTCTTAAACTTTTGAATGCTTGCTTGTATCGCCTTGTTCTGCTTGGATATGCTTGGATATGCTTGAGGGATTATGTTTTTGACTGGTACATGGCTTGGAGTCCTGGTTTAATACTTGACAGTAGGCAGGTTGTGGTCTTGCAGGATTTAGGTGTTTATGGTTTATGATGATTTGTGCTAATGCAGGTTTGGTTGTGATGGTTTTAGGAGGTTTCTGGATTGGTTTTAGAAATGCAGGTTGATGCTAGCTTTGGTTAATTGTTGATATGGTTGTGCTTCAGGCCAGGATCTGGTTTATCAGGTTTTTTAGTTGGTTTCCTTCAGGCCAGGACCTCCTAGTTTGTATATTTTCTGTCTTTGTTTTCATGCAGTGGGGAGTCTTTGTATATTTTTTTTCTCTATCCTGCTGAACTGAGTTCTCTTTTGTATATCTTTTTTTCTATCCCGCCTAAGCCTAAAACTTGAAAACCTGCTTCTATTCTCTCTTTTTTCTCTCTCTGTAGTACAATTGGATATTATTATATGATTCTTTTTTGTACTATTTTCTGAAAGTGGCCACTTTATTCTGGGAAATGATGATTTAAAGTTAGCTTGCTTGCATAACTTTCCTCTGCATACTTTATCCAGCTTTTGTGCTCTTTTGATATCTTTCAAAATCTTTGCCAAATCTTCTTTTGACAGCTTGGGTAGATTTTTGTATTTTTTGACAGTAAGCTTGTACCTTTGGCTTTTGATAGAAAGTTGTAACTTGGATTTTTTCAGTTTGGTTTGAATTTGAAGTTTGAGATTTTGAAACTATGCAGTTTGATATTCTATGCATTTTGACATTTGCATTTTTTCAACTTTGCATAAAAATTCTTCCCTCTCTGAACCGGGAGAAATCCCGTGATTTGCAGAGAGGGTTAACTGATCCCAGTCAGTGGCCCTTAATGATGAGTGTAATTTTATCTGTCTTTTTTAATTCAACTACTTTCTGACTTTTCTTCCTTTTTTCTTTTGCAGGTGAAAAATGGAACACCGGAGCGAAGTGAAGAACGAAGAATTAGAAATAAATAGGATAGTTTTTTATTTTCAATTTAATTTTTGTACACTATTATTATATTAAATACTTCGTAAATAAATACTTGTATCAAATAATAATTGTAACAAACATTAAATATGAAATAAAAATTCTATTGATTCAATTAAATCTTTTCAATTCCTTTTCCTTAATTATTTACTTGTTATTTATAGTTCCTTAAATTAAATAAAATGAAAGTTAAATTTCAAGTATTTAATTCTTAGAACAATAAATAATCAGTTAAACAATGATTCTCCGTCGATCAGAATAAACGAACTTGACGTCTCCATTATTCGAAGCAACACACAGTCGAACACAAAAAACTGATCAGACGCAATCCTTTCTTATTGATTTCTTACCAAGCACTGTAGATCCAAATTGCATATTTCTTTTGACCGACTTAAACAAACCAACGTGAATCCAAACCAACTGCCTCTTTTGCTTATTAAATTAAAAACAATGCGCATTTAACCCGAATCTCGGAATAAACTGCGACGTGCTGTGGAATTCTAATCTTTCTGAGAATATGCCCATAAAACCTTAATTCCTGATTAAATGCCAAATAATGCTCGCCTGATCAAAATTGAACCAAAAATCATCAAAAACCCTAAGCCAACTGTGAAACAATCCAGAGTCCTGAAAATCAGTAAAAACCCTAATTTCGCTTGACTGACGAGAAAAGTCCGCTTGTCCGATTCTTGAGCCAGTTTGAAAAATCAGGAAAGGCTTGAAGCTGAGATTTCTTGGGGAAAAATGCGAGGGCAAATTTTGGGGTACAACACTTGGTTTACAACTCTCCCCCCCAATTCGATCCATCATTGGACCCAGTTGGAAAGATTGTTCCACGAGCAATTCTACATGGGGCAAACCAAGATAAGCCTGAAAGAATTGGCCAGTGTAAAGAGACGTTTCACTGAACCTATAGACGAATATCTAAATAGGTTTAGGTTGCTCAAAGCGAGATGTTTTACACAAGTGCCGGAACATGAGTTAGTCGAAATAGCCGCAGGCGGTTTAGATTATTCCATTAGGAAGAAGTTAGACACCCAATACCTGAGAGACATGGCCCAACTGGCCGATAGAGTTCGACTGGTAGAACGCCTCAAAGCTGAAAAAGCAAAGGCAACGAAAGCTCATAAGAGAGAGAGGATAGCGTATGTTGAGATGGACGACGAAGATCCAGAATCCTTCGACGATACTATAACTGTCGAAGAAGGAGAAGTCGATTTAGCGGAACTAAAACAAGGGCCAGCATACTCTTGCAAACTGTTAGTCCCCTCAAGTGGGAAAAATCCCATTGGTCCAGAAAGGACCAACGATAGGTTCCCCAAAAAGACTTATAGTTTTGACATTACAAAATGTGATGAGATATTTGACTTGCTTGTAAAAGATGGCCAAATGATAGTACCCCCAGGGGTAAAAGTGCCTCCTCTTGATCAAAGAAAGAAGAGAGGCTTTTGCAAATATCATAATTTTTTGGGCCATAAAACTTCTCAATGTTTTCTTTTCAGGAATCTTGTGCAAGACGCTATTGAAGAAGGGAGGTTGAAGTTTGCTGACAAGACCCCCATGGCTGTCGACTCTAATCCGTTGCAGGCTGAAGCCCACTATGCTGAGCCCTCAGAGGTGAACGTGATCGAGGCATCCAGGAGCCAGTCGAAGAGGCCAGGAATCACAATGGTCGAAGTCTCAAAGGACCATATCAACATGCCAATCTTTGGCAGTTTTTCTGGGAATTTATCCAGAAAGACAATTGAAGCGGTTCAGAAAGCGGTCGAAAGCCTAAACCTGGAGACCGTTGAAGCACAAAAAACTGGACCAAAACCCAGTTCTCACTTGGCCACAGTTCAAGGCCAGACGGAGAATTTGGAGATTCAAATGAAGCAGTTGACTCTTGCCAACAAAGATACAATGAATGTCAACATGGTCGAACTCTCTGACCCAAAAGCATCAGAGGAGGCCATGAGGCAAGAACAAGCTAACAAGACTGCTTTCCCTCGGGAAAATGAAAATCTGGCAGATTTCCTGCAAAGATGCCAGAAAAAGAGGTCAGAGGTGATGCTGTGTCCAAGATGCAGTTCGATCTTTGACAAAAAAGCTGCTGAGCATATTCAAGGCGTAAGAGCAGGAAATAAGAGAAGGGAAAATGTTGATTTTCGACATGACCCCAGAAGAGCCTCCCAAAGAGGTTCAAACCAAGAAAAGAGGCCATTGACTTTCAGGCCTCCAACTAATGTGCCAGTAGATATCTGGTACAAAACATTTGGTCGAAAGAGGCCAAGTGAGGAGAGATGGCACTCTTTCAACGTGCCAAGGGGTTCATCTTTAACACAAAAGAAAGAGCCTCAAGTTGCTGCACCTAAAGTTGCACAAGTGTCAAGCAACTACAAAGGGAAAAATCCCATGTCTCGATCTCAATGTAGGAGATACCAAAGGAGACGAAAAGCTGAGAGGGAGGCTGCCAATGAACCAAAGGCAGACACCAGTTCAAATGTTCCTCTAAGGAAGCAAAGGAAACCTCTGGAAAGAGAGCCGGTAACCAACAGGCTAGTTTGGCCTAACCAAGGTGAAATTGAAGACGAAGATGGTTCTGAGTCTGATGATACTTTGGACATAATGGTGAATATAGTCTCAGTGCTGCCCAGAGAATTCAACCAACAGGTGGAGGTCGAAACAAGTGACTGGGAAGTGGAGCAAGAAATGGCCAAACATAGGCCAGTGTGCTATTTCGTCATGGACAATGGCACTACTGAGGAACAAAATGGGTTCTTCGAACCACCTACAGAGGCGATGAAAAATCACCTCAAGCCTTTATTTATAAGGGCTAAACTCGAAGAAACTACAGTGAATAAAATCTTGGTGGATTGTGGGGCAACCATCAACATTATTCCTCACTCTATGCTAAGGAAAATTGGCAAAAGGGATGAGGACATTAAGCCTCACAACATGGTCTTGTCGAACTATGAGGGCGGCATAGGGACCACTATGGGAGTGATCCAACTGGATATCAAGGTAGGATCTATCCTTTGACCAACAATGTTTATGGTCATATCGGCGAAACCTAACTACAATCTGTTGTTGGGTCGTGAATGGATTTATGGTGTTGGAGCTGTGCCATCATCAATGCACCAGAGCTATTACCTGGGCGAAGTGAATCACCTAGGGCTGGCAGATTTCGACAAGAACTTGGCTCACATAGGGCCATGTCCAACACCTGACTTCGACTTGGCGCCAGCGCCAAATACTTTTTGTTCCCTATACCTGCACCCTGAGCATGGTTTTCAATGGGACAGAGAAGACTTGTCCCACATAGACTTCAGTGGGTTAACTGATATCCAACCAACTGGTTGGGGAAGTGAATTCAGTGATAATGACTGAGTCACAATCATTAAAGCGAATTTCGGCTTATGTAGCCGAAATAAAGATGATAACGGCTCTCGAAGCCGAAGTAAAGTACATGGCCACACAGGCCAATGATCAACAGTTATCTGCTGCAGGTCCAGGAAAGGATTTCGATCCAGAACCCCCTGATATCATGCCAGAAGGAATGCAGGAACAGAGGCTCGACGCCATCTATGACGATGAGCCTTTGGGCTTCGAAAAGGACCCCTTGGCGAACAACATTAAAATGTTAGCGCAAGATCCTTTAGAAGAAATCAACTTAGGCGAAGGGTCAGAGAAAAAGCCAACTTACATCAGCGCCAAAATTGACCCAGAACTTAGGTTGGAAGTAATCCAATTGTTGAAAGAGTTCAAGGACTGTTTTGCATGGGATTACGACGAAATGCCTGGTCTCGACAGAGGATTGGTAGAACTTCAGTTGCCAATCAAACCTGGGAAGAAGCCAATCAAGCAAAGTCCAAGACGCTTCGCTCCAGAAATACTGTCGAAGATCAAAACGGAAGTCGAAAGACTGCTGAAGTGCAAATTCATACGCGTTACAAGGTATGTCGAATGGATTGCAAACATTGTGCCAGTAATTAAGAAAAATGGTACATTAAGGGTGTGCATAGATTTCAGAGATTTGAATGCTGCTACGCCCAAAGATGAATATCCTATGCCTGTGGCGGAAATGCTAGTCGATTATGCCGCTGGCTATGAATACTTGAGTATGCTCGATGGTTATTCAGGATATAATCAAATATTCATTGCTGAAGAGGATGTGTCGAAAACAACTTTTCGATGCCCTGGGCCCTTAGGCACTTACGAATGGGTAGTGAAGCCTTTTGGCCTAAAGAACGCTGGGGCAACATACCAGCGAGCGATGAATTCTATCTTCCATGATTTTATTAACACTTTTATGCAAGTATATATTGATGACATTGTTATAAAATCTGTTTCCAGGAAGAATCATATTGACCACCTTCGACAATCATTCGAAAGAATGAGAGAACATGGTCTGAAGATGAACCCTTTGAAGTGTGCATTCTGTGTGAAAGCTGGAGATTTCTTGGGCTTCGTTGTCCACAAGAAAGGAATCGAAATCAACCAGAACAAGACGAAGGCTATTCTGGAAGCGAAAGCGCCATCGAATAAGAAGGAACTGCAATCTCTGTTAGGCAAGATAAATTTCTTAAGGAGATTTATATCTAACCTAAGTGGGAAAGCTCAGGTCTTTTCACCCTTACTTCGACTGAATAAAGAGGGGTTCGAATGGGGGCAAGAGAAGCAAGAAGCTTTCGACAAAATCAAAGGGTACCTCACAAAGCCACCTATTTTGGTGCCTCCTTGTAGCAATAGGAGTATGAGATTGTACATAGCTGCATCCGACAAAACTTTGGGAAGCATGTTAGCCCAAGAAGATGAGAATGGAGTCGAAAGACCCATTTACTATCTTAGTAGAGTTTTGAACGATGCAGAAACTAGATATAGCGAAGTTGAAAAATTGTGTCTATGTCTGTATTTCTCTTGTACAAAACTCAAGCAATATATAAAACCAGTTGATGTGTATGTTTCGTCTCATTTTGATGTTTTCAAGTACATGTTGTCGAAACCTATCTTGCACAGTCGAATTGGCAAGTGGGCACTAGCATTAACTGAATACTCCTTGACCTTTATGCCTCTTAAGGCAGTGAAAGGACAAGTGGTTGCAGACTTTATAGTCGACCACTCAATTCAAGTTGAGGATGTTAATTATGTGGAGATAGAATCTTGGAAATTCTACTTCGATGGTTCCAGCCATAAAGATGGAACAGGAGTAGGAATCTTGATCATTTCTCCAGAAAAAATTCCAACAACATTCAAGTACAAAATATCAGGTTCTTGTTCGAACAATGAGGCTGAGTATGAAGCTCTAATTACTGGCCTTGAAATATTGTTGGAATTGGGGGCAACTCGAGTCGAAATAATGGGAGACTCAGAGTTAGTCATTAAGCAAGTCACAAAAGAATATAAATGCATAAGAGAAAATCTCATTATGTACTTTGTGATAGCAAATCGTTTATTGAAAAAATTTGAAATGGTCAATATTCGACACATACCCAGATTGGAAAATCAAATAGCGAACGACTTGGCACAAATTGCATCTGGTTACAAGATTTCAAAAACGAGATTACAAAGAGCAATCGAAGTTCGAGAAAAGATAAAAGCAACTTGTCTATCACCAACAGACTTGGAATCGACAAGACTAGGATATGCTGATCAAAGTAACTTCGAAATTTCGTTCATAGATAATTTGTCAGAGCGGGATTGGAGGAAGCCCATTGTGGATTATCTTCAAAATCCAGGAGCTTCGACGGAACAGAAAACAAAGTACAGGGCGTTGAGTTATGTACTCATGGGTAATGAGTTATTCAAGAAGACGCCTGAAGGGGTATTTCTAAAATGTTTAAGTGAAACTGAGGCATACATAGCCCTTTCGACTACACACGCTGGAGCATGCGGGGCTCACCAAGTAGGCCATAAGATGAAATGGTTGTTGTTTCGACAAGGACTATACTGGCCCGCTATGCTGAAAGATTGTGTCGAGTTCGCTAAAGGTTGCCAAGAATGTCAAGTCCATACAGGCATCCAACATGTACCAGCAAGCGAACTTCACTCGATAGTGAAACCTTGGCCCTTTAGAGGATGGGCGTTGGACCTCATTGGAGAGATTCGACCAGCATCATCAAAGAGTCAGAAGTATATATTGGTAGGCATTGATTATTTTACTAAGTGGATCGAAGCTATCCCTTTAGTCAATGTAGACCAAGAAAATGTCATTGAATTTATTCAAAAGAACATTATCTTTAGGTATGGAATCCCTGAGACTATAACTACTGATCAAGGATCAGTTTTCACCGGTCGAAAGATGCAGGAATTCGCTCAGGAAACAGGTTTCAAACTCCTAACATCGACGCCTTATTATGCACAGGCAAATGGTCAAGTTGAAGCCGCGAACAAAGTAGTGATTGGCTTGATAAAAAAAGCATGTTGGGAAGAAGCCCAAAAATTGGCATAAGACGTTAGACCAGATTTTGTGGACTTGTCGAACGTCTCCAAAAGAAGCCGTAGGTACAACACCGTATAGGCTAACTTTTGGCCATGACGTAGTGTTGCCAGCAGAAATTTGTCTTCAATCTGCAAGGGTTCAGAGACATTATGATATTCCCTCTGAAATTTATTGGGATATGATGTTAGACGAACTAGTGGATTTAGACGAAGAAAGATTGCACGCTCTTGACCTACTCAGGCTTCAGAAGAAAAGAGTAGAAGACTCTTATAATAAAAAGGTTAAACCTAAGGTATTTTCGCCTGAAGAACTAGTTTGGAAGGTGATTCTTCCCATGGATCGAAGGGATCGAGGCATGGGAAAATGGTCACCCAAATGGGAAGGACCATTCAGAGTTATCCAGACTTTTTCTGGTGGAGCCTATGAAGTCGAAGATCTAGGTGAAGATAAAAGGCTCTTGAGAGTGAATGGTAAATATTTGAAAAAGTACAAACCTACACTCCAAGAGATAAAAATAAATAACAAGTAACGACTAAATTAACCATAAAGAAGCCAAAATGGAAAGTTTTTTATAAATTAGCCAAAATGGCAATGTTGTCGAATACATAGTACAAAATATGGTTAAAAGGCTGAATCAATCAGAAGGGGATGGAGTCCTTGAGTCGAAGGTATTTGGTTTGCTGCAGCTCCAATCTTTTGGTGCACAAGGCATTCGCCTGCGCAAGCTTGGCAATTTGATCGTCGAAGGCTTGAGCTTTCTCAGCAAATTCTAGGCCCTGTGTGATTTCAGCTTGACTTTCGGTGTCTGGAACAGTCGAGAGAAGTTCCTCCTTGCGCTTAGTATTGGCATTTATCTTAGCCTCTATTTCTTCGATTTGCGCCTTGAGGGAAGCATTCTCTCGATCGATGGCATCAACTTCTTCTTATTTAGATGCTTTTTGCTTCGACAACTCCGCAATTCGAGAAGTTGTCTCTGCTACAGTAGTCCATGCAGAAGAGCTTTTGCCATATAACACTTCAAGCTGGCTATTAAAGCCCCTTTGTCGCCGATAATCTGCCGAGACTTGATCAATAATGGAGTGTAACTCCATGATAAAGCCTGAAACTTCTGGAGGCACAGTTAACAAGTCTACGGCATTCAAAACATCCCTCAAGTACGATGGAGCAGTAGGGTCCCCCTCCAAAGCTTTCATCAAGTCCTTCTTGAAAAACTGAGCCTTAACCTTCGTCAAAGCTTCATCGAGAGGAGAAGTTTCAGTGGACTTCCCCGACAGAGTCGGAACCTCCTGACTAGCGTCAGACGAACTTTTGCTCTCGATGATGGCGTTCAGATAGCTAACAGGATCAGTTTTCTTCAAGAGTTCTAAGTCTTCTTTCGACCTATGCTTTGTTGAGGTAACAGCCTTCGCAACAGCGTTGTCTTGGGTTTGAGGCGGTTGGGTAGCATTTGCCTCGACTTGACTCTCTTCGACTTGGACTGCGGAAGTACCAGCGTCATCATGGTTCCCTTCGCCAGCGTCACCTTGATCCTCTTCGCCAGCGTCGCCGCGGTCCCCTTCGTCACGATTTTCTTCCGACAGATCCACCACCTGAATCTCTTTTGGCTGTTGCTCTTCTGTTTGTGGATCTTCTGCTGGTTTTTCTGCTGTCTCAGCATTGGCTTCATTTATTTCAGTATTGGCTTCATCGTTCGCCAAGTCTTTTTCTTGTGGCCTGCTGAGTTCAGCAGAATCCAATGTTTCATAAGTCCTTGGCGCTGAGCTTTCAGTGGTGTCTTGAAAAAAGAAGAAGAAGAATCTTCTAAATTCGAAAGAGGCATTGTCGAATGTAGGTACCGACACCTGAGTTACAAAGGGGTCAAAGAGATTACCTGTAAAGTAGCTTCAGCCCCAGGGCTGGAATTGTCGCTTTCGACAGGTTTATTGAGAAGAACGTTTAATTCCTCCACCGTTGGCTCCTCAATGATTACTGGAGGTGGCCTGGGCTTTCTCCCAGCAACCTTTATTCTAATTGTTCGAGCCTCAGGAAGAGGAACGTCCTTCTTCAGCTTTCGCCTTTTTAGAGGAGCAGGGGGAGAATCATCTTCTTCGTCACTCCCGGATTCGATCGTCAGTGCTGGCCGTTTCTTGGGCGAAGGTGCCTAAAAAACCAATTGGAGTTCGATTTAGCAGTTGCATCGAAAGTCAAAAAGTTAGAGCCAGAAGAAAATAATGAAAGTCTGGTTAGCGATGCAGAAGGCTTTTTCGAAGGGCCTTCCCCCTGTTGGTTTGTTGTGGTCTTCGTCGGCGCTATAGTCTTCGCCGGTGGTGGAGGTTTTGTTAAGGGGCCTCCTCCCTGTTGGCCTTCTGCAGCCTTCTTGGCTGCAGGCTTTCGAACAACTGAAAGTAGATAAAATAATTAACAGGCTAGCAGTCGAAAGAGAAAGACAAAGTGATTTGGAAGGATGAACTTACATTTCTTTATTTTGTCCAAGACAAGGACAAAAGATTTCTGAAGCTCATCCACGAAGTCCTTCTCGTCGAAAAACTCCTCAGCGTAGTAAATTTTCCACCACTCCTCGAAGGATGGTGAGCAGAGAAAGTTAAGCTGATAGTCAAACAACGAAAGAACTGTTCGACCAGCATATCTGCCGATATGCTTAGTCGCAGCTTCTTCAGTGTAGTCGTTGCAGAAGTATAACATAGACTTCTCCCTGGGAAAAATTGGAGAAGGTAGTGTTTGGATAATACCAAACTGGCGAGACACCAGGTTTGGTTGATACGCGATCAGACTCAAGTGAGTCTTAGAGCTCTTGAATCGAAGGGGCATTATTCTTGGTGTGAGAAATGCCTCCCACACTGTTGTATGTTCGTCGACCTGAGGACCACTCGACGTCCTAGGATGTGGCCTTGTGAACCACTCTGGGCCAACTTTTCGTCGAGCAAACGGAGCCATGGTCGAAGAAAACTCTTTCCTTTTAGCAAACATCAGAACGAAGTTTGTTAAAGTTTGTTGAAGCTCCAGCCCATCTTCCGTTGGAGTCAACAAAGCCAATCTGGTGCCTTCGACGCGTCTGTTTGCTATTTCTGGAGCCTGCTCATTTATTTGAATCTTCTTAGGCAAGAAAGACTCGAAGGTGGCATTGAGCCACAGCTGAAGCAGCCATAAAGGTCCAGCAAGCAGCAGACTGGCTCTGTTCTCGATGATCTTCAGAAGAGTCGCTCCGTTGCTAATCGACTCATACAGACTCGCCAAAATCAATTCTTCCAAACAGATATTTTGGCCATGGTGGAGTTGAGTGGCGAGAGTGACCATCTTCTTGGTCACCTGTAAGGACTTGGAGCAAAACACAAAGCGTGTCAGCCATAAGGCTAGAAACGCAATATGTTCGACATTCGACACAGCATCTGTCGACTTATCGTGGTAGTGATTGATGAAGGTGGTGTAGGTTGGTTTTGTGGCAGAGAATCCAATCTGATCCTCCGACATTTCCTCCAGGTCGAAGTAGTCCCCAGTGGGTCGAAGGCCAGTGATGGCGGCCACGTCGAAGAGCGTGGGAGTCAGCATTCCACAGGGAAGATGGAAGGTGAAATGGGTGTAATCCCAGAAGAGTAAAGAAGCTATCAACATCTCTGGGGAATAGTTAAGACCTGTTTTCGACAGCATAACCAGGTCGAATATCCCCATGTCTTTCCAGATCGAAGCTTGGCGTCTCTCCATTTTTTCCAGCCAAGCACTATAATCAGGAGTGAGGCTAGGGCCAGACCTGAAAGCCCTAACACCTTTGTTGAAGAAACGGAGGTTGATTTTCTCTTTAGCAGGATCTTCATTATCCTCTGCATCTTTCTTGGAGCATCCAACCGGTTTGAGTCTCTCAAGTACCGGAAAGTAACTTTTGATCTTCATGGCCTCAGCAATGCTTGGGTATAATGGGCCAGACATAGCAAAGATTTGGTTGGAATATCCAACCGGAATCCTGAGGTGGCGTGAATAAGCATCACGTACAGCAATGTCCAAAGGCTCAGGGACCCTTCGTTGGCCCGTGGGAGTCACTACGGGAGCGGTGGAGAAAACCCTAGGTTTGACATTTCCAGAGGGAGTGTTGGCGCTAGGAGCGTTGGAAGAACCAGATGCCATTGTTGGTACTAAGGTCGAGGACGAAGTGGAGAACAAGGGGTTTGCAAAGTTGACAAGAGTTTGTATGCAAATGAGGAATTCTGAAAGCAAGGTAGCGTAAAAAGTCCCACAATGGGTACTTACCGCTATTTATAGTAGTGGGGGGAATCCCCAAATTCGAGGACATTAAATGCCATTTAATGTTGCAGAAGGTAGTGGGACACATGGCGTCTCCTTGTTGTTGTAGCCGTTCTGCAGAAATGGAAGGGTGCAGCGTGCGCCCTCGTTTTTGGGAATTGTCATGATGACAATTTGTGAAATGACGTTTGGCACACTGCACGCCGTACTGAAGTGACGTCTTAGGTACGGATGAATGATGGTTTTTCCTTGGGATTGTCAGTGGTTGGTAGAAGACAACAAAAAGTGCACAATTTAATTTGTGACTAAGAATGAAAAGACAGGTGTCGAATGGCATTTCAAAGAATGCCTTTTTCTTTTAGAGTCGAAATAAGGCATTCTTGGGGGGCAATTTGTTGGCTCTTAAATTCGACACCCTTGTTTCATTAATATCAGCCATTAAAGCTGAAGGTTGTTTTCGATCAGCTGGGTCTGTCGAAATGCCCATCGAAAGATGACACTGTGCTTAGAAGATTTCTTCCAAGGGAGAAGTTGGTTGCATTCGACGTCGAAGGTGTTTCTCGTCGAAGATGCTTCTCGACGAAGGTGTTCGATGGTTCAGAGTGGAACGGTTTGAAATTCAAGCATTTGGAGGGAAAACGGTTTCCAACGGTTACCAAGTGCAACGTGCAAAGATCTGGAGCGTCGAACGTTGAGAACGTGCCAAGTGGAATCATCTCGAAGCAGTGTAACTGCCCGACGGTTACTTGGGATGTTTTAGTATAAATAGTAGTAGTTCACGCAGTTTCTCGCGTGTGTTCACAATTATATACAAAGTCACTCATATAGATTCGAGTACCCAGCGTGTGAGAAAGAATTGTTGAGAATGTATGTGTGAAACACCACTTTTATTAATCAAAGTCATTTACTTTTTCCAGAAACTTTACTTGCTTTCTTCTTTACTTTCCCTGTCGAAGTCCTTTACTTCAAGCCTTCATTTATTTTACCAAGCCTATTTCTTCATGCAATTTACTTAAAGCCTCTTTATTTTATTGTCATTTAACCATTATCCAATTTAATCAAAACCTCAAAATCAACCTATGTCTGATCAATCTGATCGATCCTGCGAGTAACCAAATAAGTAACCATTTGGAGGATCAGCGGTTGTTTACCAATAACCACGGTAAACAGTTCCGCTGGCGTTCTTCAACCCAAAAGGCATAACCTTGTAGCATAAAGTGCCCCACTGTGTAAAAAAAGTATTCTTCTCCATGTCTTCGGGTGCCATCTTGATCTAATTGTACCCTAAGAAGCCATCCATGAAGGAGAATATTTGTGTTGAGCGGTGTTTTCGACCATAACATCAATATGTGGAAGCGAAAAGTCATCCTCGGGGCTTGCCCTGTTTAGATCCCTGTAATCTACACACATACGCACCTTGCCATCCTTCTTAGGCATTGTCACCATATTTGTAACCCACTGAGGATATGATGTAACTTCTAAGAAACCTGCGTTGAATTGCTTCATAACCTCAGCCTTGATCTTTTATAACATCTCGGGATGCATACGACAAACCTTCTACTTTATTGGAGAACAACCCTCTTTCATCGGGAGACGTTGGACCATAATTGTATCAAACCCTGGCATGTCTTCGTACGACCAAGCAAATATCTCAACATATTCATGCAACATCTAAATTAACATGTTATTGACACTGTCTTCTAAGTTGGCACCTATCTTGACTTCTTTCATGTCCTCTGCAGTGCCCAAGTTTACAACTTCAATTGGCTCTTCATGTGGTTGTATAGCCTTTTCCTCTTGCACTAACAGTCTGGAAAGTTCCCCTAGGGTCGATCTGACTGAACCAGAGAAGGCCTTTGGCTGGATAAGAAACAGAAAAATCTTATGGTCGATTTAACTGAACCAGACTAGGTCTTGAATTGTAGCTGAGAACTTAACTGGATCTTTCCTGAAAGGTAAAGGTCAGTCATATTCAATGCATGATATGGCTCAAGCAATGATGTTCTCAACATAAGTGAGCTTTGTAAGATATGATGCATATATGCATGCTATGATGTATGGAAATGCGATGTTTATGAATGTATATTTTCGTCTTCGGAAAATAAATCCTTGACGGGTGCCGGGAAGTCATTCCTGGGCTGATGCTGAAGAATAGATCTTTGCTTCCGCTGGGGATGATAGTTGCAAGTATACCGGTAGGAGAAGATAACTCCGTTGGGGAATAAACTTGGCGAATGGATTACTCTGCAGGGAGAAAAGTACTCTAACGATCTTGCTGGGAAGTAATACTCTGTGGGGGGAGAGGAATACTTTGTTGGGATAGTGATAACTCCGCTGGGGGTACCATTGTTGTGTTGGAAGTGTTAATAGACTTCGCTGGGGATAAGAAGATTTCGCCGAGGACGATCTTTCCGTGGCTTTTGGCTGAGGATAACCCAGTTATATCCTAGTAGGAAAATAACTCTTTGAATAAAGCCGGGAGACGCGTTCGTGCTCTATGGGGATAAGCTTCCAGAATCTACTGGGGATAAGCTTACTGCTTGGGGAGATGGATTCCAACTTTCCTGGGGAAACTGGATTGGACTCTCCTGGAGAAATTTTGAACTGTATTGGGGAAGTAACTCAACTGAATGTTTGATATACCGCCGGGGAACAATCTTTAGACCAAGACTGCCGGGGATGCTTGTTAAGAAATACATGTATGTTGCTGCGGAATGTTGAGATCTGCGGGGGTACCCAACTTCCTTAAGGATGATAATAGCTTTGCTTGGGGAGAGTGCACTGACTTGCTGGCTCACTCTCTGGGGAATTGAGATGTACTGGTTATGTTCTTCAGCCGAACCTACCTTGGTACCTTGGTGGATGGAACAATTAGATCGCTTAGACAACTCTTTATTGCCCCTATTTCTAATGTTACCTGTAATTAATCCTTTGTTTCGTATGCAAATATTCATGAGTTAGCAAATTATTGTCAATGCATATATCACAAATTGAACCTTGGACGTTCTTCGTAAAACAAAATAGAAAAGGGAAAACAATTGGCAATTTTAACTGAAAAGTGATTTTTGTATTGATTTTTTTGAATTTGCCTGTAAATAGGCGTTTTATGTACAAGAGGCTGACGTCCTAGTAAGAGAACGCCGCCAAACAAAAGAGTTTATACAAATTTGTACAAGAGAAAATAAAACAGCTGTGTAAAATGAATGATCCACTGGGTTTCAACTCTGCTATTGCCTTTATATCTCCGAGCGTCTCATCACTTGATGACCTTAGTTGAAGATGAAGCTGACTGATCGATGCCGTCTGAACTTGATATAGATACCGGATTCTGGATGCAAGGTGATCCAATGAGACATAGTATTACGCTTTTATCCCTAACTTTTGCCTGGACCGCCCTTTCGGGTTTTCAGTCCACCGGGATACCCATTTTTGCCCAAGCCGCCTTTTCAGGTTTTCGACTTGCCGGGTGTACAGATTTTTTTTCATTTCATCTCTTCATTTTGCCCGAACCCTTTTGGTTCGCCGGGAAGCCCTAATTTTTGCCTAGGTATGTCAACCTAGCGGGTCTTTTTTATGCGTAGTATCTTTTTACTATGTCTGCATTGGCGGGGTGAGGAAGGTCGTCACCATCCATATTGGTTAGAATCATGGCTCCTCCTGAGAACACATGTTTAACCACAAATGGCCCTTCGTACGTAGGGGTCCATTTGCCCCTTGGATCACTCTGAGGAAGGATGATTCGCTTGATTACCAGATCCCCAACTTGATACTCTTGTGGTCTGACCTTTTTGTTAAATGCCCTGATCATCCGTTTCTGATACGTCTGACCATGACAGATAGCAGCAAGTCTCTTTTCATCAATAAGGTTTAGCTTATCAAGTCGTGTCTGGATCCAATCATCTTCGCTCAGATCTGCATCCTTCATTATCCGGAGAGAGGGTATCTGCACTTCGATCGGTAAGACTGCCTCCATACCGTAGACCAAGGAGAAAGGAGTTGCCCCGGTTGACGTCCTAGCTGAGGTACGGTACCCATGTAGAGCGAACGGTAACATCTCGTGCCAATCTTTATAAGTCACTGTCATCTTCTGCACGATTTTCTTAATGTTCTTATTTGCTGCTTCCACAGCCCCATTCATCTTCGGTCTGTAAGGAGAAGAGTTGTGGTGCTGTATCTTAAATTGCTCGCAGAGCTCAGTGATCATCTTGTTATTGAGATTGGTACCATTGTCTGTAATGATTCTTTCAGGGACGCCGTATCGATAGATCAGATTATGCTGAATGAACCGTGCCACGACAGTCTTGGTTACTGTAGCGTAGGATGCTGCTTCAACCCACTTCGTAAATTAATCAATCGCTACCAGGATGAAGCGATGCCCATTGGATGCCGTAGGTTTAATATCACCGATCATATCTATGCCCCACATTGCAAACGACCAAGGCGCAGTCAGAACATTTAGAGGAACTGGAGGAACGTGCACCTTGTCTGCATATATCTGGCATTTATGGCAGGTCCGAGAATATTGGTAGCAGTCAGCTTCCATTGTGGACCAGAAATACCCTGCCCGAAGGATTTTCTTTGCCATAGTGTGTCCACTGGAATGTGTCCCGAAAGTACCCTCATGTAGCTCCTCCATGATCCTTTCTGCTTCAGTCTTATCCATACAACGCAGTAAGGTCGAATCATGGTTTCGCTTATACAGGATGCCGTTGCTAAGGAAGAACTTCGCTGCGAACCTTCTCAGAAACTTCTTATCGTTGACAGACGCACCTTCAGGGTATTCCTGAGCTTCCAAATATCTCTTCACCTCATGGTACCAAGGCTTCTCAGTCACCAATTCAGTCTCGAGATCACAACAGTATGCCGGTTCGTCCAATTTCCAGATGATGATCCGGGGAGCCTCATTGTCCCATTTGACTTTGAACATAGAAGACATCGTAGCTAACGCGTCCGCCAACTGATTCTCCTCTCTCGGAAAGTGTTCAAAGGTTATCTTCATGAAGTGAGGGATCAAGGTCAACACACATTCTCTGTAAGGAATAAGATTCGGATTTTTCGTATCCCACTCTCCTTTGATCTGATTGATCACGAGAGCGGAATCTCCGAAGACACTCAGAAACTTGATCCTTAAGTCGATTGCAGCTTGGAGACCCATGATGCATGCCTCATACTCCGCCATGTTGTTGGTACAGTTGAAACATAGCCGGGCAGTGAGTGGAGTATGAGTGCCTTGAGGGGATATGATTATAGCGCCGATACCGTTACCCAAAGCGTTGGAGGCTCCGTCAAAGTGCATAGACCATCGGGATCCTTCCTCAGGTCCTTCATCCGGTCCAGGTACTTCACAATCAGTCACTATCATGATGCTCTCGTCTGGAAACTAGAAGTTCATTGACTGATAGTCGTCTACTGCCTGATGTGCCAAGTGGTCTGCCAATACACTTCCTTTGATGGCTTTTTGAGTTGTGTACTGGATATCGTATTCCGTCAAGATCATTTGCCATCTTGCTATTCTCCCAGACAGAGCAGGCTTTTCAAATATGTACTTTATAGGATCCATCTTTGAAATCAACAAGGTAGTGTGAGTCAGCATATACTGTCTCAGCCGGCGAGCAGCCCATACCAAAGTGCAGCAAGTTTTCTCAAGCAGTGAGTATCGGGTCTCACAGTCGGTAAACTTTTTTCTAAGGTAATAAATGGCATGCTCTTTTCGGCCAGACTCGTCATGCTGCCCCAGCACACACCCCATTGAGTTGTCAAGTACTGTCAGGTATAATATCAGAGGTCTCCCCTCAACCGGCGGCATAAGAATGGGTGGTTCTTGGAGATACTCCTTGATTCTGTCAAAAGCAGCCTGACATTCATCATTCCAACGTACTACCTGATCTTTCTTTAGCAGCTTGAAGATTGGCTCACAGGTAGCAGTTAGGTGTGAGATGAACCGAGCAATGTAATTCAGGCGTCCTAGAAAGCCTCTGACCTCTTTCTCTGTCTTAGGAACTGGCATCTCTTGAATGGCTTTAACCTTAGCAGGGTCCACTTGAATACCCTTGTCACTTACAACGAAGCCTAGCAGCTTTCCAGATCTTACCCCGAAGGTGCACTTGTTCGGGTTCAACCTCAGCTTGTACAGTTTCAGACGGTCAAACAATTTCTGCAGATGATCAAGGTGTTCTTCCTCAGTCTGGGACCTTGCGATCATGTCGTCAACATACACTTCTATCTCATGATGGATCATGTCATGAAATAAAGCAACCATGGCACGCTGGTAGGTTGCCCCAACATTCTTCAGTCCAAAAGGCATGAATTTGTAGCAGAAGGTGCCCCACTGAGTAACAAAGGTAGTTTTTTCCATGTCTTCAGGTGCCATCTTGATCTGATTGTAACCTGAAAAACCGTCCATGAAAGAAAACACTTTGTGCTGAGCCGTGTTGTCAACAAGGACATCAATGTGAGGTAGAGGGAAGTCATCTTTGGGGCTGGCCCTGTTCAGATCCCTGTAATCGACACACATTCTGACCTTTCCATCTTTCTGTGGTACTGGCACCACATTAGCAACCCACTAAGGGTAAGAAGTCACTGCAAGGAACCCGGCATCAAACTGCTTCATAACCTCGGCTTTGATCTTCTCAGACATCTCTGGACGCATACGGCGGACCTTTTGCTTGACCGGAGGGCAGTCTTCCTTGGTAGGCAAGTGATGGACCACAATGTCGGTATCCAACCCGGGCATGTCTTCGTATGACCAAGCAAAGATCTCCATATAATCATGTAGCATCTGAGTCAACCGTTGCTTCACGCTGAGCTCTAGGTTGGCACCGATCTTAACTCCTTTCTGTTTGTATCAGTACCCAGATTGATTGTTTCCACCGGCTCTTCATGTGGTTGAATTGCCCTCTCTTCCTGGAGTAACAGTCTTGCAAGCTCGCCGGGCACTTCGCAATCATCTTCACCTTCGTCTTCGGCTAAGTTGATCGGATTTTCGAAGTCATAACTGGCAGTAGCAGAGTCGTTACCAGTGAGATCCAGAGTGGATTGAAACCTGTATGAGTGAGTGTGTGTAAATACAGCTGTTTTGCAATATAAAGAAAGGAAAGAAAGGAAAGGAGCATAAGATTTGCAATGTGAAAAAACGTCCAAGATCTTTATTCATGATATATGGGATGACAGTTAATATGCCCTCACAAATGAAGCCACCGGTGTTCCGGGTAAGACACCAGGCCATAAAGTTCAATTTATTGTTTATTACAAATACCAAAACAGAAGAATTCATTACTCAGTAACAAGAGAAACAAGTAGGTTGTCCTTTGCAATCCAATTGCTAGGTTCCCTGTCGGTTGCCGGGTAAATCCAGCTGTCGAACTCAGCTTCGTCCACTTCATCTTCGTCCCCAATAGCATTCACTCCATGAGCAGGCAGGGGAGCTGTCACCACATTAGGCTTCTCAGATGCCTCAAATTGTACCTCCTTGGCGTCAATAAGATCCTGCAGCTTATTCCTTAAGGCCCAACATTCATCAGTGGAGTGCCCAGGGCTATCGGAGTGATAAGCACAGCGGGCATTTGGGTTGTACTTGGGAGAGGCAGTGTTTACAACCTTCGGGGCCTCTCTAACAGTCACCAGATTGGTGGACAGCAACTGCGGCAAGATTTGCGATAAAGTCATACTCAAACGGGTAAACTCTCTTCTGGGTCTTTCAGCCCTTTGAGGATTGGTTTGCCGAGGAGCGGCAGCAGGTTTAGCAATCATCACCGCGTTGACAGATTGGCAGCGCTCAGGTTTCTCTTGTCTTCTAGACCCATATACAGCACTGGCCTCCTTCTTAAAGGGTTTCTTCTCAGAGCTTGTAGATGCACCCTTCTGAATTTTGCCAGACTTCATTCCAGCCTCTATTCTCTCTCCAGTCAGAATAAGATCAGTAAACCCTGCAGATGAGTTACCGATAAGATGGTTGAAAAATGGCCCAGATAGGGTCCCCAAGAACATGTCTACCAACTCCCGAGTTAACGGAGGCTGCACCCTGCCAGCAAGATCCCTCCACTTCTGCGCATACTCTTTAAAACCTTCGCTTGACCCTAGCGACATACCCTGGAGTTGGGTACGTGTAGGGGCAAGGTCGGCATTATATTGATAATGCCTATAAAAAGCAGTAGCCAACTCCTCCCAGTTACGAACTTTGGTCCCATCCAGCTGATAGAACCATTCGAGATGAGTCCCTGAAAGACTCTCCTGGAAGAAGTGGATCCACAAGTTCTTGTCCACTGAGTACGGTTGAATCTTCCGCACATAAGATCTAAGGTGTAGCTTGGGACAGGACGCCCCGTCATACTTGGTAAAAGATGGTGCCTTAAACTTGTGAGGAATGATCACACCAGTAGATAAGCCCAAGTCTCCGAAATCCAGCCCAGGCACTTGTTGGATCTCCATAGCATTCAGTCTGTCCTCCAACTGCTTATACCGGTCTTCTGCCGGAGGATACTGTTCCTCATTGAAGTCAGTCTCGTTGTCAGAGACTACCGGACTAGGACCTTTTCCCCCTTGGGGACTGCTCTTGCCTATAGAAGAACCAGCCTCTTCATTCTGCAGAGTGTTGCCAAACCTTCGGCCCGAGTTGAAAAGAACAGTTCTCTTCTTCTTCTTCTTCTCCTTCTTCAGGAGCAAAGCCTTCAGCTCTTCTTGGCCCTGGGCCAAACCCATGATTAGTTCCTGAAATTGCGCGTTCTGCGCCTGAAGAGCCTTGATAGACATCTCGGTTGATGATGAGTCAGGATTCATGATGCTGAAATAAACAGCGAAGAACAGTAAGCAACCTGAAAAGAAGAAAACCTGCTATGCACATGATGAATGATATGTGTTTATGCAATGCATTCAAGGGTTCGAAAGTTCAAATTTGTTGTAGACAAAAAGGAACACATGTTATCATTAAGGAAATAATTGTTCAGTACATCAAAGCCTCATGGGCACATATTACAAAGCAAATCAATCCCAAAAGACACTACGCATCCTCTTTGGAGCTATGTAGGTGTTGAGATTCCTCTCCTCGTGCAATAGGCGGGTGAGCTCCAAGACCTTCTTTTCACTAGCATGTAGGCTGGTCTCAAGAGAATTCCGTTCTTCCTTAAGCTGGATCCAGCTCTTCTGCATCTCTTCCCAGGACGTGGGCATGTCAGGATGTTGAATGGTGTAGGACACCTCTCCTTCCAAGACTGGCTCTTTGATCACAGGGAGCACATGAGGATAAGGCATTATTAACTTCTGGGAGCGGGCTCGTACCCACTTGAGATAAGGTTCCAACGGGATGGAGTTCTTGTGCCCCAGTGTCTTACTGTCTATCCTACTGGGCATCCTCCAAGCTCTGATAAATCTCTGGCGAAGTCCTTGTGCATCGTTGTCGAAGTCAAAAACTATGTCAGGAATTAACATGTCATGAGGACCATCCCTCAGAGCATAACCAAACTGTCTCCAAGCCAGGCATGGGTTGTAAGTAATACCTCCTCTGATTCCAAGTAAAGGAACATTAGGGTACTCCCCGCAACGATCAATGATAGTGACATCCTCTCTGGACCGAGGGCACCAATGTATATCTGCATGTGTAAGAGTCATCAACCGTTGTGACCATCTCAAACCCCGCTCGTTCTTCAAAACTGATTGTGGAAGGTGCAAAATAAACCACCTTCCCAGGAGAGGAGTGCAACACATAAGGACACCTCTTTTTCTCATGGTTCGAGTGTAACATGAGTGAAGGATGTCCCCCGGCAACGTAGGTATAGGACTCCCGGACATGAAGATCTGGACAGCATTGATATCTATAAGCTGATCTGGGTTAGGGAACAACACCAAACCATAGACAAGGAGGGCCACAACCTCTTCAAAAGCTTGTAGGTCAAGGGAGTTCCAACATTCATGGGCCTTCTCAAACAGAAACCTGGCTAAGAACCCTTTGATGCCACTTCTAACTTCCCAATGTCCCTTGAGGTCATATGATTGTAGGTGTAAGGCTTTAGCAATCTCTTCAAGCTTAGGTTCCTTTTCCGTACCGTTGTAGGGTAGTTGATCAAGGATAGGAATCTTCAGAAGCTGGAAGAACTCCTCCAATGTAGGTACCAGCTGATAATCCAAGAAGGTGAAACAATGATGCAAAGGGTCAAAGAACTGGAACAAGACCTTTATCATATCTTCCTCAATGTTGGTATTGACCAAGCTGATGAGACTTCCATGTCTTTCACTGAATGAAGAGCTCTCGGGAATCCTGGATATAAGCTCCTTAAGCTGAGGAGGGATCCTTACAAGGCTGATTTGAATTGTCTTTCTGCGAACAGTTTCCATGTCCTACAAAACAAGAACAAAGATGAAGATTCGAACCCCTGAAATGGTTAGTCAATGCATATGATGTTGGATGATGTCATGATGCTATGATTAAACACACCACATATATTTACAAAGGCAAACATGTAAGGCACACAAGTCACACAAGACAAGCCCTTAGAGTTTAGGCCAGCATGGGGTCTAGGTATTACCCTCTTGAAGTTGGTGGGCTCAACCTGTCCTATTAGAAGTAACCGGGTTCTAAGGTTCCCAATATCACCGGATTGCTTTCATTGTTCATCGTTTCGATTTAGCCACTGAACTGGCGACCGAAATATTCCAGGAAAGCAATCCTCAATTGAGTGTAGTATCGAGTATCAACCAACCTCGGACTGCACCAAAGTCAGTTATCTCACTACCCTAAAGAGGACAATATAGTTCAATTAAGGTTCCTAAGGTCTGTTGATGCTTCACGACACCACGCGGAGGCCCCGTACTCTCCTTGACTGAACTCAAGGGTCACCGGTACACACCAAAGTGCCACATCAACGTAGCAGACTGTTTCAACCATGTCGGTATACCCCGCACAGTTCCCTCACAGCCTTGTTGCTACTTTCTAAGAAGGTATCCCCAGATCCGGGTTAGGATACAGTCCCACAATTTAAAGCAAACAAGTCAAAGCAATTGAAAACACAGTGATCTTAGTCCTAAGGTACACCTCACTTTAAGTAATCCCCAGCAGAGTCGCCAGTTCTGTGATCGGTGGATCTGGAACTGACTGTTTAACGCTGGTTCGCGAAATGTCGTAGAAGCAAGAGTCGCCACCGTCTTTTATTTTCTCCAAATGGAAAGGACAAAAGTACAGAAAAATTCCTTATAGAGATTGCTCTCGGTTCGGGAGGTAGATTATAGAAAGGGAAGGTGTTAGCACCCTTTCTATCCATGGTTATCCATGGGCTCTTAGATACTTGCTCATTGTGTTTTCAAAATGGTTTGTTTGCTTTTCAACTGTGGGTTTTAAAAAAGTTTCTTTGAAAATTTCAGTTCGACTCTTGTATCGGTCCTCAAGAGTGTTTGAAAAGTTGCTTTCGAAAGCTTTTTGAAAAGTGTCGGTGTGAAAAGTATTTTTTTTATTTGTTTTGAAATTAGAGCAAGTATCTAGAGTCGTCTACCTACCCTAAGGAATTCGTCTGTGTAAATGTCCTTGAAGTAGTGCCATCCCACCATTGAGAGGTAGGTAGCACCACCGTTGGAGGTGTTCGGGTCAATTCGAAGGTTCGGGACATGGTGATTACCGGAGCAATAGGAAGACACCTTAGAAGCTACCCTCATGCCATGTTCATGGACATGAGGACTTACTAAAACGTCCTCTACTTGACGATCACCTTCCGAGGGGCAAGGCAACAGTGAGGCGTACCCTAGGGGTGGTGTGTGATTCGTGTGTCATGTTCATTTATGTTTATCTTGTTCATGCATTGGTGATCTACGCGTTGTTTTTATTTTGAGCATTCATTCTTTCATGCAAATTAATTAACAGTTAAAAAGATGCGAGAATTAAAAGTCCTACGCTATTACAAAGGCGCGGGTCCACATCGCCAAATTAATCCAAGACCCGATTTGAAATAAAGTAAAGTGCGAGAAATATAAATGTCCTAATTAGGTTATTACATGGCTTTGGGAGAATTACATGAATATTCACAAAAAGAAATAAAAATGCGAAGAGAATTAAAGTCGGGAATGCGAGGGCGTTGGACCCTTTTAAGGAAATTAAATTAATTATGAAATTAATTAGATTAAATGTGAAAGGAAATTATTTTTAAGTTTTTTGTATTTATGAATTTTTAGCAAGAAAATTAAATTGGAATTAAAAAGAAAAATTAATTAACCCTAATTCTAAGTATTTTTATTTATTAAGAAATATGTTAAAGTTGAACCTAAAATTAACCTAATTATTTACATGGTAATTTATTTACAAAAATAAATAATTAATTATTAATAATGGTAAAAGAAAAGAAAAAGATAAAAGTGATTAAAACCTAATTCTACAAATTTTTTAAGTTTATTAAGAAAATGTTAAAATTAATCCTAGAATAATAAAAAAGCTAAATTAATTGATAACATTTATTTACAAAAATAACATTTAAATAAAATATATTTTATTTTGTGACTTTCTGATTTTTTTTATATTTTGTGAAATTATGAAAAATATTAATTTAAAGCATTCAATTAAAACTAAATTAAACAAATAAAATAGAAAAATAAAATGAGTGAAAGAAGGCAAACCAATGGGGGTGTTGACCCCAGTTTGGAGGTTTTGTCCCAACAATTAGGCCCAAGAAGCTTGGCCTTTTTGACTTTTCCTGGAAGCGTGTGACATGTTTGACTGATGCATACCATAGACCTTGAATCCTGGCCACTGGATGGATGTTGTGGGACAAGTGGCGTGCTTGGATATTGAGTGTATGGTGAACCCTTGGGTGTGCGCTGCGTAGGAATATGGAAAGGAAAATAATATGAGAAAGGGAGGGGACCTGGGAATCGAACCCAGGTCCCAGAGTTTACTAAACCATGTGCCTGCCAACTGAGCTGTTAACGCGCTTTGTATATAATATGACAAATAATCAATATAAGATAAAACAAGGGTTAGTGGGATATTTCGCGCGAAATTCAAATGCGCCTGTAAGCCATGGACACGTCTGTCTTCTTCTTCAATTGCCTGTAAAATAAAAAGAGATAGCGGGGGTTTTAAACCCCCACTAAATGATGAACAGAATAATAGCGATTAGCACCCTGTTGATCATAAATTGATCGCGAGCTATGGGAACGATTGGTCATGAGCTTCTGGTTTCAATGGCCTGGGTCTCGTGGTCTGATTTTTCCTGAAGAGGAAACCCCTAATTTTGCAACTCTGAAACCCTAGAAAGCTTTAATGGTAATTTGGCATATAGGGCACGAAAATCCAATTAAATAACATCATTAGCTTTAGAATGGTTAGATTAGTATAAATCAGAAGAAAGAATGCAATGAAGATGCTTAAAAATTGAAACACGAATATGTATAAAACTGGAAACAGGACCACTTGATTCTACCATTTCTTGATGTTAGAGGTTATGATTTTGATTCAGGAAGATTCCTGGAGGTATCAGGAGTGCAATAGAATTGTTGTTTTGCCTTGAAACCTGCTGAAAATAGGAAAACAGTTTTGAAATTTTCTTCAAAAAATACCAAGTTTGTTTATGGCTTGAGCGCAGCTTTCAGGGTTCTTAGCTTTAGGGTTAGGTTTATGCTTGTATAAGGAACGATTTTGATCAATAATCGAAGCCCAAAGCTTTGTCTTTAATGGTTTTCAAGATTTGATTTTTATGAATCTTTTTCAATATTTTCTTCATGAAGAATCATGCCAATTTGCACCAATTCTTTCCTCTTTTGATATGCACGAGATCCTTAGGCCTTGATGAGAGTTTATTCTGCACAAAAAGATTTGAAAACCTTGTTTTAGTATTTTTGTCATATTTTTATTTATTTATTTGAATTTTTAATTCATATAGCTGACTCTTTACCTTTTCAGGAAAGATCAATCAACAGACAAACATCATCAACTACTTATATGACCCGACAGTCTTCTCCAAGGACACATCTGACAAAGGGATATTTCAGGAATTTCCTTAGAGGGTAATTCTAAAAAAAGTCATTTTCTAGCTCAGATTAAATCGAGTGTAGATTTATTCTGATACTTCTTCCAGTTAAAGACAGGCGTAGACATCTTATGGATCAGATTAAATCAAGCATAGATTTATTCTGATACTTCTTCCAGTAGACATTTTCTGGCTCAAATTAAATCGACCATAGATTTATTCTGATACTTCTCCCAGTTAAAGACCAAAAGACCTCTTCTGGATCAGATTAAATCGAGTGTGGATTTATTCGGATACTTTTTCAAGTTAAAGACAGGCGTATACATCTTCTGGCTCAGACTAAATCAAGCGTAGATTTATTCTGACACTTCTTCCATTAGACATTTTCTGGCTCAGATTAAATCGACCATAGATTTATTCTTATACTTCTCCCAATTAAAGACGGACGCAGACATCTTATGGCTCAGACTAAATCAAGCGTTAGATTTATTCTGATACTTCTTCCATTAGACACTTTTTGCCTCAGATTAAATCAAGCACAGATTTATTCTGATACTTCTTCTAGTTGAAGTCGATCGTAGACTTAGTCTAATTTCTATCAATAGTTACTTTAGATGGCATCTATAAGCCCATCTCCAAGGACTCATTTTTACCTCTCCAAATAGCATCTTTAAGCCCAATCCCGATATAATCAACCAACAGTGTTACCCATTCCCGATATAATCAACCAACTTTGTTACTTTGTGCACCGGCGAGTGAAAAATTCTGGGCACTTAAGTGTTCAATCATCTTCTACCTTCAAGTAACGAATGGAGGCCATGTCAATCTAACTCTTCGAGTTTAAGAAGATTGAACAGGGGCAGTTGTTGTGCCACAATATTTGCCCTCCCATTTTCTTCAAAAAAAACATACTCACAAAGGTCTCAAATAATCAAAGCCACTTAAGAGTTGACTGGTCAAACCTCCTCCTAAGCAAGGGTCTTCAACTAGGGTTTAGTGCTTCTTAAAGAAGATTTGGTTGCAAGGGTCTCAAATGACTTTCATGTTTCATCATAGGTTCTCAATAATGCTTATGTCAAGTTTCAAGTCTTGTATCACATGTTTGCTCAGTTAATGGCTCAGAAGATTGAAAGTTAACTGTATTGGGTAAAAAGTCAATTATGGTCAACATACAGTCAAACTTCAAGATTTTTTGTCAACATCAACATTTTGAGGTGATATTTATCATTTGATCAAGGGTTGATCATGATTCCTCAATGAAAGTCTTCAAATCATCAAAGTTCAAAAATTGCCAAATTAGGGTTTTAATTGAAGATGACTGATCATTGACTTTTGGCCTAGTGCTGAACCTAATGGATTAAAGCATGATCTCAAGGGCTTAAATACAACATCTTGACCTAATTACATGGCTCAAGACATTTCTAAAATACAAGTTATTGATAGTTAAAGAATTAAATCAATTGATAAAAAAGTCAACAGTCATATAAAAGTCAAACTTTGACTTTTTGGTCAACATTGGAATTAAAAAATTAAGAATCATCAAACCATTCTTGATCACCAAGAATAAAAAAAACTCAACAAAAGTCAAAAGTTGGAAAATTTTCCAACACTTAGAAAAAATTCTAAGTGTTTTGTTCTTAATAAAGTCACTACTTTATGGTCATTTTTCATTAAGATCCAAACTTATTCAAGGAAAACTTTCAACATGAAAGTTGTAGGGATTAATGAATTCTACAACTTTGTTAATGTGGGATGATCCTCAAAAAGTGCATGGATTAAGAGATATGGGCCCATGAAGTTCTGTGTTTTTACCCAACACTTAGAAAAATTTCTAAGTTTTTTGTTCTTAACAAAGTCACTACTTTATGACCATTTTTCACTAAGATCCAAATTGATTCAGCAAAAACTCAAAGCATGAAAGTTGTAGATCTTGATTCAAGCTTTCCAAAATGTCCAAGAACACAAATTTATCATACTTGAACTAGAAGTTTCGAAGAGATAAAGATGGCATGTTAAACTTGAATTATAGGTCATTCTTTTGAAAACCTTATGGCCAAATCTCAAACCTAAGATACATGATCTCACTTTTCAGGCCATTTAACTTCTAAATCTAACCTTGATCATAGATTTACACAGGTCCTAAGTGTATTACACAAGGATTGGAAGCATTGTCCAAACATGATACCACTTATGGTTGAATTTGCAAAAGCTACATTTCCATTTGCATGAAGCTTCACTTTTCCAACCACTCTCTCTTTCATCCTTGTAACTTGCTTCCAAAGATCACACAAGATCTCTAAAGCTCAGAAGAAACCCCTAAAAGATTAGAAAAGTTAGGCTAAGTTCCTTGATTCACTCCTTTCTTTATCATGAAGCAAATTTGCATTTTGTGCAATTTGAAACCAAATGGCCAAACCAGCCTTCCATATGAACTAAACCTGATTTTTGCAAGTTACATAGACCATATTCAACCTTTATAAATAGTCTTCAAGGCTCATAACTCAAGGACATGAAAATTTTCTCAAAAAACACCATTGTTGCACATTTTAAGGTTCCAACAACCAACTTCAAATCCACTTGTGCGTTTGCCTCTTTTATCCTTCAAACACCTTATGTACATCATATAGAAGTTGTCCAAACACCTGAACAACTTCTGTAATCACTCCATCATCTTCCACCATTTTCAAAATCTAACCTTGCAACTTGACTTGGGTAGAACGTTTCAGCCATCCTCAAAGCAAAGTATGGGCTGAAATACACTCAAGGAGGTCCTAACTAGCTAAAGAGATCATCATCTTGCTTCTGAAAATGCTTGAACAAGCGTTGGACTTTCTCCAACTTGGTACATTTTTAAAACTTTGAAATCCTTATTTAAGCATCATTTGCATATACATTCTAAAGGAAAAATGTAGATATCATGTCTATGAAGCTAACCATATCTTTAGTTTTCATTTTAATGGACTATATGGTGAGAATTTTGGGTTTGAGTTTTCGGAACCATTAGGGTTTTAGTTTGGTACCAAGTAAAATTCGTCCTACCTTTGATTTACAGCTTTTAAAATTTATATGGTTGCATTCCTTGTAAAAAATCAAGCAAGTTTGGTTTTGGAAGTTTTCAATTTGGTTGAGAAATGGAGATTTTCAAAATCAACAATGGTGTTGTTGTTGTTACTGCTTGCCTGTGGGGAAGAAGAAGGGTGAGCTGGCATTTTAAATTCTCACGACTTGGTTTACAATATATTTATTGCGTGTTATTTCATAACCGGATGAAACAGCCACCCCAGTGGCAGCGCGCGTGTTCTTAAGGCTTACCTATGCTTGGTCCCGGGTTCGATCCAGGTGTGGGGCAATTTTTGTTTTCTCATATTTTCATTGCAGATTCAGTATAATCAGGTCCAGCGCGTGCATGGTGTGCCTCATCCAATGACCATCAGATCTCAGAGTTCCAGATCTAAACGCCCCAAACGCACACCCCAAGATACACCTCAAGGGGGTCACCTCCACTGGATCCCGTGCAGCAACCTGGGCTCCCTGATTTGGGCCTGGATGTTTTTGCTTCTTTCTCACCCCCATTTTACTTGTTTGCAGACCCATTTTAATTTGGTTTATTTTTGTTTTAATTAACATTTCCTTTTTTTTAATTAGTTTTATTTTAATCAACAAAAATCATAAAATCATTAAAAAAAATCAGATTTAGGTTTTAATAAATTAATTTATTTTTTTTATAAATAAAAATTAATTTAACTTAATCACAATTGTTTTTATTTTATTATTTGGTTTGTAAATTAATTATTAGGTTTTATTTTTATTAATCACTTCAAATATTTTTATAAACAAAAATATTTTCTTAAATACTTAGAATTTATAGTGTTTTTTCCTCTTTCCCTTTTCCACCTCCGCGTGTTTATTTATTTTTCGCCTTATTATCTTTATTGTAACTGTCAAAAGGATGTAATAGTTTAAATTAGGGTTTCTTTACCTTTTCCCCCTTTTAAGGTTTGTAATTCCCCATCCCCGAAGCATTGTAATAGGGTAGTTTATTTCCCGCATTTTATTTTCCGTACTTGTATATGAATGCTTGTATATATTTAACTGCTAGGTTAATTAGGTGTGCATGGTAAGACATAAAAAAACGCTAGATAACTATAAATCAAAGACAAAAATAATTTAATCCCATCACTTTGCACACACAAACCTCTAGGGTGACCCTTACTTGTTGCCTCGGATAAAAAGCAGTCATGTCCCTCGAATGTGGTATGCTTTAGCAAAGACCCTCGGTTAAAAGATCGTAGTCACTTGATGACCCTTCTATGTTGCCTTCGATAAACGATCTTAGTCCCATACAAAATTTGACAAAGCGTCCTACAAGTTACCTTCTATGACTGTACGATGACCCACGCCTGTTCCTCACATCCAACGATAGGGCTTCCTACTAACTAATGGTATGGTAGCACCATCTAAAGGAGGAGGAAAAGAACAAAGACTTTTTTGAGTAGGTAGAACGCTCGTAGTCTCTTGCTCACAAACTTTTTAAAACAAAACATCTTTTCACAAAACAACACTTTCTTTCATAATATTTTTCAAAACAAACATTTTGTGTACATTCTCAATGATACGAGAATCATTACAAAATTTTCGCACTTAGGCATTTTCAAAATATTTTCAAACATACACAAGCACAAAGTATTTCTAAAAGTGAGCTAGCGATTAAGAGATCGTAGATAATTATGGATGAAAAGGGTGTTAACACATTCCCTTTTCATAACCTACCCCCCTTACTCAGAAAATTCTCAAAAAGTATTTCCTGTTCTTTTCACCCTTTCCTTTATTGGATAAGAGAAAAGTCGGTGGCGACTCTTGCTATCCGCAACATTTGCGATAAAACACAAAACCCAAAAGTCAGTTCTTCCACCGTATTACAAGGGCTCTAGTGAAAAAACTTTGAAATATGCCTTTAATTCTATTTATTGGGCCGTCCCAATTTCTGAGTACCCCCCTTCGTACCAAAAAACAAACCTCCCTCTTCTATTATGCAAAAAAATGGGAGTATATGGGCCATCAGGTGGATGGGCCAATATGAAACCAAAATAAAACCCCTCTCTTCTTGTTATTAAGCTGAGTAAATTTAATGTGCCGACAACTTAAACAAAAATAAATACTCTTCTTCTTTATAATTTATACAAAAAACTTTAACGGAATGAGCCATCAGATTTTAATGGTCCATTTGGAAAATTGCACCCCTCTTTCTATTAACACTCTTAATTCAAATTGGTTTTTATGAACAAAATATTTTAACGGGATAAAGGATTAAAAACACACCCCTTTCTTATTATTATTTAACTCCCAATTTATAATATTCAAAGCAAACAATTTGAACCACATGCTTTAATGATTTGAGAAATATAGTAACATAAAATGAGTATCTGGTGGGTCAAATTTGGGGTATGACACCCTGCACCTTCTCCCAACTTTGAATGTCATGTGTATGTGGCAGAAGAAGAAGAATTTTATGAAATCCCAGAAGAGGTTTCTCGATTGCTTGAGCGAGAGGAAAATACCATTCAGTCGTACAAAAATCCGTTAGAGACTATTAACTTGGAATCTGAAGAGGACGTGAAAGAAGTCAAGATTGGAGCATTGCTACATCTCAATGTGAAGAGCAGGTTGATCAAGTTGCTGAAAGAGTTTTTGGATATATTTTCTTGGTCTTATCAAGATATGTCGGGGTTGGATGCCGATATTGTGGAACATCATTTTCTGTTGAAGCCAGAATGTCCACCATTCAAGCAGAAGTTGAGAAGAACTCATCTCGACATGGAAGTAAAGATTAAAGAGGAGGTTTTGAAACAGATTGATGTTGGTTTTCTTGTGACATTAGTATATCCTTAGTGGATTGAAAATATTGTTCTAGTACTGAAAAAATATGGAAAAGTTCGTATGTGTGTTGATTATAGAGATATGAGTAAAGCAAGTCCAAAATATGACTTCTCATTGCCACATATTGATATATTGGTAGATAGCACATAAAAATTTAAAGTTTTCTCATTCATGGACGGATTTTTCGGGTACAATAAAATTAAAATGGCTCTTGAGGACATGGAAAAAAACAACGTTTATCACACCTTGGGGAGCATTCTGTTACAGAGTGATGCCCTTCAGGTTGAAGAACGCTAGTGCAACGTACCAGAGGGCTATGACAACCCTATTCCATGATTTGATGCATAAGGAAATTGAAGTATATGTTGATGATATGATCTCCAAATCTCAGACTGAGGAAGGGCATATGAAAGAATTATTGAAGTTATTTCAACGTCTGAGGAAGTATCATCTCCGCTTGAATCCAAATAAGTGTACTTTTGGTGTTCACTCAGGAAAGTTGCTAGGTTTCATTGTCATCCAGAAGGGAATTGAAGTGGATCCTGATAAAGTTAGGGCAATTCAAGAAATACCTGCACCAAAAACTGAAAAAACAAGTTAGAGGCTTCCTTGGGCGTTTGAATTACATTTCCAGGTTTATTTCCCATATGACTGCAACATGCTAACCAATCTTCAAGATTCTGAAGAAATATCAAGGTTGTGTATGGACGGATGATTGCCAAAGGGAATTTGAAAGTATTAAAGAGTATTTGCTTGAACCTCCTATCTTGCTCCCTCATGTTGAAGGAAGACCATTGATTATGTATCTAACTGTGTTGGATAGTTCCATGGGTTGTATATTGGGACAACAAGATGAAACAGGAAGAAAAGAATATTCCATTTATCATCTGAGCAAGAAGTTCACTCACTGTGAGTCGCGGTATTCTATGCTTAAAAAGACATGTTGTGCTTTGGCTTGGGTCGCAAAGCGTTTGCGATAGTATATGTTGAACCATACTACTTGGTTGATATTTAAAATGGATCCAATTAAGTATACCTTTGAAAATCCTACTCTTATCGGAATATTTGCTCGTTGGTAGATGTTGTTGTCCGAATATGACATTGAATATCGTACTCAAAAAGCTATTAAAAGCAGAGTGTTGGCATAGTACCTTGCTCACCAACCAGTTGAGGATTATCAGTCTGTCAAATATGATTTCCCTGATAAGGATGTAATGTATTTAAAAGTTAAAGATCATGATAAGCCTTTGCCTGAGGAAAGTCCTGATCCTGAATCCCGATGGGGTATAGTGTTTGATGGAGTTGTGAATGCTTATGCAAAAGGAATTGGTGTTGTGATTATTACTCCCCATGGGTCTCATATCCTTTTTACTTCAAGGTTGACGTTTGATTATACCAATAACATGGTGGAGTATGAAGCTTGTATCATGGTTTTCGAAGAAGCTATGTGTTGTACCCCAACATTTGCCCTCCCATATTCTTCAAAATTTGCAAAGAGCATGCTTCAAAATCTCCCCAAGGGTTGCACAGTTCAAAGGCCTCCTAACAGTCAAAAACTAGGGTTTTGGTTCTGACAAAGAAATTAAAGTTTCCAAGGGTCCAATCAAGTCCCACATGCTTACAAACATGGTCAAGCATCCATATACCAAGTTTCAAGACTTACAGCACAAAATTGCACAGTCAAAAACCCTAATTGCCCTACAGTCAACTGTAGGGGCAAAATGGTCATTTGACAGTCAAAAGTTCAAATTTTTGGTCAACATCTTATTTTGAAGCCACAAACATCATTTGATCAATTCTTGATCATGATTCTCAAAGCATGGCTCAAAAAGTCTCAAGATGCAAAAGTTTCCATATTTGGACAGTTGAAAAAGTCAACTGTAACTTGACCAAGGCATAACTTCCACATGGTTCATCAGAAAAATTCCATCCAAAGCTCATTTTGAAGAGAAAGACATTTCCTACAACCCCTCTTCACACTTCAAGTCCAAGAAATGCTCTCACAAAAAGTTATCAATTTCAACATTATAGGTCATTTTCAAAAGTCAACAAAAAGGCACTTTAAGTCAAAGACCATAACTTGATATTGGTAAATCAAAATGACATGTGACCAAAGGCATTGGTTAGAGGACTTCAAGACCTTTCCAAAATGTCCAAGAACATGATCAAAGCTTAAACATTGAGCAAGATATGCCTTGTGGAAGTTGGGAAATTTTTGGGAATTTTGAAAAGTCAACTTTACTTCAAATGCCTCAAATTTGCTAATGGGCCACATTTTCTTCCAAGATTCATCATCCAAAGGCTATGCACGACCATTTGGCCCAAAGGGGAATTATTTCATCATTTTTTATTATTTATTTGAATTTTTAATCACTATTAATTCATTTAATTAAATAAAATATGAAAAAAAAATACTAAACCAATGTATTTGAATCTTTTTATGCAGAATTTGCTCTCCTTAAAGACTCAAGATTCGTGCACACCCAAATTGGAAATATTGGCCATGATGGGAATCAAAAACACATGAAAAAGATTGGAAAAATATTCATGGAAAATCAAATATTTCATACATCAATGCAAGGATCTTTGGACTCAAAATTCAACCCTAATCCATTGGCATACATATACTGATCATAAACCTAATGCCAAAAACCTGGAAGCTGCACCCCATCTCAAAGACCAAGTTTGCATTTTTGTCAAAAAATCTGAAAACTGAAAACTGCCTTCTAGCACGATTCAAAGAAAAGTAACAATCCCAAAAGCTTCCTAAGACATCAAGGAACCTAACTGAATCCCTTTCCACGCTTCCAGCATCAAGAATTGGTATATGGAAATCAAATTGTGTCAAACTTTTAGCATATTCGTGTCTCATGATTCATGCGTTGTTTTCAATTTCTAATGATTGATTTGTGTTAATTTATTCATTCTAAAGCTAACCATGTACTTTAATTGAGTTTTCGTGTCCTACATGCAAAATTACCATTGAAGCTTGCTAGGGTTTCATGACTGTAAATTTGGGGCTTCTTTGTTCTGGAAAAATTTTGACACGAGACCAGGGCCACTAGAACGGGACGCTTCACACGAATTCAATCCATAGGTCGCGCTCAATTTATGAACAACCAGGGCCTATTCGCTATTTTTATGCTTATCACTTAGTGGGGGTTTAAAACCCCCGCTATTTAGTTTGTTTTTTAAGGCAAAAAGGCAGAACAATTGGAGAAGAAGGTGATGTGTAGGCCAACGGTTGGTGCGTTTGAATTTTGCGCGAAAAAACACCACTAACCCTTGTTTCACGTTATGTTATTTATTTGTCATATTATATACAAACGCGCAGATGGCATAGTTGGTGGACAAGGCATTTGGTAAACTCTGGGACCTGGGTTCGATTCCCAGGTCCCCTCCTTTCTCAATATATTTTCTTTTAACCTGATCCCATGCAGCTTCTTACCAAAGGACTACCATGCACTCTACGCTCCAGCATGCCACTTGTCCCACAACATCCATCCAGTGGCCAGGATTCAAGGTCTATGGAATGTCTCAGTCAACGCGTCCACACATGATCATTGAAAAGTCAGAAAGGGCCAAGCTTCTTGGGCCTAATTACTCACCACATAACCTCCAGATTGGGGTCAACACCCCCATTGGTTTGCTCTCTTTCATTTTTTTTCTCTATTTTTATTTGTTTTGTTTAATTTTAATTTAATTCTTCAAATTAATATTTTCATAAAACATAAAAATAATAAAAATCAAAAATACAAAAAATATAGTTCATTTAATTGTTTTGTTTTATAAATAAATTCTATTAATTAATTTAGTTTGTAATCCTAGGTTTAAATTTTAATATTTTTGTAATAAACTAAAAATGTAGAATTAGGGTTTTAAAGACTTTTATTCCTTTTTTTCTTTTTATCATATTTAATTATTAATCATTATTTTGTAAATAATTTGCCATGTAAATATTTAATTAAAATTAGGTCAAACTAAAAACACTTTTCTTAATAAATTAAAAACAATTTAGAATTAGGGTTAATTAACTTCTCTTTTTAATTCCAATTTAATTTTCTTACTAAAATCCATAAATACAAAAACCCAAAAATAACTTCTCTTTTCTCATTAAATTTAATTAATTTCATAATTGTAATTTAATTTCCTTAAAAGGGTCCAACGCCCTCGCATTCCCGACTTTAATTCTCTTCGCATTTTTATTTCTTTTTGTGAATATTCATGTAATTCTCCCAAAGCCATGTAATAGCTTAATTAGACGTTTATATTTTTCGCACTTTATTTTATTTCAAATCGGGTCTTGGATTAAATTTGACGATGTGGACCCGCGCCTTTGTAATAGCGTAGGACTTTTACCTTCTGGCATCTTTTTTAACTGTTAATTAATTTGCATGAAAGAATGAATGTCAAAAATAAAAAACAAAAGCTTATATCACCAATGCATGAACAAGACAAAAATAAATGAACATGACACACAAATCACACACCACCCCTAGGGTACGCCTCACTGTTGCCTTGCCCCTCGAAAGGTGATTGCGAGTAGAGGATGTTTTAGTAAGTCCTCATGTCCATGAACATGGCATGAGGGTAGCTTCTAAGGTGTCTTCCTATTGCTCCGGTGATCACCATGTCCCGAACCTTCGAATTGACCCGAACACCTCCAACGGTGGTGCTACCTACCTCTCAATGGTGGGATGGCACTACTTTAAGGACATTTACACAGACGAATTCCTTAGGGTAGGTAGACGATTCTAGATACTTGCTCTAATTTCAAAACAAATCAAAAAAGACTTTTCACACCGACACTTTTCAAAAGCTTTCGAAAGCAACTTTTCAAACACTCTTGAGGACCGATACAAGAGTCGAACTGGAATTTTTCAAAGAAACTTTTTAAAACCCACAGTTGAAAAGCAAACAAACCATTTTTAAAACACAAATGAGCAAGTATCTAAGAGCCCATGGATAACCATGGATAGAAAGGGTGCTAACACCTTCCCTTTCTATAATCTACCTCCCGAACCGAGAGCAATCTCTATAAGGAATTTTTCGGTGCTTTTGTCCTTTCCATTTGGAGAAAATAAAAGACGGTGGCGACTCTTGCTTCCGCGACATTTCGCGAACCAGCTTTAAACAGTCAGTTCCAGATCCACCGATCATAGAACTGGCGACTTTGCTGGGGAATTAATAAGTGAGGTGTACCTTAGGATTAAATCATTTTATGTTTTCAATTGAATGCTTTGTTTGATTTATATTTATGGGCTTGCATCAGAGTTTCATAGATCTTAACCCGGATCTGGGGAATACCCTTTAGGTAGCATAAGCTGTGAGGGACCTGTCCGGCGTAGACCGACACGGGTGAAGCAGTGGCTACATTGATGTGGCACTTTGGTGTGTACCGGTAACCCTTGAGTTCAGTCAAGGAGAGTACGGGGCCGCCGCGTGGTGTCGTGAAACATCAACTGACCTTAGGAACCTTAATTGAACTATCTTGGCCTCTTTAGGGTAGTGAGATAACTGACTTTGGTGCAGTCCGAGGTTGGTTGATACTCGATACTACACTCAATTGAGGGTTGCTTTCCTGGAATATTTCGGTCGCCAGTTCAGTGGCTAAATCGAAACGATGAACAATGAAAGCAATCCAGTGATATTGGGACCCTTAGAACCCGATTACTTCTAATAGGACAGGTTGACCCCACCAAACTTCAAGGGGGTAATACCCAGACCTCATGCTGGCCTAAACTCTAAGGGTTCTCTCGTGTGACTTGTGTGCCTTCGTACTTGATTACTTGCATGCTTGTTATCTGACACATAAGCTACTTGCAGGTTTTGTTTATAGTCCTTAACTAGGACTCATAACAGGGTTTACTAAGTTTCTTGCAGGTTTTGTTTATAGTCCTTAAGGGGGACTCATAACGGGGTTTACTTACATCGCTCCATGCATACCATAACATCATACCATTGCATACATCCTAACCCATTTCAAGGATCTCAAGGGTCTGTGATGCAGGTCAGGATGAACCAACTGTCCAGCAAGGGGCAAAGGGGATTTATTTTCCTCTAGCCAAGGTTGTCAGGGGCTATGACCCACTGGATATGGTGAGCCTTTGACCCTTTGAAGAAGGACTCTCAATAATATGCAGTTCCTTCAATCAAGCTACCGGACCCAAATTCTAACAAAGTTTCTTGTTTATCCCGCGAGGTCCTTGAAAACATTACATGCATGTCATACACATCATCACATAACAGGTATCCTTGTTGCAGGTCACTTACCTTTCTCGCTGTTTATTTCAGCAATGGCTTCCCAACAAGATAACCATGGACCCCATGCTCAAGAGACTCGGTTCGGGGAAATCCTCCTGAATCTATCCAAGGGGCAGGAGGAGTTGAGGACACTTCTCATGGAGACTTTGGTCAGGAACAGCGCTGAGGACGAACGGCTGAAGCATCTGCAAGCTGAAGTGGATGCATTGAGAGCCCAGATGCTGGGGCAGGTGACTGTCATCCAAGACTTAGCTCAAAGACAAGATGAGCTCGGGGTTCTCGTTAACAAACTGCTTCGGGGTAACCAACCGGGGCAAACATCTAAGGGAAAAGAGCCAGTCATCCTTCAACCATATTTGAGACAAGGAGATAGGGGGAGAGCTCCTCAAATGGCTCCAGTGTCACAAATTCAGCATCAACCTCACCAGCTTCAGCCAGACAAGCCCAGGAGGCAATTCACCCAGCTCAACATGTCGCTGTTTCAAGCTCTACAATGCCTGTTGAGGTTGAATCTGATCACATTAAGGGCTCACCCCCGGAACCCCAACACAGCATCTCCTATCTATGATCCAAATAAAAGGTGTGCCTACCACTCTGCCAGTCCAGGACATGATACAAATGAGTGTTGGGCTCTGAAGAACAAGATCCAGGACCTGATTGATGAAGGGGCATTGGAGTTCACACAAGATGGACAGGCTGAGTTTTTCTACCATCCCTCCAAGGCTCACCATTTGAAGTAACAAGCCCTGAGAGGAAAAGACTTTTGTTCATTAGGATTTTCAAGTTGTAATTTTCTTTTGTTCAAACATTTACTCATGTTAAACGTTGTTATTTCATTAATGCATCGCATATGTCTGTTTTGAAGCAATATATTCGTATTCACTATATGCGAATTATTTTCATATTTTTTCTGATGATCAACGCTCGATTAATAATTCTAAGCCTCTTGAGGGAGGATGACGAAAACGATACCGCAATCTACATTATGCTTTTGAACAGGCCCCGCTGATGAGGTACAGGCATTGTTTCAATCCCTAAACACTGGAGTTATAAGGAATATAATCCCTCGTAAACCCCTTTGAGCCAAAGAAGTAGGAGTTTTTCTTTTCGAAATTAAAAACCCTTAATCACAACCTGGGGCAGGGTAGTCCTCTCAGTTGATCCAAGTGTATAACAAATGGCACCAAAGAGGTCCTTAGAAAAAAAAAAAAAAGACAGTGATGATTCTGAATAATCATAAGGATAAGCAGTCATTACCAAAATCAAAAAGCCCATTAAGTCAAAAAACCTATGAAGGAGACTTAAGAAGTTGGGGCATCCCGCTGACTGTAATCACAAAAGAACAGCTCAGGCAAAAAAAAAACAAGGATAACAAAAATCAGAAAAAGAAAGAGGTCTTACAAACCCTCGACAAAAAATGACTGCCTATTCAACATCCGAATCATCACCGGAAAATCAGAGCAAAGACTCAAACAAGGTCTAACGTATGATCAACTGAGTTTAGGTTTGGAGAACATCACGAAGAGCGGGTGGGTACAAATAATTTGAGCCTTTATCCTTTGTTTCTTAAACCGTGAACCAGGCCACGTTATAACCCTCAAAAGTCCTAGCTGAAGCATGGGTTAGTTCGAAAGCATACTGTACGAAAGGTATCCTGACTCCTTAAGGCTTACGGTAAATACGGAGTTGACATCACGTTTTACAAACATTCACTTGTTTTATGAAAAAGAATGCATTTTCAAAATCTTCAAGACAGACATAAGCTTTGCATTTTTGACATAACTCTGTTTGCGTATGACCTTTTGTTTAAACAGCATAGAAATTCGCGCGACGAATGCCTAATGAACAGAAGCACTTCCAATCAAGGGGCATGATATGACTATTATCCATCATCTGGGGCAGTTAAGTCAAGATTCGGAGAATCTCTCAAAAGGCCAACCAACTTGGGACAAATCTCTGCCTGAGTCACTTGGGGCATTCCAGCAACGAATCTTGCCTGGTCAAACATCTTCTGGTGGCATGGAAAGACAATTCTAACAGGGGCAATTCCCTACATTCCGAGAGAACGGACATAGTCGAAAAGAATACTACGCGTAATCAAAGACCCGCTAGGTTGACACACCTAGGCAAAAATAAGGGCTTCCCGGCGAACCAAAAGGGTTCGGGCAAAATGAAAGGATGAAATGAAAAAATGTGTACACCCGGCAAGTCGAAAACCTGAAAAGGCGGCTTGGGCAAAAATGGGTATCCCGGTGGACTGAAAACCCGAAAGGGCGGTCCAGGCAAAAGTTAGGGATCAAAGCGTGCGACTATGTCCTGTCATCTTGTCACCTGCCTACCAAAAGAAGGTTTGTCCATCAACAACTATCAGCACCTCACATGTCTTCCTCCCCCACCTCAGAAACAGGGGCAATGATGAGTCGTCCAAACGATCTAATTGCTTTATCTACTAAGATATCAAGGTAGGTTCAGCTGAAGAACATAACCAATACGCCTTAACTCCCCAGAGAGTGAGCCAACAGGTCAATGCACTCTCCCCAAGCAAAGCTACAGTCAGCCTTAAGGAAGTTGGGTATCCTCCAGCAGATCTCAACATTCCCCAACAATATGCATGCATCCCCGGCAGTCTTGACCTAAAGATTGTTCCCCGGCGGTATATCAAACATTCAATGAAGTCACTTCCCCATTACAGCTCAAGACTTCCCCAGGAGAGTCCAATCCAGTTCCCTAGGAAAGTTGGAATCCATCTCCCCAAGCAGTAAGCTTATCCCCAGTAGATTCTGGAAGCTTATCCTCGCAGAGCATGAACGCGTCTCCCGACTTTATTCAAAGAGTTATTTCCTTACCAGGATATAACTGGGTTATCCTCAGCCAAAATCCACGGAAAGAGCGTCCTCGACAAAGTCTTCTTATCCCCAACGAAGTCTATCAACACTTCCAACGTAACAATGGTATCCCCAGCGAAGTTACCATCAACATTTCAGCAAAGTACCTCTCTCCCCACAGAGTATTGCTCCCCAGCAAGATCGTTAGAGTACTTTTCTCCTCGCAGAGTAATCCATTCGCCAAGTTTATTCCCCAACGGAGTCATCTTCTCCTACCGGTATTCTTGCAACTATCATCCCAGTGGAAACAGCAAAGCATTGTTCTTCAACAACAGCCCAGGAGTGACTTCCTGGCACCCGTCAAGGATTTATTTTCCTAAAGACAAAAAGATACATTCATAAACATCGCACTTCCATACATTATAGCATGCATATACGCATCATATCTTACAAATCTCATTTATGTTGAGAACATCATTGCTTGATCCATATCATGCATTGCATATGACTGACCTTTACCTTTCAGGAAAGATCCAGTTGAGTTCTCAGTTATATTCCAAGACCTAGACCGGTTCAGTTAAATCGACCCTAAGATTTTTCTGTTTCTTATCCAGTCAAAGGCCTTCTCTGGTTCAGTCAGATCGACCCTAAGATCTCCCTGTTTCTTATCCAGTTGAAGATTCCAAGACCTAGACCGGTTCAGTTAAATCGACCCTAAGATTTTTCTGTTTCTTATCTAGTCAAAGGCCTTCTCTGGTTCAGTCAGATCGACCCTAAGATCTCCCTGTTTCTTATCCAGTTAAAGATTCCAAGACCTAGACCGGTTCAGTTAAATCGACCCTAAGATTTTTCTGTTTCTTATCCAGTCAAAGGCCTTCTCTGGTTCAGTAAGATCGACCCTAAGATCTCCCTGTTTCTTATCCAGTTGAAGATTCCAAGACCTAGACCGGTTCAGTTAAATCGACCCTAAGATTTTTCTGTTTCTTATCCAGTCAAAGGCCTTCTCTGGTTCAGTAAGATCGACCCTAAGATCTCCCTGTTTCTTATCCAGTTGAAGATTCCAAGACCTAGACCGGTTCAGTTAAATCGACCCTAAGATTTTTCTGTTTCTTATCTAGTCAAAGGCCTTCTCTGGTTCAGTCAAATCGACCCTAAGATCTCCCTGTTTCTTATCCAGTTGAAGATTTCAAGACCTAGACCGGTTCAGTTAAATCGACCCTAAGATTTTCCTGTTTCTTATCCAGTCAAAGGCCTTCTCTGGTTCAGTCAGATCGACCCTAAGATCTCCCTGTTTCTTATCCAGTTGAAGATTTCAAGACCTAGACCGGTTCAGTTAAATCGACCCTAAGATTTTCCTGATTCTTATCCAGTCAAAGCCCTTCTCTGGTTCAGTCAGATCGACCCTAAGATCTCCCTGTTTCTTATCCAGTTGAAGATTTCAAGACCTTGACCGGTTCAGTTAAATCGACCCTAAGATTTTCCTGTTTCTTATCCAGTCAAAGGCCTTCTCTGGTTCAGTCAGATCGACCCTAAGATCTCCCTGTTTCTTATCCAGTTGAAGATTTCAAGACCTAGCCTGGTTCAGTTAAATCGACCCTAAGATTTTCCTGTTTCTTATCCAGTCAAAGGCCTTCTCTGGTTCAATCAGATCGACCCTAAGATCTCCCTGTTTCTTATCCAGTTGAAGATGTCAAGACCTTGTCCGGTTCAGTTAAATCGACCCTAAGATTTTCCTGTTTCTTATCCAGTCAAAGGCCTTCTCTAGTCCAGTTAAATCGATCCCTAAAAGATTTTCCTGATGAAGACTCAGTAGAAGATATCCAAGATTCTCTCCCCGTTACTGTTGAGGTAGTAATCGCCCAAGGTTCTCTCAGCGTTCCTATTGAGGTAGTAACCATCCCTGGTTTATTCATCACCTTCTGAAGCTCCATATTCAATTCCTGTAACCAGTCAGGACACATCTATACAAAGAGTTTGAAGACCAGCTCCTGTAACAGGCCAGGTACTCATTTTCTTTTCAGGAACGCAAGTTCTCGCTAAGGAAATTCTTACGCGATCAACACCCAGATGGCATCTATAAGCCCATCCACCTTCCATCACCTCTTAGCATGGCATCTATAAGCCCATCATCCTATCCATCAATCTCCAAATGGCATCTATAAGCCCATTCCCACCATCACACTACTATGTGAGCGAAAATTTTTGGGCACTCTAGTGTTCAATCATCTTCCACCTTCGGATTACGAAAGGCACGTCAGCCAATCTGCATCCTCAGGTTTAAGAAGATTGAACAGGGGCAACTGTTGTACCCCAAAATTTTCCCTCCCATATTCTTCAAAATTTGCAAAGAGCATGCTTCAAAATCTCCCCAAGGGTTGCACAGTTCAAGGGCCTCCTAACAGTCAAAAACTAGGGTTTTGGTTCTGACAAAGAAATTAAAGTTTCCAAGGGTCCAATCAAGTCCCACATGCCTATAAACATGGTCAAGTATCCATATACCAAGTTTCAAGACTTACAGCACAAAATTGCACAGTCAAAAACCCTAATTGCCCTACAGTCAACTGTAGGGGCAAAATGGTCATTTGACAGTCAAAAGTTCAAATTTTTGGTCAACATCTTATTTTGAAGCCACAAACATCATTTGATCAATTCTTGATCATGATTCTCAAAGCATGGCTCAAAAAGTCTCAAGATGCAAAAGTTTCCATATTTGGACAGTTGAAAAAGTCAACTGTAACTTGACCAAGGCATAACTTCCACATGGTTCATCAGAAAAATTCCATCCAAAGCTCATTTTGAATAGAAAGACATTTCCTACAACCCCTCTTCACACTTCAAGTCCAAGAAATGCTCTCACAAAAAGTTATCAATTTCAACATTATAGGTCATTTTCAAAAGTCAACAAAAAGGCACTTTAAGTCAAAGACCATAACTTGAGATTGGTAAATAAAAATGACATGTGACCAAAGGCATTGGTTAGAGGACTTCAAGAACTTTCCAAAATGTCCAAGAACATGATCAAAGCTTAAAAATTGAGCAAGATATGCCTTGTGGAAGTTGGGAAATTTTTGGGAATTTTGAAAAGTCAACTTTACTTCAAATGCCTCAAATTTGCTAATGGGCCACATTTTCTTCCAAGATTCATCATCCAAAGGCTATGCACGACCATTTGGCCCAAAGGGTAATTATTTCATCATTTTTTATTATTTATTTGAATTTTTAATCACTATTAATTCATTTAATTAAATAAAATATGAAAAAAAATACTAAACCAATGTATTTGAATCTTTTTATGCAGCATTTTCTCTCCTTAAAGACTCAAGATTCGTGCACACCCAAATTGGAAAGATTGGCCATGATGGGAATCAAAAACACATGAAAAAGATTGGAAAAATATTCATGGAAAATTAAATATTTCATACATCAATGCAAGGATCTTTGGACTCAAAATTCAACCCTAATCCATTGGCATACATATACTGATCATAAACCTAATGCCAAAAACCTGGAAGCTACGCCCCATCTCAAAGACCAAGTTTGCATTTTTGTCAAAAAATCTGCAAACTGAAAACTGCCTTCTAGCACGATTCAAAGAAAAGTAACAATCCCAAAAGCTTCCTAAGACATCAAGGAACCTAACTGAATCCCTTTCCACGCTTCCAGCATCAAGAATTGGTATATGGAAATCAAACTGTGTCAAACTTTTAGCATATTCGTGTCTCATGATTCATGCGTTGTTTTCAATTTCTAATGATTGATTTGTGTTAATTTATTCATTCTAAAGCTAACCATGTACTTTAATTGAGTTTTCGTGTCCTATATGCAAAATTACCATTGAAGCTTGCTAGGGTTTCATGACTGTAAATTTGGGGCGTCTTTGTTCTGGAAAAATTGTGACACGAGACCAGGGCCACTAGAACGGGATGCTTCACACGAATTCAATCCATAGGTCGCGCTCAATTTATGAGCAACCAGGGACTATTCACTATTTTATGCTTATCACTTAGTGGGGGTTTAAAACCCCCGCTATTTAGTTTGTTTTTTCAGGCAAAAAGGCAGAACAATTGGAGAAGAAGGTGATGTGTAGGCCAACGGTTGGTGCGTTTGAATTTCGCGCGAAAAAACACCACTAACCCTTGTTTCACGTTATGTTATTTATTTGTCATATTATATACAAACGCGCAGATGGCATAGTTGGTGGACAAGGCATTTGGTAAACTCTGGGACCTGGGTTCGATTCCCAGGTCCCCTCCTTTCTCAATATATTTTCTTTTAACCTGATCCCATGCAGCTTCTTACCAAAGGACTACCATGCACTCTACGCTCCAGCACGCCACTTGTCCCACAACATCCATCCAGTGGCCAGGATTCAAGGTCTATGGAATGTCTCAGTCAACGCGTCCACACATGATCATTGAAAAGTCAGAAAGGGCCAAGCTTCTTGGGCCTAATTACTCACCACATAACCTCCAGATTGGGGTCAACACCCCCATTGGTTTGCTCTCTTTCATTTTTTTTCTCTATTTTTATTTGTTTTGTTTAATTTTAATTTAATTCTTCAAATTAATATTTTCATAAAACCTAAAAATAATAAAAATCAAAAATACAAAAAATATAGTTCATTTAATTGTTTTGTTTTATAAATAAATTCTATTAATTAATTTAGTTTGTAATCCTAGGTTTAAATTTTAATATTTTTGTAATAAACTAAAAATGTAGAATTAGGGTTTTAAAGACTTTTATTCCTTTTTTTCTTTTTATCATATTTAATTATTAATCATTATTTTGTAAATAATTTGCCATGTAAATATTTAATTAAAATTAGGTCAAACTAAAAACACTTTTCTTAATAAATTAAAAACAATTTAGAATTAGGGTTAATTAACTTCTCTTTTTAATTCCAATTTAATTTTCTTACTAAAATTCATAAATACAAAAACTCAAAAATAACTTCTCTTTTCTCATTAAATTTAATTAATTTCATAATTGTAATTTAATTTCCTTAAAAGGGTCCAACGCCCTCGCATTCCCGACTTTAATTCTCTTCGCATTTTTATTTCTTTTTGTGAATATTCATGTAATTCTCCCAAAGCCATGTAATAGCTTAATTAGACGTTTATATTTTTCGCACTTTATTTTATTTCAAATCGGGTCTTGGATTAAATTTGGCGATGTGGACCCGCGCCTTTGTAATAGCGTAGGACTTTTACCTTCTCGCATCTTTTTTAACTGTTAATTAATTTGCATGAAAGAATGAATGTCAAAAATAAAAAACAAAAGCGTAGATCACCAATGCATGAACAAGACAAAAATAAATGAACATGACACACAAATCACACACCACCCCTAGGGTACGCCTCACTGTTGCCTTGCCCCTCGAAAGGTGATCGTCGAGTAGAGGACGTTTTAGTAAGTCCTCATGTCCATGAACATGGCATGAGGGTAGCTTCTAAGGTGTCTTCCTATTGCTCCGGTGATCACCATGTCCCGAACCTTCGAATTGACCCGAACACCTCCAACGGTGGTGCTACCTACCTCTCAATGGTGGGGTGGCACTACTTTAAGTACATTTACACAGACGAATTCCTTAGGGTAGGTAGACGATTCTAGATACTTGCTCTAATTTCAAAACAAATCAAAAAACACTTTTCACACCGACACTTTTCAAAAGCTTTCGAAAGCAACTTTTCAAACACTCTTGAGGACCGATACAAGAGTCGAACTGGAATTTTTCAAAGAAACTTTTTAAAACCCACAGTTGAAAAGCAAACAAACCATTTTGAAAACACAAATGAGCAAGTATCTAAGAGCCCATGGATAACCATGGATAGAAAGGGTGCTAACACCTTCCCTTTCTATAATCTACCTCCCGAACCGAGAGCAATCTCTATAAGGAATTTTTCTGTGCTTTTGTCCTTTCCATTTGGAGAAAATAAAAGACGGTGGCGACTCTTGCTTCCGCGACATTTCGCGAACCATCTTTAAACAGTCAGTTCCAGATCCACCGATCACACTATGGATCTCAAAATCAAAATTATGGATGTATATGGCGATTCAGCTTTGGTAATAAATCAGATTAAAGGAGAATGGGAAACGCATCATCCTGGCATGATTCCTTATAAAGATTATGTAAGAAGATTGTTACCTTTATTCAATAAAGTTGAATTCTATCATATTCCCCGAGATGAGAATCAGATGGAGGATTCTCTAGCCATGTTGTCTTCCATGTATTAAGTAAATACTTGGAATGATGTACCTCAGATTACAATTTAGCCCTTGATAGGCCAGCTTATGTGTTTGCTACAAAGGTGACATCAGATGATAAACCCTGGTATTACGATATCAAACATTTCCTTTAGACTCAAGAGTACCCATTTGGTGCATCGAACAAAGATAGGAAAACATTTAGAAGGTTCTCGGGTAGCTTTTTCTTCAATGAAGATGTGTTATGCAAGTGAAATAATGACGTGGTATTGCTCATATGCCTGGATAGATACGAAGCAGACATGTTGATGCATGAGATTCATGAAGGTTCATTTGGTACCCATGTCAAAGGACATTTTATGGCTAAGTAAATGCTTAAGGCAGACTACTATTGACTAACAGTGGAATCTGATTGTTACAAATTTGTTGAAGAAGTGTTATAAGTGTCAGATTTATGCTGACAAGATTCATATGCCTCCATATCTTCTCAATGTTATTTCCTTCCCATGGCCTTTCTCTATGTGGAGTATTGATATGATCGGGATGATTAAACCCAAAGCGTCTAATGGACATCGTTTCATGTTAGTGGCAATTGACTACTTCACCAAGGGGGTGGAAGGTGCTTCTTATACTAACGTCACTAAAGAAGTAGTGATATAGTTTATCAAGAACAGTCTTATATGTCGGTATGGTGCGCCAAGCAAGATTATCACTGACAACGGTTCGAAATTGAACAATAAGATGATGACAGAACTTTGTGAATAATTCAAGATTGTCCATCATGATTCATCTCCTTATAGTCCTAAGATGAATGGGGTTGTTGAAGCTGCTAATAAGAATATTAAGAAGATTATGCAGAAGATGGTTATTACTTATAAGGATTGGCATGAGATGCTTCCTTTTTCTTTGCATGGATATCACAACTTCGTTCACACTTCAACAGGGTAACCTCGTTCTCTCTTGTGTATTGTATGGAAGCAGTGCTCCCCATTGAAGTGAAAATTCCCTCTTTGCGTGTAATAATGGAAACCAAGTTGCCAGAGGCTGAATGGGTCCATAATAAGTTTGATCAGTTAAATTTTATTGAAGAAAAGAGAATGACGGCCTTGTGTCATGGTCAGTTATATCAGAAAAGAATGAAGAAAGATTTTGATAAGAAGGTCAAACCTCGTGAACTCAGAGAAGGTGACCTCGTGCTCAGAAAGATCATGTCTTTTAACGCTGATTCCAGGGGCAAGTGGACTCCCAATTTTGAAGGCCCGTATGTTATTAAGAAGGCCTTCTCTGGTGGTGCATTAATTCTTGAAAATATGGATGGTGAGGAGTTCCCACGACCTTTGAATGTTGATGCTGTCAAGAAATACTTTGTTTAAAGAAATAAAAGAACATATCGCTAAGTTGAAAACCCGAAAGGGTGACTTAGGAAAAAATGAGTGTCTCGGTAGGCTGAAAACCCGAAAGGGCGGTCCATGAAAAAATTAGATACATAAACAGAATAAATTTTCCCGGTAGGTTGAAAACCAGCAAGGGCAACCTAGGCAAAAGTTAGGGAGTTTTCTTAGCAAGTAACTACATTAGACAAGACTTGATCATTAAAGCGACAATCTTCTTGGGTTCTCATTGTACTTCAACTGAAACCTATAAACTGGAATTCAAAGTTGATAGGGAGAATAGTGGTTATTATTTTTCAATGTACCTTTTCCATGTATTTACCATTTTCCAAACTTTTTAATCATCTATGGAGTCTCGCCATTTGCAGATTTCCATTCTGTTAATAAAGTTTGAGCTTTTATCCAATTTTTTTGCAATCTTATTTTATTCTTCTTACAAAAATTTCATTTATTATTGATAGTAAATTTCAAAACAAACAAAAATTAAACAATAAAACATGTTTTTGAAAAATTGCAAATTATTTTACTTCAATTTTGTGAGTCAAGAGAATAAAAGTGGTGGTTCTAAAGATGGATGAACCCCAAGGTTTTGGAAGGTTCTCCCCAAGGAAGTGTATTTTGGTTACTTTTACTGATATGGGCATTATTTATTTATAGTTATTCCTTGAATAGTTGGATCCTCTCCAAGATTATTATGAAGTGTTAGGTTTGTAATCCCATATTCCCCATAACAGTCTTGATTTAGGTTTTTTTTGGTTGAGTATGATCCCTCTTCCCCAGCCAAGTTATTATCAAGCAACATTTATAAAGTCGGGTAGCATTCACTCAATTGTTGGATTCTTTTTCCTTGTATTGAGGAATGATGTAGATGCTTCTATAGAATATCACTCTCTCCAATTGTGGCATTTGTTAATATTGTGGCTCCCTAAGCAGCTAGTCAAGGGCATTATCTTTTCTAAAGAAGTGTTGAGACAACTGTCAATTTTTTGGTTTTCTCTCGTCATGTACTGAGTTTGATTCAAAATCCCCATGAAATTGACTTTTTGTTGTGATGTTAAATTCTTAACCTCCTCTAGATAAACCGAGGATGAAGTTTCCCTCTAAAGTAGTTATCCCTGTGAATTTTCTTTGGTCTTCTCCAGAGAATTTATGCAATCACTACACTTGGTATTGATGAATGTGTGTGGTCACATCTTCTCTAGCAACGACGTTTGTTGTTTCCTAGTGAAGTTTGGGGCGATGTTTGTTATTCCTTGGTGAAGCCTAGAGGAGTTTTTTATGTCCCTGAAGCTCTATGGTTTATTGCTATAAGATTGTGCTTTGATTATTTTCAAGCCATATTTCCTCTTTAGAGAAGTCAAGCCTTGAAGTAGGACGATATTTCCGTCTTGGATGCGTGTTAGCCAAGTTCTATTTTTATCCAAGTTGGTTTTGTATGGTTATTCCCAAGTTTTATGCGTATGTTTTGTAAGCATATACATGACAATACATTCATACATTCATACATTCATTCATACATATATGCATAGCTGGATTAAAAATTCATTATTCATTGCATTTTTTTATGTTACTATTAATATCTTATCTTTGTTACAGAGTTGTCTTAAACCTCTCTCCAAAGGAGTGTCAACCTTAAGCAGAAAGTGCATATCCTTTCAATTTCTCCACTGAGTTTATCCCTCGTGGAAGAATTTTGCTTTAGTCCTCCTCCCCTGCTCATTATCTAGATGGAATTAATCCCCATTTGAGTTTATTCCTTATTGAGTGGTGTCTTAGTTAACAGTTTCACTCTGGTTTGTACCTGGATTGAATTTTGGTCCCCGACAACAATGTTATTTTAATCTCTCTAAGCTATGAGCCCTGGATTGAGAGTGTATTAATTTTTCATGAAGGACTTTATCTCCTCAACAAAATTATGTTGATATTCTCCCCCGGGAAATCAAGATTCATTTCCCAACAATGTTATTACAATCTTTCTCCTAACAGCAAGTGGCGGTCTCTTTATTTGAGTAACTTATACTTCCCCAATAAGTATGTTATTTCCTAGAGAGGATTTGTTTACTCTGATGGATGGTGGTCTCTTTTTTATGGGAGATAGTTCGTTGTTGAGATGTTTACTCTGATGGATGGTGGTTTCTCGTTATGGGAGATAATTTGTTGTTGATATGTTTACTCTAATGGATGGTGGTCTCTTTGTTATGGGAGAGAGTTTGTTGTTGAGGTTTGATTTACGCTGATGGATGGTGGTCTCTTTGTTATGGGAGATAGTTCGTTATTGAGATTTGTTTACTCCGATGGATGGTGATCTCTTCATTATGGGAGATAGTTCGTTGTTGAGATTTGTTTACTCCTATGGATGGTGGTCTCTTTGTTATGGGAGATAGTTCATTGTTGAGAGGTTTACTCCAATGGATGGTGGTCTCTTCGTTATGGGAGATAGTTTATTGTTGAGATTTGATTGTACTCTGATGGATGGTGGTCTCTTCATTATGGGAGATAGTTCTTTGTTGAGATGTGTACTCCAATGGATGGTGGTTTCTTTTTTATGGGAGATAGTTTGCTGTTGAGAGTTCCTTACCGTATTACATCACCCTTTCTAGGACTAGAACATTGGGAAACTTATTATTATGATATATATATATAAATTTCTACTTACATTGAGCCGATGCTTACTGTTATTCCATATCTTTTTCTACCCTCATACACCGGGTTGATAGTTTACTATCCCCTGTGAGTCGGTATTGTCCTCTTTTTGCTGCCTCCTCTAAGAAGGAGTAGTTCCCCATTGTTTGTTAGTCATTGTTATACTTTGCTTTTTTCCTCATTTATTGAGGCAATGTCTCCTTGTCTTCTCTTTGAGATTTACCCCAGTGGAGTTGAGTCATCTTTTTCCCCAATGGAGTTGATTTTTCTCCAACAGAGTCGAGTTACTTTCCCTAGTCGAGTTGGTAATCCATTCTTGGAGATTACCTCTTGTTGGCTGGCTGCTTGCATTGTTAAGTATTTCCCCATTTAAATTCTTACTTTGCATTTTTTACTGTGATGTTGGCTTTTCCTATTCATAGTTATCCCCAAAGTCATTTTGTTCCCCAGTGACTTATCTTCCTAGTTGAACTCTCTTTCTTAGTCTGTTTGTACTATTTTTGCTTCCCTGTTGGTGTGTTGTGTCACATGTGAAGTTGATCTTTTACATGCATAATCATAAGCATTGAATGGCATCTTAGGGCCAAAAATATGGTTTCTTATATATTTAAATATCTTTAACCGCATCAAAATAAAGATTTTAACCTTCGTATCTCCGAATATAAGACACTTAAATAAGGGAAGTTGTTATACCCCAATTTTTGCCCCTAAGATTCTCCATCATCTCATATCACCACAACACATCAAGATCACACATTAGGGTTGGTTCTCCCTTTCTTATCATCTCCTATCTTTAAGTTTTCTCTTGTGGGATCACCAAGCCCCTTGAACTGTGTAGCTTGTATATGTGTATTACATTATTACTAACCCTTGACTAATATCATTGTATGTCTCTTTGGATGTTTTTCATTGTAGGTATTAACACAAGTGCATCTATCTCACCTCCTAGCCTAGGGTTTTGAGGGTTGATCCTTACTCAATTGGTTATTAAATGGATTTCAAGAGCTTGAGCTTCAAGGTTATGTCCATGATATCAAAGTTTTTGGGTTAAAGAGATCTCTCACCTTCATGGGTCAAGTTTTCCTCAAAGTTTGTGGTGGTATTCATCAAGAAGATTCATAGGTTCATGTGTTTATTTCCATGTCTTGTTCAACATGTTTCATTGATATTTAAGCTTCATCATTGAGTGTGCTTCAAGATAACATCAATTCAGGGTCTAGTGTGATTCATTATGCCTAAGTTTGCAAAGAAAGTTCAAAATATTCAAATTTCATTCAAGTGGTTTGACCTAGTTGAGACAAGTAGTTGATTTTATGATCACAAGTGCATAATTCTATCAATTTTCAATATTTTGAGTTGGTTCTTATAGCTATGTACTCTTCTCATCATTTATAACAACTTCTCTTTACGTGACAAGATCCAATTGTGCAAAGAAAATTATCAAAGTTGAAAGGGGTTACAAGTCACTTTGTCATTTTCAAGCTAAGGTTTGTTGACTTCCAAAGACCATATCTTGCTCATTTTTGAGATTTTTAAGGGATTCCAAAGCCATTATCCTCTTCGAAGATTTATTAACAACTTCTCTTCAAGGATCTAAAGCCAATTTTGAGAGGAAGATCATTTAATTTTAAAGGAGATTACAAGTCCTTGGAAAAGCTATGAAATTATCGAATGTGACTTCAAAGGATGATAACTTGGTCATTTTTATCTCCTTGAGCTCATTATTTTTCATAATAAACCTGAGGATGTCAACTACAACTTTGTTTCAAAGTGCAAGGCTTAAAAAGATGTGGAAAGTCTTTAAAGAATTGAAAAGATTATAGGTCATTTGTAGACTTCTCCAAAATCTTTCATCATCTTCCAAAGGCCATAACTCTTTCAATTTTTATGATTTTTGAATGATCTCAATTTCACAATTCAATTTGAAGAGTATATTCCATTTCATCTTCAAGGATCAAGAGAAAATTTTGAGTATAAGGGCTTGTAAGTTTGCAAGACGTTATAGGTCATTTTGAAGCTCAACACTTAGAAATATTTCTAAGTACAAAAGTCAGATTATTTTTTACGATTTCAAATGGACATAACTTCCAGCTCAATTATCCAAAATGATATCTTTCTTGGCACATTGTATAAAGTGTGATACAATCTTTCAATGATTCAAGAATCATCCTATAAAGCCTCCTGAGTTGTGTGCACCATGAGTTCAAAGATGGTACCTTGGAACTGAAGCTTCTCACCAAAGTCAGATTGCAATTTCCATAATGTGCCTTCTAATCACAAAATTGTTTCGTGTTTTTAACTTAAACATGTTTAACAAAGTTGCCAATGATGTTTAGGAGGTTGAAACATAAGAATTGGATGTGTTTTGATGGATAGCAAGTCACACTTTTCTCACCTTTGGGCTTCACACGATTTCTCTCCAAACCTCATTATTTCTTCCAATTCACATCGCCATTCACTCTCCTATAAGTTGAAGACCACTCTCCATTCATTTCCCAAGCTTTAGACAACCACAATCACCCTGCCAAAGTCTCATTTGAAGCTTGTAAATTTAAAAATTCATTTCATAATTTCAAGCCTTCTCACCTCAAATTTTCTTATGATTCATCATTCTCCACTATTATATAAACTCTCCATCACTTAAACCAAGAAATTTGAGCCATAAATTGAGCTACAGAAGTTCAATTTTAGAACAAATTTCTTGAGCTTCGTTAAAGTAGTTTTCTCAACCAAATCGATCTAAAGAAGTTACTAATATGTAGTTCTCTATTCTCTAATTCTCACACTTCTTTTAGTTTTCGTTTTCATTAAGAGTTGACCATTTATTTGTAAATCTAACTTTGAAATTTCCGGCTGGTTTTTCCCAAATCGAGTACGTTATGTTTTATATAAATTTGGAGCGATGATATGGTTCAGACCGTCCAGAGAAGACGAACACAATGATACCACTATGAGCTCCTGAATTTTCTGTTTTTTTCCCATAAAATCTCAAGTTACAAGTGGCTTGAGGTTGAAGACGACCAACGTGTCATTCTTCAACCAATGACCTCACGCTAATTGTTTTATTTTGATTGGACTGACTTTTTTGGTCTTCATACGCATGCATTGACTCTGGCTCACCATGCATTCGCACCTATGGTTCATCCAGATTTCCAGCGTGTTTAAAATACTTTAGTTCCAACGCTTCTCATTTTTTCTTGTTTTATATTTTTTTTCTTATTTTAATTATTGATTCAGTGTGTTATTCCAAACAGACCATAACATGCATAGCATGCAAGATCCCTCGGATTTGATTACTAACTCTTTCTGACAATGATCAAATGGTCCACTTGTTTTTTAATTATTTTTTTTTTTAGTTTTTAATTGTTTTAAACTTCAAAAAATCATTAAAAAAATCTTATCAAGTTCAAAAATTACGAAAAATTTACTAAAAATATTTTTGAATATTCTCTTTCTGATTATTATTTTTTCATAATTTTATTTCATGATTTGATATTTTTTATGATTTTTCTATTTATTTGATTTGTTTTAATTGTTTAAAAATATTTTTAGATCTTTTAAAATTCTAAGAATATTGTGGAAGGATCCAATGAAAGTTTGAAAAGTATTGGTGACCTCATTTGATATTTATTTTTTGTTTTACTATTTTTTGTGATTTTTGGTTCATTTTGATTAGTTTTTATATTTTTAAAAATAGTTTCTAACTTTTAAAAATTCTGAATTTTTTGTCAACATTTGTGGACTTATGTTGACCTCTGGTATTTTTTTGGGATTTTTATTTGATGTTTTAATACACGTTGTGTATTTTATCAATTTTTCCCATTTAATTATTCATTTAAAAATTGTTTTATTAATTTATGTTAAATACATTTTATTTCTATTTTGTGATTGGTCCTGACTTGTTGATATTTAAGTGATACTTTAGGTTAAGTTCCTCAACCTCATTGGATCTTGGGTGTTGATAGGTTGAAAATCAAATCCACCAACATGGATGAATGATGTTGATGATATTTGAAACCCTAAAATTCATATGAGACATTGGTTCCACTGTGACATCTTCTTTTCCCCTTCATCCATCTCTTCTGCTTCTCCATCTATTTATTGGTTCTTGGTGGCCCAAACTTTATGTTTGCAAGCTCAATGATGATTAAATATTGAGCTATGGCCAAAGAATTTGAAAGCTCATTTTTAAGAGGCTTTGATTTTATCAATCCTCTAACGATATTTCATCAATTTTGACTTAGGATCAATGTTCAAATCATCATGGATCATATCATTTGGATTCCCTCTCACCATTTGTTTTATTTGACGTGATCATTAGTGGCTTAAACCTTGTGTTTAAAAGTCCAAGTATGATTGTTTGGTTGTCTTTGTTCCAATGCCCTTGAGACTTGTTGTTAGGAGGCTTAAATTCTATCAATCCTCTAATGAGTTCTCATAACCTTTGGTCCATGATTATCATTCAATCATCATTTATCATACCTTTTAACTTTTAACTTATAACTTGATAACTACTAACAATTAACTTTACTTTATGCATTTTATTTTTTGTATTTATTTTATGCCATTTACTTTTAGCATTTACTTTCATGATATTTTCCTTTTTCTCACTTGAGCATTTATTTTTTATGTCATTTTATATTTTCTCACTTGAGTTTTTCTTTTTCTTTTAAGACACTTAATAATCAACTTGAACATTAAAATCTTTAAGGTTCTTTGGACTATCTGGTTACTATCCCTAGCACCGAGGAGTTGTGGATTCTTGAGACTTAGGATTAGAAGCCTAGTTACCTTGAGGTCTTGTGATCTTTGGATGATGTTTGTTTGTGTGGTTATTCTGAAGTCCTTGGGGTTTACTCCAAGGAATTGGTTTGAATTTTTTCTTTGAGCAGGTTATTCTGATTTTTATGTTTTGTCTATGATTGGGAATTCCTTTGTATACAGCAGTTACTCTGGCCAATTTTTCTTAGAAAAGACTTCACTTAGTTCTCAATATTTCATTGAGGCACTGGTTCATCTGAGGTTTATTTTCATCTGAAGATTGGTTATTTCTTGCTTGGGTTTTAATCCAAAGAATGGGAATTCTACATTAATCTCTCTATATCAAGTGTTGGCTTCTTGTTGGTTAGATCATTCTCTTCCTTACCTTTTACTTTGTGTACCTAGGATAGTCCCTTCTTCTCCTCATATCTTCTTTAATTTCAAAAATCATCTCCCTCCTTTTCAAAACTATTCTTGTTTTTAAACAAACCGTTTTAACATTAAACTTGGACTTTGGTCCATGAATTTTTAGATTCTTTTTCTTAATTAACCCATTAATCAATCTAATCATACTCTGACATGTTTTTGATACTAAAAGTATTTAACCTCATTCAAACCATTTTTCCACTTTGGCTTTTTACTTTACAACTTTTTCTCAAAAGGTTAGGCTCTTGTCTATTCTTGTAGTGATGCAAGCTACTATACTTCTACGATATGTAGTGAAGTGAGACATTTTCCACTTGGGTGTTGATTGATGCTTTTTTGATTTTAAATCCAATCTATATCCTCCACTTTGAGATTATGCAAATTCTCCTTTCTCATATTCTTGGGTAGTAAGTATGTTTTCCACTCAAATATGATGATGACGCCTCTTCTTCTTAAAATTAACCAACACATAATCTTTTCAAAAAAATTGAGAAGAACTACGTGGTTCTGATTTTATCAATGCACCCAGGTGGTGAATCAAAATTAATCAAAATACTTATTTTCTCATCTCCCCAATCTTATTTTTGTATATACCTTTTATAGCCAAAATACGCAAATTTTCAAAGAGGTTCCTACGGAGTATCATAGATGTTTAGGGTGTTAATACCTTCCCTTTTCATAACCAACCCTCGTACCTAGATTCTCTCACTCTTACTTTTGGGTTTATTTGCTCTTTTCCCATTTCTTTTGGAAACAATAAAGCACGGTGGCGATTTTTATTTGATTTGTAGGAGGTTAAGTCAAATCCAATGGCTTAGTCTTAACATTTCTACCGCTACACTATGGAGCTGGATATTTTCTATGACTTTAGAGTGGATTATCATACTTGGTGGTCTTCCATATTCAGTATGCAAATGATACTCTTATCTTGGTGTATGCCTTTGTGGAACCTTATTTTGCAAGTGATATGCTTTTAACAAGGACATCAACTTTTTATGTTGATAACTAATGTCTTTTAACAAGTCAAGCATTAGAAGTTAAGAAGATAAAGATGAAAACCTAAGCATTAGGTTTTTTTGAACTTGACTATCTAATTATGGATATTAAATAGAATGTAACTAAAGCCCCATCTCAATCTACTAAGGCAAGTGTCCTCAAAAGAGAAAGTATATGGCAAAGTCTGGAAGCGCTAAGAAACTCTCCTAAATTAGTAATGAGTGAACACTTTGTAAATCATAAGGGTTTTATCATAAAAGCGAGTGGATAAAGCACATAAACACTAAAACACTTTTTCAAATTATATTCCCTCAAGAAAATATCTTTAAAAATATCTTGAAGTTGTGTCAGATAAATAGGGAGCAGCTGTCAAAATAGCTCAGAGAAATTTTTTTACTCATCTAACTGATTAGAACTTTTATCTAATCGGTTAGCTCAATTCAAAATTTATTCCCAAGAGATTAGGACATCTTCTTAATGATGTGCAACAACTAGATATTATGTCTTTCCTATTTTGAACTTACAACCGATTATACTTTGTGAAGGTGAGAAAAACACTAGAAAGGGGGGTTGAATTGGGTTTTCTAATAAGCTTCTATCTTTAGCAATATTTCACAAACTAGCTAAGAAAGAATAAGACTAAAGAAGGAATAAAATGACTCTTTTGGTTTATACAATTTCACCTTCAACAAGGCTACTCTTGTCCACCCGCCAAGGTGTTTTTTCCTTAAACAAGGACTTAATCCACTAATCTCAACAGATTACAGATGCACGTGCAACCCGCCAGTGACTAACAATAACCGTCTAAGAGTATCAACAAACACCTTAGCCCTCTCAAGTCTACAAACTAACAACCTAGTAACTTGAGGCAACAATCAATTCTTAACATAATTACAATCAACTGTGTTTACAATGTTTGCTTCTAAAAAGAATATTAACACATCTATGAAGTACAAAGTCTCCAATACAAATAATGAGCAACAACTATTTCTATTGAGAACTCTAAGATAAACACAAATAATGAGAAAAAACTCTTTGTGCTTAATACCTAATATCTTAATACAATAATGAGCAATAAATCTTGTGTTCTTAATATTTTCTAGAAGTATATATGGATGAATATATGAATAGTGATTCTTCTTTTCTCTTGATTTTTTTTTCTGTGTTCAACAATTTGATTTAAGCTTGATAATAGTTCGTGATTCGTCAATCTTCAAATGCTGCTGAGGTCTCTTTATATAGACTTGAGAAATGGACCGTTGATAGTACTAAAATGTCATTGTCACTTTCCAGTTGTAGTAACGGTAGCATTTCATCATGGGAGAAAACATAGTATAATACGTAAGCATGTAGTGGAATTTGAAATGTATTTTCTATAATATATTCTTCGTGTCTAAGTTTCTTTAAAACCTTATCTTCTGATGTTTTACTTCTGGCTTGAAGTAGTAAGCTTGAAAATATCTCTTTATGATCTTTCTTCCTTTTCTCTTGTTGGATTGATTCTAATATGATGAGTGAAATGATCTAGACGATGCTTCATTGTTGTAGAGTCAGAGTCTTTCACATAGTTGATCATTGTCTTCAAATATTCAAGCAACAACACATTTGAGGAACAACTTCTTTGAGTGAAAGCTTTTCTGATCTTTACATCCTGATCTAATCTTTGATTTATGATGACAACTTTTCTGAGCTGCATATCTGATGTCTTATTTCTGAAGAGAAGCTTATGCCAGTACATCTAATTTTGAAGTTGAAATCTTTCTTTCTGAATTCTGATCTTTGGATTGAGCTGAAAGCAACAACTTATGTCAGCTACATCTTGGTTTTTGAACTTGGATTCTTTTGTCTGGAAGCAAATGTGATATATGATATGTGAGTGGCGTTTTTCTAAGAACATTATTGATTTCCTTTCTGATGAACATTCAACATTCCTTAAAACTGCTGATGTTTCTTTAGAAACAGTCACAATAGTTCTTCTGGTTAGTGGATTGGCTTGAGAGGATATCATATTGATCATGTCTTCAGTTGGACTATATGATGGTGATTTATAAAATGTGAGTTTAGGGGATCCAATATCATTTGATCCTTTATTCTGGTGGAATACTTCTAATGTTGAGAAGATATGTGCATATTCCATAAACTATCTGATTCTTCGGAACTAGAATTTTTTCCAGAAATATGAGCAGAATCTCTTCTGGTGAACAAGTCTTAACTTCTGGTTCAGCATCATAAGCTTTCTCTTTATGTGTTTAGAATTATAAGCAGCAACTTTTCTAATGAGCTAGTCTTGACTTCTGACCTTTGCGTTAGAAGTTTGTTTCTTGTACACTCCTGATTTCTGATCTTGAAACAATAGCTTATCAAAAATTATTTCCTATTGATTACTTGTGACTGAAACAACCGACTGAAATCATCAAAGATAAAATTCAATGAAGTCGCCATCGAACGTCTTTATCTCAAAGGAAGGGAAAGGTAAACATCAAGAAAACCTGAAGGGGTGAAATCATAGTCTTGAAACCATAGAGATCGGGTAAGGAAGTCGGTTATGCGAGGGAAAGGTATTAGCACCCCACACGTCTTGATACTCCTCGGGATCCACTTATGTTGTTCTATTATATTGGTGTGTAAATCTATGTCTAAATCTTAGAGCTAAAAAGAAAGATGCAAAGGGGGAATGCATGCAAAATAAAAGAGAAAATAATGTAGGGAAAATTGTGCTTGTTTGGGCCCTACCCTAATGCCTATGTATCCCTTTTAAGGAATCAGAGCAGTCGTAGTTCGACTTCAAAAGTCTCGTTTGTTTTTTGTTTTTTAATGAACAATATTAATTACGCGTTCTGCCGCAACTCGGCCTTTGGAGACTTACGCGTCAGCACAGAAGTGAATTAACATGTTCTTCTGAAAAAGCATTTGAAAGAAAAGCCTGAAGGAAAAAGGAGTTTGCGCTGGTTGGTGTTTTCGTTGCAGATAACAGCTAGTTGATCTCAAGGGAGAGATATTAGCCACTTCTCCACTTATTCATGAAATAAGTCTTTGAGACTTGAACCACACCAAGGCTTAGAATGGAAGAGCAATAAGATCGTGAAGAAACCCGCTTATCATTTCCCATGCTCAACAAAGGTATGATTCTCATCAGTAAGTTTTAAGTGTTTTGAAGTTTTCCAGAAAAAAGAAGTTTTTGTTTTAATGCAAGTGCAAAGGGGAAAGAAAAGTCTAAGGGGAGACTAGAAAAATAAATCTAGAGTTGTCGTGCAATATTGGTCCTATAGTTGAGGACAAAAGAGGGGCATCTCTACCTAATGTTAGCATACATGGATATAAGCCTAAGGTCTATTTAATTCACACTTGGAGAAAAGTGAATTAAAAAATTATGGGGAGCATACAAGAGGTGGGTCTAATAGAAAAGGGAAAAAGTATGACCAAGCATCAAGAACATTCAACATCTACCAAACAAAACTAGGGATAGAAAACTTAAACACACCATGTGAGGTGGATAAGAAGTATTCAAGGTTGGATGGGAAAGAAAGGTGTTAGAAGTGTGAGAAAATGAAGGAGATAAATTCTACTAATACCAAGTTAGTAGTATATACTAGGCTAACAAAATTAACCCTAAACTATGTACACAAATTTTCAAACACAAGCACTTTGGTCATGGTAAATCCCTATATATGTTCTTTAATCAAAGTTAGGTTAAAAATAGAAGAAAAATTTGTAAAATTGAGCCAATTAAAACCTAACTTTCTAAAGATTTGTAAAAGTTAGAAACATGATTTAAATTCCTTGGATTAAATTGAAGAATTAGAAATGATTGGGAATTGACAAGATTAGTTAATAAAAGGGTCAAACTAGAGAGTTGGGCAAAAATATTTGTGAAAAATGTAAAATCAAAAGTTAAAATTCAACAAAAATTATTTTTGTTATTTTAAAGCATTCAAGGAATTTAAACATATTTTCTTTGATTTTTACAAGTAGAGGAAGCTAGGTTTTAAAATGTTTCTTAAGGCCTAAGTAAGAAGAAAGGTCAAAACCCAATGTTAGTTTCTAAAAATTAGAAAATAAAAGAAAATTGAAGTGTAAATTCAATTAAAAATCATATAAAACTAGTTTAATACCTAAGAGCCAGTAAAACTGTTTTTTATGGAATTTTATTGTTGAAGGAAGATATCAATAGAAAATTAATTGCACAATATGACAAAAAAAAGTAAAGAAAATGATATTGTCAAAGATTGATTTTATTTTCTTGTTACGAATTTTTGTAAAAAAAAAAAAAAATTTATGAAGTAGATTCAAAATGGAGCCTAGGTTATTTTTTGGTGATTTTTCATATTAGTGAAAGTGGAAAAATAAAATTCTAAAACCTTAATGAAGAAAAACCCTAATTGAATTAATTGGATTATTTAATTCTGAAAAAAAAAAAGATAAAAAAGAAATAAAATTCAGAATATGAAAATATAGTAAAAAATAGGCCTAGTAAATTTTTTTTTGATAATTTTTGGGTAAGGGAAAATATTATAACAAAATTGAGAAAACAATTAAAAATGTATTAAAAATTCAAAAATGCCAATGCCTATTACACCTGTTAAATCTCAAAAACGCTGTAAAAGAAATTCAAATCATGTTCAATGGATGCGCACTACGTATTCGTCCCTGGGCTTGAACCATGCCCTAACACGTTTTGTTCAGTTTTACATGCTGGATTCAGATAACGATTTCTCCTTCATTTCTTGATGAAAACGCACAAAATTGTGATCAAACTAAAGATCTCATAGAGTAGATTAATGTAGGATCAAAGATTTTCAAAAATGATGTACGAATCAGGGAGAAAAGCGCGCGTGAAAACTACTGAAATTAACATATTATGAACATATAAAAACACAATTCAATCAAGCTATTTCAGATCCATCGATCTCTCTAGTTTCTCCACCAAATCTAACGATCCAAACATCAAAGTTCATCAGGAGATTGCAAGGAATAAGGATACACTATTAGATTGTTCAATTGTGGCAAGAACAAAATGAAAATTAAACATGAAGTCACTGCAACAAGTAATTTTCACACAACTTACAAAGCACGATTTTAAGCTTCAATTTTCACATGAACACTCATCATATCTAAGATCTGGCCAGCTACGCTATCATACAAGATCTACATCTTAAAATGTAAGCACAAATTCAGATCGAAGTTCAAGAATAACTTACCTCAAGTGAGTGAAAAATAAGTTCACTCTAGGCCTCTGAACTTTCAAGAAATCCAATGAACCTTGCTCTTTCACTTCAAATGTAGTGTAGCTGTGCAAAAATTGAAGCTTCGAGCAAAGAGCTCAAGAGAAAATGCAAAGGAGAAAATTTTGTTTCAAGAGAAAAGTTGAGCCTCGAGCAGAATTTCTAGAGATTTTGTGTGAGTGTTCATCAAGCTTCTCTTTTGAAATGAGAATGGATGAGAACTTATATAGAGTAATGAAGTGCGTTGAAGAAGTTTTGCAAGGGGTAGGACAGTCTTTTGCAGTTTAGAGCCGTTGGGGATAATTTTGAAGCTTGATGCGTTTTAAGCTCTCAATGGCTGCATTTTAATTAGTATGTGACATAATAAGGAAGGCATGAAGGGATGAGGTGGCAGGAAAAAGTTTTACTGCAAGCAACATTAAATTCTGGCCAGAAGATGAATATAATGATAGCCTAGGAAAAAACTCATGAATATACCATTTTACTCATGTGTTTTTCCTGAAGTCGAGGCCTATGGAAAGCTGAAATATTGGAGTTTAAAGTTGTAGTTGATAAAAGTCCAAAATGATTCTTGCAAGTTGGTGGAAAATTGGTATGCATTTGAAAAAAACTGGGCTTGGGAAGTCTCGGGCGCGCAGGTCACTAGCAAGTATGCATGGCAAGGCAACTTCATAAGACAACCTTCAAACCCTAATATTTCATCTAATAGTGATCCAAATTGAGTGATTCAAAGACCAAACTGTAGTTTACATTCCCAATTACAAATTGTTTTTTAATTCCATTATCAATTATCACTTGTATTAAAAGATAGAGCATCATGAATAGGGGTACGCCGTGTGTTTGTGAAAATGCTGGCCTGAGCGTGCAAGCATGACTTGTAACTTGCCATCTCTTTGCCCTAAACTCCTAAGCTCAATAACTCACAAATGCTTCATTTTTGGGGCTTGAGCACACATTAAAAACTTGTAGGTTTTTTCCCAAGCTTTCTAAGCATGTAGAGATTGCCTTCATTGGATAAAAAATGAGAAAGTTATGGATGTCCAAAGTTCAGTACTATGGAGACTTAAAGACTTAGAAATTTTCTAAATGTCCAAATAACTTCTTGAACAAGTTATCTCCATTTTGACCTCTTCTCTTGATTTTATGATACCAATGATCATTAAATATGAAAATAGGATACTTGAATTGATAGTTGACCAAAAGTCCACTTGGTCAACTTTGCCTTTGGTTGACTTTTGTCAAAATGACCATTTTGCCCCTTTTGATCAATTGAACTGCTTATCAACATATAAAGAGGCATGGAATTAAGTCTTGCCCAAAAATTCATAGATTTCTTGATTAAAATCAAAACCCTAATTTTAGCCCTCTGTGTTAGGAGATAGTGACAAATTCTTCAAAGCCCTCATTCTTCTAGACAAATTGAGAAATTCTTTGAACAAAGATGTCTTATATGATAATGAGAAGGTAATACTTCACACTCTTGACTCTTACAAGCCTCAAACTCCTAAACTGATCAAAACCCTAATCTTGAGAAATGAACAATAGATATGTGATTCTTCCATAAACTTTGCAAATTTCCAACTTCTAATGATCATATGGGACAAATGAGATGTCTTGCAATATAAGAAATCTTAGAGAGTTTAAAGATTGAAGGTATGAGATCTTCTTTTGCACTAATTGACCAAAAAAACATCTCTTATAGCCTGTAGAAGAACTTGGGAACCAAGATACCTTAATCCCATCATGAGAATGTATGAGTATGTATGATGAAGCATAAGCCATGAACGGTAAAATAAAGAGGGCGAATTTTGGGGAGCGACAACTACCCTTATTCAATATTCTTTAACCAGAGGGTGAGATTGGCAATAACCTTTCGAATAATGACGGTAAAAGAGGATTGAATATTCAATAGAACCATAAAATTTTCACTCTGAATCAAACCGGGCGAAGGTGGGCCTAAGACCGAAAGACACCGGGCAAAGGTGAACTTACTGGAGGAGAAGAGGACGTCGGGCAAAGACGAAGCTAAAACGGAAAGACACCGGATGAAGATGAACTTACTCGAGGAAAAAGGACGTCGGGTGAAGACGAACCTAAAACAGAAAGACACCGGGAGAATGTGAACTTACCAATTCAGAGAAAGAACATCAAGCGAAGGTGAACCTTACTCAATAAAGAAGGGTTATCGGGTGAAGGTGGACCTAAGACGGAAAGGCATCGGGCGAAGGTGAACTTATCAGAGGAGAATAGGACTTCGAGAAAAGACGAACCTGAACCAACAAAAAGGGACACCGGGCGAAGGTGGACCTATGATGGAAAGACACCGGGCGAAGGTGAATTTACTAGAAAAAAGAGGACGTCGGGTGAAGACGAACCTAAACCAACAAAAAGGGACACCGGGCGAAGGTGGATCTATGATGGAAAGACACTGGGCGAAGGTGAATTTACCAGAGAAAAAAGGATGTCGGGAGAAGACGAACCTAAAATGGAAAGACATCGGGCGAAGGTGAACTTACCAGAGAAAAGAGGATGTCGGGCAAAGACGAACCTAAAATGGAAAGATACCAGGTGAAGGTGAACTTACTAGAGAAAAGAGGACGTTGGGCAAAGACGGTCCTATAACGGAAAGACACCGGGAGAATGTGAACTTACCAAAGAAAAAAGGATGTCGGGCAAAGACGAACCTAAAATAGAAAGACACCGAGCGAGGGTGAACTTACCAAAGAAAAGAGGACGTCGGGCAAAGATGAACCTAAAACGGAAAGACATTGGGAGAAGGTGAACTTACTGGGGAAAAAGGAAGAATGTCGGGCGAAGGCGAACTCCTTAATAAGAAGAAGCTTAACCAAAGGTATACTTTTGACAAAAATACTGCCAATCCGAAATAGACTTATTAGGGATAAAGATATGTATGTTTGGTCAACATTAGACACACACGATAAAGATACCGAGCATAACAGGCCCTCACAGGGGATATTAGCTCAGCTAAAGGTAGGAAAACCCGACCAACACGGATAATCCAAACACAAAGAATTGACTGATCTGAAACCCAGAGGATACCGATCAAATATGGACTCGACAAAATAAAGAGACCAGCCTAAGGGGACTATAACAAGATATGCCAATACAGGTCGAGCCTTAAAAAGGTTGGGAATGCGCAAAAAACACAATATACCCCAATCCAGAAACATGACATGATTCTCTAAGAGTGGCATTTATCTACATTACCACACACCAAGTATGGATAATTAAATAATTAGGTAAAAATAAAGGTTATACACCGACTCTTGCTCGTACTCTGAAAGCGAGGTAAACACGGGTAAAATAACCGAAGACTTGCAAGGGAAAGAAGAAACCACAACTTACTAGGGAAATGGAGAATACCAAAAACCCGAATGGTGGTAAATCAAACAGACTCCATTGGGGAAACAAAATAGGATCACCCAAGGCTTGCTGTGGAGATAATTCAAATCTGAGTGCGTAACAATCCGGTTACCAAATGTGAACATGATTGGTTTATACTTATGTATGTTTAAATTTTTTATAGCGTAATGCTCCATTCAATGGAAATGCTATGCATTTTGGTAGATTCAATAAAATGGTGCATGTTTTAGTGATGCATGAAGAACATCCGGTAACAATCGATTGTTGAGGAGGTAATGAACTCCCGAAAGAAGATATTCGCATATCTGATCTCCTATAAAGAGGAAACAACCTGGACTTCAGTGGGGAATCACAATTCAGACCCAACAGCTTCTGAAGATTACTATCATTGGGAAAATAACTTCCTGGGGAGATAATTGCGAACATAAATCGCAACTTTGAAAGAATCTTTAACTATGATCAAACTTTCAACTCTCTGGGGAACAAATCCAATCCTCTCCCGATGAGGAAAGCTTCACTGGGAATAGAAACTTTCACTGGGGATCACAAAAATTCTTGAACAAAAAGAATTCTATTTAGACCATCCTGGGGATAACAAATAGAGGAAGTAAACTCCACTCGGGGAAGAAAAGAAAACATCTGAACTAGAATTTGAAATTTGGAACTCCACTGGGGAATTCTCCAACAATACTCTCCTACTGAGGACAAGAGACCCTTGAATGACTAACGTCAATGCATATTGCTTCAGAAAAATCCAGGGACTTAACCCACTGGGGGAATAAGCAGGCCTGATGATCAATCATCTCTTCAAGAAACTTGATAGGGAAAAATTCCCTAGGGAAAAACAAACTTCACGGGGGGTCAAACGTCAACCTCTCTAGGGATAGCACCACCAGGATGGAAATCTTCACTTAAGAAGAAACAAGCATATTAGGATAGAAGTTCCATTAAGGGCATCTCAACAAAATCTTATATCGCTGGGGATGAAAGAATTATGACTGGAATTCCCATGTACACCCCTATTGGGGAGAGAAAGCATACTTTATTAAGTGATAAAGGCGAATTAATCCAGAATAATCCAGAAATTCGGATTCGATAGGGGATGAAAAACTACCTATTCCCCATAGTAATAGAGAAGCTCTAGATGATGACATCGACAACATCATCCGCACTGGAGATAATCATTTCTGCAAGTTTCAACATCACCAAAGACTGGCACTAGGGAGAAGAAATCAATTCAAATCGGGCAGAAAAACTTGCCTTCATAGGAATACTAAACTAGAATTTCTAATGGGTAATCGGGAATTTCTTTAAGAAAACTCTGATACAGGAAAATCGTATTGGGGAAATGAGTGCAAACTTCACTGAGGAGTAGCATGCGTACTTCATAGGGACGACAAGGTATAATCTCACTGGGGAAGTCGTAAAACGTCGAATTCAAGGGGAGGATGTCAATAATCCTTCAATAAAACCAGAAAGAACAAATTGCAATGAAGAGGAAGAGTGTACTCAAAAGAGGATACGACATCGCTGGAGATAACATGATTTTATCCTGAACAGAAATGAGCATTCACTGGGGATATTGGATCCCTTTCTGCATGATGTGTAGATCATAACACCATGCCCCAGTATGGGATGTCTGCCTTAGCCATCATATCAGACACCTGAAACTCTAAGAAATTTCATTTACCGGTATCATGTGTTGTAAAGCTTTTAATGTTTTAAATGAAAAGTTTATTAAAATGTTGAACGTCTTTTGTAATCAAAACAGTAAAATAAAAACAAATTGGCACAATTGAAAACACTTTTATTGATTGATTGGCCTGTAAATAGGAATTTACATCAAGAAGAAATTCCTGAAAAGAGGAAATTGCATACAAAGCATATAGAGGAGAAAACAAAGATGGCAATATGAGTGCGGATTTATCAAGTACAACTCTGCTATAGATCTTAGGACCTCAAAGCTTCTTAGTATCTTGCTTTCGGAATAAATGGATTGGACTGATGCTTCCCAAGCTAACCCAAAAACAATATAAGTTGATATTACAGATGCAATGCAGACCGTAGTTATCACTTTTAATCCCTAACTTTTTCCTGGATTGCCCTTCCGGGTTTTCAATCAACCCGGATACCCTTTTTTTCCTAAATTGCCTTTGACAGATTCAACTTAGAGGGTGTACAATTATGTTTCACTCATTAACTCTTTATTTTGTCCCTAACTTTTTCATGAACTTATGCTCGCTTAGGTTCTCCGGGATTCCATTTTTTCCCGAGCCAGTCAACTCAGCGGTCATTTCATGCGAAGTACTTTTTCACTACATCTGCGTTAACGGGGCGAGGGAAATCCTCTTCATTCGTAGTTGTGAGCATCATAGATCCTCCTGAAAATATTTTCTTTACAACATATGTCCTTCATAATTAGGAGCCCATTTACCCCTAACATTTGTATTGTTGGGAGGCAAGATCCTTTTCAGCACAAGATCACCAGCTTGAAAATTCCACCGACATACCTTCTTATCAAAAGCTTTATTCATCCTCCTCTGGTATAACTGCCTATGGCAAATAGCCGTTAATCTCTTCTCGTCAATGAGATTCAGATGGTCAAATCTATTCTGGACCCATTCAACCTCATCCAGCTGTACATATGTCACTATCCTCAAAGAAGGAATCTCTACTTCCACAGGCAGGACTGCTTCCATGCCATAAACAAGCTAGAAAGTAGTTGCCCCAATCGAAGTGCGCACAGTGGTACGATAACCATGTAAAGAAAATGGAAACATCTCGTGCCAATCCTTATAGGTGACAACCATTTTCTGCACAATCTTCTTAATATTCTTATTAGCTGTCTCAACCGCGCCATTCATCTTAGGACGGTAAGGATAAGAATTGTGATGCTTTATCTTAAAGCTTTCGCACAGCTCTTTCATCATCTTATTGTTGAGATTCGACACATTGTCAATAATAATCTTCTCGGGAAGCCCGTATCGACAAATAATATTATGCTTGATGAAACGAGCAACCACCTGCTTAGTGACGTTGGCATAAGATGCTTCCTTGGACCACTTAGTGAAGTAGCCGATGGATACCAAAATGAAGCGGTGCCCGTTAGAAGCAATCGGCTCAATTCGGCCAATCATATTAATACCCCACATTGCGAAGGGTCAAGGTGAAGTCAAGACATTCAGAGTATTGGGAGGCACATGCATCTTATTGGCATAGATCTGACATTTGTAACAGATCCTGGAATGATTGTAGTAATCGTTTTCCATTGTCGACCAATAATAACATGCTCTCAAGATTTTCTTAGCCATAGTATGCCCACTGGAATGCGTTCCAAAGGAACCTTCGTGAATTTATTCTATGGTCCTATTTGCTTCGTGTCTATCCACGCATCTGAGCAAAACGGAATCATAGTTTCTCTTGTACAAAAGATCCCATCGAAGAAGAACTTGGCTGCATATTTCCGTAGAGTCTTCTTATCAGTGACAGAAGCATCCTCTGGATATTATTTCATCTTAAGATACCTCTTGATATCGTAAAACCATGGTTTCTCATCAGCAGAATCTTCTTTTACTTCATAGCAAAACGCTGGCTCATCCAACCTTAAAATGGTGATAGAGGGGGCTTCATTTTCCCATCTAACTTTAAGCATGGATGACAGAGAAGCCAAGGCGTCTGCCAAGTTATTCTCTTCCCTTGGAATATGATTGAAAGTAATCTCATCAAAATAAGGGGTCAGCTTCATCACATGCTCATGATACGAAATAAATTTGGGTGACGAGTCTCCCAATATTCGTTGATTTGACTAATCACAAGAGCAGAGTCTCCATATACTTCCAAAATCTTGATTCGCAAATCAATAGAAGCTTCTAACCCAAAGATACAAGCTTCATGCTCATCCATATCGTTTGTACAATCAAAGCAAGTTCTAGCATTAAGAGGAGTATGAAAACTTTCAGGAGAAGTAATCACATCATAGACACCATTACCCAATGCATTGGAGGCACCATCGAACATCATTGTTCATCGCGATCCTATTTCAGGTCCTTCTTCTCGGCCTGGGATGTTACAATCCCGTATGTACATGATGCCTTCATCAGGAAATTCAAACTTCATTGGCTGATAGTCGTCTTCCATGGGTTGATGAGCAAGATGATCAGCCAACACATTGCCTTTGATAGCTTTTTGGGTAGTATATTGGATGTCATATTCAATTAAAATCATCTGCCAACGGTTTACTCTTCCCGTGAGAGATGGCTTTTCAAAAATGTACTTTATTGGACCCATCTTAGAGATCAACAAAGTAGTATGAGCCAACATATATTGTCTTAGTCGGCGAGCAGCCCATTCCTAAGTTCAGCAAGTTTTCTCAAGCAATGAGTATCTTATTTCACAGTCGGTAAACTTTTTGCTAAGGTAGTATATTGCATGCTCTTTTCAACCAAACTCGTCATGTTGCCCCAATACAAACCCCATTGAGTTCTCTAACACTGTCAGATACATTATCAGGGGCCTACCTTCCACCAGAGGCGAAAGAATTGGAGGTTCCAACAAATATTCTTTAGTTATATCAAATTCCGCTTGGAAATTGTTATTCCACCTGTCCGTCTGATATTTTTTCAACAATTTGAAAATTGGTTCACAAGTGGTTATAAGGTGAGAGATGAATCTAGAAATGTAGTTCAATCTCCCGATAAAACCACAAACCTCTTTATCTGTTTTTGGCACAGGCATTTCTTGTATAGCTTTTATCTTGCTAGGATCAACCTCAATTCCTTTTTCACTTACGATGAAGCCCAGTAATTTTCCTGACCTCGCCCTGAAGGTGCACTTATTTGGATTCAACCTCAGTCTGAACTTCCTTAACCTTTCAAACAGTTTTAACAAGTGGACAAGATATTCCTCTTCTGTCTAGGACTTGGAAATCATATCATCAACATATACTTCAATCTCCGTATGCATCATGTCATGAAAGACAGTGACAATTGCATGTTGATAAGTTGCCCCTTCATTTTTCAAACCAAATGGCATCACTTTGTAACAAAATGTTCCCCAAGGTGTAATGAAAGTAGTTTTATCCATATCTTCTGGTGCCATCTTGATCTGATTATAGCCAGAAAAATCATCCATGAATGAAAACACTTTAGCCTGAGCAGTATTCTCAACCAGAATATCAATATGTGGTCATGGAAAATTATCTTTAGGGCTTGCTATGTTCAAGTCCCTATAGTCCATACAGATTCTGACTTTACCATCCTTCTTAGGCACTGGTAAAATATTATTGATCCACGACGGGTAAGAAGTCACTTTCAAAAAACCAACATCAAATTGTTTATGAACCTCCTCTTTGATCTTCTTAGACATCTCAAGGTGAGTTTTGCGAAGCTTTTGTTTAACAGGAAGGCACTCTTCTTTAAGAGGCAGTTTGTACACATCAATGTATGTATCCATCCCAGGCATGTCCTCATAAGACCAAGCAAAGATATATGCATACTCACGGAGCATTTCAATCAATCTTCGCTTGGGGATCTCATGCCTCCTTCTTCGGGATTACTCCCTCAAAGTTAACATGACTATACCGCCCGTCCTATTCCTTACGTGTTACTTAATCCGGGTATAGGATTCGTCCTTCAAAAAAACCCAAACACCCCAATTTAAACATATAATCAAGCAAATCAAATAACAATAAAACAGATAAAACAAATTAGGCTTAACCCACTTAGGGATGGACCAGCAAGAGGTCAATCTTTCCCCAGCAGAGTCGCCAATTCTGTAGCGATAAAAAATGTAGCGGGGTAAATCGGAGATCGAATTATTGATTAATTCGTCTCACAAAAGCAAGAGTCGCCACCGCGCTTTATTGTTTCCAAAGGAAAAGGGAAAAGAGCGAAATAAAACCCTAAATATGCAATGTAAACAAAAATACAAATACAAAGCGTTTTTTGAAAAGAGATCGAGAGTTCGGGGGTTGGTTATACAATGGGAAGGTATTAGCACCCAATGCATCTATAGTACTCTATAGGAACCTTTTGAAATATCTGTTTTATTTAAAATAGATCGCTTAATTGAAAATAAATCGTTTTGGCCGAAACGGGATACGGACGGGGTTTTTGAAGATACGACGACCTAATGTCGAAGTTTTTGCTTAAAAGGTATAAGTCTCGAAAAGGTTGAAATTTTGAAGTAAGGTGAATGTTTGAGGAAAAGTTATCCTAAGTTTTAATGAAATGCGAAAATTTACACAGTTAGATTTGGAGACATGAGGTCAACAAATTTACTGTTTTTTCCTTTGGATTTAAACATAAATCGAATAAACAAACATACACGAACAAAGAAAATATGCGAATAATAATTAAATAGCAATAATCTAAATGATGGAATAAAAGATGCGAACAATGCGTTTTATGATTTTGTTTGTTTAATGCTAACAGGAAGAAAGCATTTAAATTTTTTACGCATTTTTGATAAGGATAAATCAAAAGATTTATTTAATGAGGACGTGGCATTTTTTCTAGTTTTTTTTAGTTATCAAGTTTTTTTTTATATTTTTGATATTAATTAAGATAATAAAATATTTTTTTAGTTTTTTTCTATTCTTATGCCTTTTATTATAAAAGAGTATTAGGAATTCTTTAAATTAAACAAAACTCAATATTACTAACTAAAATCTATTTTTTTTTTTAAAAAAAAGATATTAAGATTATTAAATCTTGGAAGTTTGGATTAATAAAATGGCCTATTAAAACTTTAGGTTATATCTTTTATTTTTTGGTTAACTAAATTACAAATAAAAACTATAAAATTCTAAAAGGTAGTCCAAATAGAATTAAGAGGAGGTGAGTAAATAAATTAGAATGGGCCAGAGGGTTGGAAATAGGCCTAAGCGAAGTGAAGACAGGGGGGGGGGGGTGTACAAACTTCGTGGGCTTAAGCTGAGAGCAAGGATGGCCCAAGAGGTTAATGCAACATTAGGGTTTGTATTATGTTTTACAAATGGGATTTAGGGTTTGTCTTAAGGCAGAAACGGCGCTCTCTCTCTTCTCACGATCTTCATCTCTTTCGCGAAACTTCTTCATCCTCGCCACCGGACCTGACGCTCCTTCTTCGTTCCGGCCACCCACGCTTGGCTCCTCTTCCCTCCATTGAACACGAACGAGACGGCTTAAGCGGAGACGGTAAGGACGTGTTTGCTTCATTAACGTTAGATTCATCTTGCATGTTGATTTTATGGTTTTGTTGTGTTGATCTTGACTGGTTCTTATGTTTATTGTCCATGTCGATTTGAATTTCATTTGAAGAAAAAAGAGAAAGGAAAGATTGTTACCTAGGTGGAGACGGAGGAGGAGCTATGGGTGACGGAGGCCGGACGGCAGGGAGATGGCAAGCGTGCACAGTGGTGAACGGTATTTGCGATTTTCCTCTTCTTGGTTGTTGGTACTGTACTTTGATTCTTCTTCTTCTTGGATGTGATACTACACTTGTTCTTTGTCTTCTTTGAATAAGAGTTACTGTATGATGATTGTGCTTTTCTTCTTTGCGTTGAAACTGCTTCTGTTTTCTCCTTCTTTGAATATGATGCTACACCTCTTCTTTGTTGAAACTGGTTGGGACTGTACTTTGGTTCTTCTTCTTCTTGCTTGAACGTGCCACTGTATGATTGTTTTGATGGCTTGAGTAATTTTTCGAAAGGGGCCAATGATGTTAACACTGAGGCCAAATCGGTTGCCTTAGAGTTTTCAGGTTGTTGGATTGGGGATGTTTAAGCTGGAATAATAGTGGGACATGGTGATGAAAGTAAGGATGTCTTGTGGTTTGGGCGGATGGATGGAAGTTGGGGCAGGAATTCGCTATGTCATATTGGTGGTGATTTGAACTGATTTTCTGTAGGATGATTCTGGATGTTTTTCTTTTGATGACAGGATGAGGATATTGGTTTGAATGGCCCAATCAGTTTGCAAGGTTTTTGTGTATGGTTTGAAAAAATGGTTTTCTTTGACAGTAGGAGATTATGCAGTTTTTTTTCCTAAGTTTTCTTGGAGGCTTTGATATATGTTCTGCTGTGTTTTGTTTTCTTTTTGTTATGTAATATAACAACTCTTCTTCTCTTCTTTTCGCTACAGGCCAGGAATTTGAAAAAAAAATGCCTTGGGATCTCCCTGAGCATTCTGCACTATGCTGTCCCTCCAATTTGTCTCTATTCTTATTCTGTGCTATTAATTCTACTGGCTATATTTTTGTTTGTCTTGTATAACCTCTTCTGCCTATGCTAAGCCTGCAAATCCCACACTTCTCCCTCTCTTTTTTTCTCTCAGTATGGCTTTGACAAAAGAGTGATAAGCTGTACATTTTTCTGAAATTGTAATGGCCAGAAAATGATGAAAAAGGAATTTTTGTATTGCTTGCAAATATGGTCAAACTGCATGTTTTCCTTTTAATATAAACATTGTTTTGTTTCCTGCTGTGTAGGCAAAGGCTAAGTGAGCATGCTTGCTTATGTGGTTACTGCATGGTTTTGTATGCTTATGCTGTATGCTTTTTGAAATTACATTTGGGATTTTAAACAAATGTAATTAGTTTAAATATGCAGTTTTTTTGGAAAACATAACTTGTGCACATGCTTTAAAATTCTTTTCTTTTTTTTTTTTGTGAACCGGGAGTAATCCCGTGATTTGCAAAAAAATAGTAACTGATTCCGGCCATTACATTTAATGATGAACATTAAATTTATTTTCTGCATTTAATTATTTATTCGAATTCTAATTCTTTTCTTTTAATTGTGCAGGTAACATTAAATGAGCGGACAAAACGCATTGGATCGGAAGCTTTAGAATTAGGATAGATTAGTTTTTTTATTTCATTTTAGATTTTGTCAATTCATTATTGTAATTTATTGTAATATATACAATATTTACATAATAACTTGTACAATAAAAAAATGAATAAAAGAAAACTATTTGCCCATTAAATTCTTCTTCTTTATTTATTTATCGTTTATTATTTCTCCAAATGAATAATAATTGAAAACAAATTTCAATTATCTACATTCAAAACAATAAACAGATAAATAATAATTATCATTGATCAACTAATATCTTCGGTTATTTAATTCATCATTCCCAACTAAATTATAATAATTAAAACAAGGTTTCAATTATTTAACTTAGAACGACGAATGATTAAACGATCGTTATTGACCAATGAACTTTCTCGAATGCTTATTATATTATTCATAACCTATAAATTATGTAATAACTAAGAATAAATTCTAGTTACTTAAATTTAAAATAATGAGTAATAAATAAATACTGTCCACACAATTAATGCGCCTCTTCTCTGATGTTTATTTTATTGTCCGTACATCTTTAAACTAAATAATAATCAAAAAATGAATTTCAATTATTTAAATTTTAGATAATAAATAATTAATAAACATCCTTTTTTTAGCACGAATAGATTAAATGATTTAATGTTCAGCATAAATAGCTCTTGGCCTGAAAAAGTCATGAATTTTAAAATCGATGGATCAAAACAAATGTAATGTAAAGATGCAGGTAGGAGACGATATCTTAGGTCAAAATTTGGGGTACAACAGCTGCCCCTATTTAAGTTCCTTCTATCCGGAGATATGAAGATTAAAATCTTCGTTTCGACGTGATTGAAGGTACTTAAATACATGATTACACAAATTTTGTCCTAAGATGCCGTCATCATGCGGTGGTATGAATGTAGTGCTTGAATTCACAGAGAAAGATATTGTATGAAACAAGACATATGTTGGAGGGATCGAACACCAACAAGACACAAAGACATGAATTATACGCTACTGGGGAAAACGAGCTATCGGCTTCAAACGACAGACTCCTGACAGCGAATAAAATTGAGGGAATACAACCTCTAACCCTAACAAAGAGAGCATCTTGCATAGGCCATAACAGATTTGATCCAAAACAGTGAGTTCGCAACTCAAGGTCGATGGTAGACAGAGAGTATCAAATTGCGGATAACTGATTACCGACTTCTGGAGGTATAGATTCGTAACAGACTTCTCTGCTAGATTTTCAGAGATGTACTCATTAATGCTGAGGTGATAAGACTGTAGATACGAAGGTTGTTCAAATAAAGAAAACTGCCATTTGTTGTTGTTCAGAGAAAATACCGATAACAAACAAGTTGCTCAAATAAAGAAGCTGCCGCTTGCTGTCGTCCAAAGAAAATACCGATAACATACAAACTGCTCAAATAAAGAAGCTGCCGCTCGCTGTCGTCCAAAGAAAATACCGATAACATACAAACTGCTCAAATAAAGAAGCTGCCGCTTGCTGTCGTCCAAAGAAAATACCGATAACATACAAACTGCTCAAATAAAGAAGCTGCCGCTTGTTGTATTCCAGAAAAGTAGTAACGTACTGGTAACTCGTGAAGAGTTTGCTGCTTGTCGCTTTCAAAAAAAAGAAAATGACGCACTAGTAGCTCGTGAAGAACTGCTGCTCGGCGCTTTCAAAAAAAAGAAAATGACGCACTAGTAGCTCGTGAAGAACTGCTGCTCGGCGCTTTCAAAAGAATTAAATGACACACTAGTAGCTCATGAAGAACTGCTGCTCGGCGCTTTCAAAAGAAGTAAATGACGCACTAGTAGCTCATGAAGAACTGCTGCTCGGCGCTTTCAAAAGAAGTAAATGACGCACTAGTAGCTCATGAAGAACTGCTGCTCGGCGCTTTCAAAAGAAGTAAATGACGCACTAGTAGCTCATGAAGAACTGCTGCTCGACGCTTTCAAAAGAAGTAAATGACGCACTAGTAGCTCATGAAGAACTGCTGCTCGGTGCTTTCGAAGATTAACGTACAAGTTGCTCGTGAAGGGCTAACGCTTGTCGTTTTCCAACATAATTCAGAAGGAAACTGCGATGATATTGGCAGAGAATAAAATCTTCATCAAAGAGAACCCTGAATCAATCCTTCCCGAGGAGATCATATATTTTAACGTGCAAAATAAATGCACCAACAGTCTAGGTCGCGATTTCACTGGGGAAAATCAAAGAGATAGCCTATGCAAGAGGCAGCAAATTCATCCAGGGATAGCCTAGAAAAACAGTCAAACAAGACTCTACCCAATGAGAAAGTAACTCGATTAGGGAATTCATCCTATCCAAAAATGGACAAGGTACGCTAAATCAACAGTCATCCACAAGGATTAGCTCAGTTGGGGAATTAGAAAGGGGACGCATTTTATGCTTAAGTTAACTTTCTACTTGGAAAGAACATATGTATGTTGTTCGAACAAACAAGATATGACTCCAAATCCACGGCAAATGCGGATATGCATGCTGATATGAGTGTAGATGAATAAGTGAATATTATGCTGACGAAACAGACAGATGAAATATCTTGGAGATAATAAGATGTCACAGCAAAGTAGATACTCGGCCAATCTTGAAAAAAACGGAAGATAGACGGAATTGGAAACACACAGCAACGTCGGAGAGTACCACGCTACAAGGTCCGAATCCTCTGAGAAGAAGAACATCCAAATCCAATCTTCTACCGTCAATAGATCAAGGTATGAGACAAAATGCACCACATCGGAAATCGCCCAGATTGAGACAGCCAGAACAAAACTCAACTGGAACAGCTGGGGAGTCACCAAACTTGGTACCTCGAAAAAACACAAGTTTAACACAACCAACCCCTCATGACGATGGTTTGAAATAAAACATGCTCATCATGCACGAATAAGCTACTGCACTGCTTTGCATTTCATGGCTTGACCATCTTTGGAACAAACTGTCAATATTCCTTTAGTTATTCACGACACATATTTAAAATAAGGACATTTAAGTAAATTTGTTTCAAGTATTTCCATAAAAATTAAAATTTTGCCCACAAAAGATAAGTGTTCAAACTTTATTAATACGAGGTTGTTCGCTAACAATGCGACTCCAACGGTTTACAAAAGCTCGGGGAAATAGTACATGAAATAAAAGGTCATACAAAACAATGATCATTATTCTCCCTAACAACTTTGAATTCCAGAATGTGTTCTGATGCCAAGACTGATTTGGCCAGAAATTTGCTTAAGCGAAATACTTCTTGACTGCATCGGCGTTCAATGGACGCGGGAGGTCTTCACCATCCATATTGGTGAGAATCATGGCACCTCCAGAGAAAACTTTCTTAACAACATACGGTCCTTCATAGTTAGGGGCCCATTTTCCCCTGGAATCAGGTTGGAAAGATAATATCTTCTTGAGCACAAGGTCACCTTCTCTGAACTCGCGAGGTCGAACCTTCTTGTCAAAAGCCTTCTTCATTCTTTGTTGATACAACTGACCGTGACACAACGCCGTCAATCTTTTTTCTTCGATTAAATTCAACTGATCATACCTACTTTGACACCATTCGGCCTCAGAAAGCTTGGCTTCCATCAACACTCTCAGGGACGGAATCTCAACCTCCACGGGGAGTACTGCTTCCATACCATAAACTAGGGAGAAAGGGGTCACGCCTGTTGAAGTTCGAACCGAAGTACGATACCCGTGTAAAGCAAACGGAAGCATTTCATGCCAGTCCTTATAAGTTACCACCATCTTCTGGACAATCTTCTTGATATTCTTGTTAGCAGCTTCAACAGCCCCATTCATCTTCGGTCTGTAGGGAGAGGAGTTATGATGTTCGATCTTGAATTCTTCACAAAGCTCCTTCATCATCTTGTTATTCAAATTCGACCCATTATCAGTGATGATCTTGCTCGGGATACCGTATCGACAAATGATCTGATTCTTGATAAATCTGACTACCACCTGTCTGGTTACATTAGCATAAGATGCTGCTTCCACCCATTTAGTAAAATAATCAATCGCTACCAAGATGAAACGATGACCATTTGAAGCTTTGGGTTCAATCATTCCAATCATATCAATGCCCCACATAGAGAAAGGCCAAGGTGAAGATATAACATTGAGGAGGGTCGGCGGCACGTGCATCTTGTCCGCATAAATCTGGCATTTATGACACTTCTTCACATACTTGCAGCAATCAGATTCCATTGTCATCCAGTAGTAACCAGCTCTCAACATCTTTCTAGCCATTTCATGTCCATTGGCATGGGTGCCAAAGGATCCTTCGTGCACTTCTTGCATCAGCGTGTCTGCTTCACGTCTGTCTACACATCTGAGCAAGACCATGTCATAATTCCTCTTATACAACACTTCTTCATTTAGAAAGAAACTGCTTGCTAATCTTCTCAACGTCTTCCTATCCTTATTGGATGCCCCAGGCGGGTACTCTTGAGTTTGAAGAACACGTTTGATGTCATAGAACCAAGGTTTGTCGTCGGTGACCTCTTCCACTGAGAACACATGAGCAGGTCTGTCGAGGCGCATAACCCGGATCGTAGGCACATCATTCCAATCATTCACTTGAAACATTGAAGACAAGGTAGCCAAAGCATCAGCCATTTGATTCTCATCCCTAGGGATATGATGTAATTCCACCTTGTTGAAGAAGGTTAACAACCGTCTAGCATAGTCTCTGTAAGGGATCAAACCAGGATGGCGAGTTTCCCATTCTCCTTTGATTTGGTTAATCACCAACGCCGAATCTCCGTAAATATCCAGAATCTTAATCCTTAGATCCACCGCTTCTTCGAGACCCATAATACATGCTTCATATTCCACCATGTTGTTCGTACAGTCAAACTTCAGTCTTGCCGTGAACGGGATATGAGTATCTCGGGGAGTAACAATGATTGCCCCAATTCCATTTCCATAGGAATTCACAGCTCCGTCAAATATCAAACCCCAACGGGATTCAGGATCAGGTCCTTCTTCAGGTAACGGCTCTTCACAGTCTTTAGCTTTCAAGTACATAACATCTTCATCTGGGAAGTCAAACTTGATGGATTGATAGTCTTCAATTGGTTGGTGAGCCAAATGATTGGCCAAAATACTCCCTTTGATTGCTTTCTGAGTGTGATATTCAATGTCATATTCAGATAACAACATCTGCCAACGGGCTATCCTTCCAGATAAGGCAGGCTTTTCAAAGATATACTTGATTGGGTCCATTTTGGAGATCAACCAAGTAGTGTGATTAATCATATACTGGCGCAGACGGCGAGCAGCCCAGGCTAAAGCACAACAGGTTTTCTCAAGCAATGAGTACCGAGACTCACAGTCTGTGAATTTCTTACTCAGATAATATACAGCATGTTCCTTTCTGCCAGTCTCGTCTTGCTGACCAAGCACACATCCCATGGAATCTTCCAATATAGTCAGGTACATAATCAAAGGTCTTCCTTCCACCAGAGGAATCAAAATGGGAGGTTCAAGCAAATATTCTTTGATACTATCAAAAGCTCTCTGACAATCTTCTGTCCACTCATATCCTTGGTTCTTTCGGAGAAGCGTGAAAATCGGCCCACAGGTAGCGGTCATATGAGATATAAATCTAGAAATGTAGTTCAGTCTCCCAAGGAATCCTCTTACTTGTTTTTCCGTCTTGGGAGCGGGCATCTCCCGAATGGCTTTGACTTTATCAGGATCTACTTCAATACCCCTCTGACTGACAATGAAACCTAGAAGTCTTCCAGAACGAACACCAAAAGTACACTTGTTGGGATTCAGACGGAGTTTGTACTTTCTCAAACGCTGGAATAACTTCAACAAGTGTTCCAAGTGATCTTCCTCAGTCTGTGATTTGGCAATCATGTCATCCACATACACTTCGATCTCCTTATGCATCATGTCATGGAACAAGGAAGTCATGGCTCTTTGGTACGTTGCACCAGCATTCCTCAAACCAAACGGCATAACTCGATAACAGAAAGTTCCCCACGGTGTAATGAAAGCGGTCTTTTCCATATCTTCCGGCGCCATCTTGATTTGATTGTAACCGGAGAAACCATCCATGAAAGAGAAGACTTTGAACTTGGCGGTACTGTCGACCAACACGTCAATATGAGGTAATGGGAAATCATCCTTCGGACTAGCTCTATTCAGATCTCTGTAGTCTACACACATCCGAACTTTGCCGTCCTTCTTTGCAACAGGAACTATATTGGCTAACCACTGAGGATAGACCGACGTAACAAGGAAACCTGCGTTGATCTGTTTCTGAACCTCCTCTTTAATCTTGTCGGCCATGTCGGGACGAGTCCTTCTCAACTTCTGCTTGATCGGTGGGCACTCAGGTCTCAACGGTAAACGATGTTCCACAATGGCGTTGTCCAACCCCGGCATATCTTGGTAAGACCAAGCAAACACATCAACATACTCTCTGAGAAGCTCCAACATTTTCTCTTTAACTTCCGGGATAAGCAATGCTCCGACTTTGACTTCCTTTCTAACCTCTTCATCACCTAAGTTGACCAACTCTACAGGTTCTTCAAATGGTTGAATGACCTTCTCATCCTGCTCAATCAAACGGGAAATCTCAACAGGAACCTCTTCATCATCCCCTTCTTCGGCTCTGAACACAGGGAATTCAAAGTTGGGAGAGGGCATAGGATCATTGTTTTCGATGGTTAAGTCATGAAGTAATCTGCACACATGATTATGCTTTATTTTAGAAATCGATTTGTGCAAATAAAACGAAATGTTCTTAATCAATTTTCATTATTATTTCCCGAAAAAGTGAAAAATAAAACAGCAGTGGACAAAATAACATTTTTATTCATTAAAGGGGAAATACTTGAAACAGAAAGCCCAAACATTTCTCTTTTGCCTTGGGCAGAGCAAAAGGAGTTATTTTTCATAGCCCGACACAAAATACGTTTCGCCTTGGGCAGAGCGATTTTTCAAAAGGAAAATAAACAAAACATTACTCGGAAATATGCATAACCACAGGAATATCAACAACTATCTAGTTTTGGCAAGCCAATCCAGGCGTCACAAACACGGGCAAATCCTCCTCGGAATCATCATCTATGACAGCATCAACCTCAGGATGCACAAACCCTGCACTCCGAAAGACCTCTTGAATTGGACGAACAACCACTTCTTTCTTGATCCTTGCAGCTATTGGATGAAAACCCAAACCTTCCCCAGACTTGTTCTCGGGTAACGTCAAAACCTGGCCCCATCCTTCGGCCGAACCACTTTCCACTACTCGCCGTGCATCCTCAAAAGAAGAGATGGATGCCCCTTGCTTCTTCATTGTATTCTTAGCAACAGATAGGCCCTGAAACTGGGTCCCGACGTCCTCGTCAGCATCAATAAAAGAAAATGATGATAAATGACTTACCACCATGGCCTGCTCTCCCCCGATCATCACTAGCTTCCCATGTCTCACAAACTTTAATCTCTGATGGAGCGTGGAGGTGACTGCCCCGGCATCATGGATCCAGGGACGACCCAATAAACAACTATAAGCAGCACGGATGTCCATCACCTGGAAAGTGATTTGAAAAGTATGGGGACCAATCACTATGGGAAGATCCACTTCACCAATAACTGTCTTCCTGGAACCATCAAATGCTTTAACAATTACTCCGCTAGGCCTCATAGGAGCACCTGGATATGAAAGTCGAGACAACGTGGTCTTGGGCATCACATTCAACGACGAGCCCGTATCCACCAACACGCTTGATAAGGTATCGTTTCCACAACTCACTGAAATGTGCAGAGCCATATTATGGTTTCTCCCCTCCTCCGGGAGTTCTTCATCACTGAAACCCAAGTTGTTACACGAGGTTATATTCCCCACAATCCCATCAAACTGATCAACTGTCACATCATGGTCTACGAACGCCTGGTCCAACACTTTCATCAAGGCTTCTCTATGTGCCCCAGAATCTCTCAATAAGGCAAGCAAGGAAATCTTGGAAGGTGTTTGCAGAAGCTGGTCCACAATCTTATACTCGCTTCTTTTGATAAGCTTTAAGATTTCATCTTCTTCAGGGTGAGGGATAGGTTCACTGGATCGACCTATCTCAACCCTTGGTTCATTTCTTACAGGGATCTCCGTCGGCATGGGCCTCCTTACTTGAACTTCTGGTCTTCTTGACGGTACTGCGGCGAAAATACACCCACTTCTTGTCACTCTACTTACATCGGCAATATTAACAAAAGACTGTCTAGTTGGTATGGGGACCTCTACCCCATTCTCGATCATGGTGGCGTTATACTTGTACGACACGGCTTGGTCTGAGCTATAAGGCACAGGGCCAGGTGGGTAAATAATCAAAGGATCAGCAGACGTAGTCTGGCTGTTGTAAGCAATCTCTACTGATTCTGGAAAATTAAATTGTGGGGTGATAACATTCACTTCATCTTCAGGATTTCGGTCATAGGTGATAGTGATAATTCTCTGATCTAGCAACTTCTGAATGTCCTCCTTCACAATTGGACAATCATCTTCTCTTGAACAAAACTCACAAACTTCATAGTCATGCTGGTGCCTAACAAAGGCAAGCCTCCTCAAACTCTGGTGTAACCTGATCAATGATTCTCTGATGTGCTCGACTTGAAAAACTCGGAACTTCCCCGGACAACCTTCCACCATATTCACAGAAGCTGCCCCATGTCGGGGCAAAGGGTTATCTCTGACGTTTGGATTAACATCCTTAAAAGACAAAATGCCGTTCTTAATTAATCTCTGCACATCCGCCTTCAAAGCAAAGCAATTCTCAAGGTTGTGCCCCGGCGACCCTTGATGATATTCACAGAATTGATCCGCCTTGTACCACGGAGAAGCACTGTTCGGTGCGACAGGAGGTGGCTTTGTTGTGATGAGATTCTTTCTGATGAGAGCAGGGAACAGTTCAGTATACGTCATAGGAATGGCATCGAACTGCGGTTTCCTGGGCGAACGGTTCTGATTGTTGAACGGATAAGCCTGTTGTCGAGGCTGCTGCTGAAAAGGCCGGGGTAGAGTTGGCGGAATTTGATGAGATGGGGCTATCAGAGCTGGGCGGACAGCCGGAGTGACTGCCGCCACGTGAGAGTAACCTCTCCTGGGCCTACCTGGAAACAGAGCACTGACCTCTTGCTCTTTCCTCTTCGGGAAAACACCTCCGAACTTCTTCGCACTGCTAGACGGACTCCCTTCTTTAAACAGACGCCCTTCGCGAATTCCTTCCTCTAATCGCATGCCCATGCTCACCATTTCGGTAAAGTCACTGGGTGCGCTGGCTATCATTCTCTCATAGTAAAAAGACCCCAAAGTCTTCAAAAATATCTTAGTCATCTCTTTCTCCTCAAGAGGTGGATAGATTTGAGCAGCAATTTCACGCCACCTCTGGGCGTACTCCTTAAAAGATTCTCGGTCTTTCTGCGACATTGCCCGGAGTTGATCCCTGTCCGGCGCCATGTCAACGTTGTACTTGTACTGATGGACAAAGGCTTCACTAAGATCGTTAAAGTTGCGGATTCGAATGCTGTCTAAACCCATGTACCACTTTAGAGCAGCCCCCGTCAAGCTGTCTTGAAAATAATGAATCAACAAATCATGATCATCAGAGTACGTGGACATCTTCCTCACGTACATTGTCAAATGGCTTCTAGGACACGAATCACCCTTATATCTCTCAAAGTCTGGTACTTTGAATTTCGCTGGGATCTTGACATTCGGAACTAAACAAAGGTCGTGCGTACTCTTCCCAAACAAGTCCTTCCCTTTCAATGCTCTAAGCTCCTTCTGCATTTCCTGGAACTGATCCCGAAATTCCTCCATTCTGTCAAAAAGACCCAAACTTTCAGCGGGCTCGGCAGGATAAACTGGTTCATTCAAGTATGGTACTGAGTGGACCACAGGAGCAACGGTCGTCATAACTGGTTGCAGAAAAGGTGTTACAGATAGAATTATTGGCGGCATGGCAGTTGTCTCTGGTTGAGGAAGAGACAATGCAGGCTGAAATATAGGTTGTACGGTAGGCTGATACCCCTCTGGCACAAAATTATAAGGCATTCCCCACGGAAAACCTTTCGGCATCTGATGTTGAAGCGGAGAGTTGACTTGAGTTGTGGATGCAGGAACTATAACATTTTCGGAAACCACTGGAGTTGAAGTCTGAATCTCGGCAGCCGTAGTCGATGGCTGATTCTGAACAGCCACCAAACTTTCCACCAACGCTGTTAACTTTTCCATCTCGGCACGAAGTGTAGCAACTTCCCCACGAAGTTCGTGATTTTCCTGTTCCAAATCTTCCATTTTCCTCTGACGATTAGCCCGAGTGTCGTATCGGTGAGACAGCTTGACAACCTTCGGTGGAAAAAGAACAAGAATGAGACTCTAGAAAAACATGTGATGTGGAATGTGAAATGATGCATGATGGCAATGCAAATGATGACTCATTTTTTTTAAAAGTTTTTCAAGGAACTTTAGTAATTTTGCATACATCAATGGTAAAGGAATTTAGAACAACAAAAACTCAATCCGTTAATCGAAAGCGATAAATTACAACTTACAATTTGGAAAAGTAAATTACAATTTTGAGATAACAAATCCACTAATGAAAGCAATAAATTACAACTTGCAACATGAAAACCATAATGAAGTGATAAATTACATTTTTGAAACACGAAAGCAGTAAATTACAACTTGGAGCATGAAGCCCAAAATAAGACAATAAATTACAACTTCGGAGCATGAAGCCCTTAATAAAACAATAAATTACAACTTCGGAGCATGAAGCCCTTTTACACGGTTTTTCAAAATGACATCAATAGACTAGACTAAAGCTAAAGCTTACTCGGAATCCTCAGATGACAGACCAAACACCAGCTGTAACCGGAGCTTCTTGATCTCTTCTTCGTAAAAGTCTTCCATATCTTTCTTTTCCGCTATCAGTCGATTGACGATTTCTTCTTGTGGACTAGGAACGAGAGCCACGTTTACTGAACATTCCCTTTTTCTATTCCTTTCACTCGCGTATTTCTTCAACAAGGCATCCTTCTGGCGAAGCTTCTCATCGTGGTCAACGAACCGGCCGTCTTGAATAAGCAACAACTCCTTCTTTTCTTTCAGCTGTCGTGTCAGGACTTGATTCTCGTATTCGGACATATGGTACTTTTCCTTCCAAGCATCCCTTTCGGATTTCATCCTAGCCAGGTTTCCTTGATATTCTCCTACATCCGCGATAGGGATAACAACTGATGATGGTGCGATGGCAGGGAATAAAGGTTTCTCAAGTTTATACGGCATCTTGAGAGCATAAGCCCTAGCACGGACCCACTGCAGGTAAGGTTCCAAAGAGACGGCACCTCTATGTCCCATCATATCTCTCCCTTTCTTGTGAATATGGCGCCAAGCTCCTTCAATCTCTCTCTTAGCAGCCTGATGATCTTGTCCTTCCTGAAGAAAGAAACCACTCACATGGATACTGTTCGGCTTATCTCTCATCGGGTACCCGAACTGACGACGCGCTAGAACAGGGTTGTAGTTGATTCCACCCCTCGTACCAAGAAGAGGTACGTTGGGAAAAGCACCACAGCTGTCGATGATCTCCACGTCATGGTAAACTCGATTGTACCAGTCAATATCGAAATGAGTGAGAGCCATAATCTTTGGCGCCCAACGCGGTTCCCTCTCAAGATCCCAGAAAGCATCGGACCCAGGTAAATGCGAGACGTACCACTGATACAACAACGGCACACAACAGATAATCATCCCTCCTTGATAAGAGTTTCGAAGATGGATAGAGTAATACGTGTCCCCTAGCAGCGTAGGGACCGGATTTCCAATCAGAAAAACTCTGATAGAGTTGACATCCACAAATTTATCAACGTTAGGGAATAAGAAAAGACCATACGCGAGTAGAGCAAACACGTCCTCGAAGGCAACGGTATCCTTTGTATCAGCAAAGTAACGAGCTTTCTTCAACAGAAACTGTGCCGGCAAACCCCGGATTCCTCCTTTCGTAGTCATATTCTCCTCTATCTCTGACTTCTTCAGGTGGGTGATGGTTGCTATCTCATGGGACTTAGGCTCCTCTTCTAACCCAGAAAAAGGAACACGGTCGACGATCGGCAAACCAAGAATATAGGAGTACTCCTCTAAAGTAGGCATCAACTGATAATCCGGGAAGGTGAAACATCGGTACAGGGGATCATAGAACTGAACTAACGTGTTGAGGATGCCTTTCTTCATCTTGCGCTTCATGAGCGGTACGATGGACCCATATTTCTTCTGAAAATCTGTCGGACTCTCTATCTTCGGAATCAAACTCTTCAGTTCTTCAATTTCGGGCTCCTTGAAGCTAAAGCTTCGAGTATTTCTTCTTCCAAATTCCATAATACCCTAAGACGTTTGCAAAAATCAATCCAAAGTTCCTTGAAAAACGAGTTTTTTACAAAGATGTTGATGAATGTATGAATGAATGATAGTGCAACAGTCACACATAAATTTGCAAACATGGGGTTTAAAGGTTCAGCGTTCAGCATGGAGTCGAGGGTAAAGCCCACCCAAAGGTATGTACTAATGTTTTGATCACACCTATAAGACAAGGTTCTAAGAGTTCCCAGAGTCCACATCCCTCTTTCGGATATTACCAACGTCTTGATTACTCAATAATTAGCAATATTCTCAAGAGAAACTCGTCCGAGCGTAGCATCGCGTGACAACTACTTTCGAATTACTCCGTTATAGTCTCCGCGCTACACCTAAAAAAAAGGCCAAGATGGGTTAGGGTTCTACGGTCCTCAACTTCTCGGGCTCCTAGGTCGAAAATAATAATGTCTTCCCGATTACTCGGTAAACAGATATTAAGTTCAAGAGGGCCTTCCATTGAGTGGGGGATCTCATGCCTCCTTCTTCGGGATTACTCCCTCAAAGTTAACATGACTATACCGCCCGTCCTATTCCTTACGTGTTACTTAATCCGGGTATAGGATTCGTCCTTCAAAAAAACCCAAACACCCCAATTTAAACATATAATCAAGCAAATCAAATAACAATAAAACAGATAAAACAAATTAGGCTTAACCCACTTAGGGATGGACCAGCAAGAGGTCAATCTTTCCCCAGAAGAGTCGCCAATTCTGTAGCGATAAAAAATGTAGCGGGGTAAATCGGAGATCGAATTATTGATTAATTCGTCTCACAAAAGCAAGAGTCGCCACCACGCTTTATTGTTTCCAAAGGAAAAGGGAAAAGAGCGAAATAAAACCCAAAATATGCAATGTAAACAAAAATACAAATACAAAGCGTTTTTTGAAAAGAGATCGAGAGTTCGGGGGTTGGTTATACAATGGGAAGGTATTAGCACCCAATGCATCTATAGTACTCTATAGGAACCTTTTGAAATATCTGTTTTATTTAAAATAGATCGCTTAATTGAAAATAAATCGTTTTGGCCGAAACGGGATACGGACGGGGTTTTTGAAGATACGACGACCTAATGTCGAAGTTTTTGCTTAAAAGGTATAAGTCTCGAAAAGGTTGAAATTTTGAAGTAAGGTGAATGTTTGAGGAAAAGTTATCCTAAGTTTTAATGAAATGCGAAAATTTACGCAGTTAGATTTGGAGACATGAGGTCAACAAATTTACTGTTTTTTCCTTTGGATTTAAACATAAATCGAATAAACAAACATACACGAACAAAGAAAATATGCGAATAATAATTAAATAGCAATAATCTAAATGATGGAATAAAAGATGCGAACAATGCGTTTTATGATTTTGTTTGTTTAATGCTAACAGGAAGAAAGCATTTAAAATTTTTACGCATTTTTGATAAGGATAAATCAAAAGATTTATTTAATGAGGACGTGGCATTTTTTCTAGTTTTTTTTAGTTATCAAGTTTTTTTTTATATTTTTGATATTAATTAAGATAATAAAATATTTTTTTAGTTTTTTTCTATTCTTATGCCTTTTATTATAAAAGAGTATTAGGAATTCTTTAAATTAAACAAAACTCAATATTACTAACTAAAATCTATTTTTTTTTTTTAAAAAAAAGATATTAAGATTATTAAATCTTGGAAGTTTGGATTAATAAAATGGCCTATTAAAACTTTAGGTTATATCTTTTATTTTTTGGTTAACTAAATTACAAATAAAAACTATAAAATTCTAAAAGGTAGTCCAAATAGAATTAAGAGGAGGTGAGTAAATAAATTAGAATGGGCCAGAGGGTTGGAAATAGGCCCAAGCGAAGTGAAGACAAGGGGGGGTGTACAAACTTCGTGGGCTTAAGCTGAGAGCAAGGATGGCCCAAGAGGTTAATGCAACATTAGGGTTTGTATTATGTTTTACAAATGGGATTTAGGGTTTGTCTTAAGGCAGAAACGGCGCTCTCTCTCTTCTCACGATCTTCATCTCTTTCGCGAAACTTCTTCATCCTCGCCACCGGACCTGACGCTCCTTCTTCGTTCCGGCCACCCACGCTTGGCTCCTCTTCCCTCCACTGAACACGAACGAGACGGCTTAAGCGGAGACGGTAAGGACGTGTTTGCTTCATTAACGTTAGATTCATCTTGCATGTTGATTTTATGGTTTTGTTGTGTTGATCTTGACTGGTTCTTATGTTTATTGTCCATGTCGATTTGAATGTCATTTGAAGAAAAAAGAGAAAGGAAAGATTGTTACCTAGGTGGAGACGGAGGAGGAGCTATGGGTGACGGAGGCCGGACGGCAGGGAGATGGCAAGCGTGCACAGTGGTGAACGGTATTTGCGGTTTTCCTCTTCTTGGTTGTTGGTACTGTACTTTGATTCTTCTTCTTCTTGGATGTGATACTACACTTGTTCTTTGTCTTCTTTGAATAAGAGTTACTGTATGATGATTGTGCTTTTCTTCTTTGCGTTGAAACTGCTTCTGTTTTCTCCTTCTTTGAATATGATGCTACACCTCTTCTTTGTTGAAACTGGTTGGGACTGTACTTTGGTTCTTCTTCTTCTTGCTTGAACGTGCCACTGTATGATTGTTTTGATGGCTTGAGTAATTTTTCGAAAGGGGCCAATGATGTTAACACTGAGGCCAAATCGGTTGCCTTAGAGTTTTCAGGTTGTTGGATTGGGGATGTTTAAGCTGGAATAATAGTGGGACATGGTGATGAAAGTAAGGATGTCTTGTGGTTTGGGCGGATGGATGGAAGTTGGGGCAGGAATTCGCTATGTCATATTGGTGGTGATTTGAACTGATTTTCTGTAGGATGATTCTGGATGTTTTTCTTTTGATGACAGGATGAGGATATTGGTTTGAATGGCCCAATCAGTTTGCAAGGTTTTTGTGTATGGTTTGAAAAAATGGTTTTCTTTGACAGTAGGAGATTATGCAGTTATTTTTTTCTAAGTTTTCTTGGAGGCTTTGATATATGTTCTGCTGTGTTTTGTTTTCTTTTTGTTATGTAATATAACAACTCTTCTTCTCTTCTTTTCGCTACAGGCCAGGAATTTGAAAAAAAAATGCCTTGGGATCTCCCTGAGCATTCTGCACTATGCTGTCCCTCCAATTTGTCTCTATTCTTATTCTGTGCTATTAATTCTACTGGCTATATTTTTGTTTGTCTTGTATAACCTCTTCTGCCTATGCTAAGCCTGCAAATCCCACACTTCTCCCTCTCTTTTTTTCTCTCAGTATGGCTTTGACAAAAGAGTGATAAGCTGTACATTTTTCTGAAATTGTAATGGCCAGAAAATGATGAAAAAGGAATTTTTGTATTGCTTGCAAATATGGTCAAACTGCATGTTTTCCTTTTAATATAAACATTGTTTTGTTTCCTGCTGTGTAGGCAAAGGCTAAGTGAGCATGCTTGCTTATGTGGTTACTGCATGGTTTTGTATGCTTATGCTGTATGCTTTTTGAAATTACATTTGGGATTTTAAACAAATGTAATTAGTTTAAATATGCAGTTTTTTTGGAAAACATAACTTGTGCATATGCTTTAAAATTCTTTTTTTTTTTTTTTTGTGAACCGGGAGTAATCCCGTGATTTGCAAAAAAATAGTAACTGATTCCGGCCATTACATTTAATGATGAACATTAAATTTATTTTCTGCATTTAATTATTTATTCGAATTCTAATTCTTTTCTTTTAATTGTGCAGGTAACATTAAATGAGCGGACAAAACGCATTGGATCGGAAGCTTTAGAATTAGGATAGATTAGTTTTTTTATTTCATTTTAGTTTTTGTCAATTCATTATTGTAATTTATTGTAATATATACAATATTTACATAATAACTTGTACAATAAAAAAATGAATAAAAGAAAACTATTTGCCCATTAAATTCTTCTTCTTTATTTATTTATCGTTTATTATTTCTCCAAATGAATAATAATTGAAAACAAATTTCAATTATCTACATTCAAAACAATAAACAGATAAATAATAATTATCATTGATCAACTAATATCTTCGGTTATTTAATTCATCATTCCCAACTAAATTATAATAATTAAAACAAGGTTTCAATTATTTAACTTAGAACGACGAATGATTAAACGATCGTTATTGACCAATGAACTTTCTCGAATGCTTATTATATTATTCATAACCTTTAAATTATGTAATAACTAAGAATAAATTCTAGTTACTTAAATTTAAAATAATGAGTAATAAATAAATACTGTCCACACAATTAATGCGCCTCTTCTCTGATGTTTATTTTATTGTCCGTACATCTTTAAACTAAATAATAATCAAAAAATGAATTTCAATTATTTAAATTTTAGATAATAAATAATTAATAAACATCCTTTTTTTAGCACGAATAGATTAAATGATTTAATGTTCAGCATAAATAGCTCTTGGCCTGAAAAAGTCATGAATTTTAAAATCGATGGATCAAAACAAATGTAATGTAAAGATGCAGGTAGGAGACGATATCTTAGGTCAAAATTTGGGGTACAACAGTTCAAGTCCCTATAGTCCATACAGATTCTGACTTTACCATCCTTCTTAGGCACTGGTAAAATATTATTGATCCACGGCGGGTAAGAAGTCACTTTCAAAAAACCAACATCAAATTGTTTATGAACCTCCTCTTTGATCTTCTTAGACATCTCAAGGTGAGTTTTGCGAAGCTTTTGTTTAACAGGAAGGCACTCTTCTTTAAGAGGCAGTTTGTACACATCAATGTATGTATCCATCCCAGGCATGTCCTCATAAGACCAAGCAAAGATATATGCATACTCACGGAGCATTTCAATCAATCTTCGCTTGACACTATCTTCTAAAGCGTCCCCAATCTTGAATTTTCTTCGGACCTCTTTGGTACCCAAGTTGATTAACTCAGTAGTCTCTTGGTGTGGATGAATGAACTTTTCTTCTTGTCTCAACAATCTAGCTAACTCTTCAGGAAGTTCACAATCTTCCTCAGCTTCTTCTTCAGCTTGATAGATCGGACTTTCGAAGTCCTAAAGAGTCATAGTTGAATCATTCTCGACAATTTCCAGGATTAACGGGGGACATAATCTGCATGATTATTTTTATTTTTATTTTAGTTTTAGATTAAAACTAAAAAATAAAAACTCACATTTTTTGGAAGAAAATTAAAAAGAAAGATAGGGAGTGAAATATTTAAATGCAAAAGACGTCCTTTATTGATGATAAATTTGTAATAAAAAATATTGTGGCCTTACAGCATGTCCACTACGTATTAGGCAGGACGTAGGGATTATTGCATTGTTGTACCCCAAAATTTTCCATCTCATTTATCAAGTAATCTCTCACAAGATCTCCTTTGGTTCAAGACTGCACTAGAGTTGATCAGCTCAAGACACCTCCTCAAGCACTGATGACTGAAAATTAGGGTTTAAGATTGCACAAGGACAATTGGACTTTTAATGCCTCATATGACTTTCATGAATCATTTTGGACCCACAAGATTGCTCATGTCAAGTTTCAAGTCTTGGATCACATTTTTGCTCAGTCAAATGATCAGTTGACCTAAAAATCAATTGTATTGGGGAAAAGTCAACTATGGTCAATTTGCAGTCAAACTTCATAATTTTTTGTCCATATCAACATCATGAACCTATATATGTCATTTAATCAAGTTTGGATCACAATTCCTTAAGAAATTTGATCAGATCATCAAAAGGGCAAAATGGTTAAAATTAGGGTTTTAATTGAAAAGATGCAATTTCTGATTTTTGACCGAGCAAATATTTGATTGGTTTAAGTTATGATCTCAAGGTTTCAAATACTTCATTTTGACCTAATGGCATGGCTCAAAACATTCCTCAATTTCAATTGGTTGACAGTTGAATTTTAGTCAACTGATGAAAAGTCAATTGTACACTGAAAAATTAAACTTTGACTTTTTGGTCAAAATCAAGTGTCAAAGATTACAATTCATCAAAACATGTCAAAATATGAAACTTGTTCATCAAGAAATCAAAAAGTCAAGATTTCATTTTGAAAAGTCAAAATTTCTAAACTTAGAAATTTTTCTAAGTGTTGAAAACTTCATATTTTTTCACAACTTTGAGCCAATTTTTCACCATGATACAAGATGATTCAAAGGAAACTTCAAACATGAAAGTTGTAGATCTCAATGAGATATAAAACATTTTAGAACATAACTCCTCCTAGAAATGCATGGATTTCAAGTTATGATTTTGTGAATACATATTCATGAAACTTGGAAACTTAGTGAAATTTTACCCTAGTTTAGGCAGGATTTTGACCTAACTTCATGGAAATTTTTCACATAGTTCCAAGAGGAATTTTAAAAAATTTCCAACATATAAGTTGTATAGGATGTTACAAGCTTTCCAAAATGTCCAAGAACTCATTGAGATCATGTTTGAGCAAGGAGATTCAAAAACAAGAAGTTAGGGTTTTCAAACTTGAATTACAAGTTATTTTTGATGAACACATGAACCAAATCCATGCTAGGATGCATAATCTTTTCTTTTCAGTCCTAAAAGTTGTTTGTCACTCCATAATTAATGTTTTTCACAACTGATAGGGTCATTTTCCAAGCATTTGAGCCATTATCCATGTTGCATTTCCATTAACGACACAAAGTAACATTGCCATTCTAGTAAAGAGGCTTTAATCACAAAGTCAACATGTCTTGAGCTTTGAATTTGTTCTTCATGCATAAGCATCCTCTGCACAATAAGGTAAGCATGTTTAAAGTGCATAACCACTTTAGATAGCTTTGTACTTGTGCATTGGAGCCACACTTCTCAAGCTTTCTTCAAAATCAAGCAAAAAATACATAACATGTGAACTTGTACTTATGATCAGCAAAAGCTCTCAAAATATTTTCCTATACATTGAGACACTATTATGCAACCTAACGCACGATCTTGAACACCCTGAAACACTCCCAAACTCCCTCTAGCCAGAAATTGCTTCAAAACACCATTGTTGTGCAAGTTCTGACTTTACACATCAAACTCATATCTCCCTTGTGCGTTCTTTGGCCTTTTAGTTTCTAAAGATTCCTTACATCAAATACAAACCATCTCACACACTGTCACGCGACTATAACATCATCTTCATCGACTTCCATAGCCAAAAATAGAGCATTGCAGTTCGACTTCTCCAGACCATTCCAACCACTCTCAAATCAAGCTAAGCATTGCATTAGCTTCCTAGAGACTCAAGGAAGCTAACATGATCATTGTAGCACCTTGAATCAAGCTCAAACTCATTTCATGATTTCCAGTTTTGAGGTATTTTTCTTGAACTTTTATCTTCTCGTTTAGGCATTGTTAGGCTTGCATTTGTGAAGATAAAATGTAGACATCATTACCCTGAAACTATACATGTCCATAGATTTCATTTATGTTGCTTGAGTAGGGAGAATTTTGAGTTTGAACCTCTGAAATATTTAGGTCAGAATATGGTACTATTAGAAATTCATGCTCATCTTTGAGAATTAGCTTAAGTTATTTACATATTCAGAATCGTGAGGAAATTTCTAACAAGTTTGATGTTGGAAGTTTTGTGAATGGATGAGAAATGAGTGAGTTACAGGATCCATGGTAGGAGGTTGAAGATGAAGTTCATTGCGGACTTAACTTAGATTATATATTTATTGTTTTGTTCATATCAACAGATGTATCACCACCCTAGTGGTTAAAGCGCGCGCCTTTCACATTTAGGACCTGGGTTCGAGCCCCAACATCCGTTTTGTGTTTTTTTTTTTACATTTTTCAGTCTCTTTTTTTTGCAGCCAGGCGCTGGGCCTCCCCCATTGGGCTTTTGTCCTTTTTACTTACTTCCTACCCATGTTTACTATTGTATACTGGCCCAATCCCTTTATATTTTCATTTTTTTATTTATTTTCTTTTTCTTATTTAATTTTTTATTTTCAGTTTTATTATTTGTACTACTATTATTATTATTATTATTATCCTTATTATTTTTATTAATAAAAAATCCAAAAAATATTATTATTATTATTTTCATACTTCTTATTCTATTTATAAAAAAACAAAAAAAAAAACAAAAAACATTTTCTTAACAAACTAATTTAGTTCTTTTATAATAAATTTTTAGACTTTATAATTATTATATTATTCTATTTTCTTAATTTAAAGTATTTTAGAACTTAGGTTTCTTTTTTTTAATTAATTTTCATATTATTTTTAATTTAAAACCTTTTCATAAAAAACCCTAAAAAATCCTTTTAAGTTAATTTCTTTTCTTAATTAGTTTAAGTTAATTTTATTTAATTTTCATTAATCATTTTCTTAATTAGGTTAAAACCCTTTCATGAAAACCAAACAAAAATCATTTCTTTTTCCATTTTGCATTTGTATATTATTTTTCAATTCTTGTACATTTATTCAATATGGTTGTAATAGATAATTAGGTTTAATTTTCTTGCAAAATCCCCATTTGTAAATTTGTACACCCCATCCCCTCATGATGTAATAGCTTAGTATTTTTACTTTCCACAATTTATAGCTTTATATAAGTGCTAGTAATTAGGGTTTTGTATGGAAAGATAAAATCAACAAGTTAGGAAACCCTAATCCAAGACAAAATAATGCATGTAAATCAACACATTTGCATACTTACACCCTTAGGGTAATTCCACTTTGCTGCCTTACAAAAATGGTCATGTTATGCATGTGGGGTATCTTAGCAAAAAGCAATAAAAAATACAAGATCATAGTCCCTCGATGACGCTATTAATGTTGTCTTTCAAAAATGATCTTAGCCCCTCAAAGAAAATGCTAAGATATCTCACAACATTGCTATCATGGCTATACGATGACCCACGCCCGTCCCTATACATCCAAAGATAAGGCTTCTTACCAATCAATGGTAAGATGACAATATCAAAGGAAAGGAAAAAATAAACTAAGACTTTTGAGTAGGTAGATTGTTCCTAGTTGCTTGCTCAATTTCAAATCAAACACTCTTGCTTATTTTCAAAACAAACACCAAACACTTTCAAAAACACTTTCAAAACATTTTCCAAACATGAAATATTTTCAAAAGCTCAACACTTTGTATACGTTCTTACGAACGGGAACTATTGCAAATTTTTCCTAAACGAAGGCGCCTTTTCAAAATACTTTCTAATACCACACAAAGCATATTTTCAAACAAAAGCAAGTGATCTAGAAAGCAACTAAGAGCACATAGATAACTATGGATTAAAAGGGTGCTAACACCTTCCCTTTTCATAATCTACCCCCCGAACTCAAGAAATAATCTCAAATGTCTTTCCTGTTCTTTTCAGCCTTTCCTTTTGGATAAAAGAAAATTCGATGGCGACTCTTTCTAACCGCAACATTTACGATAAAATGTAAAACACCCAAGTCAGTTCTTCCACCGCACCACAGAACTGGCCACTCTGCTGGGGACATACTTAAAAGTGGGGTTACCTTAGGGTTAGATCACCTTTACTTGCTTTCATTGTTTGATTTGTTTGCTTTACATTTTGGTTCCTTGCTTGGGCTTGTTTAAATCCTCTACCCGGATTTAGATTACCTTATAGGTAAGTAGCCATACATTATGGAAATTGTGTGGGTTATACCGACATGGTCTAAGAAATAGCTATGTTAGTATGACATATTTGTGGGTACCAGTAGCCCTTGAGTAGTCAAGGAGAATACGGGGCCGCTGAGTGATGTCATGAAGCACTAACTGACTTTTAGAACCTTTACTTGACAAACTTGACCATTAGAACGTAGTGAGATGACCGACTTTGGTGCAGTCCGAAGTTGGTGATACTCGATACTACACTCATTGAGGTTTGGAGTTTTGGGATATTTCGGTCACCGTGAAAGAGGCTTACGCTGAAACAATGCCCGAGAAGACAGATCAGTGATATTGAGATCCCTTAGAACCCGGTTACTATTTCTAGGACAGGTTTGAGCCAACTAAACTTCAAGAGGGTACTTACCTATGAGACTCTATGCAAGCCTAAACGTAAGGACTTGTTTTCCTTGTTTGTATACATTTAGTTGTACATAACATCATAAACATCATAACATCATACTCATTCTCAGTAACCATTTCAAGGATTTTTGGGATTTATCTTTGTTCTGTTTTGAAGGACATGGCTTCTATCCGCAAGAATACTATCCAAGTCAATCTCGTAAGGATTGCTCCTCAACTCAAAGAGTTAGCATCAAGGGTCCCTGAGAATTCTTCGTTCACCGAAAGACATGGTCGCCTCCTAAACTTGGTTACGTCCAACACTGATGAAGATGTGATGAAGGTGCTCTTCCAATTCTTTGATCCTCTACACCATTGCTTTACTTTTCCCGATTATCAACTTGTGCCAACTTTGGAAGAATTCTCTCAACTCTTGAGAATTCCCATTCTCAATTAACTACCCGTCAACGGTACGGAAAGAGATCCAAAACTTGAAGAGATTACCCAAGCACTACACTTGCAACAATCTGATATCACAACTAATTGGGAAAGAAGGAGTGGTGTCAAAGGTTTCTTATCCAAGTTCTTGTTTGAGAAAGCTCAAGATTGTTGGAATTCCTTGGATTTACAAGCTTTTGAAGAAATTGTGGCCCTTCTCATCTATGGGATGGTTTTGTTTCCAAATCCTGACCAACTCATAGACGTAAACGCTGTCAAAATCTTCATGTCTCGCAACCCGGTGCCTACTCTGTTGGGAGATATCCTACATTCCTTTCACTCTCGCACTATGAGGAAGAGAGGGATACTCATGTGTTGCACTCATCTCTTGGCAAGGTGGTTTATTTTGCATCTTCCTTGATATGTGTTGAAGAACGAGCAAGGTTCGAGGTGGTCCCATAGGTTGATGATTCTCAGACATTCATATGTTCATTGGTGTTTTCGATCCTTGGAGAATGTTATTATCATCGACCGTTGTGGATAATTCCCTAATGTCCCCTTGCTTGGCATTAGAAGAGGTATCACTTACAACTCCTACTTAGCCTTGCGACAGTTTGGTTACACCTGAAGAGATGATCCACATGAGATGCTTATCCAAGGAGTGGTATTCAACTACGATAATGACGATCAAAGCTACCGTCAGAGGTTTATACGAGCTTGGAGGATGGTGAGCAAAGTGGATATAAAGACGCTAGGACACAAGAATTCCATTCCCCTTGAGCCTTACCTTAGGTGGGTACGAGCTCGTGCTCAGAAACTTGTGATGCCTTATCCCTCCATATTACTAGTTATCATGGAACTTGTGGTTGAAGGAGATGTCTTGTACACTGCCCTCCATCCAGACATGCCTACTTCTCTCAAAGACTTACAAAAAGGTTGGATTCAACTAAAGGAAGAATGAGATACTTTCGAAGCTCAATTCTACGCTAGTGAGAAGAAGGTCTTGGAGCTTACAAAGTAGCTACAAGAAGAGCAAAGTGTGAACGCCTACCTTGCGCCAAAGAGGACGTGTTCAGTCTTTTCATCTTAGAGAGTTCTTTTGTAAGCCTAAGAGGCATGATGTAATCAATTAGAGCTAATTAATGAAAATTGATGTTTGTTCATGTTTTTGTCTATACAAATTTAAATTTCATAAATCCTTGAAATCATTTTCATATATATCTTTTATGCATCATAACATGACATGTTTTCTCATAACAGGTTTCCGTATCTCTCTGTTGTTTATTTCAGCAAGATGGATCTAGAGAAAACTGTGAAGGATCTTCAGGCACAAAAGTCTCAATTCCAAGAGACTCTACTGGCCCTAGCCAAGGGGCAGCAAGATATGATGGCATTGCTGGCAGTTAAGAAGAAGCCCAAGAAGAAAGCTCTACTCAACATGGGTAAAAGGTTCAAGGAGACAGTCCGTCAGATCCCAGTAGGAGAAGACTCATCTGAAGAAGACGAAAATCAGATTGGTGAGGTTAAGAGTACCCAGGCTGACTATGTTAATGATCAAGCATCTGATGATGATTATTTCGACGAGCAATATCCACCCGCCGATGTCAAGTATAAGCAATTAGAAGACAAATTGAAAGTTGTTGAAATCCAAGTTGTCCCTGATTTAGATTTTGATGATTTGGGTTTGATCTATGGGGTTGTGATTCCCCACAAATTCAAAATACCAATATTTGCAAAGTACGGTGGGGTTTCTTGTCTAAAACTCCACCTGAAATCTTATGTGCGCAAGATACAACCGCACACTGCTGATAAGAAACTCTGGGTTCACTTTTTCCAAGAGAGCTTGGCCAGAATGAAACTTAAATGGTTTTATCAGTTAGATGGTTCTCGTATCAATACTTTGGAGGATTTAGATACCGCATTCTACCATCAGTATAACGCTGAATTGGCACCAACGAGGGTTTAGTTGCAAGATATGACAATGGGGAAGAATGAAGGATTTAAAGAATATGCACAAAAGTGGAGAGACCTTGCTAGTAGGGTTCAACCACCCTTGACTGATATGGAGCACATTGACATGTCCATGGATACTTTATATGGTCCCTTCTTTAATCTGGTTATTGGCTTCTCTTCTTCTGGTTTCACCGAATTAATCTTAATCGGTGAAAGAGTTGAAAGCAGCATCAAAAGTGGGAAGATCTTTGTGGCATCTGCCTCCACTTCCAAACCTGTCAAGAAACCTTTTGCTGCAAAGAAGGAAATCAATGTTATGTACGGGGTACATGCCCATACCAAGAAGAATGATCATCCGTATGTTAATGTTGTCAGAATCTTTAATCCAACTCCTACTCAAAGACCATCTGCAAATCATCAATGTTTTGAAACTCCAAGAAGACAATTTACGAGGTTATGCATGTCATTATCTCAAGCCTTACAACATTTTCTCAAGGCTAATTTTGTGACATTGCGCGATCCTCTTGCCAACCCTGATACCTATTCACCAAAGTATAATCTGAACGCTAAATATGCTTACCACTCAAGTAGCCCCAGGCATGAGACTGACCAGCGCTGGGCCTTGAAGAATAAAATTCAGGAATTGATCGATAACAAGACTATTGAGTTCGATCCTCCTCTAACTCGAATGTAATCACAGAACCTTTATAGAAGCATGACAAGGGTGTTAATGCTGTTGAAGATACAATTTTTGTTGCCTCTGTTGAAGAATTGACTACTCCGCTGAATATTATCAAAAAGAATCTGTTGAAAGTTGGGATCTTCCCTGGCTGTGTAAAAGACTGTGTGTGCTGTGCCAGACAACCCAATGGATGTGAAGGGCTGAATAAAGGCATTCAATGCCTGATGGATAGCCACAAAATTCTATTTGAGAAGACCCCGCTTGCCAAAAGTTTGACTAACAAATGTGAACATCTCTCCATTATCACCATCTCAAATAAACCTCTTAGGATCTTCTCCAAAGGTCCTATTAGGATTTCAAATGAACCAATTGTTTCTCCTTTAGTAATTACCAATCCCGGACCAATTCCCTACTCTTCAAACAAGGCAGTGCCATGGAATTATGATGCTGAGGTGTTTTATCATGGGATAAAACAAGACGCTTGGATCGAAGAAGAAAAAACTGATGGTGTTAGTAACATAACTGGCTCAAGCAAAGTAAATAGAACTGGGAGAATATTTTAACCCAATATCTCACCACCAGTTGTTACAAAGGCACCCATCCACATCACTGCCACTAAGCCAAGTACTGATACAAGAGGGAAGGAGAAGGTTGTTGAGCGGGTCGTGACAGAAATACCCGCCAAGGACGTTGCTGATGAAGAATCCTCCGCTCGTGAGATGGACGAGATCTTGAAGATAATAAAAAGGAGCGACTTCAATATTGTGGAACAGTTGGGGTAAACCCCTTCTAAGATTTCTATGTTATCATTACTGCTTTGTTCTGATGCCCATGCTCGGACATTAATCAAATTCCTGAAAAAGGCTCATGTCCCCCATGAGACCACAACTGACCAGGTAAGCCTGACGGCTAATAATGGCTTGGTATTTTTAGATGCGGACCTAACACCGCTTGGGAAGAATCACAATAAAGCTCTACATGTTTCTGTCGAGTGAAAGGGGACCACCCTAGCACATGTTCTAGTCGACACTGGTTCTTCTCTAAACGTGTTACCCAAGGGGGCGTTAGACCGTCTAGACTGCGAAGGTTTAGTCTTGAAGCCAAGTGATATCATTGTAAGGTCGTTCGATGGATCAAAGAGGACAATTCATGGGGAGGTAGATCTTCCAATCAAGGTGGGCTCCCAAATTTTCAATTCCACCTTCTACATCATGGATATCCATCCTGCCTATTCTTGTTTGTTGGGTCGCCCTTGGATCCATAAAGCTAGGGAAGTAACCTCAACTCTTCATCAGAAACTCAAATATCCGGTCAATGGAAGAATTGTCACCGTCTGTGGAGAGGAAGAGTTTATGGTAAGTCACCTTAACTCTTTCAAGTACGTAGAGATGGATGGAGAATTCATTGAGACCCCGTGTCAAGCCTTTGAAGTCATGTCACCTATGATTGCTGCTACCAATTGTTCCTCTGATGAATCTAAAGCTATTAAAGCCATGCCGAAAATGGTTTTAGTCAAAGATGCTCGTGCTACAATTGAAGAAGGAAACTGTGATACTTGGGGGCAACTCCTCGATATCCCATTTAAATCAGACAAATTTGGTGTGGGCTTCACCGTCAAAGTCACCTCTCTGCATTGGAAGCCGTGAAGTTAATGTTGTGGGTGATTCAGATGAAGAAGCTGCATTTGAAGATTGGGTGTATCCGACTACAACGGAGCTGAAGAATTGGCATGCAAAGGACTTTGTGCCCATCTCCTTCATTGAGGAGTAATCTACTTGTTATTGCTTTTCATTTCAATTCAAGAACATTTTGTCTGTAATATTTAACAATGACTTTTAAGCCATGTGCCTGGCCCGGGGCACTTTGGTCCATTTGTCAAGGGTTTTATTTATGTTCATCTAATCATATGACCATTCAATAAAAACCATTAGACTCTTTTGCATTCAAATCTTTGTGTTCATTGTCTTTCTTTCAAACATTTTTCAAAATAGTTATGTATCTTACATGCACACACACACACTCTTGCAGGTCCTCGTCCACTCTGGATCTTATTGCTAATGACTCTACTATTTCTGACTATGACTTTGAATGTCCAATAAAACAAGCCAAAGACGAAGGCAAGGAAGATTTTGAAATACTGAGAGAACTAGCCAGACTTCTTTTACAAGAGGAAAACGTTATTCAGCCGCACAAAGAGTCAGTTGAAGTTATCAATATGGGTATTGAGTCAGATAAGAAGGAAATTAAGATCGGGGCTAACTTGGAAAGAAGTGTCAAGAGCAGGTTGGTTCAGATGTTGCATGATTATATGGGAGTATTTTCTTGGTCTTATGAAGATATTCCAGGGTTAGATACTGACATCATAGTTCATCATCTTCCGACAAAGGAAGATTGTCCTCCTGTCAAACAAAAGGTTCATCGCATGAGGCATGATATGTCTGAAAAGATCAAAGCTGAGGTGATGAAACAATTTGATGCAGGGTTCCTAGCTGTGACATCCTATCCCCGATGGGTTGCCAATGTGGTGCCAGTGCCGAAAAAAGACAGAAAGGTTCGCATGTGCATAAACTATAGGGATGTGAATAGGGAAAGCCCCAAGGATGACTTCCCTCTACCACACATTAATGTCTTGGTCGGTAATACTGCTCAGCATAAACTCTTCTCTTTCATGGACAGTTTCTCTGGCTACAATAAGATAAGGATGGCTCCCGAAGACATGGAGAAGACAACTTTCGTCACACAATGGGGCACCTTTTTCTATAAGGTTATGCCGTTCGGATTGAAGAATGCAGGGGAAACATATCAAAGATCTATGGTAGCTTTGTTTCATGACATGATTCATCATAAAATAGAGGTCTATGTGGATGATATGATTGCCAGATCACAAACTTAAGAGGAGCATCTCGATCACCTGTACAAACTGTTCGAAAGGCTAAAAAAGTACAAGCTGAGGTTAAACTCTAACAAGTGCACCTTTGGATTACGATCTGGAAAGCTTCTAGGTTTTGTTGTCAGCAATAAAGGCATTGAAGTTGATCCTGCCAAGGTAAAGGCCATCCAAGAAATTCCTGTCCCCCATTTTGAAAAAGAAGTTAGAGGATTCTTGGGTCATCTCTGTAGGTGTTTAGGTATTGGCTTGCATTTTTGGTAAATCCCAAGTGTATGTGTGAATGTCATGACTGATGTCATAACATTCTAGTTCAGTTTGTACTGACTCATTAGGTACCTTTGCAGAAAAATATTGTAATTCAAGTACTGATGTTTATAAGTGTGTATCTGAGCATTTTGCAAAATGATCACATTTTGCTAAATCAGTAGACAGGTTTTCTCAGATGTCATAACAGATGTTATGACATCCTGTTCTGAACTAACAGATTTGCAGGTTGGATAAGTCTGAGTTTTTTCAGGAAAATAACTCAGTCTTTCCTGAACAGAATCCTGCGTTTTCTAAGGGGTAACCTAGCTCAACCCTAACCTGGTTAATAAAGCCCTGTGACCTGGTCTTTAGGTCAAACGGAATTAACCCTAGGTTTTTGTGGAAACCCTAACTGAAGTTGCAGCTGCTATATATTCAACAGAGCTGCTGTTTTTCAATGCATCCCATTTTATTGATCAGAAGATCATTTGTAATCTGTATAGATTTAATTATTGTACTCCAAGCAATTATCATTGTGATAAGTGCCTTGGAATAGGTTTCTAATTGTAAGGGCTGTGTAGCACTCAAAGCTTTGAAGCAAGAGTGTTTGAATGTTCCTTGACTAAAGCTGTGAAGCAGAGTCAAGTTAGTTGTGTGCATCACTCAAAGCTGTGAAGCACGAGTGATTGTGTTGCTTGATTAACAAGCTGTGAAGCTTAATCAAGTGTTTGTTTTTGAAGAGTGTCTTCATCAATTTTTAAGTCAAATTGGTTTATGTATCACTGCTGTGATTGAGGGGGAGTGAGTAGGAACTCAGGTTTAAGTTGTACTTAGATTGGAATTGCATTGGGTAGGTCTTAAGTGAAGGAGATAAACTGGTTGGTTTATTCTTGAATTAACATCTCTTATAGTGGATTTCCTCCCTGGCTTGGTAGCCCCCAGAGTAGGTGTTGTTGCACACTGAAATGGGTAAACAATTGACTGTGTTCTTTATTGCTTTTGTATTTACTGTCATATAGTAAGTCAGATACGGTGTCATAACATTGAACGTGACATTGAGTATTTGCAGCCAGAATTTCAATTGGTATCAGAGCAGGCACCCTGCCTGTATTACTGGGTGAGATCTAGGGATATCACTTTCTGGCACTATGGACAAAGAAGGAGTTTTTGGAAATAGACCACCCATTCTGGATGGAACTAATTATGACTACTGGAAACCTCGTATGATTGCCTTCCTAAAATCTCTAGACAAAAAGGCTTGGAGAGCTGCTGACAAAGGATGGATTCATCCCACCATAACTGAGAAAGATGGGACAATCAGTCTGAAGCCTGAGGAAGATTGGAGTAAAGAACAAGATGAGTTAGCTCTGGGAAATTCAAAAGCTTTAAATGCCTTGTTCAATGGATTTGATAGAAACATTTTCAGACTAGTACATCAATATGAACTGGCCAAGGAAGTTTGGGACACTCTCAAAACTACTCATGAGGGCACTTCCAAAGTAAAAATGTCAAGGCTTCAGATGTTAACCACCAAGTTTAAGAATCTAAAAATGATGGAAGATGAAACCATTCATGAGTTTCACATGAACATCTTGGAGATTGCCAACACCTCAGGAGCACTGGGAGAAAAGATGTCAGAAGAAAAACTGGTAAGGAAGATTCTCAGATCCTTGCCTAAAAGATTTGCAATGAAGGTAACTGCCATAGAGGAAGCCCAGGACATTAGCAAGTTGAAAGTGGATGAACTTATTGGGTCTCTTCAGACTTTTGAGATGGGGATCACTGATAATGGTGACAAGAAGAACAAAAGCATAGCACTTGTATCCAACACTGATGTTGAAAACAAGGAGGATGAAGAAGAAAATTTATCAGAAACTATTGCCATGCTTGGAAGACAGTTCAACAAGCTCATCAAAAGAATGGATCCAAAGTCAAGGTCTAATGTTCATAACATTCCCTCTGACATTGACAGTTCCAGCAGAAGACCAAGGTCAGAAGATAAGGGAAACCAAGGCAGAGGTATTCAATGCCATGGATGTGAAGGATATGGACATATTCGAGCTGAATGTCCTACCTTTCTTAAGAAACAAAAGAAAGGAATGACTGTTACTTGGTCTGACTATGATTCAGAAAGTAATTCTGAAGAAGAATCTGCCAAACTAGTCACTGCTCTAACTAGTGTTTGTACTTCTGAAAGTGACACTAGTGATGAAGAAGTGACATTTGAAGAACTGGCTAATACCTACAAGAAATTATGTATCAGAAGTGCTGAAGTCTGTGTGCAGAATGAGAAACAATCAAAACTCATTATAAAGCTGGAGGCAGAAAAAAGGGCAGATCTTGAAACTATAAGTCACCTAGAAGGGGAAGTTCAATTACTGAATTCACAACTGAACCAAATGACAAAATCTGTCAAGATGTTGACCAATGGATCAGATAAATTGGAAGAGATCCTACAAGTGGGACAAAATGTGGGAAACAAATCTGGTCTAGGATTTGTGGAAGCTAAGAAACCTGGTGCAGACAAGAAGATCAGGCATGTTAAACAATTGTCAAAGCAGATGTCTCAACACAACTCTCAACATCAGAAATACATGAAGAAAAAATACCAAAGATGGAGATGTCATCATTGTGGGAGGTATGGACACATAAAGCCCTTCTGCTTCAAATTGCATGGATACCCTAATCAAAACTCTGGTGCTAAACCTAAGCCAAAAAGGGTACCACATACTCCTCATTGGAAGAAAAAGGCTACTGCCCTGATAGCCCATACTTCCTTGAGAGTGTCTGCAAAGGAAGGCTGGTACTTTGACAGTGGATGTTCCAGACACATGACTGGATTCAAAAATCTCCTCAATAATGTTATGCCTCACACCACCAGTTTTGTGACCTTTGGAGATGGTGCTAAAGGTGAAGTCAAAGGAGTTGGTATTTTGGACTGTCCTGGAGTTCCAAGTCTGAATAAAGTACTGCTGGTAAAAGGGTTGACTGCTAATCTCATTAGTATCAGTCAATTATGTGATCTAGGATTCAAGGTCAACTTCTCAAGATCTGAATGTCTAGTAATTAATGAAAAACTAGAAGTTGTAATGAGAGGAATCAGATCCGAAGATAACTGCTACTTATGGCAGCCTGAGAACACTGATATCTCCACTATGTGTCCAATCATCAAAGAAGAAAAAGAGATGAAACTGTGGCAGCATAAGCTTGGTCCCCTTCATCTAAGAAGAATGAAAAGAGCTATTTCTATGGAAGCTGTCAGAAGAACTCCAAAACTACAGGTTGATAATATGTGATGTGGCAAATAAACTTGAAGAAGGATGTGTTGTCAGAACCTTAAGTCATCTTGACAAGGATGTTGGAAACAACAAGTCTAATAAATTCTGTTCTCATAACATCTGGTCAAAACAGATGCTCCCTGAGTACAATGTTACACAAGATGTTGTGACATTGTGTTGTGACAATCTGAAAACAATCAACATTTCCTTGAACCCTATTGACTTTGAAGAGAAGAAGTCATTTAAACTGGAACATAGTTTCTCTAAGCTTCAGCTGACTGATTCTTCTACCAAGGCTCTTGTTGGAATTAAACTTGAAAATTTGAGGGGCAGGTTGGGTATTCACCAACATAAGAAATTATAGCAATTAATTTTGCTTAAAACAAAGGTTGAAGGAATTAATTTTATTAAGTCTATCTTTAGTGGGTTAATCATATACTTTGACAATTTCTTCAAAATCTTTAAGAAGTTGAAAAGACTCCCTTTTACCCCCTACCTCTCTCGTCCTTGCAACCTGTTTCCTCCTCTCAATCAAAGATTTTTCTCAAACTGCTACCATTACTCAAAGTCAATCAAAATGTCTCAGACATCGTCTTCAACCATGGCGACTTCGTCATCCTCATCATCGTCATCATCTGACCAAGATTCTAGGGCAATCACCACATGCATAGAATCTGAAGTTCTAGAGGTCACTCCTCTCAGAGAGATGGCAACTGACCCAGCCAAAGTCAAAAAGCTCAGAACCAGACATGCAGGAAGAGCTCAAGCTACAGCCTCTGGTAACTCTTCTCATCCTTCGTCTTTTGTACCTAATAGAGAAGGATCAGTTCAAGTTCACCAAGCTATTGCTAGGCTGGTTACTAGTATACTGAGTGGCAACCAATCTGTACCGGGGATTTCTGTCCCTTTAAATCAATCAGAAAGTCCAAATGTGGAAGTTCCTGAAAATGTAGATGTCACTGAGAATGTTGTGACACAAAAAGACAACATTCAGAACCCTTCAGAAAAGGCTGCTGATCCACCTATCATTGATGTGGATGAGGATTACTCAGATAATGATCTGATTGCTAATGTGAACCCTAGAATAGCTAGGAGATTGATGAAAAGAAAGAGTAGTCAGAATGATAAACCTAATGCTAAGAAATCCAAGGCTGAAGGCATGGCTGAGAAAAGTATTCAGACAAAAGGGAAGAAGGCCCAGGTGCATACTGCTAGACAACCAATCTCTAAGAAGAGTAAAGAACCTGAATCTTCTGATTCTGATGAGGAATCAGAATTTGAGATTGATATTGAAGAAACTCCCATCAGAAGGAAGCTCCCCTCCAGCAAAATTGCTAGAGTGCCTGAAGTGCCAACAGACAACATCTCTTTTCATCATCCTGACAATGCAAACAGATGGAAGTATGTTTGCTTAAAGAGAATAGCCTTAGAGAGAGAACTCAACAATGATGCCTTGGAGTGCAAAGACATCATGGACCTGATCAAGAATGCTGGACTAATGAAGACAGTGATAAAGTTTAACAAATGTTATGAAAATCTGGTCAAGGAGTTTGTAGTGAACTTGTCTAATGATTGTGCTGATGGAAGGTCAGCTGACTTTGAAAGTGTCTTTGTTAGAGGAAGAAGGGTCAAGTTCTCTCCATCAGAAATCAACAAGTTTCTTGGAAGAACAAATGAGGACTGTCCTGATCTAGAGGCAACTGACAATGAAGTTTGTCTAACCATGACAGCCAGGCAAGTAAAGTGCTGGCCCTTGAAAGGCAAGCTGAATGCTAGTAAACTCAGCATGAAATTTGCCATTTTGCATAAAATAGGTGCAGCCAACTGGGTGCCTACAAATCATAAATCAACTATCTCCACAGGATTGGGGAGATTTATCTATGTTGTGGGAACTAAGACTGCTTTTGACTATGGGAGGTACATCTTTGAACAAACTTTAAAGCATGCTGGCAGTTATGCTGTCAAAGGACCAATTGCCTTTCCCTCCCTCCTTTGTGGAATCATCCTTGCACAATACCCTGATATCCATGTGGAAAGAGATACAGTCTGCAAAAGAGCTCCTGCCCTTGGCCTGCACTACAAACTGTTTCAGGGATCTCATGCTCCAGATTGTCATAATCAGCTGAGACATCGTCTGTGAAGACCCAGTCCAAGACATCAGATGTCATAGTTGTTTTAAAAGAAACTTGCAAAGAGCTGGATGCTAGAAAAAGGACCCTAGAAATTCTAATTGCCAGGCTAGAAAAGGAGGAAGCTGAAGAAAACAGAAGGGAAGAAGGTGTAGAAGCTGAAGGTCATCTCAGAACTAGCTCCTCTGAGTCTGATGACAGTGCTTGAAGGTTGGTTGCTGTTTGGTGGTGTTGCTGGTTGGTGCTGATATCTGGTGGAGTTTGGAAGTGTATTCAGTTGTTTTCTATTGCTGCTCTTATTATTTTGTTTTGGATAACTGTATAATTTTATGAACATGTATCTTTGGCCCATTTGTGGCTAAAGAGGGGGAGAATATTTTGGTACTTACTTAATTAGTACTTGACATTCTATTTTTCTGCTGTCACTTATTTCTGCTGCTATCTATCTCTGATTGCTTAGGGTCTTTAGCCAAAAATCTGCCAAAGGGGGAGTTTGTAGGTGTTTAGGTATTGGCTTGCATTTTTGGTAAATCCCAAGTGTATGTGTGAATGTCATGACTGATGTCATAACATTCTAGTTCAGTTTGTACTGACTCATTAGGTACCTTTGCAGAAAAATATTGTAATTCAAGTACTGATGTTTATAAGTGTGTATCTGAGCATTTTGCAAAATGATCACATTTTGCTAAATCAGTAGACAGGTTTTCTCAGATGTCATAACAGATGTTATGACATCCTATTCTGAACTAACAGATTTGTAGGTTGGATAAGTCTGAGTTTTTTCAGGAAAATAACTCAGTCTTTCCTGAACAGAATCCTGCGTTTTCTAAGGGGTAACCTAGCTCAACCCTAACCTGGTTAATAAAGCCCTGTGACCTGGTCTTTAGGTCAAACGGAATTAACCCTAGGTTTTTGTGGAAACCCTAACTGAAGTTGCAGCTGCTATATATTCAACAGAGCTGTTGTTTTTCAATGCATCCCATTTTATTGATCAGAAGATCATTTGTAATCTGTATAGATTTAATTATTGTACTCCAAGCAATTATCATTATGATAAGTGCCTTGGAATAGGTTTCTAATTGTAAGGGCTGTGTAGCACTCAAAGCTTTGAAGCAAGAGTGTTTGAATGTTCCTTGACTAAAGCTGTGAAGTAGAGTCAAGTTAGTTGTGTGCATCACTCAAAGCTGTGAAGCACGAGTGATTGTGTTGCTTGATTAACAAGCTGTGAAGCTTAATCAAGTGTTTGTTTTTGAAGAGTGTCTTCATCAATTTTTAAGTCAAATTGGTTTATGTATCACTGTTGTGATTGAGGGGGAGTGAGTAGGAACTCAGGTTTAAGTTGTACTTAGATTGGAATTGCATTGGGTAGGTCTTAAGTGAAGGAGATAAACTGGTTGGTTTATTCCTGAATTAACATCTCTTATAGTGGATTTCCTCCCTGGCTTGGTAGCCCCCAGAGTAGGTGTTGTTGCACACTGAACTGGGTAAACAATTGACTGTGTTCTTTATTGCTTTTGTATTTACTGTCATATAGTAAGTCAGATACGGTGTCATAACATTGAACGTGACATTGAGTATCTACAGCCAGAATTTCAATCTCAATTACATTGCCCGCTTCATATCTCACTTGACTGCTACTTGTGAGCCAATCTTCAAACTCTTGAAGAAAGATCAAGTAGTCAGATGGAACAATGAATGCCAAGCTGCCTTTGACAAAATCAAAGAATATCTACAAGAACCTCATATTCTCATGCCTTCAATTGAAGGAAGACCCTTGATCATGTACTTGACAGTACTAGAGAACTCGATGGGGTGTGTGTTGGGCCAACATGACGAGTCTGGCCGAAAAGAGCATGCTATTTATTACCTGAGCAAAAAGTTTACCGACTGTGAAACCAGATATTCACTGCTCGAGAAAACTTATTGCACTCTGGCATGGGCTGCTCGCCGGCTAAGACAGTATATGTTGACTCATAGCATTCTGTTGATTTCTAAGATAGACCCAATCAAGTACATCTTCGAGAAACCTGCCCTTTCCAGACGGATAGCCAGATGGCAAATGATCTTGACTGAGTACGACATTCAGTATACAACACATAAATCCATCAAAGGAATCATGCTAGCAGATCACTTGGCCCACCAAGTTATGGATGATTATCAGTCTATGAATTTTGACTTCCCTGATGAGAACATCATGCTGATAACCGATTACGCGAAACTTGGGTCGTATAACGGACCTGAACAAGGATCCCGATGGACTATGGTCTTCGATGGGGCTTGCAACGCTTTGCGTAACAGAATTGGTGTTGTGATAATCTCTCCTAAAGGTTGCCACACTCATTTCACTGCCAGACTATGCTTTGATTGCACGAACAATATGGTTGAACACGAAGCGTGCATTTTGGGTTTGAAAGCTGCCATTGACTTGAGAATCAAACATTTGAATGTGTTTGGGGATTCCGCTCTAGTGATTAGCCAAGTAAAAGGAGATTGGTACACTAAGCACCCTAATCTCATTCCTTACAAGGAGCTTATTCTATCTCTGATTCCTTACTTCGAAGAGATCACCTTTGAACACTTCCGTAGGGAATAAAATCAATTAGCCGACGCTTTGGCCATGATGTCTTCTATGTTCAAGGTCAAATGGGACAACGAAGCCCCTATGATTACAATTAAGAGATTCGATGAACCTACACATTACTGTGAACTCGACACTGACATGGAAAAGCCATGGTACCATGAGGTGATGAGATACCTTGAAGTACAAGAGTATCCCGAGGGAGCATCTATCAATGACAGAAAGTTCTTACAAAGATTTTCATCTAAATTCTTCTTAAGTAACAAAATATTATACAAACACAACCATGATTCAACTCTACTCTGATGTGAGGACAAGAAGGAGGTAGAGGAAATTATGGAAGACATGCACGATGGTCTCTTTGGTACTCACTCAAGTGGACATACGATGGCTAAGAATATCTTGAGAGCTGGCTACTATTGGTCAACAATGGAGACTGATTGCCATCAACATTCAAGAACTTGTCACAAATGCAAAATCTATGCTGACAAGGTCCACGTGCCTCATATCCCTCTGAACATCATGACCTCTCCGTGGCCATTTGCAATGTGGGGCATTGATATGATTGGAGAAATCAAGCCCACCGCTTCCAACGAACATCGCTTCATTCTTGTCGCTATCGACTATTTCACCAAATGGGTCGAAGCCGCCTCGTTCACCTCAGTCACCAAGAATGGGGTATCCAGATTCATCAAACAAAAACTCATTTGCCGCTATGATATCCCCAAAAGGATCATCATCGACAATGGGACTAACCTCAACAATGCTATTGTGATCGGTGGGAATGAGAACTGACTCTTTTGAAATGCTGATTCGCGTTTGCGTTTGTTTTTGCAAAATGTCGCGGTAAGAAAGAGTCGCCACCGTCTTTTATTTTATCCAACAAGGAAAGGACAAAAGCACAGAAAAATTCCTTTTCGAGATGTTTCTCGGGTTCGGTAGGTAGATTATAGAAATGGAAGGTGTTAGCACCCTTTCTATCCGTGGTTATCCACGGGCTCTTAGGTACTTTCTCACTATGTTTTCAAAAGTTTGCTTTTCTTTGTGTTTGTGGGTTTAAAAAGAGTTTTTATTTTGAAGAGAGTGTAAGTGTGAAAAGTTTTATTTTGTTTTAAAAGGAGCAAGTACTTAAGAACATCTACCTACTCAAAAAGGAATTAAACTGTGCAAATGTCCTTTAGACAGTGCTATCCCACTATTGAGGAGTAGGTAGAACCGTCGTTTGAGTTTTCGGGTCAATTCGATTAAGGGATGTGTGGTCACTAAAGCAATGTTAGGATGCCTTAGCGGTAACCCTAATGTCTTAGATCATTTTTATCCGAGGCAACTATTTCGAGGGAACTTATGATATTTGGACAAGAGGGCGACCTCTAAAACATCCTATACTCAATGACCACGTTCGAGGCAACCAAGTGAGGTGTACCCTAAGAGTGGCATGTGCGAGTGTATTGTTTTTCAGTTACATTATCTTTGTATATTTAGGTGTTCTACCGTTTGTTTTTAGATCTTGTCATGCAATCCTAGTTAGCATACATCTAAATAGTTAATATAGGTATAGGAATTTAAAGTGCGGGAATTGTAAATCCTACGTTATTACAAGGCTTCGTGGAGGGGGATTATTTACATGTCCAAAATTGGGGGAATAAAGCAGTAAAGTGTAAAAGTCTTAGTTAAACTATCACAAACCAGTAGGCAATTACAATAAAATAAACGCGTGCGAATCTGAAAATAACCTCTAAAAATCCTAAGAATAAAATCTTTTTGTTATTTTATTTTATTTTGGGAAAATGATCTAAATCTTCTTAATTTTAGTTTTGAGAAAATGTTAAGATAATTAAATGATTAATTAACAAAGTTAATTTAATAGAAAAAACTAGCTTAATGTTTTTGTGGTTTTTTTTTTAATTGATTTTATGTTGATTAAAAAAGAAATAAAATAGTCAAAACAAAGATGAAATCGAAGGAACAGGCAGTAAATCAAGAAAAGTATAATTCTGGAGGCCTGGATCGAAAGAGGTGTGGGCTGTCTTTTGAACCAGTGAAGAGGCTTGATCGAAGGTGCATGAGGGGCTGCACTTTGGGGGTGTTCGATCTGGATATGGCATCCTTCGATCTGGGAACCCTGGATCCCGTTCGAAGCTAAGCTGCTAAGCTTTGAAGCTCTGAACAAGATTCTGAGAAGATATTTCCTGCAAAACAAGACAAATGTTAAAGATCTAGGGGGACTTTACCCCCCTGATTCGAATCTCCTCCCAATTCAAATCCTTCCTCAATTTGAATCTGCTGAATCTGGGTTTGGGTTTGTTTTATCCTGAGATTTGAAGGAGAAACTTAGATCGTGCCCAAGCAATGGCACGATCTCATCTTTGCGCTTTAGCTTACATGCAACATAATCAGTAATAACAAGAATACATATGCAATGTGTATTTAAATGTCATGAAGGTGCAATTTTAGTTTTGCAAACCCTTACCAATTAAAGATGTATGATCTGTGGCTCTGGGTGTGGAGATGTTTGATGAATGGCTGCTTTGGCTTGGATTACTTATGAAAATGTTGATAACCTTTGGTGAGTTTGTGGGCAGTGTATCTCCAAATCCTCGTCTCTTTCTTTTTCTCCTTTTTCGTTTTTGTTTTTGTTTCTCCTCCCCCGTTCTGTATGCTTGCCCTTGTATTTATAGGAGTATGATGGTCTAGTAACGGCAAGAGACAACCAATTAAACAGGCCTTTAAAGCCATGAGACAAGAATCAGACATATTAAAAGATTTCCTTTTTTGAAATTTTCATGTCTCTTTGGAATCTTGAATGAACCTGGACACCTTTGATTTTCGAATGCCTCCAGGCCATGCTCTTCGATTGGTCTTGAGTTGCCTCCTTCGAATGGACTTTTTATGTGCCCTTCGAATGGGCCTTCTGAATGCTTCTTCAAATGGACCTTTACATGTTCTTCGAATGAGTCATTTACATGTTCTTCGAATGAGCCTTTTGCCTGGTGTGCTAGCAAGTTGAGGGGCATTTTCCTTTGTGAATCGAAACAAACTTGTAGGAGATTCTTGGCTCGTGAGTCGAAGGTAAGCCTGAAGTAGTTAATGCATAATCGAAGTATTGTGAAATTGACTTGATCGAAGGGGGTCCAGCGCTCAATCGAAGACTTGCGAACCAAAGCTTGATCGAAGGGTTCCAAATACCTAATCGAAGCTTACTAATCAAAGCCTGATCGAAGAGTGCCAAATGCCCAATCGAAGACTAGTGAGTCAAGCCTGTACCGAAGGATTTTGGATACCCAATCGAAGACTTTTCCCAGATGCCAATCGAAAGACACTTTGTTCATCTTCAAAAAAACTTTATTTTCGTTAGGCAAGTGTTTGTGACCAACCATGTAAGGGAAGACCTTTGAAAAAATGAGAGGGAAAATTTTGGGGTACAACAGTTGCCCATGTTCAATCTTCTTGAACCTAAAGAGTTAGATTGGCAAGTTTGCCTTTCGTGACTCGAAGGTAAAAGAGGATTGAACACTAGAGTGCCCAGAAAATTTGCACTCGAAGATGTATTGGTTGATTATGTAGGGAATGGGCTTAAAGATTCCATTTGGAGAGGTAATGGATAGTCATTGGAGATGGGCTTAAAGATGCCATCCAGGGGTGATTGCTGGACTGTATTTGAATGAGTGACAGAATTACATCCGAATCTGGATCGTATCTAGACTGTTATTTGAAGGTCTCTGATTGCCTATCATTAACTGGAAGAAATAAATCTAACCAGAGGAGGTTTTTAGTTTCCTGTTTTAACTGGAAGAAATAAATCTAACCAGAGAAGGTCCTTTTTGATAATGATGTGTGATGAAGGAATCTGAGACGATTGCTACTCCAAACAGATGATGAAGGAATCTTGGACGATTACTACCTCAGCAGGATGATGAAGGAATCTTGGATAGTAAGGCTTATGGGAAGGAACCTAGGTAAGGTTACTTCGTGAAGAGTTTGGGTAAAACTGCATCTGAACTGAGAAGGAACCTGGGTAAGGTTACTTCATGATGAGTCCATGTAAAACTTCATCTGGAATGGAGGAACCTGTGTAGGGTTGCCTGATGATAAGTCCGTGTAAAACTGTATCTTGGAAAGAGAGGGAACCAGTGTAGGGTTTCCTGATGACGAGTCCGTGTAAAACTTCATCTTGGAAAGAGGGAACCTGTGTAGGGTTTCTTGATGATGAGTCAGTGTAAAACTGCATCTGAAATTTCCTGAGAAGGAACCTGTGTAGGGTTACTTCATAACGAGTCTGTAAAACTTCATCTGGAAAGGAGGAACCTGTGTAGGGTTTCCTGATGATGATTCCATGTAAAACTGCATCTTGGAAAGAGAGGGAACCGGTGTAGGGTTTCCTGATGATGAGTCCGTGTAAAACTACATCTTGGAAAGAGAGGGAACCAGTGTAGGGTTTCCTGATGACGAGTCCGTGTAAAACTTCATCTAGAAAGGAGGAACCTGTGTACGGTTGCCTGATGATGAGTCCATGTAAAACTTCATCTTTGGAAAGAGAGAACCTGTGTAGGGTTTCCTGATGATGGGTCCGTGTAAAACTGCATCTTGGGAAGGAGGAACCTGTGTAGGGTTGCTTGACGATGAGTCCGTGTAACACTGCATCTGAAATTTCCTGAGAAGGAACCTGTGTAGGGTTGCTTCATGATGGATTTAGGTAAAACTACATCTGAACTGGGAAGAAACCTAGGTAAGGCTGCTTCATGAGGAGTTTAGGTAAAAATACGTCGGGAAATTGTAAGGAGGAACCTGGGTAAGGTTACTTCGGAATAAGTTTGTGTAAAACTTCAGGAGGAACCTGGGTAAGGTTACTTTGGGATGAGTTTATGTGAAACTTCTGGAGGAACCTGGGTAAGGTTACTTCTAGCTAAGTTCATGTGAAACTTCTGGAGGAACCTGGGTAAGGTTACTTCGGGCTAAGTTCGTGTGAAACTTCTGGAGGAACCTGTGTAAGGTTACTTTGTGATAAGTTCGTGTAAAACTTCAGGAGGAACCTGGGTAAGGTTACTTTGATAAGTTTGTGTGAAACTTCTGGAGGAACCTAGGTAAGGTTACTTTGTGATAAGTTCGTGTAAAACTTCAGAATGAACCGGGGTAAGGTTACTGTGAGATAAGTTTGTGTAAAACTTCATTCAGAAATACATGATAAAGGACCCGTGTAGGATTTTTCAGGATAAACCCGTGTGAAGCTGCATTTAGGAGAAACCCGTGTGAAGCTGCATTTAGGAGAAACCCGTGTAAGATTTCTTCATGACGAATCCGTGTAAAGCTGAATTTGATCGTGCAGATAATTACTTTGTTTAGTTTCCGGAGTTAATCTTGAACTTGCTGGAAGTTGTTGATGATAACCATCTTTTCTGAAAAGGTACATGATTAATCGTATATGATGCATGACATGCATTGTATGATGATGTTCTCAAAATAAATGAGATTATGCTGTATGCAATATGTATGCGCACGTCATGATGTATGAACATGAAATGCTATTGTGGCAAGTCCGAGTTTTGGGAAAATAAATCCCTGATTGTTGTTGGAGAATAAAGAGTTTCACTCGCTGGAGATAACGACCGAAGATGATTGGGAGAATAATCCTGCAGGAGAGAATAACTCCGCTGGGGAATGACTTTCCAATGGCGACTTCACTGGGGATAATCCTTTAGACTCTACTGGGGATAATCTTCCAGACTCCATTGGGGATAATCTTCCAGTGCTGGTGATAGATAAACTCTGCTGGGGGAGAATCTTACCGACCCATTCGTGGTTGCGAGCCTCAGCTGGGGAGAATTAACACCAATGTCCTTTTCTTACTCTGCGGGGAGTGTAGATGTTACTGGGACGCGGGCTGAGGATATGAAAATGACTTTGCATTGAAACTTTTCTGCCCCTGTATCTGCGGGAGAAGGTTCCTGCAGAGGCCTTGTGGTTTGAGTAATATTCCAACCTATGAGGTGCTTGGTAATTGCCGATTGAAATGACAAGTCTTCTAAGTGACGAGATGACGAGACATAGTCATACGCTTTGATCCCTAATTTTTGCCTGGACCGCCCTTTTGGGTTTTCAGTTCACCGGGATACCCTTTTTTTCCCAAGCCGCCTTTTCAGGTTTTCGACTTGCCGAGTGTACAGATTTTTTCATTTTCATCCCTTATTTTTTCCCGAACCCTTTTGGTTCACCGGGAAGCCCTTATTTTTGTCTAGGCCAGTCAACCTAGCGGGTCTTTGATTCACGCGCAGTATTTTCTGACTATGTCCATGCCCTCAGGATGTAGAGAGGTGTCACGATCAGTAGTGTTGTGTTGCCATGCTACCAGAAGATGTTCGTTTGATCATACAAGATTCGTTGCTGGAATTCATGTCCAATGCCCCAATTGATTCAGATGGAGATTTGCCCCTGGCTATTCAGCATTTTGAGAGATTCGTTGAATCTTGACTTGACTGCCCTAGATGATGGAAAATGATCATGTCTGCCCCTTGGTTGGAAGTGTTTTTTCCACTTGAGATGACCCTTTTTATTGAAAAGGTTTTTGTTCACTAGATATTCGTCGTGCGAATTTCTCTGCTGTTTGAACAAATAGTCATATGCAAACAATGTTATTTTAAGAATGCAAAGCTTATGTCTGTTTTGAAATTTTTGAAAATGCCTTTTTCCAGTAAAACAAGCGAATTTTTGTAAAATGTGATGTCAACTCAGGATTTTACAGCGAGCCCTACAGGAGTCAGGATACCTTTTGTAACAGTATGCTTTTGAACTAACCCGTGCTTCAGCTAGGACTTTTAAGGGTTATAACATGGCTTGGTTCACGGTTTAAGAAACAAAGGATAAAGGCTCAAATTTTATTTGTACCCACCCGCTCTTCGTGATGTTCTTCGATCCTAAACTCAGCTAATCGTGCATTAGATCTTGTTTGAGTCTTTGCTCTGATATTCCAATGATGGTTCGGATACTGACGATTTATTTTGAACAAGCAGTCATTTTGTTGAGATTTTGTAGGATCTCTTTCTTTTTGGTTTTTATTATCCCTGTTTTTTGCCTGAATTGTTTCTTTTGTGATTACAGTCAGCGGGATGCCCCAGTTTTTTTTGTAAATCTCCTTCATAGGTTTTGACTTAGCGGGCTTTTATCTTGAGAGATAATGACCACCTGTCCTTACGATTATACAGAACCATCACCGTCTTTTGGTTTGGGAGAACGTCTTTGATGCCATTCATTGTGCACCTGGATTAACTGAGGAAACTACCCTGCCCCAGGTTGCGATTAAGGGTTTTAATTTGTGTGAAAAGAAAAACTCCAACTTCTTTGGCTCAAAGGGGTTGACCAGGGATTATCTTCCTTATAACTCCACTGTTTAGGATTTGAAACAACGCCTGTACATCGTCAGCGGGGTCTATTCAAAAGCATATTGTAAAGATTGTGGTATCGTTTTCGTCATCCTCCCTCTAAAGGCATAGATTTTTTTTCGAGAGTTGATCATCACAAAAAATGAAAGAAATTTGAATATAGTGAATACGAATGGATTGATTCAAAACAGACATATGCAATGCATTGATAAAGTAATAAAGTTTGACATGAATAAATGTTCGAACAATCAAAAGAAAATTACAAATTGAAAATCTTAATGAACAAAAGTCTTCTCGTCTCGGTACTTGTCACTTCAAATGGTGAACCTTGGAGGGATGGTAGAAGAACTCAGCCTGACCATCTTGTGTGAATTCTAATGCTCCTTCATCAATCAGGTCTTGAATTTTGTTGCTCAACGCCCAACAGATGTTAGTATCATGCCCCGGGTTGTTGGAGTGATATGCACACCTTGCATCAGGATTGTACTTTGGGGAGGCTGTGTTGGGATTCTTACGAGGGTCCCTTAACGTCACCAGATTCAATCTTAACAGGTGTTGTAAAGCTTGAGACAACGGCATGTTGAGCTTGGTAAATTGCCTCCTGGGCATGTTTGGCTTACTCTGATCAAACCATTGTTCTTGGCAAGGTCTTTGTTGGACCTGTGAGGTAGTAACAACTTGGAGAGGTCTATTCTTCGTCAAACCAAACCTTTGACTTCTCGGAAGTTGATTAATGACTTGGTCCCCGGCCTTGACTGTTTGCTTCATGTTGTTGTATCTGTCTTGATGAAGCTGGTTGGTCATGGTTCTCACCTCTTCTTGTTCCCGAGCTAAGCCTTGGATAAGAGCCATATGCCCCATCATTTGGGTTTTCATGGTACTGAACTTAGCTTGCAGTTGTTCCAACCGTTCGTCCTTATTGTCTTCAGGACTTTTCTTGACCAAGTCCCTAACGAGGAGTGTTTTCAACTCTTCCTGCCCCTTGGATAGGTTTAGGAAGATTTCCCTGAACTGAGTCTCTCGAGTTTGAAGATCTTGATTGTCTGGTTGGAAAGCCATTGCTGAAATAAACAGCGAGAACATGAGAGACTTGTACTGGATGACCTGTTATTCAATGATATGTATGATATATGCATGCAATGTTTTCGAGGATCTCGCGGGGTAAACAAGAAACGGTTAGAATTTGAATCTGGTAGCTTGATTGAAGGAACTTCATGTTGCTGAGAGTCCTTCTTCAAGAGTCAAGGTCACCATATCGAGTGGGTCATAGCCCCTGACTCAAATTATCGTGTTTTGATTTCTAGACAATCTTGGCTAGAGGAAAATAAATCCCCTTGCTAGCCATTTGATTTACCATAACCTGCATCACAGACCCTTGAGATCCTTGAAATGGTTAAAGAAATGTTAAGGCATGATGTTATGATGTGTATGCTATGCGTTTAAGCAAAAGTGTGAGGTGATGTAAGTAAGCCCTGCAATAAATCCAGATTATTGGATAAGGACTGTAAACAAAACCTGCAAGGAACCCATGTTGTCAGATAACAAGAATGTGCAAGTAGTTCAAGTTTGAAGGCACACAAGTCACACAAAAGAGCCCTTAGATTTCAGGCTGGCATGGAGCTTAGGTACTACCCTCTTTCAGTTCAGTTGGTTAAAACTTGTCCTAAAAATAGTAACCGGGTTCTAGAGGATCTCAATATCACTGACTACCCTCAATCGGTCATAATTCCAGTTTAGCAACCTTTTCTTGTATCCGTGGTTGTCCACAGGCTCTTAGGTACTTGCTCACTATGTTTTCAAAAGTTTGCTTTTCTTTGTGTTTGTGGGTTTGAAAAGAGTTTTTGTTTTGAAGAGAGTGTAAGTGCGAAAAGTTTTGTCTTGTTTTAAAAGGAGAAAGTACTTAAGAACATCTACCTACTCAAAAAGGAATTAAATTGTGAAAATGACCTTTAGACAGTGCTATCCCACTATTGAGGAGTAGGTAGCACCGTCGTTGGAGTTTTCGGGTCAATTCGATTAAGGGACGTGTGGTCACTAAAGCAATGTTAGGATGCCTTAGCGGTAACCCTAATGTCTTAGATCATTTTTATCCGAGGCAACCGTTTCGAGGAAACATATGATCTTTGGACAAGAGGGCGACCTCTAAAACATCCTATACTCAATGACCACGTTCGAGGCAACCAAGTGAGGTGTACCTTAAGAGTGGCATGTGCGAGTGTATTGTTTTTCAGTTACATTATCTTTGTATATTTAGGTGTTCTACCGTTTGTTTTCAGATCTTGTCATGCAATCCTAGTTAGCATACATCTAAACAGTTAATATAGGTATAGGAATTTAAAGTGCGAGAATTGTAAATTCTACACTATTACAAGACTTCGGGGAGGGGGATTATTTACATGTTCAAAATTGGGGGAATAAAGCAGTAAAGTGTAAAAGCCTTAGTTAAACTATCACAAACCAGTAGGCAATTACAATAAAATAAACGCGTGCGAATCTGAAAATAACCTCTAAAAATCCTAAGAATAAAATCTTTTTGTTATTTTATTTTATTTTGGGAAAATGATCTAAATCTTCTTAATTTTAGTTTTGAGAAAATGTTAAGATGATTAAATGATTAATTAACAAAGTTAATTTAATAGAAAAAACTAGCCTAATGTTTTTGTGTTTTTTTTAATTGATTTTATTTTGATTAAAAAAGAAATAAAATAGTTAAAACAAAGATGAAATCGAAGGAACAGGCAGTAAATCAAGAAAGGTATAATTCTGGAGGCCTGGATCGAAAGAGGTATGGGCTGTCTTTCGATCCAGTGAAGAGGCTTGATCGAAGGTGCATGAGGGGCTGCACTTTGGGGGTGTTCGATTTGGATATGTCATCCTTCGATCTGGGAACCCTGGATCCAGTTCGAAGCTAAGCTGCTAAGCTTAGAAGCTTTGAACAAGATTCTGAGAAGATATTTCCTGCAAAACGAGAGAAATGTTAAAGATCCAGGGGGGACTTTACCCCCCTGATTCGAATCTCCTCCCAATTCGAATCCTTCCTCAATTTGAATCTGCTGAATATGGGTCTGGGTTTTTTTTATCCTGAGATTTGAAGGAGAAACTTAGATCGTGCCCAAGCAATGGCACGATCTCATCTTTGCGCTTTAGCTTACATGCAACATAATCAGTATTAACAAGAATACATATGCAATGTGTATTTAAATGTCATGAAGCTGCAATTTTGGTTTTGCAAACCCTTACCAATTAAAGATGTATGATCTGTGGCTCTGGGTGTGGAGATGTTTGTTGAATGGCTGCTTTGGGTTGGATTACTTATGAAAATGTAGATAACCTTTGGTGAGTTTGTGGGCAGTGTATCTCCAAATCCTCGTCTCATTCTTTTTCTCCTTTTTCGTTTTTGTTTTTTTTTCTCCTCCCCCGTTTTGTATGCTTGCCCTTGTATTTATAGGAGTATGATGGTCTAGTAACAGCAAGAGACAACCAATTAAACAGGCCTTTAAAGCCATGAGACAAGAATCAGACATATTAAAAGATTTCCTTTTTTGAAATATTCATGTCTCTTTGGAATCTTGAATGAACCTGGACACCTTTGATTTTCGAATGCCTCCAGGCCATGCTCTTCGATTGGTCTTGAGTTGCCTCCTTCAAATGGACTTCTTATATGCCCTTTGAATGGGCCTTCTGAATGCTTCTTCAAATGGACCTTTACATGTTCTTCGAATGAGTCATTTACATGTTCTTCGAATGAGCCTCTTGCCTGGTGTGCTGGAAAGTTGAGGGGCCTTTTCCTTTGTGAATCGAAACAAACTTGTAGGAGATTCTTGCCTCATGAGTCGAAGGTAAGCCTGAAGTAGTTAATGCATAGTCGAAGTATTATGAAATTGACTTGATCGAAGGGGGTCCAGCGCTCAATCGAAGACTTGCAAACCAAAGCTTGATCGAAGGGTTCCAAACACCTAATCGAAGCTTACTAATCAAAGCCTGATCGAAGAGTGCCAAATGCCCAATTGAAGACTAGTGAGTCAAGCCTGTACCGAAGGATTTTGGATACCCAATCGAAGACTTTTCCCAGATGCCAATCGAAAGACACTTTGTTCATCTTCAAAAAAACTTTATTTTCGTTAGGCAAGTGTTTGTGACCAACCATGTAAGGGAAGACCTTTGAAAACATGAGAGGGCAAATTTTGGGGTACAACAGCTATAATTATTGAGCTTTGCACTCAGTTTAAGATCAAGCATCATAGTTTTTCACCTTATAGACCTAAAATGAATGGCGCAGTCGAAGCGGCCAACAAAAACATTAGGAAGATTATGCAGAAGATGGCAGTAACCTATAAGGACTGGAATGAGATGTTAACGTTTTCTCTACACGACTATCGTACTTCATCTAGGACATCAACTGGGGTAACTCCTTTTTCCTTAGTCTATGGCGTGGAAGTTGTTTTACCAATGGAATTTCAGATTCCCTCTTTAAGGATTATGAATGAATCAGGCTTAGGCGAAGACGAGTGGATTCATACAAGATTGGATCAGCTGGACTTGATCGATGAAAAGCGACTGGCTACTGTTTGTCATGGTCAGACGTACCAAAAACAGATGATCAAGGATTTCAACAAAAAGATTAAGCCTCGAGTATATCAAGCTGGTGACTTGGTGATAAAATGTATCATTCTACCTCAAGGCGACCCCAGAGGCAAATGGACTCCCACCTACGAAGGGCCATTTGTTGTCAAGAGAGTTTTCTCTGGCGGTGCCATGATGCTGACTACCATGGATGGTGAAGACTTCCCACATCCTATAAACATGGACATAGTTAAAAAATACTACGCATAAAGGACCCGCTAGGTTGACACACCTAGGCAAAATAAGGGCATCCCGGAAAACCAAATGGTTTGGGAAAAAATTAGGGATATATGCAAAAGATTGTACACCCGGCAAGTTGAAAACCCGAAAGGGCAACTTGGGAAAAAATGGGTATCCTGGTGGGCTGAAAACCCGAAAGGGCGGTCTAGGAAAAAATTAAGGATTGAAAGCGTATGACTATGTCTCGTGAAATCACCACAGTCAACTTTATTACCAACGTCCAAGTTCAAGCAGTCCAAGATCAATCCAATCAACTTCTGTCAATGGCAAGGGGCATTCGAAGACATTGGGGCAAAAGTAGAGTTGGAAGGCAATGAGATCATGTCACATGGATATTTATTTTTGTTTTCAATTTTGTTTTCCTTTCGACGATTTCCTGTTACTAGGATCTCCGTCTCCTTGTACAAAAACGCCTATTCATGGGCAAAATATTAATACAAATATACTTTGAAGTGTAAACTTTTTGTCTTTGTTTTGAATGCAAATTTGTCCAATGACTAAAATTGAACGAGCATATGCATATGAACATAATTAAAACTATTTGGTACATGTGCTCTGCTAAGCAGTAACAAGCATCTCTTTAATGTATATGGAATATCCCCCATAGAGTTATTTCATTAACATCATCCTCAACAAAGTTACCCACAAAGTTTCTTTGCATAGAAAATCTCCAACCAGAGTCTCAATCTCTTGGCAGCTCTCTCCCCAACTAAGTTGATCCTACAAGTAGAAGCCATGTGGATCTCTTCCTCAAATAACTCTCCTCGTCAATAGTTCATCAGGTATTCATCAATAGGGTTTATTTCCCCAACGGTGTTTATTTCCCCAACAGGGTTTATTTCCCCAACAAACAACGAGTAGCATAACTCCCCAGCCGAGTACAAAATTCCCCAGCTTAGTCTATCTTCCCTAGCTGAGCCTGTTATCCCCATCTGAGTGTATCCTCCCCAAGCTAAGTCTGTCCTCCCCGACTGAGTCTACATTCTCCAGCTTGAATTTTCCTTTCAGACTATTGCAAATCTTAGGGCCACAACCCCTAATCCCCAGTAAAGTCGTCAACAAAACCTTTACTATCTCCAAAAGATACTATGAAGTCTAGACCCGACCAGATATTAGTACAACTTTAAGATACTATGAAGCCTGGCCCCGACCAGATAATAACATACTTTTAAAAACTATGAAACTTGGACCCGGCCAGATAATAGTTCAACTCTTCAAAGATATAGAAGAACCTGGACTCAAACAGACCAAGGTTTAACTTCTCTTCCCCGGTATAGTTTGCTTCTACCCCAACAAGTTATTATGAAGTCTGGATCTGACCATTTAGCAATTCCATTCAAATATTTGTTGTGAAACCTGGAATCCGACCAGATAATAACTAAATCCCCAAGCAGTTTATTATGAAACCTGGACCCGACCAGATAACAATTAACTTCATCCACCTCAGAAATCTGCAAATCCTGGAATCCGACCAGATAGCGATTCAATGTCATTAAGTTACTCTAAATCCTGGACTCGACCATATATCACTCAACTTTGTCTTTTCAAGCAAGTTATTATGAAGCCTGGAGCCCGACCAGACAACAACTAACTACAATTTCAGCAAGACACTATGAAGCCTGGACCCGACCAGATAATAGTATAACTTTTCCAAAACCATGAAGCTTGGACCTGACCAGATAGTAGTTAACATTGCAAGTTACTATAGATCCTGGAACCGATCAAATATCAGTTCAACTTCAAGAAGTTACTGCAAAGCCTGGAATCCGACCAAATAACAGTTAAACTTCCATATCCCCAGAAAGTTGTTGTGAAGCCTGGATCCGACCAGATAACAATTCAATTTGAAGAAATCTTCTGCGAAGCCTGGAATCCGACCAGATAACAATTAATTTATCCTTCCTCAGTAAGTTACCGCGAAGCCTGGAATTCGACTAGATAGCAGTTGACTTCCTCATCCTCAGCAAATTGTGAAGCCTGGATCTGACCAGATAACAGCTGACATTCAAGAGATATTCCCTAGCAGAAGCATCCTTTCAACAAAGTTTGAAGATATGTTTACTCTTCATCCCCAACAGCGATCCAGGATTCAACTCCCCAAAATTTCCTCAGCAGTAGTCAGGGATTTATTTTCCCGGACAAAAACATGCATCTCACATTCATACATCATGACATATACATACAAAATGCATTTAGCATGATCTCATTCATCTTGTGAACATCATGCATACATCTGCATTTTACTAACTCTTTTTCCCACAGGTAAAACATCAAGTTTTAGTATAAATCGACCAAAGATTGGTGCTGATACTTCTTCCAGTGTTTACCAACATTCCTCCAAATGTCATCTATAAGCCCATTCATAATCCATCTTCGAGTGCAAATTTCTAGGCACTCTAGTGTTCAAACATCTCCCACCTTCAAGTCACGAATGGTGGATCCGCCAAACTAACTCTTCAGTTTTAAGAAGATTGAACAGGGGAAACTGTTGTAACCCAAAATTTTCCCTCTTATTTATCAAGTAATCTCTCACAAGATCTCCTTTGGTTCAAGACTGCACTAGAGTTGATCATCTTAAGACACCTTCTCAAGCACTGATGACTAAAAATTAGGGTTTGAGATTGCACAAGGACAATTGGACTTTTAATGCCTAATATGAATTTCATAGATCATTTTGTACCCTCAAGATTTCTCATGTCAAGTTTCAAGTCTTGGATCACATTTTTGCTCAGTCAATTGATTAGTTGACCTAAAAATCAGCTGTATTGAGGGAAAAGTCAATTGTGGTCAATTTGCAGTCAAACTTCAGAATTTTTTATCCATATCAACATAATGAACCTATATATGTCATTTGATTAAGTTTGTATCACAATTCCTTAAGAAATTTGATCAGATCATCAAAAGGGAAAAATGTCAAAATTAGGGTTTTGATTGAGAAGATGCAATTTCTAATTTTTGACCTAGAAAATGTTTGATTGGTTTAAGTTATGATCTCAAGGTTTTAAATACTTCATTTTGACTTAATTGCATGGCTTAAAACATTCCTCAAGTTCAATTGGTTGACAGTTGAATTTCAGCCAACTGATGAAAAGTCAATTGTACACTGAAAAGTCAAACTTTGACTTTTTGGTCAAAATCAAGTGTCAAAGATTACAATTTATCAAAACATGTCAAAATATGAAACTTGTTCATCAAGAAATAAAAAAGTCAAGATTTCATTTTGAAAAGTCAAAATGTCTAAACTTAGAAATTTTTTGAAGTGTTGAAAACTTCATATTTTTCACAACTTTGAGCCAATTTTTCACCATGATACAAGATGATTCAAACGAAACTTTCAACATAAAAGTTGTAGATATTAATGAGTTATAAAACATTGTAGAATACAACTTATCCTATAAATGCATGTATTTCAAGTTATGATTTTGTGAATACATGTTCATGAAACTTGGAAACTTAGTGAAATTTTACCCTAGTTTAGGCAGGATTTTGACCTAACTTCATGGAAATTTTTCACATAGTTCCAAGAGGAACTTTCAAAAATGTCAAACATAGAGGTTTTATAGGATGTTACAAGCTTTCTAAAATTTTCAATAACTCATTGATATCATGTTTGAGCAAGGAGAATAAAAAATAAGAAGTTAGGGTTTTCAAACTTGAATTACAAGTCATTTTTGATGAACACATGAACCAAATCCATGCTAGGCTGCATAATATTTACTTTTCAGGCCTAAAACTTGTTTGTCACTCCATAATTAATTTTTTGCACAACTGATAGGGTCATTATCCAAGCATTTGAGCCATTATCCAAGTTGCATTTCCATTAATGGCACAAAGTAACATTGCCATTCTAGTAAAGAGGCTTTAATCACAAAGTCAACTTGTCTTGAGCTTTGCATTTGTTCTTTATGCACAATCATCTTATACACAATCAGATGAGCATGTTTAAAGTACCTAACCACTCTAGACAGCTTTGTACTTGTGCATTGGAGCCACACTTCTCAAGCTTTCTTCAAAATCAAGCAAAAAAGCCATAACATGTGAACTTGTACTTCTGATCAGCAAAAGCTCTCAAAAGCTTTTCCTATACATTGAGACACTATTACGCAAGCTAACACACGATCTTGAACACCCTAAAACACTCCCAAACTCCCTCTAGCCAGAAATTGCTTCAAAACACCATTGTTGTGCAAGTTTTGACTTTACACATCAAACTCATATCTCCCTTGTGCGTTCTTTGGCCTTTTAGTTTCTGAAGCTTCCTTACATAAAATAAAAACCATCCCACACCCTCTTACACGACTGTAACATCATCTTCATCAACTTCCATAGCCAAAAATAGAGTATTGTAGTTGGACTTCTCCAGACCATTCCAGCCACTCTCAACTCAAGCTAAGCATTGCATTAGCTTCCTAGAGACTCAAGGAAGCTAACCCAGTCATTGCAACACCTTGAATCAAGCTCAAACTCATTTCACGATTTCCAGTTTTGAGGTATTTTTCTTGAACTTTTATCTTCTCATTTAGGCATTGTTAGGCTTGCATTTGTGAAGATAAAATGTAGACATCATTGCCCTGAAACTATACATGTCCATAGATTTCATTTATGTTGCTTGAGTATGGAGAATTTTGAGTTTGAACCTCTGAAAATATTTAGGTCATAATTTGGTATTCTTAGAAATTCATGCTCATCTTTTAGAATTTGCTTAAGTTATTTACATATTCAGAATTGTGAGGAAATTTCTAACAAGTTTGATGTTGGAAGTTTTGTGAATGGATGAGAAATGAGTGAGTTACAGGATCCATGGATGGAGGTTGAAGATGAAGTTCATTGTGGGATTAAATTAGATTATATATTTATTGTTTTGTTTATATCAACGAATGTATCACCACCCCAATGGTTAAAGCGCGCGCCTTTCACATTTAGGACCTGGGTTCGAGCCCCAACGTCCGTTTTGTGATTTTTTTTACATTTTTCAGTCTCTTTTTTTTTCCAGCCAGGCGTTGGGCCTCCCCCATTGAGCTTTTGTCCTTTTTGCTAACTTCCCACCCCCTGTTTGCTATTGTATACTGGCCCAATCCCTTTATATTTTCATTTTTTATTTATTTATTTTCTTTTTCTTATTTATTTTTTTATTTTCAGTTTTATTATTTGTATTACTATTATTATTATTATTATCCTTATTATTTTTATTAATAAAAAATCCAAAAAATATTATTATTCTTATTTTCATACTTCTTATTCTATTTATAAAAAAAATAAAAAAGAACAAAAAACATTTTCTTAAAGAATTGATTTAGTTCTTTTATAATAAATTTTTAGACTTAGGTTTATTTATTATATTATTTTATTTTCTTAATTAAAATTAATTTAGAACTTAGGTTTCTTTTTTTAATTAATTTTCATATTATTTTTAATTTAAAACCTTTTCATAAAAAACCCTAAAAAATCCTTTTAAGTTAATTTCTTTTCTTAATTAGTTTAAGTTAATTTTATTTAATTTTCATTAATCATTTTCTTAATTAGGTTAAAGCCCTTTTATGAAAACCAAACAAAAATCATTCTTTTTCCATTTTGCATTTGTACATTATTTTTCAATTCTTGTACATTTATTCAATATGGCTGTAACAGATAATTATGTTTAATTTTCTTGCAAAATCCCCATTTGTAAATTTGTACACCCCATCCCGTCATGATGTAATAGCTTAGTATTTTTACTTTCCGCAATTTATCGCTTTATATAAATGCTAATAATTAGGGTTTTGTACGGAAAGATAAAATCAACAAGTTAGCAAACCCTAATTCAAGACAAAATAATGCATGTAAATCAACACACTTGCACACTTACACCCTTAGGGTCATTCCACTTTGTTGCCTTATAAAAATGGCCATGTTATGCATGTGGGGTATCTTAGCAAAAAGCAATTAAAAATACAAGATCATAGTCCCTCGATGACGCTATCAATGTTACCTTTCAAAAATGATCTTAGTCTCTTAAAGAAAATGCTAAGATATTTCACAATATTGTTATCATGGCTATACGATGACCCACGCCCGTCCCTATACATCCAAAGATAAGGCGTCTTACCAATCAATGCTAAGATGACAATATAAAGGAAAGGAAGAAATGAACTAAGACTTTTGAGTAGGTAGATTGTTCCTAGTTGCTTGCTCAATTTCAAATTAAACACTCTTGCTTATTTTTCAAACAAACACCAAACACTTTCAAAAACACTTTTAAAACATTTTCCAAACATGAAATATTTTCAAAAGCTCAGCACTTTGTATACGTTCTTACGAACGAGAACTATTGCAAAGTTTGCCTAAACGAATGCGCCTTTTCAAAATACTTTCAAAAACCACACACAACATAATTTCAAACAAAAGCAAGTGATCTAGCAAGCAACTAAGAGCCCATACATAACTATGGATGAAAAGGGTGCTAACAGCTTCCCTTTTCATAATCTACCCCCCGAACTCAAGAAATAATCTCAAAGGTCTTTCCTGTTCTTTTCATCCTTTCCTTTTGAATAAAAGAAAAGTCAGTGGCGACTCTTGCTAACCGCAAAATTTGCGATAAAGTGCAAAATACCCAAGTCAGTTCTCCCATCGCACCACATCCATGATAACACATAAAAGGAAATTATTATTCATAAAGGGTGACTTCAACGACATCCTCATCAAACCAGTTAGCAAGCTTTTTACCCTGCACTTTAGGACTTACCCACTTATCCATCTCGCAATCACTTTCACCATCCTCACTCACAGCATGAGCTTCTTCATGGATAACCCCACCGCTTACAAACTGAATTGGCGGAGGAATACCTTGAACCTTGAGAGGAGTAGAAGTTGACATGATTTTACCAGCCACGAAGCCTAAACCTTTATTATCTGTCTGAGTAGGGAGATTCAACATTCTTCCCCAGCCTTCTATGTGACCAGATTGAATAATCATTTGTGCCTGACGATAAGATGACATGGAGACCTCCATCTTCTTATCCTCCTAGTGGGGAGTTCTGACAACTTGCACAGTCTCAAAAGCTTGGCACTGTGTCTCATGGATTTATCTCTCCACATCAACATAGCGAAAGGAACTCAGATGGTCTACAATATAATCTTCTTCGCTGCAAACGGTGACCACCTTCCCATTCAATAGGAACTTCAACTTTTAGTGTAGAGTGGATGTGACAGCACCAACCCCATGGATCCATGGACGGCCTAACAAACAACAATAGGAAGGATTAATGTCCATGATAAAGAAAGTGACTTCAAACACCTGGGGACCTATCTTGATTGGCAAGTCGACCTCCCTGAACACTATACTTTTCGACCCATCACCATCGACCATAATCTGCTTGCCCCTGGCCTTAGTTGCAGCATCTACGCTACTTTCAGGATGTTCTAGAGGAGAGAAAATTTGAACGATGCGGGTAATCCTACTTTCACCAATGATGTCATAAATCTCAGACTCCTCTTATTCAAACTCTCCCTTTTTAGACTTCTGAGTAATAAGTTTTTGCCCTTGTTGATAACATTCACCACCGTAATACCAAGGAATTGCTTTATCGCTGACATAAGGTATTGGCCCGAGCATGGTGATGGTTATAGGTGGCTTTTTGTCAGGAACCAAAATTGTAACAGGTACTTGAATGGTCTTTTCCTTGACAAGAATAGTTATTACATCAACTTGATCCTTACCAACTTTAGTCTCAGCAACTACGCGGTTCAATTGTAGAACTCCATGGGTAATCAAATCCGGAACCGCATCCTTTAACAATTGACAACCCTCTGGTCGGTTTAAGAAAACGGCACAGTCCATCCCAAAGCCCAAGAATACATATTTACTCAAAACTTCTCTTTCACAAATGAGAGAGGTGTAGTCAACTGATTAACATCCATAATCAAATTCAAATCCTCATATTCCATAATAGCGCCAACAGTGTGTGATACGGTGCCAGAATCGACTGTTAATTTTGGTTTTGCGTTTGTTTTTGCAAATGTTGTGGTAAGCAAGAGTCGCCACCGACTTTTCTTTCATCCAAATTAAGGAAAGGGTGAAAAGAACAGAAAAAGACTTTTTTCGAGAGTTTTATGAGTAATGGGGTAGATTTTGGAAAGGGAAGGTGTTAGCACCCTTTCCATCAGTAGTTATTTACGGGCTCTTAGTTGCTTGCTAGTTCACTTTGCTTTTGTTTGAAAATGTGCATGTGGTGTCGGTTTGAAAATATTTTGAAAATGTCTTTGTAATGATTCCCGTTTCTATAAGAATGCGTACAAAGTGTTGGTTTTGAAAATAGTTTAAAGAAGTGTTTGTGGAAGATGTTTTTGAAAGTGATTTTGAAAAGTTCCTTTGTAATGATTCTCGTCTCTATAAGAATGCGTACAAAGGGGTTTGACTTTTGGAAATGTTTCAATTGAAAGTTTTGGTGTGTAAATGTTTTTTTGTTGTGAGCAAGCGAGAAACTATGAGCATCCTACCTACTCAAAAAGGTCTAATATTCTTTTCCTCCTCCTTTAGATGTTGCTACCTTACCATTTATTGATAATAAGCCCCATCGTTGGATGTATGAGGGACATTCTAAGGGACATACAGTTATAAAGGCAACGATGTAGAGGCCCTTTAGCAATTTATGTTTAGGGACTAGATCATTTACCGAAAGGCAACTTTAGGTTCATCGAGGGACTATGATCTTTTGATTTATGGGTCTTTACTAAAGCGTCCCTGTCTCGAGGGACATGACTATTTTATTCCCGAAGGCAACCAAAGTGAGGTACCCTAGAGGTGTATATGTGCAAGTGTATTATGTTTCAGTTATTTTTGTCTTTTTTGTTAAGTTTGCTAGCATTTGATTATTAGTATTTCCATACAAGCATAATTACTAACAGTTAATATATATACAGGAATTTAAAGTGCAGAAATGTAAAGTGCGGTAATGTAAATCCTACGCTATTACATGGCTTTGTGAGAGGTACATTATAAAAATGTGAAAAGTAAAGTCCTAGTTACTATTACAAACTGGGAAGCAGTTCCAATAAGATGAAAAAAATGCGAAAGTAAATAAATGCGCAAACAAATTAACAGGGACGTCTAAATTCTAAGGAAGAGAAATCTTTTTGTTTGTTTTGTTTTATTTTAAGAAAATACAACCTAAGTCTATTTAATTTTAATTTCAATAAAGGTTAAAATGATCAATTAATTTGTTTACAAAATTAACTTCATTAGAAAAATACTAGCCTAATGTTTTTTTTGTGATTTTTTGATTTAAAGTAGAAATAAAAAGAAGTCAATGAAAACAAAAAATAAAAATACAAGGGGCATCCTTCGATCTAGGGAGAAAAAGGGGATTTTCGATCCAGAGGGGGAAGCTGCCTTTTGATTATGTGAAGGGTGTTATTTTCTTTGATCCAGGAGGGAACTGTCTTCTTTGATCCAGGAGGGCAATCTGCTTTTGGATTCATATCTGTAAGACAAACATTAGAACAATAAAGATGCAGGATATGGGTGTCGAACTCTGGTCCTTTGATCTTGTGCGTGCTGGTTTTCTCAGGCTTGATCTGTAGTACAAATGTTATAAATAAAACAAATGCAGACCTGGGTGTCGAACCCAGGTTCTTAATCTTGAATACAAATCGAATGAGTTACAAGTGTTCATGTATTATGCAAATGTAAAGTTTGATCTTTTACCAGTTCTTACCAATGGTGATGGATGAATTTGTGGCTTCAGGCATGGGTACCTTTGTTTAAGAGTTGCTTCAATTTGGCACCTCTGGATATGGGGATATTTTCTTAAGGGTTGGGGATGATTAGAAAAGCTTCAGGAAATCTCCAAGATTGTGTTTTTAATTTCGTGTGACTCTATCTCTGATTGTGTCCAACCTTTTTTTATCTGGATAGTGTGTTCTTTATATAGAGGGGATGGAGGAGACAAGAGAACAAAGGTTTAAACATCCATAAATAAGTGTTTTCAAAGACATGAATGATGTTTTGTAACTTTTCCAAAGTCATGGAAACTTGTATCTTTTTTGAATTTGAATGAATATGGACAATTTTGGCTTTCGAATATCTCCAGTCTTGCGCTTCAATTGGACCTCTTGTATATCCTTCGAATAGGCCTTTGGTTGCCTCCATCGAAGGGACCTTTTGTGTACCTTTCAAATGGGCCTTTGGTTGCCTCCTTTGAATGGACTTTTTTAGTGTCTTTCAAATGTATGCCTTGTGCCCTCTTCGAATGGGACACCAAGGTGTGTCCTTCGAATGGCTCAAATCTCATCATTGGGGCCTCTTTGATTGAGCCCCTACTCAGCTAGCCCCAACAAAAAACTCTTTACAGGATAATCGAAGCTTCCTTCAGAATGCTTGTGCAGGAAACTTAAGTATGCCAATATGTGGAATTTTGGGCCAACCAGCATCTTTGCATATCTCTCTTTAGTTTTGGCTAGAAATATGTGTATCCTTCCTTTTGAACCAATGTGTGTGCTCTTTTGAAGGTACCACATGCATCACTTGTATGCATCACTTTCCATTCCTTCGAATGGGCCAAACAAACTTTCCAAGGGTGATACTTCCCAGTCGAAGAAGGAATCAAGCTTGCATGCAAGTAGTCATCAAGACAAACCTGCAGAGGCCCTTGCTCAATTGAAGTAGACATGCAGGTAACCATTACATTATGAATCAAGCAAGCAAGTAAAGACAATGGTGCAGTCGAAGGACGTATGCAGGAGGCCATTGCCTTGTGCCTGCTGGCATGAAGGAAGTTCCTGCCTTGTGAATTGAAGGCAAGCGTAGAGAAGGCACTTGTCTTCTTAATCGAAGGAAAGTTGTAGGAGGCCATTGCCAACACCTTCTGAATCGAAAGAACCCAGTAAGAAGCCAACGCCCCCTGAATCAAAAGAAGCCAGTAGGAAGCTACTAACTTCTGAATTGAAGGAGCACCAACATGAGGCCCTTCCCTTTTGAGTCGAAGGAGGTTGTTTCAAAGGAAACACATGCCCAGTCGAAGCTTGTATACAACAAACAAGCAAAAGGCCAAGGCTTCAATCAAAGCTTGTAAGTTTGAAGCAAGCTTGGAGGAGGTTAGGTGCTCAATCGAAGCCTGTCAAGATGCCAATCGAAGGACACCTTGTTCATCTTCTAAAAATTTATTTTTCTTTAATCAAGAGCTTATGACCACCTATATAAGATAAAACTTTGGAAAACATGAGAGGGAAAATTTTGGGGTACATCAGGTGCCCCTGTTCCATCTTCTTAAACTTGAATATGTAGATTGGCTTGTCTTCCTTTCGTGATCTGAAGGTGGAAGATGATTGAATACTAGAGTGCCCATAAATTTACACTCTATGATGTGTCGGTTGATTATGTAGGGAATGGGCTTATGGATGCCATTTGGAGAAGATGACAGAGATTCATCGAAGATTGGCTTAAAGATGCCATCCAAAGTAAATGTTGACTTCCTAATAGGTATTTTTATGGAGAATTCATGTTCCTGCTGTCTGAGGAGGACTCTGCTGGGGAATATGGATTTCTGTTGTTCTCCTGCTTGAAGAAAACTCTATGGGGAATAGAGTCTAGGAACTTCAGTTTTCCAAGGCTCTACTGAGGAGTTATCTCTGTACCGGAGAGATGGGAATTTGCTATTTTTCGGGTTGAAATCTAGGCTTCACAGTAATTTGCTGGGGATAATGGAATTAACCGTTACCTGAAAATGTATTAGAAAGAGCCTGTGTAGGGCTGTTTCAAGAAGAGTCTATGTTGGACTCCCTCTGGAGGGTTATACGAAGTAATCTTTGACGATTTCTACCTCGATAGATAATGAAGGAATCTTGGACGATTGCTACCTCAACAAATAATGAAGGAATCTTTGACGATTTCTACCTCAACAGATAATGAAGGAATCTTTGATGATTACTACCTCAATAGATAATGAAGGAATCCAAGATGATTTCTATCTCAACATATAATGAAGGAATCTTTGACGATTGCTACCTCAATAGATAATGAAGGAATCTTTGAAGATTTCTACCTCAACAGATAATGAAGGAATCTTTGACGATTTCTACCTCAATAGATACTGAAGGAATCTTTGATGATTGCTACCTCAACAGATAATGAAGGAATCTTTGATGATTGCTACCTAAACAGATAATGAAGGAATATTTGATGATTTCTACCTCAATAGATAATGAAGGAATATTTGATGATTGTTACCTCAATAGATAATGAAGGAATCTTTGACGATTTCTACCTCAACAGATAATGAAGGAATCTTGGACGATTGCTACCTCAACAGATAATGAAGGAATCTTTGATGATTGCTACCTCAATATATAATGAAGGAACCTTTGGCGATTTCTACCTCAATAGATAATGAAGGAATCTTGGACGATTGCTACCTCAACAGATTACCAGAAATTCGTCTGGTCATATGAAAATCCGTCTGTGTATAGACTTTACCTGAAAAGATAAAGGTTTAGTTGCATGCAATGTCATGATTCATGAAGTGCAAATGTTGTTCTAAAAAAAACGAGATTGTGATATATGTGTTGTACCCCAAAATTTTCCCCTAAGATCCCTTCATCATACCATGTTGGTTCATTCACAACAAGATCACACTAGGATTCTTGGTTCCCCTCCCTATATTTAGCTTTGCCCTTTTGAGGAATCACCAAGCACCTTGACTTATGTTCTTTTGTGATCATGAATACTGTTTTTTTCTTGATTTCTTCTTTTAACTAAATAAAATACAATGCTGGTTCATCTTGCTTGTTATCCATGTAGGTAAAGGCAATGGGATTTAACAAGTTACCCCATGGGTTCATGAGTTTATTTTCATGCCCTAGTCAATAAAGCTTGAGAAGTTCAAAACTCACCATTGGATTGGTTTTGGAAGAATTAGCATGGCAAGGTTGTTTTGGTTCATCACATTTCAAGGTTATCAAATTTGGTTGAAAAGCACAAGGGATTGATTGGAGAACTTGTCATGGTTGGACAAGATTTTATTCCATTTGGTCACAAGTCCATATTTCTCTCAATGTTCAAGATATGGAAGTGGTTTTGGTGGCTATGAGTTCTCATTATAATCCTCAACAACTTCTATTTACAAATCATGTGTGTTGGTACAAGAAGTTTGTTCAAAATTGTCAAAGTTCCTCAAAGCATTCTCTTGGTCTAAGGAGCTAGGGTTTTGAACTTCAAAGGAATATATCTTGCTCATATCTTGGTATTTTTGAGTGATTCCAAAGACATATTTCTCTTCAAAGGGTTATCAATAAATCACTTCAAAAGTTTCAAGGAGTTGTCATGAGGAAGAGACTTAATAAGGAAGAAAGGTTACAAATCCTACAGATGAATCCCCAATTTTCCATGTGTGACTTCAAATGATCATAACTTGGTCAATTTTTATCACCTTGAGCCCATTATTTTTCCATAATGATCTTAAATGTGTGAACTTTACGCCTTCTTTTATGTGCAAAGTGAGAAAATGGATGGAAGTTGCCTTAAGCATGCAAAAGATTATAGGTCATTTCATGATCTTTTGCCAACTTCAACAATTCATAACTCTCTCAATTTTTGGATATTTTGAATGGTTCAAGTTTCAAAATTTCATTCAATAGATCTACTTCATTCCATCTTTTTTGGTCAAGATCAAATTCCAAGTGGAAGGTCATGTTTGGATGCAAGACATTATAGGTCATTTTTGAAGAAGAACTTGAAATATTTCTAACTATGGAAAGTCAACTCTTTTTCTCCAACTTTGACTCAACACAACTTTCAGCTCAAGCATCCACTTGATTCCATTCTTTTTCCATTGCAAATCTTGTAACCTCATCTTTCTAAAGCATCAAGAATCATGCCCTAAGACCCCTTGAGCTGAGAATGCCATGATTTTGAAATTGGTAACTTGGAACTGAAGTTTCCTCACAAGTCAGATTTTGAAATCTTTGTTTTGGCTTCTAATCACAAGTTTTCCACGCGTTTTTTGCCTCTAAACATGTTTAGTGAACTTCCAGAATGGATTAGCACAACAAAACGTGTGTTTTGGATGAGTTTTGATCAAGTTTAAAGTCACACTTTTCTTGTTTGCAACTTCCCACGATTTCCCTCCAAACTTCATTATTTCATACGCTTGAACATTCCATTTGATTCCCTATAAATAGAGGGTCATTCCCCATTCATTTTCTCATGCTTGGATAGCCAGAATCACCTTGTCAAACTTGTTCCACAACTCAGAATTCAGTAACTTTAAAATCCATTCTCAAACCTTTTTCAATCCAATTTTTCCATCAATTCACCTTCCTTGATCTTCCCTGAAGCTAACCACATAATTACATTCAAGAATCGTGCCCTATGCTGCTCCATAGAAGTCCAATTTCAGAGCTCTGCAACTCAACTTCAATAGGTAGATTCCTTCATCAATTATTCAAAACTCTGATATCATTGTGTTGCTCTCATTTCCCTGGTTCTAGTCGCAACACTTACCTTTTACTGGAAACATGTTTTGACCATGAAATTTCAAATCCCTTTTCAAAACTTTCCTTCTAAATTGCTTGAGCTACAATTTATATAAATTTGGCGCGAGGGTGTGGTTGTCTTCGTGTTGAAGAGACGAAGCGAACGACATAGGTCTGAGCTTCTGATTTTACAGTTTGAGAGACCTGCAAATCACGTTGGCTGGAGGTTGAAGATGACCTACGTGTCATCTTCCAACCAATGATGGCACGCCACTTGTTATTTTTGAAAATCTAATTTATATTTGATTTTGTACTTTATTCACTAATGACCATGATATGCACAGCGATCCAGATCCCTTGGATTTGATTACTAACGTGTTTTAACTCTCATCAAATGGTCCACATATTTTTACTTTTATTTTCTTTTCTGATTTTTATATTTTAATTGTTTTAAATTTCAAAAAATCATAGAAAATTCATTTTAAGTCCAAAAAATCTGAAAAAATTATGAAAAGATATTTTAAATTTTTTCTCTTCCTGATTTTCATTTTTTCACAATTTAATTGTGTTTTGGTATTTTTATATAAATTTACACTTTATTTGAATTGTTTTAAATGTTTAAAAATACTTTTATACATTTTTAAAATCTGAAAAAATTATGGAGTGATCCAATGATATTGTGACAAATATTGGTGACCTTATTTTATTTTTGTTTCTGACTTTACTATTTTTTTATCATTTTTGGTTTATTTTACCCATTTCTTTTAATTTTAAAAATAGTTTCTGACTTTAAAAAATTACCAAAAAATTTGTAAAATTATTTGAGCCTTTTTCTGATTTTTCTATGGTCTTACTTTTTATTTCTTGATTAATTTGAACATAGTTGATATTTTTCTCTTTATTTTCTATTTTTAAACATTATTTTTAAACCCTTTTGTATATATTAAAATGTAATATTATTTTGTCACTATTTTCTGGCTGATCTTGTGTTAAATTTTGGATCATGAACTTTATTAACATCATTGGATCCATGGTGTTGAGTTTAACTCCACAAAAAGGGATGAGTGATTTTAATAATAGTTTGATTAAATTTAATTCAAAAGTGGTTTGTATATTCTCTCCCATCCCTCTTCATCTCATCCCCTTCTTATTGCACTAAATGTTGTTAGAGCATGATCTCTATATCATGTCTCAGAACAAATGGTGTATAGATTGCTATTGACCGGCCTCAAAATAGGTGCAACTTCTATATAAGTCCACTTACGATTGCTTAACATAGCGCTAAATTTTGTCCCGGTTCGAATAAATGATCATTCGTGGCCCAAACTTATGTTTGCAAGCCCAAGCATGTTAATTTGATCTCTTTGATCTAATAACCTTGAGATTCATTGTGTGGAGGCTTTAGTTCTACCAATCCTCTAATGGATCTACAAAACCTTTGGTCAACGCGGATCACTTAAACATCGTTGATCATTAAATTGCACTTGTGAGAATTCCAAATGGATGATATACTTGACAAAAAGCAAATGCAATTTGTTGTGTGGAGGCTTTGGTTCTACCAATCCTCTAATGAGTTCCAAATGTAAGCTTCAAGATGGTCATCCAACTAACCACAAATTATTTACTTGTTTTACTTTATACTTTTATTTTTTTTATGCTTTATGTACCATTTACTTTTAGCATTTACATTTCATGCCATTTTCATCTTTGCTCATTTGAGCATTTACTTTCTTGTCATTTTTACTTTGCTCACTTGAGCTTTTCTTTTCTTTTTTTAAGATACTTAATAATCAACATAAACCGTAAAAATCTTTAATGGTACTTGGACTATTTGGTTACTATCCTTGGCATTATGGAGCATGGGACTTTTTTTTTTCTTGGACTTAGGATTAGAAACCTTGGCCTATCTTGGAGACCTTGTGATCTTATCTGATTATTTTGTCTGGAGTTCTTGAGATTTATCTCAAGACATTGGGTTACTTATTTGTTTTTGTATGCAAGTTTTTGTGATTGCACCCTTTGTTTGTAATCTGGAATTCACCTGTATACAGTCGTTACTCTGCCCAATTTTTATGAAGACTTAATACACTTGAAGTTTGGTTCTCTTAAGAGGTCTAGTATTTTTTTTGCTTGACTGGTTTCAATCCAAGGAATGGGAATTCTATCTTGGCTCATAATGTCAAGTATTGGCTTCTTGTTGATTAGATGGTTCTTATCCCTAGCTTTTACCTTATGCTTTAGGATAGTCCCTTCTTCTCCTCCCATCTTCTTTAATTTCAAAAATCTTCTTCCTCCTTTTGAAAACTCTTTCTGCTTTTAAACTTGAACCACTTTCTTAATAAACTTGGACTTATGTCCATGAATTTTCAAAATATTTTTCATAAATAAACTCCAATCAACTTAATAATACCTTGACATTTTTTGTGAGAAGACTAAAAGTCAATCAATCTTATTTCAAACCATTTTGCCACTTTGGCTTTTATCTTTAAACTTTTCTCAAAAGATTGAACTCTTGTCAATCCTTGTAGTGATGCAAACAACTATACTTCTACAATATGTAGTGAAGGGATATATTTTACACTTGGGTGTTGAGTGAGGCATTATTGATTTTAAGATCCGGACCATATCCTCCACTTTGAGATGATGCAAATTCTCCTTTCTCATAATTGTGGGTAGTAGGTATGTTTTCCACACGGACAGTGACGATGATGTTTTATCTCATAAAATTAACAAACACATTTGTGTTTTAAATTTTTAAAAGAGGAACTACGTATACCCTGATCCCCTATTGCACGAAAAGGTGGTACATAGGCACTAAAGGTTTGCAACCGCGACGGGTGAAAAAATTATAAAATAAATATATTTCTTTTCTCACCTCCACCATCCATTTTTATACAACATTTTTCATAGCCAAAATATACAGATTTCACAAAGAGGTTCCTGCGGAGTACCATAGATGTTTAGGGTGCTAATACCTTCCCTTTGCATAACCAACCCCCTTACCTTGAATCTTTCCCCCTCTTTTTGGGTTATTCGCTCTTTTCCCATTCCTTTGGAAACAATAAAGCATGGTGGCGACTTTTATTTTGATCTGTAAAAGTCAAGTCAATCCAATGGATTAGTCTTAAAACATTTCTACCGCTACAGAAAAATGGAGACTTCACTGGGGACAGGTTGACCTCTTACTAGTCCATCCCTAAGTGGGTTGAGCCTATCTTTGTTTATATTTGTATATGTGTTATTACTGTTTTTTGTGTTATATGTTGTACATAAGTTTGTCTGGATTTTCCTGGTTTTCAGGGTGCTTGGTGATTACTCATAAGTCCTATACCCGGACTTGGGAAAACTTTAAGATAGGACGGGCGGTATAGTCATGTTAACTTTGAGGGAGTAATCCCAAAAAAGGAGGCATGATATCCCCCAATCAGTGGATGCCCCTTTGATTGTAGTGTCATTTACCGAGTAATCAGGAAGACGTACTGCTTTCGACCTGGGAGCCTGCTGAAACTGAGGATCGTAGAATACCAAACCCATCTTGGCCTTTTAGGTGTAGTGCGAAAGCTATGACGGAGTAATTCAGAAATAGTTGTCACGCGATACTACGCTCGGACGAGTCTTTCTTGATAATATTACTAATTACCGAGTTAATCGGGAAGTTGGTAATATCCAAAGGAAGGATGTAGACTCTGGAAACCTCTAAAACCTTGTTCGGCAGGTGATAACTTTTAGACCGACACCTTATGGGTAGTACCTTCGACCTCATGCTCGTGACGTTGAACCTATAAACCCTATATGTGTGATCTTGTGTGTGATTGTTGCATCATGCATCTATGCACTCATAAGCATCTTTTGAAGAAATCATATTTCAAGAGATTTAAAGGTTGACCATTTGTGAATATCTCAGGTACTTTCTAACCATGGATTCTGGAAAGAGAAAGACTGGGATATACAGTTTCAAGGATCGCAAGATAGACGAGTTGATCAGTCTAATTCCCGAGATCGAGTGTTTTGCAGACTTTCGGAAGAAGTATGGATCCATTATTCCTCTCATGAAGCTGAAGATGAAGGAGGGTATTCTCTCGACCTTGGTCCAGTTATATGATCCGATGTATCATTGCTTTACTTTTCCCGACTATCAGTTAATGCCCATACTGGAGGAGTATTCTTATCTATTGGATTTACCTGTTACCGATCGTGTTCCTTTTACTGGTTTGGAGGGTGAACCAAAACCACATGAGATTGTTGCTTTGATTCATCTGGGGAAATATGAGGTGGAAGTCCATATGACTACTAAAGGAGGAATTAGAGGATTACCAGCTCAGTTCTTATTGGAGAAAGCTCGTTACTTTTCCAGAATGAAGAGTACAATTGCTTTTGAGGCCATCTTTGCTCTACTTGCTTATGGGTTATTTTTATTTCCTAATGTGGACAAGTTTGTTGACATTAATTCTATCAGAATCTTCATGATTGGAAACCCAGATCCTACATTGTTGGGTGATGCTTATTACTCTATTCATCTTCGGAATTCTTATCATGGGGGGATGATTATCTGTTGCACACCTCTGTTGTATCGGTGGCTTATCTCTCATATGCCTCAGTCTGATGCTTTTTGGGATGTCAAGAAGGAACTCCGTTGGGCTCCTAAGATCATGGAACTTACTCACTCGGATATTGATTGATATCATCAAGCTTACCAGGATATAGAGATTATTGACAGTTGTGGTAGTTTCCCCAATGTACCTCTTCTTGGTACAAAGGGAGGAATTAACTATAACTATGTTCTTGCACAGCGAATGCTTGGTTATCCGATGAGGGATAAACCGAATAGTATTCATTTGAGTAGTTTCTTTCTGAAGGAAGGAGAAGACTATAGGGAAGCTAGGGAGAAGATTACGAAGGCCTGACATCACATTCATAAGAAGAGTAGGAAGGATTTGGGACCTAGGGGTGTTGTTTCTTTGGAGCCATATCTTCAGTGGGTCCGATTGAGAGCTATTCAGTTAAAGATTTCGTATACCTGGGAGACACCCATGCCTGATCTATTTGTGAAGACCACTCCTCCCTTATTAGATGATCTAGAAGAGCTACAACTTGCTTTAGTTAGGATGCAACAGGAAAAGGATGCTTGGAAGAACAAGTTCCAAACTTTAGAGAGTTCCTATAAAGCGGACTTGAAGGAGAAAGACGACTTGATTGAGATCCTTGAGAGTCGAGCGGTAGAGTCTATGGAGAGGCAAGGGGATTTATTTTCTCCTAAGCCTCAATCATGTGCTGATTACTCACTTCTTGATTCAGATGATTGGAAGGAGGTTGCCATCAGACATGCGAAAGAAAACCAGAGGTTGAAGGCTCAGATTGTCAGGCTCACGGGGAAGCGCCAGCGTATAGAGTGATCTCCATCAGTTCTATTTCTCAGGGTTTCAGATTTTATTTTCATCTTGTACCTGGGATCATTGAAACTTGTAATCCATTTTGGAGTTGTTATAATAAAAATTTTCAATATTTCAAATGCGTTATTACTTTGATATTTGCAATATGTCCACAAACTTTAAATCCCTTGAAATATTAAATAGTAAAAACAATCATGTGCATTACATATCATGCATCATATTGCACATTTTTCTTGCATTTGTTATGCATATCCAGGTGTCTTACCAAGCTTCTTTACTTCGTTCAGCAAGCTGACTCATCACTACAACACTCAGGCTAATTTCAGAAAGAAGATGGACAACTTAGAATAAGAGAATCGCGAGCTGCGCGAGGAAGTTTCTGCTTTGAAGGTCGGCATGGCCAATCTGACTACTCTGATGGAAGCTCTGGTGGCTGCTCAGAATCAGCCACCGAGGGTTCAACCTCAACCAACAAGGGAAACTACTGAAGCTCCGACTGTTTCTGTATCTGCTACTCTAGCTGTTGTTCAGAATCACATACCCCAAGGTTATCCATGGGGAATGCCAGAAAATTTTGCACCTGAAGGTTTCAATCTTGGTCCTCAAGATACTCCAATTGTTCAGACTATTGTTACTCCCGCACCTCCTGTGGTGCATGTTCCTGCTGCACCTTCTTCAGTGAATATAGTCCCGTTTGTTAATGATAATGTGTGTCGTACTTTCCCTCCACCGAGTGAAGACTTGGGTCTTTATGACAAAATGGATGATTTTCAAGAGCAGTTTGACAAGATACAAAGAGAGATGAAGGCCCTCAGGGGAAAAGAGCTATTTGGGCATAATGTGAATGAGTTATGCTTGGTCCCGAATGTTAAGATACCTGCTAAGTTTAAAGTCCCAGAGTTTGAGAAGTATAAGGGCAACACTTGCCCTCGTGCTCATCTGGATATGTACGTAAGGAGAATGTCTACCCATACTGATGATCAGCGTCTGTTGATTCACTTTTTTCAGGATAGTTTGACCGGTGCTGCGCTGAAGTGGTATATGAGTTTGGATAGCACCAATATCCATACTTTTAATGATTTGGGAGAGGCATTCATCAAACAATACAAGTACAACGTGGACATGGCGCCTGACCGTGATCAACTCAGGGCCATGGTTCAGAAAGACATGGAATCGTTCAAAGAATATGCATAGAGATGGTGTGAGGTAGCCGCCCAGGTGATTCCTCCCATGGAAGAAAAGAAGATGACTAAGATTTTCTTGAAGACGCTGGGTTCTTTCTACTACGAGAGGATGGTAGCAAGTGCGCCAAGTTACTTTACTAAAATGGTAGGAATGGATATCCACTTAGAAGAGGCTGTAAGAGAAGGTCGTTTAACAAAGAGTGAAGGATCTGGAGGTGCAAAGAAGCCATCTTTTGGGTTTACCAAGAAGAAAGTAGGATATGCAAATGATGTTATACAAGAGAGGAGGGTAAACACTCCTAGAAGGAATTATCAGTAACTCGCCTCAGTTACTCTCGTTATGAATGCCGCTCCAACTACCGTTGCTTATCAGAGACTGTCCCAGCAGGGGAATTAAGGGTATCATCAAAAAAGGGAGAGTATGACCCTATTCCCATGAGCTATACAGAGTTACTACTAGCATTGATTCAGAAGAAGTATGTTCAGGCCCGACCACCTCCCGCCGTACCATCACCATTGCCTTGGTATTACAAGGTAGAAAAAACATGTGCTTTTCATCAGGGAGCACCGGGGCATAATGTTGAGAATTGTTATCCTTTGAAGACTGAGTTACAGAAATTGGTGAAGTCTAGTGTTCTATCTTTCAAGAAAGTGGGACCTAATGTGAAAGATAATCCTCTACCCAAGCATGAGGGAGTAAATGGTGTGAGTATGGTAGCCGGTTGTCCAGGCGACTTCCGGATTTTTGAAATTAATCTGGTTAGAGGAGATTTGGTGAAAATTCATGCAGACCTCTGTGAATTTAGCTAATATATGCATGACCATTCCGATTGTGCTATTTGCAGTACAGACATACAGGGTTGCGATAAGATCAAGGCTAATTTACAGGAGATGATGGATGAGGGCCTAATCCATATAATCAGGTCTAGGGTAGAGTATGAAGAGGAAGTGAGTATGGTTTCTGGATGTTCTGGAGAATTCAGAATTTTTGATGTAGAGTATATGAATGAGGACCTCGTGCAGTTGCATGCTACCTTCTACCATACGATTGGTCAGGTGGAACACCAATATGGATCTTGCCGAGTTTGCTGTCGAGACCCCCGAGGATGTTCAATCGTGAAGAAGGGTGTTCATTTGTTGTTAGACAATGGAAATATCAAGGTCACAAGTCAGAGGGATGATTACCATGAAGTTGATATGGTTGAAGTTTGTTTGACTGAAGAAGAGTCGGATGAAGAGTATGCCTCTGTAGATGAGTATTTCTCTTCAGACGAAGATTTTTTTCCAGAAATGACTTATTAATGACTGATTGTGTTGAAGAAGGGGTAAACGTCATTGCGCCTTATTTTGGTGCACCCTCCCATTTTGAAGTTGAGTATCATAGCAACCCAGTTGTTACCCCATTGGTGATTAGTTTACTGGGTCCTATCCCCTACAAGTCAGATAAGGTTGTGCCTTACAAACACAACACTACAATCTTAGAGGATGGAGTGGAAGTTCCCATCCAGCCAATGCCTGATGTTGGAAATATAGCTGAAAATAGCAGGGTGACCCGCAGCGGTCGTGTGTTTGCACCAGTTGTTCGAAGAGATGTTGGTGCTGGAAAGAAAATTGCTGAGAATGATGAACCTGAGAAGGCTACGGGTGAGACTAGTGGAGCTACGTTAGAGAAAGAAGTGGATGATATTTTGAAGATAATTAAGATGAGCGACTACATAATTGTAGATCAGCTACTGCAGACTCATTCAAAAACATTTATCTTAGCTTTATTGATGAACTCCTCTGCTCACATAGAATCCTTGATGAGGGTACTGGACCAAGCTTTTGTGGAGAGTGATATGCCAATAGACCAATTCAACAGCATAATAGGAAACATTACTTCATGTAATAACTTGAGTTTATGCGATGATGAATTACCAGATGAAGGAAGGAATCACAACATGGCCCTCCACATCTCTATGAACTGCAATAATGATTCACTATCCAATGTGCTGATTGATAATGGATCCGCGTTGAATGTTATACCGAGGAGTATGCTTATAAAGTTGAAATATCAAGGAACTCCTATGCGCCTGAGTGGCATCTTTGTGAAAATGTTTGATGGGTCAAGGAAATCTGTTATTGGTGAAGTGGACTTGCCTATTCATATAGGACCACATTTGTTTCAGATAACTTTCCAGGTCATGGACATTGTTCCCGCTTATAGCTGTTTGCTAGGATGGCCGTGGATACATGAGGCAGGGGCTGTCACTTCAACTTTACACCAGAAGTTGAAGTTTGTACGTGAAGGGAAAGTAGTGATAATAAATGGGGAGCAGGCATTATTGATATCTCATTTTTCCTCTTTCAGCATTGTAGAGGCGGATGAAGTTGTTGTTGCAACCCAGTTCCAAGCCTTATCCATTGTCAACATAAGAAGAAAGGAGAATTCCATCGTTTCACTGAATGACGCACATCAGGTTGTGCATAATGGTCATAATGAAGTTTGGGGACGAATTGTGGATCCACCTGTGAACAAGAACATAACTGGCTTGGGGTTCTCTTCAAAGAATGACAAAGGTAAGGGCATGAAGCCGAAGTCTGCTGTAGGCAGGTATCAAGACATTTTTCCGTAGCGGGGGTTATCTTCATTTGACTGTTTCCAATATTAACGCCATTGTGGAAGATGAAGCAGAGCAGGAAATGCCGAATTATGTGACGCACAGAGTTAGGGTTCAGAACTGGATCACCGTTGATGTTCCCTCTTGCATACATATTTCAAAGTAATTTGATTTGTTAATCTTTTTGAAAAAGCTTTCACTCTGCCTAAGGTGGAAGTATTAATGTTGTAGAGCTTATCTGTTTGCTGTGACTTTTAAAATCAATAATACAAGTTGTCTTTGTTTCCCAAATTATGTCTTTATTTTCTGATTTTTCTTGGAAAATGGTAATCAGAAAAAACCTTTCAAAATAAATAATAACTGAAACTCAATCTGCATGATCACTTGTTATATGTGTCAGTTTCTTAATGCAATCACAAATCATATGTGCAGATTAATTAAAAAAAAATTGTTGAATACAATGACCCTGCACCCTCTCCCTACTTTGAATGCCCTGTGTATGGGGCTGAAGAAGAAGATTATGATGAGATTCCAGAAGAGGTATCATGGTTTCTTGAGCACGAGGAAAATACCATTCATCCATATAAAGAGCCATTGGAAGTGATCAATTTGGGTTCAGAAGAAGATCCGAAGGAAGTCAAGATTGGAGCATTGTTGCATCCTGATGTGAAGAGCAGGTGGATTAGGCTATTGAAAGAGTATGTGGATATTTTTGCTTGGTCTTATCAAGATATTCCTGGTCTAGATACAGATATTATAGAGCACCGTATGCCGTTGAAGCTAGAGTGTCCGCCAATTAAACAAAAGTTGAGAAGAACTCACCCAGATATGGCAGTAAAAATCAAAGAGGAGGTTCTAAAGAAGATTAATGCTGGTTTTATTGTGACGTCAGTGTATCCTCAATGGATTGCCAATATTTCCCCAGTACCAAAAAAAGATAGAAAGGTCCGTATGTGCGTAAATTATAGAGATCTAAATAAATCTAGTCCAAAAGATGATTTTCCATTGCCACACATTGATATGTTATTGGACAGCACAACAAAATTTAAGGTATTCTCGTTCATGGACGGATTTTACGGGTATAATCAAATAAGAATTTCTCTAGAGGACATGTAATAAACAATGTTTATCACACCCTAGGGAAAATTCTGTTACAGAGTGATGCCCTTCGGGTTAAAGAACGCTGGTGCAACGTACCAGAGGGCTATGACAATCGTATTCCATGATCTGATGCACAAAGAAATTGAATTATATGTTGATGATATGATTTCCAAATCCCAGACTGAATAAGGGCATGTAGAAGATTTGTTGAAGTTGTTTCAGCGTTTGAGGAAGTAGCGTCTCCGCTTGAATCCAAATAAGTGTACCTTCGGTGTCCAATCATGGAAATTTTTGGGTTTTATTGTTAGCCGGAAAGAAATTGAAGTTAACCCTGATAAAGTCAAGGCGATTCAAGAGATGCCAGCACCAAGAACTAAAAAGCAAGTCAAAGGTTTCCTCGGGCGTTTGAATTATATTTCCAGATTCATCTCCCACATGACTGCAACATGTGAACCGATATTTAAGTTGTTAAAGAAAGATCAAGGTTGTGTGTGGACGGATGATTGCCAAAGGGCATTTGAAAGTATTAAAGAATATCTGCTTGAACCTCCTATCTTGCACCCTCCTATAAAAGGAAGACCGTTGATTATGTATCTGACAGTGTTAGATAAATCCATGGGATGTATTATGGGACAACAGGATGAAACAAGGAAGAAGGAGTTCACCATTTATCATCTCAGTAAAAAATTCACTGATTATGAGTCGCAGTATTCCATGCTGGAAAAAACATGTTGTGCTTTGGCCTGGGCGGCAAAGCGTTTGCGGCAGTATATGTTGAATCACACTACTTGGTTGATCTCTAAAATGGATCCAATCAAGTACATTTTTGAAAAGCCTGCTCTTACTGGGAGAATTTCCCGCTGGCAGATGTTGTTATCTGAATATGATACCGAATACCGCACTCAAAAAGCTATTAAAAGTAGTGTGTTGGTAGATTATCTTGCTCACCAACTAGTGGAGGATCACCAGTCTGTAGAATATGAATTCCCCGATGAGGATGTGATGTTCCTGAAAGTGAAAGATTGTGATGAACCATTGCCTGAGGAAGGTCCTGATCCTGAATCTTGCCGGAGTATGATATTTGATGGAGCTGTGAATTCTTATGGTAAAGGAATTGGTGCTGTGATTGTCACTCCTCATGGATCGCACATTCCTTTTACTGCAAGGTTGACATTTGACTGTACTAATAATATGGACGAATACGAGGCTTGCATCATGGGTCTCGGAGAAGCTATTGATCTCAGAATTAAAATTCTAGATGTGTATGGTGATTCAGCTTTGGTAATAAATCAAATTAAAGGAGAATGGGATACTCGTCACCCTGGCTTGATCTCTTACAAAGATTATGCTAGAATATTATTACCCTTCTTCAATAAAGTTGAATTCCATCACATTCCTAGAGATGAAAATCAAATGGCGGATGCTCTAGCAACTCTGGCTTCTATGTACCAAGTGAATACTTGGAATGATATACCCTGAATTACGGTTCGACAACTAGATAGGACTGCTCATGTGTTTACAGTAGAGGAGGTAGCAGATGAAAAACCTTGGTATTATGATATCAAGCATTTTCTTCAGACTCAGGAATACCCGATTGGTGCGTCGAAGAAAGATAGAAAGACATTGAGAAGATTGGCAGGAAGTTTCTTCCTCAGTGAAAATGTGTTGTACAAGAGAAATTATGACATGGTCTTGCTCAAATGCGTGGATAGACACGAAGTAGACATGTTGATGCATGAGATTCATGAAGGTTCATTTGGCACTCATGTCAATGGACATTCGATGGCTAAAAAGATGCTAAGGGCAGGTTACTATTGGCTGACAATGGAGTCCGACTGTTATAAATTTGCAAAGAAGTGCCATAAATGCCAGATTTATGCAGACAGGGTCCATGTGCCTCCGACACTTCTCAATGTGATTTCCTCCCCGTGGCCTTTCTCTATGTGGGGTATTGACATGATTGGGATGATAGAACCCAAAGCTTCGAACGGACACTGTTTTATCTTAGTAGCAATTGATTACTTCACCAAGTGGGTGGAGGCTGCTTCATATGCCAATGTTACTAAGCAGGTGGTTATGCGCTTCATTAAGAATAACCTTATATGTCAGTATGGTGTGCCAAGCAGAATAATCACTGATAATGGCTCGAATTTGAACAACAAGATGATGACAGAACTGTGCAAAGAATTCAAGATTGTCCATCACAATTCATCTTCATACATGCCAAAGATGAATGGGGTTGTCGAAGCTTCTAATAAGAATATCAAGAGAATTATCCAGAAAATGGTTGTTACTTATAAGGATTGGCATGAAATGCTCCCTTTTGCTCTACATGGATATCGAACATCTGTCTGCACTTCAATAGGAGCAACCTCGTTCTCCCTGGTGTATGGAGTGGAAGTTGTACTCCCTGTCGAGGTTGAGATTCCCTCTTTGCATGTGATAATGGAAACTAAATTGGCAGAGGTTGAATGGGTCCAGAACAGGTTTAACCAATTGAATTTGATTGAGTAGAAGAGGATGACAACTTTATGTCATGGACAGTTATATCAGAAAAGAATGAAGAAATATTTTGATAAAAAGGTCAAACCTCGTGAATTCAGAGAAGGCGACCTTATGCTCAGGAAGATCATGTCTTTCAACGCTAATTCTAGTGGAAAGTGGACTCCCAATTTTGAAGGCCCATATGTTGTCAAGAAAGCCTTCTCTGGCGGTGCATTAATTCTTGAAACTATGGATGGCGAGGAGTTCCCACGTCCCATGAATGCTGACGCAGTCAAGAAATACTTCGCCTAAAGAAATAAAAGAACAACTCGCTAAGTTGAAAACCCGAAAGGGCGGCTTATACAAAAAAAAGGAGCATCTCGGTAGGCCAAAAACCCGAAAGGGCGGTCTAGGAAAAAATTAGAGACCTAAACAGAATAAATTTCCCGCTAAGTTGAAAACCTGCAAGGGCGGCTTAGTCAAAATTTAAGGACTTTCTCGACAAGTAACTACGTCAGACAAGACTTGATCGTTGAAGCAACAATCTTCTCGGATCCTCACCATACTTCAACAGAAGCTGCTGCTCAGGATTTCAAAAGTTGTTAGATGGGATAGTGGTCATTGTATCCCAATGTATCTTTTCCATTATATATTACCATTTTTCAAACTTTGTAATCATCTATGGAGTCTCGCCATTCGCAGACTACCATTCTATTAATGAAATTTGAGCTTTTACCCAATTCTTTTTATTTCTTATTTTATTTAGATTTCAAAGACTCTATTTATTATTGATAATAACTTTCAAAGCAAAAAAAGATTAAATAACAAAATTGATTTTTCAAAAAAAAGATTTTACAATCTGCTTTTACTTTGAGATTTGTGATGAAACAATGACAACAAAAATGGTGATCCCAGGAATGGACAAACTCCAGTTGTTTTGAGAAGTTTTTGTTCCCCCCGGGAAGGTTTACTCAGGATGTTTTCTCCATATTGGGTTTATGATTCCGGTATCCTCGGTCAAGTTTGGATTCATTTCTCCTCTTTTCTGAGTTTTCATGATGTGAAGTTTCAATCCGCATTTTCTCCAATGAAGTTTTCATTTGGCCTAATAGAAGTTCTTTTTCCAGAGAAGTTGGTATCATAACCACTCTTGAAGAACGCAGGTCCCTTGTTTCTCTAAGTGAAATAAGTATTGTGGTTTTCCCTTTGTGGATGTGGTGTTAACCTCCCCAATGAAGTAGGCCTGAATTCCCTAGTGAATGTTTTGATGTTTTAGTGTCAGTCTGCTTTACCTGAGACTGGTTTTGCAATCTCCAGTAGGAATGTTACTTTTAAAAACACTTGTTTCCCCGATGAAGCATGAAGAAGGATGTTATATCCCTGTATCTGTACTATTCTGTCACTTCGTTTTGCTTACTTCCGGATTATGTCGCTCCCCAGTAAAGCTAAAGCAGCCAGTAGGTTTTGTTTCCTCAGTTGGCATTTACTTTTTCTTGGAATGATCATCTTGGATGAAGTTTAGTCGAGTGTTGTTAGTGCCCGAGGTGGTTTTTCCTGGTTATTCCCAATGTTGTATATCTGTTTTGTCAGCATACGCACGATAACACTCATACATTCATACATACATCATGCATAGCTAAAATTGGAAAATCATTATTCATTGACATTTGTTAATATTTTTGTTGATATATCATCCTATTTTACAGAGTTACGTTGTCCTATCTTTAATAGAGTGTTGGCTTTAAGTAGAAAGCATATATTCTTTCAATTTCCCCACTAAGCTATCCCTAGTGGAAGATTTTTTCTTTAGCCTTACTGTACAGCTCCTGGTTTGGATGGATTTGGTTTTCCCTCTTGAGTTTATTTCTCAAAGGATGTATTCTGGTTGACCGTTTCGTTCCAGTTTATTTCTGGTTTGAATCTGTGGTTCCAAAACAATATTATTTACTTTGGATTTCTGAAAACTTCAAGTTTTGGTTGGTGCATTTATTTTGCATGAGAAGACTTTATCTCCTCAGCAGGAATATCATGGCATCTCTCCAGGAAGTCATATTTCTTCCCCCTGGAAGTTATATTTCTTTCTCCAGGAAGTCATATTTCTCTCCCCAAAAAGTCATTTCTTTTTACAATCCTCCATGACAACAAGTAGCAGGTCTCTTTATTTGAGTAACTTGTGCTTCCCTATAAAAGTCGACGTAAATTTTTTTGCTATCTCCTCTATGAGTGAATAGTTCGTAGTTTGTCGTCAGATTACGCCAATGGATGGTAAGACTTTCAATATCACAGAAACAACTCGTTGTGAAATCTTTTCAAGTGGAAGTCTCTTTATTTGAGACAGCTTATATATTATCCTTTCCAGGCAGAGTGCCTTGGTTAAAGAAGAAGTTGAGACCCGTTCTAGGTGAAACGCCAGAATCTTGGGGAAACTTGTTATCTTTTTGCTACCTTCAGTGAACGTTGGTATTTCATCATCAGTGAATGGAGATGCTATGATATTTTCTCTTTCTACCTTCAGTGAAAGTTGGTAGATCACCATCAGTGAAAGTTGGTGTTTGTTATCTTTTTGCTACCCTCAGTGAACGTTGGTAGTTCATCGTCAATGAACGGCGGTGCTATGATATATTCTCTTTCTACCTTCAGTGAAAGATAGTAGATCACCATCAGTGAAAGTTGGTGTTTGTTATCTTTTTGCTACCCTCAGTGAATGTTGGTAGTTCATCATTAGTGAACGGCGATGCTATGATATATTCTCTTTCTACCTTCAATGAAATTTGGTAGATCACCATCAGTGAAAGTTGGTGTTTGTTATATTTTTGCTACCCTCAGTGAACGTTGGTAGTTCATCGTCAGTGAACGGTGGTGCTATGATATATTCTCTTTCTACCTGAAAGTTGGCAGATCACCATCAGTGAAAGTTGGTGTTTGTAATCTTTTTGCTACCCTCAGTGAACATTGGTAGTTCATCGTCAGTGAACGGAGGTGATATGATATGTTCTCTTTCTACCTTCAGGGAAAGTTGGTAGATCACCATCAGTGAAAGTTGGTGTTTGTTATCTTTTTGCTACCCTCAGTGAATGTTGGTCGTTCATCATCAGTGAATGCCGGTGCTATGATATATTCTCTTTCTACCTTCAGTGAAAGTTTGTAGGACATCGGCAGTGAACATCGATATTTGTTATCTTTTTGCTACCCTTAGTGAATGTTGGTAGTTCATCATCAGTGAACGACAGTGCTATGATATTTCTTTTCTCTCTACCTTCAGTGAAAGTTGGTAGGACATCGGCAGTGAACGTCGATGTTTGTTATCTTTCTCTCTGCCTTTAGTAAACATCGGTAGCTTCGCCTTCGGTAGAAGTTGGTGTATCCTTTGACCATTATACCATCCTCTTTGATTCAAGTCTTTTGATCCACCAGAGATTTTTTTTCCTAGTGGGGTTGCTCCCTTGTTTCTTTATTTTGTTACATCCCCAATGGTGATTTGCGTCTCTTCGGAATTGTCCATGTGCATTCATGATCATAAACATTTGCATGGTATCTTAGGGCCAAAAATAGGGTTTGTTTTTATATTTAAGTATCTTCGATCGCGTCGACACGAAGATTTTTAACATTTGTATCTCCGGATAGAAGAAACTTAAATAAGGGCAGCTGTTGTACCCTAATTTTTGCCCCTAAGATCCCTTTATCATACCATGTTGATTCATTCACAACAAGATCACACTAGGATTCTTGGTTCCCCTCCCTATATTTAGCTTTGCCCTTTTGAGGAATCACCAAGCACCTTGACTAATGTTCTTTTGTGATCATGAATATTGTTTTTGTCTTGATTTATTCTTTTAACTAAATAAAATACAATGTTTGTTTGTCTTGCTTGTTATCCATGTAGGTAAAGGCAATGGGATTTAACAAGTTACCCCATGGGTTCATGAGTTTATTTACATTCCCTAGTCAATAAAGCTTGAGAAGTACAAACCACACCATTGGATTGGTTTTGGAAGAATTGACATGGCATGGTTGTTTTGGTTCATCACATTTCAAGGTTATCAAATTTGGTTGAAAAGCACAAGGGATTGATTGGAGAAGTTGTCATGGTTGGACAAGATTTTATTCCATTTGGTCACAAGTGCATATTTCTCTTAATGTTCAAGATATAGAAGTGTTTTTGGTGGCTATTAGTTCTCATTATCATCCTCAAAAACTTCTATTTACAAATCATGTGTGTTAGTACAAGAAGTTTGTTCAAAATTGTCAAAGTTCCTCAAAGCATTCTCTTGATCTAATGAGCTAGGGTTTTGAACTTCAAAGGAATATATCTTGTTCATATCTTGGTATTTTTGAGTTATTCCAAAGGAATCTTTCTATTAAAAGGGTTATCAACAAATCACTTTAAAAGTTTCAAGGAGTTGTCATGAGGAAGAGACTTAATGAGGAAGAAAGGTTACAAGTCCTCCAAATGAATCCCCAATTTTCCATATGTGACTTCAAATGATCATAACTTGGTAAATTTTTATCACCTTGAGCCCATTACTTTTCCATAATGATCTTGAAGGTGTGAACTTTATGCCTTCTTTTATGTGAAAAGTGAGAAAATGGATGGAAGTTGCCTTAAGGATCCAAAAGATTATAGGTCATTTGATGATTTTTTGCCAACTTCAACAATTCATAACTCTCTCAATTTTTGGATATTTTGAATGGTTCAAGTTTCAAAATGTCATTCAAGAGATCTACTTCATCCCATCTTTTTTGGTCAAGAGCAAATTCCAAGTGGAAGGTCATGTTTGGATGCAAGACATTATAGGTCATTTTTGAAGAAGAACTTGAAATATTTCTAAGTATGGAAAGTCAACTCTTTTTCTCCAACTTTGACTCAACACAACTTTCTGCTCAAGCATCCACTTGATTCCATTCTTTTTCCATTGCAAAGCTTATAACCTCATCTTTCTAAAGCATCAAGAATCATGCCCTAAGACCCCTTGAGCTAAGAATGCCATGATTTTGAAATTGGTAACTTGGAACTGAAGTTTCCTCACAAGTCAGATTTTGAAATCCTTGTTTTGGCTTCTAATCACAAGTTTTCCACGCGTTTTTGCCTCTAAACATGTTTAGTGAACTACCAGAATGGATTAGCACAATAAAACGCATGTTTTGGATGAGTTTTGATCATGTTTGAAGTCACACTTTTCTTGTTTGTAACTTCACATGATTTCCCTCCAAACTTCATCAATTCACACACTTGAACATTTCATTTAATTCCCTATAAATAGAGGGTCATTCCTCATTCATTTTCTCAAGCTTGGATAGCCAGAATCACCCTGCCAAACTTGTTCCACAACTCAGAATTCAGTAACTTCAAAATCCATTCTCAAGCCTTTTTCAATCCAATTTTTCCATCAATTCACCTTCCTTGATCTTCCCTGAAGCTAACCACATAATTACATTCAAGAATCGTGCCCTATACTGCTCCATAGAAGTCCAGTTTCAGAGCTCTGCAACTCAACTTCAATACGTAGATTCCTTCATCAATTCTTCAAAACTCTGATATCATTGTGTTTCTCTCATTGCCCTGGTTCTAGTCGCAACACTTATCTTTTACTGGAAACACGTTTTGACCATGAAATTTCAAATCCCTTTTCAAAACATTCCTTCCAAATTGCTTGAGCTACAATTTATATAAATTTGGTGCGAGGGTGTGGTTGTCTTCATTTTGAAGAGACAAAGAGAACGGCATAGGTCTGAGCTTTTGATTTTACAATTTGAGAGACCTGTAAATCACGTTGGCTGGAGGTTGAAGATGACCTACGTGTCATCTTCCAAACAATGATGGCACTCCACTTGTTATTTTTAAAAATCTGATTTATATTTGATTTTGTACTTTATTCACTAATGACCATGATATGTACAGCGCGCCAGATCCCTTGGATTTTATTACTAACGCATTTTAACTCTCATCCAATGGTCCACATATTTTTACTTTTATTTTCTTTTCTGATTTTTATATTTTAATTGTTTTAAATTTCAAAAAATCATAGAAAATTCATTTTAAGTCCAAAAAATCTGGAAAAATTATGAAAAAATATTTTGATTATTCTCTTCCTGATTTTTATTTTTTCACAATTTAATTGTGTTTTGGTATTTTTTATAAATTTACACTTTATTTGAATTAGTTTAAATGTTTAAAAATACTTTTATACATTTTTAAAATCTGAAAAAATTATGAAGTGATCCAATGATATTGTGACAAATATTGGTGACCTTATTTTATTTTTGTTTTTGACTTTACTATTTTTTATCATTTTTGGTTTATTTTACCCATTTCTTTTAATTTTAAAAATAGTTTCTGACTTTAAAAAATTACCAAAAAATTTGTAAAATTATTTGCGCCTTTTTCTGATTTTTCTATGGTCTTACTTTTTATTTCTTGATTAATTTGAACATAATTGATATTTTTATCTTTATTTTCTATTTTTAAACATTATTTTTAAACCCTTTTGTATATATTAAAATGTAATATTATTTTGTGACTATTTTCTGCTGATCTTGGGTTAAATTTTGGATCATGAACTTTATTAACATCATTAGATCCATGGTGTTGAGTTTAACTCCACAAAAATGGATGAATGATTTTAATAATAGTTTGATTAAATTTAATTCAAAAGTGGTTTTTATATTCTCTCCCACCCCTCTTCATCTCATCCCCTTCTTATTGCACTAAATGTTGTTAGAGCATGATCTCTATATCATGTCTCAGAACAAATGGTGCATAGGTTGCTATTGACCGACCTCAAAATAGGTGCGACTTCTAAATAAGTCCACTTACGATTGCTTAACATAGCGCTAAATTTTGTCCCGATTCGAATAAATGATCATTCGTGGCCCAAACTTATGTTTGTAAGCCCAAGCATGTTAATTTGATCTCTTTGATCCAATAACCTTGAGATTCATTGTGTGGAGGCTTTGGTGCTACCAATCCTCTAATGGATCTATAACACCTTTGGTCAACGCGGATCACTTAAATATCGTTGATCATTAAATGGCACTTGTGAGAATTCCAAATGGATGATATACTTGACAAAAAACAAATGCAACTTGTTATGTGGAGGCTTTGGTTCTACCAATCCTCTAATGAGTTCCAAATGCAAGCTTCAAGATGGTCATCCAACTAACCACTAATTACTTACTTGTTTTACTTTATGCTTTTATTTTTTTAATGCTTTATGTACCATTTACTTTTAGCATTTATATTTCATGCCATTTTCATCTTTACTCATTTGAGCATTTACTATCTTGTCATTTTTACTTTTCTCACTTGAGCTTTTCTTTTCTTTTTTTAAGATACTTAATAATCAACATAAACCATAAAAATCTTTAATGGTACTTGGACTATTTGGTTACTATCCTTGGCATTATGGAGCATGGGACTTTTTTTTCTTGTACTTAGGATTAGAAACCTTGGCCTATCTTGGAGACCTTGTGATCTTATCTGATTATTTTGTCTGGAGTTCTTGAGGTTTACCTCAAGACATTGGGTTGCTTGTTTGTTTTTGTATGCAAGTTTTTGTGATTACACCCTTTGTTTGTAATCTGGAATTCACCCTTATACAGCCGTTACTCTGTCCAATTTTTGTGAAGACTTAATACACTTGAAGTTTGGTTCTCTCAAGAGGTCTAGTATTTTTTTTGCTTGATTGGTTTCAATCCAAGGAATGGGAATTCTATCTTGGCTCATAATGTCAAGTATTGGCTTCTTGTTGATTAGATGGTTCTTATCCCTAGCTTTTACCTTATGCTTTAGGATAGTCCCTTCTTCTCCTCCCATCTTCTTTAATTTCAAAAATCTTCTTCCTCCTTTTGAAAACTCTTCCTGCTTTTAAACTTGAACCACTTTCTTAATAAACTTGGACTTATGTCCATGAATTTTCAAAACATTTTCATAAATAAACTCCAATCAACTTAATAATACCTTGACATTTTTTGTGAGAAGACTAAAATTCAATCAATCTCATTTCAAACCATTTTGCCACTTTGGCTTTTATCTTTAAAATTTTCTCAAAAGATTAAACTCTTGTCAATCCTTGTAGTGATGCAAACAACTATACTTCTACAATATGTAGTGAAGGGAGATATTTTACACTTGGGTGTTGAGTGAGGCATTATTGATTTTAAGATCCGGGCCATATCCTCCACTTTGAGATGATGCAAATTCTCCTTTCTCATAATTGTGGGTAGTAGGTATGTTTTCCACACGGACAGTGACGATGATGTTTTATCTCATAAAATTAACCAACACATTTGTGTTTTAAATTTTTAAATGAGGAACTACATGTACCCTGATCCCCAATTGCATGAAAAGATGGTACGTAGGCACTAAAGGTTTGCAACCGCGGCGGGTGCAAAATTATAAAATAAATATATTTCTTTTCTCACCTCCACCATCCATTTTTATACAACATTTTTCATAGCCAAAATATACAGATTTCACAAAGAGGTTCCTACGGAGTACCGTAGATGTTTAGGGTGCTAATACCTTCCCTTTGCATAACCAACCCCCTTACCTTGAATCTTTCCCCCTCTTTTTGGGTTATTCGCTCTTTTCCCATTCCTTTGAAAATAATAAAGCACGGTGGCGACTTTTATTTTGATCTGTATAAGTCAAGTCAATCCAATGGCTTAGTCTTAAAACATTTCTATCGCTACAATATGAATTTGTACTGCGTATGCTATGATGTTTGTAAAATGATGTATGAATGCAATGTATAAACGTGTCAGTCATTCTATTGAGGTATTGTTCAACTAGGGAAAATAAATCCCTAATTGTTGTTGGGGATAAAGAAATGTAGGTCTTAAAATTATGTTGGAGTTGAGATGCTGAGAGATGGATTTCCGTTGTTAGGGAAATAAACTCTGTTGGGGAAGGAAACTCCGTGAACTGCTTGGGGATTTTGTGGAAATCCTGTTGGGGAATCCTGAGAACCCTTGACCTCATTAGGCTGTATGCTGAGAATATAACGGTGACCTTTTTTAGGAGTATGCCCCTGCCTCTGTACTTGCTGGAGAAGGTATCTGTTGGGATTTTGTAGACGGTTTGACTGTTATCCCAACATCTGGAGTCCTTGGTGCATGTTGATCAGGGAGTGTTTTATTGATAGACAAATGACAAGATGATGGGACATAATCGTCTGCTTTAATCCCTAAATTTTTCCTGGACTTCCCTTTCAGGTTGTTAGTCCACCGGGATACCCCCTTTTGCCCAAGCTGCCTTTTCATATTTTCGACTTCCCGAGTGTACAGATTTTTTTATGTATATCCCTAATTTTTGCCCGAACCCTTTTGGTTTGCCGGGATGCCCTTATTTTTTCCTAGGCTAGTCAACCTAGTGGGTCTTTATTCATGCGTAGTATTTTCCGACTATGTCCAAGTTCACCGAGTGTGGGAAATTGTCATTATTCATAGTAGTAAGTGTTGCCACACTGTTAGAAGATGTTTTCTTGATCATACATGATTCGTTGCTGGAATTCATGTCTAATGCCCCAAGTGATTCAGACGGAGGTCTGCCTCTGGCTATTTGGCATTTTTGAAAGATTCCTCGAATCTTGACTTGACTGTCCCAGATCAGCTGGATACAATGCCATGCCCCTTGATTATGAAGGGCCTGTTATTGTAAATTTCTTTTTCGTCTGAGGTGATTCTGTCCATTGAGAGGATCTTTGTACACTGAATATTCGTTGTGCAAATTTCTCTGTTGTTTGAACAATTAGCCATATGCAAACAATGTCATTTAAAGAATACAAAGCTTATGTCTGTCTTAAAGTTTGAAAATTCATTTTTTTGGTAAAACAAACAAATTTTGTAAGAGTGCGATATCAACTCAGGATTTGTAGCAAGTCCTACAGGAGTCAGGATACATGTTACAACAGTATGCTTTCGAACTAACCCATACTTCAGCTAGGACTTTTAAGGGTTATAACGTGGCCTGGTTCATGGTTTTAAGAAACAAAGGATAAAGGCTCGAATTTTATTTGTACCCAACCCGTTCTTCGTGATGTTCTTCAATCCTATGCTCCGCTACTTGTGCCTTTAGATCCCAATTGAGTTTGGGATCTTTGCTCTGATACTTGGTGATGGTTCAGGAATTGAACATTCGTTTGATAAGGTAGTCATTTTTATAACCTTTCTTTTTCTGTGGAGGATTCGTAGCGACCTCTTTTTTTTTGTTTTTATTATCCCTACTTTTTCCTGAATTGTTTCTTTTGTGTTTACAGTCAGCGGGATGCCCCGGTTTTTTTCTTAAGTCTCCTTCATAGGTTTTGACTTAGCAGGATTTTTTTGTTGAAAAATAATGATTGCTTGCCTTGACGATTATATGGACCCATCGCCATATTTTAGAGAGCACCTTCTACACTATTTGCCGTGTATGAAGGTAGAGCATGTGACTGAATGCACATCTGAATTAATTGAGAAAACTACCCTACCCCAGGTTATGATTAAGAGTTTTAATTTGTGAAAAGAAAAACTCCTATTTCTTAGGCTCAAAGGGGTTAACTAGGGATTATCTTCCTTATAACTCCACTGTCTAGGATTTGAAACAACGCATGTACATTGCCAGCGGGGTCTGTTCAAAAGCATACAATAGAGATTGTGGTATCATTTTCGTCATCCTCCCTCTAAAGGCTTAGAGCTTTTGATCGAGAGTTGAATATCATAAATAGGAAGAAAAAGCACAGTTTGAATATAATGAATACGGATGAAATAATTCAAGACAAAACATATTCAATACATTAATATGAATAACCAAAGTTGGACATAAAGATAAATGTTTTTAAGCAACAATGAAATTAAAACTGATAATTCAAATGAAATAGACGCTCTCAATTTTGACCATGATTTGGCATGGGAGCAGTGATCACACTGGGGTCTTAGGAGAGTCAAATTCGATCTCCTTGTTGTCGATCAAATCCTGAATCTTGTTCTACAAAGTCCAACAGCTGTCGGTGTTGCGCCCAGGGCTATTAGAATGGTAAGCACATTTTACATTAGAATTGTACTTAGGAGAAGAGGTATCGGGTTTTTGAGGAGGATCCTTTAGTGTAATCAGCTTCGCTTTTAGCAATTGTTGTAATGCTTGAGACAAAGGCATATTAATATCAGTGTATTGCCTCTCTTGATACTTTATCCTACGCCTATTTCCCCGTTGATGTTGAACAGGGGTAGGATTAGACATTAACACTACTCCCAGGGAATGATGGTGGTTATTTGTATTATGGCGCCTTTGACCATAGACGACATTAGTTTCTTTTTTACCACCAAATGGTTTCCTCTCAGCATTAGAGGATGCAGCCATTTGAATCTTCCCACTCTTGATACCATTTTCGATCCTTTCCCCAATCAGAACCATCTCTGTAAAACCGGATGAAGAACTCCCAATCAGTATATTAAAGAACGATCATGTCAGAGTGCCCATGAACATGTCTACCATTTCCTGATCATTCAGAGGAGGTTGTACCCTGTCAGCTAGATCCCTCCATTTCTGAGCATATTCCTTGAAGCCTTCGCTAGAACCCATAAACATGCTTTGAAATTGTGTACGAGTTAGAGCGAGGTCAGCATTATATTGGTACTGCTTGTAAAAAGCAGCAGCCAAGTCTTCCCAGGAATGGATGTTGGTTTCTTCCAACTGATAGAACCAATCCAGTTGAGTGTCGGCCAAACTTTCTTGGAAGAAATAGATCCATAACTTTCAGTCAGTAGTGTGGGATTGGATCTTCCTGACGTAAGACCTCAAATGAAGCTTGGGATAAGAAACACTATCATATTTTGCAAAGATAGGGACCTTGAACTTAGGTGGGATGACCACCCCTGGAATCAACCATAATTCTTCAAAATCCAGACCGGGTACCCTCTAAATTTCCATTGCATTGAGGAGATCCTTTAAATGCTTATATTTGTCATCAACAGGAGGATACTGCTCTCCGGTATAGTCGGCTTCATCTTCCTCGGACGCTGGATTGTTGTCTCCTTCCTCAGATTTCTCGTCACCCTACTCTTGATTATCCCCCTCCTTTGATGGGGTTGCAAAATCTAGAGCTCGAATAGCTGGTCTTCTTTTTTCCACACTTAAAACATGAATTGGTTTCTTTTCCTTTTTCTTCTGGTTTTTGAGAACAAGAGCCTTCAGATCTTCTTGTCCCTTAGCCAGATTTAGGAACATTTCTTGGAATTGAGCATTTTGTGCCTAAAGTCCTTAACTGTTTGTTCAAGAGCCATTTCTTTTTGCTGAAATAAATAGCAAAAATATAAGAAACCTATTTTCTGATACCTGTTTGTGCAATGACATGTATGATATGCGTATGCAATGTTTTCAAGGATCTCGCGGGGCAAACACAAGAAGATGTTAGCAACTAAATTTGACTGCAGTTTCGATTGAAGAACTTCGTATCATTGAAGGTCCTTCTACGAGAATCAAGCTCACCATGTCGAGTGGGTCATCGCCACTGAATCAAGTTGTCGTGTTTTGATCTTTTGACGGCATTGGCTAGAGGAAAATAAATCCCCTTGCCCCTTGCTAGATGTCTGGTTCATCATAACCTCCACCAAAGGCCTTTGAGATCCTTGAAATGGTTAAGGAAATGCTATAGTATTATGCTTATGATGTGTATGCTATGCGTCAAGCAAAAGTGTAAGGTGGTGTAAGCAAGTAAACCCTGCAATAAATCCAGGTTATTGGATAATGACTGTAAACAAATCCTGCAAGGAAATCATGTTGTTAGATAATAAGAAAACCCTGCAAATAGTTCAAGTTGAAAGCAAACCAGTCACACAAGCAGCCTTACGTTTAGGCTTGCATGGGGTTTGTAGGTAAGTACCCTCTTGAAGTTTAGTTGTCTCAACCGGTCCTAATAATAGTAACTGGGTTCTAAGGAGTCTCATATCATTGACCTTTCTTTTAGGCATTGTTCTAGCTCAAGCACCGAAGTATTGCGGCAAGAATATCCCAAAAGTCTAGTCTCAATGAGTGCAGTATCGAGTATCAACCAATCTTCGGTCGGAACCAAAGTCGGCCATCTCACTACTTTCTAATGGCTTAGGATGAGTAAATTAAAGGTCCTAAAGGTCAGTTAGCGCTCAATGACACTAAGGAAGCCTAATATTATCCTTGACTGACTCAAGGAACATTAGTACAAACCAAATTATCATGCTAACATAGCTATCACTTCGTCCATATTGGTCTACGTTGTACAAATTCAATGATTTATTGCTACTTACCTAATAAGGTGCCCTAGATCTAGGTGTAGGATCTATAGTAACCCAAACAAATCCCTCAAAAGTAAAGCAAACAACGCATACAAAAGGAGTTAAATAATGAACTAACTCTAAGGTAAACCCCGCTTTTTATTCTTATCCCCAGCAGAGTCACCAGTTCTATGATACGGTGGCAGAACCGACTGTTAATACTAGTTTTGCGTTTGTGTTCACAAATGTTACGGTAAGCAAGAGTCGCCACCGACTTTTATTTTATCCAAATTAAGGAATAGGTGAAAAGAACAGAAAAAGACCTTTTTCGAGAGTTTTCTGAGTAAGGGGGTAGGTTATGGAAAGGGAAGGTGTTAGCACCCTTTCCATCCGTAGTTATCTACGGGCTCTTAGTTGCTTTCTAGTTCACTTTTCTTTTGTCTGAAAATGTGTCTGTGGTGTGGGTTTAAAAGTATTTTGAAAACGCCTTTGTAATGATTCTCGTTTCTATAAGAATGCGTACAAAGTGTTGGTTTTGAAAATAGCTTAAATAAGTGTTTATGGAAGATATTTTTGAAAGTGATTTTGAAAAGTGCCTTTTTCATGGTTCTCGTTTCTATAAGAATGTGTAGAAAGGGGGTTGACTTTTGAAAATGTTTCAATTAAAAGTGTTGGTGTGTAAATGTTTTTTTGTTGTGAGCAAGCGAGCAACTATGAGCATCCTACCTACTCAAAAAGGTCTAATATTATTTTCCTCCTCCTTTAGATGTTGCTACCTTACCATTGATTGATAAGAATCCCCATCATTGGATGTATGAGGGACATTCTAAGGGACATACAGTCATAAAGGCAACAATGTAGAGACGCTTTAGCAATTTCTGTTTAGGGACTAGATCATTTACCAAAAGGTAATTGTAGGGTCATCGAGGGACTATGGTCTTTTGATTTATGGGTCTTTGCTAAAGCGTTCCTGTCTCAAGGGACATGACTGTTTAATTTCCAAAGGCAACCAAAGTGAGGTACCCTAGAGGTGTATATGTGCAAGTGTATTATGTTTCAGTTATTTTTGTCTTTTTGTTAAGTTTTCTAGCATTTGATTATTAGCATTTCCATACAAGTCTAATTACTATCAGTTAATATATATACAGGAATTTAAAGTGCAGAAATGTAGAGAGAATGTAAATCCTACGCTATTACATGGCTTTGTGAGAGGTACAATATAGAAATGCAAAAATTAAAGTCCTAGTTACTATTACAAACTGGGAAGCAGTTACAATAAGATGAAAAAAATGCGAAAGTAAATAAATGCGTAAGCAAATTAACTGGGACGTCTAAATCCTAAGGAAGAGAAATCTTTTTGTTTGTTTTGTTTTATTTTAAGAAAATACAACCTAAGTCTATTTAATTTTAATTTCAAGAATGGTTAAAATGATCAATTAATTTGTTTACAAAATTAACTTAATTAGAAAAATACTAGCCTAATGTTTTTTTTAATGATTTTTTGATTTAAAGTTGAAATAAAAAGAAGTCAATGAAAACAAAAAATAAAAATACAAGGGGGAATCCTTCGATCTAGGGAGAAAAAAGGGCTTTTCGATCCAGAGGGGGAAGCTGCCTTTCGATTCTGTGAAGGGTGTTATTTTATTCGATCCAAGATGGAACTATCTTCTTTGATCTGGGAGGGTAATCTGCTTTTTGATTCATATCTGCAAGACAAACATTAGAATAATAAAGATGCAGGACCTGGGTGTCGAATCCAGGTCCTTTGATCTTGTGCACGCTGGTCTGCTCAGGCTTGGTCTGCAGTACAAGCATTAGAAACAAAACAAATGCAGACCTGGGTGTCGAACCCAGATTCTTAATCTTGAATACAAATCGAATGAGTTACAAGTGTTAATGTATCATGCAAATGTAAAGTTTTATCTTTTACCAGTTCTTTCCAATGGTGATGGATGAATCTGTGGCTTCAGGCGTGGTTACCTCTGTTTAAGGGTTGCTTCAATTTGGCACCTCTGGATATGGGGATACTTGCGTAAGGGTTGGGGATGATTGGAAAAGCTTCAGGAAATCTCCAAGAATTTGTTTTTAATTTTGTATGACTCTCTCTCTGGTTGTTTCCAACCTTTTTTGATCTGGCTAGTGTATTCTTTATATAGAGGGGATGGAGGGGACAAGAGAACAAAGGTTTAAACAGCCATAAACAACTGTTTTCAAATCCATGAATGATGTTTTGTAACTTTTCCAAAGTCATGGAAACTTGTCTATTTTTTGAATTTGAATGAATGTGGACAATTTTGGATTTCGAATAACTTCAGTCTCTTCCCTTCAATTGGACCTCTTGTATATCCTTTGAATGGGCCTTTGGTTGCCTCCTTCGAAGGGACATTTTGTGTACCTTTCGAATGGGCCTTTGGTTGCCTCCTTCCAATGGAATTTTTGAGTGTCTTTCATATGTATGTCGTGTGCCCTCTTCGAATGGGCCACCAAGGCGTGTCCTTCGAATGGCTCAAATCTCATCATTGGGGCCTCTTTGATTGAGCCCCTACTCAGCTAGCCCCAACAAAAAAATCTTTCCAAGCTAATCGAAGCTTCCTTTAGAATGCTTGTGCAGGAAACTTGAGTATGGAAATATGTGGGATTTTGGTCCAACCAATATCTTTGCATATCTCTCTTTCGTTTTGGCTAGCAATATGTGTATCCTTTGTTTTGAACCAATGTGTGTGCTCTTTTGAAGGGAACACATACATCACTTGTATGCATCACTTGTCATTCCTTCGAATGGGCCAAACAAACTTTCCAAGGTAGTCATCAAGACAAACCTGCATAGGCCCTTGCTTAATCGAAGCAGACATGCAGGTAACCATTACATTATGAATCAAGCAAGCATGTAAAGCAAATGGTGCAGTCGAAGGATGTATGCAGGAGGCCATTGCCTTGTGCCTGCTGGCATGAAGGAAGTTCCTGCCTTGTGAATTGAAGGCAAGCATAGAGAAAGCACTTGTCTTCTAAATCGAAGGAAAGCTGTAGAAGGCCATTACCAACACCTTCTGAATCAAAAGAAACAAGTAAGAAGCCAACGCCCTCTGAATCGAAAGAAGCCAGTAGGAAGCTACTAACTTCTGATTCAAAGGAGCACCAACATGAGGCCCTTCCCTTTTGATTCGAAGGAGGTTGTTTCAAAGGAAACACATGCCCAGTCGAAGCTTGTATATAGCAAATAAGCAAAAGGGTAAGGCTTCAATCGAAGCTTAGAAATTTTAAGTAAGCTTGGAGTAGGTTAGGTGCTCAATCGAAGCCTGCCAAGATGCCAATCAAAGGACACCTTGTTCATCTTTAAAATTTTTATTTTTCTTTAATCAAGTGCTTGTGACCACCATATAAGAGAAAACCTTGGAAAACATGAGAGGGAAAATTTTAGGGTACAACAGTGGCACCGCCATGAGGTGGAAAAGGTTGATTAGTAATATTGGGTGTTGGTCCAAAGTTAATGGCCTGAGAGTCCAATAGGTCTTAGACTTTATGCTTGAAAGCATAGCAATTCTCAATAGTATGCCCCTGCCCACCAGAGTGGAAATCACATCGGGCATTAGCTTCAAAGTTGTATGGAAACCTTTCTGGATCAACCTTCCAAAGGTGTAACTCAATTAGCTTCAACTCAAGCAGCTAAGGTAACAACTCATCACAAGACATCGGAAGTGCATCAAGCTTCCTGGAAGGACACCTTTGGCCTTGCTGATTGCCTTGCTTAGGCACATAAGCTTGCCTCTGAGACATATCCATCAGTATCATTACAGCAGCAATCTGATGATCTGAACCCTGATATCTGCCCTTCCCTTTTCGAGAATAGACCGTGTTGAATTCACCCTCCTTTTTCTTTCGGTGACCACCAAAATACTTCTTAGTATTACCAACATTATTTCTAGCAACAACATATTAGATCTTTCCTAACTTAATTCTGATTTAAATTCGCTGTCCATGTGTTACCATTTCGGCAAAATTACATCATGTACTGCAAGTTGTGTAGTACTGGCCCTGTAATATACTGCTAAACATTTCCACCATCTCCCGCTCCAACATGGGCGGTTGAACCTTTGCAGCCATTTCTCGCCACCTCTGGGCATACTCTTTAAAAGACTCATCCCGTTTCTGAGATAAATTATGCAATTGGGTTCTTGTGGGAGCCATGTTAGTGTTATACTGATAGTGCATAACAAAAGCCTCAACCAACTCTCTCCATGTACTGATGTGACTGCTTTCCAACTGCATGTACCACTCGAGTGGGCCACCTGTCAAGTTGTCTTGAAAGAAGTGCGTCAATAGCTTCTCATCGTCGGAATACGCAAACATCTTCTGGTAGAAAAACTTAACATGGGTCTTTGGATAGGAAATGCCTTTATATTTCACGAAATCAGGAACCTTGAATTTTGGGGGAATCTTCACCCCAGGCACTAAGCCTAAATCAGACATGTCAAAGCCTATTGCACCTTAACTTTCAAATCTGCACATCTGCTCGTCAAGCATACGCAAATTCTTGTCATATTTTGTTGGTTCATCAACATTACACATCCAGTCTTCCCAGTTATCTTCTTCCACTAGCCTAGCAGGAATGTGAACATGCCTCGGCAGTACAACGGTTTGTTCAATACTCTAACGACCATGAGTAGGTAGAGGAGGATTCCCCATAACTTAAATCACATGGATACCTTGGTTATTTGCAGGACTGCCAAAATCTTCAGGCTTACCGTTCTGAATATACAAATCGACATTTGAATCCCGATTCATATTGCAACCACCTCCCCGATTCATTATTGATGACGAGCCCTGGTGGATTCACATTCAAAGTTTCACCACCATTATTCAAAGTTTCAGCAGGCCTCATAATCATAGCTCTCATTTTCTCTTGTTGACGAGCCATGTTTTGAATGATCTCCATTAACTGGTCAACCTGAGTATCCATCCGGGTACCCATAGCAAGAACATCTGCCTGCATTTGTTCCATTTGCTTTTTGGAATTACTCTGAGTGTTGTAGCAGTGAGAATTTGTAATAGCAATTTCTGAAAAGAAAACCCATATCGAAGATGAGAAACCTGTGGGAATGACGTATCATGATATGATATGCATGAATGAATGATTATGCATGAAATGTTTTATCATTTCCAGGGTATCCAAAAGTTTTCTCAATCCCTAAGAACGTTTAAACAATCATGATAAGAGAGATAGTCAGCGATCAACAAGAGATATAACAACGATAATTGGCTTCATTAAAAATAAAATGATACATATGATCAATAGTGAATTCGTACAAGAATGAACCAAAATACATAATAAAATATAAATGATCCCATCTAACAAGACTGGTGGTGATCAAATAGCTATAAAGAAAAATGACAATTAATGCAGTGGATCTATGATCTATGTTTAGTATAGTGGTCCCCCTATCGAAAGTACCCTTCATTCCACTCTTTGGTTTCTATGAATAATCTCCTTGTCTTTTGACAATATCACCCACGTGTGAAGCTATCAATCACCACATCCTTCCGAAATAGTTGTCCCTCCAAATACACACATTGCTCCAGGAAGCGATCACACTCTTTGCATTCTGGAAAAGGTATGGGTACGGGCGTATCTTCCATCTATTTTATTTTGTCTCGGATTCTGGCATTTTATTTAATTGCTTCAGTCATCTGATCTTCCTTTGCTTCTAGTTCCAACATAGCAGCTTTAAATTGATTTCTTAACTCTTTGGCTTTTGCCTTGTTTCTATTGTTGGCCATTTGGAATTTTAAAGTTTCTTGACGGTTCTTCTTTGCATCAGCAAGGACCATCTGATACTCTTCTATAGATACAGAAAAGTTTTCTATCCCAGGTCTTCTTTTGTTCTTCCTACCTTCAGAACTACCTTCACCTTCATATTCTTTTAGCTGACGGGCTAATTCTCTCTTCTTTTCTGTCAGGAAGTATATTCCATTTCTTTGTCTTCAAGATTTTGACGAAGATCCCTGTTTTCCAACTGTACTTGATAAAAGTGTTCTTTAGGTACATCGTGTTGTAGCTCAGTGGGTTAAGGATACAAGGATATCTCCTTTTCAAAAGGCAACATAAGAGTTTTAACTCTTTCTTTCACCCAATCCACATAACGATCAAAAGCTAACACCTTCTTTAATCCAAAGAACTCTTTTCCTTTCCTACCAATGTGATCCCAAGCAACTTATGTTTTTTTTTAACAATTCAAGGTTTTACCCATTTTTGCAATACACAGGTTCAACCTTTTTAACTATGGGTGGACGCCTTATAGCATAGACTAACTGGCGAAAGGCGAGTATTGGATTGTAATTGATGACCCCTTTTGTTCCTATGAGTGTAGCATTAGAGAAACCTGCACAGTTATAGATTACCTCAATGCTATCAACCTTAAGTTTGTACCACTGAATATCAAAAGAGATGAGCATCATCACTTTGGATGCCCAAGAACGAGGATCTTCCTGGAATGGCCCTTCGTACGCAATTGTGCCATGAACCATTTGTAAATAATTGACACACAACATACCACTACTCCTTTCTTACCATACCTAGAGTGAATGACATGGTAAGTTTCAGCTAATAAGGTAGGTATTGGATTTTTATTCATGAAGGTGCACAAAGTAGCCAAGTCCACTATCTCCTTAATCTCAAAGAAGAGAACAACCCCATAAATGGTAGCAGCCAATAATTCATAATAAGCATCCCAATGTCCCTTGCTCTCCACTTCTTTAACTTTTCCTGCCATGAAATCTACTGGAAGACCACAAGTGACTTTATTACGTCTCCACTTTCCTTTTATATCTCTAAGGCTCAAATAAAGAACCCTATCAATAGCCTCATAGTCAGGCTCAACAGGGACCTAGATGAATGGAATGTGATTAGTAACTCTGATGCGGAGAAGATGAGAATACTCCTCAAGATTAGGTGCCAACTGATAATCCTGAAATGTGAAACAACACAACTCCGGATCATAAAACTGTAGCAAAGTCTGAACAGCCTTATCATCAACCCGGGCATCCAACAAAGATTGGAGATTCCTATATCTTTCACCAAAAACACCCATTTGTTGACAATTCATTAGATCTATGAGTTCTTCAAGAAAGGTCCAAACACTCGGATGAAACTAGTAGCTGAAGTTATCCCTCTTGGTCTTCATAATGATATCATTGTTGTTTGTCATTCTTAGAGGAAAAGAAAACTTTGAAAAATCCTGGAAATGACAATGCATATGCAGGTTAATCATTTTTTGTACAACATATAGTTTTTTGAAAAGTAAATATGCTATGATGTAACATGATAGGACCAGGGTTTCCAATGTGTTGGACACAACTATTCTGCTGTATAGAGTCATAAGTTTAATAGTTCGAGACAGTCACCAATAATAGTCACCAACCAAAGTTACCAACAGAAAGAGGGTCACCAACATAATCAAAGTCACAAACTGAACCAAAGTCATCTTCAGAACCAGAGTTACCAACATAATTAGAGTCACCAACTGTACCTGTAAGAAATCAACCCTCCCACTCACGGGTGAAAACAGGGTCAGGGTAAGGCAAGGGTAACTCAAAAATCACGGGTCTTCCTGAAAGTAAAATCATCGCAACACATACGTGCATGATGAAAATACCTTCACTTGAACCTCATTCGAGCATGGTATATGACATGACTGCACTAATCAGACCATGTCCTATAGCCGTCATGTCCCCACTCTATTCCTAGGTTTCCTATGAGTTTACAACGCTGGCCTGGGTACTGGGCCTTTTTCCTCAAGAAGTATCATCCTAACCCCACAGCTTAACAGTAGTATCCAGATTACAGAAAACAATAAAATGCAATGCATGAAATCATATAACCAATGCATATAAACAAATAAAGATGGAAAACAATAAACACATAAACACCCAAGAAAAGAAAACAAACACAAGCTAGGATTGACTTGCTAAGGATGGACCATCATTTGGTTAATCTGACCCTAGGGAAGTCGCCAGCTGAAACAACTGGCTGAAACCATCAAAGATAAAATTCAATGAAGTCGCCATCGAACGTCTTTTATCCCAAAGGAAGGGAAAGGTAAACATCGAGAAAACCTGAATGGGTGAAATCACGGCCTTTCAACCATAGAGATTGGGTATGGAAGTCAGTTACGCGAGGGGAAGGTATTAGCACCCCACACGTCTGTGATACTCCACAGGATCCACTTATGTTGTTCTAGTCCGTGGGTGTGTAAATCTATGTATAAAGCTTAGAGATAAAAAGAAAGATGCAAAGGGGGAATACATGCAAAAGAAAAGAGAAAATAATGTAGGAAAAATAAAATTTATGCTCGTTCGGGCCCTACCCCAATGCCTACGTATCCCTTTTAAGGAATCAGAGCAACCATAGTTAGGCTTCAAAAGTCTCATTTGTTTTGTGTTTTTTAATGAAAAATATTAATTACGCCTTCTGCCGCAACTCGACCTTTGGAGACTTACGCGTCAACACAGAAGTGAGTTAACATTTCTTCTGAAAAATTCTTTGAGAGAAAAGCCCGAAGGCAAAAAGAGTTTACGTTGGTTGGTGTTTTATTGTAGATAATAGCTAGTTAATCTCAAGAGAGAGATATTAGCCACTTCTCCACTTATTCATGAAATAAGTATTTGAGATTTGAGCCACACCAAGGCTTAGAATGGAAGAGCAATAAGATCGATGAGAAACCCGCTTATCATTTCCCATGCTCAACAAAGGTATGATTCTCATCAGTAAGTTTTAAGTGTTTTGAAGTTTGCCAGAAAAAAGAAGTTTTTATTTTAATGCAAGTGCAAAGGGGGAAGAAAAGTCTAAGGGGATACAAGTAAAATAACCCTAGAGTTGTCATGCAATATTGGTCCTATAGTTGAGGATAAAAGAGGGGCATCTCTATCTAATGTTGGCATAAAATGATATAAGCCTAATGTCTATTTAATTCACACTTGGAGAAGAGTGAATTAAAAAATTACGGGGAGCTTACAAGAGGTGGGTCTAATAGAAAAGGGAAAAGGGATGACCAAGCATCAAGAACACTCAACATCTACCAAACAAAACTAGGGATGAAAATCTTAAACACACCAAGAGAGGTGGATAAGAAGTATTCAAGGTTGGATGGGAAAGAAAGGTGTTATAAGTGTGAGAAAATGAAGGATATAAATTCTAATAATACCAAGTCAGTAGTATATACTAGGCTGATAAAATTAACCCTAAACTATGCACACAAATTTTCAAACACAAGCACTTTGGTCATGGTAAAGCGCTATATATGTTCCTTAATCAAAATTAGGTTAAAAATAGAAGAAAAAATTGTAAAATTGAGCCAATTAAAACCTAACTTTCTAAAGACTTGTAAAAGTCAGAAAGATGATTTAAATTCCTTGGATTAAATTTAAGAATTAGAAATGATTGGGAATTAACAAGATTAGTTAATAAAAGGGTCAAACTAGATAGTTGAGCAAAAATATTTGTGAAAAATGTAAAATCAAAAGTTAAAATTTTAAAAAAAAAATATTTTTGTGATTTTAAAGCATTCAAGGAATTTAAACATATTTTCTTTGATTTTTACAAGTAGAGGAAGCTAGGTTTTAAAATGTTTCTTAAGGCCTAAGTAAGAAGAAAGGTCAAAAACCAATGTTAGTTTCTAAAAATTAGAAAGTAAAAGAAAATTGAAGTGTAAATTCAATTAAAAATCATAGAAAGCTATTTTAATACCTAAGAGTCAGTAAAACTATTTTTATGGAATTTTATTGTTGAAGGAAGATATCAAAAGAAAATTAATTGCACAATATGACAAAAAAAGTAAAGAAAATGATATTGTCAAAGATTGATTTTATTTTCTTATTACGAATTTTTGTAAAATAAAACAAAAATTATTTTTATGAAGTAGATTCAAAATGGAGCCTAGGGTATTTTTTGGTCATTTCTCAGATTAGTAAAATTCTAAAACCTTAATGAAGAAAAACCCTAATTGAATTAATTAGTTTATTTAATTCTGAAGAAAAAATAGATAAAAAAGAAATAAAATTCAGAATATGAAAATATAGTAAAAAAATAGGCCTAATATATTTTTTTGATAATTTTTGGGTAAGGGAAAATATTAAAACAAAATTAAGAAAACAATTAAAAATGTATTAAAAATTCAAAAATGCCAAGGCCTATTACACTTGTTAAAGCTCAAAAACTTTGTAAAAGAAATTCAAATCATGTTCAATGGATGCGCGCCATGTAATTGTCCCTGGGCTTGAACCATGCCCTAACATGTTTTGTTCAGTTTTACATGTTAGATTCAGATCATGATTTCTCCTTCATTTCTTGATGAAAACACACAAAATTGTGATTAAACTAAAGATCTCATAGAGTAGATTAATGTAGGATCAAAGATTTTCAAAAATTATGTACGGATCAGGGAGAAAAGCGTGAGTGAAAACTACTGAAATCAACATATTATGAACATATAAAAACATAATTCAATCAAGCTATTTCAGATTAATCGATCTCTCTTATTTCTCCACCAAATCTAAGAATCCAAACATCAAAGTTCATCAGCAGATTACAAGGAATAAGAATACGCTATTAGATTCTTCAATTGTTGCAAGAACAAAACGAAAATTAAACATGAAGTCACTGCAATAAGAAATTTGTACACAACTTTCAGAGAACGGTTTTAAGCTTCAATTTGCACATGAACGCTCATCAGATCTAAGATTTGTCCAGCTACGCTATCATACAAGATCTACATCTTAAAATGTAAGCATAAATTCAAATCGAAGTTCAAGATCAACTTACCTCAAGTGAGTGAAAAATAAATTCACTCTTGGCCTCTTAACTTGCAAGAAATCCAATGAACCTTTCTCTTTCACTCTAAATGTAGTGTAGTTGTGCAGAAATTGGAGCTTCAAGCAAAGAGCTTGAGAGAAAATACAAACGAGAAAATTTGGTTTCAAGAGAAAAGTTGAGCCTCGAGCAGAATTTCTAGAGATTTTGTATGAGTGTTCAGCAAGCTTCTCTTTTTAAATGAGAATGGATGAGAACTTATATAGTGCAATGAAGTGTTTTGAAGAAGTTTTGCAAGGGGTAGGACAATCCTTTGCAGTTTGGAGCCGTTGGGGATAATTTTGAAGCTTGCTGTGTTTTAAGCTCTCAATGGCTGCATTTTGATTAGTCTGTGACATATTAAGGAAGGCATCAAGGGATGAGGTGGCAGGAAACTTTTTTACTACAAGCAACATTAAATTCTTGCCAGAAGATGAATACAGTGACAACCTAGGAAAAAACTCATGAATATACCATTTTACTCATGCGTTTTTCCTGAAGTTGAGGCCTATGGAAAGCTGAAATATTGGAGTTTAAAGTTGTAGTTTATAAAAGTCCAAAATGATGCTTGCAAGTTGGTGGAAAATTGGTATGCATTTTAAAAAAATTGGCCTTGGTAAGTCTCGCGCGCGCAGATCACTAGCAAGTATGCATGGCAAGGCAACTTCATAAGACAACCTTCAAACCCTAATATTTCATCCAATAGTGATCCAAATTGAGTGATTCAAAGACCAAATTGTAGCTTACATTCCCAATTACAACTTATTTTTGAATTTAATTTTCAATTATCACTTGTATTAAGAGATAGAGCATAATGAATAGGGGCACACCATGTGTTTGTGAAAAAGTTGGCCTGAGCGTGCAAGCATGACTTGTAACTTGCCATCTCTCTGTCCTAAACTCCTAAGCTCAATAACTAACAAATGCTTCATTTTTGGGGCTTGAGCACACATTAACAAACTTGTAGTTTTTTCCCCATGCTTTCCAAGCATGTAGAGTTTGCCTTCATTGGATAAAAAATAAGAAAGTTATGGATGTCCAAAGTTCAGTACTATGGAGACTTAAAGACTTAGAAATTTTCTAAATGTCCAAATAACTTCATGAACAAGTTATATCCATTTTGACCTATTCTCTTGATTTTATGACACCAATGATCATGAAATATGAAAATAGGATACTTGAGTTGATAATTAACCAAAGGTCCACTTGGTCAACTTTGCCTTTGGTTGACATTTGATCAAAATGACCATTTTGCCCCTTTTGATCAATTGAACTTCTTTCATTCAACATTGGCACCCAATCTTTCAATCATAGGTGCTTATCAACATATAGAGAGGTGTGGAATTAAGTCTTCCCCAAAAAGTCAGAGATTTCTTGATTAAAATCAAAACCCTAATTTTAGTCCTCTGTGTTAGGAGATATTGACCAATTCTTCAAATCCCTCATTCTTCTAGAACAATTGAGAAATTATTTGAACAAAGATGTCTTATATGATGATGAGAAGGTAATACTTCACACTTTTTACTCTTACAAGCCTCAAACTCCTCAACTGATCAAAACCCTAATCTTGAGAAATGAACAATAGAAATGTGATTCTTCCCCAAACTTTGCAAATTTCCAACTTCTAATGATCATATGAGAAAAATGAGATGTATTGCAATATAAGAAATCATAGAGATTTTAAAGATTGAATATATGAGATCTTCTTTTGCACTGATTGACCAAACAAACATCTCTTATAGCCTGTAGAAGAACTTGGGAACCAAGATACCTTAATCCCATCATGAGAATGTATGAGTATGTATTATGAAGCATAAGCCATGAAAGGTAAAATGAAGAGGGAAAATTTTGGGGTGCAACAGTGACTTCTAAAACACTATCTTATTGAGAAGTACACACATGATCCTCTTTCTCGTGAACATTCTTTCTAATGTGCTTTAGCATGTTTCTGATTCTTCAGACAACAATCCTAAATCATATTAGGATTTCTTATCTACACACTCAATGAAACTATTAGAAACTGAAATTGATTCTCATCAAGTATATGTGTTGTTATCATCAAAACTTCAAGATTATGTTGTAGTAACAAATCTTGTTCTAACACTTTGAACTTCTAATTGATTGGAAACATGTGCAAATCTATTAGATTGTCTTAAATGCATTTATTTGTGTAGAATCATGCTTCAACAATTTTATGTTTTGATGATTACAAACATCATGATCAAGGCAAAAGGCATTATCAAAAAGAAGAAGAAAAAGTATCTACTCAAATGGACTTTTGGCATGCATGCTAAGTAACTCCTAAAGAAGACTTTGGTATTTGATCTTCATTATGGTACAAGACTCCAATTCAATATAGTATGTTACTATAGTGCTCAAAATATGTTTAATATTATGCATACATGTTTCATGGCTTTTAATAGAACTTGCATTGCATTTCCAAATCAATAAAAAGCTTATTTCACTTTTTCATACAGTGGTAACCGGTTACAGGTTACTGGTAATCGGTTACAGGCTTCAGCAATTCAAATTTCTTAACATTACCTGCATGGGTAATTGGTTACAGCCTTACGGTAACCGGTTATCGCTGATACGAATTTGAAAAACAAGGTTGTTTTGAATGCTATTTGTTTATTGCACTTGCCCATGAACCATTGCACTTCTATATTCATTTATAACCTTTTGAAAGGGTGCAATACTTATATATAAATCAAATATTTATGAAGTACAAAGACACACCAAATAACATCAATCACAACATACAATTCAACATTTTGTTTCTCATTTTCAAACAAGTGCATTGATTACTATTTTGATCTTGCATGAAACTTTTACTCTTACATTTTCAAATACATCATTAGAAAAGTTTCTTCATATGCATTGAGCACTTGTCTTCATTGAATTTTTGTCTTGAAAGAGAAAAGATCAATACTTTGTATTGACATTGATTATCAACTTTAATATCTACTTCAAGAAGTTGTTTCTAATCAGTTTTCCAAAGTAATTGTGGTATAACCTTGTTCTCCAGGTTCGTTGGAAGCAAGAGAGTATTAAGGGAGGATTGTTATCTTTCTACTTTGTATTGGTTACCTTGTTTTCAGGATTGTTAGAAACAAGTGTGTACACTAAAGAGGATTGTTCTTCATGTACTTGGTTAGATCTTAAAGGATATTTAAAGCCTTTGATCTCCCTATAGGTTAGATAGTAAGCATCACATTTGGATGTGGATAGGCTGTACGATAATTCTAACTATAGTGAAATCTCTTACATGTTGGTAAGGGAACTAGATGTACTCTCGGAATGTGAGGGGAACCAGTATAAATATCTTGTGTTCTTTATTTTCCGCATTTTATTGGTTTCATATTCATGCACAAACAAGAAAATAAGAACGTCATCACATAAAAGAATAAAAATATGCAATCCACTTTATTCAGCCCCGTCTTAGGCGCACTCAAAAACCAACAATTTGAAATTCCTTTTTAAGCCAACCTCTAGCTTATAAATAGTGGTCCCTTCCATCATTTCATTTCATCCAAAATCGTGTTTTGACATAACCCAATCTCTTTCTCTCTCTCACTAAACTTCTTTTTTACTTACTCTCACTAATACTTTAACCTTAGTGCCTTAGTGCTTTTGTGAGAAAAGTACTTTTTGTGAGTGAGAAATGAGGTGTAACTCTAGAAGGGTAGAGTTGTAAATTTTATCAAGGAACCTTCGTTTACACCTTGGTTGAACATAATATCCATTTAAGGATATTTGTTTGGGCTATAAGTTAAACTCGTAAAAGCTTTGGTTTGGGGATTGTGTAATCAAGCTCACACTTAGGTTCAGGTTTAGCTTATGGTAAAATCTCTTTAGCTTCTTGGTAATCTCGTGGTAAAAGATTGAATAAGGTTCGAGATTATCCCGATATTAAAATCACCTAGGTTATTGGTTAGCCCGTTTAAACCCAAGGTTTAAGATTTGCAAGCTCGATCCTGATAAAAGCTTGCAAGGTTTAAGAAGTTGAAGGTTAACCACTCTAAGATTCTTGTTTGTGGAAAGAATACTAACCACTTAAATCTACCTTGTGGAAAAGAGACTAACCATTCCTTTACAGTACCTTGGGTTACCGATATGGGTCAAGAGTCTCTTAGATATGGAACCATGTTTTGCAGGTTAAGTAATCAAGGAAGCTCTCGATAAAATGTTCTTAATGATGAATGTGATTTTGATAACGAAAACTAAAACAAGTACATGATAATGAAATATGAGTGTAATACGGTGGGAGAACTGACTTAGTTTTTTTGCGTTTGATCACTGTGATACAGTGGCAGAACCGACTGTTAATATTGGTTTTGTGTTTTTTGTTCATAAATGTCGCGGTAAGAAAGAGTCGCCACCGTCTTTTCTTTTATCCAACAAAGGAAAGGGTGAAAAGAACAGAAAAAGACCTTTTCGAGAGTTTTCTGAGAAAGAGGGTAGATTATGGAAAGGGAAGGTATTAGCACCCTTTCCATCTATGCTTTTCCATAGGCTCTTAGAGGTTTGCTCATTTTTCAAGATGCTTTTGTGCTTTGTGTTTGAAAATGTTTTGAAAACGCCTTAGTACGGCGAACTTTGTAATGTTTCTCGGGATAGTGGAAAAAATATACAAAGTGTTTTGAAATTGTTTTTGTTAAGTAGTTTTCTGTGTAAGTGCAAAATATTTGAGCAAACTTCTAACAGCTATCTACTTTGTTACTCGAAAAGGGTCGTTCTTTTCCTCTTTTCCTTTAGAAAGTGTTATCCTACTATTAGTGAGTAGGTAGCCTTGTCATTGGATATTGAGGGACAATTGAAGGGACGTTACAGTCACGAAGGCAATTTATGGAGACGCTTTAGCAATTCTGTTTTAGGGACTAGATCATTTATCGAGAAGGCAACTGTATGGTCATCGAGGGACTATGATCTTTTGATTTAAAGTATTCCTGCCCCATGACTGTTTTTTAAAAGGCAACCAAAGTGGGCGTACCCTAGAGGTGTACATGTGATAGTGTGTTGTGTTTCAGTTATTTTATCTTTAAACATTTAGGTGTTCTATCGTTTATTTTCAGATCTTGTCATGCAATCCTAGTTAGCATACATCTAAGCAGTTAATATATGTACATGAATTTAAAGTGTGGGAATTGTAAATTATACACTTATTACAAGGCTTCATGGAGGGGGATTATTTACATGTCCTAAATTGGGGGAACAAATCAATAAATATCCTAATTTTATCTATTACACCAGTAAACAGATACAATAATAGTAAAAATACGAAATTAAATAAACGTGTGCAAAGTAAAAGAAAATCTTTTTGTTATTTTTGGTATAAAAGAAAATAAGGCCCAAGTCTATTTAATTTTAATTTTAAGAAAAAAGATGTTAAAATAATTTATTTATTTATTTACAAAATTAATTTAGTTGGAAAAACAACTAGCCTAATATTTTTGTGATTTTGATTTTAATGTAAAAATAAAAAGAAGTCAATGAAAACAAAAATAAAATGAAAGGGACACCCTTCGATCAAGGGAGAAAAGGGGAGCTTCGATCCAAGGAGAGTTATGGTCTTTTCGGTTCAGAGGGAGAATAGATCTTTCGATCCAGAGGGAGAACGGACTTTTCAATCCAGAGGGATGTTGTCCTTCGATTCTGTGAAGGGGATGGGATTTCTGATCCAGGAGGAATGTTGCCTTTTTTTATCCAAGGAGGGAGTTTTTCTTCGAATTGAACCTACAAGGAAAATGCTGGCAAAAAAATAAAGATGCCGGACCTGGGTATCGAACCCAGGTCCTTCTCCCTAATTCGAAGCTTTTGTCCTCAGGCCTAAGCTTATTTTGACTTGAAACAGGCTATGCCATGAGTTTCGAAAGGTAGATCATGCCATGCCTTTCGATGGCGTGATTTTATTCCTGCATGATATCTTTGTGTATGATATGCTCATATAAACATAAATGCTATTAACAACACATATATACCAATAATAGGTATTTAAAAGGATTAGAAATGCAGTTTCAATTTGGGTAAGTCCTTACCAGCTGGAGATGCTTCGATCTGAGTGTGGCTTAGCTTGGAACAGATTCTTGGGAATCTCAAGAACACATATACCCTTCGTCTGGATTGAGGGTTCCTGCAAAGAAAACTAGTTAGAATTTTGATCCTGTCTATGATGGTGTGAGTATTCTCTTTTTTAGGAAATCTCCCCTTTTTTTATGCAATACTTGTGATCTCTTTATATAGAGGGGGTAGAGGGGACAAGAAGGAAAAGGTTTAAACAGACTTGATTATGTGTTTGAAAGCCGTGAATGAGTATTTGTAACATTGGCCAAACACATGGGATCTTGTCCTTTTTTTGAATTTTGAATGTCTGTGGATATGTTGGCCTTCGAATGCTCTCTTTCGAATGGGCTGATGGATTCCTTCGAATGGCCTTGATTAAGCTCCTTCGAACGGATCTGATGGAGCTCCTTAGAATGACTATGATTCATTTCCTTCGAATGGTTCTGATTCAGTTCCTTCGAATGTCACTTGTCCAAATACCAATCGGAGGGTATTTATTGAAATGTCAATCGAAGAGTCCTTTGCTACGCCAATCGAAAGATCTTGTCCATGCCAATCAAAGGACATGGTTAACATACATGTTGAAGCTGCCTTGACACAATGCCAAATCGAATTATCCCTTACCATGCCAATCGAAAGGCTTGGCCCAGGGTGCCAAATGAAAGGTTCTTTCATAATGCCAATCGAAGGCCTTGACACAATGCCAATCGAAAGGCTTGTCATGAGGCCAATCGAAAGGTATTTTGGAGATGCCAATCGAAAGGCATTTTGGAGATGCCAATCGAAGGAAACTTAAAAATATCACTCACAAATTTTCCTTTTCTTTAGGCAAAGGTTTGTGACCAACCATGCAGGGGAAGACCTTGGCAAACATGAGAGGGCAAATTTTGGGGTACAACAGTCGCAATTTTTGTGGATAGCAAGAGTCACCACCGACTTTTCTTTTATCCAATAAGGAAAGGGTGAAAAGAACGGGAAACACCTTTGAGATATTTTCTTGAGTTCGGGCGGTAGATTATGAAAATGGAAAGTGTTAGCATCCTTTTCATCCAAAGTTATCTATGGGCTCTTAGTTGCTTGCTAGATCACTTTTGAAATTGCTTTGTTTGAAATGTGTTTGTGGTGGGTTTTGAAAGTATTTTTGAAAAGCGTCTTCGTTTAGGAAAACTTTGTAATGATTCTCGTCTCTGTAAGAATGCATACAAAGTGTTGGACTTTTGAAAATATTTCATGTTTTGAAAGTGTTTGGTGTGTTTGAAAATATGTTTGTTTTTTGAAGATGGATTGTGAGCAAGCAACTAAGAACGTTCTTCTTACTCAAAAGTCTTTTGTTCATTTCTTCCTTCCTTTGATATTGCTATCTTACCATTGATTGGTAATAAGCCTCATCTTTTGATGTAAAGGGACGGGCGTGGGTCATCGTATATTCATGAATAGCAATGTTGTGAGATATCTTAACATTTCTTCTTTAAGGGACTAAGATCATTTGTAAGGCAACATTCGTAGTGTCATCGAGGGACTGTGATCTTGTATTTTTTATTATTTTTGCCAAGATGTCTCACATGCATATTGTGACTATTTTCTCAAGGCAACAAGTGGAGTTAACCCTAGAGGTGTAAGTATGCAAGTGTTTATTTTTTCATGCTTGGTTTTGTCTTGCATTAAGGTTTTCTAAGTATTGATTTTATCTTTCCATACAAACCCTAATTACTAGCATTTATATGAAAGCGGTAAAGTATGGAAAATAAATGTCCTACGCTATTACAACCATTTTGGGGATGGGGTGTACAAATTTATAAATGGGGATTGCAAGAAATTAAATCCTAATCATCTACTATAACCATATTGAACTTGAATAATATACAAGAAATGAAATATATAATGTACAAGGAATATAAAAAGAAATGGATTTTGTTTTGGAGTTTTGTTAGGAAAATTGTTTTGACTTAATTAACCTAAAGGGATGTGATTAATAACAAAATAGGAAAATTAATCCTAAGTTAAAAGGAAATCAAATTAATCAAGAAATCATTTTTTAGGGTTTTTTATGTAAGGCTTTTGGTTAATTAAAATAAATATGAAAATAAAATATTTTGTGTGATATTTTTACATATTCATAAAATAGACATCGTAAATAAATAGTATGCAAAAAAAATCAACTCAAAAGGAGTTGTTTTGATTGGTTGGAAAAATTTTGAAGTTTGTTAAAAAATGAAAACAAACAAGTGATAAAAAATTGTTTTGGTCCTGCCAAGGTTTGAACCCAGGTTCTCCATACCTTCCATTCAAAACAGCCAACACTCAATATGTTATAAACCTGCATGTTAATTTGTAAAAAATGACAAAATAAATACAAAAGGTCTCATTGGGGCTCGAACCCATGACCTTCTGCATTGCAAGGCTTTAGTGCACGCTGTTTGTACCACTGGGGTGGTCGGTTTCATTCGTTAGTTATACAACTTGCATTAAATATAAAATGAACTCATTTCTGAAAATTTGAACATGGATTCATCTTCTTCCTTCGCGGGTGGAGGGATGTATAACTCCATTTTTAAGCTTCGAAATGCTTAGCCAAATCGAAAGACGTAAGTATCAAACCTGCCTAAATTTTGAATATGAATCTAACCACATAATTTTCAATATTTATGGGTCGAGGGTTAGCATGAATTTTGTTCAGTACTAAAACTAAAACCTAACTGATCAGAGAAGAAATTCTCAATGTATAAGCAAAGATAATCAAAACTATGGACATGTTCAGCTTCCTAGACATGATATCTACATCTTTTCTTCAAAATGTATATACAAATGATGCTTGAATGAAGAGTTCCAAGTTTTAAAAACTTACCTCTTGGACTGAAATTGGAAGGACTTCTACACGAATTCCAGAAATGGTTTGATGATGGATTAAGCTTGCATGGACCTCTCTGAAGCTACTCCAATTGCTAGAATATCTTGTAGCTTGCTCAACTGTTTTGGACAAGTCAAGTTGCAAAGGTGGATTTTTTTGAAAATGGTGGATGAGGAAGAAGGAATTACAGAGGTGGTTTAAGGGCTGAGATAGTGTCTATGTGGTATATAGATGATGTTCGAATGGAAAAACTGGAAAATGCACGAAGGATTTTGGAGTTGGCTCTTCAAAGTCAGAAATGGTAAGCAATGTGGCTTTGGATGCAGATTCTGAGTTCAAGAAGTTTTGAGAGTGTTCTAAGGATGGTGTATGGAAGCTTAGTGAATCTAAAGGCCAAAAAAACGCACAGAGGGATTTGAGATTTTATGTGTAAAGTTAGAATGTGTCAAGTTTTGTGCTTGTGTGCAGGTTTTGAGTTTTTAGGAGTTTGGGAGTGTTCTAAGGCTGGTAATCTCTCTCCCTTTTATGTTGCAAATAAATGTCTCTATTTATAGGGAAGAGGTTTGACATCTTGTAGTAACCAGATTTTTGAGATAACATGTTATGGTTTAGTTGAAAATGAAAATATCAAGTTGAATGGATTTTCATGGTTCCAAAGTTCAAGTACATGCATGGCCTGATGTTTGTTGGGTGTAGGAGAATTGATTCATGCTTTTGATATTGCTTGCAATCAGAGATAAAGGTCACAAGGCTCAATGCATTGACATTTTGCATAAAGCTTACTTTTCTAAAATGGAAATGGCAACTTTGTGCCATTAAGGGAAAATTGGCTTGGACAATTTTTTAAATACTTGGGTAAGATCTTAATTCATCATGTAAACAATTAATTATGGAGTGAAACACAAGCATTGAGGCCTGCAAAGCAAGATCTTGTAGCATGGCCTATGGATTCTGTCTTCAACTTGATTCCTTGAATTGAATACTTCGTCCTTTCGTTTTGATCAAATAGATCCACAACTTTCGACCAAACTCATCAACAGACAAAAAAATATTTGTGTCCACCAATTGCGTGTTCTTCAAATAGACCACATTCATCTGAATGTACCATTTTTAGTATGCAAGATGATCTCATTGGCATAGTCGAAACGAAAGAATTCTGCATTGCTTTCCTACTAAACAAACTTCACAAAGTTTTTTTAGGCATCTCAAGACTTGGAATACCAATAACCATATCTTGAGTAATCAGTTGATTAAGTGGTCAAAAGTTTAAATATCCAAACTTCAAATGCCACAACCAACTATCCTTGTGGATCGAAGCAAGTATGAAGATAGACTTATAATTCATAGTGTCGAAACTATGTACGTCGAAGGGTTTAGAGGTGGATCGAAATAGGTTGCTCGAAGGAAGTTGTGATGCAGTGGGAGAACTGACTTGAGGTTTTGCGTTTGTGTTTGCAAATGTTTCGGTTTAGCAAGAGTCGCCACCGACTTTTTATTTTATCCAAAGGAAAGGTCAAAAAGCACAGGAAAGACCTTTGAGATGTTTTCTTGGGTTCGGGGGGGTAGATTATGAAAAGGGAAGGTGCTAGCACCCTTTTCATCCATGGTTTTCCATGGGCTCTTAGTTACTTGTTTAGATCACTTGCTTTTGCTTTTCAATTGTTTGAAATGGTGCTTTGTGTGTGGTTTTGAAAATATTTTGAAAAGAGGCCTTTGTCTAGGCAACCTTTGTAATGATTCTTGTTTGAATATATACAAAGGTGTTTGTCTTTTGAAAAATATTTCAATGTTTGAAAGTTTGTTTTGGGAAATGTTTTGAAATTGTTTTGAAATTGTGTGATAGTTTGAAAATAGCAAGGATGTTTGCAAGTTTTGATCAAGTAACTAGGAGTTGTCTACCCTACTCAAAGATCTTTCCTACACATTTTTAACCCTTTGACATTGTTGTTTTACCATTGTATTTGGTAAAGAACCTTGTGTTTGGATGTTAAACGGGACAAGCGCGGGTCATCGTATGACCATGATAGCAATTGTGCTAAGTATCTTAGCAAGTTTTTCTTTTAGGGACTAGATCATTTTTGTATAGGAAACCAAGATAGCGTCATCGAGGGACTATGATCTTTTTATTTTGATTGATTTTGCCAAGATACCTAGCATGCATACCATGGCCATTTTTAAGGCAATAAGTGGGTGAAACCCTAGGGGTGCTTGTGTGCATTGTGTTGTCATTTTTCATGCCTTTTTTTCTAGTATTAGTCAAGCTACTTGTTTTAATTTTGGTTATCATACAAACCCTAATTTTTACTATCATGCATATTAAAGCGATAAAATGCGTAAAAGTAAATCTACAACTATTACAACATTATTATGGGGAGGGGGATACAAATTTGAATAGGGGATATTTTGCACAAAAATAAAACCCTAAATCAACTATTACAACCATATTGAATTCATTGTACAAATAATAAATTGACAATTATTTAAATATGCAATATATTACAAATATGCAAAAAAAAAAATTTTGTATTTTATTTTATGTATGTAAAATAAATTATTTAATATCCTAAAAATAAAAGGAAAATAAAAATAACTATTTTTGAAAGGGTAGAAACCCTAGTTTTTGGTTTAACAATATATATATATATATATATATATATATATATATATATATATATATATATATATATATATATATATATATATATATATATATATATATATATATATATATATATATATATATATATATATATATATATATATATATATATATATATATATATATATATATATATATATATATATATATATATATATATATATATATATATATATATATATATATATATATATATATATATATATATATATATATATATATATATATATATATATATATATATATATATATATATATATATATATATATATATATATATTATTTATTTATTTATTAACAAGAATATAAAATAAAAATATATACAAGAGTGTTAAAAAATTAAATGTGTGAGAAAAATATTATTTAAGTAGATAAATAATAAAAATAAAAATATATAATATTTTTTGTATTATTTATGAATTTATTTTAAGAAAATAAAAGTATATATTATTTAATAACTATTTCTATGTCCAAAAAATAATAAAAATAATAAAATAAAATGTGAAAATTTAAGAAAATATTTTTAGTGATTTTTTATATTTAGAAAAAATAAATAAAAGTCAAAAATGAAAATAGAAATAGAAAAATATATAAAAATAATCAAATGGGCCAAGGGGGTGTAAACAACAAGCTAGGGGGTGCAAATAGCAAGCCAAACCAAAGCCCAACCCAATATCACTTCATCCCTGTCCTTGTGAAACAGAAAAAAGCGCGCCCTTATTCAAATTCGTATCTCCTGCATTTGTGCTTAAAAACAAAAACTTGCAACATGAAAGTTATAGAGCATTAAACCACGATTCTAACCATATAAAAAACTTGATCTAACTCTCAAAGACCAGAGAGAATTTATCTAGCCCTAAATCTTGACCTAGTTTTTTCAGAAAGTTCAAATATTAAATACTCCTAGCTCAGTTAACATAAATGAATTATATGCATATGTACAGCTCAAGGGCAATGAGGACTACATTTTTTCTTCACAAACCTAAGCCTAATGATTCCTAAATAGAGAGATAGAAGTTTGAGAAATACCTGTTTCAGTCAAGCTCGAGTATGGCAATGCAGGGGTTGTGAGTGAGGCCTGAGATACTTATGAGCTTGCTTGAAGTTCCTTTGAGCTTTCCCAATGCTTAGCTAGCTTTGAACTTGCCTGAATCTTCTTGTAGAACTCAACCTGCAAATTTAGAATTTGAAAATAGTGAAGGGTTTAAATGGAGTTACAGTGACTTGGGAATGGTTGGGATATCTTAGGTATGTTGTATGGAGTATGTTGGAACTGGTTGCAAGCAAAACGCACGAGTGGATTTTGTTTTGGAAATCAAACTGCAGAACCTGCCCTGTTTTGACAAGAACTTGTGTTCTGGTGTATTTGGATGTTTGAGAACTTACTAGCTCGTGTTTTTGGCTTGGTGTGTTAGGTAAAACTTGGTTGAAATGAATACTAAGCTTGGTTATATCAGATTCACAAGATATGGACTTTTGGCACAATGACTTGCTTTTGAAGTAAAAGTGAGAAGTGACAAAGGCAAGGTTGTACAGGCCTGTATCCTAGCTGCAAAAAGTTGGTGAACTTTGCCTGATATTAGGGGACTTTGTTTTCAGCAAAAGGCTTGGTGCAATGCTCAAGAGAAACAAATTTGCAAAAGTTGTGCTTTATGGAAATGGTATTGTTGCCTTTTTGCCAAAAATGGATTAATTCAATGTGTAATCTTCTAAAGCTTAGAAAAAAGCCTTAATCCATTGTGTTTGTATTAAATTTTTGAGTGTGGAAGGGTTTAAGGACCTGTAAGCAAGTATAAGCAAGGTTGGACAGAATTTGCAACTTGTATCAATGTGCAAAATGCCTTGGCCAAAAATGATATTTTCCCATTTTCAATCCTTCGATTATCCCTAACCACAAATGATTTTGGAGAGTTCTTGAACATTTTGGAAAGCTTGTAACATGCTCTACATTCCTTTTTTGAAATGCATTTTGAGATTCTACTTGGAACTATGTGAAAAATTACCATGAAGATAGGTCAAAATCCTGCCTAAACTAGGGCAAAATTTCACTAAGTTAGAAAGTTTTTGGACCCTTATTCACAAAATGATAACTTGTGATCCAAGTATATTTTGGGAAAACTTTGTGAATCAAAGTTGTAGATTTTGTGGAGGAATACAACTTTCATGTTGGAAGTTTTCTTTGAATCCAATTGCATCATGGTGAAAAAGTTGGGCAAAGTTGGGAAAAAATAAGAAATTTACATAACTTAGAAAATTTCTAAGTTATGAAAATTTTCAATCTTAAACCCTAATTTCCAAAATTAGGTTTCTTGGTGAACAAGTTTCATGTTTTTACACATCTTGGTGAAAAATGACCCTTGGCACTTGATTTTGACCAAAAAGTCAAAGTTTGACTTTTCAGTATACAATTGATTTTTGATCAGTTGATTGGAAAATTCATTTGTCAATCCAATGCATTTGAGATCTTTTGAACCTTGTGAATAGGTAAAGATAATGCCATTGAGTCCTTGAATCCATGCTTGAACCCAATTGGCCATTGGCTAGGTGAAAAATTAGAAATTGCCCTTCTGTAGTCAAAAACCTAAAAATGACCATTTTGCCCTTTTGATGATCTGATCAAATTTCTTGAGGAATTATGGTACAAACTTGATCAAATGGTTCATATGAGTTTATAATGTTGATGTGGATCAAAAATTATGAGGTTTGACTGTAAATTGGCCACAGTTGACTTTTTCCCCAATACAGATGATTTTTAGGTCAACTGCCCAATTGATTGGGAAAAAATTTGATTCAAGGCTTGAAACTTGGTATGGGAAATCTTATAAGTCCAAAATGAAGTATGAAAGTCACATGAGGCATTGGAATTCCAAAAATCCATGTGCAAACTCAAACCCTAATTTCAGGTCAACAATGCAAGGAGATGTCTTGAGCAGAGCAAATTATAATCCTGTCTGGAGTCCAAAGAGTCTTGTGAGGGGAAATCTTGATAAAATGAGAGGGAAAATTTTGGGGTACAACAGCTGCCCCTGTTCAATCTTCTTGAACCTGAAGAGTTAGATTGGCGAATTTTTCCGTTCGTGACTCGAAGGTAAAAGATGATTGGACACTAGAGTGCTCGTAAATTTGTACTCGTCAAAATGTAATTGAGTAAATGGGCTTAAAGATGCCATTTGGAGAGGTTGATAGAATCTTGTTGGAGATGGGCTTAAAGATGCCATCCAAAGAAGTGTCGATCGCATAAAATATTCCTTTGCGAGAGCCCGTATACCTGTTGTTGAGGAGGACTACGCCGGGGAATGCTGGTCTCTGTCGTGGTAGAAATAGAATTTTAGGAGCTTTAGTCATCCGTTATTCTACTGGGGAATCATCTGTGGGTTGAAGGGGTGAAAATGAACTGCTATCTGGTCGTGCTCCAGGCTTTTCAGTGACTTACTGGGGGATGAGATTAAACTTGCTATCTGGTTGTTCTTCAGGCTTCACAATTTCTCAATTCTTATCTGGTCGTACTCCGGACTTTAGAAGGAATTAAGTTGTTATCCGGTCGCCTCCGGGCTTCAACTTGAATTTATAGCACACTAATATCCGGTCGACTCCGGGCTTCTTAGTAGTTAGCCAAGTGAACTACTATTTGGTCAAAATCCAAGCTTTACAGTATCTTAAACTGTTATCTGGTCAAAATCCAGGCTTCACAGTCTTGTATTGCTATCTGGTCGAAATCCAGGCTTCACGATACCTTACTTCCTATCTGGTCAAAATCCAGGCTTCAGAAGAAAATCAAATGGTTATCTGGTCGCCTCCGGGCTTCCCTTTGATTTTGGGGCCTACTAATGTCCGGTTGAATCTGCGCTTCAAAGTAATTGGCTGAGTAAACTGATTTTTTGGTCGAAATCCAAGTTTCACTGTGTACCTCACTGTTATCTGGTCAAAATCCAGGCTTCACAGTGTTTTGTAGAGATCAAGATACTATTCGGTCGAACCCGAGCTTCGTAGCTTGAACTTAAGGTGTACCACAATCTGGTCGATTCCAGGCTTCATGGTGCTTCATACTGCTATCTGGTCGATTCCGGGCTTTACAATAATTTTTTGGGGACTCAACTATTTTCCGGTCGATCTTCGGGCTTCAGTATGATCAAGATATTATCCAGTCGAATCCGGGTTTCGAAATTTGAACTGGAACAGGAATCTGAGCATTGTTTTGAATAAGCAATAGAATAGCATCCGTGTCTGGAGCATCTCTAAGTTGTATTTGAACTTTGAACATTCGTTACAGATAGTTGTTAATTTTATCTTGAAAAGTGTGAAATGTTAGCTGAAACACGAAATTATTTTGCATGAAATGTATGATGCAATATATGTGTTTTATCAATGTTTATGATATATGAATGTAATGTATGCGCATGTAAGCTGATTAGCTGTCTTGCTGAGGAAAATAAATACTTCATAGCTGTAGATAATAAAATCTTTGACTGCTGCCGAGGAAAATAACTCCTTGACCGCTGCTGGAGATTTGAAACCTTTGACAACTCGCTGGGATTACCAAAACTTTGACAACTTCTGTGGGGATGTGAGAATCCTTCATGACTTTCCTGGGGATGTAGGGATCCTTTCAAGTCTTTGGAAGTTGGAAGATGATAGACATTCTGTTGTAAAAATAATGCCAAGTGCTGCTTGAGAAACCTGCTTGGGGAATCCCGGGAACCTTGATGACTGTGGCTGGGGATTGAGAATCTTCTATCTGTTGGGAAATAAGAATAACTCTGCGAGGAGAAAATTTATTCTGTTGGGGAGTTTTAGGAGACTTTGTGGGGAATAGCTATATTGCTGGAGAGTTTTCAAGAGCTTGGGTTGTATGACAATCTACTGGGGAATTATCCGAAGCTGTCGTCTGGTTAGCTGTCAGGCTTCAAAGCAAATTGCTGGGAAATTATCAGGTTCTAAGATAACTTGCAGGGGAATTATCTGGTTTTCAGACAAATCTCTGGGGAATTGGAGGAAACCTGATGGTTTTCCGCCGGGGTTTGAAGTTTTGGACTCTGTTGGGGAAGAAAGTTTCATCTTCGTTGAGGATCTGTAGTTCAAAGTTTTTGGCTCCGCTGGGGATTGGGAGTTTGAAAACTTAGCTCTGGTGGGGATTTTGAATTTTAACTCCGCTGGGGATAAGTTCTTTCAAGATTCTAGCTCCGCCAGGGATCTAGATGATGTACAGCAGGGGATTTCTCTTGGAATAGCCTAAAGACATCTTCCTATACTTTCAACCTGTCAATAATTATTCTTTCTCATTTCTTTTATTTGTAAATAGTGATTATATTCAAATGCATATGCTCATTTAATAAATCATTGGACGTTTTCAAATAAAACACATGTGCAAAAAAGAAGAAAAGGCAAATAGTTTTCTGCACTTTGAAGTATCTTTGTATTAACTTTGTGTAAGTATTTTGTACAAAGGAGACAAACATCCTAGTAAGAGAAAGTTGTCGTAAAAAATGAGAAAAATTTATACAAAGAAAGATGGCTATGTGTAAAAATTCCATGGGGGTCCCATTCTGCTATAGCCTTTGTAACTCTGAATATCTTGTCCATTTATTGCTTCGTCCAAAGAGGATTGAGTTGATCAGAAGCCTGGAGGTTGTCTGTGAAGAGATTGTCCTTAAAGTGATCCGACGAGACATAGTCATACACTTTAATTCCCTAACTTTTGCCTGGACCGCCCTTTCGGGTTTTCGATCCACCGGGAAACCCCTTTTTTTCCCAAGTCGCCCTTTCGGGTTTTCAACTTGCCGGGTCGTTTAGATTTTTTTTATTTATCCCTAATTTTTGCCCGAACCACCCTTTCGGGTTTTCGATTCACCGGGATGCCCATTTTTTACCAAGTCTCCCTTTCGAGTTTTCAACTTGTCGGGTCGTTTATGCGTAGTATCTTTTGATTATGTCTGCGTTCGCAGGGTGCGGCAGATCGTCGCCGTCTGTGGTGGTTAATATCATTGCTCCACCAGAAAATATGTTTTTGATCACAAATGGTCCCTCGTAGGTAGGAGTCCATTTGCCCTTGGGATCACTTTGCGGCAAGATGATCTTCTTGATTACAAGGTCCCCGACTTAATATACCTGGCATCTGACTTTCTTATTGAAAGCCTTGATCATTCTTTTCTGATACGCCTGACCATGGAAAACAGCAGTAAGTCGCTTTTCATCAATCAAGTTAAGTTGATCAAGCCGGGTCTGAATCCAATCGTCTTCACTCAAACCAGCATCTTTCATGATTCTCAAGGAGGGAATCTGAACCTCGATAGGTAAAACAGCTTCCATGATGTATACCAAAGAAAAAGGTGTTGCCCCTGTTGAAGTGCGTGTCGTGGTACGGTACCCGTGCAGAGAAAACGTTAACATCTCATGCTAGTCCTTGTAGGTGACTGTCATCTTTTGAATGATCTTCTTGATATTTTTGTTTGCAGCTTCGACATCACCATTCATCTTTGGCCGATAGGGAGATGAATTGTGATGTTGAATCTGGAACTGCTCGCACAAAGCGGTGATCATAGTGTTGTTCAAGTTTGTACCGTTGTCGGTGATGATTCTATCGGGAATGTCGTACCGGTAAATAAGGTTCTGCTTGATGAAGCGGGCAACCACGTTCTTTGTAACGGATGCGAAGGAAGCTGCTTCGACCCACTTGGTAAAGTAATCAATGGCCACCAGAATGAAACGGTGTTCGTTCGATGTTGTAGGCTTGATCTCTCCAATCATGTCGATTCCCCACATAGCGAATGGCTAGGGAGCTGTTAAGACATTGAGAGGAACCGGAGGTATATGTACCTTATCCGCATAGATTTGACATTTATGGCATGTTCGGGAATGTTGATGACAGTCAGCTTCCATGGTAGACCAATAATAGCCTGCCCGCAGAATCTTCTTAGCCATCGTATGTCCGCTAGAGTGAGTGCCAAAGGTACCATTGTGTAATTTAGCCATAATCTGCTCAGCCTCAATCTTGTCCACACAACGGAGCAGAATGCAATCATGATTGCGCTTGTATAGGATACCATTTCTCAGGAAGAACTTAGCTGAGAATCTCCTTAAGAACTTTTTGTCGTTAACGAAAGCTCCTTCAGGGTATTCTTGAGTTTCGAGATACCTTTTGATATCATGAAACCATGGTCGGTCCACTACCTCTTCGGTATTAACCTCGTGACAATGTGCAGGTTCGTCCATTCGTTCAATGGTGATTTGGGGAGCCTCATTATCCCAGTTAAGTTTAAACATGGATGACATTGTAGCTAGAGCATCCGCTAGCTGATTCTCTTCTCGCGGGAAGTGCTCGAAGGTAATCTGCTCGAAATGTGGTAAGAATGCCAGGACATGTTCTTTGTAAGGGATGAGGTTTGGATGTTTAGTATCCCACTCTCCTTTGATTTGACTGATAACCAAAGCTGAGTCCCCAAATACAATCAAAGATTTGATTCCCAAGTCAATAGCAGCCTTGAGACCAAAGATACAAGCTTTGTACTCGGCCATGTTGTTGGTGCAGCTTAAGCAGAGTCTGGCAGTGAAAGGTGTATGGAAACCTTTAGGAGAGATAAGTACAGCACCAATACCGTTACCAAATGCATTGGAGGCACCATCAAAGTACAGGGTCCATCGGGATCCTTGTTTAGGTCCGTCATATGGTCTGAAGTCCTCAATGTTGTCCAAAGTCATAATGTCCTCGTCGGGGAAGTCGAACTTCATGGATTGGTAATCTTCGACAGCTTGATGGGCCAGATGATCGGCTAGCACACTCCCCTTTATAGATTTTTGGGTTGTGTACTGTATATCATACTCGGTGAGGATCATCTGCCACCTAGCTATTCTTCCAGATAAAGCAGGCTTCTCAAAGATGTACTTAATCGGATCCATATTAGAGATCAGCAAAGTGGTATGAGTCAACATATACTGCCTTAGCCGGCGAGCAGCCCATACCAAAGCGCAGCAAGTTTTCTCGAGCAGTGAGTATCAGGTCTCACAGTCGGTAAACTTTTTGCTAAGGTAATAAATGGCATGCTCTTTTCGGCCAGACTCGTCATGTTGTCCCAGTACGCACCCCATTGAATTTTCTAAGACAGTCAGATACATGATTAGCAGCCTTCCTTCGACGGGTGCCATCAAGATAGGAGGTTCTAGCAAATACTCCTTGATTTTATCGAAAGCAACTTGACAGTCATCATTCCATTTGACCACCTGATCTTTCTTCAACAGCTTGAAGATTGGCTCACAGGTAGATGTTAGGTGAGAAATGAACCTTTCAATGTAGTTTAGGCGTCCCAAGAAACCTCTGACCTCCTTCTCAGTGCGAGGGGCAGGCATTTCTTGTATAACTTTGACTTTCGCAGGATCAACCTCGATGCCTTTATTACTGACGATGAAACCCAAGAGTTTACCGAACCTGACTCCGAAAGTGCACTTGTTAGGGTTCAGTCTGAGCTTGTACTCTTTCAACCTGACAAACAGCTTTTGCAAATGGTCGAGGTGTTCTTCTTACGTTTGTGATCGTGCTATCATGTCGTCTATGTAAACATCTATCTCAAGATGTATCATATCATGAAACAAAGCCATCATGGTGCGTTGATAGGTTGCCCCGACATTCTTCAGTCCGAATGGCGTCACTTTATAGCAGAACGTACCCCATTGTGTAACAAAAGTAGTTTTCTCCATGTCTTCAGGGGCCATTTTGATCTGGTTGTACCCCGAAAATCCGTCCATGAAAGAAAATACCTTGTGTTAAGCTGTGTTGTCAACCAAGATGTCAATGTGCAGCAGTGGAAAGTCATCTTTAGGGCTAGCCCTGTTTAAGTCTCTGTAATCCATGCACATTCTGACTTTGTCGTCCTTCTTAGGCACGGGCACAATGTTAGCAACCCATTGTGGATAGGAAGTAACAGCAAGAAATCTGGCATTGAACTGCTTCATCACTTCAGCTTTGATCTTTTTAGACATATCGGGCCTCATGCAGCGAACTTTTTGTTTAAGTGGTGGACAGTCTTCTCTTGTAGGGAGATGGTGAACCACAATATCTGTATCAAGTCCCGGCATGTCTTCATATGACCAGGCGAAGATCTCAACATATTCATTCAATAGCTGAATTAAGCGATCCTTGACACTTGGCTCTAGGATGGCACCCACTCTAACTTCTTTTCTGTCTTCCTCTGTTCCCAAGTTGATTGTCCCTAACAACTCCTCATGAGGTAGAATAGCCCTTTCTTCCTGTTGTAGTAGTCTAGCCAATTCTTCGGGCACTTTACAGTCTTCGTCACCTTCGTATTCGGCATGGTAGACCAGATCTTTAGAGTCACTGAAGGCAATAGAAGAGTTGTTACCCATGGAATCCGGAATGGATGGGTACCTGCATTGGTGAGTGTGGGTGTGTGTAAGGGATAGCCACCTTTAAACAAATGAAAATGTAAAAAGAAAGAAAATGAACACAAAAGTTTATATGTGAAAACGTCCATGATTCATTAAAATGGCATATGAAGATGAAAAATCAAACCCTTACAAATGGACCTATATGCCTCGGGTAAGGAACAAGGTAAAAAGTGTACGAATTGTTTAAGAATTATTACAAACCAACATAAATGTTTGAAAGATAAATGACTGATTAATGAAAGTAATGGGAATAAAGTCCTTTGCCTCCCAATTACATAATCCTCCTTCAACGGTAGGGAAAATCCAGTCTTCTAAATTTCTCTCCTCTTCACCATCCTCCAAAGCATTGACTCCATGATGGGTGATCTTCAATGGTGGTCCTCCAGCCTGGGAGCGACGCACAGCCTTTTGAGCAGAAGCAGTGAAGCCCAAGTCGAATTTATTAGATTTGAATGGAAAATCGGGAAGCTGTCCCCAGATTGTGCTTCCTCCTTCTTCAATCACAACCTTTGCATCTTTGAGTGACGACATCCGAGACACAGGTTTGGTAATCATGGGTACAGAAGACACTGTCTTGGTTGCTTCAATCTCTTCATAAACTTCCTCGAAGTGCTGAAATGGGGTTTCGATGAATTCAACATCCAATTCCACATAGCGAAAAGAATTAAGATGGCTTATCATGTATTCCTCTTCGCCGAGAACAGTTACAATTTTTCCCTGGACAGGGTACTTGAGCTTTTGATGCAGAGTTGAAGTGACGACTCCAGCATGATGAATCTAGGGTCTTCCCAACAAGCAAGAATAGGAGGGACGGATGTCCATGACATAGAATATGGAGTTGAAGGTTTCAGTTCCCACTTTAATCGGGATGTCCACCTCCCCGTGGAACATCCTTTTAGAACCATCAAAGGCTCTGACAATGATGTTGCTGGGCTTCAAGGTTAGGCCTTCACAATCCAACCTATCCAATGCCTTCTTCGGCAAGACATTCAACGAAAAACCAGTGTCTACCAGAACGTGTGCTAGAGTAGCCCCTCTGCATTCTACCGAGACATGCAAAGCGTCATTATGTTTTCTCCCTTTAGATGTTAAATCGGCATCGGAGAATCCTATACTGTTGTCAGCTGTTAGGCTAGCTACGCATTCCTGGAACTGATCCGCGGAGGTTTCCTGGGGCATATGGGTCGTCTTCAAGAATTTGATCAAAGATTTGGCATGAGCTTCTGAACAAAGCAGCAGTGCCAACATAGAGATTTTTGAGGGGGTTTTCCCCAGTTGCTCCACAACATTATAATCGTTTCTCTTGATTATTTTCAAAATCTCTTCCATTTCTTTCTGAGTGGTTTCAAGGATGATCATCGGCTGAGCCCTCGTCCTGACGGGCTCTTCTTGGATCCCTTTCCCTCTATCATCAACAACAGCAGAGGGGACAACCATAGGAGTTATAACTTCTTCAATAATTGGAGTTCTCGCGGATATGTTGACCGGTACAGGAGTAACCTTAGGAGCGGCTGAGGGTCCGAAGATTTCCTTTGGAGGCGCAATCTCCGGAGAGAAAATTCTTCCACTGTGGGTGATTTTACTCATTCCAACAATGTTTCCAATGTCGGAAGTCTCTTCATCAGAACTCTCTTCAGTTAATTCAAATTGTTTAACACCGTGGTAGAAGATCTCTCCCCCATAGTTCCACAGTATTGATTTGTTGGACTGGTACGGGATAGGCCCCGACATAGTTATCTTCAAAGGTACAATCTTCGGATCGGATGTAATCTTAACAGGTCTTTTGGAGACCTTGGAAAGATTGGCAGATATGGTAATTATCGAAACATCATTGACAGGAGTCGGCGTAACAGGAGTCTTTTCAAAAAGGATTTCTTGATTATCCATTAGGCGTTGGATGCCTAACTTCAACAACAGACAGTCGGTTGGTAAGGAGGAACAAAGGTAGCAATCTTATTCATAGCTTGGGAAAATCCCAGCCTTCAACAAATTCAGCTTGATTATCGGTAGCGGAGTCATCAAATCATCAACAGTAGCAACAAAAAGATCCTCTTCAACAGCATGGACATTGTGACCATGTTTTGGCATCAGAGTAGAGATCACGTTAGGCTTTTCAGGGGCGTCAAATTCAACTTCTTTAGCATCTATTAAATCCTAAATCTTATTTTTGAGGGCCCAATAATGGTTGGTGTCATGCCCCAGGCTGTCTGAATGATAAGCACATTTGGCGTTGGCATGGTAGTAAGGAGAACTTGTATTTGGATTCTTCGGGGCCTCTCTCAAAATGGTAAGGTTTAACTTCAGGAGATGGGGAAGAATCTGAGCGGGAGTCATGTTTATCTGAGTGAATTGTCGTGCCGGCCTTTCCACCCTTGCTTGGTTGGTTCTGGGTTGACTGTTTCGAGGTTGATCAGCTGCAGACTTCTGAATCATTACGGCCCCCACCGCTGGCCGACGCTCAACTCTTCCTTGACTTCTTTGGGAGTAGACAGCTGAGACTTCTTTCTTTGCTGGAAAGGTCTTTTTGATGGTAGCGAAAGAAGATGCATCCTTTTGAATTTTCACGCTCTTGATTCCGGCTTCAACTCTTTCACCAGTCAGAATTAACTCAGTGAACCCCGCAGACAAACTTCCGATCAAGTGATTAAAGAATGGACCTGACAGGGTCCCCAAAAACATATCCACAAGCTCTCTCTCAGACAATGGTAGTTGCACCCTTCCAGCCAAGTCTCTCCATTTCTGGGCATACTCCTTGAAACCTTCATTTGAGACCATGCCCATACTCTGTAATTGAGTACGGGTTAATGCTAAATCCGCATTATATTGATACTGTCTGTAGAAGGCAGCAGCCAAATCCTCCCAATTATGCACGTCAGACCTCTCTAGCTGGTAAAACCAATCTAACTGTGTACCCGAAAGACTGTCCTGGAAGAAATGAACCCACAGGTCTTTATCCGAAGAATGCAGTTGGATTTTTCTGAGGTAACACCGTAAGTGCATCTTTGGGCATGACAACCCATCGTATTTAGCAAATATAGGCACCTTAAACTTAGGGGGAATAACAATGCCAGATACCAACCCTAGCTCCTCAAAGTCCAGCCCAGGCACTCTTTGTACCTCCATAGCTGCCAGACGCTCTTCCAGATTCTTGTACTTGTCATCTGCAGGTGGGTACTGCTGCTCAGAATAATCTTCATCCTCTTCATCTTCTTCTTCCTCATATTCAGATTGCACTGCAGTTCCTTTACCTTTTCCCACCCCTTCATCAGATGTTGAGGGGAAATCCAGGACCCTTCTAGCTTGACCTTCAAATCTTCTACCCAAAGTAACCACACCAACTCTTTTCTTTTTCTTTTTCTCCTTTTCCTTTTCCAGTAAAGTTTTGAGGTCCTCCTTCCCCTTGGCCAGGGTCGTGAGTAGTTGCTGGAACTGTGAATTATGCGCTTGTAAGTCTTTAACCGTCTCCTCTATATCTATCTTGCTGAAATAAACAGTAGAGAGATAAGGAAACCTGGTGTGAAGACCTGTTTATGCATATGATGAATGAGATGTATTCATGTAATGAATTCAAGGATTCAGAAATTCAAATTTATTTTAAACAAAAAGGAACACATGTCATATTAATAAGATAGAATTTGTTAGTACATAAATGCCCTATGGGAAAAATAATAATACAAAATTCTAATGTAAAAAGATGTTGCGCATCCTCTTTGGTGCAATGTAGGTGTTGAGAGTCTGCTCTTCGTGAAGTTGACGAGTAAGTTCCAAAACCTTCTTCTCACTGGCGTAGAATTGGGCTTCGAACATATCGCGCTCTCCCTTGAGCTGTATCCAACTCCTTTGCAAATCTTCTAGTGATGTTGGCATGTCAGGATGTAGGAGGGTGTATGGAACCTCTCCTTCCATAACAGGCTCTTTGATCACAGGAAGAATGTAGGGGTAAGGCATCATAAGACTTTGGGCACGAGTTCATACCCACTTGAGGTAAGGCTCAAGAGGGATGGAATTCTTGTGTCCCAAGGTCTTACTGTCCACTTTGTTGGGCATTCTCCAAGCTTAGATGAACCTTTGTCGAAGTCCTTGATCGTTGTTGTCGAAGTCAAAAACCAAGTCTGGAATCAGCATGTCATGTGGGCCATCCCTCCGGGCATACCCAAATTGTCTCAGAGCCAAGCAAGGGTTGTAGGTGATGCCTCCCCTAATGCCTAGTAGAGGGACATTAGGGAATTCCCCACAACGGTCAATGATGATAACATTTTCTCTGGATCGAGAACACCAATGAACATCTGAATGTGTAAGGGTCATCAACCGTTATGACCACCTCAAGCCTTGCTCATTCTTCAAAACTGATTGGGGAAGATGAGAAATAAACCATATTTCCAGTAGAGGAGTACAACACATGAGAACACCTCTTTTCTCATTGTTCGTGTGTGAAATGAGGGGAGGATATCCCCAAGCAATGTCGGCACCGGGTTGCGAGCCATGAAAATTTTGACAGCACTGACATCTATAAGTTGGTCAGGGTTTGGGAACAAGACCAACCCATAGATGAGAAGAGCTACAATCTCCTCAAAGGCTTGTAATTCCAATGAATTCCATCATTCTTGAGCTTTCTCAAACATAAACTTTGCCAAGAAACCCTTGACACCACTTCTGGTTTCCCAATGACCTTTGACATCAGATGGTTGCAAGTGTAGGGCTTGAGCAACATCTTCAGGCTTTGGATCTCTTTCCGTAACGTTGTAGGGTAGTTGATGGAGAATAGGAATCCTCAGGAGTTGAGAAAATTCCTCCAAAGTAGGCACAAGCTGGTAATCAGGAAATGTGAAGCAGTGGTGTAGGGGGTCAAAGAACTGGAAGAGAACTTTCACCATGTCTTCCTCAGTGTTGGTGTTGACTAAGTTGAGAAGACGACCATGCCTCTCAGTGAATAGAGAATACTCTGGAATCTTGGAAGCAAGCTCCTTAAGTTGAGGAGGAATTCTCACAAGGTTGACCTGAATAGTTTTCATGCGGAGTGATTCCATTACCTACAAAACAGGAACAAAGATGAAGATCCAAATCCTTGAAATGGTTAGTGGATGCATATGATGCTTCATGATGTCCTTGATGTTATGCACAAGTATATATGTACAAACAAATTCAAACAAGTTCCTAGTTTCAGGCTTGCATGGGGTTTCATAGGTAAGTACCCTCTTGAAGTTTAGTTGGCTCAACCTGTCCTAGAAATAGTAATCGGGTTCTAAGGAGCTCAATATCATTGGATTATTTTCTGTATTCATTGTTTCAGTTTAGCCACTTTACTGGCGACCAAAATATTCTAAGAAAACAACCCTCAATGAGTGTAGTATCGAGTATCTACCAACTTCGGATTGCACCAAAGCCGATCATCTCACTACTCCTAAATAGTCCAAGTTGGTCAAGTAAAGGTTCTAAAAGTCCATTAGTGCTTCATGACATCACTCAGCGGCCCCGTATTCTCTTTGATTAACTCAAAGGCTACCGGTACCCACAAATATGCCGCGCTAATATAGCTATTGCTTCTACCATGTCGGTATACCCCACACAGTTTCCACAATGTATTGCTATTTACCTATGAATGTTTCCCAAATCCGGGTAGAGGATTTCAAACCCAAACAATAGAACCAATTGTAAAGCAATCAAAGCAAACAAGGTAAGCATGTAAAGGTGATCTAAACCCTAAGGTAACCCCACTTTTAGATTCTATCATCTCATTATTTTTTTCCCAGCAGAGTCGCCAGTTCTGTGATGCGGTGGAAGAACTGACTTGAAGTTTTGCGTTTGTGTTTGCAAATTTTTCGGTTTAGCAAGAGTCGCCACCGAATTTTTATTTTATCCAAAGGAAAGGTCAAAAAGCACTGGAAATACCTTTGAGATTTTTTCTTGGGTTAGGGGTGTAGATTATGAAAAGGGAAGGTGCTAGCACCCTTTTCATCCATGGTTTTCCATGGGCTCTTAGTTACTTGTTTAGATCACTTGCTTTTGATTTTCAATTGTTTGAAATGGTGCTTTGTGTGTGGTTTTGAAAATATTTTGAAAATGGGCCTTTGTCTAGGCAACCTTTGTAATGATTCTTGTTTGAATATATACAAAGGTGTTTGTCTTTTGAAAAATGTTTCAATGTTTGAAAGTTTGTTTTGGGAAATGTTTTGAAATTGTTTTAAAATTGTTTTGAAATTGTGTGATAGTTTGAAAATATCAAGGATGTTTGCAAATTTTGATCAAGTAACTAGGAGTTGTCTACCCTACTCAAAGATCTTTCCTACACATTTTTAACCCTTTGACATTGTTGTTTTACCATTGTATTTGGTAAAGAACCTTGTGTTTGGATGTTAAACAGGACAGGCGCGGGTCATCGTATGACCATGATAGAAATTATGCTAAGTATCTTAGCAAGTTTTTCTTTGAGGGACTAGATCATTTTTGTATAGGCAACCAAGATAGCGTCATCGAGGGACTATGATCTTTTTGTTTTGATTGATTTTGCCAAGATACCTAGCATGCATACCATGGCCATTTTTAAGGCAACAAGTGGGTGAAACCCTAGGGGTGCTTGTGTGCATTGTGTTGTCATTTTTCATGCTTTTTTTTCTTGTATCAGTCAAGCTACTTGTTTTGATTTTGTTTATCATACAAACCCTAATTTTTACTATCATGCATATTAAAGCGATAAAATGCGTAAAAGTAAATCTACAACTATTACAACATGATTATGTGGAGGGGGATACAAATTTGAATAGGGGATATTTTGCACAAAAATAAAACCCTAAATCAACTATTACAACCATATTGAATTCATTGTACAAATAATAAATTGACAATTATTTAAATATGCAATATATTATAAATATGCAAAAAAAATGTTTTTTTGTATTTTATTTTATGTATGTAAAATAAATTATTTAATATCCTAAAAATAAAAGGAAAATAAAAATAATTATTTTTGAAAGGGTAGAAACCCTAGTTTTTGGTTTAAGAAAATATATATATTATATTATTTATTTATGTACAAGAATATAAAATAAAAATATATACAAGAGTGTTAAAAAATTAAATGTGTGAGAAAAATACTATTTAAGTAGATAAATAATAAATAATAAAAATATATAATATTTTTTGTATTATTTATGAATTTATTTTAAGAAAATAAAAGTATATATTATTTAATAACTATTTCTATGTCCAAAAAATAATAAAAATAATAAAATAAAATGTGAAAATTTAAGAAAATATTTTTAGTGATTTTTTATATTTAGAAAAAATAAATAAAAGTTAAAAATGAAAATAGAAATAGAAATATATATAAAAATAATCAAATGGGCCAAGCGGGTGTAAACAGCAAGCTAGGGGGTGCAAATAGCAAGCCAAACCAAAGCCCAACCCAATATCACTTCATCCATGTCCTTGTGAAACAGAAAAACGCGCGCCCTTGTTCAAATTCGTATCTCCTGCATTTGTGCTTAAAAACAAAAACTTGCAACATGAAAGTTATAGAGCATTAAACCACGATTTTAACCATATAAATAAACTTGATCTAACTTTCAAAGACCAGAGAGAATTTCTCTGGCCCTAAATCTTGACCTAGTTTTTTTAGAAAGTTCAACTATCAAATACTCCTAGCTCAGTTAACATAAATGAATTATATGCATATGTATAGCTCAAGGGCAATGAGGACTACATTTTTTCTTCACAAACCTAAGCCTAATAATTCCTAAATAGAGAGATAGAAGTTTGAGAAATACCTGTTTCAGTCAAGCTCGAGTATGGCAATGCAGGGGTTATGGGTGAGGCCTGAGATACTTGTGAGCTTGCTTGAAGTTCCTTTGAGCTTTCCCAATGCTTAGCTAGCTTTGAACTTGCCTGAATCTTCTTGTAGAACTCAACCTGCAAATTTAGAATTTGAAAATGGTGAAGTGTGTAAATGGAGTTACAGTTACTTGGGAATGGTTGGGATAGCTTAGGTATGTTGTATGGAGTGTGTTGGAACTGGTTGCAAGCAAAACGCACGAGTGGATTTTGTTTTGGCAATCAAACTGCAGAACCTGCCCTGTTTTGACAAGAACTTGTGTTTTGGTGTATTTGGGAGTTTGAGAACTTACTAGCTCGTTTTTCTGGCTTGGTGTGTTAGGTAAAACTTGGTTAAAATGAATACTAATCTTGGTTATATCAAATTCACAAGATATGGACTTTTGGCACAATGACTTGTTTTTGAAGTAAAAGTGATAAGTGACAAAAGCAAGATTGTACAAGCCTGTATCCTAGCTGCACAAAGTTGGTGAACTTTTCCTGATATTAGGGGGATTTGTTTGCATCAAAAGGCTTGGTGCAATGCTCAAGAGAAACAAATTTGCAAAAGTTGTGCTTTATGGAAATGGTATTGTTGCCTTTTTGCCAAAAATAGATTAATTCAATGTGTAATCTTCTAAAGCTCAGAACAAATCCTTAATCCATTGTGTTTGTATTAAATTTTTGAGTGTGGAAGGGTTTAAGGACCTGTAAGCAAGTACAAGCAAGGTTGGACAGAATTTGCAACTTGTATCAATGTGCAAAATGCCTTGGCCAAAAATGATATTTTCCCATTTTCAATCATTCGATTCTCCCTAACCACAAACGATTTTGGAGAGTTCTTGGACATTTTGGAAAGCTTGTAACATGCTCTACAATCCATATTTGAAATGCATTTTGATATTCCACTTGGAACTATGTGAAAAATTACCATGAAGATAGGTCAAAATCCTGCCTAAACTAGGGCAAAATGTCACTAAGTTAGAAAGTTTTTGGACCCTTATTCACAAAATCATAACTTGAGATCCAAGCATCTTTTGGGAAAACTTTATGAATAAAAGTTGTAGATTTTGTGGAGGACTATAACTTTCATGTTGGAATTTTTCTTTGAATCCAATTGCATCATGGTGAAAAAGTTTGGCAAAGTTGGGAAAAAATAAGAAATTTTCATAACTTAGAAAATTTCTAAATTATGAAAATTTTCAATCTTAAACCCTAATTTCCAAAATTAGGTTTCTTGGTGAACAAGTTTCATGTTTTGACACATCTTGATGAAAAATGACCCTTGGCACTTGATTTTGACAAAAAGTCAAAGTTTGACTTTTCAGTGTACAGTTGATTTTTGATCAGTTGACTGGAAAATTCATATGTCAATCCAATGCATTTGAGATCTTTTGAACCTTGTGAATAGGTAAAGATGATGCCATTGAGTCCTTGTATCCATTCTTGAACCCAATTGGCCATTGGCTAGGTGAAAAATCAGAAATTGCCCTTCTGCAGTCAAAAACCTAAAAATGACCATTTTGCCCTTTTGATGATCTGATCAAATTTCTTGAGGATTTATGGTCCAAACTTGATCAAATGGTTCATATGAGTTTATAATGTTGATGTGGATCAAAATTATGAGGTTTGACTGTAAATTGGCCACAGTTGACTTTTTCCCCAATACAATTGATTTTTAGGTCAACTGCCCAATTGACTGGGAAAAAATTTGATTCAAGGCTTGAAACTTGGTATGGGAAATCTTATAAGTCCAACATGAAGTATGAAAGTCATATGAGGCATTGGAAGTCCAAAAATCCATGTGTAAACTCAAACCCTAATTTCAGGTCAACAATGCAAGGAGATGTCTTGAGCAGAGCAAACTTTAATCCTGTCTAGAGTCCAAATAGTCTTGTGAGGGGAAATCTTGATAAAATGAGAGGGCAAATTTTTTGGGTACAACAGAAGCCATTTCCTAGTCGAAGCTTGTGGATTGAAATAGGTTTCTCGAAGGAAGCCATTGTCCAATCGAAGCTTGTGGATCGAAGCAAGCCTGCTCAAAGGAAGCCATTGCCCAGTTGAAGCTTGTGGATGGAAGCAGGTTGCTCGAAGGAAGCCATTTCCCAGTTGAATCTTGGGGACTGAAGCAAGCTTACTCTTCTTCGATATGTCAAAATCTGCCAACCACTCCTTTCGATCAGTCATGTGGTTCGAACAGCCTGAACCAGATTTTGAATTTGACATGGTTATCTGCAACCACTCCTTTCGATCTGCTTTGCCCTTTCGACAGTTTCCTCTTCCTCTTTTCTTCGACCTGGTGCTTGAGAGCCCAGTATGATCCATGGAAACTATATGGGGCATTAAAAGTCCAATCGTACTTGTGCAAACTCAAACCCTAGTTTTGATTTATTGGTGTTTGAGGAGGTATCTTGAGCTGATTAAACCTTGTGCAGTCTTGAACCAATGGAGATCTTGTGAGAGAATTTGTGAGATATTGAGAGGGAAAATTTTGGGGTACAACAGCTGCCCATGTTCAATCTTCTTAAACCTGAAAAGCAAGGATGGCACATCACCGTTCGTAGCTTGAAGGTAGAAGATGATTGAACACTAGAGTTCCCAGAAATTTTCACTCGACTATGTGTTAGTTGATTATGTAGGGAATGGGCTTAAAGATGCCATTTGGAGAGATGATGGAGAGTTGTCGGATATGGGCTTATAGATGTCATCTAAAGGTGATTGTTGATAGAAATTAGACTAAGTCTAAGCTTGACTTGAACTGGGAGAAGTATTAGAATAAATGTTTGATCGATTTAATTCTGAATGACATGCTGGAATGGACCCGCGTTAAGCCATGTTTGGAAATGTATTAGAAGGAATCTGTGTAAGACTGCTTCAGGATGAATTCGTGTGGGACTGTATCTGGAAATTCATGAGAAGGAACCTGTGTAGGGCTGCTTCGGGATGAGTCCGTGTGAAAATTTATCTGGAAATATATGAGAAGGAGCCTGGGTAGGGCTGCTTCAGGATGAGTCTACGTGAAACTTCATCTGGAAATATATGAGAAGGAGCCTGGGTAGGGCTTCTTTAGGATGAGTTCGTGTGAAACTGCATCTAGAAATATATGAGAAGGAGCCTGGGTAAGGCTGCTTCGGGATGAGTCTGTGCGAAACTTCATCTGAAAATGTATGAGAAGGAGCCTAGGTAGGGCTGCTTTGGGATGAGTCCGTGTAAAACTGCATCTGGAAATGTATGAGAAGGAACTTGGGTAGGACTGCTTCATGATGAGTCCGTGTGAAACTTCATCTGGAAATGTATGAGAAGGAACCTCGGTAGGGTTTCTTCAGGATGAGTCCGTGTGAAACTGCATCTAGAAATTATGAGAAGGAACCTGGGTAGGGCTGCTTCAGGATGAGTCCGTGTGAAACTGCATCTAGAAATGTATGAGAAGGAATCTGTGTAAGATTGCTTCGGGATGAGTCCGTGTGAAACTGCATCTAGAAATTAGAAGGAACGCGTGTAAGATTGCTTCATGATGAGCCCGTATGAAGCTGCATCTCAAAATTTTGAGAAGGAATCCATGTAAGATTGCTTCAGGATGAGCCCGTGTAAAGCTATATCTATAAATTTTGAGAAGGAATTCATGTAAGATTACTTCAGAATGAGCCCGTGTAAAGCTATATCTGAAAATTTTGAGAAGGAATTCGTGTAAGGTTACTTCAGGATGAGCTCGTGTGAAGTTGCATCTGGTCGCATAGATAGTTGCTTTGTCTTGTTTCAGGAACTAATCTTGGACCTGCTAAAAATCATTAATGATAATTATCTGTCGATTGATCTTTCCTGAAAAGGTAAAGACTTAGCTGTATGCAATGTCATGATGTATGAAATGCATTGTGTAATGGTGTTCTCAAAATAAATGAAATTGTGCTATACGTGTTTCGTATGAATATGATATGACGTGTGAATGTGAAATGTTATTGAAGTGCATCTTTGTCTGGGAAAATAAATCCTTGACAAATGTTGGTGAGCCTTGGAAAATTGAATCCCAGACTGTTGTTGGGGATGAAGAGTATGCACCTCTTCAGACCTTGTTTTAGAATGTTTTCGCTGGGGATTCTTATTCTATTGTTTGAGGAGAAATTCGCTGGGGAATGTTGACTTCCACTTGAGGGAAAACTTTGTGGAGAGTGTTGATTTCTGCTTGAGGAAAAGAGTTCAGGAGTTCTAGTCGTCTGTTGCTCTAGTGGGTAATTACCTCTTGAAAGATAGTTTGTTATCTGGTCGGATTCCAGGTTTCACATCAACTTGCTGGGGATAAGGAAGTTAACTGTTATCTGGTCGGATCCCAGGCTTTGCAGAAACTCATTGGGGATAGTGGCAAACTCTATTGGGGAAGAGGAGTTTTGTTAGTGATTTGAAGAATTAAACTGTTATCTGGTCGGGTCCAGGCTTTAGTAACTTGGAATTGAGATTTACTGTTATCTGGTCGGGTCCAGGTTTCAGAAATTTGATCTTGAGGTTAACTGGTATTTGGTTGGGTTCCAGGCTTTTACAGCAACTTTCAGAGATAGCAATGACTCTGTTGACGACTTCACTGGGGATTAGGGGTTATTGTCCCTTGATTTGTAATAGTCTGAGAGGAAAACTCAAGCTGGGGAATTTGTAGTTTGTTGGGGAAATAAACCCTGTTGAAGAGAATATTTTGGAGACCTGTTGGGGAAGTGAAATCTTTAGGAAGAACTCCACAAGGCTTCTTTATTAAGACTAACTCATATGGGGAGAGGGTTTTCAAGAGATATAAACTCTGGCTGGGGATTGCATGGATCCAACTTTATGGGGATGTCCATGAATTTTTCCTTGTGGGGTTTGTTGCCTTACCCGTGAAGATTATTCTGTGGGGATAACCTTATAGAGGTGGCTCTGGTGACTTCAACAGGGATCACCTTATGAAAGGGACTTTGTGGGTATTTGTCGTTGTCCATAGTGGTAAGTGTTGTAGCACTTCCATAAAATGTGTGCTTTGTCATATATGACCCTTTTGCTGGAATTCAAGTTCAATGTCCCAAGTGATTCAGATGCAGACCTGCCCCTGGTTATTCAATACTTTTTTTGAGAGATTTCTTGGAATCTAGACTTGACTGACACATATGAGTTGGACAGTAACATGGCATTCCCCCTTGCTTATAAGAGATTTGTCATTGAAAGTGTTTTCCGATTTGAAGTGATTCTGTTTATTGAGAATTTTTGTTCATTGGATATTCGCCATGAGAATTTCTCTGTTGTTAAACAAATATCCATATGCAAATAGCGGTATTCAAACAATGCAAAGCTTATGTTTGTCTTGAAGTTTCGAAAATGCATTTTTAGCAAATAAAAAAAATTGTAAGAATATGAATTGCACTCAGGATTTACAGCAAGCCTTACAGGAGTCAGGATACCTTTTTGTAACAGTATGCTTTCGAACTAACCCATGCTTAAATTAGGAATTTTAAGGGGTTGTGTTGTACCCTAAAATTTTCTCTCTCATTTTACTCAACATATGTTCATTGAGATCCTCAACTTGCTCAAGAATGCCCAAGAGTTGACCAGACAAACTCTCGCCTAATGCAAGGAACCTCTATCTACGGTTTCCATTTTCATCAAGATGGGGGAGCTCCAAATGCCTTATATGCTCTCCATAGTCCTAATGTGTTCTCAAGACCCTCCATGTCAAATTTCAAGCCATGCACAAGAAGTTTGCTCAGTCAACTACTAAGATGCTTGAAAATCAACTGTATTAGGTCAAAATTCAATGGTGGCCCACATACAGTCAAACTTCAAGATTTTTGGTAAACATCAATATTTTGAAGTTATATCCATCATTTGATCAAGGGTTGACCATGATTTCCCAAGGAATGCTCCTAATTCATCAAAACTCAAAAGTTGGTAAATTAGGGTTTCTCAGGAAAAGTCAACCAAACTTTGACCAAGCATAACTTTCTCATACTTTATCATAAATTTCTCATCCAAGGCTCATTTGGAAGAGAATCCAATTACCTAAAACTCATATTCATTCCTCAAGTTCAATAAATGCACTCATCAAAAGATATGGATTCAGACATTATAGGTCATTCCAAAAAGTCAACAAAAACACCTTTTGGGTCAAAGCTCCTTACATGAACATGGTAGATCCAATTGAGATGAAACCAAATAAGTTGATTAGGGGACACCCTAAGCTTTCTAAAAAGTCCAAGAACACCCTCTTAAGATCAAAATTGAGAGAGATATGCATTGTCAAAGTTGGCCATTTTTGGAAATTTGCCCAAAGTCAATAATGCTCAAAATTGCATTTTTTTTGCCAAATGGGCCTAATTCTTTATGCTTGCATCTTACCTCTAACAATGTCCACGACCCAAACACTTTTCCATATTTTATTGACTTTATTTATTTAATTTATTTGATTTTAATCATTTAAAAATCAAATTAAATCAAATAAATGATGTAAAATATAGAAGATTTGTTTTTGATCTGATTTTGAATGAAATGCAATCCATTTATACTGCCAAAACAGAACCAAATCGTGCCAAGGTTGATTGGAGTGAGAATGGAATGATTTAGCTTGATTTGGAAAGAAATAATGCAAGGTTGGAATGAAATCAAATCTTAATAATTGACAAGGATTTGAAGCTTTTTTATTAACCTAATTCAAAGAGGTACATATACACAACAAATCCAAGGCACAAGGGAGAAGAAAAAATCGTGTGAAACGGCCAAGAACACAGTTCACTTTTGTCAAAAAATATCAGATTGAATTCCATATTACAGCCATCCTCAAAGAGATTTAAGGGTTGCAACACGTTCCTGGAAATCTCCTGAAGCTAACTGCACCTTTTGCATGCACCAAAACACGTTGAATCGTAAAATCTGCAACCCTCTTATCCAACTATTTTTTATTTTTGATTACGTGCATACATGCTTTTTTGATGAAATTCAATCATACATTCTTGTTTATTACAAAGTATCGATGCTTACTGAATCGTTTAATTGAGTTTTAAGTGCAGGAATCATGGTTTTCCATTCTTAGGGTTTCTGAGCTCATTTTAGGGTTTCCTTCTACAGGCAAAATTAGGGCTAGGCGTGGATACCATGATGTTCAGGGCTTCAAGCCCAGTTGATTCATGGTCTTCAATGAAATTTATATTGATTGTGCTAGATTTTTGAATAACACAGGGTTGTAGCTACAGTGGGCGTCTGTATGTAAAACGGTTGGTGTCTAAAGCCACGGTCCAGGGAAGAAGGTGGCGTGGCAGCCAACCACTGGTCAATTTAAATTTGCACGTGTTTTTCATAAATAAGATGTGCGTAGTTATTATAATATTGTTTGTTTATTATATTACCAAATAAGCATTACAACGCAGATGGCGAGGAGTATGGGCATGTGAAGCAAGGGACTTGGGTTCGATCCTAGGTCCAAACATTTTCTTATTTTCTGAATAATTCCTTGCAGATCCAGCGTATCTCAATGCCTAGCATCCACCGTGTGCCCCAGATCCCATCCCTAAGATCCATCATCATACAGATCTCATGTGCCAACTTTGAGGGGTCACCATGAACCATCAGAAGAGTGATGCATGGGACCAAGCGCAGGCTTTGGGCCTCTAACTTTGGGCCTAACAAGGAATTTGGCATCACTGCCCCTAATTGCTCATCATATTAGGCCCGTTCTTATTTTTTTATGTCTTTTCTTTAATATTATTTATTGTTTGTTTTACAAAAATCACCTTTTTATTTAATCATAAAATTAGAAAAAATCATAAAAAATGTAGAATTAGGTTTTATTAAAATTAGTTTTATTTTGGCAAATTAATTAATTTTGATTTGTTTGTTTTCATAATTAAAATTATTTAGACAAATTAGGTTTAATTCATAGATATTTAACTTTCACAATAAAATATCAAAAAATGTTTCTTTAATTAATTAGATTTAGGTTAAAATTTAAAATATTTTTCTCAATAATAAAATACAAAAAATGTTTTCCTTTTAATTGATTAGATTTTTTTTAGGACCTCGACTTCATTCTCATATTTATTTCGTCGTGCGCGTCCTTATTTTCTTTATTCTTATTAAATATTGTAATTGTTCCCAAGTTGTAATAGTTAAATTAGGTTTAATATTTCGCTTATCATTTTTTCCCGGGTTTTTGAATATGTAATCCCCTCCCCCAAAGCCTTGTAATAGTTAGGGTTTTAATTTCTTGCTTTTAATTTCCGCAGCTATTTAACTGTTAGATGTATGGACGATAGGCTTGCATGTGAAAGATAAATGATTAATACAGTAGAAAACCCTAATTGTGCAAAGATAATTAACTGAAAAAACACACTCGCACATGTTCACTCCTAGGGTGTGCCCCATTTGGTTGCCTCAGAAATAATGGTCATGTCCCTCGAATGTAGGGATACCTTAGCAATGACCCGTGATTCAAAATCGTCATAAAGATCATAGTCCCTACTTGTCCCTCGAGTTTCCTGCAAATTGATCTTATAATGATAGTCCCTTCGAAATGCTAAGGTATCTTTACTTGTTTCCTTCAGAGACCATTTTGTCCCTTCGAACGTCCCTTTGCAAATCCAACGATAGGGTTACTTACTCCTTAATAGTAGGATAGCATTGTCTGAAGGAAAACGAACATAATTTTTTTTCCGAGTTGGTAGAAATCTTAAGTACTTGCTCAAAATAAAAACTTTTCACACAAACACTTTTCAAAACAGTTTTCAAAACAACTTCGTCACACTCTTGAGGACCGATACAAGGGTTATCACGAAGTAAACAAAACTTTTTCAAAACAAGCACACACAAGTAATTTAAAAATGAGCAAGTACCTAAGAGCCCATGGAAAACCATGGATAGAAAGGGTGCCAATACCTTCCCTTTCTATAATCTACCCCCCGAACTCATAAATATCTCGAAAAAGGTTTTTTCTGTTCTTTTTCCTTTTCCTTTGTTGGATAAAATAAAAGTCGGTGGCGACTCTTGCTTACCGTGACATTTGCAAATACAAACGCAAACCAGTATAACAGTCGGTTCTGCTACCGTATCACAGAACTGGCGACTCTGCTGGGGACTCTTGTAAAGTGGGGTTTACCTTAGGATCTAGTTTCATTTTAAATTGCTTTATTTGTTTGCTTTGATTGCTTTACTTTTAAAGGTTTGTTGGGGTATTCTTGTATAGATCCTATACCCAGATATGGGGACACTTTTAGGTAAACAGCAATAGATCGTGGAGACTGTACGGCATAGACAGATATGGTTTAAGTGATGGTTGTATCGGTGTGACACTTTGGTTGGTACCGGTATCCTTCGTGTGGAAACGAGGAGAATACGCGGCTGTCGTGTGGTGTCGTGAAGCACTAATGGGCCTTAGAACCTTAGAACCTTAGTTGAACAAACTTAGCCATTAGAAAGTAGTGAGATAGCCAGACTCGGTATAAAGTTGGGGATTGGTTGATACTCGATGCTACACTCATTGAGATCAGACTTTCGGTATGTTTCGGCCGCAAGAAAAGATTGCCTGAGCTGAAACAATGCCCGATAAAGGATGATCAGTGATATTGAGAATCTTTAGAACCCGGTTACTTTTCTAAGATAGGTTTGAAACCAACTAAACTTCAAGAGGGTACTTACCTTTAACCTAATGCAAGCCGTTGAACCTAAGGTCTATTTGTTTTTTTATTGTGTGTGATTTATTATGTCTAAACATAACATCATGCATCATAACATAACATCCATTCTTAATACACTAACCATTTCAAGGACCAAGGGAATTTATCTTTGTTCTATTATGCAGATCATGGCTTCCGCTCGTAGAAACACTATCTGAATCAGCTTTGTGAGAATACCTCCCCAGCTCAAGGAGCTAGTATCAAGGGTTCATGAAACTTCTGCGTTCACTAAGAGACATGGTCGACTTCTCAACCTGGTCACTTCAAACTTTGATGAGAAGATGATGAGTGTACTCTTTCAGTTCTTTGATCCCAAGCACCACTGCTTCACCTTCTTAGACTATCATTTGGTGCCTACCATGGAAGAATTCTCTCAGCTATTGGATATACCCATTCTTGAACAGTTGCCTTTCACAGGTTTTGAAGAAGTTCCTAAGCCAGAAGTCATTGCCTCAGCCTTGCATCTGAAATGGGCCGAGGTGGCATCCAATTGGGAAACAAGAAGTGGAGTCAAGGTTTTTCTAGCCAAGTTCTTAATAGACAAGGCCCAGCTGTTTTGGGATGACATGGACTTTCAGGATTTTGAGGAGGTCTTGGCCCTTCTAATCTATGGGTTAGTATTATTCCCTAATCCAGACTTATTCATAGATATGAATTCTATCAAGATCTTCCTCTCTCACAACCCTGTGCCTACCTTACTCAGAGATATCTTGAACGCTCTCCATACTCGTACAATGAAGAGAAGAGGGGTTCTTATGTGCTGCATGCCATTGCTGTCGAGGTGGTTTATTTCTCACCTCCCTAAGTTTGTACTGAAGAATGAAGAAGGTTTGGGTTGGTTGCAAAGGATAATGTCACTCGCTCACATGGATATTCTCTGGCATTCCCGAGCTATGGGAGATACTGCTATTATTGACCGTTGTGGGGAGTATCCTAATGTCCTATTACTTGGAATTAGAGGAGGCATAACTTATAATCCTTGTTTAGCTCTGCGACAATTTGGTTATGCCCAAAGGGATGGTCCCCATGAGTTACTTATCGAGGGTATTGCATTTAACTATGATGGTGATGTTCAAGGGTATCGCCAGAGGTTCATACGAGCTTGGAGCATGGTAAACAGATCCGGCGCCAAGGCTTTGGGGCCGAAGGCTTCCATTCCTATGGAACCTTATCTCCAATGGGTACGAGCTCGCACCCAGAAACTTATGATGCCCTACATGGCCGTTTTACTAGTGATTATGGAACCCACTACTAAAGGGGGTATTCCTTACACGTTTCTCCATCCTGATATGCCCACTGATCTTGGAGAACTACAGAGGTCTTGGATTTAGTTGAAGAAAGAGCGGGATACTTACAGGGATCAGTTCTATGCCCAGGAGAGGAAGGTTTTAGAGCTCACAAGGCAGCTTCATGAGGAAAGAAGCCTTAATGTCTATCTCGACACAAAGAGGAAGCATCCATGGGAAATTTGATTTTTCTAGTTTTTTAGAATTATTTTAATTGTAACGCCTAAAAGGCAATTGAACTTTGAATTCTACTAATAAAATCTTTGTTTCATTTTGGTTCGCAAATTTAAATTTCCCAAAGTCTTTGAAATCATTACATACGCATCCCATCCATAAACACTGCATATATAGGTACCATTATAGGCTTCTCATCTTCTTCATTGTTTATTTCAGCAGAAATGTCTTCTGAACAAAGCATCAAAGATCTTTAGGCACAAAATGCCCAATTCCAACAGATGTTCATAAATCTGGAGAAAGGGCAGGAGGATCTGAAAGCCCTCATCCTGAAGGAGAAAAAGAAAAAGCAGAAGGTCTCTGGTATTCTGAAGATAGGGAGAAGGTTCAGGGGGTCGTTAAAGCAACCAATCGATCTGACCTCCTCATCCAAGGAAGGGGAGAACCAAGAAAGAGAGACAAGGGAAAAGGACCCCAGTCTTGATGTTTCTGACAATGATATAGACTACAATGATGAGTAGTATCCTCCTACTGAGGATAGATACAAGCAGTTGGAAGATCGTCTGAGTGCTATGGAAATCCAGAGGATACCCGAGTTGGATTTCGAAGAACTGGGATTGGTGTCGGGAGTGGTCATCCCGCAGAAGTTCAAGGCTCTAATTTTTGCAAAGTACGATGGGGTGTCTTGCCCAAAACTCCATCTATGTTCCTATGTAAGTAATATCCAGCCCCACACCGCTGATAGAAACTTGTGGGTTCACTTCTTTCAAGACAGTCTATCAGGGACTCGGCTTGAATGGTTCTACCAACTGGAAAGAACCAATGTCCGAAACTGAGAGGATTTGGCCGCTGCTTTTTATAAGCAGCATCAATACAACACCGACCTTTCCCCCACTCGTACTCAACTTCAGAGTATGACCATGGGTGCAGGTGAAGGCTTTAAGGACTATGCGTAGAAGTGGAGAGACTTGGCTGGGAGAGTCCAACCCCCTTCACCTGACAGGGAGTTGGTCGATATGTTTCTTGGGATGCTGTTTGGTCCTTTCTTTAAACATTTGATTGGTAACTCATCAGCTGGTTTCACCGAGCTGATATTAATAGGAAAAAGGGTAGAAGCTGGGATTCGGAGCAGTAAGATACAGAAAGATGCCTCTTCGAGTTCGGTAAGGAAGCCTTTTACTGGTAAGAAAGAAGCCAGTGCCATCTATAGCCCGAGAGGGCAAAGCAGAGTTGAACACCGCCAGACCGTAAATGCTGTAATGATACCTAGACCTGTGGCTGCTCTACAATGCAACAATCAACAAAGGGTGGAAAGACCACAACATAAATTTACCTGGATTAGCATGACGTTGGCTGAAATTATACCCCATCTGCTAAGATCCAACTTGGCAACCTTGAAAGAGGCTCCCAAGAATCCGAATACCGCATCTCCCCGATATGATCCAAATTCTCGGTGTGCCTATCATTCTGAGTCCTCGCCACGATACAAATGATTGCTGGGCTCTGAGAAATAAGGTACAGGATCTGATCGAGGCCAAGGAAATTGAGTTCGATGCTCCGGAAAAGCCCAATGTCATAACTGCTCCCATGCCCAAGCACAATCGTGGAGTTAATGTTGTTGATATTGATCTGTTTGTGACCTCATTTGATGAAGTTGCTACTCCTCTGATGACTATTAAGAAGAATTTGTTGTTGGCCTGTTTATTTTCGGGTTGTGGTGAAGGTTGCCACGTGTGTTCATCTATGCCTTCCGGTTGCCATTTGCTGAAAACAGGTGTCCAACGCTTGATAGACAGCAGAGAGATTTTGTTTGAGAAAACTTTTATTCCAACTATTCCATGTGAAGATATTGCAATTATAACCATTTCTGCCAATCCTTCCAAGGTCTCCTCAAGAAGACTTGTTAGGATTACATCTGCTCCGAGAGTCGCTCCGCTAATAATCACCCTTCCTGTTCCTATCCCGTACGCCTCAGACAAAGCGGTGCCTTGGCATTATGGTGCCGAGGTGTACTATCATGGCATCAAACAAGATCCGAAGAATGAAGAGGCTGGTCCTGATGTCAGTAACATTTTCGGGACCAGCAAGGTTACCAGAAGTGGAAGGGTTTTCTCTCCCGGGATTTCCCCAAAGACTGTCAATAGGCCTGTTATTATTCCGTCTGCTATTCCTACTAGTACTTCAACTACTACTCCTATTCTTACTCCAATTGTTACCCCTGCCAGCGAGTCATCTGGTACCCGAGGCAAAGAAGTTATAGGTGAACCTGCCCGGACGGAGGCACCTAGGAAAATTGTCGTAGAAGCCTCTAAGCAAGAGATAGAGGAAATATTGAAAATAATCAAAAAGAGTGACTACAATGTGGTCGAGAAGCTGGGGAAGACCCCCTTAAAGATATCCATGTTGTATCTGTAGTTGTGCTCTGAGGCCCATGTGAAGGCTTTCATCGCATTCCTCAAGACTGCGCACGTGCTGCAAGAGACCTCAGCTGATCAATTCAAAGACTGTGTGGCCAGCCTGACTGCTGACAATGGGCTGGGTTTTTCAAATGCAGACTTGACACCGAAAGGGAGAAAGCATAATGATGCTCTGCATGTCTCGATCGAATGCAGGGGAACCACTATGGCTTATGTGCTGGTAGATACTGGGTCTTCGCTGAATGTTCTGCCTAAGAAGGCGCTGGATCGGTTGGATTGTGAAGGATTGACCTTAAAGCCTAGTAACATTGTGGTAAGGGCCTTTGATGGGTTAAAAAGAATGGTGCATTGGGAGGTGGACATCCCCGTCAAAGTAGGTTCCCAGACTTTTGAGTCCACTTTCTATGTAATGGACATCCAGCCGTCATACTCTTGTTTGTTGGGTCGTCCTTGGATCCATGAAGCTGGGGCCGTTACTTCTACACTGCATCAAATGCTGAAGTATCCAGTAAAAGGGAAGATTGTCATTGTGCATGGTGAAGAGGTGTAAACGGTGAGCCACCTCAACTCCTTCAGATACTTAGAGATGGACGGGGAATTCATAGAGACTCCTTGCCAGAATTTTGAAGAGGTTCCCCAGATCTTGGCATCGACTCAAACCACTACCAGCAACAAACCTCCTCTGAAGATGGCATCTCTCAAAGACGCCAGAGCAGTGGTTGAAGAAGGTGGGTATACCAACTGGGGACAACTCCCTGATTTTGCTCACAAAACTGACAAGTTTGGTTTGGGCTTTACTTCGGGAGATCAAAGGGTTGTTCGACGCGCTCGAGCTGGAGGACCTCCCTTATGCATCAGCAATCGGGGAATTAATGCCATTGAAGACAGTGAGGAAGACTCTGACATTGACAGTTGGATCTACCCAACTACCAACGGTGGACCGAGTAACTGGACGGCTAGGGATTTTATACCAGTTTCTTTTATTCCGCAGTAATTGTCTCACTTGTTTTTTAAGATTGTAATAAACAATTTAAACTCTACAGCTTTGTGTCTGGTCCGAGGCACATTGGCTTTGTTTGTGAGGGCTATTATGTGCCATTTCATATATCATCAATAAAGCATTGGACGTTCCTTGCATACAAATTTTACACTCCTTGTTTTTCTTTTCTGCTATCACTTTATCAAAACAGTTATGCTCTTACACACACTCACGTATCATACTGCAGATCCATATCCACTCTGGATCCCATTGATAACAGCTCTGATACTGTCAGTTATGACTTCAAAAATCCGATCAACCAAGCCGAGGACGAAGGTGAGGACGATTGTGAGGTGCCTGGAGAACTTGCTAGACTATTACAGCAGGAAGAAAGGGCTATGCAGCCTCATGAAGAGCCGGTTGAGACGATAAAATTGGGCACGGAAGAAGACAAAAAAGAAGTCAAGATCGGCGTAAATCTGGAAGTTAAGATCAAACAGCGGTTGATACAAATGTTGCACGACTATGTTGAGATCTTCGCCTGGTCATATGAAGACATGCCTGGTTTGGACACTGATATTGTGGTACATCGTCTACCAACCAAGGAAGACTGTCATCTGGTTAAACAGAAGGTCCATTGTATGCACCCTGAAATGTCAGAGAAGATCAAGGCTGAGGTCATGAAACATTTTGACGCAAGGTTCTTAGCTATCTTGCTAATGTTGTTCTGGTGCCAAAGAAAGACGGTAAGGTACGGATGTGTGTGGACTACAGAGATCTGAACAGGGCAAGCCCCAAGGATGACTTCCCGCTTCCTCATATTGATGTTCTGGTCAACAACACCATGCAGCATAAAATATTCTCCTTCATGGATGGTTTCTCTGGCTATAACCAGATCAAGATGGCTCCTGAAGACATGGAGAAGACAACCTTTGTCACACAATGGGGCACCTTATGTTATAAGGTGATGCCTTTTGGGTTGAAGAATGTTGGGGCAACTTATCAGTGTGCCATGGTTGCTTTGTCCCATGATATGATTCAACATGAGATCGAGGTTTATGTTGATGACATGATAGCCAGGTCTCAAACTGAAGAAGAACACCTGGATTATCTGCAAAAGTTGTTTGATATATTGAAGATATATAAGCTGAGGTTGAATCCGAACAAGTACACTTTCGGGGTAAGGTCTGGTAAGCTTTTGGGTTTCATCGTCAGTGACAAAGGTATTCAGGTAGACCCCGCAACGGTAAAGGCCATACAAGAGATGTCGGCTCCCCGCACAGAGAAAGAAGTTAGAGGTTTCTTGGGATGCTTGAACTATATTGCCAGTTCATTTCACATCTGACTACTACTTGTGAGCCCATCGTCAAGCTTTTGAAGAAAGATGAAGTGGTAAAGTGGAACGACGAATGTCAGACCACCTTCGAAAGGATCAAAGAATATCTCCAAGAACCGCCAATTCTGATGCCTCTGGTTGAAAGAAGACCTTCGATATTGTACTTAACAGTGCTAGACAATTCAATGGGGTATGTGCTAGGGCAGCATGACGAGTCTGTTCGAAAAGAGCATGCAATATACTACCTTAGCAAAAAGTTCACCAACTGTGAGACACGATACTCACTGCTCGGGAAAACTTGTTGCGCTTTGGAATGGGCTGCTCGACGACTAATACAGTATATGCTGACCCACACGACTTTGTTGATATCTAAGATGGATCCAATAAAATACATCTTCAAGAAACCCGCCCTCTCCGGAAGAATAGCGAGATGGCAGATGATCTTAACTGAATACGATATACAATATACAACCCAAAAAGCAATCAAGGGGAGTGTATTGGCTGATCATTTGGCTCATCAGGTCGTGGATGACTACCAGTCCATGAATTTTGAGTTCCCGGATGAGAATATTATGCTGGTGACTGACTACGAAGAACCAGGACCAGATGAAGGACCCGAGGAGGGATCTCGATGGACTATGTTTTTTGAAGGAGCTTTGAACGCACTCAGTAACGGCATTGACGTAGTAATCATTTCTCCTGAGGTTTGTCATACTCCTTTCACTGCTCGGCTATGTTTCAACTGCACTAACAACATGGCGGAGTATAAAGCCTACATCATGGGTCTCAAAGCCGCTATCGATCTCAGGATCAAGTTCTCGGGCATTTTCAGGGATTCAGCCTTGGTAATAAGTCAGATCAAAGGCGAATGGGATACAAAGCATCCAAATCTCATCCCATACAAAGAGCACATGTTGACATTGCTCCCATACTTTGAGGAGGTAACTTTTGAACATTTCCCGCGAGAGGAGAATCAGTTAGCGGACGCGCTAGCTACCATGTCTTTTATGTTCAAAGTCAGGTGGGACAACGAAACTCCTTAAATCACCATTGAGAGGTTAGATGAACCAGCACACTGCTGTGAAATTGATACTTAAGAGGTAGCAGATAAACCATGGTTCCATGAAGTAAAAAGGTACCTTGAGACCCGAGTGTATCCCGAAGGGGCATCTATCAATGATAAGAAGTGTTTGAGAAGGTTCGCTGCGAAATTCTTCCTCAGTAATGGAATCCTCTACAAGCGCAATCATGACTCTACCTTACTGCGGTGTGTAGACAAGAGCGAAGTAGAGAGGATTATGGAAGATCTACATGAAGGTACCTTCGGAACCCATTCCAGTGGACATACCATGGCTAAGAAGATCCTACGGGCAGGATATTACTGGTCCACCATGGAAGCAGATTGTTATCAGCACTCCCAAACTTTTCATAAATGCCAAATCTATGTTGATAAGGTACATGTGCCTTCGGTTCCCTTAAACATCTTGACAGCTCTGTGGCCCTTTGTAATGTGGGGCATTGACATGATCGGAGAAATCAGGCCTACTTCTTCTAATGGACATCACTTCATCTTAGTGGCCATTGATTACTTCACAAAATGGGTTGAGGCGGCCTCCTTTGCTACTGTTACCAAGAACGTCGTAGCGCGGTTTATCCAACATAATCTGATATGTCGATATGTTGTGCTTGAAAGAATTATTACCGATAATGGTACAAATCTCAACAACACAATTATCACCGAGCTCTGTAAACAATTCAAGATATAGCATCATAACTCTTCTCCCTATCGGTTGAAGATGAATGGCGTTGTTGAAGCAGCTAACAAGAACATCAAGAAGATTGTATAGAAGATGACAGTGACATACAAAGACTAGAATGAGATGTTACCATTTGCTCTTCATGGATACCGTACCTCGACACGTACGTCGACAGGGGCGACACCCTACTCTCTGGTGTTTGGCATGGAGGCAGTCCTACCCATCGAAGTCAAGATACCTTCTCTCAGGATTATGAAGGATACGGGTTTGAACGAAGACTACTGGATCCAGACTCGACTTGATCAGCTGAATTTGATCGACGAGAAAAGACTTACTGCTATTTGTCATGGTCAGACGTATCAAAAGTGAATGATCAAGGCTTTTAACAAGAAATTCAGACGTCAAGAATATCAAGTCGGGGATCTGGTAATCAAGCGCATCATACTGCCGCAAGGTGATGCCAGGGGCAAATGGACTCCCACCTACGAAGGGCCATTTGTGATTAAAAGCATTTTCTCAGGTGGAGCTATGATGCTAACCACCATGGATGGTGATGACCTTCCTCGCCCTATCAATGCAGACATAATGAAAAGATACTACACCTGATTAAAAGACCTGCTAGGTTGACTGGCCTAGGCAAAATAAGGGATTCCCGGCGAACCAAAAGGGTTCGGGCAAAAATAAGGGATGAAAAAGAAAAAATTTGTACACCCAGCAAGCTGAAAACCTAAAAGGGAGGTTTGGGCAAAAAACGGTATCCCGGTGGACTGAAAACCCGAAAGGGCAGTCCAGGAAAAAGTTAGGGACGTAAAGTGTATCACTATGTCCCATTGGATCACCTTGCAATCAGACCTCATTATCAGCTATCAAGCTCGAACGGCATCGATCAACCTAATTAACTTCGGACAAGTAGCAAAGTGATGAGACGCTCAAAGACATAGGGGCAATAGTAGAGTTGGAACACAATGGGATTGTTGCACATAGCTGTTTTCTTGTTACACAAAATTGTATAGCTTCTATTTTTACGGCGACGCTCTCTTACTAGAGCGTCAGCTTCCTTGTACAAAAACACCTATTACAGGTCAACTTCGAAAATAATACAAATTATTTTTAAAAAGCTATTTGTTTCTCTTTTTGTTTTGTTTTGCAAGAACGTCCAATGATTTATTCTTGACATATGCATTTGAATATGATTGTTGCTCATAAATATTTATAGAAGAAACGAAAAGACAATTGCTCGTAATTCCAGAAACAGGGGCAAAAACAAGAAATGTCAAACCCGACAGTTACTCTGCCCAACAGGTACCAGGACGGAGACAGCTTCGGAGCACAATCATCATTACATACACTCCCCACAGAGTAAAAGTATTCAAAGCGTTGATGTCGGCTTTCCCAAAACAAGAAGTAATCTCCCCAGCCATGGTTATTCAGAAACCTGACATCTATATCCCCCATCCGAATTTCATAATCGCAAGCAGGTCAGTAAATTTTATCTTCCAAGCAGAGTTTATTTCTCTGGATACAAAAGCTCAATCCTCGACAGAGCCCATTACTTTAGCTACGGAAATTCACCTTCCAAGTTATTCCCCACAAAGTTATTCTCAAACAGAATCTCTCCCTAATAGAATATTCATAAATAACAAAGAGTAAATCTCCCGCATAGTCATTTTTGTTCACCATCCCCGGCGGAAGTAGAAGAACCACAATTCTCTACAACAGTCAGGAATGCTATATTCTCCAGCAGCAGTCAGGGATTTATTTTCCCATACTCGGACATACCCCAATAGCATTTCATGTACATCCATCATGACATGTGCATACATATCATATACAGCATGATCTCATTTATTTTGAGAACATTATCTCACAAGGCATTTCATGCATGGCATATAATTAACCCAGGTATCTTTTCAGGAAAGACAATTATCTTCAACAAATCTAGCAGTTATACAGGTCACGTCTGCAAACGACTAATGGAAACTCAGTTCCCAAAACCAAATAGGTCAACTAATCTACATTATCACTTCAAAGTAACCCTACGACCCAGGTTCCTTCTCATAATCCCTACTATCCAGGCTTTCATTCCGATGTAACCCTACAACCTAGGTTCCTTCTCATAGCCCTACTATCCAGGCTTTCATTTCGAAGTAACCCTACGACCCAGGTTCCTTCTCATAAGCCCTACTATCCAGGCTTTCATTTCTAAGTTGTTAGAACAATGTTTGAATCTAGTACCCTATATTTAAGTTTTGATGATAACAAAGTGAAAAGATATAGTATTTATATGTTTCATGTTTGAACTATATGCTGCCTAAAATTACTATGCTCTGACTTGCAGATACGCTGATTGAAATAAGCAAGATCACTTCTTCAGCATCAGAATTTGATTTGATACACCAGCATCAGAAGTTGCTGAATCAGAACGTGAAGATCAGAAGATCAACTCACGTACTTGCTGAAGCTTGATGAACAGAACTGCGCGTAAACACTCTGATACAGAAACAAATAGTTCATCAGCAGCGAAGCAGAATCAGAATGAGCCAAGCCAGAACGTGCATTGAAGAAGCAACGGTACTGTGCATTGAACGCTAATTAATTCCAACGGCATCATTCTAGACAAGATCTGCTCAAAAAGGAAAGCTTGTTATTAGCATTGAATCAAGAATATTGCATTCAACGTTCATCTTCTCAAGTGCTATATAAACAAGGCTTCGAAGATTATAATGGCTAATGCTTCCAAACTCTCTACACGCACAAAGCTGAACAATAATCTTCATCTACCAGTTTTGCTAAACCAACAAACTCTGATACTCCATTAGTGTTTAGCATTCTAAGTTTCTAAGCTTCATTTGTGTATACATCACAGTTGTGATAAAGTTTTGTAGAAAACATTCACACATTTGTTTTATACCTTTGTAAGAAAGTGTTGCCTTGACAAACCGGATTGTGGTTTGAATCAAGAAGGCTTTAGCAGTTGTTAAAGCAGATTTGTATTCAGTTGAATATAGTGAATTAAGACCTCGTTGGAGAGAGGCGAAATCACCTTGACGGGTGGACTGGAGTAGTTTGAGATCAAACGAACCAGGATAAAAATATCTTGTCAATTGCTTTAAGATTCCAGTTTTACAATTCAACCCCCCCTTCTTGTGTTTTTCACCCCTTCAATTGGCATCAGAGCGCCTGGTTCTGAGCTAAAACACTTAACCGTGTCAGTACAAGATCCAGCGTCAGAAAAACACAATGGCAGGAAACAACTCTCATTTCAGCAATGACAACAATGAGGATAGAGACAGATTCAGCGGCAAACCTCCAGTCTTTGATGGAGAAAACTTTGATTACTGGAAAGACAGAATTGAAAGCTTCTTTCTAGCACATGATGCTGATCTGTGGGATATGGTGACAGATGGATACACGCACCCTGTGAATGCAACTGGTCAGAAGATTGAAAGAAAATCAATGACTGATCAACAAAAGCGTGATTTCAAGAATCACCATAAGGCCAGAACCATCCTCCTCAGTGCCATCTCCTATACTGAGTATGAAAAGATCTCCAACAGAGACACAGCTAAGAACATCTTTGATTCTCTCAGAATGACGCATGAGGGCAACGTTCAAGTCAAAGAAACAAAAGCTCTGGCGCTCATTCAGAAGTATGAGGCGTTCAAAATGGAAGAATATGAATCCATTGAAACTATGTTCTCTAGATTCCAGATTCTGGTAGCTGGTCTCAAAGTTCTGGACAAAGGATACTCTACTGCTGACCATGTCAAGAAGATAATCAGAAGTTTACCCAAGCAGTGGAGGCCTATGGTTACTGCTCTGAAGCTAGCGAAGGATCTCAACAAAATCACTCTGGAGGAACTTATAAGCTCCCTCAGAAGTCATGAGATAGAGCTAGAAGCTGATGAGCCTCAGAAGCAAGGTAAGCCTTTAGCTTTAAAATCTAACAGAAAATCTGAATCTAAAGTTTTGCAGGCAGTTGAAGAAACATCTGATGGATCCTCATCAGAAGAAGACGAACTTTCCCTTCTCTCCAGAAGAGTAAATCAACTGTGGAAGCAAAGACAAAGGAAGTTCAGGAATCCCAGAAGATCTGATCAGAACGAGTCTTCTTCCAGATACAGACGGACAGATTCTTCCTCTGGATACAGAAGATCTGAAGGCTCCTCCGGTAGCAAGAAGCCAAACACAAAAGACATCATCTGCTACGAGTGCAATGAGCAAGGACACTACAAGAGTGACTGCCCAAAGCTCCAGAGGGAAAAGCCCAAAAAGAAGTTTGGAAGAGAGAAGAAGAAAAGTCTCATGGCCACATGGGATGACTCTGACTCGTCTGAAGCTGACTCAGAATCAGATGATGAAAGGGCTAACATAGCGCTCATGGCTAACATTCCAGATGACAGTGAAGCTTCTGAATCAGACTCAGAATCAGACACAGAAGAGGTATTCCCTAACTTCGCTGTTAATTTTACAAAGGCTGAACTTGCTGAAAGCCTCAATGAAATTCTGGAACGTTATCAGCAGATTAGAGCTAAATTCAGAGACCTGAAAAGGACTCTTGAATCTGACTCTAATAAGTCTGAGAGTCTCAAATTGGAAAACTCTGAGCTGAGAGATAAAATTTTAAAATTAGAAAACTCTTTACAAAACTCTCAGAAGGTACCAATTTCTGAAACTCCCAGCAACGCTGATGAGATCATCAAGGAGTATGATCATAGTTTCCAGAAGTTCCTTGCTAAAAGCATAGATAGAAGCAGAATGGCTTCAATGATCTATGGAGTTAGCGGAAACGGCAGGAAAGGAATAGGATACCAAGGTAAGGTTCCTACACCTAAGAATGTCATGGATTTAGTTATTAAACACACTCCTCTAAATTCACACTTTGTGTATGGTCACACACACGACATCAAATACACTAGCAGTAAGCACTCTGTGAAACCAAAATTCAACCAGAGTTTTGGTAAAACTAACAAGTCAGGACCCAAGAAAATCTGGGTACCTAAGGATAAAATAATACATGTTGCAGATATCTTTAGCAGCAAGTCAGAAACACCAGTCATGGTACCTGGACTCTGGCTGCTCACGACACATGACGGGAAGAAGGCATATGTTCCAAAGCCTGGAACTTAAGCCTGGAGGCCACGTTGGATTTGGAGGCAATCAGAGGGGAAAGATAATTGGCTCTGGAACTGTAGGTAACGGAAATCTTCCCTCTATTAATAATGTTCTGCTAGTTGATGGATTGATGCATAATCTGTTATCCATAAGTCAGTTAAGTGATAACGGTTATGATATAATCTTTAATCAAAAATCATGTAAAGCTGTTAGTCAGAAAGATGGGACTATCCTATTTAATGGTAAGAGGAAAAACAACATTTACAAAATCAAACTTTCTGAACTAAAGAGTCAGAACGTAAAATGTCTTCTGTCTGTTAACAACGAGCAGTGGATCTGGCACAGAAGATTGGGGCATGTTAGTATGAGAAGAATATCTCAGATTAACAAACTCAATCTGGTCAGAGGACTTCCTAATTTGAAGTTCAATTCAGATGCTCTGTGTGAAGCATGTCAGAAAGGCAAATTTGCAAAACCTTCTTTTAAATCCAAAAATGTTGTTTCTACCTCTAAGCCATTAGAACTTCTGCACATTGACTTATTTGGACCAGTTAAAACTGCTTCAGTCAGTGGCAAGAAGTATGGGTTAGTAATCGTAGATGATTATAGCAGATGGACATGGGTAAAGTTCTTAAGACACAAGGACGAGTCACACTCTGTGTTTGTTACCTTCTGTAACCAAGTTCAGAATGAAAAAGATCTTAGAATCGTTAAAGTCAGAAGTGATCATGGTGGAGAATTTGAAAATAAAGATTTTGAGTCATTCTTTAATGACAAAGGCATTCTGCATGATTTCTCTTGTCCTAGAACTCCCCAACAAAATGGAGTTGTAGAACGAAAGAACAGAACATTGCAAGAAATGGCCAGAACCATGATCAATGAGACAAACGTTGCTAAGACTTTCTGGGCAGAGGCAATAAACACAGCGTGCTACATTCAGAATAGAATCTCAATAAGACCTATTCTGGAAAAGACTCCATATGAATTGTGGAAGAACAGAAAGCCCAACATTTCGTATTTTCATCCATTTGGATGTACTTGCTATATATTGAATACAAAGAATTATTTGAACAAGTTTGATTCTAAGGCACAGAAGTGTATTATGTTAGGATGCTCTGAACGCTCAAGAGGGTACAGAGTATACAATACAGAAACACAGATTGTGGAAGAATCAATCAGTGTTCGTTTTGATGACAAGCTTGACTCTGAAAAGTCAAAGCAGAATGAAAATCTTGCAGGTATAGAAATTGAATTTGCAGGTTCTGAAGACAAGTCATCAGAAGCTCTCAACACAGACATTCCTTCAACGTCTGAAAGAAGCAATGCTAGAAATCCTACAACTGCTGCTGATCAACCTCAGAAGAGATTACCCAGAAGCAGTTTAGATCACCCAGAAGAAACTATTCTAGGAAGAAAGGAAGATCCAATCAGAACAAGAGCAAGCTGCAGAAACTCTGAAGAAACTCTTATGGGACTTGTGTCTCTGATTGAACCTTCTTCTATTGATGAATCACTTCTGGACAATGACTGGATTCTGGCAATGCAAGAAGAGCTGAATCAATTCACCAGAAACGACGTGTGGGATCTCGTTCCCAGACCAAAAGGATTCAACGTCATTGGAACAAGATGGGTGTTCAGAAACAAACTTAATGAACAAGGTGAAGTCGTCAGAAACAAGGCACGACTGGTTGCACAAGGTTATAGTCAGCAAGAGGGGATAGACTATACAGAAACCTTTGCCCCAGTCGCCAGGTTAGAATCTATCAGACTCTTAATTTCATTTGCTGTTAATAGAGGCATCACTCTGTATCAGATGGATGTCAAAAGTGCATTCTTAAATGGTTATATAGAAGAAGAAGTTTATGTTCACCAACCCCCAGGTTTTGAAAATACAAAACATCCAGAACATGTTTTCAAACTGAAAAAGTCACTGTATGGTCTGAAACAAGCTCCCAGAGCTTGGTATGAAAGGCTAAGTAACTTTCTGCTTGAAAATGAATTCACCAGAGGGAAAGTGGACACCACTCTATTCTGTAAAACAGTTAAGAGTGACATTTTAGTCTGTCAAATTTATGTTGACGATATTATTTTTGGTTCTACTAATCCTTCTCTTGGAAGAAAATTTGCTAAGTGTATGCAGGCAGAATTTGAGATGAGCCTCATGGGGGAACTGAAATTCTTTCTAGGAATTCAGATTAATCAAACTCCAGAGGGAACTTACATTCATCAGAGCAAATACATCAGAGATCTTCTGAAGAAATTTGACCTCTCAGAATGTAAGCCATCAAAGATTCCAATGCATCCCACGTGCATTCTGGAAAGAGAAGAGGTAAGCAAAAGTGTAGAACAGAAGGTCTACAGAGGTATGATTGGTTCTCTCCTTTATCTGACAGCTTCAAGACCTGATATCTTATTCAGCGTATGTATTTGTGCTAGATTCCAATTAGATCCTAGAGAATCTCACTTAACAGCTGTTAAGCGAATTTTCAAGTATCTGAAAGGTACTACTAATCTGGGTTTGTTTTATAGAAAATCTAGTGATTACAGCTTAGTAGGCTACTGTGATGCTGATTTTGCTGGAGACAGAGTGGAACGTAAAAGTACTTCTGGAAGCTGCCAGTTTCTGGGAGAAAATCTGATCTCGTGGTCCAGCAAAAGGCAGTCAACAATTGCTCTGTCAACAGCAGAAGCTGAGTACATAGCAGCAGCAGGATGTAGCACACAAATGCTCTGGATGAAAAGTCAGCTTGAAGACTTCCAGATTTTTGAGAGTAACATTCCTATTCTTTGTGATAATACTTCTGCTATTTGCTTAAGTAAGAATCCTATTTTACATTCTAGAGCTAAGCATATAGAAATAAAACATCATTTCATTAGGGACTATATTCAGAAAGGTATTTTAAACTTGAAATTTATAGATACAGACCATCAATGGGCTGATATCTTTACTAAACCCCTTTCAGAAGATAGGTTTAATTTCATTCTGAAACATCTCAGCATGAAAGTATGCCCAGAATGAAAATGTTTTAATTCCATGTATTTATCTTCAGAATGTAATTATTTTACTGTGAACTTCTGATCAATCTTCTTTCAGAAAGATAGAACATGCAGATTGTATCAGATGCAAGTCTAAAGATCTGAGAGTCTAATCTCAAAGACAGACGTGCTGATCACTACATCAAACAAGTGTCATCCAATCATCAGCAAATCCCTGAAGCAGAACGCGTGCACGCTTCTGAGAAGGCAAAGCGCTGATTGGGTGCATTGAGACACATGTCTGGTAACCGTTTTTAAGTATCTTTCTCAAATCCCCCAAAATCAGCAAGCATTTAATGCAGAGTAATCACGCTTGTTAATGGCAATCATTATTTTTTTTCTCTCTCTTAAAAACGTTTAATTTTTCAAAATAATTTTTGAAAACCCTATTTAAGCACATTAATCCTTCACTTTTATTCTTTACGCTTTCTCATAATCATTCAAATATTCTCTGCATATTTCTGAGTTTATCTCCTTCAAACCTTTTTTTTTCAAATCATTCTCAAGCTTTTTTAGTGAGAACAATGGCATCCTCCAGCATTTCTGCAGGAAATCAGAAGAAAGGAACCTCTAAACAATATCAGGTGCCTATCAGAACTCTTCTCACACCGGTAAAGAACCTTGAGGTTCTCTCTGAGTTAATCATCGACTTTGAAAGTTTGAAGGAAAATGGATTTGACCTAACTGAAGAGATTAGGGCTCAAAAGTGGGAGAGGTATTTCGATAGGTTGGTTGGACCAACTTTCCCAGAGCTTGTCAAGGAATTTTGGATTCACGCCAAGATTCATAAACATCTAGTCATCTCTTCTGTCATGGGAAAGAAGATAGTAATTTCTGAAGACCTCATTGCTAGGTTAATTGGTCAAAGTGGTGGTGGAGTCCGTTGTGTGGACATGGCTGACAGATGCCCTGATATAGGTGTGGTAGCCAACAGCATTTTCACTCTTGGATTTCCCAGCAGCAAAATTAAGGATCTGAAGGATCACTGCAGAGTATGGGCCAAGATTGTTCTGGGCTGTTTCAATCACAGGAAGCCAACAAGCTCTCCTGATTATATAAACGTGGATCAGCAATTTCTGATCTACTTTATTGATCAGAGGGTGAAGATCAATCTGGCACACTTTCTGTTCAACCATCTCAAGACTAGTGTGAAAGAGACAAGAGAAGAAGAAAGGACCAAAAGGGACTGGATACCGTTTGGAAGGCTCATATCAGATATTCTGACAGAGAATAAGCTGATAGATTATCTGAGCGAAGCTCAAGTGCTGAGCACCCTGGAACCAACTGTTGGAAAACCGCTGAACGCTAAGAACCTGAAAAAGATGAAGCTGATAGAAAATATTAGGAAGGAACCCAGAGCTACTTCAACTGCTGACATCTCCAGCAGAAGAGTGCCTCTGAATGATTTCCCAAAATTTTCTGAAATGGAATCCCAACCGGATATGTTTCTCAAGTATCCAGATTCATACAAGGAAGAAGATACAGGTTCAAAGCTGAAGATCAAAGATCTGAGTCAACCCCAACCTGAAGTGACTCAGAAGAAGACAAAGAAGAGGAAAGCAGAAGGATCATCTCATCAGACTCCAAAGAAAAGAGGTAATTCATCTGCTGCCCCTATTTCAATTTCATCTACTATTCCAACATCTGCTGCCCCTCCTAAAACCTCTCACAGAATATCAATCCCAATCCCTACCATTGATGAAACCATACCAGAAGACCCTTCTGAAGCCTTACTACTCAGAAGAACCAGAATCAAAATTACCAAACAACCAACTGTTTCAACAACACCAGCACTTGATAGAGTGCTAGCTGATATTGAGCGTGAACACACTTCTGCTCAACAAAATTCTGAACCACCAAATATTCCTCCTCCACAACCAGAACCACAACCTGAACCAGAAATACAACAACAACCACTCACAGAAGAACCTCTGATCCCTGAGCAATCAGAGATTCCACCTCCTCAACCAGAAAATAATCCTCCTTCACCACAAACAGAGTTTCACCGCTATGAAACCCCTTCTCCACATCATTCTGATCCCCACTTACCTCAACCTTCACCGCTGGCAATCCAGTTGCCATGTGGAACCACTATTGTCAGGCCCCAGTTGCCATCTTCAGAGGAATCAACACCTCCAAAAACTCCAACCACTCCAATAGAAATATCTTCCTCTGATTCTGATAACCCTCCTCCAAAACAAACAACCTCTCAGAAAACATCTGAAAACCTCAGCAGAACTTTCATTGACTTAACAAGTCTTGAACGTCTTGCTGATCTAAGACACAAAATTGCCATACCCAAACCAAAGCAACCAGATGTTGGCTCTGGTATTTTGAATTTTGAAACAGGTATGCTGCAATGGATTGCTTCTCTGAAGCAAGTCTGTCCGGGGATGATCGACCCAGCTGCTTCTGATCAGCTCTGGTCACAGTTCAGAATATGGGTTCGTGCTGAAGCCCTCAAGCTGCAGGACGTCAACTATGAGCAGGCTCAACAGAACTTTAGCAAGCTGCTGAAGGAAGTTGAGAGTCAGCTGCCTCAAGAAGTTGTACTCCCTCTGGACAGTGAGTCTTGGTCTGAGAAAGAGCAAGCTGCACAGGTGCAACCATCAGAAGAAGACAAGACCCTTCAGGAAGAAAATCCAGCAGAAGATGTAGCTGAAAGTTCTGAGAAGCTTCCTCCTTCTGAAAGTTCTCAAGCTGCCTTGGACAGGCAGGCTCTGGAAGAACTAAGGCTGAATGACTTGCGTCTCCAGCAGCGGATGGACGACAATGATCAGAAGATGAAAGCAAGAATGGATGTACAGGACAGCAAGATTGACACTGTTGTCACCATGGTTCAGAAGCAGAATGAAACTTCTGAAAAGATCCAAGCAATGCTGGAAAGCCTGTTCTCACGCATGCCCCCACAACCTTAAAATTTTTTTCATGCATGACATTCTCTATGTTTTCTTCATTTTCTGATGTATTGTTTTGACTATGTTTTGTAATGCTATTTTGCTCTGATCATGAACTATTTTAATATAATTTTTTTTCTGATCTAAATTGTTTTAGCACATCACCAGCACTTTTTGATTGCTGACAAAAAGGGGGAGAACAAGAATGATATTTAAAATCAATAACGGCTAACTAGACAGAAATTCTCAAACATTCTAACTCTATTACTTGAAATGTTTTTCTGTTTTGTTTTTAAGTCTACAGGCACAAGGAAGCCCCTGAACACTATGAAGCTAGAAGCTCTGATCAAAATGTAGAAGCTCATGTTGCTCTGATCAAATATGAAGTTCTGATCGACCTAACACTCTGATCCGAAGCAAAGCTCTGACAGGAAAAGCTCTGAAGCTCTGCTCTCTGATAAGTCAAAGACCTATAATCTGATGCTCAAAGATAGAAAAAGATCTGATCCTGAAGAACACGCATATCAAAGGGAAGTAACAAACTCAGGGGGAGTATCTCTTAAACTCTGATTTCTCCTTACTTCTTAACTCTGAAACATTTCCTAGATACCTTTTCACGTTATTTTTTATTTAAAATATCTAGTTTTTGTCATCATCAAAAAGGGGGAGATTGTTAGAACAATGTTTGAATCTAGTACCCTATATTTAAGTTTTGATGATAACAAAGTGAAAAGATATAGTATTTATATGTTTCATGTTTGAACTATATGCTGCCTAAAATTACTATGCTCTGACTTGCAGATACGCTGATTGAAATAAGCAAGATCACTTCTTCAGCATCAGAATTTGATTTGATACACCAGCATCAGAAGTTGCTGAATCAGAACGTGAAGATCAGAAGATCAACTCACGTACTTGCTGAAGCTTGATGAACAGAACTGCGCGTAAACACTCTGATACAGAAACAAATAGTTCATCAGCAGCGAAGCAGAATCAGAATGAGCCAAGCCAGAACGTGCATTGAAGAAGCAACGGTACTGTGCATTGAACGCTAATTAATTCCAACGGCATCATTCTAGACAAGATCTGCTCAAAAAGGAAAGCTTGTTATTAGCATTGAATCAAGAATATTGCATTCAACGTTCATCTTCTCAAGTGCTATATAAACAAGGCTTCGAAGATTATAATGGCTAATGCTTCCAAACTCTCTACACGCACAAAGTTGAACAATAATCTTCATCTACCAGTTTTGCTAAACCAACAAACTCTGATACTCCATTAGTGTTTAGCATTCTAAGTTTCTAAGCTTCATTTGTGTATACATCACAGTTGTGATAAAGTTTTGTAGAAAACATTCACACATTTGTTTTATACCTTTGTAAGAAAGTGTTGCCTTGACAAACCGGATTGTGGTTTGAATCAAGAAGGCTTTAGCAGTTGTTAAAGCAGATTTGTATTCAGTTGAATATAGTGAATTAAGACCTCGTTGGAGAGAGGCGAAATCACCTTGACGGGTGGACTGGAGTAGTTTGAGATCAAACGAACCAGGATAAAAATATCTTGTCAATTGCTTTAAGATTCCAGTTTTACAATTCAACCCCCCCTTCTTGTGTTTTTCACCCCTTCATAAGTAACCCTACGACCCAGGTTCCTTCTCATAGCCCTACTATTCAAGCTTTCATCTTGAAGTAACCCTGCGACCCAGGTTCCTTCTCATAAGCCCTACTATCCAGGCTTTCATTTCGAAGTAACCCTACGACCCAGGTTCCTTCTCATAGCCCTACTATCCAGGCTTTCATCTTGAAGTAACCCTACGACTTAGGTTCCTTCTCATAGCCCTACTATCCAGGCTTTCATCTCAAAGTAACCCTACAACCCAGGTTCCTTCTCATAAGCCCTACTATCCAGGCTTTCATTTCAAAGTAACCCTACGACCCAGGTTCCTTCTCATAGCCCTACTATCCGGGCTTTCATCTCGAAGTAACCCTAAGACCCAGTGAAGATGTGAAAAACACAAGAAGGGGGGTTGAATTGTTAAAACTTGAAATCAAATGTAGACAACACGTTATTTTTATCCTGGTTCATTTGATCTCAAACTACTCCAGTCCACCCGTCAAGGTGATTTCGCCTCTCTCCAACGAGGTCTTAATCCACTATATTCAACTGAATACAAAACTTCTTTAACAACTGCTAAAGCCTTCTTGAGTCTAACCACAAACCGGTTTCTCAAGGAATTTCTTTTACAAATAAATGAACAAAATGTGTGTTTGATGTTTTCTAGAAAAACTATATATCACAACTGTGATAATACACAATATGAAGCTTATGTAAAACTAGATTGCTAGAACTATAGAGTAAGCGGTTGAGAGTTGTGATACGGTGGGAGAACTGACTTGAGGTTTTGCGTTTGTTTCGCAAATGTTTCGGTTGAGCAAGAGTCACCACCAACTTTTTATTTTATCCTAAGGAAAGGTTAAAAAGCACAGCAAAAACCTTTGAGATGTTTTCTTGGGTTCGGGGAGTAGATTATAGAAAGGGAAGGTATTAGCACCCTTTCTATCCATGGTTATCCATGGGCTCTTAGTTACTTGCTTAGATCACTTGCCTTTGATTTTCAATTGTTTGAAATGGTGCTTTGTGTGTGGGTTTGAAAATGTTTTGAAAAGAGGCCATTTGTGGTGGCGACCTTTGTAATGATCCATGTTTGAATGTATACAAAGGTGTGTATCCTTTGAAAAGTTTTCAATGTTTTTGAAAGTTATTTTGAAAGTGTGTTGTGATGTGGATTTTGAAAAATGGCAAGGATTGTTTTGCAAGATTTGGTCAAGTAACCAAGAGCTATCTACCCTAAACTTCTCAAAGATCTTTCCTATGTTTTAACCCTTTTAACAATTTTGTTCCACCATTGTATTTGGTGGACAATCTTGTGTTAGGATGTTAACGGGACGGGCGCGGGTCATCGTTTAGACCATGATTGCAATAGTGCCAAGTGTCTTTTGGCAACTTTTCCTTTAAGGGACTTGATCATTTTTTAGGCAACTTTCGAAAGCGTCATCGAGGGGCTATGATCATTTGAATTGTTTTGTTTTGCCAAAGACACCCAACATACAACATGGCCCATTATTGAAGGCAACAAGTGGAGTAACCCTAGGGGTGCAAGTGTGATTAGTGTTGTCCATTTTCATGCTTTTTTGTCTTTTGTTTAGTCAAGCTATTTGTTTTTTTTTTATTTGCATACAAAACCCTAAGTCTATCATGGCATTTTTAGAAAGCTTTAAAGTGCGGAAAATAAAATCCTAAATTATTACAATATAATTATGGGATGGGGGGTACAAATGTTCAAATGGGGATATTTAGCAAGAAATTTAAATCTAAGCTATTACAATCCAAATTGAATATACGAGTTATTTAATTGTACAATAATTAAATAAAATACAATAAATATGCAAGATGCAAAAAATGATTTTTATATGTATGTAAAAGTATTTTTCATGTGACATATAAACAAAAATAAAAAAAGGTTTAATTTTTGGGTATTTTCAAGGTTTAGGGCAAAATCCTAATTTTTCTAAATAAAAGGTATTTATTATTTATTATATGCAATATTTATTAAATATATACAAAAAATAAATAAAAAGGAAGTATATTATGAAAAAGTAATTTTTGAGGTGTAATATTAATGAAAAATAAAAAATGTATTATTCTTGTATTTTTAACCTAAATATCCTAAATATATAAATATTTATATTATGTATTAAATATATTAAATATATACAAAAAATAAAAATATTTATTATTTATAAAAAAAAGTATATTTTAAGAAAATGTTTTCAAAAGATAAGATAAAATAAAATCAGAAAATAAAAATGTATTTGTATTATTTTTAGTATTTTAAATAAAAGTATATATATATATTTATTTAAATATGGAACTAAATGAAACAAATAAATATCAAATAAAATGCAAAAAAATGTGAAAAAAATATTTTTAGTGATTTTCCATGCTTGAATAAAAATATAAAATCATAATCAAAAAGAAAAACTCAAAAATGACAAATATATCATACAATGGGCCAAGGGGGTGTATGTGAAATAAAGTGGTGCAAACAAAAAAATGAACCAAGCCCAGCCCAAAAGGAGTTATCTTCAACCTCCAGCACCTTTCAAACAAAAAACGCGCATTCTTCCTCCATCTCTGCAAACTCTTGATTCCTTGACTTTTAACAAAAACTCACAACACAAACATTATAGAGCATCATGTCACGAGTTCATACATATAAAACACTTGATCTAACTCTCAGAAATGAGAGAGAATTTATTCTCCCTCAATTTCTGACCTAAGTTTTTTCTAATATTCAGGTTCCAAATTCTCTTAACACACACAATATAAATGAAAAGTAATGATATGGGTAGCTTCAGGGACATGAGTAGGACATAACTTCTTCACAAACCTAAGCCTAAATATGCTTGGATAGAGAGATAGAAGTTCAAACCTTTACCTGTTCAGCTTGAATCGTGTGCAACAATGGAGGCACTTTCAATGCAATGTGAGGACTTGTACAGCTTGCTTGAAGTTCAGGGATGCTTCTCCAATCTCTAGCTTGCTTTAAAACTAGCTGAATCGAGCTATGGAAGTTCACCTGCAAAGTTGAAAATTGAAAATGGCAAATGATGTTAGGGATGTTACAGTTTGTGTTCAATGCTTGGGATAGCTTCAGTGGGTGATATGGAACATGTTTGAACTCTTTTTGGCCAAAGTGCACGAGTGGAAAGGTTTATAGAAGTCAAGTTGCAGAAGGGACTCTGTTTTTTACAGTAGGATGGTGTTTCTGTGGATGAGGAGTTATTGAAGGTGGTTAGGTCGTGCCTTAGGTCAGTTATGAAGTATGCAATGTGTTCACAATGTTTGCTTTGGCTAGTTGTTACAGGAATGAGAGATGTGTTTGAATATGCAAGTTTTCTTCTATCTTAAGCAAAAGTTGCCAAGTTAGGTTGTAGGCCAAGGCAGGTCCCTCAAGCATGCTGCATAATCTCTCCTTGATCAGTGGGATTAGTCCATAATCTTGTGCCTAGAAGATATGCTTTGTACTTCTTAGATTTGTGTTTGACATAAAGTTGATCTTTACAAGAATAGATAAGTTACTTTTTCCAAATATGGCTTGATTTTGTGTGTATTGTCCAAATGCACAAAATAACACTCTAACACAAAGGATATGCATTTAATTATTGAGTGTAAGAAGGACTAGAGACCTGTAATCTAGCTTGTACAAGCTGATTTCAAAAATGCCCATGTTATGAACATGCCTTGGTCAAGAACAAAAGTGACTTTTGCCCAACTTTGCCAATTCGATTCTCCCTAACCACAAGGGTGTTTGAGAAGTTCTTGGACAATTTGGAAATCTTGGAATGTGTACTACAATCCATCTTTGTAATGCAACTTGAAATTCCAAGTGGAAGCATGTGAAAAGTGGCCATGAAGTTAGGCAAAAATCCTGCCTAAAATAGGTCAAAAAATTTCTAAGTTAAGAATGTTTTACACCCTTGTTCCAAAAATCATAACTTGAGCTACAAGCTTCTTTTGAGGAAACTTTGTGAATCAAAGTTGTAGATTTTGCAATGGACTATAACTTTCATGTTTTGAATTTTTTTTGAATCCAAATATATCTTGATGCAAAAAATGGGACAAAGTTAGGAAAAAATTAGGAAATTTCATAACTTAGAAAAATTCTAAGTTATGAAATTTCTTCATTTTAAACCCTAATTTGTAATTTTTGATTTCTTGATGAAAAAGTTTCATAATTTGACATGTCTTGATGAAAAATGAATCTTGGCACTTGATTTTGACCAAAAAGTCAAAGTTTGACTTTTCAGCATACAGTCAAATTTTGATCAGTTGACTGGAAAATTCATCTGTCAATCTTGTGCATTTGGGATCTTTTGAACTTGTTGAACATGTCAAGACAATTCCATTGAATCCTTGAGTCCATATGTGAGCTTGGTTTGCCATTGGCTAGGTCAAAAAGCCAAAAATTGCCTTTGTGCAGTCAAAACCCTAAAAATGACCATTTTGCCCTTTTGGTGATCTGATCAAATTTCTTGTGGAATTGTGATCCAAAATTGATCAAATGGTCCATATGAGTTCATAATGTTGATGTGGGTCAAAAATCATGAGGTTTGACTGTCAATTGACCATAGTTGACTTTTCCCCCAATACAACTGATTTATAGGTCAACTGTCCAATTGACTGGGCAAAGATTGGAATCAAGGCTTGAAACTTGGTATGGATAAACTTGTGAGTCCAACATGAAGCATGAAAGTCATCTTTGGCATTTTAGGTCAAAACATCTTTGTGCAAACTCAAACCCTAATTTGAGTCAGCAGTGCAAGGAGGAGTCTTGAGCAGAGCAAACCCTAACTTGTTCTTGAACTCCAAGGGTCTTGTGGTGAGAAAATGTTGAGGAAATGGGAGGGAAAATTTTGGGGTACAACAGTTGCCCCTGTTCAATCTTCTTAGACCTGAGGATGTAGATTGGCTTGTGCGCCTTTCATGATCCGAAGGTGGAAGATGATTGAATACTAAAGTGCCCAGAAATTTGCACTCGCATAATGGAGTATCAGTAATGTGATGTCGGGAATAGGCTTATAGATGCCATTTGGAGAGATGGTGGATAGGAGGATGGGCTTATAGATGCCAACTGGAGACGTGACAGAACCTTGTCGGGAATGGGCTTATAGATGCCATTTGGAAGTGTTGATCGCGTAAGAGATTCCTTAGCGAGAACTTGTGTACTTTGAGAAAGGAAGATGGTTTCCTGGCCTGTTACAGGTGTTGATCTTCAAACTCTTCATGCAGATATGCCCTGGCTAGGTACAGGTATCGAATCTACAATCAATTGCTCACAGATATGCCCTGGCTAGATACAGGAATCGAATCCGGAACTTCAAAAGGCTGTTTACAAACGTGCCCTGGCTGGATACAGGAATCGAATCTGGAATTAGTCGTCTACAAATATGCCCTGGCTGGATACAGGTATCGAATCTGGAAACTGTCGTCTACAGATATGCCCTGGCTGGATACAGGTATCGAATCTGGAATTGGTCGTCTACAGATATGCCCTGGATAGATGCAGGTATCGAATCTGGAGTTTGCCGTCTACAGATATGCCCTGGCTAGATGCAGGTATCGAATCTGGAAATTGTCGTCTACAGATATGCCCTGGCTGGATACAAGTATCGAATATGGAATTGGTCGTCTACAGATATGCTCTGGCTAGATGCAGGTATCGAATCTGGAATTAGCCGTCTACAGATATGCCCTGGCTGGATACAGGTATCGAATCCACAATCAATCACTCGCAGATATGCCCTGGCTAGATACAGGTATCGAATCTGGAATTGTGATAGTTGATAGTAATCATCTTTGGATTGACCTTTTCCTGAAAAGGCAAAACATCAGTTGTATGCAATGTCATGATGTATGAAATGCATGATGTCATGATGTTTTTCTAGAATAAATGAGATTGTGTGATATGATGCGTATATGCATGCGCCATGGTGTATGGTAATGTGATGAATGTATTTTTGTCTAAGAAAATAAATCCTTGACGACTGCCGGGAGTTTGTGGAATTCTGGGCTGATGTTGAAGAGTGGAGTTCTTCGTTTCCACTGGGGATGCCTGTTGCAAGAATAAGCCGGTAGGATAAGATGACTCCGTTGGGGAATAAACTTGTTGGAGAGATTACTCTGCGGGGAATTACTCTGATGGAAGAGATACTTCGCTGAGGTTTTGATGAGATCTCCGCTGGGGATTCCACTGATGAGTTATGTTGGGGAATTTGATGAACTCCGCTGGGGAAAAGGAAGAGCTTCGCCGAGGACGATCTTTGTGGTAATTAGCTGAGGATAACCCAGTTATACCCTGGTGGGAAAATAACTTTTGAATAAAGTCGGGGAGAGACGCATGTACTCTGCAGGGGAGTTGAGGTAACTTGGTTACGTTCTTCAGTCGAACCTACTTTGGTACCTTGGTGGACAGAGCAACTAGATCGCTCAGAAAATTCTTTATTGCCCCTGTTTCTGATGTCATCTGTAATTAGTCCTCTGTTTCGCATGCAAATATTTATGATTAGCAATTAGTGTCAAATGCATATATCAAAAATGAACATTGGACGTTCTTTGTAAAACAAAACAGAAAAAGGAAAAAACGATGGGTAATTTGTCTGACAAATTGTACTTGTATTGATTTTGAATTTTGCCTGTAAATAGGCGTTTTATGTACAAGAGGTTGATGTCCTAGTAAGAGAACGTCGCCGAGCAAAATAGAGTTTATACAATTTTGTGAAAAGGAAACAAAACAGCTATGTGAAAAATAATCCCACTGGGTTCCAACTCTGCTATCGCCTTTATGTCTTCAAGCGTCTCATCACTTTGCTGCTTAGTTGGAGATGAAGCAGATTGATTGATGCCGAAGTCTGGATGCAAGGTGATCCAATGAAACATAATATTACGCTTTATCCCTAAATTTTTCCTGGACCGCCCTTTCGGGTTTTCAGTCCACCGGGATACCCATTTTTGCCCAAGCCACCTTTTCAGGTTTTCGACTTGCCGGGTGTACAGATTTTTTTCATTTCATCCCTTATTTTTGCCCGAACCCTTTTGGTTCGCCGGGAAGCCCTTATTTTTGCCTAGGCCAGTCGACCTAGCGGGTCTTTGATCATGCATAGTATCTTTTTACTATGTCTGCATTAGCGGGGTGAGGAAGATCGTCACCGTCCATGGTGGTTAGAATCATAGCTCCTCCTGAGAAGATATGTTTAACCATAAATGGCCCTTCGTACGTAGGGGTCCATTTGCCCCTGGGATCACTTTGAGGAAGAATGATGCGCTTGATTACCAGATCTCCGACTTGATACTCTTGTCGTATGACCTTCTTGTTAAATGCCCTGATCATCCGTTTTTGGTACGTCTGACCATGACAAATAGCAGTGAGTCTCTTTTTGTCAATCAAGTTTAATTGATCAAGCCGAGTCTGGATCTAGTCATCTTCGCTCAAACCTGCATCCTTCATTATCCGGAGAGAGGGTATCTGGACTTTGATAGGTAAGACTGCCTCCATGCCATAAACCAAGGAAAAGGGAGTTGCCCCTGTTGACGTCCGTGCTGAGGTACGGTACCCATGAAGAGAAAACGGCAACATTTCGTGCCAATCTTTGTAGGTCACTGTCATCTTCTGCACAATATTCTTGATGTTCTTATTCGCTGCTTCTACAGCGCCATTCATCTTCGGCCGGTAAGGAGAAGAGTTGCGGTGTTGTATCTTGAATTTCTCGCAGAGCTCAGTGATCATTTTGTTATTGAGATTGGTACCATTGTCTGTAATGATCCTTTCTGGGACACCATAGAGACAGATCAGGTTATGCCGAATGAACCGTGCCACGACATTCTTGGTTACCGTAGCATAGGAAGCTGCTTCAACCCACTTTGTGAAGTAATCAATCGCTACCAAGATGAATTGATGCCCATTGGATGCCGTAGGTCTGATTTCGCCAATCATATCAATGCCCCACATTGCAAAAGGCCAAGGTGCTGTCAAGACATTCAGAGGAACCGGAGGAATGTGCACCTTATCTGCATAAATCTGGCACTTGTGACACGTCCGAGAATGTTGGTAACAGTCAGCTTCCATTGTGGACCAGTAATATCTTGCCCGAAGGATTTTCTTTGCCATGGTATGTCCACTGGAATGTGTTCCGAAGGTACCTTCATGTAGCTCTGCCATGATCCTTTCTGCTTCAGTCTTATCCACACAACGCAGTAAGGTTGAATCATGGTTTCGCTTGTAGAGAATGCCATTGCTGAGGAAGAACTTTGCTGCGAACCTTCTCAGGAACTTCTTGTCATTAACAGATGCGCCTTCGGGATATTCTTGAGCTTCTAAGTACCTCTTCGCTTCATGATACCAAGGTTTCTCAGTTACCTCTTCAGTCTCAAGATCACAGCAATGTGCAGGTTCATCCAATTTCCAAATAATGATCAGGGGAGCCTCGTTGTCCCATTTTACTTTGAACATAGAACACATCGTAGCTAGCGCGTCCGCCAACTGATTCTCCTCTCTTGGAAAGTGTTCAAAAGTTATCTCCTCGAAATGGGGGATCAACGTCAACACATACTCTTTGTAAGGAATAAGGTTTGGGTGTTTCGTATCCCACTTGCCTTTGATCTGATTGATCACGAGAGCGGAATCTCCGAAGACACTCAGAAACTTGATCCTTAAGTCAATTGCAGCTTGAAGACCCATGATACATGCTTCATACTCTGCCATGTTGTTGGTGCAGTTGAAACATAGCCGGGCAGTGAGTGGAGTATGAGTGCCTTTGGGGGATATGATCACAGCACCGATGCCATTACCCAAAGCGTTTGAGGCTCTGTCAAAGTGCATAGACCATCGGGATCCTTCCTCAGGTCCTTCATCCGGTCCAGGTATTTCACAATCAGTCACTACCATGATATCCTCATATGGAAACTCAAAGTTCATTGACTGGTAATCGTCCACTGCCTGGTGCGCAAAATGGTCTGCCAATACACTTCCCTTGATTGCTTTTTGAGTCGTGTACTGGATGTCATATTCCGTCAAGATCATCTGCCATCTTGCTATTCTTCCGAACAAGGCGGGCTTTTCGAATATGTACTTGATTGGATCCATTTTTGAAATCAACAGAGTAGTGTGAGTCAACATATACTATCTCAGCCGACGAGCAGCCCATACCAAAGCGCAGCAAGTTTTCTCGAGCAGTGAGTATCGGGTCTCACAGTCGGTAAACTTTTTGCTAAGGTAATAAATGGCGTGCTCTTTTTGGCCAGACTCGTCATGCTGCCCTAGCACACACCCCATTGAGTTGTCCAGTACTGTCAAGTATAGGATTAGAGATTTCCCTTCAACCGGTGGCATAAGAATGGGTGGTTCTTGGAGATACTCTTTGATTCTTTCAAAAGCGGCCTGACATTCATCATTCCAACGTACTACTTGATCTTTCTTCAGCAGCTTGAAGATTGGTTCACAGGTAGCAGTTAGATGCGAGATGAAACGGGCAATGTAGTTCAACCGTCCTAGAAAGCCTCTGACTTCTTTCTCTGTCTTGGGAGTTGGCATCTCTTGTATGGCTTTCACTTTGGCAGGGTCCACTTGAATGCCTTTGTCGCTTACGACGAAGCCTAGCAATTTTCTAGATCTCACCCCAAAGGTGCACTTGTTTGGGTTCAACCTCAGCTTGTACAACTTCAGACGGTCAAACAGCTTCCGTAGATGGTCAAGGTTTTCCTCCTCAGTTTGGGACCTTGCAATCATATCGTCGACATATACTTCTATCTCGTGATGGATCATGTCATGAAACAATGCAACCATGGCACGTTGGTAGGTTGCCCCAGCATTTTTCAACCCAAAGGGCATGACCTTGTAGCAAAAGGTGCCCCACTGAGTAACAAAAGTGGTCTTCTCCATGTCTTCAGGAGCCATCTTGATCTGATTATAACCGGAGAAACCGTCCATGAAGGAGAAAACTTTATGCTGAGCAGTGTTGTCGACCAGAACGTCGATATGAGGTAGAGGGAAATCATCCTTAGGGTTGGCCCTGTTCAAATCCCTGTAATCAACACACATTCTGACCTTACCATCCTTCTTCGGCACTGGAACCACGTTGGCAATCCACTGAGGGTAAGAAGTCACTGCTAGAAACCCGACATCAAATTGTTTCATAACCTCAGCTTTGATTTTCTCGGACATCTCTGGACGCATACGGCGGACCTTCTGTTTTACCGGAGGGCAATCTTCCTTGGTAGGCAGGTGGTGAACCACAATGTCGGTATCCAACCCAGGCATGTCTTCGTAAGACCAGGCAAAGATTTCCACATAGTCATGCAGCATCTGAATCAACCGTTGTTTCACACTGAGCTCTAGATTGGCACCAATCTTGACTTCCTTTCTGTCTGTCTCAGTACACAGATTTACCGTTTCCACTGGCTCTTCATGTGGCTGAATGGCCCTCTCTTCCTGGAGTAGCAGCCTTGCAAGTTCACCAGGCACTTCGCAATCATCTTCACCTTCGTCTTCGGCTAAGTTGATCGGATTTTCGAAGTCATAACTGGCAGTAGCAGAGTCGTTACCAGTGAGATCCAGAGTGGATTGGAACCTGTATAAGTGAGTGTGTGTAAATATAACTGTTTTGCAATATATAATAAAGAAAGAAAAGGAGCGCAAGATTTTGAAATGCAACAAACGTCCAATGTTTTTATTGATGATATATGAAAATGACACACAAAAGCCCTCACAAATGAAGCCGCGGTGCCTCGGGTAAGACACCGAGCCATAAAAGTTTCAAAATATTGTCTGTTACAAATTGAAAACAAAAGAGTTCATTACTGAGTGACAAAAGTAATAGGTGTGAAGTCTTTGGCAGTCCAGTTGCTTGGTCCACTGTCGGTTGTTGGGTAGATCCAGCTGTCGAATTCAAATTCCTCCACGTCGTCTTCAATAGCATTCACTCCCGGGTTGGTGATGAACACAGGAGGTCTTCCAATCCTTGCCTTACGAACAGCCCTCTGAGACTCTGCAGTGAAACACAAACCAAACTTGTCGGTCTTTGGAGTGAAGTCAGGAAGTCGGCCCCAGTTTGCACATTCACCGTTCTCAATAACAGCCCGGGCATCTTTTAAGAAAGCCATCTTCAAAGGAGAGTCTTCTACAGTCACAGTCTTTGCTGACGCCAGTGTCTGGGGCACCTCTTCAAAGTGTTGAAAGGGGGTTTCAATGAACTCCCCATCCATTTCTATGTACCGGAACAAGTTGAGGTGGCTGACCATGTATTCTTCCTCCCCCTCAACTGTAACAATTTTCCCCCTAACCGGGTACTTAAGCTTCTGATGTAGTGTGGAGGTCACAGCTCCAGCCTTGTGGATCCATGGACGACCCAGCAAACAAGAATAGGATGGACGAATGTCCATCACATAGAAAGTAGAATCAAACACCTGAGAACCAACCCTGATTAGAATGTCAACTTCGCCATGTACCATCCTCTTCGAACCGTCAAAGGCCCGGACAACAATGTTACTAGACTTGAGCTCTAAACCCTCACAATCCAGCCTGTCTAGGGCCTTCTTGGGTAATACATTCAATGAAGAACCGGTGTCTACCAACACATGGGCAAGAGTAGTGCCCCTGCATTCAATGGAGACATGCAGGGCGTCGTTATGGTTCTTTCTTTTGGCAGTCAGATCGGCGTCAGAGAAGCCCAACCCATTATCAGTAGTCAAGTTGGCCACATAATCGGTAAATTGATCAGCAGACGTTTCTTGTGGCACATGGGCCGTCTTTAGGAAGGAAATCAGGGCCTTGGCATGGGCCTCTGAACACAACAACAGTGATAGCATAGAAATATTTGATGGGGTGTGCCCCAACTGCTCAACTACATTGAAATCACTCTTCTTAATGATCTTGAGAATCTCTTCCATCTCTTGCTGGGAAGCTTCAATATTGGTTGTCTTTGGTGCCTCCGTCCGGGCAGGCAAATGAGTGGCAATCCCTTTGCCCCGAGCGTCAGATGACTCGGCGGCAGGGGTAGAAACAGGAACTTGATCAGGAAGGGGAGCAGGCACACTTGCAGGTGTGATGATAAGAGGTCTTTGAATAGCTGGTGGTGCAATATCAGGTGAGAAGAGCCTACCACTGCGAGTAACTTTGGCAGGCCCGATGATGTTACTGACGCCGGTACTAGTATCAAACTCTTGCTTTACTCCAAGGACATAAACATCTGCCCCATAGTGCCAAGGGACAGCTTTATCGGATGTATAAGGGAGAGGCCCCGGAACAGTAATAATGATAGGAGCAATCTTTTGAGTAGACATGATTTTGACAGGCTTTTTTGAGGGATCCTCAAGAGGTTTGTTGAAAATAGTGGCAATAGAAACTTCTTCAGCGGGGATAGCAGGAACAACAATCTTCTCGAACAAGATCTCTTTGCTATCCATCAGGTTTTGGATGCCTGACTTCAGCAAAGGACAACCAGCAGGTGAAACAGAACATAGAAGGCAACCTTTACTACATCCCGGAAATAAACCGGCTAGCAACAGGTTCCTTTTGACAGTCAACAACGGAGTAACAATCTCATCCACAGAGGCTACATACGGGTCTTCTTCCACATCATTAACTCCATGCTGGGTCATGGGAGCAGTCACAATATTGGGTCTTTCGAGCGCCTCGAACTGTATTTCTTTAGCATCAATAAGGTCCTAAACCTTATTCCTCAGAGCCCAGCAATCATCTGTGGTATGCCCCAGACTATCAGAGTGATAAGCGCAACGGGCGTTGGGGTTGTACTTTGGAGAAGTCGTGTTCACTACCTTCAGAGCTTTTTTGACAGTTACCAGATTGGTTGACAGTAGTTGCGGCAAAATCTGAGACAGGGTCATGCTGAGTCGAGTGTACTGCCTTTTGGGTCTCTCACCCCTTGGTTGGTTATACTGCTGAGGAGCAACAGTAGGCTTTGAAATTACCAACGCGTTGACAGCTTGGCGGCATTCCGGTTTAATTTGTCTTCTGGGACCATAAACAGCACTGGCTTCCTTCTTGAAGGGCTTCTTTTCAATACTCGAGGAGGCACCTTTCTGTATCTTCCCCGACTTGATACCAGCTTCTATTCTCTCACCAGTCAAGATCAGGTCTGTGAACCCAGCAGAAGAATTACCAATCAGGTGGTTGAAGAATGGACCGGACAGGGTCCCTAAGAACATGTCGACAAGCTCACGGTCGGTCAGCGGTGGCTGCACCCTGCCAGCCAGGTCTCTCCATTTTTGCGCATACTCCTTGAATCCTTCGCCCGTACCCAGTGACATACCCTGGAGTTGGGTACGCGTGGGAGCGAGGTCGGAATTGTACTGATACTGCTTATAAAATGCAGTAGCCAAGTCTTCCCAGTTTCGGATACTGGCTCCATCCAGCTGATAGAACCACTCGAGTTGAGCCCCTGAAAGGCTATCCTGGAAGAAATGGATCCAAAGGTTCTTGTCTGCAGTGTAAGGTTGGATCTTCCTTACATATGATCTGAGATGCAGCTTAGGGAAAGAAACCCCGTCGTACTTCGCAAAGGCAGGTGCCTTGAACTTGTGTGGGATCACCACCCCAGAAGATAAACCTAGATCTCCAAAATCCAACCCCGACACATGTTGAATCTCTATGGCACTTAAACGGTCCTCTAGTTGCTTGTACCGGTCTTCAGCAGGAGGGTACTGTTCATCATTGTAATCCGTCTCGTTGTCGGAGACCACGGGACTAGGAGCCCTTCCCCCTTGGGGACTGTCTTTCCCTCCAGAGGAAGTTTCTTGATCAGCCTCATTCTGCAGTGTATTCCCAAACCTCCGTCCAGTGTTAAACAGCGCAGTCCTCTTCTTCTTCTTCTTTTTCAAGAGCAGAGTCTTCAACTCCTGTTGACCCTGGGCTAAGCTCATGACCATCTCCTGAAACTGGGCGTTCTGGGCCTGGAGGGCCTTGATAGCTTGTTCGGTAGTAGGCTCGAAAGACATGATAATTGAGTGCTGAAATAAACAGCGAAGAAGATTAAGCAACTTGTAGAAGTAGGGTACCTGTTATGCATATGATGAATGATATGTTGGTTTATGCAATGCATTCAAGGATTTAGAAAATTCAAAATTGTCGCAAACAAAAAGAACACACGTCATATCAATAAGAAGAAATTTGTCAGTACATAAATGCCCCATGGGCCAAATATTACAAAAAATTTCTCAAGGTAAAAAGACGTTACGCATCCTCTTTGGTGCGATGTAGGTGTTGAGGGTCTCTTCCTCATGGAGTCGGCGGGTAAGCTCCAAAACCTTCTTCTCACTGGCGTAGAAGCTGGCTTCAAAAGTGTTCTGTTCCTCCTTGAGTTGGATCTAACTCTTCTGCATCTCCTCCCATGATGTTGGCATGTCAGGATATAGGATGGTGTAGGGAACCTCTCCTTCCTTAACGGGCTCTTTAATCACAGGGAGAACATGAGGGTAAGGCATCATTAGACTCTGGGATCGGGTTCGTACCCACTTGAGATAAGGCTCAAGAAGGATGGAGTTCTTGTGCCCCAGTGTCTTGCTGTCTACCTTGTTAGGCATCCTCCAAGCTCTGATGAACCTTTGGCGAAGTCCTTGCGCATCGTTGTCGAAGTCAAAAACCAGATCAGGAATCAACATGTCATGAGGGCCATCCCTCCGTGCATACCCAAATTGTCTCAAAGCTAGACAAGGGTTGTAGGTAATGCCTCCTCTAATGCCAAGCAATGGAACATTAGGGAACTCTCCACAATGATCGACGATGATGACATTTTCTCTGGACCGAGAACACCAATGTACACCAGAGTGTGTGAGGGTCATCAATCATTGTGACCACCTTAAGCCTTGGTCATTCTTCAAGACAGATTGTGGAAGGTGCGAAATAAACCACCTTGCAAGGAGAGGAGTACAGCACATGAGAACACCCCTCTTTCTCATTGTTCGTGTGTAAAATGAGTGAAGAATGTCCCCAAGCAATGTTGGTATTGGATTTCTGGATAAGAAGATCTTGACGGTGTTGACATCTACAAGCTTGTCAGGATTTGGGAACAGGACCAACCCATAAATGAGGAGTGCCACAATTTCTTCAAAGGCTTGTAGATCCAATGAATTCCAACACTCTTGTGCCTTCTCAAACAAGAATTTTGCCAAGAAGCTTTTGACACCGCTTCTAGTTTCCCAATGCCCCTTGATGTCAGATGGTTGCAAGTGTAGTGCTTGAGCAACATCTTCAGGTTTTGGTTCTTTTTCCGTACCGTTGTAGGGTAGTTGATTAAGAATAGGAATTCTCAAGAGTTGAGAAAATTCCTCCAAAGTGGGCACCAATTGGTAGTCGGGGAATGTGAAACAGTGGTGAAGGGGGTCAAAGAACTGGAACAACACCTTTACCATGTCCTCTTCAATGTTGGTGTTGACTAGGCTGAGCAATCTACCATGTCTTTCAATGAAGGGAGAGCTTTCTGGAATTCTGGATGTGAGCTCCTTGAGTTGAGGAGGAATTCTCACAAGGTTGACTTGGATAGTTTTCCTGCGAAGAATTTCCATGACCTACAAAACAAGAACAAAGATGAAGATCTAAACCCTTGAAATGGTTAGTGTATGCATATGATGCTTTATGATGTTCATGATGCATGCACAAACATATGTACAAGCAATTCACACAAAACCCTAGTTTCAGGCTTGCATGGGGTTTCATAGGTAAGTACCCTCTTGAGTGAAGTTGGCTTAAAAACCTGTTCTATAAATAGTAACCGGGTTCTAAGGATCTCAATATCATTGGATTGTTTTCCATGTTCATTGTTTTGGTTTAGCTACTTAACTAGCGACCAAAATATTCCAAGAAAACAACCCTCAATGAGTGTAGTATCGAGTATCTACCAACTTCGGACTGCACCAAAGTCGGTCATCTCACTACCCTTAATGAAAGGCTAAGATGGTCAAGTAAGGTTCTAGGTCATTAGTGCTTAGTGACATCACTCAGCGGCCCCGTACTCTCCTTGATTGAACTCAAGGGTTACCGGTACTCACAAATATGTCGCACTAATATAGCTATTGCTTCAACCGTGTCGGTATACCCCGCACAGTTTCCACAACATATTGCTATCTATGAATGTTTCCCCAAATCCGGGTGTAGGATTTCAAACCCAAACAAGAGAGACAAGATATAAAGCAATCTAAGCAAACAATTAGTCATGCAAGAGGGTGATCTAAGCCCTAAGGTTAACTCCACTTTAAAAGTTTCCCCAGCAGAGTCGCCAGTTCTGTGATACGGTGGGAGAACTGACTTGAGGTTTTGCGTTTGTTTCGCAAATGTTTCGGTTGAGCAAGAGTCGCCACCGACTTTTTATTTTATCCTAAGGAAAGGTTAAAAAGCACAGCAAAAACCTTTGAGATGTTTTCTTGGGTTCGGGGAGTAGATTATAGAAAGGGGAGGTATTAGCACCCTTTCTATCCATGGTTATCCATGGGCTCTTAGTTACTTGCTTAGACCACTTGCCTTTGATTTTCAATTGTTTGAAATGGTGCTTTGTGTGTGGGTTTGAAAATATTTTGAAAAGAGGCCATTTGTGGTGGCGACCTTTGTAAGGATCCATGTTTGAATGTATACAAAGGTGTGTATCCTTTGAAAAGTTTTCAATGTTTTTGAAAGTTGTTTTGAAAGTGTGTTATGATGTGGATTTTGAAAAATGGCAAGGATTGTTTTGCAAGATTTGGTCAAGTAACCAAGAGCTATCTACCCTAAACTTCTCAAAGATCTTTCCTATGTTTTAACCCTTTTAACAATTTTGTTCCACCATTGTATTTGGTGGACAATCTTGTGTTAGGATGTTAACGGGACGGGCGCGGGTCATCGTTTAGACCATGATTGCAATAGTGTCAAGTGTCTTTTGGCAACTTTTCCTTTAAGGGACTTGATCATTTTTTAGGCAACTTTCGAAAGCGTCATCGAGGGATTATGATCATTTGAATTGTTTTGTTTTGCCAAAGACACCCAACATACAACATGGCCCATTATTGAAGGCAACAAGTGGAGTAACCCTAGGGGTGCAAGTGTGATTCGTGTTGTCCATTTTCATGCTTTTTTGTCTTTTGTTTTGTCAAGCTATTTGTTTTTTTTTTTTATTTGCATACAAAACCGTAAGTCTATCATGGCATTTTTAGAAAGCTTTAAAGTGCGGAAAATAAAATCCTAAATTATTACAACATAATTATGGGATGGGGGGTACAAATGTTCAAATGGGGATATTTAGCAAGAAATTTAAATCTAAGCTATTACAATCCAAATTGAATATACGAGTTATTTAATTGTACAATAATTAAATAAAATACAATAAATATGCAAGATGCAAAAAATGATTTTTATATGTATGTAAAAGTATTTTTCATGTGACATATAAACAAAAATAAAAAAAGGTTTAATTTTTGGGTATTTTCAAGGTTTAAGGCAAAACCCTAATTTTTCTAAATAAAATGTATTTATTATTTATTATATGCAATATTTATTAAATATATACAAAAAATAAATAAAAAGGAAGTATATTATGAAAAAGTAATTTTTGAGGTCAAATATTAATAAAAAACAAAAAATGTATTATTCTTGTATTTTTAACCTAAATATCCTAAATATATAAATATTTATATTATGTATTAAATATATTAAATATATACAAAAAATAAAAATATTTATTATTTACAAAAAAAAGTATATTTTAAGAAAATGTTTTCAAAAGATAAGATAAAATAAAATCAGAAAATAAAAATGTATTTGTATTATTTTTAGTATTTTAAATAAAAGTATATATATATATTTATTTACATATGGAACTAAATGAAACAAATAAATACCAAATAAAATGCAAAAAAATGTGAAAAAAATATTTTTAGTGTTTTTCCATGCTTGAATAAAAATATAAAATCATAATCAAAAATGACAAATATATCATACAATGGGCCAGGGGGTGTATGTGAAATAAAGTGGTGCAAACAAAAAAATGAACCAAGCCCAGCCCAAAAGGAGTTGTCTTCAACCTCCAGCACCATTCAAACAAAAAACGCGCGTTCTTCCTCCATCTCTGCAAACTCTTGATTCCTTGACTTTTAACAAAAACTCACAACACAAACATTATAGAGCATCATGTCACGAGTTCATACATATAAAAAACTTGATCTAACTCTCAGAAATGAGAGAGAATTTCTTCTCCCCCAATTTCTGACCTAAGTTTTTTCTAAGGTTCAAGTTCCAAATTCTCTTAACACACACAATATAAATGAAAAGTAATGATATGGGTAGCTTCAGGGCTATGAGTAGGACATAACTTCTTCACAAACCTAAGCCTAAATATGCTTGGATAGAGAGATAGAAGTTCAAACTTTTACATGTTCAGCTTGAATCGTGTGCAACAATGGAGGCACTTTCAATGCAATGTGAGGACTTGTACAACTTGCTTGAAGTTCAGGGATGCTTCTCCAATCTCTAGCTTGCTTTGAAACTAGCTGAATCGAGCTATGGAAGTTCACCTGCAAAGTTGAAAACTGAAAATGGCAAATGATGTTAGGGATGTTACAGTTTGTGTTTAATGCTTGGGATAGCTTCAGTGGGTGATATGGAACATGTTTGAACTCTTTTTGGCCAAAGTGCACGAGTGGAAAGGTTTATAGAAGTCAAGTTGCAGAAGGGACTCTGTTTTTTGCAGTAGGATGGTGTTTCTGTGGATGAGGAGGTATTGAAGGTGGTTAGGTCGTGCCTTAGGTCAGTTATGAAGTATGCAATGTGTTCACAATGTTTGCTTTGGCTAGTTGTAAAAGGAATGAGAGATGTGTTTGAATATGCAAGTTTTCTTCTATCTTAAGCAAAAGTTGCCAAGTTAGGTTGTAGGCCAAGGCAGGTCCCTCAAGCATGCTGTATAATCTCTCCTTGATCAGTGGGATTAGTCCATAATCTTGTGCCTAGAAGATATGCTTTGTACTTCTTAGATTTGTGTTTGACATAAAGTTGATCTTTACAAGAATAGATAAGTTACTTTTTCCAAATATGGCTTGATTTTGTGTGTATTGTCCAAATGCACAAAATAACACTCTAACACAAAGGATATGCATTTAATTATTGAGTGTAAGAAGGACTAGAGACCTGTAATCTAGCTTGTACAAGCTGATTTCAAAAATGCCCATGTTATGAACATGCCTTGGTCAAGAACAAAAGTGACTTTTGCCCAACTTTGCCAATTCGATTCTCCCTAACCACAAGGGTGTTTGAGAAGTTCTTGGACAATTTGGAAATCTTGGAATGTGTACTACAATCCATCTTTGTAATGAAAGTTGAAATTCCAAGTGGAAGCATGTGAAAAGTGGCCATGAAGTTAGGCAAAAATCCTGCCTAAAATAGGTCAAAAAATTTCTAAGTTAAGAATGTTTTGCACCCTTGTTCCAAAAATCATAACTTGAGCTACAAGCTTCTTTTGAGGAAACTTTGTGAATCAAAGTTGTAGATTTTGCAATGGACTATAACTTTCATGTTTTGAGTTTTGTTTGAATCCAAATATATCTTAATGCAAAAAATGGGACAAAGTTAGAAAAAAATTAGGAAATTTCATAACTTAGAAAAATTCTAAGTTATGAAATTTCTTCATTTAAATCCTAATTTGTAATTTTTGATTTCTTGATGAAAAAGTTTCATAATTTGACATGTCTTGATGAAAAATGAATCTTGGCACTTGATTTTGACCAAAAAGTCAAAGTTTGACTTTTCAGCATACAGTCAAATTTTGATCAGTTGACTGGAAAATTCATCTGTCAATCTTGTGCATTTGGGATCTTTTGAACTTGTTGAACATGTCAAGACAATGCCATTGAGTCCTTGAGTCCATATGTGAGCTTGGTTTTCCATTGGCTAGCTCAAACAACCAAAAATTGCCTTTGTGCAGTCAAAACCCTAAAAATGACCATTTTGCCCTTTTGGTGATCTGATCAAATTTCTTGTGGAATTGTGATCCAAACTTGATCAAATGATCCATATGAGTTCATAATGTTGATGTGGGTCAAAAATCATGAGGTTTGACTGTCAATTGACCACAATTTACTTTTTCCCCAATACAGTTGATTTCTAGGTCAACTGTCCAATTGACTAGGCAAAGATTGGAATCAAGGCTTGAAACTTGGTATGGATAAACTTGTGAGTCCAACATGAAGCATGAAATTCATATTTGGCATTTTAGGTCAAAACATCTTTGTGCAAACTCAAACCCTAATTTGAGTCAGCAGTGCAAGGAGGAGTCTTGAGCAGAGCAAACCCTAACTTGTTCTTGAACTCCAAGGGTCTTGTGGTGAGAAAATGTTGAGGAAATGGGAGGCCAAATTTTGGGGTACAACAAGAGTTTTAGCAAACTGATGAGTGAAAATGATTGGCTTATACGTATGTGCGTGTAGAAGAATTGTAGAGTATTAGCCATTTCTTTTCTCACAGATTTGTTTATATAGCCTTGGAATAGATACTTTGTTGTACATAATTCCATTCCAATGCTCATTACGTTCTTTCCATTTTGAGAAGATCTTTATCTTGGAATAAAGTCGTTGGTAATTAATCTGCCTTGAATGCAGTAACATTGACACTTCAGAATGTTCTGCTTACTGAAGATCAGAGTGTACTTGGCTTTAGCTTATTCTGGCGCTTCTGAATGTTGATGACATGATTAGGATCTTGATCAGAGTCAGAGTATGTTAAGCGTAGATTCTGTTTATCAGGCTTCAGCGTAAGCACATGTTTTGATCTTCTGGTGCTGACATATCTTCTGATGCTGATGTTGATATTGATATTCTGATGCTGATTCCATCAGAGTTTCCTGCGAATACACATCATAATTTTGAGTAGCACATATGTCTTATATAAATCTCATAATTCATTTAATCTTGTATTTTGTTATCATCAAAACTCTAACTGAGGGTTGTAGAATCAAACTATGTTCTAACAATCTCCCCCTTTTTGATGATGACAAAAACCAGATTTTTTCAATTAAAATAAAATGATGAAAGTATCAGAGTTTAAGGATAAAGAGGAAACGGTATCAGAGATAATCAGATAATGAGTAAAAAGTATCAGAGCTAAGAGGGTAAGGAAAAAATTATCAGAGTAATAACGAGAAAAACTCCCCCTGAGTTGATTATTTCCCTTTGATTCCTTGAGACCTTGAGCATCAGAACTTTACTGAACTTTCTTTGAGCATCAGAATTTTACTTTATCAGAGTTCATCAGATTCTTGTACCTGTAAGCTTTTCAGAACAGAAAATATATAAGGATGTTAGAATGTTTGAGACTTATGTCTCAGTAATCCGTTATTGAAAAATATCATTCTTTCTCCCCCTTTTTGTCAGTTATCAAAAAGCGTGAATAATCAGAGTTAAAATGAGCAGAGTAAAAACATGTTTGTATTAAAACAGAAGCAATGATAGTTTAGAACAAGTAAAAATATTACAAACAAACATGTAAAGAAAACAAGGAAAACACAAGAAAATTTCTAAGAAGAAGGAGGAAGTCGTGTGAATAGAGCTTCCAACATGCTCTTGATTTGCTCGTTGGTTTCCTGTTGCTTAGATACCATGTTTGCTATAGAGTCAATCTTGATATCCTACTTGTCCATCCTTTCATTCATCAGCATATCTGATCTCTTCAAATCCTCCAGAGCCTGCCTGTCAAGAGAGGAAGCTTGAGGATCTTCAGATACAGGCTGCTTCTCATAGCTCTCTGTAGTTTCTTCTGCTTGACCCAAGTCTTCAGCTTGAAGCATCTGTTCTTCTGCAGGTTGAACTTTAGATGTTGGACGCTTTTCAGACCAAGGCTCAATGTCCAGATGGAGAACTTCTTCCTTCAGCAGCTTGCTCAGAACTGGACCTTCCATTTCTTTCAGCAGATTGCTGAAGTTCTGTTGAGCTTGTCCATAGCTCTGGTCTTGCAACTTGAAGGTTTCAGTGCAAACCCATCTTCTGAATTGTGTCCAGAGGAGGTCTGATACAGCGGGATCAACCACTTCCAGACTTGCTTGTTTCAAAGAAGTGATCCACTTCTGCATATCTGTTTCAAAGTTCAAAATGCTGGAACCAACATCTGGTTGTTTTGGTTTAGGGATGGCAGTTTTCTGGTTTATTGCAGCAAGGCGTTCAAGGACTGTTAGATCAATGACAATCTTGCTGTGGTTTTCTGTATTTTTCGTAGGTGGGGAGTGGGAGAGTCAGAAATAACGATTGGACTTGATGGAGTATTAGGTGGAGTTGTTTTTGGTGAAGAGGGAAGCTGAGACATATTAACAGTGGTACCACAGGGTAATTTAATGGCCAAAGGTTGTGGTTCAGGGGACTCAGAGGTTTGAGCCTCAGAGTTTTGAGTCTCAGGTTGTGGAGATTGTGCATGTTGAGGAGAGGGTGGATTACTTTCTGGTTGAGGAGAGGAAGGTTGTGGGATTTATGGTTCTGGTATGGGAGAGAGTGGAGTTTCTGGTATTAGTGATAGTGGGATGTCAGGTTGTGGAGAAATGGGAATTTCTGGTTGTGGATTTGGATTGTCTGTTTGGGGAGCGGAAGAGTGTTGTTCTATATCAGAAAGAACTTGTGCAAGTTCTGGTTCTGGTATGGTTGCAGTGTTTGGATTTTGTGGTTTGGAGCGGGATCTTCTGAGGGTTAATGACTCAGAAGGGTCAAAATCAATGTCAAAATCTTCAAAGGTTTGGGGTGTTGGGATTTCAGTTGGAGTTGGAGTAGGAATAGATGTGGAAACAGCAGTTAAATCTAAAACAGATACAGAAACAGGATTAACTCTTTTCTTTGGAGTCTGTTTTAATGATCCTTCTGGAGCAGCTTTTCTCTTCTTTGTCTTCTTCAGAACCACCTCTGGTGCCTTCTGCTGAAGATCTTGAATATTTAGATTAGGTGCTGTACCATCAGCTTTACACGCATCCAAATATCTCAGAATGATTTGAGGCTTAGAGTCAATCTCTGAGAACATAGGGAAGTCGTCCAGAGGGACTCTTCTGCTGGAGATTTCAGCAAAAGGAGTGATGTTGGGCTCCTTCTTAATGTTCTCTATCAGCTTCATCTTCTTTAGATTCTTGGCATTCAGCTGCTTGCCAACAGAAGGTTCCAGGGTGCTGATCTCTTGTGCCTCTGTCAAATGTTCAATCAGCCTATTCTCAGTCAGAATATCTGATATCAATCTTCCCAAGGGTATCCAATCCCTTTTAGTGCGTTCATCTTCTCTTGTCTCCTTGACGCTTGTTCTCAGATGGTTGAACAAAAGATGAGCTAGATTAATCTTTACCCTCTGAGAAATAAAATAGATCAGAAACTGCTGATCTATGTTTATGTAATCATGAGAGCTGGTAGGCTTCCTGTGGTTGAAACAGCCCAGAATAATCTTTGCCCAAATTCTGTGCTTATCTTTCAAATCCCTTATCTTGCTGGAGGGAAGCCCCAGCGTGAAAATTTCCCTTGCTATAACAGCAACATCTGAACATCTCTCTGCCATATCAATACAGCGAATACCACCACCATTGTAGCCAATCAGTCTTGCAATCAAGTCTTCAGTAATCACAATCTTCTTCCCCATGATGTAGGAAGTGACCTGATGGTTTGAGGAAGAAGCGTAAATCCAAAATTCTTTCACCAGAATGGGAAAAGTTTGACCCACCAACCTGTCAAAGTATTTCTCCCATCCTTGAGCTTGAATCTCTTCTGATAAATCAAAACCATTTTCCTTGATACTGTTGAAATCCACTATAATCTCTGACAGAACTTCAAGATTCTTGACTGGAGTCATAAGTGTTCTGAGAGGAACCTCATATTGCTCAGATGATGCATCTTTCTGGGAACCTGAAGAGAGATTGCTGGAAGACTCCATGTTCACACGAGGATTTTTGAAAAAAATTGAAAGGGTTTTCTTGAGAAGGAAGAACACAAACACAGAAATCATAAAAATGATTGAAAACGAAAGTAAGGGTAAAAGTGTGTGAATGGTGTGAAGTGTTTAAATAGATTTCGAAAAAGTTTTTGAAAACATAAACGCTTAAGAGAGAGAAATAAATCATGATTATTAGCATTAAATGACAGCTGATTTTAGGGGATTTCAGAAAGATACTTAAACGGTTACCAATGACATGTGTCTCAATGCAACCTATCAGCGCTTTTCCTTTTCAGAAGCGTGAACGCATGTTCAGCCTCAGGAAACAGCTGATGACTGGATGACACTTGTTTGCTTGAGTGAACAACACATCTATCCTTGAATTGAAGCGCTCAGATCTTCATGGATAGATTCTGATGCAATCTGCATTTCTAAAATTTTGAAAGAGGATTGATCAGAAGTTCACAGTGAAATAAACACAATTCTGAAGGTCAATATATAAAATTAAAACAGATTTATTCTGGACAGGGCTTCATGCTGAGATGTTTCAGAATGAAGTTGAACCTATCTTCAGAAAGTGGTTTTGTGAAGATATCAGCCCATTGATGGTCTGTATCAATAAATTTTAAGTTTAAGATTCCTTTCTGAATATAGTCCCTAATAAAATGATGTTTTATTTCTATATGCTTAGCCCTAGAATGCAAAATTGGATTTTTACTTAAGAAAATAGCAGAGGTGTTATCACAGAGGATAGGAATGTTACTCACATATATCTGGAAGTCCTCAAGTTGACTTTTCATCCAGAGCATTTGTGTGTTGCATCCAGCTGCTGCTATGTATTCAGCTTCTGCTATTGATAGAGCAATTGTGGATTGTCTTTTGCTGGACCATGAGATCAGATTTTCTCCCAGAAACTGGCAGCTTCCAGAAGTACTTTTACGCTTTACTCTGTCTCCAGCAAAGTCAGCATCACAGTAACCTACTAAGCTGTAATCACTAGATTTTCTATAAAACAAACCCAGATTAGTAGTACCTTTCAGATACTTGAAAATTCGATTAACAGCTGTTAAGTGAGATTCTCTAGGATCTGATTGGAATCTTGCACAAATGCATACACTGAATAAGATATCCGGCCTTGAGGCTGTCAGATAAAGAAGAGAACCAATCATACCTCTGTAGACCTTCTGTTCTACCTTTTTGCTTACCTCTTCTCTTTCCAGAATGCACGTGGGATGCATTGGAATCTTTGATGGCTTACATTCTGAGAGATCAAATTTCTTCTGAAGTTCTCTGACATATTTGCTCTGATGAATGTAAGTTCCTTCTAGGGTTTGATTGATCTGAATGCCTAGAAAGAATTTCAGTTCCCCCATCAGGCTCATCTCAAATTCTACCTGCATACACTTAGCAAACTTTCTTCCCAGAGAAGGTTTAGTAGATCCAAATATAATATCATCAACATAAATCTGACAGACTAAAATGTCATTCTTAACTGTCTTACAGAATAAGGTTGTGTCCACCTTCCCTCTAATGAATTCCTTTTCTAACAGGAAGTTACTTAGTCTTTCATACCAAGCTCTAGGAGCTTGTTTCAGACCATACAGTGACTTCTTTAGTTTGAAAACATATTCTGGATTTTTTGAACTTTCAAAACCAGGGGGTTGGTGCACATATACCTCTTCTTCTATATAGCCATTTAAGAATGCACACTTAACATCCATCTGATATAGAGTGATGCCTTTATTAACAGCAAAAGAAATTGAAAGTCTCATAGATTCTAACCTGGCGACTGGAGCAAAGGTTTCTGTATAGTCTATCCCCTCTTGCTGACTATAACCTTGTGCTACCAATCGTGCCTTGTTTCTGATGACTTCACCTTGTTCATTCAGTTTGTTTCTGAACACCCATTTTGTTCCAATGACGTTGAATCCTTTTGGTTTGGGAACAAGATCCCATACGTCATTCCTTGTGAATTGATTCAGCTCCTCTTGCATTGCTAGAATCCAGTCATTGTCCAGAAGTGCTTCATCAATTGAAGATGGTTCAATCAGAGAAACAAGTCCCATGAGGGATTCTTCAGAGTTTCTGAAGCTGGCTCTTGTTCTGATTGGATCTTCCTTTCTTCCTAAGATTGTTTCTTCTGGATGATCCATGCTGCTTCTGGATGGTCTTTTATGAGGTTGATCAACAGAAGGTGCTGGATTTCTTGCAGTGCCTCTTTCTGATGTTGAGGGAGTGTCTCTGTTAAGAGCTTCTGATGACTTGTCTTCAGTACCTGTGAATTCAACTTCCATACCTGCAAGTAATTCATTCTGCTTTGACTTTTGAGAGTCAAGCTTGTCATCAAAACGAACACTGATTGATTCTTCCACAATCTGTGTTTCTGTATTGTATACTCTGTACCCTCTTGAGTGTTCAGAGTATCCTAACATAATACACTTCTGTGCTTTAGAGTCAAACTTGTTCAAATAATTTTTAGTATTCAAAATAAAGCAAGTACATCCAAATGGATGAAAATATGAAATGTTGGGCTTTCTGTTCTTCCACAATTCATATGGAGTCTTTTCCAGAATAGGTCTTATGGAGATTCTATTCTGAATGTAGCACGCTGTGTTTATCGCCTCTGCCCAGAAGATCTTAGCAACGTTAGTCTCGTTGATCATGGTTCTGGCTATTTCTTGCAATGTTCTGTTCTTTCGTTCTACAACTCCATTTTGCTGGGGAGCTCTAGGACAAGAGAAATCATGCAGAATGCCTTTGTCATTAAAAAATGATTCAAAATCTTTGTTTTCAAACTCTCCACCATGATCACTTCCGACTTTGACGATTCTAAGATCCTTTTCATTCTGAACTTGGTTGCAGAAGGTGACAAACACAGAGTGTGACTCGTCCTTGTGTCTTAAGAACTTTACCCATGTCCATCTGCTATAGTCATCTATGATTACTAACCCATACTTCTTGCCACTGACTGAAGCAGTTTTAACTGGTCCAAATAAGTCAATGTGCAAAAGTTCTAATGGCTTAGAGGTGGAAACAACGTTTTTAGATTTGAAAGCTGGTTTTGCAAACTTGCCTTTCTGACATGCTTCACACAGAGCATCTGAATTGAACTTCAGGTTAGGAAGTCCTCTGACCAGATTGAGTTTGTTAATCTGAGATATTCTTCCCATACTAACATGCCCCAATCTTCTATGCCAGATCCATTGCTCGTTGTTAACAGACAGAAGACACTTTACATTCTGACTTTTTAGTTCAGAAAGTTTTATTTTGTAAATGTTGTTTCTCCTATTTCCATTAAATAGGATAGTCCCATCTTTCTGACTAACAGCTTTACATGAATTTTGATTAAAGATTATATCATAACCGTTATCACTTAATTGACTCATGGATAAAAGGTTATGCATTAATCCATCTACTAATAAAACATTACTTATAAAGGGAAGATTTATGTTACCTGTTGTTCCATAGCCAATGATCTTTCCCCTATGATTGCCTCCAAAGCCTACATGGCCTCCAGGCTTAAGTTCCAGTCTTTGGAACATATGCCTTCTTCCCGTCATGTGTCGTGAGCAGCCAGAGTCCAGGTACCATGACTGGTGTTTCTGCTTTGCTACTAAAGATATCTGCAACATGTATTATTTTATCCTTAGGTACCCATATTTTCTTGGGTCCTGATTTGTTAGTTTTACCAAAACCCTGGTTGAATTTTGGTTTGACAGAATAATGACTACTAGTGTATTTGATGTCATGTGTGTGCCCATATACAAAGTGTGAATTAAGAGGAGTTCGTTTAATAACTAAATCCATGGCATTCTTTGGTGTAGGTACCTTACCTTGGTATCCTATTCCTTTTCTGCCATTTCTGCTAACTCCATAGATCATTGAAGCCATCTTGCTTCTAACTATGATTTTAGCTAGAAACTTTTGAAAGCTGTGATCATACTCCTTGATGATCTCATCAGCACTACTGAGAGTTTCAGGAATTGTTTCCTTCTGAGAGTTTTGCAACAGACTTTCTAATTTTGAAATTTTGTTTTTCAACTCAGAATTCTCCAATTTGAGACTCTCAGTTTTATCAGAGTCAGAAGTAAGATCCCTTTTCAGGTTTCTGAATTTGACTCTGATCTGCTGATATCGTTCCAGAATCTCATTAAGGCTTTCAGCTAGTTCAGCCTTAGTAAAGTTAATAGCAAAGTCAGGAAATACCTCTTCTGTGTCTGATTCAGAGTCTGATTCAGAAGCTTCACTGTCTTCTGTTATATTTGCCATGAGAGCTATGTTTTCTCTCTCATCATCTGATTCTGAGTCAGCTTCAGATGTATCAGAATCATCCCATGTGGCCATGAGACTTTTCTTCTTTTCCTTTCCAAACTTTCTTCTGGGCTTTTCCTTCTGAAGCTTTGGGCAATCACTCTTGTAGTGTCCTTGCTCGTTGCATTCATAGCAGATGATGTCCTTGTTGTTTGGCTTTCTGCTTCCTGAAGAGCCTTCAGATCTTCTGTGTCCAGAGGAGGATTTTGACCTTCTGTATCTGGAGGAAGGTTCATTCTAATTCTCTGATCTTCTGGGATTCCTGAACTTCCTTTTCCTCTGCTTCCACAGTTGGTTCACCCTTATGGAAAGGAGAGACAGTTCATCTTCTTCTGATGAGGACCCATCAGAGGTTTCTTCAACAGCCTGCAAAACCTTGGAGTCATATTTTCTGTTAGATTTTAAAGCTAATGGCTTACCTTGTTTTTGAGGTTCATCAGCTTCTAGCTCTATCTCGTGACTTCTGAGGGAGCTGACAAGTTCCTCCAGAGAGATTTTGTTGAGATCCTTAGCTAGCTTCAGCGCTGTGACCATTGGCCTCCACTGTTTTGGCAAGCTTCTGATGATCTTCTTAACATGATCAACATTAAAATACCCTTTGTCCAGAACTTTGAGACCAGCAACCAGAATCTGAAATCTTGAGAACATTGTTTCAATAGATTCACTTTCTTCCATCTTGAATGCCTCATACTTATGAATGAGCGCAAGAGCTTTAGTTTCTTTAACTTGAAGGTTGCCTTCATGCGTCATTCTCAGAGAATCAAACATATTCTTTGCAGTGTCTCTATTTGATATCTTTTCATATTCAGAGTAAGAGATAGCACTGAGAAGAATTATTCTGGCCTTGTGATGGTTTTTGAAATCACGCTTTTGTTGATCAGACATTGCTTTCCTGTCAATCTTCTGACCATTTGCATTCACTGGGTGCGTGTATCCATCAGTCACCATATCCCACAGATCAGCATCATGGGCTAGAAAGAAGCTTTCAATTCTGTCTTTCCAGTAATCAAAGTTCTCTCCATCAAAGACTGGAGGTTTGCCACTTAATCTGTCTCTTTCTTCATTGTTGTCATTGCTGATGTTTTGATGTGTTCCTGCCATAGTGTTTTTCAATGCTGGATCTTGTACTGACACGGTTAAGTGTTATAAGCTCAAAACCAGGTGCTCTGATGCCAATTGAAGATGTGAAAAACACAAGAAGGGGGGTTGAATTGTTAAAACTTGAAATCAAATGCAGACAACATGTTATTTTTATCCTGGTTCGTTTGATATCAAACTACTCCAGTCCACCCGTCAAGGTGATTTCGCCTCTCTCCAACGAGGTCTTAATCCACTATATTCAACTGAATACAAAACTGCTTTAACAACTGCTAAAGCCTTCTTGAGTCTAACCACAAACCGGTTTATCAAGGAATTTATTTTACAGATAAATGAACAAAATGTGTGTTTGATGTTTTCTAGAAAAACTATATATCACAACTGTGATAATACACAATATGAAGCTTATGTAAAACTAGATTGCTAGAACTATAGAGTAAGCGGTTGAGAGTTTTAGCAAACTGATGAGTGAAGATGATTGGCTTATACGTATGTGCGTGTAGAAGAATTGTAGAGTATTAGCCATTTCTTTTCTCACAGATTTGTTTATATAGCCTTGGAATAGATACGTTGTTGTCCATAATTCCATTTCAATGCTCATTACGTTCTTTCCATTTTGAGAAGATATTTGTCTTGGAATAAAGCCATTGGTAATTAATCTGCCTTGAATGCAGTAACATTGACACTTCAGAATGTTCTGCTTACTGAAGATCAGAGTGTACTTGGCTTTAGCTTATTCTGGCGCTTCTGAATGCTGATGACATGATTAGGATCTTGATCAGAGTCAGAGTATGTTAAGTGCAGATTATGTTCATCAGGCTTCAGCGTAAGCACATGTTTTGATCTTCTGGTGCTGACATATCTTCTGATGCTGATGTTGATATTGATATTCTGATGCTGATTCCATCAGAGTTTCCTGCGAATACACAGCATAATTTCGAGTAGCACATATGTCTTATATAAATCTCATAATTCATTTAATCTTGTATTTTTTTATCATCAAAACTCTAACTGAGGGTTGTAGAATCAAACTATGTTCTAACACCCAGGTTCCTTCTCATAAGCCCTACTATCCAGGCTTTCATTTCTAAATAACCCTACGACCCAGGTTCCTTCTCATAGCCCTACTATCCAGGCTTTCATCTCGAAGTAACCCTACGACCAAGGTTCCTTCTCATAAGCCCTGCTATCCAGGCTTTCATTTCAAAGTAACCCTACGATCCAGGTTCCTTCTTACAGCCCTACTACCCAGGCTTTCATTTTTAAGCAACCCTACGACCCAGGTTCCTTTTCTCTTATATCTAGACAATAGTTTACAACACTGTAAGACCTGGACCCGACCAAACACGGACAGTTTCACATTTCCCCAGTAAGTCGCTGTGAAGCCCGGACCCTGACCAGATATGCAGTTTACTTCCACCTCCTCAATCAGGAGTCAATTCCCCAATAGAGTAATGGAAAACCGAAGCTCCTAGCCTCTATTCCCCAAGACACAAATCAACACTCCCCAGCAAAGTCCTCCTCAACGGCAGGTACATGAATTCTCGCAAAGGAATCTCTTATGCAACCGATATCTTTTCTGGATGGCATCTTTAAGCCCATCTCCGACGATTCTCTGTCACCTTCCAAATGGCATTTGTAAGCCTATTCCCGATATTATCGATCACCATTCACTTCATGCAAGTGCAAATTTTTGGGCATTCTAGTGTTCAATCATCTTTCACCCTTAGATCACGAAAGGAAGACAAGCCAATCTACATCCTCAGGTGTAAGAAGATCGAACAGGGGCAGCTGTTGTACCCCAAATTTTTCCCTCTCATTTTACTCAACATATGTTCATTTAGATCCTCAACTTGCTCAAGAATGCCCAAGAGTTGACCAGACAAACTCTCTTCTAAAGCAATGAACCTCTAGCTAGGGTTTCCATTTTCATCAAGATGGGGGAGGTCCATGAAGGAAAATTGTGACCAAAAGCGCAGCGGAATTTAAAATTTTCCTTTAGCGATCCTTACGAATGAGCATGGTCAGTGATAGAAATATTTACCTCTTGTGGCGATTCAAAACTTTGATGTTGTGATCACGAGCGTTGATGAAGAACAACGCCTCTACTCAGTCCACACGAACAGATCGCTTCCGGTCACAGTGCTAGCTGATCACGAACGGAAACCTTGAGTGAGAGAGAGAGAGTCAAAAACGAAAATGCATCAAGTGAAATTGCTTCATCACAAGGGATCTATTTATAGAATCACTCGTGTGGGCTACAAGCTAAAAGCCCAATTAAGGCTATAAGCTAAAAGCCCAATTAAGCTTATGGACATCATACCTTATGATGTACCATATATCACTTATCCACGTGGTACCTTACCATTTTCCGTATTACACTTAAGTGCACCGTACCTTACGGTGTTCCTTATTTATTCTATCTCTCATCAACCTGTCCTTATGTGTGTGACCCTGTAGGTTTTTGCGACATTGGTAATTATATTAAATCACACATTTAATATAATAAACAGTGAGCGGTATCTAGCAACACATCATTGTTACCCAAGTCACGAAAATGTCATGTGATCTGACCAAACCTTTTCCGTGATAATATTTGTGTTGTACAATTACCCTTTTGCCCTCATGTCTATATTGAACACAAGGCATACACTGTGTCACCCTTGTCCAGTTCAATATTGGGCCCTTAGACATTTATCCTGTTATGCAGGATGAGCAAATTCCATCTAGGTCACTCATGTCCCTTAGCATGCTTTGTGAAGTACCCATCAACCGTCTTTACAGTCATCTAGTTACGGATGACGTTTGATCAGCAATAAAGTACTTGACTCTACATCTAGGGTCCATAGTGGTTTCAGGTCGAAGGGTGGTACACACCATTATCATCATGAGATTAACTTATGACACTTTGCATAACATTCTATGTAGTATTCTCATAGCGGGTCAATCCAGTATAAATATTACTCCTAATATTCATACTTATGTCAAGACTTGATAACTCCTTATCTATGATCCATGAGATGTGATCATCAATCTATCTTCATAATAATCTTAATGCTTTAATGCTATCCCACTTCACATTAAAGCTTGACTACGGATACTTTAAGAATAATGTCTTATGTTTAATGGGATCTCATGATTAAGTCACACTTAACATTTCATTAAACAAATAAACCATTCTAGGGACTTTATTATTTTGGAAAGCAAACATAATAAAGAAATGCCTTTTATTATTAATAAATAATTCGATACAAGTACCAAAAGTATTGGCCTCTAGGGCTTACACCAACAATCTCCCACTAGCACTAGAGCCAATCAGGCATACCCCTAATACCCATAGATCTAGTATGTCCATCATGCTTCAGCTGCGCAAGAGGCTTTGTTAATGGGTCAACAACATTGTCAAGTGTAGGTACTCTGCATATTTTCACATCTCCCCGATCGATTATCTCTCGAATGAGATGATAACGCCTAAGTATGTGTTTGGATCGTTGGTGAGATCTAGGCTCCTTAGCTTGTGCGATAGCACCATTGTTATCACAATAGAGATCAATGGGATCCACAATGCTATGGACTATGCCAAGTTCACTAATTAACTTCTTGATCCAAACAGCTTCCTTTACTGCAGTTGAGGCAGCAATATACTCAGCCTCGGTTGTAGAATCAGCAACTGTATCTTGCTTTGAACTTTTCCAGCTCACAGCGCCACCATTTAAACAAAACACATAACCAGATTGCGATCTAAAGTCATCCTTATCTGTCTGGAAGATAGCATCGGTGTATCCAATTACAGCAAGCTCTTCCTGACCTCCATTTATCAAGAATGAATCCTTAGTCCTTCTCAAGTACTTAAGGATATTCTTGACAGCTACCCAATGAGCATCACCGGGATTAGACTGGTACCTACTCGTTGCACTTAAAGAATACGAGACATCTGGTCGAGTACATAGAATGGCATACATGATAGATCCTATTGCAGATGCATATGGAATCTTATCCATGCGATCCCTTTCTTCCTTACTTCAAGGGGATTGTGTTTTTGACAGACACATGCCATGTTGCATAGGTATGAATCCTTTCTTGGAATCATGCATATTAAAGCGTCTCAACACTTTTTCTATGTATGTACTCTGACTTAGGCCAAGCAGTTTTTGTGACCTATCTCTATAGATCCTGATTCCTAATATATAGGCTGATTCACCTAGGTCCTTCATTGAAAAGCATTTCCCTAACCAAGTCTTCACTTGTTGCAAGGTAGGGACATCATTTCCAATGAGTAATATGTCATCTACATATAATACCAGGAATACGATCATGCTCCCACTAACCTTCTTGTAGACACAAGGCTCATCTTCATTCTTGATGAATCCATATTGTTTTACTGTTTCATCAAAATGAAGATTCCAGCTTCTGGAAGCTTGCTTCAATCCATAAATTGATCGCTGTAACTTACATATATTTTGGGCTTCCTCTGGTATGTCAAATCCTTCAGGTTGTGTCATGTACACATCCTCAAGAAGATTCCCATTAAGGAAAGCAGTTTTGACATCCATCTGCCATATTTCATAATCATGATATGCAGCGATAGCAAGTAAAATCCGAACAGATTTAAGCATTGCAACTGGTGAAAAGGTTTCATCATAGTCCACCCCATGAATTTGTTTATAGCCTTTTGCAACCAGTCTTGCCTTATAGGTATGTACCTTACCATCCATGTCAGTCTTCTTTTTGAAGACCCACTTGCATCCTATAGGGTTAACTCCTATGGGAGGCTCTACCAAGGTCCAAACCTGGTTTGTGTACATGGAATCCATTTCAGATTTCATGGCTTCTAGCCACTTCTCGGACTCAGGACCAGTTATGGCCTCTTGGTAGGTCACAGGCTCATCTTGATCCATGAGTAATACATCACCCTGATCACTTATGAGATATCCATATCTCTCAGGTTGTTGATGTATCCTGCTTGACCTACGCTGGTCTTGTTCTACTTGAGCAGGTTGCTCTTCCACAACTACTTGTGTTTCCTGCTCTAATTCCTCCATAGGTGTATCAATGCTTTGTGGTTCTTGAATTTCTTCAAGCTCTATTTTCCTCCCACTGATTCATTTGGAAATAAGATCCTTTTCCAGAAAAACTCCAGTTCGAGCGACAAACACTTTGCCCTCAGAAGGATTGTAGAAGTAATACCCTCTTGTTTCTTTAGGATACCCCATAAATAAGCATTTGTCAGATTTGGGCTCAAGCTTAGTTGAAATTTGTCGTTTCACATAAACTTCGCAACCCCAAATCTTCATGTAAGACATATGTGGTTTCTTACCACTCCATATCTCATATGGTGTCTTCTCAACCTTTTTGGATGGAACCCGGTTAAGTGTGTAAGCTGCAGTCAATAGTGCATGTCCCCAAAAGGAGTTCGGAAGATCGGCGTGACTCATCATGGATCGGACCATGTCTAACAAGGTTCGATTTCTTCTCTCAGATACACCATTCCATTGTGGTGTTCCAGGAGGAGTAAGTTGGGATAAAATCCCACATTCCTTTAGATGGTCATCAAACTCTAGGCTTAAATATTCACCGCCTCGATCTGATCGAAGAACTTTAATATTCTTACCTAGTTGGTTTTGTACTTCATTCTTGAATTCCTTGAATTTTTCAAAGGTTTCAGATTTGTGTTTCATTAAATACACATAACCATATCTACTGAAATCATCAGTAAATGTGATGAAGTATTGAAAACCTCCTCTGGCTGGTATGTTCAGTGGTCCACATACATCAGTATGTATGAGGGCCAAAAGATCATTAGCCCTTTCACCTTTTCCTGTGAATGGGGACTTTGTCATCTTTCCAATTAAACAAGATCTGCATGTCTCATATGATTCATAATCAAAAGAGTCCAAGAGTCCATCTTTATGGAGTTTGGAAATGCGTTTCTCATTTATGTGGCCTAAGCGACAGTGCCAAAGGTAGCTTGGATTTAACTCATTAGGTTTAATCCGTTTAGTATTAATGTTATAATTGGCATTTCAAGATCAAGCACATATAGTCCATTGTTCATTTGTGCAGAAGCATAGAATATATCATTCAAATAAATAGAGCAACAATTGTTCTTTATTATAAATGAAAAACCAAACTTGTCCAAACAAGAAACGGAAATAATATTCCTACTAATTGCAGGTACATAATAACAGTTCTCTAACTGAATTATTAAACCACTAGGTAAATTCAAAACATAAGTTCCTACAGCTAAAGCGGCAACCTTTGCTCCATTTCCAACTCGTAGGTCAACTTCACCTTTTGCCAAATCTCTACTCCTTTTTAGCCCCTGCACATTAGTACAAATGTGAGAACCGCATCCAGTATCTAATACCCATGATGCAGAAGTAGATAAATTAATTTCAATAACAAAAATACCTGAATTTGAAGTCCCTACTCCATTATTCTTATCTTCCAGGTACTTTGGGCAGTTTCTCTTCCAATGTCCGGTCTTACCGCAATGGAAGCAAGTGCCCTCCTTTGCTATGCCTCCATTAGGCTTCAAAGCAGGAACATTAGGTTTAGGCTTGGTAACTTCCTTGCCTTTCCCTTTACCAACCTGCTTGGTAGGCCTCTTGTTCAGCTTCTTTCCATTACTGACCATCAGAATGGACTTCCCTTTTGTCTTCATATTTTGCTCAGCAGTTTTCAACATGCTTAGCAATTCTGGAAGACTCTTATCCATGTCATTCATGTTGAAATTCATGACAAACTGATTAAAGCTATCTGGCAATGATTGCAAGATAAAATCAGTTGCAAGTTCCTTTCCAAGCGGAAACCCTAACCTTTCAAGGTTCTCCACATACCCAATCATTTTGAGTACATGGGGACCTACAGGGTTTCCCTCAGATAACTTGCTGTTAAAAAGGGCCTTTGAAACATGAAACCTCTCATTTCTTGCCTGCTCTTGATAGAGCATTTTCATATGTCCGATCATATCGAACGCTGACATGTTCTCGTGTTGCTTTTGCAACTCCGAGTTCATAGTAGCTAGCATGAGACAAGCGGCTTCGTTATCATCATCAAGATGCTTCTTATAAGCATCTTTTTCTGCCTTAGGTGCCGAACTAGGCGGTTCCTCTTCAGGAACAGGTGTCTCCAAGACATACAGCTTCTTATCGTGCTTGAGGACAATCCTCAGATTTCGGTGCCAATCCAGGAAATTTGTCCCAGACAATTTTTCCTTATCTAGGATTGATCGCAAAATATGGTTATTTGTTGTCATGGTAATCTACAAAAAAAATGAAAATATAAGTATCATTAAAACAACATATTTAATTAGGCCTTTAATCAAATATGCTCCCACTATTTTACTCAAACCAAATGACCCTCATCATTTGATTCGGAAAATCCCGTTGGAAGACTTTCTAGTGGGTCGAGATCCACATTTCACTTCGTTCTAAGTCAGCGTTAGGATGATTACACAAAACTAGGTTATTTAGGTAGGAACTCCTTCCAATTGTATCTCATACAACTCTCGAATATTTTCAGTTGGGTGAATAACTCCTTATTCTAATTCATCATATGAATCATTCCCAACTCTTGCTTCTAAACATGTATAATCTTATTATAATGTGTTTAGTTAAGTTTGACCCATTGTTTTAGCAGTTGGATATTACAATTATCCCATCGCACCTTACTAATATAGAACATGCACCTCGCGTAGGCGAAACCTACATTGTTCGATACTAGTCTTGATGAGTGCTAAAACTTGGAAAGCATGAACTTAATATTTAACTTGAGGGATTTTGTTATTAGTTTGATCTCACCGGCTTAACATGCAATTCGTCTCTCTCATGCATCAACATACAAACACATGCATCAATATACATAAAAGGATACAGTTATGGCCCCTAGCGCAATTGTTCTCCCAAGCCAATGAGAGAACCTAAGCTAACCTAATAATGATCTAAAATTCTCCAAGCAAGATCTCCAAGGTTATCCTCATTTGATATTGTATTCTTCTCTTTCTTCATAACATTGCATTACATAAAAGAAACTCGTTTTACATACGAGGGAGTGAGATGAGAAAAGAAGTTACATCAAAAATTTTAGAGAGAGGCACGACATGCAGGCCGTATTTTACAATCCCAAAACAAAATAAAGAAAAAAAAAACTAAGGCCATAACTGATCACCACAAGACAATAATAATAAACACACTTTTATTATTAGTTTAAATTTTGTTAATTAAAAAAAGGCAAATTAAATTTCGACGATTGATCACACTATGCAGAGTTAGCTGGGGGTTGCGAGGGGCAGCGCCCCGGTGCAAAATTTTAATGAACAATTCATTTGAAATCGACGTCATTTTCGCACAACTCTTGTGCATTCACAACCCTAATCGCATAACTCTGCAACAACACAACCCTTGTGCCGTCATGAACCCTAATGCAACAGTTTCATGCTGTCAAACACATCTCGATTGATAATTCAGTATGATTAATCACATGCCATTGCTTCACCATACTAATGTCGGATTCCGAAGCATATGAACAGTGATCGGTCAAAGGAATAACAATCATCAAGTGTTTGAATGAACGAAACAGAAACAGTATATCCCATATACCATCGTTGCATCAGATTTATTTATATCATATATAAAAGTGATCGATCTTATTTGTGCAACCTATGGACGATCGATGTATCGCTGCTTCACCATACTAATGTCGTATTCCGAAGCATAGTCAACATCAATCATCCAAATCGTACACAATAGATGCCAAATTTAATTACTCATTTATTATTCAATTCATTCTGGTTTTAATCGAATCAAAACAGAAAATATAGAACATAAACAACTATCAGATCCATGGTTTCGTAAGTGGCTCTGATACCACTGAAGGAAAATTGCGACCAAAAGCGCAGCGAAATTTAAAATTTTCCTTTAGCGATCCTTACGAATGAGCATGGTCAGTGATAGAAATATTTACCTCTTGTGGTGATTCAGAACTTTGATGTTGTGATCATGAGCGTTGATGAAGAACAGCGCCTCTACTCAGTCCACACGAACAGATCGCTTACGGTCACAGTGCTAGCTGATCACGAACGGAAACCTTGAGTGAGAGAGAGAGTCAAAAACGAAAATGCATCAAGTGAAATTGCTTCATCACAAGGGATCTATTTATAGAATCACTGGTGTGGGCTACAAGCTAAAAGCCCAATTAAGGCTATAAGCTAAAAGCCCAATTAAGCTTATGGACATCATACCTTATGATGTACCATATATCACTTATCCATGTGGTACCTTACCATTTTCCGTATTACACTTAAGTGCACTGTACCTTACGGTGTTCCTTATTTATTTTATCTCTCATCAACCTGTCCTTATGTGTGTGACCCTGTAGGTTTTCGCGACGTTGGCAATTATATTAAATCACACATTTAATATAATAAACAGTGAGCGGTATCTAGCAATACATCACTGTTACCCAAGTCACGAAAATGTCATGTGATCTGACCAAACCTTTTCCGTGATAATATTTGTGTTGTACAATTACCCTTTTGCCCTCATGTCTATATTGAACACAAGGCATACACTGTGTCACCCTTGTCCAGTTCAATATTGGGCCCTTAGACATTTATCCTGTTATGCAGGATGAGTAAATTCCATCTAGGTCACTCATGTCCCTTAGCATGCTTTGTGAAGTACCCATCAACCGTCTTTACAGTCATCCAGTTACGGATGACGTTTGATCAGCAATAAAGTACTTGACTCTACATCTAGGGTCCATAGTGGTTTCAGGTCGAAGGGTGGTACACACCATTATCATCATGAGAATAACTTATGACACTTTGCATAACATTCTATATAGTACTCTCATAGCGGGTCAATCCAGTATAAATATTACTCCTAATATTCATACCTATGTTAAGACTTGATAACTCCTTATCTATGATCCATGAGATGTGATCATCAATCTATCTTCATAATAATCTTAATGCTTTAATGCTATCCCATTTCACATTAAAGCTTGACTACGGATACTTTAAGAATAGTGTCTTATGTTTAATGGGATCTCATGATTAAGTCACACTTAACATTTCATTAAACAAATAAACCATTCTAGGGACTTTATTATTTTGGAAAGCAAACATAATAAAGAAATGCCTTTTATTATTAATAAATAATTCGATACAAGTACCAAAAGTATTGGCCTCTAGGGCTTACACCAACAGTCCAAAGGCCTCATATGCTCTCCATAGTCCTAATGTGTTCTAAAGACCCTCCATGTCAAATTTCAAGCCTTGCACAAGAAGTTTGCTCAGTCAACTGCTTAGATGCTTGAAAATCAACTATATTAGGTCAAAAGTCAACGGTGGCCCACATACAGTCAAACTTCAAGATTTTTGGTAAACATCAATATTTTAGAGTGATATACATCATTTGATCAATGTTTGACCATGATTCCCCAAGGAATGCTCCTAATTCATCAAAACTCAAAAGTTGCTAAATTAGGGTTTCTGAGGAAAAGTCAACCAAATTTTGACCAAGCATAAATTTCTCATACTTTATCAGAAATTTCTCATCCAAGGCTCATTTTGAAGAGAATCCAATTCCCTACAACTCATATTCAGCCCTCAAGTTCAATAAATGCACTCATCAAAAGATATGGATTCAGACATTATAGGTCATTCCAAAAAGTCAACAAAAACACCTTTTGGGTCAAAGCTCCTTACATGAACATGGAAGATCCAATTGAGATGAAACCAAATAATTTGCTTAGGGGTCACCCTAAGATTTCTAAAAAGTCCAAGAACACCCTCTTAAGTTCAAAATTGAGAGATATTTGCTTTGTCAAAGTTGGCCATTTTTGGAAATTTGCCCAAAGTCAATAATGCTCAAATTGCATTTTTTGCCAAATGGGCCTAATTTTTTATGCTTGCATCTTACCTCTAACAATGTCCACGACCCAAAAACTTTTCCTTATTTTATTGACTTTATTTATTTAATTTATTTTGATTTTAATCATTTAAAAATCAAATTAAATCAAATAAATGATGTAAAATATAGAAGATTTGTTTTTGATCTGATTTTGAATGAAATGCAATCCATTTATACTGCCAAAACAGAATCAAATTCTGCCAAGATTGGTTGGAGTGAGAATGGAATGATTTAGCTTGATTTTGAAAGAAATAATGCAAGGTTGGAATGAAATCAAATCTTAATAATTGACAAGGATTTGAAGCTTTTTTGTTAACCTAATTCAAAGAGGTACATATACACAACAAATCCAAGGCACAAGGGAGAAGAAAAAATCGTGTGAAATGGCCAAGAACACAGTGCACTTTTGTCAAAAAAATCTCAGATTGAATTCCATATTACAACCATCCTCAAGGAGATTTATGGGTTGCAACACGTCCCTGGAAATCTCCTGAAGCTAACTGCACCTTTTGCACGCACCAAAACACCTTGAATCGTAAAATCCGCAACCTTGTTATCCAACTATTTTTGATTTTTGATTACGTGCATACATGCTTTTTTGATGAAATTCAATCATACATTCTTGTTTATTACAAAGAATCTATGTTTGTTGAATCATTTAATTGAGTTTTAAGTGCAGGAATCATGGTTTGCCATTCTTAGGGTTTTTGAGCTCGTTTTAGGGTTTCCTTCTACAGGAAAAATTAGGGCTAGGCGTGGACACCATGATGTTCGGGGATTCAAGCCCAGTTGATTCATGGTCTTCAATGAAATTTATATTGCTTGTGCTAGATTTTTGAATAACGCAAGGTTGTGGCTACAGTGGGCGTCCGTAGGTAAAAGGGTTGGTTTCTAAAGCCACGGTCCATGGAAGAAGAAGGTGGCGTGGCAGCCAACCACTGGCCAATTTAAATTTGCACGCGCTTTCACGCATAAGACGTGTGTAGTTATTATAATATTGTTTGTATATTATATTACGAGATAAGCATTACAGCACAGATGGCAAGGAGTATGGGCATGTGAAGCAAGGGACCTAGGTTTGATCCCAGGTCCAAACATTTTCTTATTTTCTGAACAATTCCTTGCAGATCCAGCGTACCTAAATGCCTAGAATCCACCGTGCGCCCCAGATCCCATCCCTAAGATCCATCGTCATACTGATCTCACGCCCCTGCTTTGAGGGACCACCATGAACCATCAGAAGAGTGATGCATGGGACCAAGCGCGGGCTCTGGGCCTCCAGCTTTGGGCCTAACAAGGAATTTGGCATCACACCCCCCTAATTGCTCAGCATATCAGGCCCATTCTTATTTTTTTTATTTCTTTTCTTTAATATTATTTATTGTTTGTTTGCTTGTTTTACAAAAATCACCTTTTTATTTAATCATAAAATCAGAAAAAATCATAAAAAATGTAGAATTAGGTTTTATTAAAATTAGTTTTATTTTGGAAAATTAATTAATTTTGATTTGTTTGTTTTCATAATTAAAATTAATTAGACAAATTAGGTTTAATTCGTATATATTTAACTTTCTCAATAAAATATCAAAAAATGTTTCTTTAATTAATTAGATTTAGGTTAAAATTTAAAATATTTTTCTCAATAATAAAATACAAAAAATATTTTCCTTTTAATTGATTAGATTTTTTTAGGACCTCGACTTCATTCTCATATTTATTTCGTCGCGCGTGTCCTTATTTTCTTTATTCTTATTAAATATTGTAACTGTTCCCGAGTTGTAATAGTTAAATTAGGTTTAATATTTCGCTTACCATTTTTTCCCAAGTTTTTGAATATGTAATCCCCTCCCCCAAAGCCTTGTAATAGTTAGGGTTTTAATTTCTTTCTTTTAATTTCCGTAACTATTTAACTGTTATATTTATGGACGATAGGCGTGCATGTGAAAGATAAATGATTAATATAGTAGAAAACCCTAATTATGCAAAGATAATTAACTGAAAAAACACACTCGCACATGTTCACTCCTAGGGTGTGCCCCATTTGGTTGCCTCGGAAATAATGGTTGTGTCCCTCGAATGTAGGGATACCTTAGCAATGACCCGTGATTCAAAATCGTCATAAAGATCATAGTCCCTACTTGTCCCTCGAGTTGCCTGCGAATTGATCTTATGAAGATAGTCCCTTCGAAATACTAAGGTATCTTTACTTGTTGCCTTCATAGACCATTTCTCCCCTTCGAACGTCCCTTTGAAAATCCAACGATAGGGCTACCTACTCCTTAATAGTAGGATAGCGTTGTCTGAAGGAAAACGAACAGACTATTTTTTCGAGTTGGTAGAAATCTTAAGTACTTGCTCAAAATAAAAAATTTTCACACAAACACTTTTCAAAACAGATTTCAAAATAACTTCGTCACACTCTTGAGGACCGATACAAGGGTTATCACGAAGTAAACAAAACTTTTTCAAAAAAAGCACATACAAGCAATTTAAAAATGAGCAAGTACCTAAGAGCCCATGGAAAACCATGGATAGAAAGGGTGATAACACCTTCCCTTTCTATAATCTAACCCCCGTACTCAGAAATATCTCGAAAAAGGTTTTTTATGTTCTTTTTCCTTTTCCTTTGTTGGATAAAATAAAATTCGGTGTTGACTCTTGCTTACCGCGACATTTGCGAATACAAACGCAAACCAGTATAACAGTCGGTTCTGCCACCGTATCATAGGTTGTAATGTGGCCTGGTTCACAATTTAAGAAACAATAAGGCTCAAAGTTTATTTGTACCCAAACCATTATTCATGATATTCTTCAACCCTATACTTAGTTAATTATGCGTTTTGAATTCCAATTGAGTCTGGAATGGCGTTTTGGTGATGGTTCGTGTTGTACCCCAAAATTTGACCTCCCATATTTCTCAATACATTTCAAGTAAGGTCTTTAAATTTCCCAAGGAAGTCCAAGAGTTGACCAGGCAAACTCTCTCCTAAAGGCAGTCTACCTCAAATTAGGGTTTCATGTTGCATTAAGATACTTGAGTCCAAGGGATCCCAAATGCTCACTATTGTCCTAATATATTCTCAAGATCATCCATGTCAAGTTTCAAGCCTTGCAGAGGAAATTTGCTCAGTCAAATGCTCAAAGGCCTGAAAATCGACTGTGCTAGGGCAAAAGTCAATTGTGGCCTGCATACAGTCAAACTTAAATATTTTTGGTCAACATCCTTATTTTGAAGTATTATTCATCATTTGATCAAGGGTTGATCATGATTCCTCAAGGATTGCTCACAATGCATCAAAACCCAAAAGTTGCTAAATTAGGGTTTTGCAGGAAAAATCAACTCAACTTTGACCATGCATAACTTTCTTATATTTTATGATAAATGACCCATCTAAAGCTCATTTTGAATATTATGCAATTATATACAATCCATCTTCATCTCCCAAGTTCAAAATATGCACTCACAAGAAGTTATGAATTTGGACATTATAGGTCATTTTGAAAAGTCAACAAAATTACATTTCTGTCAAAGCTTCATACATGAACATGGAAGACCCAATTGATATGAGACCAAAAGGTTTGTTTAGAGTACATATTGAGCTTTCTAAAAAGTCCAATAACACCTTCAAAGAGTCACAATTGAAGAAGTTATGCATTGGTGAAGTTGACCTTTTTTGCAAAATTGCCAAAAGTCAAAAGTGCCTCAAATTGCAATTTTTGTCAAATGGGCCTAACCTTTTGCACTTGTTTTGAATTGGTAGCATGGTCCACGATCCCTAGCTCTTTCCACTTGTCTCTATCTTATTTTTGTTATTTATTTTGATTTTTTATTTCAATTTAATCAAATTAAATCAAAATAAATCATGAAAATATCCAAATCATTCAAACCTCAAGATTTTGTGCACATTTCAGGTCACTGATACAGCTAGCAACAAAATCAAATCGTGCAAGGCATGGTTGGGAATAAAAAGATTGATTTTGGCCTATTTTTGGAAATAATTTCATGAAGATCAAATCATGATCAAAGATCATAATGGACAAAGATTGAGAGTACAATTGTAACCCTAATTCAATCAGTGGTATATAGTGGATGAATGCAGGCCAGAAGCACAAGGTTTTGAGGTGTGGATAGGAAGAACAAAACTTGAAAAAGTCACCAAAAAGTGTTGACTTGATTTCATACCTCCAGGCATTTTCAAGACTCCCAAGCCATCTCATTCGCTTCTTGGGCATACAAGGAAGCTATACCAATCAAAAATAAGCATCCTCGTGCCCAGAATTCATCTTCACGGCCCTCACGGTTTAGCTTTTTTTAAAATCGTATTCCTTTATTCTTGCATCTTTATCATGTTTCAATAGCATATTTGTAATCCTGATCATGTTTGCAAGCAAACAGTACCATTTAATTGCATTTTCGTTAGCCATATTGGAATCCACCATTGCTAGGGTTTCTTTGTATGTTTTGGGATCTTTTTGTACAGGCAAAATTGGCCCACAAGAAGGGTGCCATGATGATCACAGGGTCAGGACGATTGGATCTACACCATTAGATTTCGTTTATCATGCATGTGTGAGATTTTGAGATATGCAGGGTTTGTAGTGACGGACCTATGTCCGTAGGTAAAAGTATCTGACTTTTACCAACGGAGAGAGGAAGAAGAAGAAACGTGTGGCATCACCCTACTCGCTCATTTGAATTTTGGCGCGTGTTTTGCAGCTAGCTTCGTTTTATTCATTTTATTGTTTCTGTTTCATAATTTAACAAATTGAATCAGGTGGCCCAGTGGTAGTCCAGGTGGCTCTAAGGCATTGCAGGCCCGAGGTCAGGGGTTCGACCCCTGCCTCCAAACATTTGCAATTTTTCTTAGTTATTCTTCACAAATCCAATATCCTACGCATCATGAAGACCACCATGTGACCTCAAAGCTCAATCATTGGATCTCCAGAAGGCCAGATCTGAAGGCCATCACATGAAGGACCATGATGCACCCTGGTCAATGCACAGCGCTGGATCAGAAAAGTCAATGTGGGTCAGATTTGTTTGGGCCCAGAATTGCTATTGACACACCCCTCCAATTGCTGATTACAGGCCCAATACTCTTTTATTTTATTTTTTATTTTTCCTTTATTTAATTTATTTAAATTATTTTTTACTAACCAAAATTAATTCTTTTTTTTAATAAAATCATAAAATCAATTTTTCATCAAAAGTAGATTTAGATTTTATTTTTTATAAAAATTAATTTAGTTAGTTAATTTGATTTATTAGGTAACTTTAATTCTTTTTATAAATAAATTAAAATCAATTAGAAGAATTAGGGTTTTTGTCTAATTTAATTTTTATTTCCCTTTTCTTAAAAAAAATCACAAAAATACAAAAATAGGTCAAATTTAATTAGTTTTTATTTAATTTAATTTAATTAGTAATTAGGTTTTTCGTATTTAATTTAAAATCTTATTTTCTTAAAATAATAAAAAACAACCAAAAAATGATTTTTCTTTTAATTAGGTTTAGGCGGGGTCAAAACCCTAATTTCCTCTCGTTCTCGATTCATCGTGCGCGTTTATTTTATTTTGCAATATTGATGTAACTGCTCACAGGATGTAATAGATTAATTAGGACTTGTTTCGTTTATTTTTTCGTTTTACGGGTTTTTGGATATGTAATTAATACCCGAAGTCTTGTAATAGCGTAGCTTTAGTTTCCACACTTTAATTTCCGCAAATATTAACTGTTAGATGTATGATAATAGGGTTGCATGACAAGACTGTATGTAAATTTTAAAACGGTTAGCAAACCCTAAATATGCAAAGATAATAACTTGAAATTGAATCACTCGCACATGCGCACTCCTAGGGAATACTCTCACTTCGGTTGCCTTCGGTAAACGATCATTAAGTATAGGGTATTTTAGTGGTTTCTCTCTTGTCTAAACAAAGATCAAAGTCCCGTTCGGAAATGTTGCCTCAGAAATGTTGCCTCGAAGATGATCTTAAGACATTAGGGTTATTACTAAGACGTCCTAACATTGCTTTAGTGATCGTATGTCCCTTTCGAATTGACCCTTACAACTCCAACGACGGTGCTACCTACTCACTAATAGTGGGATAGAATTGTCTAAAGGAAACAAGAACAGAAACATTCTTTTTTCGAAAAAGGAATTTTTCAGTGCTTTTTTTCCTTTCCAGTTGGATAAAATAAAAGTCGGTGGCGACTCTTGCTTACCGCGACATTTTGCAAACACAATCACAAAACGCAAACCAGCATTTTCCTAAAATAGTCAGTTCTGCCACCGTATCACAGAACTGGCGACTCTGCTGGGGACATTCATAAGTGGGGTATACCTTAGGATTAGTTCATCATATTTGCTTCTATTGCTTGATTTGATTGCTTTATCTTTAAGGGCTTTGTATTGGGAGTTACTATAGATCCTAACCCGGATCTGGGGGACACCTTCTAGGTAAGTAGCAATAAACTGTGAGGGAACTGTACAGCGTAGACCGATACGGTTAAAGCAGTAGCTACATTGATGTGGCACATTGGTTGGTACTGGTATCCCTTGTGGAGAAACGAGGAGAATACGGGGCTGATATATGGGTCGTTAAGCATCAACTGGCCTTAGAACCTATAATTGACCAACTTGGCCATAGGAAGTAGTGAGATAGCCGGTCTCGGTGTAAAGCTGGGAACTGGTTGATACTCGATACTACACTCATTGAGACCATACTCTCGAGATAGTTCTGGTTGCAAGAAAAGATTGTGTGAGCTGAAACCATGACCGATGGAGGATGGTCAATGATATTGAGAACCTCTAGAACCCGATTACTATTATTAGGACAGGTTGAAACCAACTGAACTTCAAGAGGGTAATACCTAGACCCCATGCAAGCCTGAAACTTAAGGGCTCTTGTGTGACTTGTTTGCCTTTACCATGTCTGTTATCTGCTATACCTGTGGTGTGTTTTTATCATGACATCATGCATCATAACATAGCATGCATACTTCATTTTACTAACCATTTCAAAGACCGAGGGGATTTATCTTTGTTCTGTTTTGAAGATTATGGCTTCCATGCGCAGAAACACCATCCGAGTTAACTTTGTGCAAATACCTGCTCAACTCAAAGATTTGGCCTCGAGAGTTTCCAATACTTCTTCATTCATTAGAAGGCATGGTCAGCTTCTTAGTTTGGTTACCTCAAAGGTTGATGAGCAGATGATGAGTGTGCTTTTCCAGTTCTTTGATTCGGTGCATCATTGTTTCACCTTCCCGGATTATCAGCTAGTTCCCACTTTGGAAGAGTTTTCTGACTTATTGGGTATATTCATCCTCGAGCATATGCCTTTCACAGGTTTGGAAGAGGCTCCTAGACCAGAGGATATTGCTTCAGCTTTACATTTGAAAAGGGTTGATGTAGTATCCAACTGGGAGACACGGAGCAGAGTTAAAGGTTTCTTAGCCAAGTTTCTGATGGACAAAGCTCAACTATTATGGGACAGTTTGGACTTTCAGGCTTTTGAAGACATCTTGGCTCTCCTCATATACGGTTTGGTTCTTTTCCCGAATCCAGATTCCTTCATAGATGTGAATGCAGTTAAGATTTTCTTGTCTCGCAATCATGTGCCTACTCTTCTGGGTGATATTTTGCATGCTCTCTATACTCGTATCGTGCGAAGAAGAGGGACCCTCATGTGTTGTACGTCGCTGCTGGTGAGGTGGTTTATTTCGCAACTCCCCAAGTCTATATTGAAGAATGAGGAAGGGTTAGGATGGTCTTACAGAATCATGTCACTTGCCCATACAGACATTCTTTGGAGTTCTAAGGATATGGAAAGTGTTGCTGTGATCGACCGATGTGGGGAATACCCTAATGTCCCGTTGCTTGGAATTAGAGGGGGAATAACCTACAGTCCTTATTTGGCTTTATGACAGTTTGGTCGTGCTCAGAGAGACGGTCCTCATGAGCTACTTATTACAGATATTGTCTTTGACTATAAGGAGGACGTTGAAGAGCATCGCCGTAGGTTTATACGAGCTTGGGGCATGGTGAATAGGTCTGACCCTCACGAGCTAGGACCAAATACTTCTCTCCCTATGCAACCTTATCTCTAGTGGGTTCGAGCCAGTGCTCAAAATCTTGGGATGCCTTATGAAGCTGTGTTTCCAGTGATTGTGGAGCATACCAATGAAGAGGGCGTTCCTTATACAGTCCTTTATCCCTACATGCCTAATGATCTTGGGGCATTGAAGAGATCTTGGATTCAGCTGAAGGAAGAAAGGGATACCTACCGGGAGAAGTATCATGAGAAAGAAAGGAATATCTTGAAGCTCACGAGGCAACTTGAGAATGAAAGGACGATCAATGACTACGTCAGCACGAAGGGGAAGCGACCATGGGATTTCTGATTTTTGCTTTTTCTAGTTTAGATTTGTTTTCAGTCTATTTCTTTTGTAACGCCTTAAAGGCATTGTTAAACATTTTACAAGTTTAATCTAATAAAGTTTGTTTATTTCTTGGTTTGCAAATTTAAATCTCCCAAAGTCTTTGAAATCATTTCATACGCATTCCATTATCATGCACCTCATTACAGGTATCATTACAGGTTTCTCATCTTCTTCGCTGTTTATTTCAGCACAGAATATCTTTTGAAATACCTACCGATCAAGCCATTAAAGCTCTTCAAGCACAGAATGATCAATTCAAAGAGATGTTCTTGAACCTGGCTAAAGGGTAGGAGGATTTGAAGACTCTCATCCTGAAAGAGAAGAAGAAGAAGAAGAAGGTGGTTCTTCTGAATATGGGTCACAGATTTGGGAATAGGTTGCGACAGGAAGCTGATCTGTCTCATTCATCTAGAGGAGGAGAGAATCAAGAGGAAGGAAAGGGTCCTAGTCCTGTAGTCTCTGATAATGATACTAATTTTGATGATAAATAGTACCCTCCTGCTGAGGATAGGTACAAACAGCTCGAAGACCGTCTAAGTGCTATGGAGATTCAGAAGGTCCCTGGTTTGGATTTTGTGGACTTGGGACTAGCATCTGAGGTGGTGATCCATCACAAGTTTAAAGCTCCGGTTTTTGCTAAGTACGATGGAGTATCCTGTCCAAAAATCCATCTCTGCTCGTACGTCAGAACAATCCAACCCTACACTGCTGATAGGAATCTGTGGGTCCATTTCTTTCAAGATAGTCTGTCAGGGACTCAGCTTGAATGGTTTTATCAATTGGAAGGAACTAATGTCCGCAACTGGGAGGACCTTGCTGTTGCTTTTTACAAGCAATACCAGTATAACGCCCACCTTGCTCCCACGCGTACTCAACTTCAGGGTATGTCTATGGGTACAGGTGAAGGCTTTAAGGACTATGCTCAGAAGTGGAAAGATCTGGCTGGAAGAGCCCAACCCCCTCTGTCTGATAGGGAGTTGGTGGATATGTTTCTTGGGACTTTGTCTGGTCCATTTTTCAATCATTTGATCGGCAGTTCATCATCTGGGTTTATCGAACTGATTTTGACCGGGGAGAGAGTAGAAGCTGGTATCAGAAGTGGTAAGATACAGAAAGGTGCTTCATCAAGTGCAGAAAAGAAGCCTTTCAGAAAAGAAGCTAGTGCAATTTACAGCTCGAGGAGCTAAAACCGACCTGAACTCCGTCAAGTAGTGAATGCGGTAGTAATATCAAGACTCACCGTTGCCCCACAACGTAACAATCAGCAAAGAGTAGAGAGACCGCAAAGACAGTACACTCGGCTTAATATGACTTTGTCTCAAATTCTACCGTAATTGTTGAAGACCAACCTGGTAACTCTGAGGGATGCCCCGAAGAATCCCAACACCACATCTCCGCTATATAATCCGAATGCTTGTTGTGCCTATCACTCTGATAGCCCGGGTCATGATACAAACAACTGCTGGGCCTTGAAGAATAAGGTGCAAGATTTTATTAAAGCTAAACAAATTGAGTTTGACGCACCGGAGAAACCCAATGTCATAATTGCTCCTATGCCCAAGCATGGTCATGGAGTAAATGATGTGGATGATGATTTATTTGTGGCCTCCGTAGAATACATTTCTACTCCGTTGACAGTTAATAAGAACCTATTGTTGGTCGGTTTATTTTCGGGCTGTGGCGAAGGTTGCCACCTATGTTCAATCCTGCCTGCTAGTTGCCATTTATTGAAATCAGGTGTTCAATGCCTGATGGATAACAAAGAGATCTTGTTCGAGAAAACTTTGATTCTGTTGATTCCTGTTGAAGATGTTTCCATCATAACCATTTCCACCAATCCTTCCAAGGCTTCCTCGAGAAAGCCTGTTAGGATTACATCCGTTCCAAGAGTCGCTCCATTAATCATTACTATTTCTGGTCCTATCCCATACACTTTAAATAAGGTTGTCCCGTGGCACTATGGGGCCGATGTGTATTATCATGGGATCAAACAAGATTTGAAGGTTGAAGAGGCTGATGCTAATGTCAGCAATATTGTCGGGGCTAGCAAGGTCACCAGAAGTGGAAGACTCTTCTCCCCTGAGATTTCCCCTCCGACTGTTCAAAATCTTGTTGTCATTCCATCTGCTAGTACATCAGTTGTTGTCCCAATTCTTACTCCAGTTATCACCCATGTCGCCGAGCCATCTGACACTCAGGGCAAAGAAATCACAGGTGAGCCTGCCCGGGTGGAGGCACCTAAGAAGGTCATTGTAGAAATCTCTAAGAAGGAGATAGAGGAAATTCTGAAGATTATCAAGAAAAGCGACTACAACATAGTCGAGCAGCTGGGGAAGACCCCATCAAAAATCTCCATGTTATCCTTGTTATTATGTTCTGATGCCCACGCAAACTCTTTAATTGCTTTCCTTAAAATTGTGCATGTGCCGCAGGAAACTTCTGCCGGTCAATTCAAAGACTGTGTAGCTAGTTTGACTGCCGACAACGGGTTGGGTTTCTCCGATGCAGATCTAACCGCTAAAGGAAGAAATCACAATGATGCTCTGCATGTCTCGATCGAGTGCAGGGGCACTACGCTGGCCCACGTATTGGTGGATACTGGGTCCTCATTGAATGTTTTATCCAAGAAAGCATTAGACCGTCTGGACTGTGAAGGTTTGGTTCTGAAGCCAAGTAATATTGTGGTTAGAGCTTTTGATGGGTCAAAAAGGATGGTACACGGGGAAGTGGACGTCCCTGTTAAAGTTGGCTCCCAGACTTTTGCATCTACTTTCTATGTGATGGATATTCGACCATCTTATTCTTGTTTGCTGGGTCACCCATGGATTCATAATGCTAGGGCAGTGACTTTTACGCTCCATCAGATGTTGAAATATCCAGTAAAGGGGAAGATTGTTACGGTGCAAGGTGAAGAGGAGTACATGGTAAGTCATCTTAACTCCTTTCGTTATATGTAGATGGATGGGGAGTTCATCGAAACCCCGTGTCAGAATTTTGAAGAAGTCCCTCAGACTCTGGCGTCGACTGAAGTTGCTATTGAAGAACCTCCGATGAAGATGGCTTCCCTCAAGGATGCCAGGGATGTAATAGAAAAAGGTGAGTGTGCAAATTAGGGTCAACTCCCTGACTTTACACACAAAACAGACAAGTTTGGTTTGGGCTTTACTGCAGAGGCTCAAAGGGTTGTTCGGCGTGCACGGATTGGAAGACCTCCCTTGCACATCAGTAATCAGGGAGTGAATGCAATTGAAGATGATGAAGAAGAGTCAGAGTTCGATAGCTGGATTTACCCAACTACCGACGGTGGATTGAACAACTGGACGAAAAAAGACTTCGTGCCTGTTTCTTTTATTACATAGTAATTGACTTTTTATTTTTAGATTTGTAACAGACAATTTGAAACTTTACGGCCCGGTGCCTTTCCCGAGGCACCTTGGCTTTGTTTGTGAGGGCTTATTACTTGTCATTTTCATATATCATCAATAAAACATTGGATGTTTTCTTGCATTACAAATTTTGTGCTCCTTGTTTTTCCTTTCTATCTTGCACTTTATGAAATAGCTATTGTCTTACACACACTCACATATCATAATGCAGATCCACATCCACTCTGGATCCCATTGATAACGACTATGCTAATTCTAGTTATGACTTCGAAAATCTGATCAACCAAGCCGAGGAGGAAGATGAGGATGATTGTGAGGTGCCTGGGGAACTTGCTATATTGTTACTTCAGGAAGAGAAGGCCATACAGCCGCACGAGGAGCCAGTGGAATTAGTAAATTTGGGTACAGAGGAAGACAAGAAAGAGGTCAAGATAGGTGCAAATCTGAAGCCTAGTGTCAAGAAACGGTTGATACAGATGCTATGAGACTATGTTGAGATCTTTGCTTGGTCTTATGAAGATATGCCTGGTTTAGACACTGACATTGTGGTACACCGCCTGCCAACCAAAGAAGACTGCCCTACGGTAAAACAGAAGGTTCGCCGTATGCGCTCCGAGATGTCTGAGAAAATCAAAGCTGAGGTCATGAAACAGTTTGATGTCGGTTTTCTAGCTGTCACTTATTACCCACAGTGGGTTGCCAACGTGGTTCCGGTGCCGAAGAAGGAAGGTAAGTTGCGGATGTGTGTGGACTATAGAGATCTGAACAGGGTGAGCCCCAAAGATGATTTCCCACTGCCTCACATCGATGTTCTGGTCGACAACACCGTGCAGTATAAGATCTTCTCCTTTATGGATGGTTTTTCTGGTTACAATTTGATAAAGATGGCTCCCAAAGACATGGAGAAGACAACCTTCGTTACGCAGTGGGGTACCTTTAGCTACAAAGTCATGCCGTTTGGATTGAATAATGTTGGGGCAACATATCAGCGCGCCATGGTCGCTTTGTTCCATGACATGATTCACCATGAGATTGAGGTGTACGTTGATGACATGATTGTAAGATCCCAGACCGAAAAAGAACACCTTGACCATCTTCAGAAGCTATTTGACAGGTTGAAGACGTACAAACTAAGGTTGAACCCGAACAAGTGCACCTTCGGGGTAAGGTCCGGTAAGCTGCTGGGCTTCGTCGTTAGTGATAAAGGTATTCAAGTGGATCCCGCAATGGTGAAGGCTATACAGGAGATGCCAGCGCCCCAAACAGAAAAAGAAGTCAGAGGCTTTTTGGGACATCTGAACTACATTTCCCGATTCATTTCACATCTGACTGCTACTTGTGAGCCAATCTTCAAGCTGCTGAAGAAAGATCAATTGGTAAAATAGAATGATGAATGTCAGACCGCTTTCAAAAGGATCAAAGAATACCTCCAAGATCCACCTATTCTGATGCCTCCAGTTGAAGGAAGACCTTTGATCTTATACTTGACCGTACTGGACAATTCAATGGGGTGCATGTTGGGGCAGCATGACGAGTCTGGCCGAAAAGAGCACGATATTTACTACCTTAGCAAAAAGTTTACCGACTGCGAGACCTGATACTCGTTGCTCGAGAAAACTTGTTGCGCTTTGGCATGGGCTGCTCACCGGCTGAGACAGTATATGCTGACTCACACTACCCTATTGATATCAAAGATGGACCCAATCAAGTATATCTTCGAAAAACCTGCCTTGTCCGGAAGAATAGCAAGATGGCAGATGATCTTAACTGAGTACGACATCCAATACACAACCCAAAAGGCAATCAAGGGGAGTGTGTTGGCAGATCATTTGGCACATCAGGCCGTGGATGATTACCAGTCTATGAATTTCGAGTTTCCGGATGAGAACATCATGTTGGTGACTGACTGTGAAAAACCTGGACCGGATGAAGGACCTGAGGAGGGATCTCGATGGTCTATGTATTTTGATGGAGCTTCAAACGCGTTGGGTAATGGCATTGGCACCGTGATCATATCTCCTGAGGGCTGTCATACTCCGTTCACCACCCGATTATGTTTTAACTGCACCAACAATATGGTGGAGTATGAAGCGTGCATCATGGGCCTTCGAGCAGCTATTGACCTAAGGATTAAGTTCTTGAGTGTGTTCGGAGATTCCGCTCTAGTGATCAGTCAGATCAAGGGCGAGTGGGATATGAAACACCCAAATCTTATTCCTTACAAGGAGTATGTGCTGACATTGCTCCCACACTTCGAGGAGATAACCTTTAAACACTTCCCAAGAGAGGAGAATCAGTTAGAGGACGCGCTAGCTACCATGTCTTCTATGTTCAAAGTCAGGTGGGATAATGAAGCTCCCCGGACTACCATTGAGAGGTTGGACGAACCCGCACATTGCTATGACATTGAGACTGAAGAGGTAGCAGATAAACCCTGGTTTCACGAGGTAAAGAGGTATCTTGAGGCTCAAGAGTACCCCGAGGGTGCATCTGTTAATGATAAGAAGTTCTTGAGAAGGTTCGTTGCGAAGTTCTTCATTAGCAATGGGATTATTTATAAGCGTAACCATGATTCGACCTTGCTGTGATGTATGGACAAGAACGAGTCAGAAAGGATTATGGAAGAGTTACATGAAGGTACCTTCGGAACTCATTCCAGTGGACATACCATGGCAAAGAAGATCCTACGGGCAGGATATTATTGGTCTACCATGGAAGTCGATTATTATCAGCATTCTCGGACCTATCATAAGTGCCAAGTCTATGCTGATAAGGTGCATGTACCTCCGGTTCCTCTGAATGTTTTGACGGCTCCGTGGCCTTTTGCAATGTCGGGTATCGATATGATTGGCGAGATCAGACCTACTGCGTCCAACGGGCATTGTTTCATCCTGGTAGCTATTGATTATTTCAAGAAGTGGGTTGAGGCGGCTTCCTTTGCTATAGTAACCAAGAACGTCGTGGCGCGGTTCATCCGACATAATCTGATATGTCGATATGGTGTACCAGAGAGGATCATTATGGACAATGGTACAAATCTCAACAATACGATGATCACCGAGCTCTGCAAGCAGTTCAAGATACAGCATCACAACTCTTCTCCCTACCGGCCGAAGATGAATGTGGTTATTGAAGCGGTGAATAAGAATATCAAGAAGGTTGTGCAGAAGATGACAGTGACATACAAGGATTGGCACGAGATGTTACTATTTTCTCTTCATGGGTACCGAACCTCAGTGCGAAAATCAATAGGGGCAACACCCTACTCTTTGGTGTATGGCATGGAAGTAGTCTTACCCATTGAGGTCTAGATACCCTCTCTTCGGATTATGAAGGATGCAGGTTTAAGCGAGGACGATTGGATCCAGACCCGACTTGATCAACTAAATTTAATTGACGAGAAGAGACTTACTGCTATTTGTCATGGTCAGACGTATCAAAAGCGAATGATCAAGGCATTTAACAAGAAAGTTAGACGACAAGAATATCAAGTGGGGGATCTGGTGATCAAGCGCATCATACTGCCACAAGGTGATCCCAGGGGCAAATGGATCCCTACGTATGAAGGGCCATTTGTGGTTAAGAACATTTTCTCAGGAGGAGCTATGATTCTAACCACCATGGATGGTGACGACCTTCCTCACCTCGTCAATGCAGACATAGTGAAAAAATACTACGCATAATCAAAGACCCGCTAGGTTGACTGGCCTAGGAAAAAATAAGGGCTTCCTGGTGAACCAAAAGGGTTCGGGCAAAAATAAGGGATGAAAATAAAAAAATCTGTACACCCGACAAGTCGAAAACCTGAAAAGGCGGCTTGGGAAAAAAAGGGTATCTTGGTGGACTGAAAACCCGAAAGGGAGGTCCAGGAAAAAATTAGGGATTAAAGCGTAACACTATGTCTCATTGGATCATCTTGCAACCAGACTTCAGTATCGACTATCAAGCTCAGACGACACTAATCAATCTGATCTACCTTCAACCAAGTAGAAAATTGATGAGATGCTCGAAGATATAAAGGCAATAGCAGTGTTGGAACCCAGTGGGATTGTTCACATAGCTGTTTTTCTTTGTTTTTCACGAATTGTATAAAGTATATCTTTCGGCGGCGTTCTCTTACTAGGACGTCAGCCTCTTGTACAAAACGCCTATTACAGGCCAACTTCAAAATCAATACAATTCATTTTACAATAAATTTCAAAATTGTTTTTATTTTTCTGTTTTGTTTTGCAAGAACGTCCAATGATTCATTTTTTATATATGCATTTGACAATAACTGCTGCTCATAAATATTTACATGTGAAACAAAAGACGATTACTTGTAATTTCCGGAACAGGGGCAAACAAGAAATGTCCAAACCTTACAGTTGCTCTAGTCACCAGGTATAGGGATAGACCCAGCTGGAGAATATGACTAAAAGTACATACACTCCCCGCAGAGAAAAGGGTATCTAAAAACAGCGGTGTTAATGCTCCCCAAGCAGAGTTTATCTATCACCCGCACTAGAAGATTATCCCCAGTGGAGTTTATTTCTTCCATAAACAGAAACTTTATCCCCGACAGAGTTTATCATCACCAGCAACGGTAATTCATCCACTGCCGAGGTTATTTCTCCAAATCAGCGGATCTTCTGACAGAGTATCTCTTCCCCACAAAGTCGTTCTTTCACTAGTTTATTCTCCAGCAGAATTATTCTCTTGCCAATTTATTCTCAAATCATCTTCGACCGTCATCCCCAGTGAGAACGAAGAATTCAACTCTTTTTTATTCTCCAGCAGCAGTCCGGGATTTATTTTCCCCAACTAGAGAACATCACAAAAACATCACATTTCCATGCATCATGGCTCATGCATATGCATCACACAACATAATCTCATTTATTTTGAGAACATCATTACTCAATACATGTCATGTATCATGGAATTATATATGACTAATTCTTTACATTTCAGGAAAAGATACAATCAAATTCTCACCAAGTTCAAGCTACGAAGCCCGGATCCGACCGGATAGTATCTTGATTTTTACATCATATTGTGAAGCCCGGAGAACGGCCGGATAACAGTATCAGACACCGCGAAGCCTAGAATCAACCAGATAGTGGTTTATCTTTAAGCTATGAAGCTCGGATTCGACCGGATAATAGTTTAATCCCCAGCAAGCCGTGAAGCCCGGATTACAACCGGATAACAGATCAGCAAGTTATTGTGAAGCCTGGATTATGACCAGATAGCAATACAAATTTCTGTAAAGCCTGGATTACAACCAGATAGCAGCCAAGAATATTATGAAGCCTGGAGTCGACCAGATAGTGGTATATCTTTAATGCAAGTTATGAAGCCCGGATTCGACCAGATAATATCTTGATTTCTTCGAACACCATGAAGCCTAGATTCGAACAGATAATGGTATAAGACATCGTGAATCCTGGATTACAGCCAGATAGCGATAAAGGACATTGAAGCCTGGGATTACGACCAGATAACAGTGAGGGACGCTATAAAGCTTGGATTACGACCAAATAGCAGTTTACCTGGCCAATTACTAAGAAGCTCGGATTCGACCGGATATTAGTAGGCCTAAAAATCAAATGGAAGCCCAAATGCGACTGGATAACCACTTGATTTCTTTTGAAGCCTGGATTTCGACCAGATAAGAAGTAAGGTATTGTGAAGCCTGGATTACGACCAGATAGCAGTACAGAACACCATAAAGCCTGGATTCAACCAGATAATGGTATGAAACATCGTGAAGCCTGGATTACGACCAGATAATGGTAAAGGACACTACGAAGCTTGGATTTCGACCAAATAGCAGTTTACCTGGACAATTACTAAGAAGCCCGGAGTCGACCGGATATTAGTGTGCCCTAAATTCAAGTTAAAGCCAAGATGCGACCGGATAACAACTGAGTTCCTTCTAAAGCCTGGATTACGACCAGATAAGAATTGAGAAATTGCGAAGCCTGGATTACGATCGGATAACAAGTTTAATCTCATCTCCCCAGTAAGTCACTGTAAAGCCTGGATTACGACCAGATAACAGTCAATCTTATCACTATGAAGCCTGGATCACGACCAGATAGTAGTTCCTTTTCATCTTTTCGACCAAGAGACAATTCCCCAGTAGAACAACGGACGACCGAAGCTCCTAAAATTCAACTTTTCTCAAGACAGAGACCAACGCTCCCCAGCGTAGTCTTCCTCAACAACAGGTATACGGGTTCTCGCTAAGGAATCTCTTAGACGATCGACACTCCTTCTGATGGCATCTTTAAGCCCATCGTCTGTCATCGATCTCCAAATGGAATCTATAAGCCCATTCCCGGCATTATAAGGCCAATACCACTTCATGCGAGTGCAAATTTCTGGGCACTCTAGTGTTCAATCATCTTCCACCTTCAGATCACGAAAGACAAGCAAGCCAATCTATATCCTCAGGTTTAAGAAGATTGAACAGGGGTAGCTGTTGTACCCCAAAATTTTCCCTTCCATATTTCTCAATACATTTCAAGTAAGGTCTTCAAATTGCCCAAGGAAGTCCAAGAGTTGACCAGGCAAACTCTCTCCTAAAGGCAGTCTACCTCAAATTAGGGTTTCATGTTGCATCAAGATACTTGAGTCCAAGGGATCCAAAATTCTCAATATTGTCCTAATATATTCTCAAGATCATCCATGTCAAGTTTCAAGCCTTGCAGAGGAAATTTGCTCAGTCAATTGCTCAAAGGCCTGAAAATCGACTGTGCTAGGGCAAAAGTCTATTGTGGCCTGCATACAGTCAAACTTTAAGATTTTTGGTCAACATCATTATTTTGAAGTATTATTCATCATTTTATCAAGGGTTGATTATGATTCCTCAAGTATTTCTCACAATGCATCAAAACCCAAAAGTTGCTAAATTAGGGTTTTGCAGGAAAAGTCAGCTCAACTTTGACCAAGCATAACTTTCTCATACATTATGAGAAATGACCCATCCAAAGCTCATTTTTAATAGGATTCAATGATCTACAATCCATCTTCAGCGCCCAAGTTCAAAATATGCACTCACAAGAAGTTATGAATTTGGACATTATAGGTCATTTTAAAAAGTCAACAAAAACACCTTTTTTGTCAAAGCTTCATACATGAACATGGAAGACCCAATTGAGATGATACCAAAAGGTTTTCTTAGAGGACATCTTTAGATTTATAAAAAGTCAAAGAAAACCTTCAAAAAGTCAAAATTGAAGAAGTTATGCATTGGTGAAGTTGACCTTTTTTGCAAAATTGTCAAAAGTCAAAAGTGCCTCAAATTGCAATTTTTGTCAAATGGGCCTAACCTTTTGCACTTGTTTTGAATTGGTAGCATGGTCCACGATCCCTAGCTCTTTCCACTTGTCTCTATATTATTTTTGCTATTTATTTTGATTTTTTATTTCAATTAAATCAAATTAAATCAAAATAAATCATGAAAATATCCAAATCATTCAAACCTCAAGATTTTGTGCACATTTCAGGTCACTTATACAGCTAGAAACAAAATCAAATCGTGCAAGGCATGGTTGGGCATAAAAAGATTGATTTTGGCCTATTTTTGGAAAGAATTTCATGAAGATCAAATCATGATCAAAGATCATAATGGACAAAGATTGAGAGTACAATTGTAACCCTAATTCAATCAGTGGTATATAGTGGACGAATGCAGGCCAGAAGCACAAGGTTTTGAGGCGTGGAGAGGAAGAACAAAACTTGAAAAAGTCACCAAAAAGTGTTGACTTGATTTCATAACTCCAGGCGTTTTCAAGACTCCCAAGCCATCTCATTCGCTTCCTGGGCATACAAGGAAGCTATACCAATCAAAAACAAGCATCCTCGTGCCCAGAATTCATCTCCACGACCCTCACGGTTTGGCTTTTTTTTTTAAAATCGTATTCCTTTATTCTTGCATATTTATCATGTTTCAATAGCATATTTGTAATCCTGATCATGTTTGCAAGCTAACAGTACCATTTAATTGCATTTTCGTTAGCCATATTGGAATCCACCATTGCTAGGGTTTCTTTGTGCATTTTGGGATCTTTTTGTACAGGAAAAATTGGCCCACAAGAAGGGTGTCATGATGATCACAGGGTCAGGACGATTGGATCTACACCATTAGATTTCGTTTATCATGCCTGTGTGAGATTTTGAGATATGCAGGGTTTATAGTGACGGACCTATGTCCGTAGGTAAAAGTCTCTGACTTTTACCAACAGAGAGAGGAAGAAGAAGACATGCGTGGCATCACCCTACTCGCCCATTTGAATTCTGGCGCGTGTTTTGCAGCTAGCTTCGTTTTATTCATTTTATTGTTTTTGTTTCATAATTTAACAAATGGAATCAGGTGGCCCAGTGGTAGTCCAGGTGGCTCTAAGGCATTGCAGGCCTGAGGTCAGGGGTTCGACCCCTGCCTCCAAACATTTGCATTTTTTCTTAGTTATTCTTCACAGATCCAATATCCTACACATCATGAAGACCACCATGTGACCTCAAAGCTCAATTGTATGATCTCCAGAAGGCCATCACATGAAGGACCATGATGTACCTTGGTCAATGCACAACGCTGGATCAGAAAAGTCAATGTGGGTCAGATTTGTTTGGGCCCAGAATTGCTATTGACACACCCCTCCAATTGCTGATTACAGGCCCAATACTCTTTTCTTTTCTTTTCTTTTTATTTTTCCTTTATTTAATTTATTTAAATCATTTTTTACTAACAAAAATTAATTCTTTTTTTTAATAAAATTATAAAATGAATTTTTCATTAAAAGTAGATTTAGATTTTATTTTTTATAAAAATTGATTTAGTTAGTTAATTTGATTTATTATGTAACTTTAATTCTTTTTATAAATAAATTAAAATCAATTAGAAGAATTAGGGTTTTTATCTAATTTAATTTTTATTTCCCTTTTCTTTAAAAAAAATCACAAAAATACAAAAATAGGTCAAATTTAATTAGTTTTTATTTAATTTAATTTAATTAGTAATTAGGTTTTTGCGTATTTAATTTAAAACCTTATTTTCTTAAAATAATCAAAAACAATCAAAAAATGATTTTTCTTTTAATTAGGTTTAGGCGAGGTCAGAACCCTAATTTCCTCTCGTTCTCGATTCATCGTACACGTTTATTTTATTTAGCAATATTGATGTAACTTCTCACAGGATGTAATAGATTAATTAGGACTTGTTTCGTTTATTTTTTCGTTTTACGGGTTTTTGGTTATGTAATTAATACCCGAAGCCTTGTAATAGCGTAGCTTTACTTTTTGCACTTTAATTTTCGTAAATATTAACTGTTAGATGTATGATAATAGGGTTGCATGACAAGACTGTATGTAAATTTTAAAACGGTTAGCAAACCCTAAATGTGCAAAGATAATAACTTGAAATTGAATCACTCGCACATGCGCACTCCTAGAGCATACTCTCACTTGGTTGCCTTCGGTAAACGATCATTAAGTATAGGTTATATTAGTGGTCGCTCTCTTGTCTAAACAAAGATCAAAGTCCTGTTCGGAAATGTTGCCTCGGAAATGTTGCCTCGAAGATGATCTTAAGACATTAGGGTTATTACTAAGACGTCCTAACATTGCCTTAGTGATCGTACGTCCCTTTCGAATTGACCCTTACAACTCCAACGACGGTGCTACCTACTCACTAATAGTGGGATAGCATTGTCTAAAGGAAACAAGAACATAAACATTCTTTTTTCGAGTAGGTAGATGCTAGTAGGTACTTGTTCAAAACAAACTTTTTCCACACTTACACACTTTTCAAACAAAGTTTTCAAAACGACTTCGTAACGCTCTTAAGGGTTAAATCGAAGTAAAACAAAAACTTTTTTCAAATCAAACACACACAAGCAATTTTGAAAATGATGATCAAGTACCTAAGAGCCCATAGAAAACTATGGATAGAAAGGGTGCTAATACCTTCACTTTCTATAATCTACCCCCTCATACTCAAAATCTCGAAAAAGGAATTTTTCTGTGCTTTTTTCCTTTCCAGTTGGATAAAATAAAAGTCGGTGGCGACTCTTTCTTACCGCGACATTTTGCAAACACAAACGCAAAATGCAAACCAGCATTTTCCTAAAACAGTCGGTTCTGCCACCGTATCACAGTTCGGATACTTTAGATTTATTTGTGAAGGCAGTCATTTTTGTAACATGTTGTCGAGGATTTGTAACAATCTCTTTTTGATTTATTATCCCTAATTTTTTATTGACTATTTTTTCTTATTTTTGAAACTACAATCAGCGGGATGCCCCAGTTTTTCTTAAGTCTCCTTCGTAGGTTTTGACTTAGTCGGCTTTTATTTTGAGAGATAATGACTACGTATTTTTATAGGGAACCATCACCGTCTTTTGATTCAGAAGGACGTTCTTGATGTCATTCATTGTGTATGAATTGAAAGCTTGCGACTGAACACGCATTTGAATTAATTGAGAAACTACACTGCCCCAGGTTTTGATTAAAGGTTTCAATTTGTGTGAAAAAGAAAACTCCTACTTCTTCGGCTCAAAGGGGTTGACTAGAGATTATATTCCTTATAACTCCACTGTTTAGGAATTGGAAAAAAATGCTTGTACATCGTCAGCAAGGTCTGTCCAAAAGCATATTGTATGAGACTATGGTATTGTTTCGTCATCCTCCCTCTAAAGACTTAAGGCTTGTAGTCGAGAGTTGAATATCATACAAAAAGAGGTAAAATCATAATTTCAGTATAGTGAAAACGAATGGATTAATTCAAGACAAACATATGTAATGCCTTAATGAAAACAACCAAAGTCTGACATAAAGATAAGTGTTTAAGCAAACAAAGAAATTACAACTGAAAATTTGAATGAGCAAAAATTTCTCCGCCTAAACTTTGTGACTTTAGATGGTGTGTCTTTGAGGGATGACAGAAAAATTCAATCTGACCATCTTGTGTGAATTCCAACGCTCCTTCATCGATCAGGTCTTGAATCTTGTTCTTCAACACCTAACATTGATTAGTGTTGTGTCCCTGACTGTTGGAGTGGTATGCGCATCTTTCGTTGTATTTGTAGTTGGTAGAAGAAGTGTTAGGTTTTTGAGGGGGCTCCCTTAATGTAACCAGCTTGGCTTCCAACATATGATGCAATGCTTGAGCGAAAGGCACGTTGATCTCGGAAAATTGTCTTTCTTGCTTATGTTGACCACCTTGTCGTGGTTGGCGAGGTTGTTGTTGGACTCTTGGTATAGTATCTATTTTGAAGGGTGTTCTCTCGACCAAACCAACTTCTTGTCTTATCGGAGGTTGATTAATAAATTGATCCCCAATTCCAACTGTTTGTTCCATATGGTTGCATCTGTCTTGATGAAGCTTGTTGACGAGGGCTCTTAGCTCTTCTTGTCCCCGGGCTAAGTTTTGGATAAGAGCCATCTGAACCACCATCTGTCCCATCATTTGGATTTTCATGGTTGCCATTTTAGTTTGTAATTGTTCCAAGTGGTCATCCCTGCTGTCCTCAGGATTCTTCTTGGTCATGCTATTAATAAGGAGTGTTTTCACTTCTTCTTGCCCCTTGGATAGGTTCAGGAACAATTCTTGAAGTTGAGCATTTTGGGTCTGAAGATCTACGACAGTCTGTTCTAGAGCCATATCTACTGAAATAAACAGTAAGCAGATGAGAAACCTGTGTGGGGTAAAACCTATCATGATATGATGCATGGTATGTGGATGCAATATTTTCAAGGAATTAGAAGATTTAAATTTGTTTAGACAAAGAGAGAATAAACATTAATTGTATTAATAAGTCCAAATTGATTACAACATGCCTCTTGGGCTTACATTGAAACAAAAGAAATAAAATGAACTAAAATACAATAACAATGGCTCAAATATCATATGGATTCTTCCTCTTTAAAGCGATATAGGCATTCAGGCTCCTCTCCTCATGAATTTGTCTTGTGAGTTCCAATGTCTTCTTCTTGCTTGCATAAAACTGGGCTTCAAAGGTGTCTCGCTCCCCTTTTAGTTGAATCCAAGATCTTTGCAGCTCCTCGAGAGTAGTCGGCATGTTAGGATGAAGAAGAGTGTAAGGAACATATCCCTCGGCAACGGGCTCCAAAATCACAGGTAGGATGGCGGGGTAAGGCATCACGAGACTTCGAGCACGAGTTCATACCCACTTGAGATAAGACTCAATGGGGATGGAATTCTTATGTCCCAATGTCCTACTATCCACTTTGTTTATCATTCTCCAAGCTCGTATGAACCTTTGATGATAGCCTTGGTCGTCACCCTCGTAGTCAAATACCAAACCTTGGACGAGTGCATCATGGGGATCATCTCTTCGTGCATACCCAAACTGTCGTAAAGCCAAACAAGGGTTGTAGGTAATACCTCCCCTAATGCCAAGCAGAGGGACATTAGGGAATTCCCCATAACGATCGATGATAGTAATGTCCTCCAAGGATCGAGAACACCAATGAATATCAAAATGTGTGAGCGACATCATCCTTTTCATTTTATAGGCTCTTAGTTTCTTGTTAGATCACTTTTGAAATTTCTTCGTTTGAAATGTGTTTGTGGTGGGTTTTGAAAGAATTTTTGAAAAGCGCCTTCGTTTAGGCAAACTTTTTAATGATTCTCGTCTCTATAAGAATGCATACAAAGTGTTGGACTTTTGAAAATATTTCATGTTTTGATAGTGTTTGGTGTGTTTGAAAAGATGTTTGTTTTTTAAAGATGGATTGTGAGCAAGCAACTAAGAACATTCTACCTACTCAAAAGTCTTTTGTTCATTTCTTCCTTCCTTTGATATTACTATTTTACCATTGATTGGTAAGAAGCCTCATCTTTGGATGTAAAGGGACGGGCGTGGATAATCGTATAGTCATGAATAGTAATGTTGTGAGATATCTTAACATTTCTTCTTTAAGGGACTAAGATCATTTGTAAGGCAACATTCGTAGCGTCATCGAGGGACTTTGATCTTGTATTTTTTATTATTTTTTCCAAGATGTCTCACATGCATATTATGACTATTTTCTCAAGGAAACAAGTGGAGTTAACCCTAGAGGTGTAAGTGTGCAAGTGTTTATTTTTTCATGCTTGGTTTTGTCTTGGATTAAGGTTTTCTAAGCATTGATTTTATCTTTCCATACAAACCTTATTTACTAGCATTTATATGAAAGCGGTAAATTGCGGAAAATAAATGTCCTACGCTATTATAACCATTTCGGGGATGAGGTGTACAAATTTACAAATGGGAATTGCAAGAAATTAAATCCTAATCATCTATTATAACCATATTGAACTTGAATAATGTACAAGAAATGAAATATATAATGTATAAGGAATATAAAAAGAATTGGATTTTGTTTTGGATTTTTGTTAGGAAAATTATTTTGACCTAATTAACCTAAAGGGATGTGATTAATAAAAAATAGGAAACTTAATCCTAAGGTAAAAGGAAATAAAATTAATTAAGAAATCATTTTTAGGGTTTTTTATGGAAGGCTTTTGGTTAATTAAAAAAATATGACAATAATATATTTTTTGTGATATTTTTATATATTCATAAAATAGACATTGTAAATAAATAGTGTGCAAAAAAAATCAACTCAAAAAGAATTGTTTTGATTGGTTGGGAAAATATTGAAGTTTGTTAAAAAATGAAAACAAACAAGTGATAAAAATTTATTTTGGTCCTGCCAAGGTTTGAACTCAGATTCTACACACCTTCCATTCAAAACAGCCAACACTCAATATGTTATAAAACTGCATGTTAGTTTGGAAAAAATGAAAAAATAAATACAAAAGGTCTCGCTGGGACTTGAACCCAGGACCTTCTACATGGAAAGACTTTAGCGCGTTCTATTTGTACCACTGGGATGGTCTGTTTCATAAGTTAGTTATACAACTTGCATTAAATATAAAATGAACTCATTTCGGAAATTTTGAACATGGCTTCATCTTCTTCCTTCGCGCGCGCAGGGATGCATAACTCCATTGTTAAGCTTCGAAATGCTTCATTTCTTAGCCAAATCGAAAGACGTAAATATCAAACCTGCCTAAATTTTGAATACAAATCTAACCATATAATTTTCAAAAGTTATGGGTTGAAGGTTAGCATGAAATCTTAGTGAATTTAAAGGACAAAAAAACACACTGAGGGATTTGAGATTTTGTGTGTAAAGTTAGAATGTGCCAAGTTTTGTGCTTGTGTGCAGGTTCTGAGTTTTTGAGAGTTTGAGAGTGTTCTAAGGCTGGTAATCTCTCTCCCTTTTATATTGTAAATAAATGTTTCTATTTATAGGGAAGAGGTTTGACATCTTGTAGGAACCAGATTCTTAAGATAACATGTTATGGTTTAGTTGAAAATGAAAAAAAAATCAAGTTGAATGGATTTTCATGGTTCTAAAGTTCAAGTACAAGCATGGCCTGATGTTTGTTGGATGCAGGAGACTTAATTCATGCTTTTGATATTGCTTACAATCAGAGATAAAGGTCACAAGGATCAATGCATTAACATTTTGCATAAAGCTTACTTTTCTAAAATGGCAATGGTAACTTTGTGCCATTAAGGGAAAATTGGCTTGGAAAATATTTTAAATACTTGGGTAAGAGCTTAATTTGTTGTGTAAATAATTAATTATGGAGTGAAACACAAGCATTGAGGCCTGCAAAGCAAGATCATGTAGCATGGCCTATGGATTATGTCTTCAACTTGATTCCTTGAATCGAATACTCCGTCCTTTCATTTTTATCAAATAGATCCACAACTTTCGACCAAACTCATCAACAGACAAAACAATATTTGTTTCAACCAATTGTGTGTTCTTCGAATGGACCATATTAATCTGAATGTACCACTTTGAGTATGCAAGATGATCTCATTGGCATAGTCGAAATGAAAGAAAATCTTGATTGCTTTCCTACTAAACAAACTTCACAAAGTTTTTTTCAGGCATCTCAAGACTTGGAATACCAGTAACCATATCTTGAGTAATCAGTTGATTAAGTGGTCGAAAGTTTAAATATCCAAACTTCAAATGCCACAACCAACTATCCTTGTGGATCGAAGAAAATATGAAGATAGACTTGTAATTCATAGTGTCGAAACTATGTGTGTCGAAGGGTTTAGAGGTGGATTGAAGCAGGTTGCTCGAAGGAAGCCATTTCCCAGTTGAAGCTTGTGGATTGAAACAGGTTGCTCGAAGGAAGTCATTGTCCAGTCGAAGCTTGCGGATCGAAGCAAGCTTGCTCGAAGGAAGCCATTGCCCAATGGAAGCTTGTGGATCGAAGCAGTTTGCTCGAAGGAAGTCATTGCCTAGTCGAAGCTTGGGGATCGAAGCAAGCTTGCTCTTCTTTGATTTGTCAAAATCTTCTAACCACTCCTTTCGATTAGTCATGTAGTTCGAACAGCCTGAACCAGATTTTGAATTTGACATGGTTATCTGCAACCACTCCTTTCGATCTGCTTTTCCCTTTCGACAGTTTTCTCTTCCTCCTTTCTTCGACCTGATGCTTGAGAGCCCAATATGATCCATGGAAACTATATGGGGCATTAAAAGTCCAATTGTACTTGTGCAAACTCAAACCTTAGTTTTGAGTCATCAGTGTTTGAGGAGGTATCTTGAGCTGATCAAACCTTGTACAGTCTTGAATCAATGGAGATCTTGTGAGAGAATTCTTGAGAAATTGAGAGGGTAAATTTTGGGGTACAACAATGAGGATTCAAATATAACAAGCTATTAAAGATGCAATCAGATAAGCTAGAGCTTGATGATCACTGCAAACATCCTTTGTTAATGGTACTTAACTTGTATAAATATCAAGCCTCGTCTTCTAGAAGAATTAAAGCAATTGTCTATATGATTAGATTACTTGACAAGACTTGAAGCTTCAAAATATGAAAGTGACGAAGTGTGAAAGTTCGCTATGTCGCGTATGAGTGAACTGTGTTTTATAAAAAAACACAAGAGCGTTTTTGCAAAATAATACGGCTTAATCACTCACACAGTAAAATAAGTTTTTAAACTTCTTTTTCTTTATGAAAACATTTCCAAAAACATTTTGGAGAAGTACCAGTTGAATGAAGAATTATCTGAACAGTTTTTGGACAAGGTTACCTGAAGATGCCATCTATTTTGGAAGAGCATTATATAAAGATGTTATAACTTAAGTTTGAATGCTTGAACTGTTAGAATTTTATTAGTAAAATGATTTATTAGTATTTTATCTCTTTCGATAACCTATTGTAATTGAAGGTTTATTAGTATTTTGAATGCCACTTGTTTAGATCCAATTGCCACTACTACACGGTGTAGAGATTTTGTTAAGAACTGTTGCATCATTCATACACAATCTTCATGTTATGGAAAAGAAAAATTGATACAGACTTAAATATATGAAATTGTTGTTGAGGTTTTGTTTTGGTCATTTTCATTCTTTGTTCTTAATTAGAATGTTACATCAGCTTATGTTCTCAATAGTTATTCTAATTTTTCTTTACTAAATCATTTTTCACATTAACTTATTAATACTATTAAATTTGTGTTAAATAAAAATTGTGTCATTTCATGGACACTTTACTTCTTAGAACAATGCATTTTCCTATTTATTTAAAAGATTTGTTTATATATAAGCTGATATTTTTACAATTAAGAATAGTTTAAAAAATAATTAAGAATGTTAAATTTTTTTTTGTGAAATTTAATATTTTTTTATGAAATTTAAAAAATAATTTAAAATATAAATTATATTTTTTATGAAATTTAAAAAATATTTAGGAATTTTTAAATTAATTTTTTTTATGGATGGATATTCATCCATTAGAAATATGTTAATGAATGGGTCGAATGAATTTTTATCTTTAATGAATAGATTAGATTAACTTTTTACTAAGAAAGTTTAATAAATTATTAATGGATTAATAAATTAATTTAATCCATTCATTAACAATCAAATCTATATCCATCTAATCTCCATTTATTTTGTAACCCCCTATAGAGCTATCATAGAGTTTAATATTTGTACATATAAGATCACTTAAACACATTATTCTAAATAGTGAACAAATCAATTTTTTTATTAACAAATATGTTTAAAATATTTTTAACGTAAACATTTATAGACTAAAATGACTAGTTTGTTGCAAAAATAAAAAATAAAAAAACTAATTTGTTAAAAACACAAGAATATATTAAACTAAAAGAAAACAAATTAAGAAAGAAAAAATAAAGTGAAAAGACCATGCATAATAGCTTATCGTATCTGACTAGAATGAACCGTCACAACTTACGTCGAGCAAAAGTTGAAAGTGAGATAAGAGGTACCTACAAGACACTCTGATGTCAAAGTGAGATTCTGAATGATACAAGCAAGTAAGAGTGAGTAAGAAATTATCAATACCTGACCCTCTCGAGTGAGAGAGTATTTATAGCCCCCAGCGCTGGACCAAAGTCCCGTCATTAGACTGGGCAAGCAGACTCATGGTGGAGACTGCCAGGTTCTACGTGAGTAGTGGGGACCAGCACGTGGTCCCCTACCTGGATGGATTCTTCCGCATGACCAGGAGAATATGGATATGATTTTTTCGGGGTCAAGTGGACTCTCTGATGTTCGGAGGCGTTGATAGTCAGCCCTACAAGGAGGATGCTCGTGGGAATACTTCTGTCCGTCAAGCAGGATCTCCCCCAGCCAGAGGCCGTATGAGAGGATCAGTCTTGCTTGAGGAGAAGCTAGGAGGATACTCTCGAGGTCCTCTTGCCCGGTGATGCTCCTTCTCGCGTCTCCCTGGGTCCATCCCCAAATGGCGAAGCAGCATCCTCTCGTAGAGTGGGGATCATTGCCCGACACCATCGAGGGCGGATCTGGTAAGCTGGTCTTAAACAGCGCGGCTGGGTTGGGCCTTATATGAACTTGGGCCAAGAGAAGGCCCAGTCCAGAACAGGAGCCCCCAAGTCGTTGCTTTTGAGGAATGAGTTATGACTTAAGTCCACCTTTGCCTTTACGAGGAGCGCATAACTTGAAATTCTAGTATCAGATATGTGATATCGAAGAAGATGTCATGACACAAATATCTGAGGACAATATAAAATGCAACACTATTAAAAGCAGTAAAAACACAAGGAATTGTTAACTTAGTTCGGTGTACAACAACACCTACTCTGGGGGCTACCAAGCCAGGGACAAGTCCACTAAATAGTATTAATTAATAGACTCTAAGTAAACAATCAGTTTACAATCTAATCGCTTAATCACTACTCGTGTTATACTTCTATCTAAGACACACCTAGATATGAGGCCCTCCTCAAATCCCTTCAATTACTAACAGTGAAAAACAGCAGAAATATTAAGTTTTAAAAATCTCAATCATTCAATACTTAAAAGCTTATGAATGATACACAATTCACAACTAAAATTACAACTCAAGTATTGAACCAATACTAGAGTGTATTACAATTAAAAGACTTAGACTTCTAAAACGCACAAGGTATGTTTTTCTTCAAAAGTTGCATTTATACGAATAAGGATGCAAGTCCTTATAAAGGCGCAACAGCGGACTTGGGCTGAAAAACAAATATTCTAATAAATTGAATCCCTTGAATATCTCCATGAAAACATGCCAAGATATAATCCATAAGGATAAGATAGATAGAAAAATATTCCTTCATATTTCTCACAAGCTATAAACCATAAAACCTGAATAAGCCACGCTTAAAAACAGGAAACAGAAAATCTGAAAACACGTTCAGATTAGTAGGCAGATGTCAAGACATCTGCTTTGACATCATTAAGAAAACAGTTGAGATGTTTTACTTCAAATGTCAAGACATTAAACAAAACATTACCAAAGCATTGTTTTACCAAAATTGTTTCCAACAAACACTAACAAACTCCCCCTTTGGCAAATTTTGGCTAAAACATTATTTGAGCACATTATCAAAGCAGCAGCAAAAGAAAACTCAGAAAACTCAGTTAACTGTTAGCAGTTAGCAGTGGAAGATGTCAGGACATCTTCTGAAACATGAGGCTCCCCCTCAACCAATGAAGCTCCCCCTCAAACTTAGCAGTTAGTCAGTCAGCAGTCAGTTTCTCTCCCCCTTGTTAGACATAATATGTGTTTACCGTGGTTATTGGTAAACAACCGCTGATCCTCCAAATGGTTACTTATTTGGTTACTCGCAGGATCGATCAGATTGATCCTAAGACATAGGTTGATTTTGAGGTCTTGATTAAATTGGATAATGGTTAAATGACAAGAAAATAAAGAGGCGTTAAGTAAATTGCATGAAGAAATAGGCTTGATAAAATAAATGAAGGCTTGAAATAAAGGGCTTCGACAGGGAAAGTAAAGAAGAAAGCAAGTAAAGTTTCTGGAAATTAAATGACTTTAATTAATAAAGGTGGTGTTTCACACATACATTCTCAACAATTCTTTCTCACACGCTGGGTACTCGAATCTATATGAGTGACTTTGTATATAATTGTGAACACACGCGAGAAACTGCGTGAACTACTACTATTTATACTAAAACATCCCAAGTAACCGTCGGGCAGTTACACTGCTTCGAGATGATTCCACTTGGCACGTTCTCAACGTTCGACGCTCCAGATCTTTGCACGTTGCACTTGGTAACCGCTGGAAACCGTTTTCCCTCCAAACGCTTGAATTTCAAACCGTTCCACTCTGAACCATCGAACATCTTCGTCGAGAAGCACCTTCGACGAGAAACACCTTCGACGTCGAAGGCAACTAACTTCTCCCTTGGAAGAAATCTTCTAAGTACATTGCCATCTTTCGATGGGCATTTCGACAGACCCAGCTGGTCGAAAACATCCTTCAGCTTTAACGGCTGATATTAATGAAACAAGGGTGTCGAATTTAGGAGCCAACAAATTGCCCCCCAAGAATGCCTTATTTCGACTCTGAAAGAAAAAGGCATTCTTTGAAATGCCATTCGACACCTATCTTTTCATTCTTAGTCACAAATTAAATTGTACACTTTTTGTTGTCTTCTACCAACCACTGACAATCCCAAGGAAAAGCCATCATTCATCCGTACCTAAGACGTCACTTCAGTACGGCGTGCAGTGTGCCAAACGTCTTTTCACAAATTGTCATCATGACAATTCCCAAAAACGAGGGCGCACGCTGCACCCTTCCATTTCTGCAGAACGGCTACAACAACAGGGAGACGCCACGTGTCCCACTACCTTCTGCAACATTAAATGGCATTTAATTTCCTCGAATTTGGGGATTTCCCCCACTACTATAAATAGCGGTAAGTACCCATTGTGGGACTTTTTACGCTATCTTGCTTTCAGAATTCCTCATTTGCATACAAACTCTTGTCAACTTTGCAAACCCCCTGTTCTTCACTTTGTCTTCAACCTTAGTACCAACAATGGCATTTAGTTCTTCCAACGCTCCTAGCGCCAACACTCCCTCTGGAAATGTCAAACCTAGGATTTTCTCTACCACTCCCGTAGTGACTCCCACGGGCCAACGAAGGGTCCCTGAGCCTTTGGACATTGCTGTACGCGATGCTTATTCACGCCACCTCATGATTCCGGTTGGATATTCCAACCAAATCTTTGCTATGTCTGGCCCATTATACCCAAGCATTGTTGAGGCCATGAAGATCAAAAGTTACTTTCCAGTACTTGAGAGACTCAAACCGGTTGGATGCTCCAAGAAAGATGCATAGGATAATGAAGATCCTGCTAAGGAGAAAATCGACCTCTGTTTCTTCAATAAAGGTATTAGGGCTTTCAGGTCTGGCCCTAGCCTCACTCCTGATTATAGTGCTTGGCTGGAAAAAAATGGAGAAACGCCAGGCTTCGATCTGGAAAGACATGGGGATATTCGACCTGGTTATGATGTCGAAGACAGGTCTTAACTATTCCCCAGAGATGTTGATAGCTTCTTTACTCTTCTGGGATTACACCCATTTCACCTTCCATCTTCCCTGTGGAATGCTGACTCCCACGCTCTTCGACGTGGCCGCCATCACTGGCCTTCGACCCACTGGGGACTACTTCGACCCGGAGGAAATGTCGGAGGATCAGATTGGATTCTCTGCCACAAAACCAACCTACACCACCTTCATCAATCATTACCACGATAAGTCAACAGATGCTGTGTCGGATGTCGAACATATTGCGTTTCTAGCCTTATGGCTGACACGCTTTGTGTTTTGCTCCAAGTCCTTACAGGTGACCAAGAGGATGGTCACTCTCGCCACTCAACTCCACCATGGCCAAAATATCTGTTTGGCAGAATTGATTTTGGCGAGTCTGTATGAGTCGATTAGCAACGGAGCGACTCTTCTGAAGATCATCGAGAACAGAGCCAGTCTGCTGCTTGCTGGACCTTTTTGGCTGCTTCAGCTGTGGCTCAATGCCACCTTCGAGTCTTTCTTGCCTAAGAAGATTCAAATAAATGAGCAGGCTCTAGAAATAGCAAACAGACGCGTCGAAGGCACCAGATTGGCTCTGTTGACTCCAACGGAAGATGGGCTGGAGCTTCAACAAACTTTTACAAACTTCGTCTTGATGTTTGCTAAAAGGAAAGAGTTTGCTTCGACCATGGCTCCGTTTGCTCGACGAAAGGTTGGCCCAGAGTGGTTCACAAGGCCACATCCTAGGACGTTGAGTGGTCCTCCGGTCGACGAACATACAACAGTGTGGGAGGCATTTCTCACACCAAGAATAATGCCCTTGCGATTCAAGAGCTCTAAGACTCACTTGAGTCTGATCGCGTATCAACCAAACCTGGTGTCTCGCCAGTTTGGTATTATCCAAACACTACCTTCTCCAATTTTTCCCAGGGAGAAGTCTATGTTATACTTCTGCAACGACTACACTGAAGAAGCTGCCACTAAGCATATCGGCAGATATGCTGGTCGAACAGTCCTTTCGTTGTTTGACTATCAGCTTAACTTTCTCTGCTCACCATCCTTCGAGGAGTGGTGGAAAAGTTACTACGCTGAGGAGTTTTTCGACGAGAAGGACTTCGTGGATGAGCTTCAGAAATCTTTTGTCCTTGTCTTGGAAAAAATAAAGAAATGTAAGTTCATCCTTTCGAATCACTTTGTCTTTCCCTTTCGACTGCTAGCCTGTTAATTATTTTGTCTACTTTCAGTTGTTCGAAAGCCTGCAGCCAAGAAGGCTGCAGAAGGCCAACAGGGAGGAGGCCCCTTAACAAAACCTCCACCACCGGCGAAGACTATAGCGTCGGCGAAGACCACAACAAACCAACAGGGAGAAGGCCCTTCGAAAAAGCCTTCTGCATCGGTAACCAGACTTTCATTATTTTCTTCTGGCTTTAACTTTTTGACTTTCGATGCAACCTCTAAATCGAACTCCAATTGGTTTTTTAGGCACCTTCGCCCAAGAAACGGCCAGCACTGACGGTCGAATCCGGGAGTGACGAAGAAGATGATTCTCCCCCTGCTCCTCTAAAAAGGCGAAAGCTGAAGAAGGACGTTCCTCTTCCTGAAGCTCGAACAATCAGAATAAAGGTTGCTGGGAGAAAGCCCAGGCCACCTCCAGTAATCATTGAGGATCCAACGGAGGAGGAATTAAATGTTCTTCTCAATAAACCTGTCGAAAGCGACAATTCCAGCCTCGGGGCTGAAGCTACTTTACAGGTAATCTCTTTGATCCCTTTGTAACTCAGGTGTCGATACCTACGTTCGATTATGTCTCTTTCGAATTTAGAAGATTTTTCTTCTTCTCTTTTCAGGACACCACTGAAAGCTCGGCGCCAAGGACTTCTGAAACATTGGATTCTGCTGAACTCAGCAGGCCACAAGAAAAAGACTTGGCGAACGATGAAGACAATACTGAAATAAATGAAGCCAATACTGAGACAGCAGAAAAACCAACAGAAGATCCACAAACAGAAGAGCAACAACCAAAAGAGATTCAGGTGGTGGATCTGTCGGAAGAAAATCGTGACGAAGGGGACCGCGGTGACGCTGGCGAAGAGGATCAAGGTGACGCTGGCGAAGGGAACCATGATGACGCTGGTACTGCCGCAGTCCGAGTCGAAGAGAGTCAAGTCGAGGCAAATGCTACTCAACAGCCTCAAACCCAAGACAACGTTGTTGCAAAGGCTGTTACCTCAACAAAGCATAGGTCAAAAGAAGACTTAGAACTCTTGAAGAAAACTGATCTTGTTAGCTATCTGAACGCCATCATCGAGAGCAAAAGTTTGTCTGATGCTAGTCAGGAGGTTCCATATCTAAAGATAATGTTCTTTTGAATAAATTCAATGACATTTTCTTGGTCTACATTGACTAAAGGGATAGCTTCGATCCACTTAGTAAAATAATCAATGCCTACCAATATATACTTCTGACTCTTTGATGATGCTGGTCGAATCTCTCCAATGAGGTCCAACGCCCATCCTCTAAAGGGCCAAGGTTTCACTATCGAGTGAAGTTCGCTTGCTGGTACATGTTGGATGCCTGTATGGACTTGACATTCTTGGCAACCTTTAGCGAACTCGACACAATCTTTCAGCATAGTGGGCCAGTATAGTCCTTGTCGAAACAACAACCATTTCATCTTATGGCCTACTTGGTGAGCCCCACATGCTCCAGCGTGCGTAGTCGAAAGGGCTATGTATGCCTCAGTTTCACTTAAACATTTTAGCAAAACCTCTTCAGGCGTCTTCTTGAATAACTCATTACCCATGAGTACATAACTCAACGCCCTGTACTTTGTTTTCCGTTCTGTCGAAGCTCCTGGATTTTGAAGATAATCCACAATGGGCTTCCTCCAATCCTGCTCTGACAAATTATCTATGAACGAAATTTCGAAGTTACTTTGATCAGCATATCCTAGTCTTGTCGATTCCAAGTCTGTTGGTGATAGACGAGTTGCTTTTATCTTTTCTCGAACTTCGATTGCTCTTTGTAATCTCGTTTTTGAAATCTTGTAACCAGATGCAATTTGTTCCAAGTCGTTGGCTATTTGATTTTCCAATCTGGGTATGTGTCGAATATTGACCATTTCAAATTTTTTCAATAAACGATTTGCTATCACAAAGTACATAATGAGATTTTCTCTTATGCATTTATATTCTTTTGTGACTTGCTTAATGACTAACTCTGAGTCTCCCATTATTTCGACTCGAGTTGCCCCCAATTCCAACAATATTTCAAGGCCAGTAATTAGAGCTTCATACTCAGCCTCATTGTTCGAACAAGAACCTGATATCTTGTACTTGAATGTTGTTGGAATTTTTTCTGGAGAAATGATCAAGACTCCTACTCCTGTTCCATCTTTATGGCTGGAACCATCGAAGTAGAATTTCCAAGGTTCTATCTCCACATAATTAATATCCTCAACTTGAATTGAGTGGTCGACTATAAAGTCTGCAACCACTTGTCCTTTCACTGCCTTAAGAGGCATAAAGGTCAAGGAGTATTTAGTTAATGCTAGTGCCCACTTGCCAATTCGACTGTGCAAGATAGGTTTCGACAACATGTACTTGAAAACATCAAAATGAGACGAAACATACACATCAACTGGTTTTATATATTGCTTGAGTTTTGTACAAGAGAAATACAGACATAGACACAATTTTTCAACTTCGCTATATCTAGTTTCTGCATCGTTCAAAACTCTACTAAGATAGTAAATGGGTCTTTCGACTCCATTCTCATCTTCTTGGGCTAACATGCTTCCCAAAGTTTTTTCGGATGCAGCTATGTACAATCTCATACTCCTATTGCTACAAGGAGGCACCAAAATAGGTGGCTTAGTGAGGTACCCTTTGATTTTGTCGAAGGCTTCTTGTTGCTCTTGCCCCCATTCGAACCCCTCTTTATTTAGTCGAAGTAAGGGTGAAAAGGCTTGAGCTTTCCCACTTAGGTTAGATATAAATCTCCTTAAGAAATTTATCTTGCCTAACAGGGATTGCAGTTCCTTCTTATTCGATGGCGCTTTCGCTTCCAGAATAGCCTTCGTCTTGTTCTGGTTGATTTCGATTCCTTTCTTGTGGACAACGAAGCCCAAGAAATCTCCAACTTTCACACAGAATGCACACTTCAAAGGGTTAATCTTCAGACCATGTTCTCTCATTCTTTCGAATGATTGTCGAAGGTGGTCAATATGATTCTTCCTGGAAACAGATTTTATAACAATGTCATCAATATATACTTGCATAAAAGTGTTAATAAAATCATGGAAGATAGAATTCATTGCTCGCTGGTACGTTGCCCCAGCGTTCTTTAGGCCAAAAGGCATCACTACCCATTCGTAAGTGCCTAGAGCCCCAGGGCATCGAAAAGCTGTTTTCGACACATCCTCTTCAGCAATGAATATTTGATTATATCCTGAATAACCATCGAGCATACTCAGGTATTCATAGCCAGCGGCAGAATCGACTAGCATTTCCGCCACAGGCATAGGATATTCATCTTTGGGCGTAGCAGCATTCAAATCTCTGAAATCTATGCACACCCTTAATGTACCATTTTTCTTAATTACTGGCACAATGTTTGCAATCCATTCGACATACCTTGTAACGCGTATGAATTTGCACTTCAGCAGTCTTTCGACTTCCGTTTTGATCTTCGACAGTATTTCTGGAGCGAAGCGTCTTGGACTTTGCTTGATTGGCTTCTTCCCAGGTTTGATTGGCAACTGAAGTTCTACCAATCTTCTGTCGAGACCAGGCATTTCGTCGTAATCCCATGCAAAACAGTCCTTGAACTCTTTCAACAATTGGATTACTTCCAACCTAAGTTCTGGGTCAATTTTGGCGCTGATGTAAGTTGGCTTTTTCTCTGACCCTTCGCCTAAGTTGATTTCTTCTAAAGGATCTTGCGCTAACATTTTAATGTTGTTCGCCAAGGGGTCCTTTTCGAAGCCCAAAGGCTCATCGTCATAGATGGCGTCGAGCCTCTGTTCCTGCATTCCTTCTGGCATGATATCAGGAGGTTCTGGATCGAAATCCTTTCCTGGACCCGCAGCAGATAACTGTTGATCATTGGCCTGTGTGGCCATGTACTTTACTTCGGCTTCGAGAGCCGTTATCATCTTTGTTTCGGCTACGTAAGCCGAAATTCGCTTCAATGATTATGACTCAGTCATTATCACTGAATTTACTTCCCCAACCAGTTGGTTGGATATCAGTTAACCCACTGAAGTCTATGTGGGACAAGTCTTCTCTGTCCCATTGAAAACCATGCTCAGGGTGCAGGTATAGGGAACAAAAAGTATTTGGCGCTGGCGCCAAGTCGAAGTCAGGTGTTGGACACGGCCCTATATGAGCCAAGTTCTTGTCGAAATCTGCCAGCCCTAGGTGATTCACTTTGCCCAGGTAATAGCTTTGATCTACCTCTATGTTTTCGACCATCCCATCTGGACGCCATAGCAGCAGCCTCTGGTGCATTGATGATGGCACAGCTCCAACATCATGAATCCATTCACGGCCCAACAAAAGATTGTAGTTAGGTTTGGCCGATATGACCATAAACATTGTTGGTCGAAGGATAGATCCTACCTTGATATCTAGTTGGATCACTCCCATAGTGGTCCCTATGCCGCCCTCATAGTTCGACAGGACCATGTTGTGAGGCTTGATGTCCTCATCCCTTTTGCCAATTTTCCTTAGCATAAAGTGAGGAATAATGTTGATGGTTGCCCCACAATCCACCAAGATTTTATTCACTGTAGTTTCTTCGAGTTTAGCCCTTATAAATAAAGGCTTGAGGTGATTTTTCATCGCCTCTGTAGGTGGTTCGAAGAATCCATTTTGTTCCTCAGTAGTGCCATTGTCCATGACGAAATAGCACACTGGCCTATGTTTGGCCATTTCTTGCTCCACTTCCCAATCACTCGTTTCGACCTCCACCTGTCGGTTGAACTCTCTGGGAAGCACTGAGACTATATTCACCATTATGTCCAAAGTATCATCAGACTCAGAACCATCTTCGTCCTCGATTTCACCTTGGTTAGGCCAAACTAGCCTGTTGGTTACTGGCTCTCTTTCCAGAGGTTTCCTTTGCTTCCTTAGAGGAACATTTGAACTGGTTTCTGCCTTTGGTTCATCGGCAGCCTCCCTCTCAGCTTTTCGTCTCCTTTGGTATCTCCTCCATTGAGATCGAGACATGGGATTTTTCCCTTTGTAGTTGTTTGACACCTGTGCAACTTTAGGGGCAGCAACTTGAGGCTCTTTCTTTTGTGTTAAAGATGAACCCCTTGGCACGTCGAAAGAGTGCCATTTCTCCTCGCTTGGCCTCTTTCGACCAGATGTCTTGTACCAGGTATCTACCGGCACATTAGTTGGAGGCCTGAAAGTCAATGGCCTCTTTTCTTGGTTTGAACCTCTTTGGGAGGCTCTTCTGGGGTCATGTCGAAGATCAACATTTTCCCTTCTCTTATTTGCTGCTCTTACGCCTTGAATATGCTCAGCAGCTTTTTTGTCAAAGATCGAACTGCATCTTGGACACAGCATCACCTCTGACTTCTTTTTCTGGCATCTTTGCAGGAAATCTGCCAGATTTTCATTTTCCCGAGGGAAAGCAGTCTTGTTAGCTTGTTCTTGCCTCATAGCCGCCTCTGATGCTTTTGGGTCAGAGACTTCGACCATGTTGACATTCATTGTATCTTTGTTGGCAAGAGTCAACTGCTTCATTTGAATCTCCAAATTCTCCGTCTAGCCTTGAACTGTGGCCAAGTGAGAACTGGGTTTTGGTCCAGTTTTTTGGGCTTCAACGGTCTCCAGCTTTGGGCTTTCGACCGCTTTCTGAACCGCTTCAATTGTCTTTCTGGATAAATTCCCAGAAAAACTGCCAAAGATTGGCATGTTGATATGGTCCTTTGAGACTTCGACCATTGTGATTCCTGGCCTCTTCGACTGGCTTCTAGATGCCTCGATCACGTTCACATCTGAAGGCTCAGCATAGTGGGCTTCAGCCTGCAACGGATTAGAGTCGACAGCCATGGGGGTATTGTCAGCAAACTTCAACCTCCCTTCTTCGATAGCGTCTTGCACAAGATTCCTGAAAAGAAAACATTGAGAAGTTTTATGGCCCAAAAAATTATGATATTTGCAAAAGCCTCTCTTCTTTCTTTGATCAAGAGGAGGCACTTTTACCCCTGGGGGTACTATCATTTGGCCATCTTTTACAAGCAAGTCAAAGATCTCATCACATTTTGTAATGTCAAAACTATAAGTCTTTTTGGGGAACCTATCGTTGGTCCTTTCTGGACCAATGGGATTTTTCCCACTTGAGGGGACTAACAGTTTGCAAGAGTATGGTGGCCCTTGTTTTAGTTCCGCTAAATTGACTTCTCCTTCTTCGACAGTTATAGTATCGTCGAAGGATTCTGGATCTTTGTCATCCATCTCAACATACGATATCCTCTCTCTCTTATGAGTTTTCGTTGCCTTTGCCTTTTCAGCTTTGAGGCGTTCTACCTGTTGAACTCTATCGGCCAGTTGGGCCATGTCTCTCAGGTATTGAGTGTCCAACTTCTTCCTAATGGAATAATCTAAACCGCCTGCGGCTATTTCGACTAACTCATGTTCCGGCACTTGTGTAAAACATCTTGCTTTGAGCAACCTAAACCTATTTAGATATTCGTCTATAGGTTCAGTGAAACGTCTCTTTACACTGGCCAATTCTTTCAGGCTTATCTTGGTTTGCCCCATGTAGAATTGCTCGTGGAACAATCTTTCCAACTGGGTCCAATGATGGATCGAATTGGGGGGGAGAGTTGTAAACCAAGTAAAAGCGTTCTTTGTTAAAGAACTTGGGAAGTACTTAATCCTCAGGTTTTCGTTGTTCGAAATATCTCCTGCTTCGATCAAGTATCTCGCCACATGTTCGACAGTGGATTCTGTCGTGTCCCCAGAGAACTTAGTGAATTTGGGGACTTTACATCTAGGAGGTAAGTCTGTTTGTAACACGTATTCTGACAACGGGGATGTGAAGTTGGGCCTTCGAAAGCCCATGTTCATCCCATTTTGAGTCATGATCCTTTCGATCATGGTTGCCAGATTATTTTCCAAACCCATGTTTTGGTATTGGATATGCTGAACTACTTCGTCAGCATTTTGGTTTCTGTTAACTAACCTTACCTCTGGGGTTATTACCCTAGGTTCCTCGACAGGTTTCTCCAATCGTGCCCTAAGGTTTTCTTCGACAGGCTGTTGGACTTGGTTGATAGTGGTTTCTTCCTCTAAGAATACACCCTGGTTTCCCCTTATTTGCGCCCTTTGGGGCTGTCGAATAGGTTGGGGTACTCCAAAGAAATCAGCCAAACGCGTCATTTGCGCTGTCATCTGCTGATTCGATTGAGTAGTGTTTTGTATTAGAGGGTTCAGCACTGTACTTAAAGTTTGTGCCAACATTTGCACCATATCATGGTTGCTTTCGTCCATTTGTTGCCTCAAGACTGCTGTCGAAGCATTTGTAAGGCCATGTGCTACTTGGGACGTTCCTCCTAAGAGTTGGGTCCTATTTTTATTCGCCATACCTACTCCAGAACCTTGGAGTGGCGAAGAGGCACTCACTAAAGGGTCTGAAAAAGTGGATGCAGCATTCGTCAGGCTAGCCAAGTCAGAAGTTGGCATGCCATAGAGTGGTTCTCGATTATGACCGCCTGTCATAAATCCTGGGGGAACAAAAGGCCTTGTGCCTAAATTTCCCCTTGGTGGGGGAGTTCCCAAAGGCACTCTGGGGCCTGTGAACGGGGGTAATGGCCCCGTTGTTGTGACCGTTACTGCTGGTGTTGAACCAGCGGTTATCGCTTCACTTACGGTCGGAATAACCGTTGCTCCCACATTCGTTTGTGGGATTTCGTTATTGTTTGGCGGATTCGCCATCTCTTCCCTTCTTCTAGCAGTATTGTTATCGTTAGTGTATATTCTACCACTTCTCAATAACATACAACACTCCTCGAAAAAGATGAGATTATGTTTCAAAGGTTAAACTTCAAAAATCAACACACTGTCCCACCAGGTGTGCCAATTTGTTTACCGTGGTTATTGGTAAACAACCGCTGATCCTCCAAATGGTTACTTATTTGGTTACTCGCAGGATCGATCAGATTGATCCTAAGACATAGGTTGATTTTGAGGTCTTGATTAAATTGGATAATGGTTAAATGACAAGAAAATAAAGAGGCTTTAAGTAAATTGCATGAAGAAATAGGCTTGATAAAATAAATGAAGGCTTGAAATAAAGGGCTTCGACAGGGAAAGTAAAGAAGAAAGCAAGTAAAGTTTCTGGAAATTAAATGACTTTAATTAATAAAGGTGGTGTTTCACACATACATTCTCAACAATTCTTTCTCACATGCTGGGTACTCAAATCTATATGAGTGACTTTGTATATAATTGTGAACACACGCGAGAAACTGCGTGAACTACTACTATTTATACTAAAACATCCCAAGTAACCGTCGGGCAGTTACACTGCTTCGAGATGATTCCACTTGGCACGTTCTCAATGTTCGACGCTCCAGATCTTTGCACGTTGCACTTGGTAACCGCTGGAAACCGTTTTCCCTCCAAACGCTTGAATTTCAAACCGTTCCACTCTGAACCATCGAACATCTTCGTCGAGAAGCACCTTCGACGAGAAACACCTTTGACGTCGAAGGCAACTAACTTCTCCCTTGGAAGAAATCTTCTAAGTACATTGCCATCTTTCGATGGGCATTTCGACAGACCCAGCTGGTCGAAAACATCCTTCAGCTTTAACGGTTGATATTAATGAAACAAGGGTGTCGAATTTAGGAGCCAACAATATGCCAAATAAACATGCATTCAATAGAGTAGTAGTAAAAGAGGTACAGACCAGAATATCCAAATGTCAAGCACATACAAGTTCCAAAAAGATCATAGGTATCAAAATACAAGAGAAAAACAAAAACAAGGCACCAGCACAGAGTTTAATTGTCTTCAAGACCAGTAGACATGGCAGCTTTAGAGCTTCCTTCACTATCAAAATCTCCTTCTTCAGTACCCACACTATCATCAAGGTTGTTGTCCTTCTGCAACTCCTTGATCAGCTTTTCAAATTTTAGCTTTCTTGATGAGGTAACTCTGATTACCTCATCAAATTCCTTGCAGGCTTCCATTAACTCAGTAATCATATCATCTTTGCTTGAGGTCTTGTTTTCAGAGGATGCAAATGTTAAAACAATGTCTGGGACATGTTTACCTGAAAACAACTTGAAATGAAGGGACATGGCAAACTCACTTTTACAAACTACATCAGTTCCAGATAGAATTCCAGAATGTTGATTTAGAATAATTCCACAAATAAGAGTGGAAAGGCAATAGACATCCTGATAGCACAGGTTCCTGCATGCTTTATAATCTGTTCAAAAATGTGAGCACCATAATCAAACAATTTCTTATTTCCAACATCATAGATAAATTTTCCTAGACCAGCTGTAATGGTTGAGGTGTGATTGGTAGGGACCCAGTTGGAAGCTCTAATTCTATGCAGGATAGCATATTTCACACTTAATTTACTAACAAGGAGCTTATTCTTTAAGGGCCAATCACTCACTTGGTTTGCAGTGATGGCTTTGCACACGTGATTATCAGTCACTTCCAATTCACAGTAATCATCTTCAGACCTGTCCAGATATCTATTGACGACAACGGGGGAAATTCAACACATCTACCTCTAACAAACACCTTCCTATATTCCTTACTTCCGTGATCAACACAATCTATAGGAATATTAACAATAAATTCCTTAACAAGAGTATCATAACATTTTGCAAACCTGGTGACAGTCTTCATCAAGCCAGCAAAGGAAATTAGCTCCATAATCTGTTTGCACTTTAGTGCATCTGCTCCCAACTCTCTTTCAAGAGCAATCCTTCTTTGGAAAACATATTTCCATTTTTCAACATTTCCAACAAAATGGAACGAAATGTTGTCAAGAGGAGCATCAGGCACCCTGACAGAAAGCTTCTTGCTTGCAGACTTCTTCACAGGAGAGATGTCCTGGACATCGTCCTCATCATCACCTGAGGAGATATCAGTTATAACTTTTCTTTTGTTGGAGGGAGGAACCACTTTACTCCAGGGCTTTGGGGGACCATACATGGTCTTCTTCTTGATACTCTTGGCAGGGTTGTGACATCCGCAACCTTCACTTTTATATATTTGAGCCTTTCAGTAATCCCAGGCACCACATTGGTAATAAGGTCATTGTCAAACAACTCATCAACATTCACCACATTCTCAACATTTGGATTCTTTGTAGTTTCCTTAGCAAAAGAGTTCTTCTCAGCAAATGATGTCTGAATATCTTGTTCAACATCATCTTCCACTTCTTCTAGAACGGATGTAGCAAATTTTCCAAGTTTACTTTCAGCAACATCTTTCTTTGAGGTAGATGATTCAGCAGCATTTTGAGGATCAATACCTTTGTCAGCCTGAGAATGTATTCGGGCAAGAGGAGTAGAAATCCTAGGCACAACAAAACCTTCACTTAACACCCTATCTACCAGCCTTCTAATACTCCTATCAACACTAACAATTTCTTCTTCTAACCTATCATCAGTAGTAGTGGGAGCATTACCTTTAGAAGTGTCAAACTCGTCTTTGGATTTCTTTGCATGGGACGATATGGGTTTCTTGACCTTCTTCTCAAGAGGTGGAATAGATGACAGAGGAGAGATGACCGGGACTTTATCAAGGGAGAGGCCCTCAGGATGGTTGGCAGTATTTGACCCAGAAGCCTTGGCTCATCGGAAGAGCACTTTGAGGGAGACGAAGCATGATGTTGCGACATCTTTGTAAAATTTTAAACAGTGAGATGGAAAATAGCAAGGGTTCTTTTTTTGTAAAGGAGAATGAAGAGGTTGTGAAAATAGAATGAGGTAATGTCGTAGCGTGTGAGAGAGTGTTTGAGATAGTCTTGAAATTATTGCTTATGATATTTGATTTGTTGGAAACATAAATAATATAATATCACTTTAATGATATTCCCACACGCCCTTAATTTCTACAAACCCTCATATATGCAGATCCCTAGTTTTCCTCTTAAGTTCTCAAACTGGTCTGCATCCAAAGCCTTTGTGAAAATGTCAGCCAGTTGTAATTCAGTAGCTACATGCTCTAAAGCAACAATCTTTTCTTCAACAAGCTCTCTTATGAAGTGATGACTGATATCAATGTGTATGGTCTTGTTGTGTGGAATAGGATTTTTTTTGATATATTTATGGCACTTAGATTGTCACAGAATAATGTCATGACATCCAGTTTGACATTATATTCTGTTAACATTTGTTTCATCCAAACCAACTGAGAGCAACTACTTCCTGCAGCAATATACTCAGCCTCAACAGTGGACAAAGACACACAATTTTACTTCTTACTGAACCAAGATATGATATTACTTCTCAGAAAGAAACATTCTCCTTATGTACTTTTTCTATCATCAACACTTCCTGCCCAATCAACATCACAATAACCAGTTAAAGCAGAGCTAGATCCATGAGAATATAGCATACCACAGTCACTTGTCCCATTCACATATTTAAGAATTCTCTTCACATGGTTGGCATGGCTAACTTTAGGATCAGCTTGATATATAACACACGCACCTATAACAAAGGTAATGTCAGGTCTGCTAGTAGTGAGGTATAGAAGACTGCCTATCATACTTCTGTAAAGACTTTGATCCACACTGTGATATGGTGGAAGAACTGACTTGGGATTTTGCGTTTGTTTTTGCACTTGTTCGGTTTAGCAAGAGTCGCCACCGACTTTTTATTTTATCCAAAGGAAAGGTCAAAAAGCACAGGAAAGACCTTTGAGATGTTTTCTTGGGTTCAGGGGGTAGATTATGAAAAGGGAAGGTGCTAGCACCCTTTTCATCCATGGTTATCCATGGGCTCTTAGTTACTTGTTTTAGATCACTTGCCTTTGCTTTTCAATTGTTTGAAATGGTGCTTTGTGTGTGTGGTTTTGAAAATGTTTTGAAAAAGATGCCTTGTCTAGGCAATCTTTGTAATGATTCTTGTTTTGAATATATACAAAGGTGTGTGTCTTTTTGAAAAGATATTTCAATGTTTTGAAAGTTGTTTTTTTGAAACTGTTTTGAAGTTGTGTTGTGAAGTGTGTTTGAAAAATGGCAAGGATGTTTTGCAAGATTTTTGATCAAGTAACTAAGAGTTGTCTACCCTATTTTACTCAAAGATTTTCTTATGTTTTAAACCCTTTTAACAGTGTTGTTTCACCATTGTATTTGGTGAACAACCTTGTGTTAGGATGTTGACGGGACAGGCGCGGGTCATCGTATACAATCATTGAAAGCAACTTGCGAGACGCTCTAGCAATTTTGTAAGGGACGAGATCGTTTTATCGAGGCAACATCGAGGGTCATCGAGGGACTACGATCTTTGTTTATTGAAGGGACATTTGCTAGAGTGTCTCATACTCAAGGGATATGATTGCATTTTCCGAGGCAACAAGAGAGGTTACCCTAGAGGTGCAAGTGTGAATTGTGTATTGATTTTCATGCATTTATCTTGTATTAGGTCATCTAGCGATTGATTTTGAATCTTCGCATACAAACCCTAATTAATATACAGTATATGGAAAGCGATAAATTGCGGTAATTTAAAGTCTAAGTTATTACAAGTAAGTATCCGGGGATGGGGGTACAAATGTTTACAAATGGGGATGAGTCTTATCAGAATAGTAATGCCCAAGTATATATTACAACCAAATCGAATTGTCGCATTCTCAATGTAAAAATATAACAAGGTATAAGATAATAAAAATCAAAGAGATATGAGATGTGTATATTTATTTACAAATAAATAAAAATTAACCTAATTAAAGACTTAAGTATTTATTATTTTTTTGTATTTTATGTTTTTTATTGATTATATAAACAAAGAGTTTTAAAGAAAAGAAAAATTATTTTAAGTTAAAATTCTATTATTTATATATGTTGATTAAATGTAATAATTGTTAAGAAAAAATTATTAAGAAAATTTATACAAAAATTTACTATATTTTTTATCTAACAAAAAAAAGGAAAAAGAAGAAATAGATTATAAAGAATGATAATAAAATGATAACAAAATGTTAGTTTTAAAAACATTTAAAAAAAAAAAAGAAAAGACAATGGGCCTAAAAAAAGTTCTTTTGGATGGCCCAATATAAGGAAATCAAGAAGAAGAACAAATTGAAGAAAAAAAAAGGGGGGTGGGCGTTGTTTAAACCGTTTGGGCTTAAGTGTTGTATGGGGCAAAAGCCCATTTGAAACGTACAACGTTTTTAGGGTTTGTGCTTTACGTTTTCAGAACTTAGGTTTGCAGTTTTGAGTTAACGACGTCGCTCCTCTCATCTTCTTCGCCTCTCATCTTCTCTCTCAGCCAAGCGATAATTCGTCCACCTCCATGCTGCCAGAGCATTGCCTCCACCCTCTCCTCTCCGTGACTATACAAGGCGGTGATTTGAAAGGTATTGTTTTCGTTCTTGACGCGTTTTTACATTTTAGGTTTGGTTCTTGCATGTTATCGTTTTACAATGTTTTAATCTTTGATGTTTTGGGTGTGAGCTACAGCGAAAGTTGGAGAGAAAAGAACTATACCTTGGGCGTTTTTCTTCTGTAAGACGATGGAAGGAGAGGGCTTGGAGGATGACAAGAGTTACTGGCTCGCCTTTCCGGTATCTTTTTATCTTTCTCTTTAAATCGTTTGATGATGATTCTGTTCTGAAAACTAGATTGCTATTTTCTTCACTTTTGGACTTCTTCCTCTTTGCTATGTTAGTGATGGTCAAATCTGAAACTTGCTTGTTTTTGTTGGCTTGAGTTGATGATGAGTACTTCTGTAATTCTTCCTTTCTTTGGGTACTGATTTTTGATGATGAATGTTTTTTTAGACTTGTTTGCTTCTGAATGCTTGACAATGATGAACTTGTTTATTCTGATTTTGAGTTGACTCTCTTCCTTTCTTCTTTTGGCAGATGCTTAATGATGATAAATACTGCTGAAACTAGCTCATGTTTGAACTATTTTCTTGATGTTTGATGAGGAATTCTGTTCTGAGGAGGCTTGAATATTTGTTTCTGATTTGAGCTGATGATTTTGTTGGTTACTGATTGTTGGTGAAGGTTTAGCAGTTTTATTCACTGGTTTGTTGGCCTGAGTGTTTGAGTTTTGGCCTGGTTTAGTAGACTTGTAATGCAGGACATCAAGCTTTGGCTTGCTTGATGTTCAGGCAAGTTTGGTTGTTTACAGGTTGGGATGTTTGTTGTGTGATGAAGGCAGGCTTGCTTTGGATTATGCAGGTTTTGGACCTTTTAACAGGTTTAGTAGTTTATGCAGTTTAAAATAGGTTGGTGTTTTGAAGGCCAGTTTGAGATGCAGTTTTACAGGTTGAACTGGCTTGTGTGATTTGTGGTGCTCATGTTTACAAGCAGTTTTACAGGTTAAACTGGCTTGTGTGATTTGTGGTGCTTGTGTTTACAAGCAGTTTTATAGGTTATGCAGGCAGGTTGTGTTTTGGTTGAGTTTTGGAAAGCAGCCTGAGTGTTAGTACAGGCAGGCTTATAGCTTTGTCTTTTGTTTGATGGTTTTTGTGAGGTTTATAAAAAATTTTGCTCTGTATCTCTCCTCTTGAACTATTACCCTGTTGTATTTATTTTCTTTCTCACTGCTTTGTACAGCCCGCCAAACTGCAAAACTTTCTTCTGGTTCTCTCTTTCTCTCTCCATAAAAGCATTTTAAATTGCTTAATGTATTTTTTTCTGAAAAGCTTTGTTGGCCAGAATATGATGATAAGTTTGACAAGCCTTCTTACTTGTATCTTGGTTTATCTCTGCATTCTGTACTTTCTTTCTATATTTTCTGCATTGTTCTTTTTGACAGCTTTGTGTACTTTGACAGCTTTGTGTACTTTGACAGCTTTGCAACTTGGTTTGACATTTTTGCAACTTAGTTTGCTTTTGGTTGACTAATGCAGTTTGGGAATCCAGTTTGCTTTGCCTTGCTGCCTTATATCTTTTCATTTAATTGTATGCTTGCAAATTATTTTTACTTTCCTCTTTGTGAACCAAGAAGAGAAATCTTCTTGTGATTTGCAAAGAGGACAAGTAAAACATGATGAACCCAATAACAATCTGATTCTGGCCAACAAGCTTTAATGATGACTTTATATTTATCTGCTTGAAAATGTTTTTCAGTTTAACTACACTGATTTCTTTTTTCTTCTGTCCTTTGCAGGTAAGTACCAGTTGAATAATGGAGGATGTAGTAAAAGATCAAAGATTTCAAGAGACTTAGGCTTTAGATTTATTTTCTTTTCATTTATTGTAATAAATATTATTGTAAACACTGTAAATTATAAATTTACAATATTCAAATAACATTTGTAACAATATTTGAAATAAATAAATAAAAAGTCTTTGTCAAATAAGAATTCTTTATTGTCAAATATTTCCTTCTTTCCTTTGCACTGTCTATTTAATTATTTAAATCTCTTGAATTAAAATAAATGGAAATGTATCCCAATGACTTTAATCCAGATAAAATAAATAATCAATAAACTTTGCAGTCTCGCAGCCTTGCATTAATCACAATACGCCTGGCACTCCAATTAACCATGCTTTAAACAAACAAGCATTCCATACATTTTTTCACTCCACCGATCAAACCAATGCCTCATAGTTTCAAACAAAGCCTCAGCTCCTATCTCGGATATTTAGGTTTTGAGAAACAACTGGTAATCTGGAACAAGCGTAAAAATAATGTAACAGTCAATTGAATTATTGTGGATTCAATTTCTTCTGAGAAATACGAGCGAAAACCCTAATTCCAGATTTGTCGTCAAAGAAAAGTTTGTTTGATCAATTCCTGAGCCAATCTTGAAAAGTCTGTGAAAATCCTGAAGTTGTGATTTCTTGTGAAAAAGGGAGGGCAAATTTTGGGGTACAACAGTTGCCCCTGCTCAATCTTCTTGAACCTGAAGAGTTAGATTGGCGAGTTTTCCTTTCGCGAATCGAAGGTAAAAGATGACTGGACACTAGAGTGCCCAAAAATTTGCACTTGTCAAAGCATAGTTGAGGGAATGGGCTTAAAGATGCCATTTGGAGATGTGACAGAATCTTGTCGGAGATGGGCTTAAAGATGCCATCTGGAGATGTGACAGAATCTTGTCGGAGATGGGCTTAAAGATGCCATCCAAGAATGTTTGTTGAACTGTATGTCGTAGGTGAGTGGGTGAGTATCAGAAAGGTATCCATGTTTGGAACATCTCTGAGTTGGGGGTCTGAATAAACAATAGATTGACATCCAAGTTGGGAAGCATCCGTAAATTGTTTTCAAAAGTTGAATCTGAACAAGAGATAGATTAACATCCGTGTTTGGAGAATCCGTAAACTGTTCTCAGAAGTTGGGGTCTATATGAGTAGCAGAATGACTTCCGTGTCTGGAGTATATCTGAGACTATAACTAGGATCTGAATAAGTGACAGAATGACTTCCTTGTCTGGAGTATATCTGAGACTGTAACTGGAGTTGAGATCTGTATGAGTAGTAGAATGACCGCCGTGTTTGGGGTATATTTGTTCTGTATTTGACGATAGTCTTTTAATCTTATCCTGAAAAGGGTAAAATGTTAGATGAAACATAAAGTCATTTTGTATGATATGTATGATGCAATGAACTGTACTTCATCAATGTTTATGATATATGAATGTAATGGATGTGCATGTAAGCTGAGTAGCTGTCTTGCTGAGGAAGATAAATCCTGGATAATGAAATCTTTGACTGCTGCCGGGGAAAGTAAATCCTTGACTGCTGCTGGGGATTGAAAATCCTTTGATTATTGAAAAATGAGAATTCCTGGGACCACTGTTGGGGAAATTGGGAGTTTGGGTTGTATGCCAATATATTAGGGATTCCTGTTTTGAGGAGATCTTCACTGGGGAATATATGAATACTCTGTGAGGAATTGAGAATGAGAGTCTTCATTCTGCTTGGGGAATAAGAATTATGTGGGGAATAGCCATACTGTTGTAAAGTAGCTATCCTGTTGGAGAGTAAAACTCAGGATTCTGAAAAAGTTTATTCCTGTCTGGAAGAAGTTCAGGTTTAGATTGTATTCCACTTTAAGAATGAGAATCTTAACTCTGTCGGGAATATCGGAAACCCAGATGTTATACCACTTTGAGAAATGAGAATCTTCATTCTGTCGGGAATATCAGGAGGTTAGGTGTATGCCAATCTACTGGGGAAGCCTAAAATGAGAATCTTCATTCAGGTCTTGGGTCAGAAGATTGGGTGTATGCCAATCTACTGGGGTTTCAAGGATGAGAATCTTCATTCGGTTAAGGGTCAGAAGGTTGGGAGTATACCAATCTTCTGAGGTTTCAATGATGAGAATCTTCATTCTTTTAAGGGTCAGGAGGTTGGGAGTATACCAATCTTCTGAGGTTTCAAGGATGAGAATCTTCATTCTATTAAGGGTCAGGAGGTTGGGAGTATACCAATCTTCTGAGGTTTCAAGGATGAGAATCTTCATTCTGTTAAGGGTAAGGAGGTTGGGAGTATACCAATCTTCTGAGGTTTCAAGGATGAGAATATTCAATCTGTTAAGGGTCAGGAGGTTGGGAGTATACCAATCTCTTGAGGTTTTAAGGATGAGAATCTTCATTCTGTTAAGGGTCAGGAGGTTGGGAGTATACCAATCTTCTGAGGTTTCAAGGATGAGAATCTTCATTCTGTTAAGGGTCAGGAGGTTGGGAGTATACCAATCTCTTGAGGTTTTAAGGATGAGAATCTTTATTCTGTTAAGGGTATCATGAGCTTGGGAGTATACCAATCTCCCGAGGTTTCAAGGATGAGAATCTTCATTCTGTTAAGGGTCAGGAGGTTGGGAGTATACCAATCTTCTGAGGTTTCAAGGATGAGAATCTTCATTCTGTTAAGGGTCAAGAGGTTGGGAGTATACCAATCTCTTAAGGTTTTAAGGATGAGAATCTTCATTCTGTTAAGGGTCAGGAGGTTGGGAGTATACCAATCTTCTGAGGTTTCAAGGATGAGAACCTTCATTCTGTTAAGGGTCAGGAGGTTGGGAGTATACCAATCTTCTGAGGTTTCAAGGATGAGAATCTTCATTCTGTTAAGGGTCAGGAGGTTGGGAGTATACCAATCTTCTGAGGTTTCAAGGATGAGAATCTTCATTCTCTTAAGGGTCAGGAGGTTGGGAGTATACCAATCTTCTGAGGTTTCAAGGATGAGAATCTTCATTTTGTTAAGAGAAACAGATTTTTAGGGGCTTCAGTTGTCCATTATTCTGCTGGTGGGTTGCTTCTGTTGAAATTTAGGAATTCGTCCGTAATTCAGCTGGAGAAAAAGCTTTGTCGAAATTTAGGAACTTGTCTGTAATTCGACTGAAGAAAAGCTTTGTCGCTTGAATTTGATTGTACCTTTCCTGAAAGGTAAAGGTTAGTGGCATATATCAAACAATGATGTTCTCAAAATAAATGAGGTCGCGTTGCATGATGTCTTGATGCACGGAGGTGTAATGTTTTTCAAGATGACCTTTCAATGGGGAAAATAAATCCCGAGCTGATGAAGGAGAAAAGAGTTGGATTCTTCATCTCTGGTAGTGAAGATAATCAGTATAAATCGCTGAGAGATTTATCTGAAATATCAAAAGCCTGGAATATCTTCCACTGGCATAAGAAAACAGGGAGATCTTAGTGTCGATCTGACCAAAACATAGAGGGTCTTGGATTAACCGGATGATGGAAGAATCTTTAACGACCGTAACTTCCAACAGGTGATGAAGGAATCTTGACGACCGTAATTTCCAACAGGTGATGAAGGAATTTTTGACGACCGTAACTTCCAACAGGTGATGAGGGAATCTTTGACGACCGATCAAATTGTGTGTGTTATGAATGTTATTGAAATGTAATTTGTTTCGGAGAATAAATCCTTGACAAATGTTGGGGAAATAAACCCATGACTATTGGTCTGCTAGAGAGGTGATGAACTTCTCGAGGACGCTTGAATTTCTTTTCAGAAATATTTCGAAGAGATTCGTCACTGCCCCTAGCATCAAATGTTTGTGGCATTGCCAGGAAACTTGGACTCTACGTAACCCCTTGATGAGATTGACGTTTTAAATGCCCCAAGTGATGGTGAGGGAGACTTGCCCCAGGTTTATTTGCAATTTGAGATATTTCTTGAAATCTTGACTGAACTGCCCCAGGTTTAATGGATTTTGAAAGATTTGTTGAAATCTTGATTGGACTGCCCCAGGTTTAATGGATTTTGAAAGATTTGTTGAAATCTTGACTGGACTGCCCCAAGTTTAATGGATTTTGAAAGATTTGTTCAAATCTTGATTGGACTGACCCAGGTTTGCCATGTCAGGTCCCCTTTTTGTTGATGGGATATTTTTGCAACGGGAGTATCATCCCACTTGTAGTGATTTTATTCACTGAGAGAGCTTTAATTCCTCCGAACATTCACTGTTGTGAATTTCTTCGCTGTCAAACAAATAAGCATGTGCAAACAACGATATTCAAATAATGCAAAGTTTATGCTTGTCTCGAAGTTTTGAAAAAAATGCGTTTTTTAGCAGAAAACTTTTTATAAGACAAATTCAACACAAGATTTAGGGTAAAGCCTTACAGGAGTCAGGATACATTTTGTAACAGTATGCTTTCGAACTAACCCATGCTTCAATTAGGACTTTTGAAGGGTTGTAACGTGGCTTGGTTCACGGTTTAAGAAACAAAGGATAAAGGCTCAAAGTATATTTGTACCCACCCGCTCTTCATGATGTTCTTCAATCCTAAACTCAGTTAATTGTGCATCGAACTCTATTCGAGTTTGGAACGACGTTTTGGGTGATGGTTCACACCAGTTGAATTTTATTGGAAGGCAGTCATCATTTTTGCAACATTTTTCATGTTGTTGAGGATTTATAATGACCTCTTTCTTTTGATTTGTTATCCCTAATTTTTTCCTGACTGTTCCTGTTTTTGAGATTACAGTCGGTGGGATGCCCCAGCTTTCTTAAGCCTCCTTTTGTAGGTTTTGGCTCAATGGCTTTTCTCTTTTGAGAGGTAATGATTGTCTATGAGATAAGGAACTATCACTGTCTTTTTGGTTCCCAAAGGAATGTTTTTGATGTCATTTGTTGTATTACGAACTGAGAATTTGCGACTTCAATGCGCATCTTTTTGAATTAACTGAGAGACTACCCTGCCCCAGGTTTAATCAAAGGTTTCAATTTGTGTTTAAAAACAGAAAACTTCTACTTCTTTGGCTCGAAGGGGGTTGACTAGGGATTATCTTCCTTATAACTCCAGTGTTTAGGATTTGAAAGAAACGCCTGTACATCGTCAGCAAGGTCTGTTCGAAAGCATACTGTATGAGATTATGGTATTGTTTCGTCATCCTCCCTCTAAAGGCTTGTAGCTTTTTATCAAGAGTTAAATATCATAAAGAAAGTAGGAAGCATAATTCAAGAATAGTGAAAACGAATGGATGAATTTAAGACAAACATATGCAATGCATTAATGAAACAGAGTTTGACATCAACAAATAATTGTTTGAATATCAAAAGAAATTACAACTTGAACATTCAAATGGAACAAAAGTCTCTCAGTTCGAGCTTTGTCATTTCGAGTGGAGAACCCTTAGCGGAAGATTTTCATCTCGCCATCCGGCATGAATTCCAGCACTCCTTCGTCAATCAAGTATTGGATCTTGTTTTTCAAAGCCCAATAGTCATCGGTGTCATGTCCAGGACTATGGGAGTGGTATACACAAAATGCGCCGGGGTGATAGCTTGGAGTAGAGGTATTGGGCTTTTGAATAGGATCCTTTAAAGAAAACAAATTGACCTCCAACAAGCGTTTCAGTATTAGAGATGATGGTATGTCAGTCTCAGAGAAATGTCTTCCATACGTATTTTGCTTACGCCGATTACCCCGTTGATGCTGGCGAGGTTGTTGCTGGGCTTGTGACCCTGAAGCAAGTTGGGGAGCCTTTCCCTTGTCTTCTTGTCTCAAAGGAGGTTAAATGATGACTTGGTCTTCAACCCTAGTTGTTTTCCCCACTTGGTTGTCTCGAAGCAGCTTGTTGACGAGAACCCTGAGCTCTTCTTGTCTTTGAGCCAGGTCTTGAATGAGAGCCATCTGGCCTACCAGCTGTCCCATCATCTGGATCTTCATTGTTGCCAGCTTAATCTGTAGTTCTTCCAACTGATAATTCTTGACACTGCCTGAATTCCCTAGGACCATGCCCCTTGTGAGGAGAGCTTTCACTTCTTCTTGCCCCTGGGACAGGTTCAAGAACATTTCTTGAAGTTGAGCATTTTGATCCTGGATATCTTTGACAGTCCTTTCTAGAGCCATCTCAACTGAAATAAATAGTAGGAGAATAAGGAAACCTGAAAAGGAAAATCTGTTATGATATAATGCATGATATGTGGATGCATGTTTTCAAGAATCTCTCAGGGTAAACACAAAAAATGTTAGAGGTTGAACTTTGATCAACATCTTTGATTGGAGAACTTTGTACCAGTGGATGTCTTTCCACGAGAATCAAGATCACCATGTCGAGTGGGTCATAGCCCCCGATTCAAGTTGTTGTACTTGATCTTTGACGGCATTTGTTTAGAGGAAAATGAAACATCTTGCCCTTTGGTAGACGTCTGGTTCAACGTGACCCTGTATCAAAAGACCCTCGAGATCCTTGAAATGGTTATTGAAAATGCTATGGTATGATGTTATGATGTTATGTATATGTATGCAAAAGTAAGCAAGTGTATATACAGGTAATCATATCCACACAGAGCAAACAAGTCCTTAGGTTTAGGCTTGCACGGGGTTTGTAGGTAAGTACCCTCTTGAAGTTAGTTGGCTCAAACCTGTCCTAAAATAGAAACCAGGTTCTAAGGAGCTCAATATCACTGGATTATTTTCTGTGTTCATTGTTTTGGTTTAGCCACTTAACTGGCGACCAAAATATTCCAAGAAAACAATCCTCAATGAGTGTAGTATCGAGTATCTACCAACTTCGGACTGCACCAAAGTCAGTCATCTCACTATCCCTAAAAAAGGCCAAGATGGTCAAGTAAGGTTCTAAGAGTTAGTTAGTGCTTCACGACATCACTCAGCGGCCCCGTATTCTCTTTGATTAACTCAAAGGCTACTGGTACCCACAAATATGTCTCACTAATGTAGCTACTACTTTAACCATGTCGGTATACCCTGCACAGTTCCCTCACAGTTTATTGCTACTTACCTAAAAGGTGTCCCCAAATTCGGATGTAGGATTTAAAACAAACCCAAACAAGGAACCCAAAAAGTAAAGCAATCAAAGCAAACAAAGTAAGCAAGTAAAGGTGATCTAAAACCCTAAGGTAACCCCACTTTTAGAAATTCCCCAGCAGAGTCGCCAGTTCTGTGATACGGTGGAAGAACTGACTTGGGATTTTGCGTTTGTTTTCGCACTTGTTCGGTTTAGCAAGATTCGCCACCGACTTTTTATTTTATCCAAAGGAAAGGTCAAAAAGCACAGGAAAGACCTTTGAGATGTTTTCTTGGGTTCGGGGGGTAGATTATGAAAAGGGAAGGTGCTAGCACCCTTTTCATCCATGGTTATCCATGGGCTCTTAGTTACTTGTTTTAGATCACTTGCCTTTGCTTTTCAATTGTTTGAAATGGTGCTTTGTGTGTGTGGTTTTGAAAATGTTTTGAAAAAGATGCCTTGTCTAGGCAACCTTTGTAATGATTCTTGTTTTGAATATATACAAAGGTGTGTCTTTTTGAAAAGATATTTCAATGTTTTGAAAGTTGTTTTTTTGAAACTGTTTTGAAGTTGTGTTGTGAAGTGTGTTTGAAAAATGGCAAGGATGTTTTGCAAGATTTTTGATCAAGTAACTAAGAGTTGTCTACCCTATTTTACTCAAATATTTTTCTTATGTTTTTAACCCTTTTAACAGTGTTGTTTCACCATTGTATTTGGTGAACAACCTTGTGTTAGGATGTTGACGGGACAGGCGCGGGTCATCGTATACAATCATTGAAAGCAACTTGCGAGACGCTCTAGCAATTTTGTAAGGGACGAGATCGTTTTATCGAAGGCAACATCCAGGGTCATCGAGGGACTACGATCTTTGTTTATTGAAGGGACATTTGCTAGAGTGTCTCATACTCGAGGGACATGATTGCATTTTCCGAGGTAACAAGCGAGGTTACCCTAGAGGTGCAAGTGTGAATTGTGTATTGATTTTCATGCATTTATCTTGTATTAGGTCATCTAGCGATTGATTTTGAATCTTCGCATACAAACCCTAATTACTATACAGTATATGGAAAGCGATAAATTGCGGGAATTTAAAGTCTAAGTTATTACAAGTAAGTATCCGGGGATGGGGGTACAAATGTTTACAGATGGGGATGAGTCTTATCAGAATAGTAATGTCCAAGTATATATTACAACCAAATCGAATTGTCGCATTCTCAATGTAAAAATATAACAAGGTATAAGATAATAAAAATCAAAGAGATATGAGATGTGTATATTTATTTACAAATAAATAAAAATTAACCTAATTAAAGACTTAAGTATTTATTATTTTTTTGTATTTTATGTTTTTTATTGATTATATAAACAAAGAGTTATAAAGAAAAGAAAAATTATTTTAAGTTAAAATTCTATTATTTATATATGTTGATTAAATGTAATAATTGTTAAGAAAAAATTATTAAGAAAATTTATACAAAAATTTACTATATTTTTTATCTAACAAAAAAAAGGAAAAAGAAGAAATAGATTATAAAGATTGATAATAAAATGATAACAAAATGTTAGTTTTAAAAACATTTAAAAAAAAAAGAAAAGACAATGGGCCTAAAAAAAGTTCTTTTGGATGGCCCAATATAAGGAAATCAAGAAGAAGAACAAATTGAAGAAGAAAAAAAGGGGGGTGGGTGTTGTTTAAACCGTTTGGGCTTAAGTGTTGTATGGGGCAAAAGCCCATTTGAAACGTACAACGTTTTTAGGGTTTGTGCTTTACGTTTCCAGAACTTAGGTTTGCAGTTTTGAGTTAACGGCGCCGCTCCTCTCATCTTCTTCGCCTCTCATATTCTCTCTCAGCCAAGCGATGATTCGTCCACCTCCATGCTGCCAGAGAATTGCCTCCACCCTCTCCTCTCCGTGACTATACAAGGCGGTGATTTGAAAGGTATCGTTTTCGTTCTTGACGCGTTTTTACAGTTTAGGTTTGATTCTTGCATGTTATCGTTTTACAATATTTTAATCTTTGATGTTTTGGGTGTGAGCTACAGCGAAAGTTGGAGGGAAAAGAACTATACCTTTGGCGTTTTGATTCTGTAAGACGATGGAAGGAGAGGGCTTGGACTGGTGGCGCTCTCAGGTGGCCAAGGCGGAGGGAGGATGATGACAAGAGTTACTGGCTCGCCTTTCCGGTATCTCTTTATCTTTCTCTTTGAATCGTTTGATGATGATTTTGTTCTGAAAACTAGATTGCTCTTTTCTTCACTTCTGGACTTGTTCCTCTTTGCTATGTTAGTGATGGTCAAATCTGAAACTTGCTTGTTTTTGTTGGCTTGAGTTGATGATGAGTACTTCTGTAATTCTTTCTTTCTTTGGGTACTGATTTTTGATGGTGAATGTTTTTTTAAACTTGTTTGCTTCTGAATGCTTGACAATGATGAACTTGTTTATTCTGATTTTGAGTTGACTCTCTTCCTTTCTTCTTTTGGCTGATGCTTAATGATGATAAATACTGCTGAAACTAGCTCATGTTTGAACTAGTTTCTTGATGTTTGATGAGGAATTCTGTTCTGAGGAGGCTTGAATATTTGTTTCTGATTTGAGCTGATGATTTTGTTGGTTACTGATTGTTGGTGAAGGTTTAGCAGTTTTGGTCACTGGTTTGTTGGCCTGAGTGTTTGAGTTTTGGCATGGTTTAGAAGACTTGTAATGCAGGACAACAAGCTTTGGCTTGCTTGTTGTTCAGGCAAGTTTGGTTGTTTACAGGTTTGGAAGTTTGTTGTGTGGAGAAGGCAGGCTTGCTTTGGATTATGCAGGTTTTGGACCTTTTAACAAGTTTAGCAGTTTATGCAGTTTAAAACAGGTTGGTGTTTTGAAGGCCAGTTTGAGATGCAGTTTTACAGGTTGAACTGGCTTGTGTGATTTGTGGTGCTTGTGTTTACAAGCAGTTTTACAGGTTAAACTGACTTGTGTGATTTGTGGTGCTTGTGTTTACAAGCAGTTTTACAGGTTATGCAGGCAGGTTGTGTTTTGGTTGAGTTTTGGAAAGCAGCCTGAGTGTTAGTACAGGCAGGCTTGTAGCTTTGTCTTTTGTTTGATGGTTTTTGTGAGGTTTATGCAATTTTTACTCTGTATCTCTCCTCTTGAACTGTTAGCCTGTTATATTTATTTTCTTTCTCACTGCTTTGTACAGCCTGCCAAACTGCAAAACTTTCTTCTGGTTCTCTCTTTCTCTCTCCATAAAAGCATTTTAAATTGCTTAATGTATTTTTTTCTGAAAAGCTTTGTTGGCCAGAATATGATGATAAGTTTGACAAGCCTTCTTGCTTGTATCTTGGTTTATCTCTGCATTATGTACTTTCTTTCCATATTTTCTGCATTGTTCTTTTTGACAGCTTTGTGTACTTCAACAGCTTTGCAACTTGGTTTGACATTTTTGCAACTTAGTTTGCTTTTGGTTGACTAATGCAGTTTGGGAATCCAGTTTGCTTTGCCTTGCTGCCTTATATCTTTGCATTTAATTGTATGCTTGCAAATTATTTTTACTTTCCTCTTTGTGAACCAAGAAGAGAAATCTTCTTATGATTTGCAAAGAGGACAAGTAAAACATGATGAACCCTATAACAATCTGATTCCGGCCAACAAGCTTTAATGATGACTTTATATTTATCTGCTTGAAAATGTTTTTCAGTTTAACTACACTGATTTCTTTTTTCTTCTGTCCTTTGCAGGTAAGTACCAGTTGAATAATGGAGGATATAGTAAAAGATCAAAGATTTCAAGAGACTTAGGCTTTAGATTTATTTTCTTTTCATTTATTGTAATAAATATTATTGTAAACACTGTAAATTATAAATTTACAATATTCGAATATCATTTGTAACAATATTTGAAATAAATAAATAAAAAGTCTTTGTCAAATAAGAATTCTTTACTGTCAAATATTTCCTTCTTTCCTTTGCACTGTCTATTTAATTATTTAAATCTCTTGAATTAAAATAACTGGAAATGTATCCCAATGACTTTAATCCAGATGAAATAAATAATCAACAAACTTTGCAGTCTCGCAACCTTGCATTAATCACAATACGCCTGGCACTCCAATTAACCATGCTTTAAACAAACAAGCATTCCATACATTTTTTCACTCCACTGATCAAACCAATGCCTCATAGTTTCAAACAAAGCCTTAACTCCTATCTCAGATATTTAGGTTTTGAGAAACAACCGGTAATCTGGAACAAGCGTAAAAATAATGTAACAGTCAATTGAATTATTGTGGATTCAATTTCTTCTGAGAAATACGAGCGAAAACCCTAATTTCAGATTTGTCGTCAAAGAAAAGTCTGTTTTATCAATTCCTGAGCCAATCTTGAAAAGTCAGGGAAAATCCTGAAGTTGTGATTTCTTGTGAAAATGGGAGGGAAAATTTTGGGGTACAACACACACTAACTCCTTTTTCATCTTTAGACAACTTCAGGTGTGTGGGAGCAGGTGTTCTTTTGTGACTGGAATTTTCCATCCCAAATTTCTTTACTATGTTCTTCGCATATTTTCTCTAAGATAAGAATATGGAGTCTTCCATTTGTTTAACTTGCAGACCAAGAAAGTAGGTTAACTCACCAACAAGGCTCATCTCAAATTCTGACTGCATTTTCTTAACAAAATGTTGAACCATCTCATTTGACATCCCACCAAACACAATATCATCAACATAAATTTGTGCAATCATGATCTTCTCTTCTTCTTCCTTAACAAAAAGAGTCTTGTCTATGCCACCTTTCCTATACCCATTCTCACCAAGAAATTATGTTAATCTCTCATACCAAGCTCTTGGAGCCTGCTTTAGTCCATACAGGGCTTTCTTCAGTTTGTACACATGGTTAGGAAAGCTTGGATCAACAAATCCCTTAGGTTGTTCCACATAAACTTTCTCATTCAGATAGCCATTTAAGAAGGCACTTTTTACATCCATTTGAAACAACTTAAATCTTAGAATGCAAGAAATTCCTAAGAGTAGTCTGATTGATTCAAGTATGGCCACAGGGGCAAAGGTTTCATCAAAATCAACTCCTTAAAATTGAGTGTACCCTTGTGCAACTAATCTTTCCTTATTTCTAGTTACCACCCCTTTTCATCAGATTTATTCTTGTACACCCATTTAGTGCCAATCATATTTGTCCCTTCAGGTCTTGGAACCAGATCCCAAACTTCATTTCTTCTAAATTGTTCTAGCTCTTCTTGCATAGCATTAATCCAGAACTCATTAGTTAAGGATTCGTTTACATTCTTAGGATCAATTTTTGAAACAAAACAAGAGTTTAACCTTCCTTCTCTTGATCTAGTAGTAACTCCTTGATTTGGATCTCCTATAATAAGATCCTTAGGATGATCTCTCTGAATTCTGATTGAAGGTCCTTTGTTGAGTTGACTGGGCTCAGGATCTTCTTGAGTTGGATTAGAATCAGTACTTCTATCATTGGATTTTGTAGGAATGTTAGAAAAAGATGTTCCAACATCTTCTAAGACATCTTCTTCATCATTCCATCCTCTATCATCAATAATAACATTATGGATCCCATCATAACCTTGGTTCTGGAGTTAATGACTCTATAAGCTCTACTATTTGTATAGTAACCTAGGAATATTCCTTCATCACTTTTGGGGTCCATCTTTCTTCTCTGTTCACGATCAGCTAATATGTAACATTTACTTCCAAAAACCTGAAAGTATTTGACAGTAGGTTTTCTTCCCTTCCACATTTCATACAAGGTAGCTGAGGTACCTTTCCTTATAGTGACTCTGTTATGGATATAGCATGCAATATTCATAGCTTCAGCCCAAAAATGGTAGGGTAACTTCTTAGCATGAATCATAGCTCTGGCAGATTCTTGAAGGGTTCTATTTTTGCATTCCACAATCCCATTTTGCTGAGGAGTAATGGGAGAGGAAAATTCATGACTGATTCCTTCAGAAGAGCAAAAATCATCAAATTTATTGTTCTCAAATTCCTTTCCATGATCACTTCTGATTCTGATGACATGACTATCTTTTTCCCTTTGAAGTTTTTGACAGAGATCTTTAAAGACTTAAAAAATTTCTGATTTTTCTCTGATAAAACGTATACATGTGTACCTAGAGAAGTCATCTACAATAATATATGCACTTCTTTCCACTAAGACTTTCAACCTGCATAGGTCCCATCAAGTCCATGTGAAGAAGTTCCAAAACTTTTGATGTAGTGAGATGTTGAATCTTCCGATGTGGCATCTTAATTTTCTTTCTAATCTGGTAATCACCATATACTCTTCCTTCCTCTATCTTGAGCTTAAGAATCCCTCTCACGGCTTTAATAGATATGATTCTTTTCGTTCCTTTTAGATGCAATTGTCCCAGTTTTGATGCCACAGTTTAACTTCATTATCTTTGGCTAAAGCACACGTTGAGGAGAAGTTCAACTCTTGGGGAACCCATAGATAACGATTGTCTTTAGATCTGATTCCTTTTATAATAATTTCATTCTTCTCATTGCAAACAAGACATTCTGTCTTGGTGAAGTTTACTTTGAATCCTTGATCAGATAGTTGGCTTATACTTATTAGGTTAGTTGTTAACCCTTTAATAAGTAACACATTGTCAAGTTTTGGGACTCCTAAACATTCCAACTTTCCAACTCCTTTGATTTCACCTTTGGCTCCATCACCAAAAGTCACATAACTGGTGGAATGAGATTTGATATCTACCAACAGATTCTTAACACATGTCATGTGTCTAGAACAACCACTATCAAAATACCAGTCATCTTTGGTTGAGACTCTGAGAGAGGTATGAGCTGTGAGACTAGTAACAGTAGTTTTGGGAATCCATTATTTCTTCTTTTTGCTATTTTGAGAGATCTGATTAATCTTGGGAAGAGGAGTAGTTTTAGGATACCCATACAACTTGAAGCAGAAAGGTCTTATATGGCCAAACCTTCCACAGTGGTGACACCTCCCGGGATGGAATTTCTATTTGGTGTGATTAAACTTTTCCTTGCCATGATGTCTTTTCTTGTCAGGATGTTGAGATATTTGATTCGACATCTTTGGTTTAGACTTGGCATGAGTGGAATCTGGTGAAGGTTCTTCTGAATCAGGTTTATTTTTCTCATTAAACCCTAGACCACTCTTATCTTCTGTCACTCTTCCCACTTGAATAATTTCATCTAATTTTTCAGACCCATTATTCAGCATCTTGAGAGATTTGACCATTCTGTCAATGTTAGAATTTAGAGAAATCACTTCACTTTCCAGACTAGAGATAGTTTTCAGATGCTCTTTCCTTTCTGCCTTTAGTTGAGTTATGCGAGCTTTTCTGCTTCTCCCCTTCTAGGTAGACTTCTGCATTTCTGAGACACAGTTCTTTGTATGAGGTAGCTAACTCATCAAAGGTTAGTTCACCATCACTAGATTCTTCATCAGAAACATATTTTCCTTTCAATGCTTTAACATGCTTGGCAGATTCCTCTTCAAGATCACTCTCAGAGTTCTCTTCAGACCAAGTAACATGTAGATTCTTCTTCTATTTCTTAAGATATGTAGGACATTCAGCTCTAATATGACCAAAGCCTTCACATCCATGACATTGTATTCCCTTCCCTTGAGTGGGTTTTTCTTCATCCCTTTTTCTTCCAAACTCATTTGACTTATGGATGTCAGATGAGATGTTCTTGACATTTGATCTTGGGTTCCTCTCCATATTCTTTGTCACTTTGTTAAACTGTCTTCCAAGTAGAACTAAAGCATTAGATATTCCTTCATCTGTATCCAGATCATAATCTTCCTCTTCATCTTCATTATTGGTTACAAAAGTTATGCTTTTGTTCTTCTTTTCAGATCTTTCATTGATGCTTAATTCAAATGTATGAAGGGATCCAACAAGTTCATCCACTTTCATCTTTTCAATGTCTTGTGCTTCTTCTATGGCAGTTACTTTCATATCAAATCTCTTGGGAAGAGACCTAAGCATCTTTCTCACTAATTTGTCTTTGGGTATTTTTTCTCCTAAAGCATTGGCTGCATTAGCAATCTCAAGAATGTTCATATGGAAGTCATTAATGATTTCATCATCCTTCATTCTCAGATTTTCAAAACTGGTGGTGAGCAGGTGAAGTCTTGACATCTTAACTTTGGATGTGCCCTCATGGGTAGATTGAAGAATCCCCCATAAATCCTTAGTTACTTCACATGTGTTCACTAATCTAAAAATGTTCTTGTCAATTCCATTGATTATAGCATTCAAGGCTTTAGAATTTCCAAGAGCAATTTCATCCTCTTCTTTAGACCAATCTTCTTCTGGCTTTAACTCATAAGTAGGCTCTCAATTTTCTCCCAATTTTACAGGGTGTTTCCATCCTTTTAAGACAACTTTCCAAGCCCCGTTGTCCAGAGACTTTAGAAAGGCCACCATACGTGGTTTCCAATATTCATAATTGCTTCCATCCAGAATGGGTGGTCTGTTGACAAATCCTCCTTCCTTGTCCATAGTACCAGAAAATATCTTCCCTAGATCTCTCCCAGATATAGAGCAGGATGCCGGCTCTGATACTAATTGAAATTTTGGTATCAGATATGTGATGTCGAAGGAGATGTCACAACACAAATATCTGAGGACAATATAAAATGAAATGCAACAATATTAAAAGCAGTAAAAACACAAGGGATTATTAACCCAGTTTAGTGTACAACAACACCTACTCTAGGGTGTAACACCCCAATTCTACCCCGACAAATTAAATAAATAAATCAGAGTTATAAAATTCAATCATACAAACGAATCGGGACGTCACAAATTCTTCTATCAAAATTCATTGCATTCATCGTGGATATATAACACTTTTTAAAACATCGGGTGAACCATCAACATAACATCTTTAATCAAATAATTCAACATCTACGCAGCAGAATTCTTAATAACATCTCTAACAACAAAACAGCAACTTCGAAACATCACATATTTAATAATAATCAATTTAAAGTTCAACAACTGAAAATCAACAATCAAAAACAGTAAGCGTTCATCCCCCTGAGTGTTACATATAAGAGCAATGACACCAACTCGAACTATTGAAGGAATACAGCCTTCACTCTCGATCACCTGCACGTTACCAACATAAGGGCAACATTCAAACAGAAGGGGTGAGATATCTAACAATATAATAAAGCGCATGATAATTAATATATTAAATTAGATCAATAACATCACCACTTCTCATCTCATAATCTACAATAATTACAATGCATAAACGCATTCATCAACATCAAAATACACTTCTCTAAACAATCATATAATGTGACTCAATACTATGCAAATGCATGTGGTACCATTGGAGCAGAACTCCCATCTCAAAAATTTGCCAATTAATAGAGGCATCGACAAGGCATAGCCTTCATCTCAAAATTCGCCAATACAGGCCATCTCAACAAGCATAAGCTCCATCTCAAAAATGCAATGTATGCGACACAACCATGAATGTAATAATCACACCCAAGTTAAAAACATCTCAAATCATCTCAAAACATCTCAAATTAACATCCCAAAAACATCTCAAATTAACATCTCAAAAACATCTCAAATTAACATCTCAAAACATCTCAAATTAACATCTCAAAAAACATCTCAATTAATCAACATCTCAGATCATCAAAATAATTTATCAAAAATCATTTATTTATTATAAATCATCAACACAATATTATTAATAAATTCTCACTAACAACTCAGTTGTATTTTAATTTCCACAGTAAATTAACACTGTCATTCTGTAACTCTAACGTCAAGACTGACACTATCCTACTGTTATAGCTCAAACAACAGCTTCTAAGCATCTAACGTTCATCGTTCTGTTCGAAAACAACGTAAAGGCCATCCCAGCTTCTGACCATGCAACCTCTAACCAACACCATTTCTAATAACACAGCTTCTAATGACACAACCTCTGGGCGACACAATCTTCTGACTACTATAACTTTTGACTAATGCAACTCCTGACTAACCCAACCTCTAACCAGATGCAACTTCTGATCATTACAACTTCTGACTAACCCAACCTCTGACCAGATACAACTTCTGATCATCACAGCTTCTGACTAACCCCATCTTCTGAGTAATACAAATTCTGACTAATGCAACTTCTGATGACACAGTCCTCTGACAGTATAGCTTCTAGCCCATGCAAATTCTAACATCAGAACTGTTACTTTCTAATGGTTCAACTCAACTTCTAACATCATAATTTATACCTTTCACTAAGCCACGCAACTTCTAACAACCTACGTCTAACATAAGAACTATTATTTTCTATTCATCCTATTGTTCTAATTCTTTTCCTGATATAAACCTAACTAAGAGCAATATTGACAAATTCTATTCTCCAAATTAGTTCATCATGCTAATACAGCAACACCTGGTATCGTTTCAGCGTAATTCTGTGTTTTCATCACTGCAATAATTCTGTGTTTTTCCTTCTCTGCATCTCACTATGGTTCCATAATTAAATCCCTAAAACTTAATATAATCATGACAATTCATCACCCATAATTACCTTATAATTCTACATCATTTTAACAGCATCAAGACATCAATGTTCATCGAAATTCATCAATTCTCATCATACATCAATCATATATTCTCAATTCAAGAACAATATAACAATCACCACTAACCCCACATAACAATCATCATAAATACAATTATAGAGTAAGAACCCCACCCTTACCTTGGATTGAATGTCGCTCTACAATTTCCGGTTGAATTCTCGTGCTTGTCGTTCTCCACTTTCTCTAGCAGCTTGCACGTTCTTTCTCAATCCTTATTCTTCTACTGCTTCTTTCTTTCTATTCTATTCCAACAACAATAAAATAATCCTATTATTCTATTTACTCCTTATTGGGCTTAAAACCCATACACCCCCTTATTACTTCTATTCCTTCAAAATAAGCCCACACCAATAATATTATAATTCTAATATTATTTCACCACATAATATTATATCTCTAATATTATTTCTACACTTAATAAAATAAATCCAATTAATTATAATACAACTTCACAAATATTCCAAAAATAATTTAATTAAATAATTATTTAAATTACAGGCGTTACATAGGGGGCTACCAAGCCAGGGACAAGTCCACTAAATACTATAAACTCATAGACCCTCAGTAAACAACCAATTTACAATCTAATCACTTAATCACTACCCGTGCTATACTTCTACCTAAGACACACCTAGGTATGAGGCCCTCCTCAAATACCTTCAATCACTAATAGTGAAAAACAACAGAAATGTTAAGTTTTAAAAACCTCAATCATTCAATACTTAAAAGCTTATGAATGACACACAATTCACAACTCAAGTATTGAACCAATACTATAATGTATTACAATTAAAAGACTTAGACTTCTAAAATGCACAAGGTATATTTTTCTTCAAAAGTTGCAGTTATACAAATAAGAATGCAAGTCCTTATAAAGGCGCAACAACGGGCTTGGGCTGGAAAAAAAATATTCCAATAAATTGAATCCCTTGAATATATCCATGAAAATAGGCCAAGATATAATCCATAAGGATAAGACAAATAGAAAAATATTCCTCCATATTTTTCGCAAGCTATAAACCATAAAACCTGAATAAGCCACGCTTAAAAATAGAAAACAGAAAATCTGAAAACACGTTCAGATCAGTAGGCAGATGTCAAGACATCTGCTTTGACATCATTAAAAAACAGTTCAGGTGTTTTACTTCAAATTTCAAGACATTAAGCAAAAGATTACCAAAGTATTATTTTACCAAAATTACAGCCAACAAACACTAACATAACTCAATCGGGGATATTTTATTGTGTCGATGGAAATCATCGTTGGTACGCGTGAGTACTTGAGAAGAAGCTGGAATAGGCTTGATGGGGAACATTCCAATTGTTCCTCGACTCGCGGGGAGAGAAAAGCTGGCAGGTGCCGCCACGTGGTGTGACCTTTGAGACTATAATGATGGCCTAGGGAGTAGGGGCCATTATTACCTGAGTGCGTAGATTTCGAGGAAAAGGGAGGTCAATTGGCTTCCCGATGCGACGCTTCACATTCCATGTCATCTCTATATATAGCTCCTTAGGGCCCATTTCCCATATTTCAATTTTCTATTCACCTTTTCACGCTCTCCACTCCCTCTGTTCCCAAGACCGTTTGCTGCTTTCTCCCAACCGTTACCGCCATAAAGTCTATCGTGAATTCTTCCATCTACTATGTTCAAGTAAGTATTTTCCGTAGTAATCGTTGTTTAGATTGTCTTTATTCCTGATTATTTATAGAATTTCGCGACCAGGGGGTTGCTCGGGGCGTTGATATATTTGTGCGTAACATTTATGAATGAGCTCGTAATATTCATTTGTTCGTCATGAAATTCATGAATTTTATGCAAGGGATTGATATGCTCCCTAGTGAATTCATGAGTTTGTTCAGTAAAGTCATATGTTCCTCGCAGAATCCATGGATCTTTCAGCTATATTTATCCTTAGCCTGAGATACCCATTAAACATCGTTTCATTATTATCATTGATGTGCAATCTTATGAGATTTGTATAGGTTCTACATGTTGATCATGGGTCGTGTATGGTCCTCGCTACTCGAGTCATTGTTGACCTACTCTGGGCGTAGCCATCCCCTTTTCACCCGTGCTGCAATGAAGGGGTGAATGTGATTTTGTTGTCGAATTCACTGGTTTCCTCTGCTTTACAGGCGAAATGGTCGATACTCCAGAGTCATCCGAGCACATAGATGTCAAAGAGACAAGTAATGCCGAGGAAGGGATCCATATAGCCAACACGGTTGACGACCCTGCGCTGTCATAGGTCAGGCCAGAACCTCGAGGGATAGCTTCATTTTATAGCTATAGTAGAAGGGAAGCCTGTACAGTCATCGAGCATGGCGGCGACATGGAAGGGTTTTGTTGTAACTTTACGATCTTGCGACCAACTACTACGGCAAGGATATGCATGAAGTTCGAGGAGGATCGCTTCCCGATGTATGAGGTCATCTTCAAACACTTGGGACTTCGTTTTCCCTTCAATGATTTTTAGATGGGCGTGCTCAACCACTTGAACCTGGCACCCTCTCCACTACATCCTAATGCGGTCTCCTTCCTCTGGGCTTTCGAAATCACTTGTCGGTTCCTGAGGATCGGGGCGACCATTCCTCTATTTTTCAGGGGTTTCCACCTCCAACAATAATCTAGGGGTGGGAAACATAGTTGGGTTTCCTTGAAGCAGTCGAAGAGACTGTTTAGGATGTACATAGATTCTGTCTACGACTTTAAGGATAGATGGTACGTCATGCAACCATCGTCTCAGACGGCCGTGGATGCCGTGTTCGACCCACTTCAAGTAGTGAATGAAGACGGGGAAGTATGTCTCGACTAGGAGGGCAATCCATGATTGGGCGACTTTCGAAGTTCCTTATCCACTGGTGCTCGGGTCACTACGAACACAGTCCTGGCCATACCACACCCATCCTAGCAGTATGAGTGTGAGGATGAAGAGTCATATGGTATCCTCACTCGGTTCTTCGATGGGTTCTTTCCCTTGAGGTGGGTTATGAGGTAAGGAAATGACATTCTCAATGAAGACGGTGAACCGACGTTCGATGCGCGCTTGATCAATACCAAGGCGCTCGTGGAATGTCGAACCTACGGGCAGGCCGTGAACCTTCTAGGTTTCTGCTCGCGTGATTTATTTCATTTTTATTTCTTGAGATATTTGTTTAAGTCCTTCTAACGAGACTAACCCGGGGATACCATTTTTTTCCGCATGTAACATGGCAGAGTGTCGTGAACAACTACGGAAGCTCACTCAGGAAAAGAAAAGTCATAAGAGGTTGGTGAAGTCGCACCAGCCCACATGCCTTTGCTCGGGCTCAGAGCAGGTCAGGGATAGTTCAAGTGGGTCATCAGGTGCCCGCGACACCATGTGTAACAGCCCGAGCCTCCAGCGTTCCCGACACTATTACCTCACGATCTTCTCTACCCCCTTCACTAGTAGAGTTTTTGCCTTTCGTGGGAATCAAACCCTGTACCCTGGGGTTCAAGTACATGCTCAATGCATTCCCACTACCAATTGAGCTGTAGCTTAATTGGTAGTGGGAATGTATTGAGCATGTACTTGAACCCCAGGGTACAAGGTTTGATTCCCACGAAAGGCAAAAACTCTACTAGTGAGGGGGGTAGAGAAGATCGTGAGGTAATAGTGCTGGGAACGCTGAAGGCTCGGGCTGTTACACCATGCATCCCGCGGCTGTCCTGAGCAAGAAGAAAAGGTCAGGAGGTGGGCCTGCAAGTGCATTCAAGTAGGGGGTCTGCCCGAGCCATCAACCTTCCACCTTGTTTTATGGAAACGGATTTCTTCAAGGGTTTCCATCTGACCGTGTATGACGTTGAGTCCGACATTATCAGAAGCCTCGATGATGAGGTTCGATGGAAGCACCTAGCTTTCGGGATGGTCGGTTTGATGAAGGTTACGGAGATGGTCGTAGTCCTTGCAGGCGATGGATCTGGCTCCTCTGGACTGGTGAAGGAATTGGAGTCAGAGAAGGCGACTCTTCAGGCAAAGACACAGAAGCTGAGAAGTGCCCTCTAGCGGAGCAAGGAGAAGTTTCGTGTGTAGGTCGATGAGTTAACGAGGGAGAAAGAAGAAGCTGCCAATGCTCATGAGGAAAGAGATTCATTAATGCTCGAGAAAGAACAGTTGGAAAAAGAGGTGGCCAATTTGAAAGATGCAATGTTTCCCGTGGATGGAGAGCCTGAAGGAGTTGCAAACTTGTATTCCTGGGTGGAGTTAATTGCTTGGATCTAGATCCTCGAATTAGATTGTGTTAATGCTCTGATCGATGGCTTCAAGACTGCATTGACCTAACTATTTGTGCTGAATCTTGGGCTTAACACTAAAGGTGTTGGGGTATTGTCCCAAGTCATTGATGGCCGCGTGGTTCCCCCCCTGATTCCCCCGAAGTGGAGGTCAAAGTGAGTATCCCTCGAAGTGACTAGTGTTTTTGATATTTTGGTTATTTGTATTCAGGGCCTGCGTGCCTGCACTTGTTGTAATATTCAGACAACGTCAGCCTCCATGGTCGACATTTATAAATTTTCTTACTTTGTTCTTATTCCTTTATGTTTTCGTTGAGACTAACGGCTAAGTAGAAGTGTCTAACAGGTAGATTAAACAAATCTTAGAAAAAACCGTTTCAATTTCCAGAAAAGATTGGTCTCAGAAGCTATATGAAGCACTATAGGCCTACGTAACAACTTTTAAAACCCCTATTGGAACAAACTCTTACCAATTAGTCTATGGAAAATCTTGTCATTTTCCCTTCGAGTTAGAGCATAAAGGCTATTGGGCCATTAAGACCCTGAATTTGGAATATTTGACTGCTGGTGAAAAGCGCATCCTTGACATTCATAAATTGGAGGAATTCTGCCAGTCTACCTATGAGAATGCTATAATATATAAAGAAAGAACCAAAACTTGGCATGAGAGAAGAATTGTAAAGAAAGATTTCAATATAGGCGACCTTGTTCTCATTTTCAATTCCAGGTTGTGACTTTTTCCTGGCAAGCTACGTTCAAGATGGACTGGTCCTTTTGAGGTCTCTAGAATCCTAAGATCTGGAGCAATCGAGATCAAGAACAATTCTTGTAGCCCATTCATCGTCAATGCACAGAGGTTGAAGCACTACGAAGGAGGTGACATTCCCACCAACTACTCCAGCCACACTCTGATTGATCCACCAGTACCAGTTTCCGATATATGAAGTTTACTCGTCAAGCTAACAACGTTAAACAAGCACTGCATGGGAGGAAACCCATGTTTTTTTTTGCATTTATTTACTTTTTACTTTATTAAATTTTATTTTTATCTTTATACTAACAGTTGCAAAATTTATAATTTCACGCATCACCTGCTAGCCGTCTTTTCTAACTACATTTTTCAGGATGGAGCATTTCGATGACATGCATGTTTCCTTCTGAGATGACACTCAGAGACAACGCTATGCGGTCCTTTCACGGCGACCCATGGCACCGACCAGATATCCAGACCAGATTTTCATGGAAGCTCTTGGCTTTGAAGCCAATATCAAGTATCTATGCAACCAGCTAAAGTGGGACGAGTATGCAGATGACCTAAATGTGACCTACAAGAACCTCACCTTAGAATTCCTCAGTTCATTCGAGTTTGAGCCCTATAATGGCCAAGATGGATATCTCACTTTTAGACTATTCGGGATGAAATACTCTTTTACCCAGAGGGAGTTTGGAGACTTGCTAGGCTTCCAAAACACACTGGATGTTATACCTGAGCTACCAGTTGGCTATTTCATGACTAGGGACATAGAGAAATTCTGGAGAGATATTACTGTTGAAGGGAGCCTTGATCCTTCCACTCAGTTATCCCCTGTTATTCATAACCCCGCTTTCAGGTATTTTCATATGGTTATTGCTTACACTTTCCTAGGGAAAGCCGACACTGATACCCATGCTAGCGAGGAGGAGATCTTTTTCCTCTACCGTGCGACCCAGTCTCGCCCTGTAGCCTGTGGAAATTTTCTACTGTGGAATCTCATGATGACTTCTAAGTATGCTGAAGGTATCCTCCATGTGGGAGGGACAGTGACTCAGATTGCTTCTGCTTTGGGTCATACAAGTAAGTTATCTCACCTTACCTCCTACTGTGGATATACTACAATGGACATTGATTTCTGTTTGGATCGTGGGCTGATGAGAAGAGTCTACTTTAATCCCAACCAGTATAGACTCTTGATTGATAATGAAATCGTTCACTATTTTACCTTGCCTGATCCCATGATGACCAATGTCCATAACCCTGCAAATTGGACATATGCCTTAGAAGGTCTTGGAGAGACCGTGGACGAGCGAAAATCACCTCTGGTACCTGAGTATCATCCATATCCATCGCCAGAAAGGACCACTGTATTCTCTAATAATTTCTCTTTGCAGCAACCCGACATCTATGCATAGGTTGCTGAGCTGCGTAGACAGGTAGACCAACTTCTTCAAACAGTTGAAGACCTCTCTCTTCAGGTTATGGTTTCCGGTGCTACTCACTCTACTGAGGCAGACCTCCTACATCAGGAAATTGATGATCTTCACAGTAAGTTAGCTGCAGCTCATGATTCTGAGTCGACCAAGGACTCTACTACTCCTTGATGATCTTGATTCATATCTGCACTGTTTTGTTGTTTCTTTTATCATGTTGTTTCCTTTTTCATACTTATTTATTTTTATGCCTAACTCTTGCATTCTAATTTCTTTTTATTTTTATTTTTTGTGATTTACCATGATTAAGTATATTTCTTTTTTATTTTTATTGTTTCTCTTTAATTATTGTTTATTTTATTTTTTATGAGTTTATTATTTTCAAGTTATAAACATAAAAGAAAAAAAATTCAATACACCAATCCTTGGAAGCACCAAATAAAGAATTGATGTTTGCACCTATGAGAAAAAATTGGAATAAGAAGGCCAAACCAACAAAACAAAGAAATTTAAGCCCAGCCCAATTTTCAAACATGGCACCCGCCACCAAGACCATGGCGCCCGCCATGGGGTCTGGGATTATAACGGGCAGATTTTCAAAAACATCCCACTTTCTCCATTTTCAACCCCAAAACCTCTCATTTTCTCAACCACCAACTACCCCATTAACCACTCCAACATCCATTTTTCTAACCTTCATAAAAATTCAAACTTTCTCCTCTCAATCTCCAACACCCATTTTGAAACCCATTTTTTCAATTTTCTTCCAAAGGAGCAATAATGGAGTTCAACGGATACGTTCTTCGTGAAGGCAAACCCGGAGACCGACAACGGAAAATCCTTGAAAAATTGCAAGGACGAGAAATTGTCTCAACCAGGTATGTCGATAAAGACTGTGTGTATACTTTAGGACTTTATCATAGTTTTTTTCATTTATCTGACATCCTAGGATTGCATGACATTTTTACTAGAAAAAAGCCCACCTTTGAGAGGCTAACTCCGGAATTCTTAAGTTCCCTAATTTATTTGGTTCACCCTGACACTGCTAGTACCATCGGTATGATTAAATTCCGTTTGTTTAATGTTGAATATGAATATAGCACCAACGAACTAGCAGCTCTATTGGGTATTCCTCATGGTGATGGCGCTATTTGTGAGACCCCTTTGGATTCTGAATGGTCCACTGATGCATTTTCCTTCTGGCGTCAATTGTCAAACTCTTCTATAAATTCTTTTGAAGGAATTTTAGCATCATTGATCCATAACCCGGCTATTCGAATTTTTTGATATATGCTCGCCTGTACTATTTTTGGCCGGGAGAATCCAAACAAGGTAAATTCTAGAGAACTTCTATTTTTGCAAGGTAGTCTCACTAATAGATGAATTAATTTAGTCCCGTTTATGATTGCTCACATGATTGTTGTCCTGAGACACACAGGGACCATATCTTTTGGAGGACTAGTTACATCTATTGCTAGAGCTCTGCACCTCGATGCTGAGATAGCTACCCTAGCACCCCTGCCTCCCCGCACAATTAATTTGAAATTTATAAAAGATATGAAATTATGCAAGGTGAGGAGAGCGGGTGGCTTTGAACTTATGGTTCAGGGTGTCGCTATCCCATCAGTTGTTCTGCCTTGCACTAGACGTACTGATATACGAATTACGAGGAACTGTACCTACGATCTAGATGGTCCACCTTTTACGGGTCCATTACCTCCTAATGTTCCACTTGGGGACGGACACGAGACTGATGAAGAATACGAGCAGAGGGATGAACCTCCTGCCCCACCTGTGTCCCCCTACCATGCTTCATTCGCACATACTGCACCTTCTACTTCTAACACTTTTGCAGGTACGAATCCTGGCTTCTACATCACTGAAGATATGTGGCGTGACCAGCTAGCCCGGGAGGAGAAAAGAGATGGTTTACTTTCTTCCATCCAACATCAGCTGGAAGATAACATGAGTTTTATGGAGGCGTCACGACAGCAGACAGACCGCTCTTTTCAAAGTCTTATGGAATCTCAATTGGCGATATCCCACGAGCAACATAGGAAACAACCCCAGTTTCAGAGGCACTCCTCCCTCATGGAGGCCACTCAAGGTTCCCTTTAAGGAAACCTTCACGAGATTCAGAGTTCACAGATTGCCTTGTCCACCAGATTCAACCAGTTTAAGGCTTCTCAGAGCAGTCGTTGTCGCAGCCGATCCCGTCATCCTAGACATTCACCGCAGAATGGCGAGGGACCCAATCGGCCTTAATACTTTACCAGGTGACTCTTTCCTTATCTTATTTCGTAACATTAGGGATAATGTTCGATTTAAGTGTGGGAGGAGATTTACTCGCTTTATTTTTCCTTTCCTGCATTTTCCTTCTCGTTATTTTACTCCTTTTATTTACTTTAGTTTGCTTGTTTTCTTTCTTTTCAAAATAATACATGTGTTTGATGAGTCATCTATATCTGTATGGTCTAGTGTATGTCCACTCCCCCATTTCTTGAGCCTAACCGAAAAAAATTTCTAAGAAAAATAGTGTTTTGAACTTAGTTGGGCTATAAGCCCTGGTTGAGATAGGATGTAGTATGACTTGGGGAAGCCCTTTTGAAGCATCGACATCGTTTTTACACCTCATGCTTCGTAAATTTAGGAATTCGATCCTGACACCCCCTATGCCGTGGCCTTAGAATTTTCATTCTTAAATCCTTGAATAGTTTATCCTAGCAGTCAACTCCGGTCTAAGCATGCTCTACGTAGGGGACCGAAGAGAAGTGAATGATCTATATGTTATGTTCTTATTATAAGTTACAACCCCGGATAGGTGACTCTCACAAAGTCATTTAACTCAACCAAAGTTGTATGTTAAAAAAAAGCAAAATCAAAAGAAGAAGAAAAATAAAAAGAAAAAGAATTTTTTTTTACCCATCTTTAGTTGGTTCAGAGGTATCTGGTGCTGAACATGGTAGGGAGGATTACGATCCGATCCCCCGCAACTATAAATGGGTCAATAAAGGGGTTACACCAACTTTTTGTACCAGGGCCCTGTGTTTTATGATCAGAATCACTACCCGGTCACTTTACTATGAGCATGTACGAATATCGGACTTAATGTGATTGCGCCTGAATGAAAAAGGATTTGAAAAAAGGAAAAATATAGGCCTAAGTATAGTGGCATGATATGGATTGGTTCGTAAAAGAACGAAGCTTATGTCCATTTTTATGGAAGAGTGTCACTATGATATCCTTGGTTTGAATTAGTCAGTACCTATCAATACATCCATTTTTTAATTCCAGAGGCCCCTTGCAGTCCAACTTGTTCACTAACACCATTTTTCTTCTTAATCTATTTAGAGTTTTTTCTTGAGGACAAGCAAAGGTTTAAGTGTGAGAGAAATTGATAACACTTACTTTACACTTATTTTTGACTCTGATTTCACATGTTATTTAGGTTTTTTATTATTGTTTTCTCGTATTATGCCTATCTTTTGTTTCCTTTTCAGGTATTTCAATTATCCAGAGCTCCCCTGAAGAAATGAAGGAAAATAGGCTGAAAAACAGGAGTTTAGGTCAAATTTGCACTCATGGCATCCACCATGGCGCCAGCCATCGGGTAGGCCATGACGTGGACCACCTCCTGCTGACCTTAATTGCCATTTCCTCCATTTCCTATCATTGACACTCATGGCGGGCGCTATGTCCCCCATGGCGGGCGCTACCTTTGGACGATATTTCCCCCCCCCCCCAAAGTAGTTAGGGGCATTCCTGTAATTTCCTGCATTCTTCATCCTCTATAAATAGAAGTTCCTGATTTCATTTCAATTCACACAAGCTTAGTTTCAAACTTGATCCAACCATAGTTGCGAACTTAAGCCATATAATTTCACCATTGTAAAGCGATAATTCTTCACATCGGGGAATTATTGCACTGTTGATTGAGTTTGTGATCGAGTTTGTAGATTGAGTCTGTAATCGAGTTTGGAGCACTTCGGCAGAAGTTTATCTTGCCACATTTATTTTCAACTGCTGTTTATTTCCAGTTGAATTTTACTTCCAGTTTGTACCAGATTTAAAACCTCCTTGTTTGGAGCAGGTTTCTATTTATATATTCTGCACTGCTTTTACTTTGTTTATTTTCCGCACCTACTTTTACTTTGTTTATTTCCCCCACCTGCTTTTACTTTGTTTATTTCCCGCACCGCACTTTAAATTATTTACTTTCTCGCATGATTTATTTTAACATGTCTGTTTACATTCCCATGTCAGGCTGAACCTTACTGGGCTAGAATGTAAGGAATCTAGTTAGATCGATATTCAAAATAATGTGTCAATAGAAATGCTTATGGGCTATTTTGGTTTTTAATACGAGTTTTCTGTACTTTATTTTTGTTGGGTAAGATCGAAAGTCGTCCAACCCTTTGTTAAACTCGGTTAGTTCTAACTGGTCAAAGGAAGCAAAAGCGCTTTGTCCAGTTAGTTAGTGTTGTACCCCAAAATTTTCCCTCTCATTTCTCAATTAATATCTCACAAGATCTCCTTTGGATTCAAGACTGCACTAAGGTTGATCAGCTCAAGACATCTCCTCAAGGACTGATGACTGAAAATTAAGGTTTGAGTTTGCACAAGGACAAATGGACTTTTAATGCCCCATTTGACTTTCATGGATCAATTTGGACTCTCAAGATTGCTCATGTCAAGTTTCAGGTCTTGGATCGCATTTTTTCTCAGTCAATTGATCAGATGACCTAAAATCAGCCGTATTGGTGAAAAAGTCAACTGTAGCACCAAAAGTCAAACTTTGACTTTTGGTCAATATTAAGTTTCAAATATCACAATTTATCAAGACATTCAAAAAAATCAAGCTTGATCATCAAGAAGTTAAGAAAGTCAAAAGTCAACTTGAAAAGTCAAAATGTCCAAGACTTAGAAATTTTCTGTGTTTTTACACATGATAATTTCACCACTTCATGCCAATTTTTCACCATGATGCAAGATGATTCAAGGAAAGCCTCCAACATAAAAGTTGTAGATCTCAATGAGATCTAAAACATTGTAGAGCAGGACTTTTTCTAGAAATGTTTGGATTTTGAGTTATAAATTCATGAAGTCATGGCATTTTTGAATAAACACTTAGAGAATTTTTCAGCAGGTTTGGATAGGTTTTTATCCTAACTTCTTGGCCAATTTCCATCAAGTTCCAGTTTGATTTAACAAAAGTGGTCAACATGAAAGTTATAGATGATTTTTCAAGATTTCTAAAACATCTAAGAGCATGAATTTATCATACTTGAGCTAGGAGATTCAAGGGCATGAAGTTGGGCATCCACCCTTGATTTGCAAGTCATTCTATTGAAGAACACACAACAAAACCCTTATGCTATGCTGCATAATCTTATGTTGCAGGCCTTCTTGCTTGCAAATCTCTACATAATTTAATATTTACACCCACTTTTGAGCTATTACCCAAGTGTTTAAGCCATTGTCCAAAGGATCTTTCCATTTATGGCATAAAGGCACCATTGCTATTCTTGAAAAGCAAGCTTTTTGTACATACTTTGTCTTGAGCCTATACTTTGTTTGTTTCTGATTTTACTCCACCATAAAACATGGAAATCAACCCCTCTAAACCAGCAACTTTGGTACTTCATCTTGGAACCATGGAGTACTTGACATAGTTTGATACTTACATCCCAACCAAACCATAACATGTTGTCTTGTAAACCTATTCATCCTTTATTCACAAGTCCTTTGCCTATAAATAGAAGGAGCATTTGCAAAAAAAAAGGGGGGGGGGGAGAGGAGGGAAAAAGGGAGAAATAAAACCATAAGTTTTATTGACAAACTCTCAAAAAATCTCATAACTGAAAAAGGTCATAACAGTCCACAAGGTAACACCTCAAGCTCAAAACATAAATTCTAACTGTAAGGTAAGTCTCCTTAACTTTAAACTCTCCATTTCAATCATCATCATTTGGTTCATTTTTGAGGCTAAAATGCAGTGACCTTTGAAGAAAAGGTTTGTAAAAAATCATGAACAATTTCCAAGATTGAGTGAAAAGTTTTCCATGAAATGGTATCATGAACAGGCAGGTGTAAGGCAGCTGTTTTTTCAAAACCATACAGTAGGCAATCGATTTCACCCTTCATGCAAATCGATTGCACGGGGTTCCAGTAGCCATATTTCCAAATATTTTGAGTGTGCAATAGATTGCACAACCATGAAAATCGATTGCACGGGGTTCTAGTAGCCAGATTTCCAAATATTTTGAGTGTGCAATCGATTGCACAACCATGCAAATCGATTGCACTGGAAGTCAGTAGCCATGTTTTGAAAAACTGAAGCATGCAATCGATTTCACTAACATGCAAATCGATTGCACTCAAATGAAAATTGAATTTTTGTTTTGAAAAGACTTGAATAAAGAGTTGGATAATATACAATGTTTCTTTTGACCATTGAGCATCTATATCTTAAGTTCAAGGTAAGTATTATCATTATACCTTGAAATTTGCTAAGGGCTTGAACCAAAGACTTCATCCAAAGAGGCTTTTAGCTTGATCAATAATTTTTACCTTCTTTATCAATCATGATTTGTCTTTATCAAAACAAAAGTGCATTCGAGAAGCTTGATTTTACGGCATGTGTCGACACATAATGATGCAAAATGTTTTTCTTTTCCTTTCATTTTTCTTTATTTTTACATGATTCATATATTTTCTTCATGGCTATTCAATATGGTTGTAATAGATAATTAGGACTTTAATTTCTTGCAATCCCCATTTGTAAATTTGTACACCTCATCCCCAAATGATTGTAATAGCGTAGGATATTTACTTTCCGCAATTTATCGCTTCATATATAACATGTTAATAATTATGGTTTGTATGGAAAGATAAAACCAATCAAATAGAAACCCCTAATTCAAGACAAAATCAAGCATGAAAATGACACACTTGCACACAAACACCCCTAGGGTTACTCCACTTGGTTGCCTTGAACAAAATGGCCATGTTACGCATGTAAGGTATCTTAGCAAAACAAACAAAAAAACAAGATCATAGTCCCTCGATGACGCTATTCAAAGTTGCCTTACAAAAATGATCTTAGTCCCTCAAAATGCTAAGGTAATTTGCAACATTGCTAATCATGGTTATACGATGACCCCCGCCCGTCCCGTTTACATCCAAAGATAGGGTTGCTTACCAAATCAATGGTAAGACAACAATATCAAAAGAAAAGAAAATGAACAAGAAAGACATTTGAGTAGGTAGATTACTTTTGGTTACTTGCTTCATTTCAAACAAATATCATTTCTATTTTCAAAACAAACACACACATTTCAAAACATCTTACAAACTTAAAAACATTTTCAAAAAGACAAACATCTTTGTATACATTCTTATGAACGAGAATCATTACAAAGATTGCCTAAACAATGGCCTCTTTTGCAAAATACTTTCAAAACCACACAAAGCACCATTTCAAACAAAAGCAAGTGATCTAGAAAGTAACTAAGAGCCCATGGAAAACCATGGATGAAAAGGGTGCTAATACCTTCCCTTTTCATAATCTATCCCCCGAACTCAAGAAACAATCTCAAAGGTCTTTTCTGTGCTTTTTTACCTTTCCTTTTGGATAAAAGAAAAGTCGGTGGTGACTCTTGCTAACCGCAACATTTGCGATAAAACACAAAACCTTCAAGTCATTTCTCCCACCGTATCACAGTTAGGGATTTTTATTATCAAAGAAATCAATTTTGAAACTATTTTCGGACGCGTTTATTGGGTTAAAGTTAGGTATCCTTTTTATTATAAATTCCAGATCAAAATACTTTTTAACTTGGTCAAGTACTTTATTTCTTAAAAATAGGTTTATTACTTTAACACAATGCGCGCCTTTTTATAAGTGACGATAAGAAGGTCTAATTAGAGAGTAAACTCGGTTCTGATTACGCGAAAGCGACAATTCCTGTTAAATTAGTTCTTTTCTTTAGTAGAAAATATTGCCCTATAAGTAGTTTTATTCTGAAACATTGTGAATATCATCTGACTATGTGAATTACATTCGACCCTACTTTTATATCTGAAGTTTATTTCTCCGCACTTTACTTTCTTGCATGCTCAACTCCCTGTTTAATATTGACTTAGCTAAACACCGTAACAATAGAAAACGATAGATTGACGATTGGTCTCTGTGGATCGATAATCTTTTATATTACTCTGACGTGATTCGTGCACTTGAGAATACACCACATCACACTATAACATGAATGTTCATAAGTGCCCGACACATTCATGAGTGCTCGACACGGAACCCATGAACTCAAACGAACATTCATGAGTATTCATCATAAAACTCGTGAATGTTCATCCAATCAAGACAAATTTTTGACATTTAATCCATAAACGCTCAAGAAACATGGTGGTGAGATGTTATAACTTACTTGAATGAAGAACTTGGAGGGAGAAACTGAAGATTGAGAGAATTGCCTCACGCCACGAACAAAGAAAAACTGAGATGTTGAGAGAACCGCTTCACGCCACGAGTAAAGAAAAGATTGAGAGGAAACTTGAAAAGGTGACAAATGATACCCAAGGGCCCCCCTTTTATAGGCAACCCATGCCCCAAGGGATCTCTCATGAAGGGTCATCACCTCATTGGCCCATTTTTTCTTTTTTCTTGAAAGGATGGCATCCCAAAGCACTAGAAACGTGGCTCAACTATCAAACGTGTGAGGCAAACACTTACACGAGGAAGTGCTCGCCACTTGAGTGCACGAAGGGGGCACATCTATTTAACCACCTCAGGGACGAGGAAGTGCTCGACAATCTAACAACTCCTAGAAGACGGGCATAACAAAAGGGATCTCACAGAGGCTCCTCGCCACCAATACGTCCTCTCGAGCAAGCGGTTGGCCCCTTCGGTCCAGATCACCGTTGACCCACGATATTCCCTGGCGTAATCGAGCCTGGCCCCCCGCGGGCAACAACTCACTCCCTTCAGGGACTTTGGCCCTCTACCTCGACCAAGTCTTCGATAGCGAGAGATGAACTCAAGTCATCGCCCTCTAGCTCGAGGGCAGCAACTTGGGGGAACCTATATGTTGTGGAGTTAACTCTTCTTGTATACCCATCAAACCCAAATCTAGACGAGCATTAATACCATATTTTATCTTGCCTTGAATGTTGCGAAGTGTTCCAATTACACTATCACATACATTTTTCTCCACGTGCATCACATCAATACAATGTCTTACATCAAGACTAGACCAATATGGAAGATCGAAGAAAACTGGCCTCTTTTTCTATATATTTTTCATATTAGATTGCTTTTGGTACTTTCCAAAGACAACATTAATGCCCTGTTTTCATTGATAAACTTCCTCTCCGGTTAAGGGCTTTGGAGCAACACCATGCTCTTGTTCCCCATTGAAAGCTTTCTGCAATCTACGACATGGATGATAATGATTTAGAAATTTTCGATGTCCGGGATAAATAGTCTTCTGTCCTTTTTCAAGCTGATGGTAATATGTGTCCTTTTCACATATAGGACACACTTTATGCCCTTTAACTTTATACACAGACAAATTGCCATATTTCGGAAAATTGTTGATGGTGCAAAACAACATGGCACACATATTGAACTTTTCACCATAATACGCATAAAATACATCCATGCCTTCCTCCCACAACACTCTTAAATCATCAATTAGTAGACTTATATAAACGTCTATGTCAGTTCCTGGTTGTTTTGAGCCTAAAATCATCATCGATAACATAATATATTTACGCTTCATGCACAACCGAGGAGATAGGTTGTAAATCATCAGGAGAACATGCCAAGAAGTATGGTTAGTAATTAGATTACTAAACATATCCATTCAATCAGTAGAAATTCCAAATCTAAGGTTTGTCGACTCTTTGCCAAATTTTCGAAACAAAGAATCTATTTTCTTTCATTGCAAATAATCAGCTACATGGTGAATTTGTCCATTACATGTTCTTTCTTCTGCATGCCATCTAAGATTCTTTGTGTCATTTGCATTAGTGAATAATCTCTTGAACCTTGAAATTATTGGTAGGTATCATACCACTTTTGCGGGAGGACCCTTTTTGACCACATCAGCATCACTAGAATCACCAGCTTTCTTTTTGTAGTGTGACGCCTTACACTTCGGACAGTGACTATAGTTTACATACTCTTTTCTGTATAATATGCCATCATTAGGGCATGCATGTATACTTTCATACTCCAAAATCATCAGACACAATAATTTCTTCGCCTCGTAATAACGATTTGGCGTTACATTACCTTTTGGAAGCATTTGTGTCAACAAGCCAAGCAATTCAGTAAAACTTTTGTCAGTCCATCCATTATTTGCCTTTAAATTAAATAATTTTATCACGGTTGATAAACGTGTAAAATCTGTGCATCCCTGGTACAAAGGTTTATCCTTATCACTGCATAAAATATCATATGCATGTGCCCTCTTAAACGAATCTTGTCCAATATCACACATCGTGTCTTCCAGACGATCATCCATTTCTACACTAACATTATCTTTTTGGGACACATTTGACTTTGCTACTACTTTACAGTGTCATATCCATTGTGTATAACTTTGACAAATCCCTTTACAAACTATATGATCCATGATTTCTTTCTTATTGAGTTTTGGTTCTTGATTTGCACAACAAATACATGGACAGAGAAAAAGCACATGAAGACTTTTTTCAGCATTACTTTTAGGAGGGGAAGATTTTTTTTAGCATTACTTTCAGCAAACTGTAGAAATTCCATCACTCCATATTCGTACTCAGCACTTAATCAATTAGCTCTCATCCAACTATGATCCATACCTATATTCTTAAATTAATGCATACAAGGTTAAATCATTAGGACGCCTATAATAGTCCCTCTTTTGGACACATTAGAGAGAACACAAGTCTCTATGTGCAAACACGTGGCATTAAATTAAATCATATATTGACATCATGGTCTGACTTTTGTATATAATTAGTATTTAATTTAATATTATTCTCATAAAAGTGAATCCAAATAAACAAGTATTTCAACACCAAGCAGTGAAGGTGATCTGAAGATGGCTCGACTGATTCACAAATCTCTCTGTTTTTCTATTCTTTACACTTCATCTTTCCATCTCTCTTCTTCTTCTCTCACAAATTCAAACTCTCCCTTCTCTCACTTTCTCACACCCGCGGTAAATCAAACTATTCAAATTAAACACAAATCTTCAAAACTCCAAGCAAAACAAATTGTGAAATCAAAGAAAAGAAGCAGAGCTACCTCAAAACAAACTATTGCAAAGAACCAATATGCTAAATGAGATCAGCTAAAGTTACTATTAGGATAGTGACGATAATGCCAATTATCAATTCTTAACAAAGAATCGCCGTTTATAATGTCACCAACAACACCAACAATTTTTTAAACTTACCTTTCATAGTAAGATTAGTTATTAGTTAATTTATTTATATGTTTGTACACATCAAGAATTTTTAAAAAAAATACCAACTTCTTATAATCATGTCATAATTAGCTATTTTTATGTTGTACCAAAAAAACTTGTGTTCTCTTTGGATGAGTTAAAGTAAGATGAAAGAAATTTGAAAAAAAAGTAGAAAAGTAGTGTAAAAGGTAAAAATTGATACGAAACACTATTAACTCTTAAATGTCATTTGAATTTCGTCGATCCAGTCAGTCAGAACCAAAAACTAGTATAAACAAAAAAAGAAGTAATAACATGGATAAAAGAAGTTTAATGATTGATATCGTGTTACCTGTTCTCTGCTGAACTTAGCAATGATTATCCTTTCTCTTACTATTCTGTTTGATTATATTTCTCTTCTTCCCCCTTTCAACTATGAGTGTCAATTTAAAACATCAGTGAGGAACGCATCTGTTTGTTTGGGTTTACTGTTTGCTTGATTTAGATACGATTATGGCGAGAAGCAACTATCGTCGCGCGTGGACGGTAAAGGCCCGTCGATGGCATTTTTCAGCGTGCAACTTGCGGTGGAGAGATGATGATTATTGTCGTGGATGAGAGAACGTGTCCCTAGAGATGTGTCTGGTGCAGTTATGTGAGGTTGGAGACGACGAGGCTCGCAGAGGGTTTAAGCGGAGAGATTTTTCACTTCAATGTCAGCCATTCTCGAAGGACTGAGTGAAACAAACAAGAGAACGAGGTACGACTGCACGACAATGTAAAAAAACGAGTCACGACGGCATAGCGATATAAAAGAATGACTCATAACGGCACGGTGGCATAAGAGTGCGACAGTGTGGTATTCTTGGGGTTTATATTGAGGAACATGTATAGAATAAACGATTAAGAGGTTGCATGCGTATTGGAGGCAAGGAAACAAAAGGAAATGATCTAATTGGGTTTGTAAGATAAACTAGGGTTTTAGTGAAAATTGAAGGCTCGGGAATTTACGTCGGTTGCTACGAGGCCCGGTGTAAAGGTCCACGTTTCACATCGGGTTCAAAACCAGGACCGTTGTGAAAGCCGTTATAACAAAACTTCGTATTATTTATAAAACTGCCACCTTGTTATTTTTTCCATCACATGACTTTTCACATCGGTGCAAAGTTAAGTTCGATGTAAAATCTTTTAAAACAAAATTTCATTTTATTTACGAAACTAAATCCCTAAATCAAATATTTTTCACTTCAAATTGTTATGAAATCTAATGTAAAATCCTTTGACAAATATTTTTTATATCATATATCTTGAAATCTGATGTAAAATCATTTAACAAAATATCTTATTTTTAACAGTGATATATAAAACATTTTCACACTATTAAACATCTTTTTTTTAAAGAGAAAATATATTAATCCAAAAAAACAATTCAAATACAAGCTCATCCGAAGATCCAGGTCACCAAAAAAACTATACAGAGCTAAAGCCAAAGGCTAGCAACACCTACATTCTCTTACACATATCAGCAAGTTTTCTATCTAATTCCATGCGAAGCAAGACACATATGATATGGTGTCTTTGTTGCAGAGCTTATCCTTGTTGCAGTATTGGAATATGACTTGATTTCGAATACTTCATATGTTATAAATTGTCTCAGCCACAGTACCAATGCATCTCTATTAAAATAACGAGACAAATATGTACTAAAATTATCTTTAAAAAATTAAGTTTGAATAGTAAATTAAAATATATAAAAAGTTGTAAAATTTAAATAAAAATTACTATTGTTTTTAAAAAAACAATTAAATTTATTAAACTTTTTGCAAAATAAATTTAATTTAAAAAAATTATTTTTCATTATTTTTTAATTTAAAAATTAATAAATAAATAAAACAAATCCGCAGCAAAATCTGCTGAAAAGTTTTCTAGAAAACTACCAACAAATTTTGTAATGCAAAAATATAAATTCCGCAACAACATCTGCAAAAATATTTTTTGCGAAATTACGTATGGAATTTATAATGTGATTAAAAATACAATTTTCGCAGTAAAGTCTACAGGTAATTCTACGAAAACATGTTATGAAAAAAAATTATTTTATTTAACAAAGCCGCAGGAAAATCCGCTAGTATACCTGCTTTTTTTTTTCTTCTACAAATAATGTGTGTATTTCTAGTAGTGATGGTATATTAGTTGAATCTAATGTAAAAGCATGAATGTTTCATTTCTTTTATCTTAAATCTTTTATGTTCAAAAGATTCAATTACAAATTTATCTCATTTAAAAAAAATTGTGCTGAGTGACTTTTTATCTATTGATAAAAATGTGGAGTTCAAGCAAAAAAAAAAAAGAATTTTCACAAAAAAATTATCTAATTACTGAGACCACCTCCAACAGTAGTTTTTCAGATTGGTTTGCCAGCTTGACATTGAAGTTGTCAACAAAAAAGTTATTTTAGCTGGTGAACGGTACAAATATAAGCAACAACTTTTCATATTTTATTATTATTAAAATAATCAATTAGCCATTGTGCAACGACTTTATTTTTTTATTTTTATTTTAAACTTTTTTATTATTATAAATATAGGTTTGTTGGAAAATTGTATATCAATCCTATTTTCTCTCACTTTTATTTACTCTTTAATTTTAAATTTCTCTCTCACAATTTCATCATTTTATTCATAAATTTTTAATTTTTTTCCAACAATTTCTTCTCATTATCATTTTATTTCAAATTTTCATCTTTTTATTTCAAATTACATTTGTTTAGGCCAAATGGATCCTAATCATTTTCATTATCAACAAGCTATGTTCAATTTCATGCAAAATTATCAAAATCCTAATTCTCAAAATTCTCAAATTCCATCAGTACCACCAAACCCCGCCATATTTTTTCCGTCACCAAACAATCCAAATATGTATCAAAATCCTAATCCTCAAAATTCTAAGTTCCACCATTTTCTACTCAAGTTGGTGTTGAAAAAGAAGAAAGGGTTCTCGTTAAAAAAAAATCTCGAGAGCAATTTACAAGGGATAAGGATATATGTCTTATCCAATCATGGCTCAATGTTTCACAGGATCCAATTGTGAGAGTTGATAAAAAAAGATGAGAGTTTTTGGCATAGAATCGCTGCAAATTATAACCAGTATCGCGGGAAATTGCGAGAAAATTTAAGTGGTCAATTAAAATGTCGATGGCATCGAATAAATGCGTCGGTTCAAAAATTTGTTAGGTGTTATAGACAAGCTGTCAATGGAAAGAAAAGTGGGACATCGGAGAACGATATCATGGCTGCTGCACATGCTTTTTATGCTCAAGATCAAGGTATAACATTCAATCTTGAGTATGCATGGCGATTGTTAAAAGATGAAGCTAAATGGGGCATCATCGGAGAATCGATTGGAAATTCTTCAAAAATGACACAGACTTCTGCTAGTGGGGCATCATCGGAGATTCCTGATACACCTTCAAGTTATGAGTTTAACTCATCATCACCAATGGAGCGTCCAATGGGACAAAAAGCAACAAAAAGGAAGGGTAAGGCAAAGGAAATTTCAAATGCAACGCAAGATGCAAGGAATAAAAGAGCAGAAACAATGGAAAGACTTGCGCAAAGTAAGGAGGACGAGATAGAATTAAAGGTAATGCAAATCATGATGAAAGACACTTCTACTATGAACGAAAGTCAACGAGATATTCATGAAAAATATTGTAATAAAATGAAAAAAAATATGGACTGTAGTTAGTACCATTTTAAATTATATGTAAAATGGTCATTAGTACCACTTTAATTTATCAAATCCTATGTAAAATGGTCATTAGTACCACTTTAAATCATAATAAATATTATGTTGTTCAAACTAGCCGTTATTCAAACTAGCCGTTATGAATAACTAGCCGTTATGAATAACTAGCCTTTATTCAAACCATTATATATACTACCACTTATGTCATTGTTTTCTCATTCTCTTCTTATTCCTCACTAAAATGGATTCAGACAATTCAGATAATTACGATCAAGAATTTTGGTAGTTAGTTGAAGAAGAATTTATGGACGACAGTGATGAAGAACAACATCTTCAAAATGAATGTCAATTTGGAAGTTCCTCTAGGCCAAAGAGAAGAACTACGGTAGATCGAGGTCGTGAAGAAGGGAACAATCGGTTATTCAATGACTACTTCTCAGAAAATCCAGTATACACAGATGTACAATTCCGAAGAAGGTTCAAAATGCATAGGCATGTGTTTCTTCGAATTGTAGATGCCCTCGACAATCATGATGCATATTTCCAAATGAGGGTCGATGCAACTGGTAAGATGGGTCTTTCACCATTGCAGAAATGCACATCTGTTATTCGTATGTTGGCATATGGGTCTCCCGCTGACATTGTAGACGAATATGTTCGAATCGGTGAAAGTACCTCAATTGAGTGCTTAGAAAGATTCTTAAGGGCGTGAATGTTGTATTTGGGGCTGAGTATTTGAGAAATCCTAACAACATTAATATTGAACATCTTTTACAAATGGGTGAGTCACGTGGCTTTCCAGGTATGTTGGGTTCCATTGATTGTATGCACTGGGAATGGAAGCATTGTCCTGTTGCATGGAAAGGACAGTTTTGTCGAGGTGATCATGGTAAACCCACGATCATGCTTAAAGCAGTGGCATCACAAGACTTGTGGATTTGACATGCATTTTTTGGTATTGCAGGTTCAAACAATGACATTAATGTGTTAAACCAATCTAATGTGTTTAACGATATTTTGGAAGGACGTGCTGCTAATGTGCAATATACAATCAATGGAACTCCTTATAATATGGGGTATTATTTAGCGGATGGAATATATCCTGAGTGAGCTACATTTGTCAAAACTATTTCGATGCCACAAGGAGAAAAGAGAAAACTATTTGCACAACACCAAGAATTAGCTAGAAAGGATGTGGAACGGGCATTTGGAGTGCTTCAATCTCGTTTTGCAATAATACGTGGTCCAGCGCGTGCTTGGCACATGGAAATCCCCAAGCATACCATATATGCTTTCATCATATTGCACAACATGATTGTCGAAGACGAACGACACACATATAGAGGTGATTTTGATTACTCTTACGATAATGTCGGTAACAACAACTCAACGACTGAAACATTTAACGGTCCTCATCCGAATCTTGTAACAAGACTACAAAGAAGAGCAACTCTTCGTGAAAAACAAGTTCATCGCCAACTTCGAGGAGATCTAGGCGAGCATATTTGGGAACGTTTTGGACATGAGGACGATGGAAATTAAATTTGAGTAATTATGTTATGTAATTTATTTTTATTGTTTTTAATTATATGTCATGTATTTGAGATTAATTTTAATTATCATTTTAAATTTTATGTTTAATTTTAATTTTATATTAATTTAAATTTAAATAATTTAAATTATTATTTAAAATCAAATAAAATTTAGAATGAATAAAATATTAATATACAAAGTAAAATTGTGGGACCCAATATAAGTTCTTTAAAACTGCACCATTGGAGTGAAAAATGAAGTGAGTTGCTTCAAGATGATGTGGCTTAATGGATCCCACAAAGAACCCAAATATGAGTAGCACCATTGGAGATGCTCTAATAAGAGCGAAAAAGTTCTCCACTTAATCACAAATTATCATATCAATTTTTTGAGAGGTCACTCCTTCCTTGAAACGTCACTCATTTTCTCCACTTCATCACAAATTATCATGTCAATTCTTTGAGATGTCACTCCTTCCTTAAGACGCCGCTTCTTTTGTGATCCAAAAATTTCTATTTGTAAAGAAAATTAGTCAAATCTTCACGTATTTTATTATATAATTTGATTAGGTGGTAGTAATATTTGGAGTTTATTAACTCTCCATATTTACTTGCTCTTGTATTTTTTATGTTTTGTTAATTTATTTATTATGTTTATTAAACCTGTCTTGCACTAAGTAAAGAATGTTCAATCATATCTTATTGTAAACGGTTGGAAATCTACTAAAATTTATAAAATATTTTTATCAATTTTGATAAACAAGATTGTTATTAATACAAAATAACAATAAAAAATTGAAGAAGAAAGAAAATTAAGGTTTACAAAATAAGGGGAAGAAGAAGATTATTTTTCTGTAGGGTAATTCTTTGCCCACAAACTGTGGAAAATCTTTATTTACTTCGCAATTGCAAAATAATGTGAATTCAAGTTATGTACAATAATAGAGGTCACCATCCATGTTGCATGACATGCACAAAGAGAAACAACTATGTACTATGCTTCACATGATGTTAGTTCCATTATTGGTTTTTTTCTCGAACTCTAAACAACTGGTGTACCACCTAGCATAAACACATAGCTAACTGTGGATTTTCGATCTTCAACATCACTACACCAACTTGAGTCGGTGTATCCCACTAACTTGCATTCTTTTCCTCTATCAAATGCAGGGAATAAAATCTCATAGTTGAGAGTTCCTTTCATATACCTTAGTATCCTCTTCGTTGATGTTAGGTGTGATACCTTTGGCTTCTGCATGAATCTACTCACTATACCTACATTGTATGCTAAGTCAGATCTCGTATGACAAAGATATCGTAATGACCAAATAAGTCTTTTGTATTGAAGTATTACTTAGAGAGCACGAACTTGAAGTAACTTGATGGTCAGACGAGTTATATGAAGGTTGTTTATCTCTTAATTAATCTTATTTTTATGCTTTAATTCAACACCTTCGTTGTAGATTTTCGTTCTTTCAACAATAATTTGATAATTTTAAGGTCTTGAGCACCCCCTTCAATATTTTAGTTTTATAATTTGAAAATTTGAGCAATTGAATAGAAAGACATCCGCCCTCGAAGTTTACGCTTCTGCTGACTCTGAAGGTGTCTTGGCTGCTTGGAAACCGAGTTTATCTGTCGGAAACCCAAAAAGTCTTTCATCATTCAATTCCTTTGTTCAAAATAATTTATGTCGAACCAATAAAATTTTCCACCATTTCTAATTTAGTCTCCCAGATATGAACAATATATGGTTTCTTGGCACTGACCAGAATTTGAATCTTCTTCTGCTTTACGACTCCCCCTAACCCTCTCACATTATATGACAAAATCGTAATGATCAACATACAACACCTGATCTTCTTACACACATCGAGTTAACTCCCACTGTTAGTACCCTCAACATATTTTTTTGTCTCCATTTCTTTCTCCACCCTCTATACTAGAAGTTATCTTGATGTTGTCTTTCTTTTCTCCTTTAAATTCAACCTCAATAGTTTACCCAAAATTTCCACACATCTTTAGCTAATGCTCTTGAATATTCATGCACCTTTACCCAATTCCTTCAATTATCGGTGGCAAAAGTTGAAGGATAACTTAGAGGACACAAACTTGAAGTAAGTTAATGGTTAAACGAGTCATCTAAGATTATTGATCTCTTAATCTTGTTTTTATGCTTTAATCTAATGCATTAATCATATATTTTCGTTCTTTCAACAATAGCGTGATAATGTTAAGATCTTAAGTACCCCTTCAACACTTTACTTTTATAAATTAAACATTTGAGAATTTGAATAAAAGCAAATCCTCCTTCAAAATTTTCACTCTTAGTAACTCTAAAGGGGCTCGGTACCCTAGGTTGTTCGGCGAAAGCCTAAATGGTCCTTCTTCATTCAACTCCTTCGTTGAAAATAATTTCAATCGTGTAGTAAGAGATTGACCCATTTAGAAATTACTATGAGTCACAACCTGAATTTATTTTCTTGACACAAAATATCCATGTATAACTATTATTATTAACTCATAAACACTATATGGTATAAACACTATATTGTAACCCTCACATAAAATCTGATATCATGTATTAATTATGAAGTTTTGTACTGAGTTTTCTTAGTTTAGATTTTTCTTTTACAAAAACACTTTACAAGTAGTTTAAATTCTATATAATTTCTTTTGCTTATTTTTTCTTATTATAATTGTTTATATGCTAAAACTAGAAGACGTAGATAGGAAATATCTATTGTCCTGGACTGGGTCTGCTCTTGGTCCAAGTCTATATAAGGCCTAACCCAGCTGCACCGTTTAAGATCAACTGACCAGATCTGTTCTTGACGGTGTTGGCAATGATCCCCACTCTACAAGAGGATATTGTTTCGTCATATGGGGATGGACCCAGGGAGATACGAGAAGGAGCATCTCCGGGCAAGAGGACCTAGAGAGTATCCTCCTGGATTCTCCTCGAGCAAGACTGATCCTCTCATACGGCCTCAGGCTGGCGGGGATCCTACCCGACGAACAGAAGTACCCCCACGAGCATCCTTCTCGTAGGGCTGACTATCAACGCCTCCGAACATCACGGGGTCCACTTGACCCCGAAAAAACCATATCCATATTCTCCTGGTCATGCGGAAGAATCCATCCAGGTAGGGGACCACGTGATGATCCCCACTACTCACGTAGAACTTGACAATCTCCACTTTGGGCCTGCTTGCCCAGTCCAATGAGGGGATCTTGGCCCAACGTTGAGGGCTATAAAAACCCTCTCACTCGAGAGGGTCATGTATTGATCATTTCTTACTCACTCATACTTGCTTGTATCATTTTGAATCTCACTTTGGCATCGGTGTATCTTGCAGATACCCCCCATCTCACTTTCAACTTCTGCTCGACGTAAGCTGTGACGGTCCATTTTGGTCAGGTACGACCAGTGGCGCCGTCTATGGGAACCAAGCTTCCCCGTCTTTCACTTACCTAAGACAAAAGCAACTCCAAATTCTTGACTGTCATGGATGACTTAGCTGCAGAAAACAACCTAAATGCCCATCCCGCCGGCTTCAACAACAATGTTGGCTACGATAACGCCACCAACAATAACGCTGGCAACACTAGTAACAACGCTGGCAATAACAATGCCGGCCACAATATCAACATGTCCGAAACTTCAAATAATTACAGATAAAATGACCGTCTCCTCGTCGTCCCTGTCTCGATGTCCTGGAGACAATCAATGTCCTTCCCAGAACTATCAGCCAAACACGCTCTAGGAGGTCTCCGTCCCTGCGGGCGCTGATGCCACGACCAAGGCTCTATTTGCGGCTATTAATCAAACAAATTACTTGATCTTCTCACAAGGTGAGAGATTAAGGGTGCTCGAAGATTCTTGAAGAGCCCCCAGAAGACACAGGATACCTGACTCTCCTCCTCCCCACCAAGTAGAGGAACATCCCCAATCTCCCTCGCGGAGACGCATACAGGATGCCTCACGAAGCCCCTCTCCCTGACGAACTAGGTGTCGCCTTGCATTGGAGAGGAATCAGCTCGTTGATACAGGGAGACGTGATTACGTCCCCCCCGAACCAAGAACGAAGACCCCCGTAAACAGAAACATGGGAAATAAAGAACCACGACCACGGATGAGGGATCTTCCCCGCGACCAGGGACGCCATCACGACCGCCATTACAATATGTCACCTTCTCAATCTCTAGACAGAAGCGACGAAGACGATCCCCGCGGTCCCCTATCCTAGGAAATTATGGAGGCACTCATTCCCCCGGGGATGGAGAAACCTCCCCAGCTGAAGGGTTCGAGGAAATGCTACATTATCATAACATCAGGGGACCGATCAAATGCCAATTGTTCCCCACAACCTTAAGGAAAACTACGACGGATTGGTATAAAAATCTCCCCCCAGGGTCGACCACTTCCTGGAGGAACCTGAAGAACCAGTTCATCAGCTCCTTTACATCATCTCGTTGGCACCCGAAGACTGAGCCCGTCCTTGAGACTATCGTCCAAAGAAGCGTTAAAACCCTAAGGAAGTTTATTGACTAGTTCAACCGTGAGGCCATTCAGGTCTCGTGCACCGATCACATGAAGAGATACCTGTTCGAGAGGGGACTCCTCCTGGGCACGGAGTTCAGGAAGCTCGTTGGCATCGAATCACCCCGGACATTCAATGCTCTCCTCGAAAAGGCTAGGGCCTACATGGACTATGAGGAGAGGGAAACGACCAACAAAGCTTGCGACCCAAGGAACTGCAGACTAACCATGGGATCTCCGCGAGCACAGTGGGCCCGCAGGCTGATTCACCAAATACACTCCACTTACAGCTTCCCACGAGCGCATCTTGGCGAAGTATGCTAACAATGACTTCAAGGATGGCAGCGTCAAACGTCCTCGCGCTGCCCCTACAAAGCCGGGGGGCTGACAGGAGCAAATACTGGAAGTACCACCGGAGCCATGGGCATCTGACTGAAGACTGCATCCATCTCAAAGACGCCATTGAAACCCTCATCAAGGGTGGTAGGCTCGGGCAATATTTTTGCAATGACGCCCCTCGTCGGGATGCCCGTGAAATAAGAGAGATCGAGGAAGACACCCGACCATCGGATGGAACGACCCCCATCCAAATAGCCTTCTCTAGTACAAGGCTGAAGAACTTCTATGTCCCCTACAGACACGAAGAAGAACCTATGTACATGCACAATAGGTGGGAAATATTCCCCTCCATCATGGTTATAACTGGCAGGGGGTTCAACGTCATATCTATGAACTCTGCAAAGAGGAAACTTGACGAGCTGGTCGATGCAGCCCCGACTCAAGTGGTAACATTTGAGAAGGTCAAGAGCAGATCAGAGCTGTTCATGTTCTACCTCGAAGAGTTTCCCGGAGGGGCCCTTAATTCAAGCATCCCTCCTCTGGTTAGGGAAAGGATGACTAATTTTGACGTTCACCGTGTCTTGTTCGACGAAGGGAGTTCCGTCGATGTTATGTATAGCCATCTCTTCCGAACCCTACAGCTCGACGACACCCACCTTTCACTATGTGTGGGGCCCGACCTGCAAGACTTCAATGGCTCGACCTCCAAACCACGGGGGTATGTGGAGCTCTTCGTCACCTTCGGGGAGGAAACCACCGCGTGGCAGGTCAAGGTGCAATTTCTAGTCATCAACTGCACGTCTCTCTACAACTACATCCTAGGGAGACCAATACTAGACGAATTGACTGTTGTCCTATCCACCGTCCATCTAAAGATGAAATTCTATACGAGGAGGGGACACGTCGCCACCATCCACAACGATATCTCAGCTGCCCAAAGATGTTTCAACGCAGCTTCAAAGGGACAGAGCACGGTCGAAACTGGGGCACGGCCTGGTAAGAAAGCTGCTACTCAACCTGAGCAACTACCCGTCAAGACAGAAGAACAAAGAGCTCCACCCAAGGTCGACTCCATCTTGCTGGACACTCGCTTCAATGAAGCACCCAACGGTGAACAAGAACTCTTCCGACCAATCTGAGACGGAGACTTCGAGTTCGTCCCCCTCGGTGAAGACCCTCACAAAGGCATGAAGATCGACACCAGACTCCCTGACCTAGAGAGGAAGCAGATTAAAGCTTTCTTGAGGGAGAATGCAGACCTGTTTGCATGGAGCGCCATGGAGATTCCCGGACTAGACCCTGAGGTTTCCTGTCACCACTTGGCCATTGATTCAGCTGCTAGGGCAATAGTACAACATAGACGTAGGCAATCTCTCGAGAAAGCAGAGGCTACTGAAAATGTTGTAAAAGACCTCTTAGAGGATAATTTTATTTCTGAGGTCCGATATTCAACCTGACCCTCAAATGTTGTACTTGTTAAGAAAAATAATGGAAAATGGAGAATGTGTGTTGACTATACCGATCTTAACCAGGCATGTCCTAAAGACATTTTTCCTTTGCCTAATATTGACATGCTGGTCGACAATTCGGCCGACTATAAAATTTTATCATTTATGGACGCCTACTCGGGCTATAATCAAATCCCAATAGCGATGAGTGACAAGCATTGCACTGCTTTCATGACCATCTCGAGCAATTACTACTACAATGTAATGCCCTTCGGCCTGAAAAATGCGGGGGCAATGTACCAGCGGATGATGAATAGAGTCTTCCGCGACGATATTGGTGATATGCTCGAGATGTACATGGACGACATGATCGTCAAATCTCAAACAGATACCGACCATGTTGTCCACCTCAAAAGGGTCTTTACCCAAGCGAGGCAATGTAGGATGAGATTCAATCCTGAGAAATGCACCTTCGGGGTTAAGGCATGCAAGTTCCTCGGTATTTATCTAACAAAATGAGGAATTGAAGCCAACCCTGAAAAATGTCGGTCATTCTCCAATCTCCTTACACCTAGCTCGAAGAAATCCATACAAGTCCTAAATGGCATGCTCACCTCGCTCTCCCGCTTTGTGGCGAAGTCCGCGGAACACGCTATTCCATTTTTCAAACTTTTACGCAAAGAGACAACCTTCTAATGGACCGATGAATGCGAGCAATCCCTCATCCATCTTAAGCAAAGCCTTTCGCAACCTCCTGTGTTGTCGTTACCTGAGAACATGGAAACCATGTTCCTTTACCTGGCCATCTCCGTCGAGGCCGTAAGCGCGGCCCTCGTTCGTGAGACTACAAACAGGCAAAAGCTAGTGTAATTCACGAGCAAAGCTCTACAAGGGCCCGAGGTAAGGTATCAACAGATTGAGAAAGTAGCCTTGGACCTCATCAATGCAACAAGGAGACTTAGGCATTACTTTCTAGCACACACGATCATCGTGCGGACATACCAACCCGTAAGATAACTCCTATGCCGACCAGATATGGCAGGTCGAATGCTAAAATGGTCCTTGGAGCTTTCGGAGTTCAAAATTTAGTACGAGAGCAGGAAGGCCCTTAAGGCCCAAGTACTGACCGACTTCGTCGCAGAGATGACCGCTCACGATCCCCCCATAGGGAAGAAGCACAAATGGACCATCTTTATGGATGGAGCTTCCAGCTCGACAGGGAGCGGAGCGGGAATCCTCCTCGAGAACAAGGAGGGAATCGTGGTCGAACACTCCCTCACCCTTTATTTCCCAATGTTGAACAATCAGGCTGAATATGAGGCACTGCTCACAGGATTAAGACTGGCCGAAGATTTGGGCGCCCGAGAGATACAAATTTTCACTGACTCCCAACTTGTCGCATCTCAAGTTCAAGGAGGATACCAGGCTAAGAACAACAGTCTCATCGAATATTTAAACCTGGTCATAGAATATATGAAGAAGTTTGACCGGGCAGAGATAATGCATGTGCCACGCAAGAAGAACACGTAGGCTGACATGCTTTCAAAGCTCGCGAGCATGAAGAAGAAAGGCGTGAACAAACCTGTCATCCAAGAATCCCTCTCTCGCCCGAGCATTGAAAGATCCATGATACCTCCCGAGGTAAATTCCATCGGGGACAACTCGTGTTGGATGACTCCGGTATTCAATTTTCTGACAAAAGGGGAGCTTCCTCTGGACCAAAGAGAGGCAACCGCGACCAAACGACGAGCATGTTCATACGTGGTACTCGAGCACAAGTTGTACCATAGAGGATTCTTCATCCCACTCATGAAATGTGTCAAAGAATCCATAATCCCCGAGATACTGTAAGAAATCCACGAGGGAATCAACTCCCAACACATGGGTGGAAGATACCTAGCACGAAAGGCACTGCGAGCAGGCTACTACTAGCCGACCATGCAGCAAGACTCCAAGGAACATGTCAAAAAGCGTGACAAGTGTCAGAAGCATGCAGACATGCACCTCGCTCCCCCCGCATGAGCTAAACACATTGTCCTTCTCGTGGTCGTTCTCCTAGTGGGGAATGGACATCCTCGGACCTTTCGTGTAAGGGACGTGCCAAAAAAAATTCCTAATTGTGGCCGTCGACTATTTAACAAAATGGGTAGAGGTCAAAACTCTGGTGAAAATCACTTCACACAACATCCTCCTATTCTATAAACAAAATGTGCTTGCCCGATTTGGAATTCCACAAGCGCTCGTCACTGACAACGGGACCCAGTTCACCGATAAAGGTTTCCAAAGCTTCGTCTCCAAACTCGGCACCAAGCAACATTTCACCTCGGTCGAAAACCCCCAAACCAACAGGCAATCCGAAGCCGCAAATAGGGTCATCTTACGAGGTCTCAAATGAAGGTTGGGCGAGGCTAAAAGAGGGTGGGTCGAGGAATTCCAGTGTCCCGTGGGCGTATCGAACGACACCCCACTCGATGACGGGTGAGACCCCATTCCGGATAACCTATGGCACCGAGGCGGTCATTCCCATGAAAATCATGGAACCATCCAGACGAATAGAGGTCTCCCTAGACGAGGAACTAAACGACGAGGCCCTAAGGGAAGAGCTCGACCTAGTCGAGGAAATCCATTCAGGAGTAGCCCTTCACAAGACCATACTGAAACAACAGATAACCCTTTGCCATGACAACAAAGTCATAAAGCACGAATTCCAGCTTGGCAGTCTAGTCCTGCAGAGAAATCAGAAAGATTCCTGCGAAGCGAAGTTTGTAGTGAACTGGGAAGAACCGTACCGTGTCCACGGAACAACAGGCACCGGGGCATACTACCTCGAACATTTAAATGGAGAACCACTACCTCGGCCATGGAACACTAGGAAACTGAAACAATATTACAACTAAGTCCTTATCCTATTATGGGCATTAGCAGTCGACCAGTCCTATCCAATCGACGACAGGACGAGCTCGACCATGTAGGCATGTTAAGGTACGGACATGGCCTCCAAACTTCAATGCCGGAGGGTTGCTGTTCATTCCTCGAATAGAAACTTAGCCCGACAGGGACACCTCAATCGAGCTCTGATGTCGAAGTATCCAACAGGCAGAACACCTAGCTCGCGATGGGCAGTTTACGCCACGAGCTTAAGATCCCGACCGCGATCTCGAGCTCGTTTCGGGGATCCCTACTCCACCCCCTCGACACAATTCAACACATGTCATCCACAACCAAGGTCGAGCATAAACCTCCAATCATGAAAATTACAAATTTTCATAAAATAAACAAGTCAAAAACAACGACGAGCAGATAGTTAGCAAAAGTTCAAAAAGCAACGATGAACAGATAACTAGAAAATTGCTACTATGTGCTTTACTCCATACTAACTCAAGAGCTTATCAAAGATTCTGGATATAAAATGTGATCCTCCATCACTTATAACGAGACAGGGTGTTCCAAACCTCGGAAAAATGATATTCTTAAATAACTTGACAACCACTCTTGTGTCGTTTGTGGGTGATGCAATAGCCTCAATCCATTTAGACACGTAGTCCACAGCTACCAAAATGTACCTATTTCCCATTGAAGGTGGAAATGGTCCCATAAAGTCTATACCCCAAACATCAAAGAGTTCAACTTCCTGGATATTCCTCATTGGCATCCCGTCACGTCTTGAAATGTTCCCGGTGCATTAGCATCGGTCGCACTTGACAATGTAGGCATGAACATCGCGCCATAAAGTTGGCCAATAGACACTACGCCGAAAAAGACTTACGAAAGTGCTTTTTTTGGCCTTTAAAAGCGCTTAAAAGCGCTTTCGTAGGTGGCGCTGCTATAGGTTTTAGCAGCGCTTTTTGTTTAATGAAAAGCGCTTTCGTAGGTCTACCTAATACAACACTTTTCTAAAAAGCGCTCTCTTAAGTAGGCTTTTGGCAGCGCTTTTTTATGAAGAAGCGCTTTCATAGGTCTACCTAAGGCATCGCTTTTTTCTGGAAAAGCGTTCTCATAAGTTTTCTTTTAGCAGCGTTTTTTTCTGGAAAAGCGCTGTCTTAGGTAGGCTTTTAGCAACGCTTTTTTCTGGAAAAGCGCTTTCATAGGTGGTCTTTTAGCAGCGCTTTTTCCTGGAAAAGCGCTTTCATAGGTTACCTAAGGCAGCGTTTTTCTTGAAAAAGTGCTTTCATAGGGTGTTTTTTTTAGAGGTATAATTCATATACCTGCATTATTTGTAGCATATTATTTATATAAACCAGTTGCCATAACCTGTAATTCATAAACTGCGGTAATGCATTGTATACCATTGTAATCCAAAATATATATAAACCATTTTTGTACCTCAAAATATATAAAAACCATTGTTATCATCATTGTAACTCAAAATCAGTCTTACAAAATCAACCCTAACAACAACTAAACCAGTCCTAATGTATGAAAGAAACACGGTCAATTATGTATTAAGATCCTGGTCCTGCGAGGTTTGAACATAATAACACGGTCAATATGGTATTCCATGTACACATGTAACGTATTCATAACACTTTTCACATAATAATGTATTCATATCTTATATGATTCTCTGCTCAATAAAATATTGACATAATTCCTCTTTGATTTCTTCCAACTGAAGTTTCGTGTAATATGCACATTTGTATTCATCGAAGTACTACATAATAAAATATAATATCCATGATTTAGTTAAAAGTAAAAAATTATATGAAATATCCGAGAAATAATAAAACAAATCCTAAGTTATAAATCCATACCGTGACTGGAATCTCTATTTGATTCAGTTGAAGGATTTCTTTGATAAACCGCATAACGAAGTATCCGCAATCTATATCATTTTGTTGTTGAGGACACTACATAGAAAAACAAATAAGAATATATAGTTGTATTGTTTTATCAAATAGCATAAATATTATAAGAAAAATAGTGGAAATTAATATACCTGCACTTTGATCCAATTAATGTTGTTTGATTTAGACCGTCGTACCCGAGCTTCCCTTTGACACCGGAATACTTGTATCACTCTAACAAAATAAAAATATATATTTAGAACAATGTCACAGAAATAATTAAATATATAAATACACACAAATATTTAGAATAATATCACTTACGTATCAATCATTAACTTCATATCCGGATAATTTGTCCAATCACCGTCAACCGAATTCAGATAATAGACCACTTCTTTTATAGGATTGATAGCAACCAACAACCAGTAACGTCTATAAATTAAAACAACAGTTTAGAAGAAAATTTTTACCCAAAAATTACAAATATTAAAATGAACTTAGAATGAAAATCTAACCCTGTAGGAATAGTATTATACGCCCAAAGATATAAGCTTTCTGTACTTCCAGTTGCCATGAATCTTTCGACTAAGTGCTCTCTTACTGAATCCGGTTCCCTACCAATTGTCGCTCCGCTAACACGGGAGGAAGACACGAAATGGAATCTGTTTGACAATTGATTCCCGCGCATCAATTTGTCATATAACAACCTTAAATAAAAACATAATTAATATTAGACTATATTCATTGAAATGTTTTTTAAAAAATTCAGCTAAATACATAATATAAAGATGGGGTTACCGGATGTATGCGTGCATAATACTGACGCCTAATTCTTTATGACAGAAAATCTCTTCCACGTCCTCATGTCCAATTATTTTGGTGCAAGGAAAATCAAAGATACCTTGATCCATATCCATTTGACGAATACCACCATCCATCAAATCTGTTGTTCCCACTATTGTTTCAAGACACTGCCGGTATCGAGGGAAAAATCTAGTAGGAACCCTTTTCTTGGGTGGTATGCCAACGATTTTCTGGCTCACTTGTTGTGACCCTTGAAAAGGTACCTAAAAATCATATAGACTCAGTTAAATTCTAAAATTATGCAGTTTTTTATTCGGATCATATAATTAACACTTTAAACGTACCTCTTTTTGTGATACATCAGACTCGTCGTGCCGCAAAATCCCTTTACCCTTAGATGCGGGTTTTGTAGGAGTCTATAATTACCGTGGAAATAACTGAGGTCAGAACTGACAGTTGCAAACTTAAAGATTCATAATGGTTTTCAACATACCTGATCATCTATGAAAATAAGGTCTGATGGCCATGCAACAAAAGATCCTATTGCATCTCGCAGCAATGTGGTCTCAGCAACAATGTCAGGTACCGGCAGCAACGCATCCATATCTAAAGTAATATCAACTGATACTTTCATGTGTCCATCCGGAAGCGGTCTATGGTGAAGTAAATCTCCCAAAGTGTTATGGACTTTTCCTTTGCCAACTAGTCGATAAGTCGGCGATGATAGGTATAGCTGGCAAGATGAAATGCCCTAAACCAATAATAACCGTTAGAAGTGACTAAAAATATTATATAATAATAACGGATATATATTGAAAATTACCTCGGGAAATTTATGCTGACAGTTGATACTAGCTTTGTCACTAGTTTCTTTCAACTGTGAACTGCTCTTTTCCGCCATATATCTCTCTTTATCCTTCTGCAATTCACGGACTTGGGCTTGTAAATCCTGCAATGTTTGCATCAATTCTGCATTGCTAGGATTTCTTCTCCTTGGATGCTTATACAAAGAGGTTGGAGTCACACCATGACCTCTTTGTATAAGCATGGTGTGACGCTCTCTCGCGATTGATGGCACTCACTTTCTTGAAATTCTCGTCTCTTCTTTGGCCTACAAAACCAACCCATTCTTCAGGTGTAATGAAGTTCTCATATTTCTTTGGACGTTCTGGATCCTCTTCAAGAAAATTTTCTTCATCATCTTTAAGATACTTGTTTGTTAAAAATGTTCTCCACCCTCTGTGTCTTTTTCCAGTCAAACCCATTATATACTTTTTACGGGTATCTTCAATGTTAAAAGACCTCTACAAAAAAACATACGCATAAAGTGTGTTAGTAAAAGCAATTTAAACACATATTATCGTCAAGATAAAGCAAATAACAAAAACCATATATGTACCTTTATCTTAGTTCAAACTTTCTCTTTACCCTCATCCAACTCTCCTCTTTTCCATCTAGGAGTGGTGATCGGAATGTGTATACAAACAAGCGTACCAATGTAGCTTGTCAACTTTGCAGCATTAGACCCAATTAATTGATCATTATCATTCCAATCTATATGATATGTTACTCCTCTATCTCTATCACGGATGATTCCCTCATAATAGTTACAGATATGGTTGAACAGACATCTGCAAATTTTTAGTCTATGGTTGAACAGACATCTGCAAATTTTTAGTCTTGTAAATTTGTAAGGAAGAGAGGAGAATTTAGTTTGACAAAATAAGCTGTCAACTCTGTCTAATCTATAAGAAATTTATTATACTGCACATAGCAACTAAAGCATCATGCTATACAATATGTTTTCTGAAATATATATAGAAAATTTTCAATCTGCTGTTCAATTCAAGAAAGTAGATTGAAATATAAATGTGTGATATAATATTATGAAATGATACTGCAAACTAAAGTTTACTCGTCCCTTTAACATGAATACAAGGTCTATTTCTTCTATTCTGATTTTAAACAATTTTACAGAGTCCACACCTTAAATAATTTAGTATTATAAGTTTCCGGAAAAAAGAAAAAAAAGTAAATCAGCTTAGCACATTAGACATTACCTGTGTCCCAAATAGCAAGTTTTAACTTTTTTCCACCAAGTGTAACATATTTAACTTTGAAGTCTACACCTGCATTACGTTCAAAAAAGGCAATGCAAATAAATGAGGAAAGATGTAGTTTAACCTATAATTGGGTGGTAGGGACGATAAAACAGTATCGTGAACCAGAGACAAAGGCATCACATTTCATTTGACTTTTTACACGAATGAAAAGTGTTGTCTATCAAGAGATTTTGAATGAAACATAATGAACTGGATATAAGATGGATAATGATTAAACCACTATTGAGATTCCTTAAAATTCTCCCAACAGCCACAGTGAGAGAGGTTGAAATCAAGTCAAGATTCCAGATAGAAAATAAAATAGTAAACTAGTTAAAAACATAAAACATTACACGCATACAAAATCTATATAAAAACAAGTGATAGAAGTATTCTAAAAGGAAACATAAAATTGAGAAAAGACATAAATGTAATCGAAAATGCATAGTAAAAATGGAAACAAGGGGTTAGTTTGGAAGTGAATTGAGTAACCCGATAGTGGGAGAAAGATCCTCGAAAATGCATAGTATCATGCTTGCTCAAAATCATTAACCAAACAAAAACACACGAAAACCAGACAAACACATACGAGATGAGGAAAAAAATGAAACCTGATACGAATTGCAGTTGGCCGGAGAAGTGGAGCATCGTTGACCACCGTAGAAGCTCTGGTTTAGGGTTTTTTCGTGAAGAAAATCTGACTGAGAATAGAAAAGTGATACGAATTGTGTTTTGATATTTATTATAAAACTACCTACGAAAGCGCTTTTAAAAGCGCTTTCTAAAGGTCATCTATAACAGCGCTTTTACATCAAAAAGCGCTTTCGTAGCATATCCTATAGTAGCGCTTTTAAAAGCGCTTTCTAAAGGTCAACTTTAGCAGCGCTTTGGAAAAACGCTTTCTAAGGCTGACCTTTAGCAGCATTTTTGAAAAACGCTTTCTTAAGGTACCCTCTGAAAGGCCAGCTTTAGCAGCGCTTCCCAAAAAGCGCTTTCTAAGGGTGACCTTTAGAAGCGCTTTTGAAAAGCGCTTTCTTAAGGTACCCTTTGAAAGCGCTTTTTTAAGCGAATTTTTTTTAAAACCTACAGCAGCGCTTTTTTCCAAAAGTGCTTTCTTTGATGTGCTGCTAAAACTTATTTTGGCGTAGTGAGAGGCCTGCTTGAAGAATCTTGGTGTGCGTTTTAGATATACCTGCATATCCACCATAAGGTGCAGAATGACAGTGTCTAATGATGTCTTCTATTTCCTCTTCTGGGATGCAACGCCTAAAAATATTATATATTCCTCTCTTGAATATGAGTGGTTCATCCCAGTAGAAATGTTTAACATCCTTGAAGAACTTCTTTTTCTGTTGGTAATTTAGATCATGGGGTATGATATATGCAGCTAGGTAGTTTACAAAATCAGCGTACCAAGGTACGCTCTTCATTACTAAATTTTTTTCAAAATCTTTATTTCTGTAAGGCTCGAAATCATCAGTCTTAGCTATAAGTCTGTCATAGGTGAAATCATCATTTATAGGCAATAAGTCATGTTTTAAGTGTTCTAATCTAGAGAGGTGGTCAGCGACAACATTCTTTGTGCCTTTCTTATCCTTAATGTCTAGATCAAACTCTTGGAGTAGCAGGATCCATCTAAGTATATGTTTAGCGTCCTTTTTATTTAATAGATAACGTATGGCATCATGATCAGTGTAAACAATGATCTTTATTCCAACTAGGTAGGACCTAAACTTATCTATCGCAAAAATTACTTCCAGTAATTCTTTCTCTGTTGTTGCATAGTTGAGCTGGGCGGTATCTAAGGTTATACTAGCATAATATATAACATGTAATTTCTTTTCTTTTCGTTGTCCTAGAACAACACCAACTGCATAATTGTTGGCATCGCACATGATTTCAAAAGGTTGTGTCCAATCTGGGGGTTGCATGATCGGAGCTGAAATCAGTGCTTGTTTCAAAAATTTAAAAGCTTCGATACATTTCTCGTCAAAAAAAAATTCAACGTCCTTCATTAGAAGATTAGTCAAAGTTTTTGTTATTTTAGAGAAGTCTTTTATAAAACACCGATAAAAACCAGCATGTCCAAGAAAACTTCTAATCTCCCTAATGGTTTTAGGTGGGCTGGGGTTTTCTATAACTTTAACTTTGGCTCTATTGACCTCAATGCCTCTTTCGGAGACAATGTGTCATAATACTAAACCTTCATTAACCATAAAATGGCATTTTTCCCAGTTTAGCACTAGGTCCACCTCTACGCATCTTTCAAGGATTTTTTCGAGGTTGGAGAGACAATCTTCAAAATTGAATCCACACACCGAGAAATTGTCCATGAAAACTTCCATTATTCCATCTAGGTAATCTGCAAATATAGACATCATACAACGTTGAAAATTGGCAGGGGAATTACAGAGTCTGAAGGGCATTCGTCTATAGGTGAACGTTCCATAAAGACAGGTGGAGGTTGTTTTCTCTTAATCCTCAGGGTGAATAGGTATTTGGAAAAATCCTGAGTATCCATCTAGATAACAAAAGTGTGAGTGTCTGGCTAGACATTCGAGCATTTGATCTATAAATGGAAGAGGGAAATGATCCTTCCTGGTTACTTTGTTTAATTTTCTATAATCTATACACATACGCAAACCTCCTTCTGTTCGTTTAGCAATATGCTCACCTTTCTCATTTTCTATGATTGTGATGCCTCCTTTCTTTGGCACCACATGCACAGGGCTTACCCAATTACTATCTGATATTTGGTAAATTATACCAGCCTCCAGTAACTTAAGAACTTCTCTTTTAACAACATCGCTCATTATATGGTTTATTCTTCTTTGATGTTCTCTTGAGGGTTTTGAGTTTTCCTCTAACAAGATCTGGTGCGTGCACATAGATGGACTTATTCCTTTTAAATCGGAGATATTATACCCTAAAGCTGAGGGATATTTTTGTAAGATCTCTAAGAGTTGAGTTGTCTCGTCTTGACTTAAAATAGAGTTAACTATAATAGGACGATTCATCTCTTTATCTAAGAATTCGTATCTAAGGTTCTTGGGAAGTTCCTTCAGTTTTAAAGATGGTTTCAAAGGGCAAGGCATGGGATCGGGAGTAAGCGATAAACATTCATAGAGGTTGTCATCGATGTAAGGTTCTAAACTTTTAAATCCATCGTCCTCCATAATGGGGGTCGAAGGTAACTTGATATTTTTGTTAGATTCCTCTCGCTTAAGTTCCAATATACACTCGTCAATGACGTCGATCGCATAACAAGCATCTCCTATGACTAATGCCATTAAGAACTTTGAAAGAATAAATTCTATCTTTTCATCACCCACCTCAAATGTTAATTTTCCTTTCTTAACGTCAATAATGGCTCCGGTTGTTGATAGGAATGGTCTACCTAAGAGGATTGAGATTTCTTCGTCTTCTTTAATATCCATAACCACAAAATAAGTTGGGATATATAGTTGACCGATCTTAACTGCTATGTCTTCAAGTATGCTTATAGGATACTTAAATAATCTATCAGCCAGCTGGAGAGACATTTTAGTCGGCTACAATTCTCCTAAGTTTAACCTTCTACAAACTGCTAAAGGCATAAGGCTGATGCTAGCTCCTAGATCTAATAAGGCTTTGTCAATAGTATGATTTCCTAAGATACAAGGAATGGAAAAACTTCCTGGATCCTTTTCTTTCTTGGCAAGTTTATTTTCTAAAATAAAATTGCATTCGATAGGTTTGGGATCATCAAGTCTACGCTTGTTAGTTAGGATGTCTTTTAGGAATTTAGCATAAGATGGTATCTGAGTGATGGCTTCGGTGAAAGGAATCTCTACATGGAGTTTTTCTATAACTTTAACGAATCTCTAGTATTGATTATCAAGTTTGGTTTGTTTAAGTCTTTGCGGAAATGGGACTGGGGGGTTTTTCAGGGGGTGGTGGTTTATTAGTTTTATCTTTTAATTCTGGTTCTTTTTGCTTTTCGGGTTCCTCTGGTTCCTCCACTTGGTCTGTAGGCAAAACATTTGTCTTAGGTTGTGAGGGTGTACTCATGGCTGGATTCTTGGGTCCATCGTAAGTAGTCCCACTTCGTAAGGAAATGGCATTAGCTTGCCCTTTAGGATTTGGTTTAGGTTGTCCAGGGAATTTTCCTCCAGGCATAGTTTGTGGGGCTTGTGTTTAGGCTATCTGCGAGATCTGGGTTTCAAGCATCTTGTTATGCGTAATTATCTGATCAACCTTAGTTCCTAATTGCGTGATTAGTTCATTTACGTGAATATTTTGATTTAGGAACTCTTTGTTTTGCTGGGTTTGAGCTGAAATGAAATTTTCCATGATTTTCTCAAGGTTTGGTTTGGGTACCACAGCTTGCATAGGCTGATTTGGTCTTTGGGCTTGGAAACCTGTAGGTCTCGGAGGTGCAAAGTTTTATATTGGGCTATTATTTTTATAAGAAAAGTTTGGGTGATTCCTCCATCCGAGGTTGTAAGTGTTTGAAAATGGGTTTCCTTGGGTGTAGTTTACTTGGTCCGAGCAAGGCTCATTCAACAAGTTACATTCCGCAGGTTGATGTCCTTGGGTCCCACAGAGTTCGCATTCTGAAGCTACTGCGGCTACAATATTAGGGTTTTGAGACATGTTTTGAACTTTTAAGGCAAGAGCGTCCATTTTAACTTGCATCATGTCTAGAGAACTTATCTCATGTTTTCCTCCTTGGGTCTCCTTTTTCTCTACCATAGCTCGTTTTATTCCCCATTGGTAATGGTTTTGGGCCATGTCCTTAATAAGAGTGCAGGCTTCTAGGAAAGGTTTATTCATCAATGCGCCACCAGCGGCAGCATCGATAGACATCTTTGTGTTGTAATGGATTCCATTATAGAAGGTATGGATGATTAGCCATTGTTCTAGGCCATGGTGTGGACAGGCTCTTAACAGGTCCTTATATCTCTCCCTTGCTTCAAAAAGTGATTCTCCCAGGTTTTGGTTAAATCTAGTGATTTGGTTTCTAAGGACAGCAGTTTTGCTGGGCGGAAAATATCTTGCGAGAAATACTCTCCTAAGGTCTTCCCAGGTTGTTATTGAATTGGGTGGAAGGGAATCCAACCAATCTCGTGCTTTATATCTGAGGGAAAAGTGAATAATCTTAGTCGTATTGCCTCAGGCGAAGCACCATTGCATTTTAAAGTGTCTGCTAATTGTATAAAAGTTTTTAAGTGTTGATTTGGGTTCTCAGTAGCGAGACCACCGAATTGGTTTTGTTACACCAATTGTAGCAATGAGGGTTTTAGTTCGAAATTATTTGTGGTTATAGATGGGTTTACGATACTTGAACTAGGTTCCTCATCTGACGGTTGGGAAAATTCCTTAAGGGGTCTTTGGTTACGATTCTCGGCCATATTATTTCTAATTCTACAGAGAAAATGGATGTAACGTTCAGGTTCTGCTAAAGGATTGAATAAGGTTCCAGTGCTGCGAGATCTTCGCATCAACCGGACTGTAAAACTTAGTCTAGACGGTGCGACTATAGGGTGCGAAATTTGATGAAATTGTTCCCCGACAACGGCGCTAAAAACTTGGTGCGGTGTATTCGCAAGTGTACGAATTGCGTCAGAGTAATATAAAAGATTATCGATCCACATAGTCCAATCATTAATCTATCGTTTCCTATTGTTACGGTGTTTAGCTAAGTCAATATTAAACAGGGAATTGAGCATGCAAGAAAGTAAAGTGCGTCGAAATAAACTTCAGATATAAAAGCAGGGTCGAATGTAATTCACATAGTCAGATGATATTCGCAATGTTTCGGAATAGAACTACTTATAGGGCAATATTTTCTACTAAAGAAAAGAACTAATTTAACAGGAATTGTCTCTTTCGTGTAATCAGAACCGAGTTTACTATCTAATCAGACCTTCTTATTGTCACTTATAAAAAGGCGCCCATTGCGTTAAAGTAATAAACCTATTTTTAAGAAATAAAGTACTTGACCAAGTTGAAAAGTATATTGATCTGGAATTTCTAATAAAAAGGGGACCTAACTTTAATCCTATAAACGCGTCCGAAAATAGTTTCAAAATTGATTTCTTTGATAATAAAAATCCCTAACTAACTGGACAAAGCGCTTTCGCTTCCTTTGACCAGTTAGAACTAACCGAGTTTAACAAAGGGTTGGACGACTTTCGATCTTACCCAACAACAATAAAGTACAGAAAACTCGTATTAAAAACCAAAATAGCCCATAAGCATTTCTATTGACACATTATTTGGAATATCGATCTAACTAGATTCCTTACATTCTAGCCTAGTAAGGTTCAGCCCCTAGGGTTTCATCCACTTGTTGCCTTAAAAATGGCCATGTTATGCATGTTGAGTATCTTGGCAAAACAAAAACAAAACAAAAAGATCATAGTCCCTCGATGACTCTATCTTGGTTGCCTAAACAAAATGATCTAGTCCCTCAAAATTGCTAAAGGTAATTGGCAATATTGCTATCATGGTCAATACGATGACCCGCGCATGTCCCGTTTAACATCCTAATACAAGGTTGTTTACCAAATGCAATGGTAAAATAACACTGTCAAAAGGGTTAAAAATGTGTAGGAAAGATCTTTGAGTAAAATAGGGTAGACAACTCTTAGTTACTTGATCAAAACTTGCAAAACATCCTTGCTATTTTCAAACACACCTCACAACACAATTTCAAAACATTTCCCAAAATCAAACTTTCAAACATTGAAATATCTTTTCAAAAAGACAAACACCTTTGTATATATTCAAACAAGAATAATTACAAAGGTTGCCACAACGATGGCCTCTTTTCAAAACATTTTCAAAACCACACACAAAGCACCATTTCAAACAATTGAAAAGCAAAAGCAAGTGATCTAAACAAGTAACTAAGAGCCCATGGATAACCATGGATGAAAAGGGTGCTTGCACCTTCCCTTTTCATAATCTACCCCCCGAACCCAAGAAAACATCTCAAAGGTCTTTCCTATTCTTTTTGACCTTTCCTTTGGATAAAATAAAAATTCGGTGGCGAGTCTTGCTAAACCGAAACATTTGCGAATACAAACGCAAAACCTCAAGTCAGTTCTCCCACCGTACCACAGAACTGGCGACTCTGCTGGGGAATAGCTATAAGTGGGGTTACCTTAGGGTTTAGATCACCTTTACATGCTTACTTTGTTTGCTTTGATTGCTTTACATTTGGTTCTATTGTTTGGGTTTGAATCCTCCACCCGGATTTTTGGGAAACATGCATAGGTAAATAGCAATACGTTGTGGAAACTGTGCGGGGTATACCGACATGGTTGAAGTAATAGCTATATTAGTGCGACATATTTGTGGGTACCGGTAGCCTTTGATTCAATCAAAGAGAATACGGGGCCGCTGAGTGATGTCATGAAGCACTAATGGACTTTTAGAACCTTTACTTGACCATTTTGGCCTTTTTAGGGGTAGTGAGATGACCGGCTTTGATGCAGTCCGAAGTTGGTAGATACTCGATACTACACTCATTGAGGGTTGTTTTCTTGGAATATTTCGGTCGCCAGTTAAGTGGCTAAACTGAAACAATGAACACGGAAAATAATCCAGTGATATTGAGCTCCTTAGAACCCGGTTACTAATTATAGGACAGGTTGAGCCTACTTAACTTCAAGAGGGTACTTACCTATGAAACCCCATGCAAGCCTGAAACTCGGATTTTGTGTGAATTGCTTGTACATATACTTGTGCATACATCATGAACATCATAAAGCATCATATGCATCCACTAACCATTTCAAGAGTTTGGATCTTCATCTTTGTTCCTATTTTGTAGGTCATGGAGTCACTCCACAGGAAAACTATTCAGGTCAACCTTGTGAGAATTCCTCCTCAACTCAAGGAGCTCACTTCCAAGATTCCAGAGAATTCTCTCTTCAGTGAAAGACATGGTAGACTTCTCAACTTGGTCAACTCCAACATTGAAGAAGACATGGTGAAAGTTCTTTTCCAGTTCTTTGACCCCCTACACCATTGCTTTACATTTCCTGATTACCAACTAGTGCCTACTTTGGAGGAATTTTCTCAACTCCTGAGGATTCCTATTCTCCATCAACTACCCTACAATGGTACGGAAAGAGAACCAAAGCCTGAAGGTGTTGCTCAAGCCTTACACTTGCAACCATCTGATATCAAAGGTCATTGGGAAACCAGAAGTGGTGTCAAGGGTTTCTTGGCAAAGTTTCTGTTTGAGAAGGCACAAGACTGCTGGAATTCTCTAGATATGCAAGCTTTTGAGGAGATTGTAGCACTTCTCATCTATGGGTTGGTTTTGTTCCCAAACCCTGATCAACTTATAGATGTGAATGCTGTCAAGATTTTCATATCTCGGAATCTTGTGCCTACATTGCTTGGGGACATCCTCCACTCATTTCACACACGAACAATGAGGAAAAGAGGTGTTCTCATGTGCTATACTCCTCTTCTAGCAAGGTGGTTTATTTCTCACCTTCCCCAGTCAGTCTTGAAGAATGAATAAGGCTTGAGGTGGTCACAACGGTTGATGACTCTTACACATTCTGATGTTCATTGGTGTTCTCGGTCCAGAGAAAATGTCATCATCATTGATCGTTGTGGGGAATTCCCTAATGTCCCACTACTTGGCATTAGGGGAGGCATTACCTACAACCCCTGTTTAGCTCTGAGACAATTTGGGTATGCCCGAAGGGATGGCCCTTATGACATGTTGATTCCAGACTTGGTTTTTGACTTCGACAACGACGCTCGAGGACTTCGACAAAGGTTTATCCGAGCTTGGATAATGCCCAACAAAGTGGATAGTAAGACACTGGGACACAAGAATTCCATCCCCCTTGAGCCTTACCTCAAGTGGGTACGAACTCGCGCCCATAGTCTTATGATGCCTTACCCCCACATTCTCCCCGTGATCAAAGAGCTTGTTATGGAAGGAGAGGTTCCATACACCCTCCTACACCCTGACATGCCAACATCATTGGAAGATTTGCAAAAGAGTTGGATACAGCTCAAGGAAGAATGGAATACTTTTGAAGCCAGCTTCTACGCCAGTGAGAAGAAGGTTTTGGAGCTTACTCGTCGACTCCATGAAGAGCAGACTCTCAACACTTACATCGCACCAAAGAGGATGTGCAATGTCTTTTTTACATTAAGAATTTTGTAATATTTTGCCCATGGGGCATTTATGTACTAACAAATTTCTTCTTATTAATATGACGTGTGTTCTTTTTGTTTGCAACAACTTTGAATTTCTGAATCCTTGAATGCATTACATGAATACATATCATTCATCATATGCATAAACAGGTCTTCACACCAGGTTTCCTTATCTCTCTGCTGTTTATTTCAGCAAGATGGATATATAACAGACGGTCAAAGATCTACAAGCACAGAATTCGCAGTTCCAACAACTCCTCATGACCTTGGCAAAGGGTCAAGAGGGCCTTAAAGCACTGTTAGAGAAAGAAAAGGAAAAAGAAAAGAAGAAAAAGAAAAGAGCGGGTGTAGCTACTTTGGGGAGAAGGTTTGAGAACCAAGCTAGAAGGGTCCTCGATTTCCCCTCAACGTCTGATGAAGGGGTTGATAAAGGAAAGGGAGTTGCAATGCCCTCCGAGTCTGAAGCTGAAGAGGAAGAAGAAGAGGAGGAGGAAGATTACTCTGAGCAGCAGTATCCTCCTGCGGACGATAAGTATAAGAATTTGGAAGACCGGCTGGCAGCCATGGAGGTACAAAGGGTACCTGGGTTGGATTTCGAAGAACTAGGGTTGGTTACTGGGATCGTCATTCCACCCAAGTTCAAAGTGCCTACATTTGCTAAATACGACGGTTTGTCCTGTCCGAAGATGTATTTGCGGTCCTACGTTAGAAAGATCCAACCTCACTCTTCTGATAAGGATTTGTGGGTCCACTCTTTTCAAGATAGTTTGTCGGGTATGCAATTGGACTGGTTCTATCAACTTGAGAGATCTGATGTACATAACTGGGAGGATTTGGCTGCTGCTTTCTATCGACAATACCAATATAACGCAGATTTAGTGCCTACTCGTACTCAACTACAGAGTATGGGTATGGTCTCTAATGAAGGCTTTAAGGAGTATGCCCATAAGTGGCGGGATTTGGCTGGAAGGGTGCAGCCACCATTGTCGGATAGAAAGTTGGTTGATATGTTTTTGGGGACCCTGTCAGGTCCATTCTTTAATCACTTGATCGGGAGTTCATCTGCAGGATTCACCGAGCTAATTCTGACAGGTGAAAGGGTCGAAGCTAGCATTAATAGTGATAAATTTTAGAAGGATGCATTTGCTTCCGCCGCTATCAAGAAGACCTTCCCAGCCAAGAAGGAAATTTCTGCTGTTTACACCCAGAAAAATCAAGGAAGAATGGAGCGTCGACCAGCGGTGGGGGCTGTGATGATCCAGAACTCTTCAGCCGATCAAACTCGAAGCAGTCAACCCAGAGCTAACCAAACCAGGATGGAAAGGCCACAACGGTAATTCACTCGGATCAATATGACACCTGCTCAGGTTCTCTCTCATCTGTTAAAGTTAAACCTTACCAACTTGAAATAAGCGCCGAAAAACCCAAATACCTCTTCTCCCTATTATCATTCATATGCAAAGTGTGCCTATCATTCGGAAAGTGTGGGGCACGACACCAACAACTGTTGGGCCCTTAAAAACAAGATCCAAGATTTAATAGATGCTAAGGAGGTGGAGTTTGATGCTCCCGAGAAACCTAATGTGATATCCGCTCCTATGCCAAAACATGGTCATAATGTCCATGCTATTGTAGAAGATCTTCATGTTACTACCATTGATGACCTAATGACTCTGTTTCCAATGATCAAGATGAATCTGTTGAAAGCCGGGATTTTCCCAGGCTGTGAAAAAGATTGTTACATTTGTTCGACCTTGCAATTCGATTGTCCGCTATTAAAGCCAGGCATCCAATGCCTGATGAATACTCAAGAAATCCTCTTTAAGAAAACTCATGTTACTCCTGTTACTCCTGTTACTCCAATCAATGATGTTGTTATAATCACCATTTCGGACAATCTTTCCAATGTCTCCAAAAGACTTGTTAAGATTACACCCGATCCAAAGTGTGTACCGCTGAAGATTACTATGCCGGGGCCTATCCCATATAAGTCTAACAAGACGATACCGTGGAATTATGGAGGAGAGATCTTCTACCACGGTGTTAAGCAGATTGAATCAGTTGAAGAAAGCTCCGATGAAGAAACTCCTGACATAGGAAATATTGCAGGGACAAGTAAGATCACTTGTAGAGGAAGAATCTTCTTTCCAGAGATTGCTCCTCCAAGGGCAATCTTCGGACCCTCAAGTGCTCCTGTGCCTGTCAAGATGTCTGTGCGAAGTCCAGTGATTGAAGAAATTGTTACTCCCGAAGTTGTACCCACTGCTGTTACTGCTGATAAAGGTAAGGGGATCCAAGAAGCGCCCGTCAGGACGAGGGCTCAGACTTTGGTTGTCCCCGAGACCACCCAAAAGGAAATGGAGGAGATTTTAAAGATAATTAAGAAAAGCGGCTATGATGTCGCAGAGCAGCTGGGGCAAACCCCTTCAAAAATCTCTATGCTAGCTTTATGGCTCTGCTCCGAGGCTCATGCCAAAGCCTTGATCAAATTCCTGAAAAGACGGCACACGTGCCTCAAGAAACTTATGCGGATCAGTTTCAAGAGTATGTAGCTAGCCTTACAGCCGACAATGGTCTTGGCTTCTCTGACGCTGATCTAACATCTAAGGGAAGAAATCATAATGATGCGCTGCATGTTTCGGTAGAGTGCAGAGGGACCACACTTGCTCACGTTCTGGTTGATACCGGGTCATCTTTAAACATCCTACCAAAGAAAGCATTGGACAGACTAGACTGTGAAGGTTTGACCTTAAAGCCCAGTAATATCATTGTTAGAGCCTTCGACGGTTCTAAGCGGATGGTTCACGGAGATGTGGACATCCCAATTAAGGTGGGAACGGAAATTTTCAACTCTACATTTTATGTGATGGACATCCGTCCTTCATATTCATGCTTGTTGGGAAGGCCATGGATCCACAACGCTGGGGCAATCACTTCTTCTCTACACCAGATGCTCAAATACCCAGTCCAGGGTAAGATCATAACAGTTCATGGTGAGGAGGAGTATATGATAAGCCACCTTAACTCTTTCCGCTACGTGGAGTTAGATGGTGAATTCATAGAAACACCTTTCCAACACTTTGAAGAGGTTTCTCCTGAAGTTGTGGTAGCCAAAAAAATGACTGATGTGCCCATCATTACCAAACCTGTGTCCCGGATGTCATCCCTTAAAGATGTAGAGGCTGTAGTCAAGGAAGGAGGAAGCACAGTATGGGGTCAACTACCAGATTTTCCTTACAAGACCGATAAGTTCGGTTTGGGTTTCACTGCTGCGGGTCAGAAAGCCGTGCGTCACTCCCGGGCTGGAGGACCGCCATTGAAAATTACTCATCACGGAGTTCATGCTTTAGAGGATGATGAAGAATAAAGCAATTTTGAAGACTGGATCTTTCCAACTATTGAAGGAGGACTGAACAACTGAGAGGCGAAGGACTTCGTTCCCATTACTTTCATCAATCAGTAATTTATCTTTTGAACATTTCCTGTTTGGTCTGTAATAATTATTAAACAATTTGTACACTCTTTTCTCCTTATGCCTTACCCGGGGCATATAGGTCCATTTGTAAGGGTTTTGATTCTTCATTTTCATATGCCATTTTTAATGAATCATGAACCTTTTCATATATAAACTTTTGTGTTCATTTTCTTTCTTTTTATATTTTGTTTGTTTAAAGGTGGCTATCCCTTACACACACCCACACTCACAAAATGCAGGTACCCATCCACTCCGGATTCCATGGGTAACAATTCTGCTATGGCCTTCAGTGACTCTGAAGATCTGGTCAATCATGTCGAATACGAAGGTGATGAAGACTGTGAAGTGCCTGGAGAGTTGGATAGACTTTTTCAACAAGAAGAAAGGGTTATTCTGCCCCATGAAGAGTTGTTAGAGACTATCAATTTGGGAACAGAGGAAGATAGAAAAGAGGTTAAAGTGGGTGCCAACCTGGAGCCAAGTGTCAAAGAGCGCTTAGTTCAGCTGTTGAATGAATATGTTGAGATCTTTGCCTGGTCCTATGAAGACATGCCGGGACTTGATACAAATATTGTGGTTCACCGTCTCCCTACAAGAGAAGACTGTCCACCAATCAAGCAGAAAGTCCGCCGAGTGAGGCCCGACATGTCCGAAAAGATCAAAGCTGAAGTAATGAAGCAGTTCAATGCTGGCTTTCTTGCTGTTACTTCCTATCCATAATGGGTTGCTAACATTGTTCCCGTGCCTAAGATGGACGGCAAAGTCAGAATGTGTGTGGACTATAGAGACTTAAACAGGGCTAGCCCTAAGAATGACTTTCCACTACCGCACATTGACATCTTGGTTGACAATACAGCTCAACATAAGGTATTCTCTTTCATGGATGTATTTTAGAGATACAACCAGATCAAAATGGCCCCCGAAGACATGGAGAAAACCACCTTTGTTACACAGTGGGGTACCTTCTGCTATAAAGTGATGCCATTCGGATTGAAGAATGTCAGGGAAACCTATCAGCGAGCCATGGTAGCTTTGTTTCATGACATGATACATCATGAGATTGAAGTCTACGTAGACGACGTGATAGCCCGCTCACAGACAGAAGAAGAACACCTCGACCATCTGCAAAAGCTGTTTGTCAGGTTAAAGGAGTACAAGCTCAGACTGAACCCTAGCAAGTTCACTTTCGGAGTCAGGTCCGGTAAACTCTTGGGATTCATCATCAGTAACAAAGGCATCGAGAATGATCCTGCCAAAGTCAAAGCTATACAAGAAATGCCTGCCCCTCGCACTGAGAAGGAGGTCAGAGGTTTCTTGGGACGCCTAAACTACATTGCAAGGTTCATCTCTCACCTAACATCTACCTGAGAACCAATCTTCAAGCTGTTGAAGAAAGATCAGGTGGTTAAATGGAATGATGACTGTCAAGTTGCTTTCGATAAGATCAAGGAGTATCTGCTGGAACCTCCTATCTTGATGCCACCCGTCGAAGGAAAGCCTGTAATCATGTATCTGACTGTCTTAGATAATTTAATGGGGTGCGTACTGGGCCAACATGACGAGTCTGGCCGAAAAGAGCATGCCATTTATTACCTTAGCAAAAAGTTTACCGACTGTGAGACTCGCTACTCACTGCTCGAGAAAACTTGTTGCGCTTTGGTATGGGTTGCTCGCCGACTAAGGCAGTATATGTTGACACATACCACTTTGTTGATTTCTAAGATGGATTCGATCAAGTACATCTTCGAGAAGCCTGCTTTATCTGGAAGAATCGCTAGATGGCAGATGATCCTCACTGTGATCGGTGGGAATGAGAACTGACTGTTTTGGAATGCTGGTTCGCGTTTGCGTTTGTTTTCGCAAAATATCGTGGTAAGCAAGAGTCGCCACTGTCTTTTATTTTATCCAACAAGGAAAGGACAAAAGCACAGAAAAATTCCTTTTCGAGATATTTCTCGGGTTCGGGAGGTAGATTATAGAAAGGGAAGGTGTTAGCGCCCTTTCTATCCGTGGTTATCCACGGGCTCTTAGGTACTTGCTCGCTATGTTTTCAAAAGTTTGCTTTTCTTTGTGTTTGTGGGTTTTGAAAAGAGTTTTGTTTTTAAAGAGAGTGTAAGTGCGAAAAGTTTTGTTTTGTTTTTAAAAGGAGCAAGTACTTAAGAACATCTACCTACTCAAAAAGGAATTAGACTGTGTAAGTGTCCTTTAGACAATGCCATCCCACTATTGAGTAGTAGGTAGCATCGTCGTTGGAGTTTTCGGGTCAATTCGATTTAAGGGACGTGTGGTCACTAAAGCAATGTTAGGACGCCTTAGTGGTAACCCTAATGTCTTAGATCATTTTATCTGAGGCAACCGTTTCGAGGCAACTTATGATCTTTGGACAAGAGGACGACCTCTAAAACATCCTATACTTAATGACCACGTTCGAGGCAACCAAGTGAGGTGTACCCTAAGAGTGGCATGTGCGAGTGTATTGTTTTTCAGTTACATTATCTTTGTATATTTAGGTGTTCTACCGTTTGTTTTCAGATCTTGTCATGCAATCCTAGTTAGCATACATCTAAACAGTTAATATATGTATAGGAATTTAAAGTGCGGGAATTGTAAATCCTACGCTATTACAAGGCTTCGGGGAGGGGGATTATTTACATGTCCAAAATTGGGGGAATAAAGCAGTAAAGTGTAAAAGTCTTAGTTAAGCTATTACAAACCAGTAGGCAGTTACAATAAAATAAACGCGCGCGAATCTGAAAATAACCTCTAAAAATCCTAAGAATAAATCTTTTTGTTATTTTATTTTATTTTGGGAAAATGATCTAAATCTTCTTAATTTTAGTTTTGAGAAAATGTTAAGATAATTAAATGATTAATTAACAAAGTTAATTTAATAGAAAAGCTAGCCTAATGTTTTTGTAGTTTTTTTTAATTGATTTTATGTTGATTAAAAAAAAAGAAATAAAATAGTCAACACAAAGATGAAATCGAAGGAACATGCAGTAAATCAAGAAAGGTATAATTTTGGAGGCCTGGATCGAAAGAGGTGTGGGCTGTCTTTCGATCCAGTGAAGAGGCTTGATCGAAGGTGCATGAGGGGCTGCACTTTGGGGGTGTTCGATCTAGATATGTCATCCTTCGATCTGGGAACCCTGGATCTAGTTCGAAGCTAAGCTGCTAAGCTTCGAAGCTCTGAACAAGATTCTGAGAAGATATTTCCTGCAAAATGAGACAAATGTTAAAGATCCAGGGGGGACTTTACCCCCCCTGATTCGAATCTCCTCCCAATTCGAATCCTTCCTCAATTTGAATCTGCTGAATCTGGGCCTGTGTTTGTTTTATCCTGAGATTCAAAGGAGAAACTTAGATCGTGCCCCAGCAACGGCACGATCTCATCTTTGCGCTTCAGCTTACATGCAACATAATCAGTAATAACAAGAATACATATGCAATGTGTATTTAAATGTCATGAAGGTGCAATTTTGGTTTTGCAAACCCTTACCAATTAAAGATGTATGATATGTGGCTCTGGGTGTGGAGATGTTCGTTGAATGGATGCTTTGGCTTGGATTACTTATGAAAATACTGATAACCTTTGGTGGGTTTATGGGCAGCGTATCTCCAAATCCTCCCTGTCTCTTTCTCCTTTTTCCGTTTTTGTTCCTCTCGGCACTGTATGTTGGCCCTTGTATTTATAGGAGTATGATGGTCTAGTAACGGCAAGAGACAACTAATTAAACAGGCCTTTAAAGCCATGAGACAAGAATCAGACATATTAAAAGATTTCCTTTTTTGAAATATTCATGTCTCTTTGGAATCTTGAATGAACCTGGACACCTTTGATTTTCGAATGCCTCCAGGCCATGCTCTTCGATTGGTCTTGATTTGCCTCTTTCGAATGGATTTCTTATGTACTCTTCGAATGGGCATTCTGAATGCTTCTTCAAATGGACCTTTACATTTTCTTCGAATGAGTCATTTACATGTTCTTCGAATGAGCCTCTTGCCTGGTGTGCTGGCAAGTCGATGGGCCTTTTCCTTTATGAATCGAAACAAACTTGTAGGAGATTCTTGCCTCGTGAGTCGAAGGTAAGCCTGAAGTAGTTAACGCGTAGTCGAAGCATTGTGAAATTGACTTGATCGAAGGGGGGTCCAGCGCTCAATCGAAGACTTGCAGACCAAAGCTTGATCGAAGGGTTCCAAACACCTAATCGAAGCTTACTAATCAAAGCCTGGTCGAAGAGTGCCAAATGTCCAATTGAAGACTGGTGAGTCAAGCCTGTATCGAAGGATTTTGGATGCCCAATCGAAGACTTTTTCCCAGATGCCAATCGAAAGACACTTTGTTCATCTTCAAAAAACTTTATTTTCGTTAGGCAAGTGTTTGTGACCAACCATGTAAGGGAAGACCTTTGAAAACATGAGAGGGCAAATTTTGGGGTACAACAGTTGCCCCTGTTCAATTTTCTTAAACCTGAGGATATAGATTGGCTTTCGAGCATTTCGTGATCTGAAGGTGGAAGATAATTGAACACTAGAGTGCCCAGAAATTTGCACTCGCATGGTGTAGTATCAGCATTGTGACGTCGGGAATGGGCTTACAGATGCCATTTGGAGATTGTTGGTAGGAGGATGGGCTTATAGATGCCATCTGCAGGAGTGTCGATCGCATAAGAGATTCCTTAGAGAGAACTTGCATACATGTTGTTGTAGAAGATTCCGCTAGAGAAGTCTAACTTTGTTGAGATTTAGGAACCTGCCTGTACTTCAACTGAGAGAATGCTTCAGCTGAATTTTAAGAACCTGTTCATAATTCAATTGGGGGGAAACATCTTCATCAAGATCTAGGAACTGTCTCGTTCCCACCGGGAGTATACCGCTGAGGTTATAGAACTTGTCCACACTATGACGGAGGAGAACATCAAGATCTAGGAACTGACTCGTGCTCAATGGAGTATACCGTTGAGGTTATAGTACTCGTCCACACTATGACGGAGGAAAACATCAAGATCTAGGAACTGACTCATGCTCAATGGAGTAGACCGCTGAGGTTATAGTACTCATCCACGCTATGACGTAGGGAAACATCTTCATCAAGATCTAGGAATTGTCTCGTGCTCAATGGAGTATATCGTTGAAGTTATAGAACTTGTCCACACTATGACGGAGGAAAACATCAAGATCTATGAACTGTCTCGTGCTCAATGGAGTATACCGTTGAGGTTATAGAACTTGTCCACACTATGACGTAGGGAAACATCTTCATCAAGATCTAGGAACTGTCTTGTGCTCACCGGGAGTATACCGTTGAGGTTATAGAACTCGTCCACACTATGACGGAGGAAACTGTCGAGATTGAGAACCTTATCTGAAATTCAACCGATGATAATTCAATTGAGATTTAAGAACTGGTCAGATCTTCGACTAAGCTGAGAACTTAACTGCATTTTTCCTGAAAGGTAAAGGTCAGTCATATGCAATGCATGATATGGGTCAAGCAATGATGTTCTCAAAATAAATGAGATTGTATCCATATGATGTGTACATGCATGTATTATGATGTATGGAAGTGTGATGTTTTAGCTGGGAAAATAAATCCCGGAGCTACTGGAGAATAGAGTTGAGTTCTTCGTTTCCGCTGGGGATGATGAACGGAGATGATTGTGAGAATAAACCTGCAGGAGAAAAGAACTCTGTTGGGGAATAAACTTGATGAAGAGATTACTATGAGGGGAATTACTTTGTGGGGAAGAGATGTTCTACTGAAGATTTTAACGATAAACTCCGCTGGGGATTCTGTTGATAAGCTCTGTTGGGGATTTTAATGATGAACTCTACTGGGGATAGAAAGAACTTTGCTGGGGATGATGATTCAACTCCGTTGGGGAAGCTTTTCAGACTGTGCTGGGAAACGGCTCCACTAGGGGTATCTTGTATTTCGTCGGGGAACATTCTTATACTCCGTGGAGGAATTTTAAGACTGTCGGAGATACTTTTATACTTGCTGGAGAATATTCTTATACTCCGTTGGGGAATATTAAGACCTCCTGGGGATACCAAGCTTTTTTAGGGCTGATGGTAGACTAAACTCTGCTTGGGGAGAGTATTACTGATTTGTACATAGCTGCAAGCCTCGGATGAGAAATCTATCCCTTTTACTCTACGGGGAGTGACAGTATCTTGGTCATATTCCTCAGCTGAACCTACCTTGGTACCTTGGTGGACAGAGCAACTAGACCGCTCGGACAATTCTTATTGCCCCTATTTCTGATATTATCAGTAATTCGTCCTTTGTTTCGCATGTAAATTTTTATGAGCAGCAATTAGTGTCAAATGCATATATCAAAAATGAACATTGGACGTTCTTTGCAAAACAAAACAGATAAAGGAAAAACAATTTGAAATTTGTCTGAAAATGAATTTGTATTGATTTTGAATTTTTCCTGTAAATAGGCGCTTTTGTACAAGAGGCTGACGTCCTAGTAAGAGAACGCCGCCGAACAAATAGGATTTATACAATTTGTGAAAAGAAAACAAAACAGCTATGTGAATAATCCCACTGGGTTCCAACTCTGCTATTGCCTTTATATCTTCAAGCATCTCATCACTTTGTTGCTTAGTTGAAGATGAAACTGATTGATTAGTGTTGTCTGAGCTTGATAGTTGATACCGAAGTCTGGATGCAAGGTGATCCAATGAGACATAGTATTACGCTTTAATCCCTAAATTTTGCCTGGACCTCCCTTTCGGGTTTTCAGTCCACCGGGATACTCATTTTTGCCCAAGCCGCCTTCTCAGGTTTTTGACTTGCCGAGTGTACAGTTTTTTATTTTCATCCTTTATTTTTACCCGAACCCTTTTGGTTCGCCGGGAAGCCCTTATTTTTGCCTAGGCTAGTCAACCTAGCGGGTCTTTGATTATGCGTAGTATCTTTTCACTATGTCTGCATTGACGGGGTGATGAAGGTCGTCATCATCCATGGTGGTTAGAATCATAGCTCCTCCTGAGAAGATGTTCTTAACCACAAATGGCCCTTCGTAAGTAGGGGTCCATTTGCCCCTGGGATCACCTTGAGGTAGAATAATGCGTTTGATTACCAGATCCCCAAATTGATACTCTTGTCGTCTGACTTTCTTGTTAAATGCCTTGATCATCCGTTTTTGGTACGTCTGACCATGACAAATAGCAGTAAGTCTTTTTTCATCGATTAGGTTCAGTTGATCAAGCCGGGTCTGGATCCAGTCGTCTTCGCTCAAATCTGCATCTTTCATGATCCGAAGAGAGGGTATCTGAACTTCAATAGGCAAAACTGCTTCCATGCCATAAACCAAGGAATAGGGAGTTGCCCCTGTTGACGTCCATGCTGAGGTACGGTACCCATGAAGAGAAAATGGTAACATCTCGTGCTCGTCTTTGTAGGTCACTGTCATCTTCTGCACAATCTTTTTAATGTTCTTATTAGCCGCTTCGACAGCCCCATTCATCTTCGGCCGGTAGGGAGAAGAGTTGTGGTGCTGTATCTTGAATTGCTCGCAGAGCTCAGTGATCATCTTGTTGTTAAGATTGGTACCATTGTCCGTAATGATCCTCTTTGGTACACCATATTGATAGATCAGGTTGTGCTAAATGAACCGTGCCACGATGTTCTTGGTTACGGTAGCAAAGGAAGCTGCTTCAACCCACTTCGTAAAGTAATCAATCGCTACCAGGATGAAATGATGCCCGTTGGATGCCGTAGGTCTGATCTCGCCAATCATATAAATGCCCCACATTGCAAAAGGCCAAGGCGCTGTCAAAACATTCAGAGGAACTGGAGGTATGTGCACCTTATCAGCATAGACCTGGCACTTGTGACATGTCCGAGAATGCTGATAACAGTCGGCCTCCATTGTGGACCAGTAATACCCTGCCCGGAGGATTTTCTTTGCCATGGTATGTCCACTGGAATGAGTTCCGAAGGTACCTTCATGCAGCTCTATCATGATTCTTTCTGCTTCAATCTTATCCACACAACGCAGTAAGGTTGAATCATGGTTACGTTTGTAAAGAATGCCATTGGTGATGAAGAACTTTGCCGCGAACCTTCTCAGAAATTTCTTGTCATTAACAGATGCACCCTCGGGGTATTCTTGAGCTTCAAGGTATCTTTTTATTTCGTGATACCAGGGCTTTTCTGTTACCTCTTCAATCTTAAGATCACAGCAATGTGCAGGTTCATCCAATTTCCAAATAATGATCCGGGGGGCCTCGTTGTCCCATTTGACTTTGAACATAGAAGACATTGTAGCTAACGCGTCCGCCAACTGATTCTCCTCTCTTGGGAAGTGTTCAAAAGTTATCTCCTCGAAGTGGGGAAGCAACGTCAACACATACTCCTTGTAAGGAATAAGATTTGGGTGTTTCGTATCCCACTCGCCTTTGATCTGACTGATCACGAGAGCGGAATCTCCGAAGACACTCAGAAACTTAATCCTTAGGTCAATTGCAGCTCGAAGACCCATAATGCATGCTTCATACTCCGCCATGTTATTGGTGCAGTTGAAACATAGTCGGGCGGTAAATGGAGTATGAGAGCCTTTAGGAGATATGATCACAGCGCCAATGCCATTACCCAAAGCGTTCGAAGCTCCATCAAAGTACATAGACCATCGGGATCCTTCCTCAGGTCCTTCATTCGGTCCAGGTGTCTCACAATCAGTCACTACCATAATATTCTCGTCTGGAAATTCAAAGTTCATGGACTGGTAATCATCCACTGCCTGATGTGCCAAATGGTCTGCCAATACACTTCCCTTGATTGCTTTTTGAGTCGTGTACTGGATGTCATACTCAGTTAAGATCATCTTCCATCTTGCTATTCTTCCGGACAAGGTGGGCTTTTCGAAGATATACTTGATTGGATCCATCTTTGAAATCAACAGGGTAGTGTGAGTCAACATATACTGTCTCAGTCGGCGAGCAACCCATGCCAAAGCGCAACAAGTTTTCTCAAGCAGTGAGTATCGGGTCTCACAGTCGGTAAACTTTTTGCTAAGGTAATAAATAGCATACTCTTTTCGGCCAAACTCGTCATGCTGCCCCAGCACACACCCCATTGAGTTATCGAGCACTGTCAAGTATAAAATCAAAGGTCTCCCTTCAACTGGTGGCATAAGAATAGGTGGCTCCTGGAGGTACTCTTTAATTCTTTCGAAAGCAGCCTGACATTCATCGTTCCAACAAACCACTTGATCTTTCTTCAGTAACTTGAAGATTGGCTCACAAGTAGAAGTTAGGTGCGAGATGAATCGGGCAATATAGTTCAGTCGTCCTAGAAAGCCTCTGACCTCCTTCTCTGTCTTGGGAGCTGACATCTCCTGTATAGCTTTCACTTTAGCAGGGTCCACTTGAATACCTTTTTCGCTCACGACGAAACCTAATAGCTTACTAGATCTCACCCTGAAGGTGCACTTGTTCGGGTTCAATCTCAGCTTGTACAACTTTAGCCTGTCAAACAGCTTTTGTAGATGGTCAAGGTGTTCCTCCTCAGTTTGGGACCTTGCAATCATATCTTCGACGTATACTTCAATCTCATGATGGATCATGTCATGAAACAAAGCAACCATGGCACGTTGATACGTTGCCCCAGCATTTTTCAACCCAAAAGGCATGACCTTGTAGCAAAAGGTACCCCACTGAGTAACAAAAGTGGTCTTCTCCATGTCTTCGGGAGCCATCTTTATCTGATTATAATCGGAGAAACCGTCCATAAAGGAGAAGACCTTGTGCTGAGCAGTATTGTCAACCAGCACGTCGATGTGAGGTAGAGGGAAGTCATCCTTAGGGCTTACCCTGTTCAAATCCCTGTAGTCAACACACATTCGGACCTTACCATCCTTCTTCGGTACCGGAACCACATTGGCAACCCACTGATGGTAAGAAGTTACTGTTAGAAAACCGGCGTCAAACTGTTTCATAACTTCGGCCTTGATTTTCCCAGACATCTCTGGACGCATACGGCGAACCTTCTGTTTTACCGGAGGACAGTCTTCCTTGGTAGGCAGGGGATGAACCACAATGTCGGTATCCAACCCAGGAATATCTTTGTAAGACCAGGCAAAGATCTCCATGTAGTCATGCAGCATCTGAATCAACCGTTGTTTCACACTAAGCTTCAGATTTGCACCAATCCTGATTTCCTTTTTGTCTGTCTCAGTACCCAGATTCACTGTTTCCACTAGCTCTTCATGTGGCTGAATGGCCCTCTCTTCCTGGAGTAGCAGTCTTGCAAGTTCACCAGGCACGTCGCAATCATCTTCACCTTTGTCTTCGGCTAAGTTGATCGGATTTTCGAAGTCATAACTGGCAGTAGCAGAGTCGTTACCAGTGAGATCCAGAATGGATTGAGACTTGTATATGTGAGTGTGTGTAAAATAGCTGTTTTGCAATATATAATAAAGAAAAACAAAGAGCGCAAGATTTGAAATGCAAAAACTTCCAATGCTTTTATTAATGATATATGAAAATGGCACACAAAAGCCCTCACAAATGAAGCCACGGTGCTCCGGGTAAGACACCGGGCCATAAAGTTTCATAATATTGTCTGTTACAAATTCAAAACAAAAAGCTTTATTACTGAGTAACAAAAGTAACAGGGATGAAATCCTTTGCTGTCCAGTTGCTTGGTCCACCGTTGGTCGTAGGATAGATCCAGCTGTCGAATTCAGACTCCTCCACGTCATCTTCGATGGCATTTACTCCCGAGTTGCTGATGAACACAGGAGGTCTTCCAATCCTTGCACTTCGAACAGCCCTTTGAGCTTCTGCAGTGAAACCCAAACCAAACTTTTTAGTCTTCTGAGTGAAATCAGGAAGTCGGTCCCAGTTTGCATACTCACCCTTCTCGATAACAACCTGGGCATCATTTAAGGAAGCCATCTTCATAGGAGAATCTTCAATCACAATCTCAGCTGATGCCAGTGTCTGAGGAACCTCTTCAAAGTGTTGAAATGGGGTCTCAATGAACTCCCCATCCATCTCTACGTACCGAAACGAGTTGAGGTGGCTGACCATGTACTCCTCCTCCCCTTGAACTGTCACAATCTTGCCTCTAACCGGGTACTTCAACTTCTGGTGGAGCGTTGAGATTACGGCTCCAGCTTTGTGGATCCATGGACGACCCAGCAAACAAGAATAGGATGGCCGAATGTCCATCACGTAGAATGTAGAATTGAAGACCTGAGAACCAACTTTAATTGGAATATCAACCTCACCATGCACCATCCTTTTAGACCCATCAAAGGCCCGGACAACAATGTTACTTGGCTTCAGCTCCAACCCTTCGCAATCCAACCTGTCTAGAACTTTCTTGGGCAAGACGTTCAACGAGGAACCAGTGTCAACCAATACATGTGCAAGAGTAGTGCCCCTGCATTCAATGGAGACATGCAGGGCATCATTGTGGTTCTTCCCTTTAACAGTCAAATCAGCATCGGAGAATCCCAAACCATTATCAGTGGTTAAATTGGCCACACAGTCGGTAAACTGATCAGCTGACATCTCTTGTGGCACGTGGGCAGACTTCAGGAAGGTAATCAGAGCCTTGGCATGGGCCTCTGAACACAACAATAGTGACAACATAGAAATCTTGGATGGGGTTTGCCCCAGCTGCTCAACTACATTATAATCACTCTTCTTAATAATCTTTAGAATCTCTTCTATCTCTTGTTTGGAAGCTTCAACAGTGATGGTCTTCGGTGCCTCCGTCTGGGCAGGCACATCAGTGGCGATCCCTTTTCCCCGAGCGTTAGGTGACTCGGAGATAGGGGTAACGATAGGAACTTGATCAGGAATGGCAGTAGGTACACTTGCTGGTGTAATGACAACAGGTCTTCGGACAGTTGGTGGGGCAATATCAGGTGAGAAAAGTCTACCGCTGCGGGTGACTTTAGCAGGTCCAGTAATGTTGCTGACGCCGGTATCAGCATAAAACTCTTGCTTAACTCCAAGAACATAAACATATGCCCCATAGTGCCAAGGGACAGCTTTGTTAGAGGTGTAGGGGATGGGCCCCGGAACAGTGATAATTACGGGTGCGATCTTCAGAACAGATGTAATTCTAACAGGCGTCCTCGATGGAGCCTTGGAAGAATTACCGAAAATGGTAATGATGGCAACTTCTTCAGAATGAACGGATGGAACAGCAGTCTTCTCAAACAGAATCTCTTTACTATCCATCAGGTTTTGGATACCTGACTTCAAGAATGGGCAACCAGTAGGTAAAACAGAACACATATGGCAACCTTCGCCACAACCCGGAAATAAACCGACTAGCAACAGGTTCTTCTTGACAGTCATCAGAGGGGTAATAATATCATCCACAGACACTACAAACAAGTCTTCCTCTACAGCATTTACTCCATGTTTGGGCATGGGAGCAGTCATAACATTAGGCCTCTCGTGTGCCTCGAACTCAATCTCCTTTGCATCAATTAAGTCTTGCACCTTGTTCTTCAAAACCCAACAATCGTCCGTATTATGCCCCGGGCTATCAGAGTGAAAAGCACAGCGGGCATTAGGGTTATACCTCAGTGATGTGGTATTTGGAATTTTCGGAGCTTCCTTTAGAATTACCAGATTGGTCTTCAGCAACTGGGGCAGAATCTGAGACAAAGTCATGCTGAGACGAGTAAATTGCCTTCGAGGTCTCTCGTCCTTCTGTTGATTGTTGTGCTGAGAGGCACCAGCAGGTTTTGAAATAATAACCGCATTGACAACTTGGCGGTGTTCAGGTCTATTTTGTCTTCTCGAACTGTAGATAGCACTGGACTCTTTCTTAAACGGCTTCTTCTCAGTGCTAGATGAGGCACCCTTCTGTATCTTTCCAGCCTTAATACCAGCTTTAATCCTTTCACCAGTCAAAATAAGATCTATAAACCCAGCAGAAGAGCTTCCAATCAGATGGTTAAAGAACGGACCTGACAGGGTCCCCAGAAACATGTCAACAAGCTCACGATCAGCCAAAGGTGGTTGCACCCTTCCAGCAAGGTCTCTCCACTTTTAAGCATACTCTTTAAATCCTTCACCCGCTCCTATTGACATACCCTGGAGTTGGGTACGCGTAGGAGCGAGGTCGGAGTTATATTGATACTGCCTATAGAATGCGGTAGCCAAATCTTCCCAGCTACGGATACTGGCTTCGTCCAACTGATAGAACCACTCAAGTTGAGTCCCTGCGAGACTGTCTTGAAAGAAATGGATCCATAAGTTCTTATCAGCAGTGTAAGGCTGGATCTTCCTCACATATGACCGGAGGTGCAGCTTTGGACAGGAAGCTCCGTCATACTTGGCAAAGGCAGGTGCCTTGAATTTATGGGGAATCACCACCCCAGATGATAGACCCAGATCTCCGAAGTCCAGACCGGGCACCTTCTGTATTTCCATAATGCTCAAACGGTCTTCCAGCTGTTTGTACTTATCCTCAGTAGGAGGATACTATTCTTTATCATAGTCCGTCTCGTTGTCGGAGACCATAGGGCTAGGAGCCCTCCTTTCTTGTGGACTATCTTTCCCTCCAGATGTGGTGGTCAGATCAACTTCATTCTGCAGCCCGTTTCCAAACCTGCGTCCAGTATTGAACAGGATGGTCCTCTTCTTCTTCTTCTTCCTCTCTTTCAGAATCAGGGTCTTCAAGTCCTGCTGACCCTTAGCTAGGCTCATGACCAACTCTTGAAATTGGGCATTCTGGGCCTGGAGGGCCTTGATAGCTTGCTCAGTGGAAGGTTCAGTAGACATGATGATTGCTGAAATAAACAGTGAAGAAGATAAGAGACCTGTAAAAGGGTACCTGTTTATGAAGTGCATAAGATGAAATGCGTATGATTTATGATTTCAAAGACAATCGGGATTCAAATTTGTAAACAAGAAAGGAAACACACTTTATTAGATTTAACTTCAGAATTTAAATTGTTCAACAAATTGCCCTTAGGCGTTACAAGAATGGAAATACTGAAAAGTAAATAAAAATTGTAAAAGAAATCATCAAAGGTCCATCAATGCTTCCATGGTCTCTTCTTCTCAGTGCGGACATAATCATTCAGGATCCTCTCATTTTCCAGTTGCTTAGTCAGCTTCTGGATCTTTTGTTCTTGTTCATTGAACCTCTCCCGATAAGAATCTCGTTCTTCCCGCAGTTGCATCCAAGACTCTTCAGTGTGCCAATATCAGTGGGCATATGAGGATGGAGAATAGTTGGAGGAACCCAGTCTTTATCATCAATTTCAAGAGTAACAAGCCTGACAGCTTCATATGGCGTACCTAACTTCTGGGCACGGATGCGGACCCATCTGAGATATGGCTCCATTGACCGAGAAGTCTTTGGTCCCAACTCATGTGGGTCAGATTGGTGAACTCTATCCCAAGCCCTGATGAATCTACGACGCAGCTCGTCACTGTCTCCCTGAAAATCAAAGATGATATGAGGCATCAACATCTCATGAGGCCCTTCTCTTCTGGCTCTTCCAAACTGACGGAGAGCTAAACATGGGTTATAAGAAATTCCTCCCTGGGTTTCGATCAATGGAACATTAGGATACTCTCCATAATGATCAATGACAGTCACCTCATCCAAGCCTTTGAGAGTCCAGATAATGTCATTATTGGTAAGAGACATTACCCTATAAGTCCGGCTCATTCCTTCTTTGTTTTTCAGTACGGACTTAGGGAGGTGCGAAATAAACCACCTCGACAATAAAGGAGCACATCACATCAAAGTTCCCCACTTTCGGGCAGTACGAGCATAGAGCTGATGAAGGATATCACCCAAGAGAGTGGGTATAGGGTTCCGAGAGATGAAGATCTTTATGGCATTAACATCAACAAAAGTGTCAGGATTTGGAAACAATACCAGACCATAAATCAAGAGAGCCAGAATGTCCTCGTATGCCTTGAAGTCTAAGCCATCCCAGAAGTAATTAGCTTTGTCAACCAGAAACTTAGCCAAAAAACCCTTAGCTCCACTTCTAGTCTCCTAGTTAGCCATTACCTCTTCTTTGGTCAAGTGAAAGGATGCAGCAATTTCTTCGGGCTTGAGAGTCTTTTCCCAACCAGTAAATGGAGTCTGCTCCAAAACAGAGATACCAAGCAACTCAGAGAATTCTTCCAGGGTAGGGACCAGCTGGAAGTCTTGAAAGGTGAAGCAATGGTATAGTGGATCATAAAATTGGACCAAAACGCTCATCATTTGTTCGTCCAATTTTGAGGTGACTAAACTGAGAAGAGAACCATGCCTCCTGATGAAGGAAGTAGTGTCTGGAATCCTGACAACCAACTCTTTAAGCAAAGTAGGTACTTGAACGAAGTTGATCCGGATAGTATTCCTACGCATGGGCATCATGATGTCCTACAAAACAGAGCAAAGATGAAACCCTCTTGTCTTTGAAATAGGTTAGTCCTTGTGCGAGATGTATGCAATGTTATGATGTTATGATGCCATGGTAAAGGCACACCACAAGTATTCACAAAAGGCAAACATGGTAAAGGCACACAAGTCACGCAAAAGAGCCCTTAGATTTCAGGCTGGCATGAAGCTTAGGTACTACCCTCTTTCAGTTTCAGTTGGTTAAGACCTGTCCTAAAAAATAGTAACCGGGTTCTAGAGGATCTCAATATCACTGAATACCCTCAATCGGTCATAATTCCAGTTTATCAACCTTTTCTTGCGGCCGGAATCATCGCGAGAGTTTAGTCTCAATGAGTGTAGCATACTGCTACTGTTCTATGGCCAAGTTGGTCAATTTAAGGTTCTAAGGTCAGTTGGTGCTTAATGACTCCTTAGAAGATCCATATTCTCCTCGTTCCAACACAAGGGATATCGGTACAGACCAAGGTGTCATACCAACGTAGCTACTGCTTCATCCATGTCGGTCTATGCCGGACAGATCCCTCCAGTTTATTGCTACTTACCTAAAGAGTATCCCCAGATCCGGGTTAGGATCTATAGAACTCCGATACAAGACCACAAAATTAAAGCATACAAAGCATACAATTGAAAACACAAGTGATCTAATCCTAAGGTACACCTCACTTATAATATTTCCCCAGCAGAGTCGCCAGTTCTGTGATCGGTGGGAATGAGAACTGACTGTTTTGGAATGCTGGTTCACGTTTGCGTTTGTTTTTGCAAAATGTCGCGGTAAGCAAGAGTCGCCACCATCTTTTATTTTATCCAACAAGGAAAGGACAAAAGCACAGAAAAATTCCTTTTCGAGATATTTCTCGGGTTCGGGAGGTAGGTTATAGAAAGGGAAGGTGTTAGCACCCTTTCTATCCGTGGTTATCCATGGGCTCTTAGGTACTTGCTCACTATGTTTTCAAATGTTTGCTTTTCTTTGTGTTTGTGGGTTTTGAAAAGAGTTTTGTTTTTGAAGAGAGTGTAAGTGCGAAAAGTTTTGTTTTGTTTTAAAAGGAGCAAGTACTTAAGAACATCTACCTACTCAAAAAGGAATTAGACTGTGTAAGTGCCTTTAGACAATGCCATCCCACTATTGAGGAGTAGGTATCATCGTCGTTGGAGTTTTCGGGTCAATTCGATTTAAGGGACGTGTGGTCACTAAAGCAATGTTAGGACGCCTTAGTGGTAACCCTAATGTCTTAGATCATTTTATCCGAGGCAGCCGTTTCGAGGCAACTTATGATCTTTGGACAAGAGGACGACCTCTAAAACATCCTATACTTAATGACCACGTTCGAGGCAACCAAGTGAGGTGTACCCTAAGAGTGACATGTGCGAGTGTATTGTTTTTCAGTTACATTATCTTTGTATATTTAGGTGTTCTACCGTTTGTTTTCAGATCTTGTCATGCAATCCTAGTTAGCATACATCTAAACAGTTAATATATGTATAGGAATTTAAAGTGCGGGAATTGTAAATCCTACGCTATTACAAGGCTTCGGGGAGGGGGATTATTTACATGTCCAAAATTGGGGGAATAAAGCAGTAAAGTGTAAAAGTCTTAGTTAAGCTATTACAAACCAGTAGGCAGTTACAATAAAATAAACGCGCGCGAATCTGAAAATAACCTCTAAAAATCCTAAGAATAAATCTTTTTGTTGTTTTATTTTATTTTGGGAAAATGATCTAAATCTTCTTAATTTTAGTTTTGAGAAAATGTTAAGATAATTAAATGATTAATTAACAAAGTTAATTTAATAGAAAAGCTAGCCTAATGTTTTTGTGGTTTTTTTTAATTGATTTTATGTTGATTAAAAAAAAGAAATAAAATAGTCAAAACAAAGATGAAATCGAAGGAACAGGCAGTAAATCAAGAAAGGTATAATTCTGGAGGCCTGGATCGAAAGAGGTGTGGGCTGTCTTTCGATCCATTGAAGAGGCTTGATCGAAGGTGCATGAGGGGCTTCACTTTGGGGGTGTTCGATCTGGATATGTCATCCTTCGATCTGGGAACCCTGGATCCAGTTCGAAGTTAAGCTGCTAAGCTTCGAAGCTCTGAACAAGATTCTGAGAAGATATTTCCTGCAAAACGAGACAAATGTTAAAGATCCAGGGGGGACTTTACCCCCCTGATTCGAATCTCCTCCCAATTTGAATCCTTCCTCAGTTTGAATCTGTTGAATCTGGGCCTGGGTTTGTTTTATCCTGAGATTCGAAGGAGAAATTTAGATTGGGCCCCAGCAATGGCATGATCTCATCTTTGCGCTTCAGCTTACATGCAACATAATTAGTAATAACAAGAATACATATGCAATGTGTATTTAAATGTCATGAAGGTGCAATTTTGGTTTTGCAAACCCTTAGCAATTAAAGATGTATGATCTGTGGCTCTGGGTGTGGAGATGTTCGCTGAATGGATGCTTTGGCTTGGATTACTTATGAAAATGCTGATAACCTTTGGTGGGTTTGTGGGCAGCGTATCTCCAAATCTCCCTGTCTCTTTCTCCTTTTTCCGTTTTTGTTCCCCTCGGCACTGTATGTTGGCCCTTGTATTTATAGGAGTATGATGGTCTAGTAACGGCAAGAGACAACCAATTAAACAGACCTTTAAAGCCATGAGACAAGAATCAGACATATTAAAAGATTTCCTTTTTTGAAATATTCATGTCTCTTTGGAATCTTGAATGAACCTGGACACCTTTGATTTTCAAATGCCTCCAGGCCATGCTCTTCGATTGGTCTTGATTTGCCTCTTTCGAATGGATTTCTTATGTACTCTTCGAATGGGAATTCTGAATGCTTCTTCAAATGGACCTTTACATGTTCTTCGAATGAGTCATTTACATTTTATTCGAATGAGCCTCTTGCCTGGTGTGCTGGCAAGTCAAGGGGCCTTTTCCTTTATGAATCGAGACAAACTTGTAGGAGATTCTTGCCTCGTGAGTCGAAGGTAAGCCTGAAGTAGTTAACGCATAGTCGAAGCATTGTGAAATTGACTTGATCGAAGGGGGGTCCAACGCTCAATTGAAGTCTTGTAGACCAAAGCTTGATCGAAGGGTTCCAAACACCTAATCGAAGCTTACTAATCAAAGCCTGATCGAAGAGTGCCAAATGCCCAATCGAAGACTGGTGAGTCAAGCCTGTATCGAAGGATTTTGGATGCCCAATCGAAGACTTTTTCCCAGATGCCAATCGAAAGACACTTTGTTCATCTTCAAAAAACTTTATTTTTGTTAGGCAAGTGTTTGTGACCAACCATGTAAGGGAAGACCTTTGAAAACATGAGAGGGAAAATTTTGGGGTACAACACTCACCGAATATGATATACAGTACACAACCCAAAAATCCATAAAGGGGAGTGTGCTAGTCGATCATCTGGCCCATCAAGCTTTCAAAGATTACCAATCCATGAGGTTTGACTTTCCCAATGAGGATATCATGACATTGGAGAACATTGAAGGTAACGGACCGTGTGACGGACCTGAACAAGGATCCCAATGGACTTTGTACTTTGATGGTGCCTCCAATGCACTTGGAAATGGTATCGGTGCGATACTTATCTCTCCAGAAGGTTACCATACACCTTTCACTGCTAGACTCTGCTTCAGCTGCACCAACAACATGGCCGAGTATGAAGCTCGTATCTTTGGTCTCAAGGTTGCTATTGACTTGGGAATCAAATCTTTGATTGTATTTGGGGACTCAGCTTTGGTTATCAGTCAAATCAAAGGAGAGTGAGATACTAAGCACCCTAACCTCATCCCTTACAAAGAACATGTCTTGACATTGTTACCACATTTGGAGCAGATTGCCTTCGAGCACTTCCCGCGAGAAGAGAATCAGCTAGCAGATGTGCTAGCTACAATGTCATCCATGTTTAAACTTTATTGGGATAATGAGGCACCTCAAATCACCATTGAACGAATGGACGAACCTGCACATTGTCACGAGATTAATACCGAAGAAGTGGTGGACCGACCTTGGTTTCATGATGTCAAAAGGTATCTCGAAGCACAAGAATACCCTGAAGGAGCTTCAGTCAACGGCAAAAAGTTCTTAAGGAGGTTCGCTGCCAAATTCTTTATGAGCAATGGTATCCTATACAAGCGCAATCTTGATTGTGTCCTACTCCGTTGTGTGGACAAGGTTGAAGCTGAGCAGATCATGGTTGAACTACATGATGGCACCTTTGGCACCCACTCAAGTGGTCAAATGATGGCTAAGAAGATTCTATGGGCAGGTTACTACTGGTCTACCATGGAAGCTGATTGTCATCAATATTCCCATACTTGTCACAAATGCCAAATCTATGCTGACAAGGTACATATTCCTCCAGTTCCTCTCAATGTCTTAACAGCTCCTTGGCCATTCGCGATGTGGGGAATCGACATGATTGGAGAGATCAAGCCTACAGCATCTAATGGACACTGCTTCATCCTGGTGGCCATTGATTACTTTACCAAGTGGGTCGAAGCAGCTTCCTTCGCCTTCGTCACAAAGAATGTGGTTGCCCGCTTCATCAAGCAGAACCTCATATGCCGGTATGGTATCCCCGACAGGATCATCACTGACAATGGTACAAATTTGAACAATACTATGATCACCGCTCTGTGCGAGCAGTTCAAGATTCAACATCACAATTCATCTCCCTATCGGCCTAAGATGAACGGTGTTGTCGAAGCTGCGAACAAAAATATCAAAAAGATCATTCAAAAGATGACAGTCACCTACAAGGACTGGCATGAGATGTTACCGTTTGCTCTGCATGGGTACCGTACCACGGCACGCACTTCAACTGAGGCAACCCCATTTTCTTTGGTATATGGCATGGAAGTTGTTTTACCTATGGAAGTTCAAATTCCTTCCTTGAGAATCATGAAGGATGCTGGTTTGAGTGAAAACGATTGGATTCAGACCGACTTGATCAACTTAACTTGATTGACGAGAAGCGACTTACTACTGTTTGCCATGGTCAGGCGTATCAGAAACGTATGATCAAGGCCTTCAACAAGAAAGTCAAGAGACAAATATATTAAGTCGGGGACCTTGTAATCAAGCGAATCATCTTTCCGCAAAGCGATCCCAGGGGCAAATGGACCCCAACTTACGAAGGACCATTTGTGATCAAAAACATCTTTTCTGGTGGGGTAATGATTCTGACCACCATGGATGGCGATGACCTATCGCACCCTGCAAACGCAGACATAGTCAAAAGATACTACGCATAAACGACCCGACAAGTTGAAAACCCGAAAGGGCGACTTGGGCAAAAATGGGCATCCCGGTGAACCGAAAACCCGAAAGGGCAATTTAGGCAAAAAATTAGGGATAAAAAAATCTGTACACCCGGCAAGTTGAAAACCCGAAAGGGAGACCTAGGCAAAAAAGGGTTTCCCGGTGGATCGAAAACCCGAAAGGGCGGTCCAGGCAAAAGTTAGGGAATTAAAGCGTATGACTATGTCTCGTCGGATCACTTTAAAGAAAATCTCTTCACAGACAAGCTCCGGGATTCTGATCAACCTAATCAACGTCGAACGAAGCAACGAATGGAAAAGATACTCAGAGTTGCGAAGGCTATAGCAGAATGGGAACCCCATGGAATTGTTACACATAGCCATCTTCCTTTGTATAAATTTTTTCTCATTTTTATGACAACATTCTCTTACTAGGATGTCTGTCTCCTTTGTACAAAATACTTACACAAAGTTAATATAAAGATACTTCAAAGTGCAGAAATTTGTTTGCCTTTTCTTTCTTTTTACACTTGTGTTTTATTTGAAAACGTCCAATGATTTATTAAATGAGCATATGCATTTGAATATAATCACTACTTACAAATAAAACAAAATGAGAAAGGATAATTACTAATAGGTTGAAAGTATAGGAAAATGTCTTTGGGCTATTCCAGAGGAAATCCCCTGCAGTACATCATCCAGATCCCCAACAGAGTTGAAGCTTTGAAATACATATCCCCAGCGGAGTTAAGTTTCAAAAATCCCCATCAGAACTAAGTTTCCAAACTCCCAATCCCTAGTGGAGCCAGAAAACTTTGAACTGCAAATCCTCAGCGAAGATAAAACTTTCTTCCCCAACGGAGTCCAAAACTTTAACCTTTAAACCCCGGTGGAGTACCATCCATTTTCCTCCAAATTCCCCAGTAGATTGGCATACAATCCAAGCCCTTGAGAACTCTTCAACAGAATAAACATTCTCTCCACAAAGTTATTTCCCGGCAGAACGAAGATTCTCATTCTCATTTCTCCAGTTGAAGCCTCCCAGGTTTTAATTCCCCAGTAGATATCGTCAGAGTTTTCCTTATTTCCCAGGAAAGTCATGAAGGATTCTCACATCCCCACAAGTCACCAAGGATTTATTTTCCCCGGCAGCAGTCAAAGATTTCATTATCTCCAGCTATCAAGGATTTATTTTCCTCAGCAAGACAGATAATCAGCTTACATGCGCATCTGTTACATTCATATATCATAAACATTGATAAAGCACATTTTATGGCATCATACATGTCATGCAACATAACTTTGTGTTTTAGCTAATATTTTACCTTTTCAGGATAAGATTAAAAGCTACCTTTAACAAATGTTCAAAGATTTCAGATACAGTACAGGTACACCCCAGACACGGCGGTCATTCTACTACTCACTCATATCTCTTATTCAGATACAGTATGGATACACCCCAAACACGGAGGTCATTCTATTACTCATTCAGCAATCAGATACAGACTAGATACGCTCCAGACACGGAAGCCTTTCTATTTCTCATTCAGATTCAACTATCAACTTCAGGTTCAGATACACTCCAGACACGAAAGTCATTCTGTCACTTGTCTAGATCCCAGTTACAGTACGGATACACTCCAGACACGGAAGTCATTCTGCTACGCATACAGATCTCAACTTCAGATACAGTCCAGATATGCTCCAGACACGGTAGCCATTTTGTCACTCATTCAAACCTATTCCCCAGCCCAGAGATACTCCAGACACGAATGTCTTTGTCGCTTATTCAGATTTCAGAATTCAGATGCAATATAGATACACTCCAGACGCGGCAGTTATTCTGATATTCATTCAAGGGTCAAATACAGTTACAGCTTGGATATGCTCCAGACACAGACGTCATTCCTTTGCTCATACGAATCCAATCTCCGGATAGAACTCAGATACGTTCCAAATACGGATACCAATCTGGTGTTCATTCTCCTGATTTTCAACAAACAAGTCTTGGATGGCATCTTTAAGCCCATCTCCAGCAAGATTCTACCATCTCCAAATGGCATCTTTAAGCCCATTCCCTCAGCTACATTTTGACGAGTGCAAATTTACGGGAACTCTAGTGTCCAATCATCTTTTACCTTCGAGTCACGAAAGGCAAACTCGCCAATCTAACTCTTCAGGTTCAAGAAGATTGAACATGGGCAGTTGTTGTACCCCAAAATTTTCCCTCTCATTTTATCAAGATTTCCCCTCACAAGACTCCTTGAACTCCAGACAAGATTAGGGTTTTGCTCTGCTCAAGGCATCTCCTTGCACTGATGACTTAAATTAGGGTTTGAGTTTGCACAGAGATTTTTGGATTTCCTATGCTCAAAGTGACTTTCATACTTCATGTTGGACTTATAAGATTTCCTCTACCAAGTTTTAAGCCTTGAATCAAATTTTTGCCCAGTCAATTGGACAGTTGACCTAAAAATCAGCTGTATTGGGGGAAAAGTCAATTGTGGCCAATTTACACTCAAACCTCACAATTTTTGATCCACATCAACATTATAGACTCATATGAATCATTTGATCAAGTTTGGACCACAACTCCTCAAGAAATTTGATCAGATCATCAAAAGGGGCAAAATGGTCATTTTAGGGTTTTGACTGTATAAGAGCAATTTCTGATTTTTCACCTAGCCAATGGCAAATTGGGTTCAAGAATGGACTCAAGGACTCAATGGAATCATCTTGACCTATTCACAAGGTTCAAAAGATCCCAAATGCATTGGATTGACAAATGAATTTTCCAGTCAACTAATCAAAATTTAATTGTACACTGAAAAGTCAAACTTTGACTTTTTGGTCAAAATCAAGTGCCAAGGATCATTTTTCATCAAGATGTGTCAAAACATGAAACTTGTTCATCAAGAAACCCAGTTTTGCAAATTAGGGTTTAAGATTGAAAATTTTCATAACTTAGAATTTTTCTAAGTTATGAAATTTTCTTCATTTTTCCCAACTTTGCCTAACATTTTCACCTTGATGCAATTGGATTCAAACAAAACTTCCAACATGAAAGTTGTAGTCCTCCACAAATTCTACAACTTTGACTCGCAAAGTTTTTCTAAAAGAAGCTTGGATCTCAAGTTATGATTTTTGGAACAAGGGTCCATAAAACTTTTAACTTAGTGAAATTTTGCCCTAGTTTAGGCAGGATTTTGACCTATCTTCTTGGCAACTTTTCACCTAGTTCCACTTGGAATCTCAAAATGAATTTCGCATATGGATTGTAGATCATGTTACAAGCTTTCCAAAAAATCCAAGAACTCTCCAAAATCATTTGTGGTTAGGGAGAATCGAAAGCTTGAAGTTGGCAAAAACTCATTTTTTATCCATGACATGTTCATATTGATACAAGTTGCAAACTCCAATCAGCTTTGTTTGTACTTGATTACAGGTCCTAAAACCCTTCCATACTCAATAATTAAATGCAAATCCATTGGTCTAAGGCTTTGTTTTGGTCATTAGAAGATTATACAATAGATTAATCCTTAAATGGTAAAAGGTAACATTGCCATTTTTGTCCAAATCTTGCTTTATGTCAAATAGAATCCTTGAGCCTTGAACAAGATCTTATGCAGCAAATCAAATACACAAACTTGAGGGGCCAAGAGCATAGTGTGTAAGCTGATAGATAGCCTGTACAGGCCTGTCTTGCATGACTTGTCCACTTTTGCTTCATATACAAGAAATTTGTAAAACACAACACAACTTGAACATCAGAAAAAACCAACTCTTGCAAACTTTTGAGACAAGTTTCACACATTGTATTGAACCTAAAACACGAGCCTTTGAGTCCTGAAACCTCCCATAGCACAAAATCATCTTCCATTGGCAAAACATGGAAGTTTCTGCATCTTGAGTTCTATCTCACAAGTTGCTCATGTGTTTTGCCTCAAACTTGTTCAAATACCTTCCATATAACCTATCCAAGATATCCCAACCCTTAAACACTGACTGTAACTCTATTTACAAGGTTTGTCATTTTTTATTTCAGCTTGTGCAGGTTGAGTTCTACAGGCTTGTTCAAGCACATTCAAGGCAAACTAGGCATTGGAGAAGGTCAGAGGAAGTTCAAGCAAGCTCCCAAACATCTCAGGCCTCACTGAAAAGCTCCACATTGCCATACACGAAGTCAACTGAAACAGGTTTTTGTCAACTTCCTATCTCTCTATTTAGGAATCATTAGGCTTAGGTTTGTGAATAAAAAATGTAGTATTCATAGCCATGAAGCTGTACATATGCTCAGTTTTCATTTAAGTTATTCTTGTTAAGAGAATTTGATCCATGAACTTTCTGAAAAAATTAGGTTAGAAATTAGGGCCAGAGAAGTTCTCTCTGGTCTTTGAGAGTTAGATTAAGTTTCTTATATGGTTGGATTCGTCTTGAAAAATGCTACAACTTTGATGTTTTGAGTTTTTGCATTAGAGCACGTATGCAGGATCTGGAGATTTGTACAGGGCGCGTGTTTTGTTTTTAACAAAGGTTGAAGATGAAGTCCAAGTGGGCTGGGCTTGGTTTCTGACTCACTTTCTGCCCCTCCCTTTTACTGACTGCACCCCCCTGGCCCATTTCTTCATATTTTTATGTTTTGTGCTTATTTTTATTTCTGATTTTATTTTCTTATTTTTCAAACATAAAAAATATCAAAAAATATTTTTATAAATTTTCACATTTATTTTGTTTTTTATTTTTATTTTTTCTAACATAAAAATAATTTAATTAGTATATACTTTTATTTTATTTATTGAAAACTTGAAAATAATATATTAAATATTATACTTTTATTTTTTTATTATTTATACTCCAATAATATTTTTCTAAATATATTTTTGCCTTGTATATATTTTATTTTATTTTTATTGTACATAACTAATATAATTAATATATATATATATACATACTTTTATTTTATTCAATGAAAACTTGAGAATAAAACATAAAAATATTGTACCTTTATTTTTTTATCATTTATACTTAAATAATATTTTTTCTAAATATATTTTATTTTTGTATATACATTATTTTATTTTATTGTACATAAAAAGTATATGATATATATTTACTTTCTTAAAAGAAAATTAGGGTTTTTGCCCTTAATAAAAAATAATCTTTTATTTCTTTTTTACATTAAATATTATATTTTTGCATACATAAAAATAAACAAAACATTTTTTGCATATTCATAATATTTTTGCATATTTGTTTATTTTATTTATTTAAATATTGTTTATTTTATTATTTTTACCAATTATTCAATTTGGATGTAATAGTAAATATTAGGGTTTTATTTTCTTGCAAATATCCCCCTTTCAAAAATTGTATCCCTCTCCCATATCAAATGTTGTAATAATGTAGATTTATTTTACGCATTTATGCTTTCAATTATGCCATGTTAGAGATTAGGGTTTGTATGCAAAAAATCCAAAATCAAACAAATAGCTTGACTAATACAAAGACAAAAAGCATGAAAAATGATAACACAATGCACACATGCACCCCTAGGGTTTCATCCACTTGTTGCCTTAAAAATGGCCATGTTATGCATGTTGAGTATCTTGGCAAAACAAAAACAAAACAAAAAGATCATAGTCCATCGATGACGCTATCTTGGTTGCCTAAACAAAATGATCTAGTCCCTCAAAATTGCTAAAGGTACTTGGCAATATTGATATCATGGTCAATATGATGACCCACGCCTGTCCCGTTTAACATCCTAATACAAGGTTGTTTACCAAATGCAATGGTAAAACAACACTGTCAAAAGGGTTAAAAATGTGTAGGAAAGATCTTTGAGTAAAATAGGGTAGACAACTCTTAGTTACTTGATCAAAACTTGCAAAACATCCTTGCTATTTTCAAACACACCTCACAACACAATTTCAAAACATTTCCCAAAATCAAACTTTCAAACATTGAAATATCTTTTCAAAAATACAAACACCTTTGTATATATTCAAACAAGAATCATTACAAAGGTTGCCACAACGATGGCCTCTTTTCAAAACATTTTCAAAACCACACACAAAGCACCATTTCAAACAATTGAAAAGCAAAAGCAAGTGATCTAAACAAGTAACTAAGTGCCCATGGATAACCATGGATGAAAAGGGTGCTTGCACCTTCCCTTTTCATAATCTACCCCCCGAACCCAAGAAAACATCTCAAAAGTCTTTCCTGTGCTTTTTGACCTTTCCTTTGGATAAAATAAAAAGTCGGTGGCGACTCTTGCTAAACCGAAACATTTGCGAATACAAACGCAAAACCTCAAGTCAGTTCTCCCACCGTACCACAAATGGCTCCGATTGGTGCCTTCCCAACTTCATCCAAATGCGCTGGCGTTTATGCGGGAGTTTGAGCATGTCTGCCAATACCTGGGGATAAGCGTCATGCTGCCCCTTTTCTTCCACATCTTTCACCTACAAAGACAATCTATCCGAGGGAGGCAGGCGTGGGTGTCGTTCAAGCAGTTCGGGAAACTCTTCCAGCCTTATCTGGAGTCTATTCGAAATTTTAAAGAGAGGTACTTCGTCGTGAAGCCCCTAACGGACGTGGCCATAGATTCTCTCTATACCCGTGTGGAAGAGGTGTAGGACGGGCAGCCAGTTATCCGACTTATGGCCAGATTCCCGCTCGAATGGTAGTGGAGGCATTATGAGCAAAGGCCAGAATACTATGCCATGAAACCCGAAGATTTGGATGCCTAAGACCAGCTTTCGTACGAGAAGCTGTCGACTTATGTTAAAGGTTTCTCCCCCACGAAGTGCGTGGACGTGAACGGAAACCTGTTGTTTGACGAGGAGGGGGTGTATCTCTTAGTCAATAGGTTGATCAATACTAAGGCCTTGCTCGAGTTCTCCTCGAATGGGGAAGCCATGAGGCTTTTGGGAAAGGCGTAGCCGTTACTTTGCTCCTTTTTACGCGGGGACGTGTCTGCTCTGTTTTTTATTTTTCCAACTCGACTAACGATTCTCTTTGATTGCAGGTAGAATGGCATCTCTTTCCAAGCGTTTGTTGAAACTGAGGCCCAAAAATGCATCCACTTCTGGACAACGAAGAAGAGTCGCCCAGCTTCAGGAACATGCCAAGTCTGCCAGTCGGGCCAGTGGTTCCCCTTCCTCCTCAAAAAACCCAGCTTCTACTGATCCGGCCCAGATTACGGTCAACGAGCCCGTGGCTAAGAGGAATCATGCAAATAACACTGCGGGCGTAACGTCTGAGGGTGACAAAACGTCCGCGAGGGTTTTCGTATTGCCTCCTTGCTATCTAAACCGCAACCTCTTCAGCGGGGAAGACTCCCTCAGCGTGCGCGAGGAGGAGAGGGAGGCCATTTTTACTGAAGACAAGGAGATTCGCTGAAAGTACTTGGCCGAGGACATGGCTGCTGTGATGAGGGTGCTCGAGATGGCCCTTTCGTTCAACGATGAGTCCTCGAGCGCTCAAGCCTTCCTAGACACATCCTACGCCAAAATCCATAAGCTGAAGGTCAAGAATGAGAAGTTGAAGGGTGATATCCTCAACCATGAGTCAAGGTTCGAGGCCCAAGTTCAGCTTCTTAAGGATTTAAACGAGCTGAGGCCTCAGCTGGAGACGGCCACTAGGGATAACGAGCATCTGGTTGCTCGTAATTTGGAACTAGAAGGGATGACTGTGTCGACCGAGGATGAGACCGAGAAGGAGAAGAACATGGCGACCAGGGCAGATTTAATTGCTCACATCCGCTTGCTCGAGGAGGACGTGGTTGATACCCTTGGCTACGGCTTCAACATCACCGTCGAGCAATTGAAGATATTGAATCCTGGGGTCGAGTTAGTGGTCGAGGGGGTGGGGCCATTTAACCAAGTTGTTAACGGGAAGATCCTTTATCCCCCGAATAGCAGCGACAAGGAGGATGAAGTTTGATTGTATTCAGTTCAGGGCCTGCGTGTCCGTTGTTATTTTGGGGCTTGTGTGCCTGCTATCATTCTTTTAGTTTTGATGCCGTTGTGCCTAAATTGTAAATTTGAACACTATCGGCCTTTGTAGTCGACATATTATAATGGCGTTGTCTATTAACTGTTTATTTGAGTAATTGTTAACTTTCGGGTGTACGTGCCCGACCATTGTTGTGGTCGTTATGGATTTTTCACGAAGTTCGTGTTTTTGCATGGAGATATCTGTTCGACCCTTACATCGGTTCGGCACACTTTGAAATGTGTCGAGGACGCGGAGTAGCGTTCTGTGGGATGGGCTTATAATCGTGATCGGGATCCTACGCTCATGGCGTGAACTGCCCATCACGAGCTAGGTGTTCTGCCATGTTGGGGTACTTCTATAACGAAGCTCGATCGAGGTGTCCCTGTCGGGAAAGGATGTTGCTCGTCAATGTGAGAAACATTATGCTTTTGTTGATTGGTAGGCTGCATCCGTACATTGATACGCCTACGTGGTCGAGATTTTCCCTTTGTCGACTAAAGGTGAATATTCGACGGTAGAAGTCCTCGGCCGGTGAGGGACTTTAGCTGTAATATTGTTTCAGCTTTGCAGCATTCCAGGGTCGAGGCAGTGGTTTTCCATTTAATTTCTCGAGGTAATATGCTCCGGTTCCCGTAGCGCCCTGGACGCGATAAGGTCCCTCCCAGTTTGCGGCCATCTTTCCTTCACGGGAATCCTTCTGGTTTCTTCGCAAGACTAGATTGCCTACCTAAAATCCGCATCTTATGACCTCGCTGTCATGGCGTAGGGATGCCTGCTGTTTCTGAGTGGCCTCGCGCAGGGCTGCTCCTGACCAGATTTCTTCGACAAGGACGAGCTTGTCTCTCAGGGCTTCGTCGTTCATCTCCTCATCGAGGGGCGTTTCAGTTCGCCTAGATGGCTCCATGATTTCTACTGGGATGACTGCCTTGGTGCCGTAGGTCAGTCTGAATGGGGTCTCACAAGTCATCGACTGAGGCGTCGTGCGGTAATCCCATAGAATTTTATGTATCTCTTCGACCCATCCCCTTTTCGCCTCGCCTAATTTGCGCTTGAGTCCTCACAAGATGACCCTGTTCGTCGCCTCGGCTTGCCTGTTGGTCTGGGAGTGCTCAACTGAAGTAAAATGTTGTTTGGTGACGAATTTGGTGATGAAGCTTTGAAAGCCTTGGTCGGTGACCTGGGTACCGTTGTCTGTGACGAGCGCCTGAAGGATCCCAAACCGAGCGAGTACGTTTCATTTGTAAAAACGCAGAATGTTGTGCGAGGTAATTTTCGCGAGGGCTTCGGCCTCTATCCACTTTGTGAAATAATTTACGGCCATAATGAGGAATTTGTTTTGGTATGTCCCTTGTATGAATGGTCCGAGGATATCCATTCCCCACCAGGCGAATGGCCATGGGGAAGATAGTGTGTTCAGCTCGTGTGGCGGGGCGAGGTGCATGTCGGCGTGCCTTTGGCACTTGTCACATTTCTTGACATGGTCTTTGGCGTCTTTCTGCATTGTCGGCCAGTAGTACCCCGCTCGTAGTGCTTTCCTCGCTAGGGACTTACCGCCCATGTGTTGGGTATTAATCCCTTCATGTATTTCTCATAGTATCTCGGGGACCGCGGATTCTACAATGCACTTCAAGAGTGGGATGGAAAATCCCCTACGATATAGTTTGTGCTCGAGCACCACGTAGGAGCATTCTCGTCGTTTGGTCGCGGCTGCTTCTCTTTGGTCCAGGGGGAGTTCTCCTTTCGTTAAGAAGTTGAATACCGAGGTCATCCAGCACGAGCTGTCTCCGATGGCATTTACATCGGGTAAGGTCGTGGATTTTTCGATGCTCGGGCGAGATAGAGATTCTTGTATGACATATTTGTTTCCGCCTTTCTTTTTCGTACTTACGAGCTTCGAAAGTATGTCGGCCCGTGTGTTTTGCTCATGTGGTACGTGCGAAATTTCTGCCTGGTCGAACTTTTTCGTATGCTCCCTGACCAAGTTCAGATATTCGATGAGGATGTTTTTCTTAGCCTGGTATTCCCTTTGAACTTGGGACGCGACGAGTTGAGAGTCAGTGAAAATTTGTATCTCACGGGCGCCTAAATCCTCGGCCAGTCTTAGACCTGCGAGTAGGGCCTCGTATTCCGCCTGGTTGTTTAGGGTTGGAAAGGAGAGGGTGAGTGAATGCTCTATCACCACGCCTTCCTCATTCTCGAGAAGGATCCTCGCAACGCTCCCTGTCGAGCTGAAGGCTCCGTCGACAAAGATGATCCACTTGTGCTCCTTTCCTGCGGGGGAGTTATGAGCAATCATCACCGCGACGAAATTGGACAGAGCCTGTGCCTTTAGGGCCTTCCTGCTCTCATATTGGACGTCGAATTCTGAAAGTTCCAAGGACCACTTCAACATTCGACCCGCCATGTCTAGTCGACCTAGGAGCTGTTTCACGGGCTGGTCTGTTTGCACCACGATCGTGTGCGTGAGAAAATAGTGTCTGAGCCTTCTCGCTGCATTGACGAGGGCCAGAGACACCTTTTATATCTATTGGTATCTAACCTCGGGCCCTTGAAGTGCCTTGCTCGTGAAATAAATGGGTTTTGTCCGTCATGCGTCTCACGAATGAGGGTTGCGCTGACGGCTTCGACCGAGACGGCTAGGTATAGAAACAGGGTCTCCCTGTCAACTGGTCGCGATAACACGGGCGGCTGCAAGAGGCTCTGTTTGAGATGGAGCAAGGCCTACTCGCATTCCTCGGTCCATTCGAAAGTTGCTTCCTTGCGAAGGAGCTTGAAGAAAGGGAGGGCATGTTGAGCGGATTTTGCAACGAAACGGGATAGTGAGGTGAGCATGTCATTCAAGACTTGTATGGATTTTTTCAACGTAGGTGTGGTGAGGTCAGAGAAAGCTCGGCACTTGTCAGGGTTGGCTTCGATTCCTCATTTTGTTAAGTAGAAGCCGAGGAACTTGCTCGCCTTGACCCCGAACATGCACTTCTCGGGGTTAAACCTCATTTTGCATTGCCTCGCTTGGGCGAAGACTTCCCTGAGATGAGCAGCATGGTCGGTGTCTACTCGGAACTTGACGATCATATCATCCATGTATACCTCGAGCATATCCTCAACTTGGTTGCGGAAGACTTTGTTCATCATCCGCTGATACGTTGCTCCTGCATTTTTCCGACCGAATGGCATTACGTTGTAGTAATAGTTGCCCGAGCTAGTCATGAAAGCAGTGCAGTGTTTGTCGCCTATTGCCATTAGGATTTGGTTGTAGCCCGAATAGGTGTCCATAAACGATAGAATTTTATAGCCGGCCGAGTTGTCGACCAGCATATCATAATTAGGTAAAGGAAATGCATCTTTGGGGTATACCCGGTTAAGATCGGTGTAGTCAATGTACATTCGCCATTTTCCATTATTTTTCTTAACAAGTACAACATTTGACAGCCAGGTTGAATACCGGGATTCAGAAATAAAATTTTCCTCTAGGAGGTCTTTTACAGCTTTTTCAGCAGCCTCCGCTTTCTCCGGAGACTGCCTACATCTACGTTGTACTACTGCCCTAGCGGATGGGTCAATGGCGAGTTTATGACAGGAGATCTCAGGATCAAGACTGGGCATCTCCGCAGCACTCCATATGAACAGATCCGTATTTTCCCTCAAGCAGGCCTTGACCTGCTTCCTCTCCAAGTCGGGCAGTCTGGTGCCAATCTTCACTCCTTTGCTTGGGTCTTCACCGAGTGGGACGAGCTCGAAGTCCCCATCTGGAATTGGTCAGAGGGGAACTTGCTCGTGGCTGGAGGGCTCGTCCTGGTTGAAACGAGTGTCCAGGGAGATCGAGTTAACCTTTAGAGGGGCCATATGTTCTTCTACTCTGATGGGCTCTGACCGCTGAGGCTCTAATCGCGCAGTTGCATCTTTCTTGGTGGGGCGTGTGCTGGTGTCGACTATGTTGTATCCCTTGGACGCCGCGTTGAAGCACCTTCGGGCAGCTGCTAGATCGCCTTGAATAATGGCGACCCGTGCCCTCTTGGTGTAGAACTTCATCTTTAAGTGGACGGTGGATGGCACCGCGGTCAGCTATGCCAGTGTCGGCCTCTCGAGAATGCAGTTGTAGAGGGATGGGCAGTCTATAACGAGGAAGTTCACCTTGACGTGTCTGGTAGTGGTGCCCTCGCTGAATGTGACCATAAGCTCGACGTACCCCCATGGCTTCGATGTCGAGCCATTAAAGCCCTGCAGGTCTGGCCCCACGTATGGTGAAAGGTGAGAGTCATCGAGCTGCAGGGTTCTGAACACCTGGCTGTACACCACGTCAATGGAACTTCCCTCGTCGACCTGAACGCGATGTACGTCGAAGTTGGCCATTCTCGCCCTAATCAGAAGATGGATGGCCAAATTGGGGGCCCCTCCTGGAAGCTCCTCGAGGTAAAAGGTGATCGACTCTGATCTGCCTTTCACTCTTTCGAAGGTCACTGTTTACGGGGGAGCCGCGTTAACTAGTTCGTCCACATTCTCTTTGACGAATTTATGGTCAGATCATTAAACCCTCCACCATTGATGACCATGGCGGAGGGGAAGTTTTCCCACCTACTGTGCATAGACAGAGGCTCTTGTAGATGTTTGGGGACGTAGAAGTCCTCGGGTCTTGTGACGGAGAACGCGGTTTAGATGGGAACCGACTCATCAGATGGTCAGACATCCTCTTCTGCTTCCCTCGTCTCACGGGCATCCCAACGAGGAGCGTCGTTTCTCCGATATTGTGCAAGTCTTCCCCCCTTTATGAGGGTCTCGTGGCGTCCTTGAGGTGGACGCAGTCTTCGGTCAAGTGCCCGTGGCTCCGGTGATACTGGAAGTATTTGCTTCGGTCTACCCCGGGTTTGGCAGGAGCGGGGCGGGGATGCTTGACGCCGCCGTCCTTGAAGTTTGTCCTTGTGCACTCCGCTAAGATTCGCTCGCGGGAAGCCGTTAGCGGAGTGTATTCAGTGAACCTCCCCGAGGGCCCCCTTTGTTACCGGGTGTCTCGGGGTTTATCGTCCCTTCTCTTCTCGTCAGTTCTTCGAGGATGGGAGATGTCTTGTTGCGGATTACTTCTGGATCCGCGGTTCCTAGGATCTCAGGCTCTGTTGGACGCTTCTCTCTCCTCGTAGTCCATATAGGCCCTGGCCTTCTCGAGGAGGGCATCGAACGTCCGGGGTGGTTCGATGCCTACGGCTTTTCTGAATTCGGTTCCTGGGAGGAGCCCCCTCTCGAGCAGGTACCTCTTCATATGGTCCATACAGGGGACCTGGATGGCTTCCCAGTTGAAGCGGTCAATGAATTCTCTCAAGGTCTCAAGTGAATAGAAGACAGGGAAGCTTAGTTTCCCACAGACGGCGCCACTGAACTTACTGGATCAGAGATGGACCGTCACAACTGGTTTGGGCTGAAGTTGAATGAGATGGAGGGGGGGTACCTGCAAGACACTCCGATGGTAAAGTAAGAAGCGGAATAAGCAAGCAAGTATAAGTTTTGAGATGTATGAATGAATACCTGACCCTCTTGTGAGAGAGGGTATTTATAGCCTCTAGCGCTGGGCCAAGGTTCCCACTCTTGGGCCACGCGGAAGCCCAATAACAGGAACTGCCAGGGTTTACGTGTGTATGGAGTCCAGCGAATGGACTCCCCCTTGGTCAACTGCTCTGCGAGAATAAAGTTGGACCTGAGATTCCCGGAGGGCTGTTTGGGATGTTTGTTTGGAGGTCGTGGGCCATGTCCTCTAACGGTTGGATGGGGAGTTACCCCATGGTCCCTAACTTGGGCTGTCTTTGGGCTTCCCGTTCGTAGGGCAAATGTGGGCCCATTCCAGATCAGACAACAAGATACATTTGCCTCCTGCCTGCTACACTTTATCTAAAAAAGAGAAAACAAGTTTTTATGAGTGTTTACAAAGTATCAAAGTGCTGCATGGTTACTCATAAAATGTTAAGAGGCTTGTATCAGTTAAAGATCTTAAATTAATTAGATTAAAATCTTATGATTGTCATGTCTTAATGCAACAACTACTACTAGTGGCTATTCGTAGGATATTTCCTAACAATGTTAGGAAGACTATAACTAGGTTGTGCTTATTTTTCAATGCAATTTGTTGTAAAGCCATTGATCCATTAAAGTTATACGATTTGGAAAATGAGGCTGCAATTATCTTGTTCCAATTAGAGATATATTTTCCTCCTTCATTTTTTGACATTATAGTTCACTTGATTGCTCATATAGTAAGGAAGATTAGATTATGTGGTCCAATTTGTTTATGGTGGATGTATCCAATAGAGCGAGACATGAAGATCCTAAAAGGGTATACAAAATACCTACACTGCCTGGAAGCATCGATTATTGAGAGGTACATTGTAGAAGAAGAAATTGAGTTTTGTTCAAACTATTTGTCAGAAGTGGATGTTGTAGGGGTTCCCAAGTCTTGTCATGATGGAATATGTGAGGGTGTGGGTACACAAGGTTTAAAGGTCAAGATCTTTAGTATTGAGGTGGTTGTTCAAGCACAATTATATATATTGAATAACACGGATGAAGTTCAACCTTACTTATCTTCTCACCAAAGCATCATAAAGAAAAAGTACCCCTAATGTGAATGAAATATGGTTGTTAAAAGAGCATAATAAGAGTTTCTCTGAGTGGTTAAAAGAAAAAATTGCTAATGATGATAGTGCTTATAATACAATTAAGGGGTTTTCCTATGAGCCTAAATGTAACATAATAACTTGGAGTGTGTTTACCGTTGTTTTTGGTAAACAACCGCTGATCTCCAAAAGGGTAAGTTCTTTTTGGTTTACTTACAGGATCGATCAGATTAATCCTAGAACATATGCTAATTTTTATGTAAGATGGATAAGCGGGAAGAACGCACGTTCGACCTAGAGAAAAGATGTTTGAGATTTTGGAAAGGTAAACAGAAATGCAGAAATACAAGTGAAAGAAGTAAAAAGATAACTTTGCAAGATAATAGTAAAGTAATGTAAAAGACTTTCATTAATGAAAAGAGGTGTTTCCAACGTACATTTCTCAGTCTTTATCCTTTCTCACGCAGTAGTTACTTGGATAATGTTTGAGTGACTTAGTACAATAAGTTGAACACACCTAAAAACTACACAAGTTTCCTAATTTATACTAAAGACAAGTAACTGTCGAGGGATCATTCTGCACTAAGATGAAGACAAGTGTATTCTGCATGTCCCTCGACCTATGGCTTTCTAGTTGTTCACAAGGTTTTGACGTGTGCTTTTCGTCTTCCAACAGCTGCATGCTCTTGAAAAACCATCATTACACTTTTTCCAAAATGTCTTTTCTAACTGTCGTTACCACGCTCGCCATAATGACCATATTCCTATAACCTAGGCAAGCATGTCAAAACGTTTCCCAACGTCTGCACGGTAACCGCTTCAGCCTTCGCCACGTGCCCCACTATCTGCAGAACATTAAATGGCCTTGACGAGACATATCCCTCTCTGAAGGCTATAAATACTTCTGAGCCTTTCTATTTGGAACTTTTACCATTTCCAGCATTTCCAAATCTCTTGCTTTCAAACAACTTTGTACTGTCAACTTCGTTTACTCCCAAAACCTCAACAATGGCTTTCCTCTTTAATGTGCCAAACAATCCTCAACCTAAAAACACTGATGATGTCCAGAAACCACCAAAGGTCTTTTCCACTAACCCTCCTTCTTCCTCGATTGATAGGTATGTTGTTGAACCCATGACGAAGGAATGGCGAGAAGAATATGATTCTCAGCTCCTCATTCCCATTAGATACGGTGGAAACATGTATGTTATGTCTGGTCTATTATCTTCATGCGTCGAAAATCCCTTGAAGAACCACGCCTTCTTCCCTACTCACCCAAGGCTTAGACCCATAGGTTTCACGAAGAAGCCTAGGGATGACCCTGAAGACGCTCCTCCGGCTAATCAGCAGCATCCTCAGACTACAGAGGATATCAACCTCCAGTTCATGAACAAAGGGAATCGAATCTTTCGATCAAGCCCTAACCTCTCCTCTGAGTATTCAGACTGGTTGAATAAAATGGAGAAGGTGCAAGCTTTTGTCTGGAAGGAGATGGGCATTTATGACTTGGTGATGCTGTCGAAGACAGGATTGCCTTACTTCCCCCTCATGCTGGTATCTTCATTATATTTCTGGGATAGCGCACATTTCACTTTTCATCTTCCTTGTGGGATGATGACCCCCACTTTATTCGACATAGCTGCAATCACTGGTCTTCGACCGACTGGTGACTATTTCGACCCTGAAGACTTGTCTGAGGATGCTATTGGGTTTGCTGCTACAAAACCCACTTACACCACCTTTATTAACCACTTCCATGACAAAACTTCTAGTACTGTGTCGGAGGTGGAACATATAGCCTTCTTGGCTATGTGGTTGTCTCATTTTGTTTTTTGTACTAAGTCACTTCAGGTGACAAAAAAGATGCTGACGCTCGCGACGCAGCTTCACCACAAATACCCCCTTTGCTTGGCCGAATTGATTTTGGCCAACCTATATGAGTCCATCAGTAATGATGTGACTCAACTTAAGGTTATAGGGGACAGGGGGAGTCTGCTGCTATCTGGTCCTTTTTGGCTACTCCAACTTTGGCTCAATGCCACCTTTGAATCTTTCCTTCCTCAAAAGAACAAGATTAACGAAGAGGCCCCTGAAATCCTGAACAAGAGGGTCGAAGGCACCAGGCTTGCACTGCTAACTCCCACTGATGAAGGCCAACAGTTTCAGAAGGCTTTCACGAGCTTCGTAATGATGTTTATGGAGCGAAAGCGCTTTGTTTCGACCATGGCTCCCTTTGCCAGTCGAAAAGTTGGTCCAGAATGATTCACCAGACCATATCCTTCGAATGAGGAGGAAGACGTGACTGATGATTTCGTGAGCATGTGGGCATCGTTTCTTCGCCCCAAGATCATGCCATTGAGATTCAAGAGCTCAAAAAATCAATTGAGTTTGATCGCTTATCAACCAAATCTTGTCTCTCGACAATTTAGTATTGCTCAGTCACTTCCCTCACCCATTTATCCTCCAGAGAAGCTGCTGCTTTTTTACAATGCAGACTACTAAGAAGATGCTGCTACCAAGTGTGATACGGTGGGAGAACTGACTAGTGTTTTGCGTTCGCATTCGCACTTGTGCGGTTGAGCAAGAGTCGCCACCGACTTTTTATTTTATCCTAAAGGAAAGGTTAAAAAAGCACAGCAAAAAACCTTTTGAGATATTTCGTGGGTTCGGGGGGTAGATTATGAAAAGGGAAGGTATTAGCACCCTTTTCATCCATGGTTATCCATGGGCTCTTAGTTACTTGGTTTTTTAGATCACTTGCCTTATTTTTCGATTGCTTTGAAAATGCTGTGTGTGTGGGTGCTTTTGAAAATGTTTTTGGAAAAAGATGCCTTGTCTTAGGCAACTAATGTATTTGACTCGTGATTGAGTGTTTTACAAAAGTGTGGATCTTTTCGAAAAGATGTTTTCAAATGTTTTTGAGAGTTTGTTTGAAAGTGTTGTAGATTGTGGTTTTTTGAAAAGAAGGCAAGTGTTTTTTGGCAAGTTTGATCTCAAGTAACTAAGAGTTTTGTCTACCCTATTGTACTCAAAGATTTTTGTCATGTTTTAACCCCTTTTAACAATTTTGTTCTACCATTGAAATTGGTAGACAATCTTACGTTTAGGAAGTTTGTTCGGGACGGGCGCGGGTCATCGTATGGACCATGAATGCAATGATGCCAAGTGTCTTTGGCAATTTGCTTTGAAGGGACTATGATCATACCATTTAGGCAATATTCGAAAGCGTCATCGAGGGACTTATGATCATTTTGAATTCGTTTTGCCAAAGATACTCGACGTGCAAGCATGGCCCATTTTGGAAGGCAACATGTGGGATTACCCTAGGGGGTGTAAGTGTGATTGTGTATTGATTACATGTATTTGTCTTGTATTAGGTCATCTAGCGTTTGGTTTTATTGTACATACAAACCCTAGGTCTAACCATGGTATAATTGGAAAGCTGTAAATTGCGGAATGTAAAATCTACGCTATTACAAAATAGTGTCCGGGAGTGGGGGTATAAATGTACAAGAGGGGATGAGGCTTATAGTATCCAATAAGTTACAACCAAATCGAATGCGCAATCAAATGTAAATATCGAATATACAGATATAATATAAACAAATGTGTATGGGGCAATGTATTGTGTAAGTGTACATGTGAGATGTATATGAGGTATATATGTATTGTGTGTAATTATTTACAGGCGCGAAATGTGAGATTAAAGCGTATTAGGGTTTGACCTAGAGAAATGTATTTTAATGAATCTGATTTTTATCTTTAATTATGTACAAAAGAAAAGTGTTTTAATTAAATGGTATGTTCAAATTTTAATTAAATTGTATTATGTATAAAAAGGAAAGTATTCTAATCAAATATTTGTGAATTTTAATATTAGAGAAAAAATGTATTTAAATTGTTATGTATGAATATGTATGTTAACTAAAAAGTTTTCAATTTTAATTATATTATAAAAAAAAGTATTTTGCTATTTCATATACAAATATATATTTAAAAGAAATATTTTAACTATATGATAAAAAAAATATAATATGTACAAATGTTTTAAGAAATTTAAATTATGCAAGAAAAATGTATATTTATTTTAGTATGCACAAAATACATTTTTATTTAAAAGAGTAAACAAAATAAAAGAAAGTATTTTCAATTTAATATATGACAAAATGCTAGGTTAGAAAAATGTATGGTTTAGTAAAAAAGAAAAAGATTAATGCAAATCAAGTACTTGTTGTAAAAGAAAGGTTAATGATTTTTGTTGGGCTTTAGAGGAAGGCAGAAACGGGTCAAGCCCATGTTAAACTTGAACGAATTTAGGGTTAGGGATTTTGTATCCAATTGAGACGAAAGCGTAGGGTTAGCAGCGGCGCCGTTCATAAGTTTGTCTTCTCCGATCATCTTCATTTCCCTGAATGCTTCCTCCATCCGGCCACCAACGTCACCTCCAGACCTCTCTTCCCTCCATGGCACGGGCTCGGCGTTCTCTTGATGCAAGGTTCGTTTCAATGCTCTTTTTTTCTTTTGTAAATGATACGCGTTTTTGATTTGAGTCTTAACTTTTACCTTTCATTATGAGATGAAGGAGAAGAGAAGAGGGAGAAGATTGTGCTACCTTCATTTTTGGAGATGGAGGAGAGGCGGAGGAGTGACGCTTTAGGAGGCCAGGATGGCGTGGACGGTGATGCTTGCCCTTGGTGACCCTGGTATCTTCGTTCTCAACTCTTGCTGTGTGAGGGTTTTATGATGATTTATACTGAGAACCTCTTTCAAATTCACTTCTTTATCTCTCTTTTTCTACTATATGTTGCCTCAATTTGTTGCTTCTTCTTTGTCCCTGAGTTGTTGTATGCCTGTTGCTTTGAATTGTTGAATGCTAGCTCTTGAATATGTGTATGCTTTTAGAACATTGGCTGCCTTGGTATTGCCTTGAAGGTTGAAGAGATTCTGAGATTGATTATCGCCCAGTGATGTTTATGCTGAGGGCTTAGGGCTTGGACTCTGAATTGCTTAGATTGAAGGGTTTGGATGTTGGTTTTACCAAATGGTGAGGCTTGAATTTGCAAGGGTTTTATCTGGTTTATGTGGTTAGGCCTTGACAGTAGTGGTGCTTTTTTGGATTAGGCAGGTTGTGTATGGACTTTTATGGTTTGGTTCAAGCTTGTTGATTTATTTGTTTGATAGGGTAGCAGTTAAGGCTACTGCAGGTTGGTAGTTTTGCTTATGTATTGACAGTAGGTTCTTGCATTTTGGTTTGGTGTTTGGACGATGTGTTTGATAACTTGTGAAGTTCTGGACAGGTATGAGGTTATGGCCTATGCTGGTTTAGTTCTGAGTTATGCAGGTTATTGGTTCTGGTTAGCACTTCTCTTCGTCTTTTTAGTTGTGTTTTCAGATTTTTTTTTAGGCTTGGGTTTTTTGAGGTGTTTCAGGTTATGGTAGTGCAGTGTATGGTGAGGCAGGATTGTGTGTTTTGTATATTTCTCCCTCTCCCTGAACTGTGTTGTCTTTCCTTGTGTTATATCTTTTTCTGTTTCTTCTGCCCTGTCTAAACCTAAAGCCTATGCTGCTTTTTCTCTCTTTTTCTCTCCAAAAGTACAGTTAAGATTTTTATATGATTATTACTGTGCTTTATTCTGAAGGGGCCCTGGGAAGTGATGACTTAGATTTTAGCTTGCATAACACACTACTTGACTGCATCCTCTTTATCTCTTTTTTGACAGATTGTGTGCTGACTTTGCATTGATATCTTTCCAAAATCCTTCTTTGACAGCTTTTGAGTACTTGTGACAGCAAATTGTACTTCCTTGATTTTTCTTTGATATCTTTTGAGTATATTTTGGCATTTTGACAGTAACTTGCCTTTTGCTTTGGATAGAAAGTGGAATTGGATTTTTCAGTTTTAGTTTGAATTGGAAGTTTGCAGTTTGAATTTTTAGAAATTATGCATTTTGTCATTCATGAATAAAAAATCTTCCCTCTTTGTGAACCGGGAGAAATCCCGTGATTTGCAGAGAGGGTCAACTGATCCCAGTCAGTGGCCCCTAATGATGAGCAAATTTTAACTGTCCTTTTTATTTCAACTGCTTTCTGACTTTCTCTTTTCTTTTTGCAGATAAAAAATGGAGCACCGGAGCGGAGTGAAGAATGAAGAATATTAGAAATAGGATAGAATTTTATTTTATTTAATATTTAAATTAATGTATATTATTGTTTGTAATTTAAATTATAAACAACAATTTGTACAAATAATTCAAATATCAATAAAATCTAAATTATCCAATTAGTTCTAATTTTCTTTATTGTTTATTTATTTATTTAAAATTCTTTGAATTAAAACAATTGAAAAATAAATTTCAATCATTCAATTTTTAGAATAATAAATAACTTAAATAAAATCAATATTGATCAATTAAACCTGTCTCTTCCAATATCCAAAATAAAGCAGTAGTTAACCCAAATAGACTGATCAAACGCATTCCTTCTTCACTGATTTGCCATAAACACTGTGAATCCAATACTGCACATATCTTTTGACTGGTGAATTCAAACCAATTGCCTCCTTTTACTGATTAAATTATGAACAATTCAAATTCAACCCGAATCTCGGAATAAACCGCAAAGTACTGTGGAATTTCAACCTTTCTGAGAATATGCCCGTAAAACCCTAACTCTTGATTAAATGCCAAATAACGCTCGCCTGATCAAAACTGAGCCAAAATCAACCAAAACCCTAAGCCAACTGTATGAAACAATCCAGAGTTCTGAAAATCAGTAAAAACCCTAATTTTGCTTGACTGACACGAAAAGTTCGTTTGTCCGATTCTTGAGTCACTTTGAAAAGTCAGGAAAGTCTTGAAGCTGAGATTTCTTGGGAAAAATGCGAGGGCAAATTTTGGGGTACAACAGTTGCCCCTGTTCAATCTTCTTTGACCTGAAGAGTTAGATTGGCAAGTTTGCCTTTCGCGACTTGAAGGTAAAAGAAGATTGGACACTAAAGTGCCCAGAAAATTTGCACTCGTCGATGTGACGGTAAATGTGAATGGGCTCAAAGATGCCATTTGGTGATGGGCTTAGAGATGCCATCTAGGAATGGGCTTACAGATGCCATTTGGCGACTGCTGGTAGGAGGATGGGCTTACAGATGCCATCTGGACATGTTGAACTGTATGTCAATGGTGAGTGGACAAGTATCAGAAGGGCCTCCATGTTTTGGGACATCTCTGAATTGGGGTCTGAACAAGCAACAGATTGACGTCCATATCTGGAGAATCTGTAAGTTATCTGAGATTGAATAAGCAATAGAGCAGCATCCGTTGTTGGGACGTGTCCGTAAACTATTTTCAGAAATTGTGAAGAGTCTGAATAAGTCGGTAGATTGACATTCGTTGTAGGGAAGAATCCGTAAACTGTTTCAGAAGTTGAGAAGGGTTTGAATCAGTTGGTAGATTGACATCCGTTGTTGGGAAGAATCTGTAAACTATTTCAGAAGTCTTGAAGTTGAAGAGGAACCGGTGTAGGGTTTCTTGATGATGCGTCTGAATGAATCTGGAATAAGTATCAAAAAGTCACTGTGTCTGGGTCACATCTGAACTATTTCTGGATGAATCTCGGGAGATGATCTGTGTCTGTCGACTGATCTTACCTGAAAAGGCAAAGGGTTAATTGTATGCAATGTTATGATGCATGATGCAATGTACGTGACATCAATATTTATGATATGAATGTAATGAATGCGCATGTAAGCTGATGAGCTAATCTTGCCAAGGATACATGAATCCGAGATGGCTGAAGATAAAAGCGTTTTGACTGCTGCCGGGGAAAATAAATCCTTGGCTGTCGCTGGGGAAGAGAATTCCTGATGACCTCTACTGGGGAGCTCCAAACCAGTAGACTCATGCTGGGGAGGCCAGATTGAGAATCTTCAGCTCGATGGGAAGTAACTCTGGCGACTTCACTGGGGAACTCAAGATTTGTCTTCCTAAAACTCTGTGGGGCGAAGGTTCAATGGTCTGGCTCCGCTGGGGATACTGAAGCTTAAACTCTGAGGGGGATTGAACTCCGGAGGATTCTTTGGCTGGGGATTTTGATGAACTCCGCTGGGGGATAGGGAGAATTTTGGCGAGCGCGATCTTCCGTGGTGGTTAGCTTGAGAAGAATCTGAACAAGCGATAAGTTAACCTCCGTTTACTTGGAGGACCCGGGAACTGTTTTCAGAAATCTCGAAGTTGAATAAGCAATAGAACAACATCCGTTGTTGGGAAGCGTCCGTAAACTATTTTCAAAAGTTGCCTCTGAACAAGTCGATAGATTAACATCCGTTGTTGGGATGAATCCATGAACTGTTTTCAGAAGTCTTGAAGTTGAATCAGCAATAGAGCCGCGTCCGTTGTTGGGAAGCGTCCGTAAACTGTTTTCAACGGTTTGAGAAGAGTCTGAACAAGTCGGTAGATTAGCGTCCATTGTTGGGAAGAATCCGTAAACTTGTTTCAGAAGTCTTGAAGAGGAACCGGTGTAGGGCTTCCTGAAGATGAGCTTGTGTAAAAACTGCATCGGGTTTTGAACACTTTTGACATTCGAATGCCCCAAGTGGTGATGTAGATAAATTCCTGGCTTATTACAGGTGTTGGTCTACAATCGGTCGTTCACAGATGTTTCCTGGGTTGTTGCAGGTGTTGATCTGGAATTCTTCAGACATGCCCTGGCTGGATACAGGAATCGAGTCTGGAAATGTAATAGTTGGTAGATATGCCCTGGCTGGATACAGGAATCGAATCTTCAAACTCTTCAGACGTGCCCTGGCTAGATACAGGAATCGAGTCTGGAAATGTGGTCAACAGATATGCCCTGGCTGGATACAGGAATCGAATCTGGAGATGTGGTCAACAGATATGCCCTGGCCGGATACAGGAATCGAATCTGGAGATGTTGTAGTTGATAGATGTGCCCTGGCTGGATACAGGAGTCGAATCTTCGAACTCTTCAGACGTGCCCTGGCTAGATACAGGAGTCGAGTCTGGAAATGATGTAGTTGATTTGTTGAACACTTTTGACATTCGAATGCCCCAAGTGGTGAAGAAGGAGTCTTAAATCAGATTACTCTGCATATTGAGAGATTTCTTGAAATCTTGACTGGACTGCCCCAGGTTAACTGTACTTTGAAAGATCTGTTGGACCTTGACTGGACTGCCCCAGGTTAATTGTACTTTGAAAGATCTGTTGGACCTTGACTGGACTGCCCCAGGTTAACTGTACTTTGAAAGATCTGTTGGACCTTGACTGGACTGCCCCAGGTTAATTAGATTATGACATGTCATGCCCCTTTGTTGATAAGGGATTTGATGGAAGTGTTATCCTCTTGAAGTGATTTTGACTTACTGAGAGAGTTTTCGTTCCTCCGAACATTCGCTGTATGAACTTCTTCGCTGTCAAACAAAAGGGGTCAAATGCAGACAGTGATATTCGAATAATGCAAAGTTTATGTTTGTCTCGAAGTTTTTTTTTTTCATTTTGAAAAATGCGTTTTTAGCAGAAAACTTTTCACAAGACAAGTTAACACAAGATTTAGAGCAAAGCCCTACAGGAGTCAGGGTACCTTTTGTAACAGTATGCTTTCGAACTAACCCATGCTTCAATTAGGACTTTTGGAGGGTTGTAACGTGGCCTGGTTCATGGTTTAAGAAACAAAGGATAAAGGCTCAAAGTATATTTGTACCCACCCGCTCTTCGTGATGTTCTTCAACCTAAGCTCAGTTAACTGTGCGTCGCACTCTGTTTTGAGTTCGGAACGACTTTTGGGCGATGGTTCACCAGTTTGAATTTTGGGAGACAGTCATCATCTCCTTTTTCTTTTTCAACACTTTTCATGTTGTTGAGGGTTTTGTAATGACCTCACTATTTTGATTTTGATTTGTTATCCCTAACTTTTGTCTGACTGTTATCGTTTTCGGGATTACTGTCAGCGGGATGCCCCAGCTTTCTTAAGCCTCCTTGATAGGTTTTGGCTTGGTGGGCTTTTCTCTTTTGAGAGATTGACTGTCTATATGATAGGGAACCACCCTTGTCTTTTGATTCCAAAGGAACGCTTTCTCTCTTTTTTTTGACGTCGTTCGTTGTGTTACGAACTGAGAGTTTGCGACTTCAATGCGCATTTTCTTTTGAATTAACTGAGAGACTACCCTGCTCCAGGTTTATATCAAAGGTTTTGATCGTTTAGAACAGGGAACTCCTACTTCTTTGGCTCGAAGGGGTTGACTAGGGATTGACTTCCTTATAACTCCAGTGTTTGGGAATTGAAAGAAATGCATGTACATCATCAGCAAGCTCTGTTCAAAAGCATATTGTATAAGATCACGGTATTGTTTCGTCATCCTCCCTCTAAAGGCTTACAGCTTTTTATCAAGAGTCAAATATCATAAAGAAAAGCATAAGAGTAGTGAAACGAATGGATGAATTCAAGACAAACATATGCAATGCATTAATGAAAACAGAGTTTAACATCAACAGATGATTGTTTGATAGCAAAAGAAATTACAACTTTGAAAATTCAAAAAGAAGCAAAAGTCTTTCAGCTTCGAGCTTCGTCACTTCAAGCGGAGAACCCTTTAACGGAAGATCTTCATCTCGCCGTCTGGCATGAATTCCAGCACCCCAATGTCGATCAGATCTTGAATCTTATTCTTCAAGGCCCAACAGTCGTTGGTGCTGTGTCCCGGGCTGTAGGAGTGGTAAACACAGAATGCGTCGGGATTAAAGTGAGGAGAGGAGATATTGAGCTTCTGAGGAGGGTCCTTTACAGTAAGCAAATTGACCTCCAACAGGCGCTTCAGTATGAAGAATGATGGTATTTCAGTCTCCGTAAACTGTCTTCCCGACTTTTCTTGTTTACGCCGATTTCCCCGTTGACGCTGGCGAGGTTGTTGATGAGATTGTGACCCTGAAGCTAGCAAAGGAGCTTTCCCTTTGTCTTCTTGAGTTGATGGAGGCTGAGCGGTGACTTGCTCTTCGACCTCAGATGCTTGCCCCAGTTGGTTGTTTGGAAGCAGTTGGCGGACAAGAACTCTGAGTTCCTCTTGTCTTTGAGATAGGTCTTGGATGAGAGCCATTTGGCCCACCAACTGTCCCATCACTTGAGTCCTCAGTGTTGTCAGATCAAACTGCAGCTCCGCAATCTGATCACTCCTGGCGTTGTTGGAATTCCCCAAGCCCTTGGTGAGGAGAGCTTTCATCTCTTCTTGCCCCAGAGACAAGTTCAGGAGCATCTCCTGCAGCTGAGCAGTCTGGTCTTGGATGTCTTTGACAGACCTTTCTAGAGCCATCTCTTGCTGAAATAAACAGCAGGAGAGTAAGGAAACCTGAAAAAGGAAAGATTCTCAAAATGCAATGCATGATATGTGGATGCATGCCTTCAAGGATCTCTTGGGGTAAACACAAGAAAATGTTAGAGGTTGAACTCTGCTCTTGGATTAGAGATCTTTGTACCGATGGACGTCCTTCCACGAGAATCAAGCTCACCATGTCGAGCGGGTCATAGCCACCGATTCAAGTTGTTGCACTTGATCTTTGATTGGAGAACTTTGTATCGGCGGATGTCTTTCCACTAGAATCAAGCTCACCATGTCGAGTGGGTCATAGCCACCGATTCAAGTTGTTGCACTTGAACTCTGACTGGATTGGTTAGAGGAGAAACCCCCTTGCCCCTTGATAGATGTGTAGTTCAATGTAACCCTGCATCAACAGGACCCTCGAGATCCTTGAAATGGTTATTGAAAATGCTAAAATGCTATGTGTGATCGGTGGATCTGGAACTGACTGTTTTAAAGCTGGTTCGCGAAATGTCGCGGAAGCAAGAGTCGCCACCGTCTTTTATTTTCTCCAAATGGAAAGGACAAAAGCACAGAAAAATTCCTTAAAAGAGATTGCTCTCGGTTCGGGAGGTAGGTTATAGAAAGGGAAGGTGTTAGCACCCTTTCTATCCATGGTTATCCATGGGCTCTTAGATACTTGCTCAATGTGTTTTCAAAATGTTTGCTTGCTTTTCAATGTGGGTTTCAAAAATATTCTTTGAAAAGTTTCAGTTCAACTCGTACGTCAGAGTGTTTGAAAAATTTGCTTTTTGAAGCTTTTGAAAATGTGTTGGTGAAAAGATGTTTTGATTTGTTTGAAATTAGAGCAAGTATCCTTGAGAACCTACCTACCCTAAGGAATTCGTCTGTGTAAATGTCCTTTAAAGTAGTGCCATCCCACCATTGAGAGGTAGGTAGCACCACCGTTGGAGGTGTTCGGGTCAATTCGAGTGTATAGGGACATGGTGATCACCGGAGCAATGGGAAGACACCTTAGAAGCTACCCTCATGCCAGGTTCCCGGATCATGAGGACTTACTAAGACGTTTTCTACTCGACGACCACCTTTCGAAAGGCAACAGTGAGGCGTACCCTAGGGGTGGTGTGTGAATTGTGTGTCATTTTCAGTTTATTGTTTGTCTTGTCATGCATTGGTGATCTAACGATTCGATTTTATTTTTGGGCATTCATTCTTTCATGTTATTGTTTAACAGTTAAATGTGCGGGAATTTAAAGTGCGGAAAAGATAAAAGTCCTACGCTATTACAAAGGGCGAGGGTCTACAACGCCGAATTAATCCAGACCCGTTTTAAAATAAATTGCAGAAAAGAAATGTCTAATAGCTATTACATGGCTTTGGTACAAGTACATTATGTTCACAAAAGAAATAAATGAAACGCGCGAAAAAAGAAAATAATCAAATGCGAGGGCGTTGAACCCTTTAAAGGAATTAAAAGAATTGAGTTATCTAAAATTAAAATTAAATGAAAAATGGTATTTTTGTGTTTTTTAGATTTAAAAGAAAAAAAGAAAAATTATTTAAAATTAAAATGCTAAAACCTAGTTCTAATGTTTTTTAAGTTTATTGGGAAAGAATTAAATTAAAACCTAAACTAAACCCTAAGTTCTTTATATACAATTTTTAATCATAAAAATAAAAATAATAAATAATAATATTGTGAGAAAAAAGGAAAAATTAAAAAAAGATATAAAAAATTATTAAACCTAAATTCTATTTTTTGGATTTTTATTAAAAAGGATTAAAATTGAAAACCTAATTAAAACTAAATATTTACATGTTATTATTTATACAAAACAAAAAAAAATATTTAAAATAAAATAATTATTAATTTTTTGACTTTTCTGATTTTTGTGATGTTCTTGCATTTTGGTTAAAAATTAAATAAAACAAATAATTAAAATAACATAGCAATTAAAAATAATGAAAATATAAGCAAAATAAATTAAATGGGCAAACCAGGGTGGGGTGTAGCCCCAGAATTGTGAGGTGCAGGCCTGGAAATTCTGGCCCATTTGACTTTGAATCCATTGACTTTTTCAATCAAGTGTAGCATGTTGACTGGCATCCACCATATGCCTTTGTTCTGAGCCTTTTGATAAGTCTCCTAGGACACGTGTGCAATAGATGAGGAGGATGTATGGTATGTACTAACGTCAGCGCTGCATGGAACCTTGAAGTGAAAAATAATATGAGAAATTGGCCAGACCTGGGACTTGAACCCAGGTCATTGAGGTTAACGCATGGATAGCTTGCCAGCTGAGCTACTTGATTTCAATTAACATAATATAGTTAACAAATAATAAATATTAAAACCAACGCATAATGGTCAAACGCGCGCAAATTTGAATTCCTCCAATCCACTTGTGCCACGCCATCATCCCTTTCCATTTTCCTGAAACACAAAGAAAGAAGGCAACGGTTTTTGAAGTGTAGCATTAGACAGCTTTTGAGAAAATAGCGATTAGGTCCCTGTAGCTCATAAATTTGTCGCGACCATATCTCCTTCTTCGTCTCTAAACGCTGAGTTCAACCATGGTGGTCATAGGCCCTAATTTTTCCTCTATGTAAAATCCCTAATTTGAGACAACTGTAACCCTAGGATTCGCGCATGGTGGATTCTTATATACAGTGCAAAAACCAAATTGAATATAAGGGTTAGCTTGGAAACATCATATGGAACAAGAATATACTATTGAAATGCAATGAAGATGCTTAGAATGGAGAATACGATTTCAAAAAAAGTTCTGTACAGTTTGAGTACGATCCACCAATTCCTTACGCTTTTGTTGTTGTTTGTGATTGAGATTCGTTCAGGAGTGCCTCAGGATGCTAATGGGAAAAGAATTAAGGCTTGAAAAGATCTCTAACTTTGAAATCAGTTTTGCATTATATGGCCAATTTTTCAAAATGTCCATTGGCTTTTCAGCGCAGCATATGGTCTGTTAGGCTTAGGGTTTGACTTAGTGATGATCATGGAATGGAATTGGCTTACTCTTTGACCTAGATTCAAGCTCATGAAGGAATTAGTCTTAGGGTTTTCACTCTTAACCATTTTTCCTCCTTTTTAGCCAAAACCTAGACCTAGTGTGCAAATGAACCCTAGCCTGATTTCTTGAGTTGGTTCATGATACATAGAAATTGTCCAAGTTCACATGACACTATTCCATTGGTTTTTAAATTTTATTTGAATTTTCAAAGAATTAAAATGAATTAAATCATCAAAAATTAAATAAAATAAAAAAATCAATATTTGGTCTTGAAACTAATCATGGGACACGTGTGTGGCATGACAAGGATGAACCAAGTGGAAAAAATGGGGCCCTTTTGTCAAAAATTTGATTTTCAAGGATAGTTGACTTTTGCCATTTCACAAAAATTTCCCAACTTCTACAAGGCATAACTTGCTTAATTTTTAAGTTTTTCACATGTTCTTGGACATTTTGGAAAGGTCTTTGAGTCCTTTAACCAATGCCTTTGGTCCCATGTCATTTTGATTTACCAATCTCAAGTTATGGCCTTTGACTTAAAGTCCCTTTTTGTTGACTTTTGAAAATGACCTATAATGTTGAAATTGATAACTTTTTGTGAGAGCATTTCTTGGACTTGAAGTATGAAGATGAGTTGTAGGAAATGTCTTTCTCTTCAAAATGAGCTTTGGATGGAATTTTCCTGATAATCCATGTGAAAGTTATGCCCTGGTCAATTTCAGTTGACTTTTTCAGCTGTCCAAATATAGCAACTTTTGCATCTTTGATGATTTCTGAGCCAAGTTTTGAGAATCATGATCAAGCATTGATCAAATGATGTTTGTGGCTTCAAAATGATATGTTGACCAAAAATTTGAACTTTTGACTGCCAAATGACCATTTTGCCCCTACAGTTGACTGTAGTGCAATTTAGGGTTTTGACTGTGCAATCTTGAGCTGAATGCCTTGAAGCTTGATATGAGGATGCTTGACCATGTTTGTGAGCATATGAGACTTGATTGAGCCTTTGAAAACTTCATTTTCTTGATCAGAACCCAAACCCTAATCTTGACTGTATAGGAGACAGTTGACCTGCACAACCCTTGGGGAATTTTGTGACTTGGCTTGGCAATTTCTTGAAGAATATGGGAGGGCAAATTTTGGGGTATAACAGTTGCCCCTGTTCAATCTTCTTAGACCTGAGGATGCAGATTGGCTGACGTGCCTTTCGTAATCCGAGGGTGGAAGATGATTGGACACTAGAGTGCCCGGAAATTTGCGCTCACATGTTAGCAATGATGGTGGAATGGGCTTATAGATGCCATCTGGATGTTTGATTGCGCAGGAGATTCCTTGGCGAGAACCTGTATACCTGCAAAACAGAAAATGAGTACCTGACACGTTGCAGGAGCTGATTTTTAGATGCCTGGCATAGATGTGTCCTGACTGGTTACAGGAGCTGAGTCTGGAGCTTCAAACGGCGATGAAAGAACCAGGGATGATTACTTCCTTAGCATGAATGGTAAGAGAGCCTTGGGTGACTTTAACTTCAACAACGCTCGTCGAGAAAAAAATCTGGGGTGATTTTAATTTCAACAACACTCGTTGAGAAAAATCTGGGGTGATTTTAATTTCAACAACACTCGTTGAGAAAAATCTGGGTGATTTTAACTTCAACAACGCTCGTTGAGAAAAATCTGGGTGTCTTCTACTGGGATAAGAATCAGGGAGATCTTAGGGTCGATCTGACTGAACCAGAGAAGGCCTTTGACTGGATAAGCATCAGGAAAATCTTAGGATGACTTAACTGAACCGGTCTAGGTCTTGAAATGTCTTCGTTGGGATAAGCATCAGGAAAATCTTGGGACGATTTAACTGAACCAAAGAAGGCCTTTGACTGGATAAGCATCAGGAAAATCTTGGGATGATTTAACTGAACCGGTCTAGGTCTTGAAATGTCTTCAACTGGATAAGCAATCAGGAAAATCTTGGGACGATTTAACTGAACCAGAGGAGGCCTTTGACTGGATAAGCAATCAGGAAAATCTTGGGGCGATTTAACTGAACCGGTCTAGGTCTTGAAATGTCTTCAACTGGATAAGCAATCAGGAAAATCTTGGGACGATTTAACTGAACCAGAGGAGGCCTTTGACTGGATAAGCAATCAGGAAAATCTTGGGGCGATTTAACTGAACCGGTCTAGGTCTTGAAATGTCTTCAACTGGATAAGAAATCAGGAAAATCTTGGGACGATTTAACTGAACCAGAGGAGGCCTTTGACTGGATAAGCAATCAGGAAAATCTTGGGGCGATTTAACTGAACCGGTCTAGGTCTTGAAATGTCTTCAACTGGATAAGCAATCAGGAAAATCTTGGGACGATTTAACTGAACCAGAGGAGGCCTTTGACTGGATAAGCAATCAGGAAAATCTTGGGGCGATTTAACTGAACCGGTCTAGGTCTTGAAATGTCTTCAACTGGATAAGCAATCAGGAAAATCTTGGGACGATTTAACTGAACCAGAGGAGGCCTTTGACTGGATAAGCAATCAGGAAAATCTTGGGGCGATTTAACTGAACCGGTCTAGGTCTTGAAATGTCTTGAGAACTTAACTGGATCTTTCCTGAAAGGTAAAAATCAGTCATATGCAATGCATGATATGGATCAAGCAATGATGTTCTCAACATAAATGAGATTTGTATGATGCAGTGCGTTATGCATGCTATAATGATGTATGTGCTGTTTTATGTATGTTTTCGTCTAGGAAAATAAATCCTTGACGGGTGCCGGGAAGTCGTATCCTGGGCTGATGTCGAAGAATAGATTTTGCTTCCGCTGGGGATGATAGTAGTTGCAAGGATACCGGTAGGAGACGATGACTCCGTTGCGGAATAAACTTGGCGAATGGAAGACTCTGTGGGGAGAAAAGATACTCTAGCGATCATGCTGGAAAGCAATACTCTGTGGGAAGAGTGATGCCTTGCTGAGTTGTTGATAACCTGCTGAGGATACCGTTGTTATGTTGGAAGTATTGATGGACTTCGCTGGGGATAGGAAGGAACTACGTTGACGACGACCTTTCCTTGGCTTTTGGCTGAGGATAACCCAGTTATATCCTGTTGAGGAAATAACTCTTTAAATAAAGCCGGACGACGCGTTCGTGCTCTGCTAGGGGATGAGCTTCCAGAATATACTGGGGATAAGCTTACTGCTTGGGGAGATGAATTCCATCTTTCCTGGGGAACTTGGATGGGACTCTCCTGGGGAAGTTTTGATATGCTGGGGAAGCGATTCCTTTGAATGTTGATGTATGCCGCCGGAGAACAACCTTTAGACCAAGACTGTCGGGGATGCTTGTTAAGAATATATGCTGCTGGGGAATTTAAGATGTCTGGTTAGGTTCTTTAGCTGAATCTACCTTGGTACCTTGGAGAATAGAACAATTAGACTGCTCAGACAACTCTTTATTGCCCCTGTTTCTAGTGTCACCTGCAATTAATTCTTTGTTTCGTATGCAAATATTTATGAGCTAGCAAATTAATGTCAATGCATATATCACAAATTGAACCTTGGACGTTCTTCGCAAAACAAAACAGAAAAGGAAAACAGTTGGCACGTTTAACTGAAAAGTATATTTGTATTGATTTTGAATAGCCTGTGAATAGGCGTTTTGTGTACAAGAGGCTGACGTCCTAGTAAGCGGAACGTCGCCGAATAAGAGAGTTTATACAAGTTTTGTACAAAAGAAAATAAACAGCTGTGTGAAATATGAATGATCCACTGGGTTTCAACTCTGCTATCGCCTTTATAACCCTGAGCGTCTCATCACTTGATGACCTTGGTTGAAGGTGAAGCTGACTGATCGATGCCGTCTGAACTTGATGTAGATACCGGATTCTGGATGCAAAGTGATCCAATGAGACATAGTATTACGCTTTTATCCCTAATTTTTGCCTGGACTGCTCTTTCGGGTTTTCAGTCCACCGGGATACCCTTTTTTGCCCAAGCCGCCTTTTCAGGTTTTCGACTTGCCGGGTGTACAGATTTTTCATTTTCATCCCTTCATTTTGCCCGAACCCTTTTGGTTCGACGGGAAGCCCTAATTTTTGCCTAGACACAGACTTGGCGGGGTGAGGAAGGTCGTCACCATCCATGTTGGTTAATATCATTGCTCCTCCTGAGAACACATGCTTAACCACAAATGGCCCTTCGTACGTAGGGGTCCATTTGCCCCTTGGATCACTCTGAGGAAGGATGATTCGCTTGATCACCAGATCCCCGACTTGATATTCCTGTGGCCTGACCTTTTTGTTAAATGCCCTGATCATTCGTTTCTGATACGTCTGACCATGACAGATAGCAGCAAGTCTCTTTTCGTCAATAAGGTTGAGCTGATCAAGTCGTGTCTGGATCCAATCATCTTCATTCAGATTTGCATCCTTCATTATCCGGAGAGAAGGAATTTGTACTTCAATCGGCAAGACTGCCTCCATGCCATAAACCAGAGAGAAAGGAGTTGCCCCGGTTGACGTCCTAGCTGAAGTACGATACCCATGCAGAGCGAACGGTAACATTTCGTGCCAATCTTTATACGTTACTGTCATCTTCTGCACGATCTTCTTGATGTTTTTATTAGCTGCTTCTACAGCCCCATTCATCTTTGGTCTGTAAGGAGAAGAATTGTGGTGCTGTATCTTGAACTGTTCGCAGAGTTCAGCGATCATCTTATTATTCAGATTGGTACCGTTATCTGTAATAATCCGCTCAGGGACACCGTACCTACAGATCAGATTGTGCCGAATGAACCGTGCCACAACAGTCTTGGTTACCGTAGCATAGGATGCTGCCTCAACCCACTTCGTAAAATAATCAATTGCCACTAGGATAAAGCGATGTCCATTAGATGCCGTAGGTTTAATCTCACCGATCATGTCTATGCCCCACATTGCAAATGGCCAAGGCGCAGTCAGAACATTCAGGGGAACCGGAGGAACATGCACCTTGTCTGCGTAGATCTGGCATTTATGGCATGTCCTAGAATGTTGGTAGCAATCAGCTTCCATGGTGGACCAGTAATACCCTGCCCGTAGGATCTTCTTTGCCATGGTGTGTCCACTGGAGTGTGTGCCAAAGGTCCCTTCATGTAGCTCTTCCATGATTCTATCTGCTTCAGTCTTATCTACACAACGCAGTAGGGTTGAATCCTGGTTTCGCTTGTACAAGATGCCGTTGCTAAGAAAGAACTTGGCTGCAAACCTCCTCAGGAATTTCTTATCATTGACAGATGCTCCTTCAGGGTATTCCTGAGCTTCTAGGTATCTCTTCACTTCGTGGTACCAAGGCTTCTCAGTTACCAATTCAGTTTCGAGATCACAACAGTATGCCGGTTCGTCCAGTTTCCAGATGATGATCCGGGGAGCTTCATTATCCCATTTAACCTTGAACATTGAAGACATTGTAGCTAACGCGTCCGCCAGCTGATTCTCTTCTCTTGGAAAGTGCTCAAATGTTATCTCTGTGAAGTGGGGGATCAGGGCCAACACACATTCTCTGTAAGGAATCAAGTTTGGGTGTTTCGTATCCCACTCTCCTTTGATCTGATTGATCACGAGAGCGGAATCTCCGAAGACACTCAGAAATTTGATCCTCAGGTCGATCGCAGCTTGAAGACCCATAATACACGCTTCATACTCCGCCATGTTGTTGGTACAGTTGAAACACAGCCGGGCGGTGAGTGGAGTATGAGTACCTTGTGGAGATACGATTATGGCGCCGATACCATTTCCCAAAGCGTTGGATGCTCCGTCAAAATGCATAGACCATCGGGATCCCGGTTCAGGTCCTTCATCCGGCCCAGGTATTTCACAGTCAGTTACTATCATAATGCTTTCATCTGGAAACTCGAAGTTCATTGATTGGTAGTCATCCACAGCTTGATGTGCTAAGTGGTCTGCTAATACACTTCCCTTGATGGCTTTTTGGGTCGTGTACTGAATGTCGTATTCCGTCAAGATCATCTGCCATCTTGCAATTCTCCCAGACAGAGCAGGCTTTTCGAATATGTACTTTATAAGATCCATTTTTGAGATCAACAAGGTAGTGTGAGTCAGCATATACTGTCTCAGCCGGCGAGCAGCCCATACCAAAGCGCAGCAAGTTTTCTCAAGCAGTGAGTATCGGGTCTCACAGTCGGTAAACTTTTTGCTAAGGTAATAGATGGCATGCTCTTTTCGGCCAGACTCGTCATGCTGCCCCAGTACACACCCCATTGCATTATCAAGCACTGTCAGGTAAAGTATCAAAGGTCTCCCTTCAACTGGTGGCATAAGGATGGGTGGTTCTTGGAGATATTCTTTGATTCTGTCAAAAGCAGCCTGACATTCATCATTCCAACGTACTACCTGATATTTCTTCAGCAGCTTGAAGATTGGTTCACAGGTAGCAGTTAAGTGTGAGATGAACCGAGCAATGTAATTCAGACGTCCTAGAAAGCCTCTGACTTCCTTCTCTGTCTTAGGAACTGGCATCTCTTGAATAGCTTTGACCTTAGCTGGGTCCACTTGAATGCCTTTATCACTGACCACGAAGCCTAGCAACTTCCCAGATCTTACCCCGAAGGTGCACTTGTTAGGGTTCAATCTTAGTTTGTACAGTTTCAATCGGTCAAACAATTTCTGCAGATGATCTAGGTGCTCTTCCTCAGTCTGGGACCTAGCGATCATGTCGTCAACATACACTTCTATCTCATGATGGATCATGTCATGAAATAAAGCCACCATAGCACGTTGGTAGGTTGCCCCAGCATTCTTTAGTCCAAAAGGCATGACTTTGTAGCAGAAGGTGCCCCACTGAGTAACAAACGTAGTCTTTTCCATGTCTTCCGGAGCCATCTTGATCTGATTGTAGCCTGAAAAACCATCCATGAAAGAGAACACTTTATGCTGAGCTGTATTATCAACAAGGACATCAATGTGAGGTAAAGGGAAGTCATCCTTGGGGCTGGCCCTGTTCAGATCCCTGTAATCGACACACATTCTGACCTTGCCGTCCTTCTTAGGTACCGGCACCACATTAGCAACCCACTGAGGGTAAGAAGTTACTGCAAGAAACCCGGCATCAAATTGCTTCATAACCTCGGCTTTAATCTTCTCGGACATCTCTGGACGCATACGGCGGACCTTTTGCTTAACAGGAGGGAAATCTCCTTTAGTTGGTAAGTGATGGACCACAATGTCGGTATCTAATCCGGGCATATCTTCGTAGGACCAGGCAAAGATTTCCTTATAGTCATGCAGCATCTGAATCAACCGTTGCTTCACGCTGAGCTCTAGGTTGGCACCAATCTTCACCTCTTTCTTGTCTTCCTTAGTACCCAAGTTTATTATTTCCACTGGCTCTTCATGGGGTTGAATTGCCCTCTCTTCCTGTTGTAACAGTCTTGCAAGTTCACCAGGCACTTCGCAATCATCTTCACCTTCGTCTTCGGCTAAGTTGATCGGATTTTCGAAGTCATAACTGGCAGTAGCAGAGTCGCTACCAGTGAGATCCAGAGTGGATTGAAACCTGTATGAGTGAGTGTGTGTAAATACAGCTGTTTTGCAATATGTAAAGAAAGGAAAGAAAAGGAGCGCAAAATTTGAATTGTGAAAAACGTCCAATGCTTTTATTCATGACATATGATAGTGACAAACAAAAGCCCTCATAAATAAAACCACGGTGCCCCGGGTAAGACACCGGGCCATATAGTCTCAAATTATTGTTTATTACAAATCAAAAACAAAGAAATTCATTACTGGGGAACAAAAGTTATGGGTGTAAAATCTTTAGCAGTCCAATTGGTCAATCCACCGTCGGCCGTCGGGTAGATCCAGCTATCGAACTCTGACTCTTCCACTTCATCTTCCTCTCCAATAGCATTCACTTCAGAGTGAGTGATGAGCACCGGAGGTCTTCCAATTCTTGCCTTGCGCACTGCTTTCTGAGCTTCTGTGGTGAAACCCAGCCCAAACTTGTTAGTCTTAGGAGTAAGATCAGGGAGCTTGCCCCAGTTTGCACATTCACCTTTTTCGATCACAGCCCGGGCGTCTTTTAAGGAGGCCATCTTCATAGGAGAAACCTCTTCATCTTCTGCTGCTGCCAAGGTTGGTGGTACTTCCTCAAAATGTTGAAAGGGGGTTTCGATGAACTCCCCATCCATTTCTACGTATCTGAAGGAGTTGAGGTGGCTGACCATGTACTCCTCTTCCCCTTGCACTGTTATGATCTTCCCCCTGACCGGGTACTTGAGCTTCTGATGCAATGTGGAGGTCACAGCTCCAGCCTTGTGGATCCATGGGCGACCCAGCAAACAAGAATAGGACGGATGGATGTCCATCACATAGAATTTTGAATCAAATACTTGTGACCCAACCCTGATTGGGATGTCCACTTCACCGTGCACCATTCTTTTGGATCCGTCAAAGGCCCGGACAACAATGCTACTTGGTTTGAGCTCTAGACCCTCACAATCCAGCCTATCCAGAGCCTTCTTGGGCAGCACATTTAATGAGGAACCTGTATCAACCAGCACATGAGCAAGAGTAGTGCCCCTGCATTCAATGGAGACATGCAGGGCATCATTATGATTCTTCCCCTTTGCTGTCAGATCGGCATCAGAGAAACCTAGGCCATTATCAGCAGTTAGGTTGGCCACACAGTCGGTGAACTGGTCAGCAGTCGTCTCTTGGGGTACGTGGGCAGTCTTTAAGAAAGCAATCAGAGCCTTTGCATGGGCCTCTGAACACAGCAGCAGTGACAACATGGAGATTTTAGAGGGGGTGTGCCCCAGTTGTTCTACAACGTTGAAATCACTTTTCCTTATTATCTTGAGGATTTCTTCCATTTCCTGCTTGGAAGCCTCAACAATGGTCTTTGGTGCCTCCGTCCTGGCAGGCATATCAGCAGCAATTCCCTTGCCCCGAGTATCAGATGACTCAGTAGCAGGGGTGGATACTTGGTTAGGGGGAGAAACAGGCACCCCGGCAGGTGTGAAGATCAAAGGCCTATGAATTGCCGGAGGAACAATGTCTGGCGAGAACAGTCTTCCACTACGAGTGACCTTAGCAGGCCCAGTGATGTTGGAGACACCAGTATCAATGTTGCACTCTTGTTTCACACCTAGAACATAAACATCCGCCCCATAGTGCCATGGGACAGCCTTATCAGATTTGTAGGGTATAGGCCCCGGAACAGTAATGGTGACGGGAGCACTCTTGTGAACTGACAAAATTTGTATAGGCTTCTTTGAAGGAGCCTTGGAATGATTGTTGAAGATGGTAACGATCGACACTTCTTCAACAGGAGCAGCAGGAACAATAGTCTTTTCGAACAAAATCTCTCTACTATCTATCAGGTTTTGGATGCCTGACTTCAGCAGAGAACAACCAGCAGGGGAAGCAACACATAGAGGGCAACCTTCACCACATCCCGGAAATAAACCGGCTAGCAACAGATTCCTCTTGACCATCAGCAACGGAGTAGCAACATCATCCACCGAAGCTACATACAAATCCTCCTCAACAGCATTCACTCCATGCTGGGGCATGGGAGCAGTTACAACATTCGGCCTCTCGGGCGCCTCAAACTGTATCTCCTTTGCATCAATGAGGTCTTGAACTTTGTTCCTTAGGGCCCAGCAGTCATCTGTGTTATGCCCCGGGCTATCAGAGTGATAAGCGCAGCGAGCATTTGGATTGAACTTGGGGGATGCAGTATTGGGAAACTTTGGAGCCTCCTTGACAGTCACTAAATTGGTGGATAGCAACTGTGGCAGGATCTGTGATAAGGTCATGCTTAACCGGGTAAACTCTCTCCGGGGTCTTTCAAACTTTTGAGGATTAGTGGGCCGAGGAGCGGCAGCAGGTTTGGCAATCATTACCGCACTGACAGATTGGCGGTGTTCAGGTCGCTCTGTTCTCCGGGAGCCATATACAGCACTAGCCTCCTTTTTGAAGGGTTTCTTCTCAGTACTGGAGGAGGCAACTTTCTGTATCTTCCCCGATTTTATACCGGCCTCGATCCTTTCACCAGTCAGGATCAGATCAGTAAACCCAGCAGAGGAATTACCAATGAGATGATTGAAAAATGGACCAGATAGGGTCCCCAAAAACATATCTACCAGCTCCCGATTCGTCAATGGTGGCTGCACCCTGCCAGCCAGGTCTCTCCATTTCTGGGCGTACTCCTTAAAACCTTCACCCGACCCTAGCAACATACCCTGGAGTTGGGTACGCGTAGGAGCGAGGTCGGCATTATACTGATACTGCTTGTAAAAAGCAGTGGCCAGATCCTCCCAGTTACGAATGCTGATTCCATCCAGCTGATAGAACCAGTCGAGGTGAGTCCCTGAAAGACTCTCCTGGAAGAAGTGGATCCAAAGGTTCTTGTCTGCTGTGTAAGGCTGGATCTTCCTTACATAAGAACGGAGGTGCATCTTGGGACAGGAAGCCCCATCATACTTCACGAAGGCAGGTGTTTTGAACTTGTGTGGGATCACCACCCCAGTAGATAACCCCAAGTCTCCGAAATCCAATCCAGGCACCCGCTGAACTTCCACAGCCTTTAATCTGTCTTCCAGCTGTTTGTACCGGTCTTCAGCAGGAGGGTACTGGTCGTCGTTGAAGTCTGTTTCAGTATCAGAGCCCACAGGAGTAGTGACCTCCCTTTCATGGTGACTACCTTCCGTCACAGATGGAGGAGTCCTTTCAGCTTCAACCAAAGTGTTCCCGAGTCTGCGCCCAGTGTTAAATAGCACAGTCCTCCTCTTCTTCTTAGTCTTCTTCAGAAGCATGGTCTTCAACTCTTGTTGACCCTGAGCCAAGCCCTTGATCAGCTCCTGAAATTGGGCGTTTTGCGCCTGAAACTGGACGTTCTGCGCCTGAAGAGCCTTGATAGACGCCTCGGTTGATGATTCAGGATTCATGATGCTGAAATAAACAGCGAAGAACGGTAAACAACCTGAAAAGAAGAGTACCTATGATGCACATGATGAATGATATGTGTTTATGCAATGCATTCAAGGGTTCGAAAATTCAAATTTGTTATAGACCAAAAGGAACACACGTTATTATTAAGAAAATCATTGTTTAATACATCAAAGCCTCATGGGGCAAAAGTACAAAAAGATCAAGTCACATCCAAAATATGTTGCGCATCTTCTTTGGAGCTATGTAAGTGTTGAGATTCCTTTCCTCGTGCAACAGGCGGGTGAGCTCCAAGACCTTCTTTTCACTGGCATGCAAACTAGTCTCAAGAGAATTCCGCTCTTCCTTAAGCTGGATCCAGCTCTTCTGCATCTCTTCCCAGGATGTGGGCATATCAGGGTGCTGAATAACATGAGACACCTCTCCTTCCAAGGCAGGCTCTTTGATTACTGGAAGCATGTGAGGATAAGGCATTACTAACTTCTGAGAGCGGGCTCGTACCCACTTGAGGTAAGGCTCCAAAGGGATGGAGTTCCTGTGCCCCAGTGTCTTGCTGTCTATCCTACTAGGCATCCTCCAAGCTCTGATAAATCTCTGGCGAAGTCCTTGAGTATCGTTGTCGAAGTCAAAAACTATGTCAGGAATCAACATGTCATGAGGACCATCCCTCCGAGCATAACCAAATTGTCTCCAAGCCAGGCATGGACTATAAGTAATACCCCCTCTGATTCCAAGTAAAGGAACATTAGGATACTCCCCGCAACGATCAATGATAGTGACATCTTCTCTGGACCTAGGGCACCAATGTATATCTGCATGTGTAAGAGTCATCAACCGTTGTGACCATCTCAAACCCCGCTCATTCTTCAGGACTGATTGTGGAAGGTGCGAAATAAACCACTTTCCCAGGAGAGGAGTGCAACACATAAGGACACCTCTTTTTCTCATGGTTCGAGTGTAACATGAGTGAAGGAGGTCCCCCAGCAACGTAGGTATAGGATTCCTGGACATAAAGATCTGGACAGCACTGATATCAATGAGCTTATCTGGGTTAGGGAACAACACCAAACCATAAACAAGGAGGGCCACAACCTCTTCAAAAGCTTGCAAGTCAAGGGAGTTCCAACATTCATAGGCCTTTTCAAACAGAAACCTGGCTAAGAACCCTTTAATACCACTTCTGACTTCCCAATGTCCCTTGAGGTCAGATGACTGTAGGTGCAAGGCTTTAGCAATCTCTTCAAGCTTAGGTTCCTTTTCTGTACCGTTGAAGGGTAGCTGATCAAGGATAGGGATCTTCAGGAGTCGGGAGAACTCCTCCAATGTAGGTACCAATTGATAGTCCAAGAAGGTGAAACAGTGATGCAGAGGGTCAAAGAATTGGAACAGGACCTTCATCATATCTTCCTCAATGTTGGTATTGACCAAGCTGATGAGACTTCCATGCCTTTCACTGAATGAAGAGTTCTCGGGAATCCTGGATATAAGCTCCTTAAGCTGAGGAGGGATCCTTACAAGACTGATTGGAATTGTCTTTCTACGAACAGTTTCCATGTCCTACGAAACAAGAACAAAGATGAAAATTCGAACCCCTGAAATGGTTAGTCAATGCATATGATGCTGGATGATGTCATGATGCTATGATTAAACACACCACAGATATTTACAAAGACAAACATGTAAGGCACACAAGGCACACAAGACAGGCCCTTAAGGTTTAAGGCCAGCATGGGGTCTGGGTAGTACCCTCTTGAAGTTGGTGGGTTCAACCTGTCCTATCAAAGTAACTGGGTTCTAAGGTTCCCAATATCACGAGATTGCTTTCATTGTTCATCGTTTCGATGTAGCCACTGAACTGGCGACCGAAATATTCCAGGAAAGCAACCCTCAATTGAGTGTAGTATCGAGTATCAACCAACCTCGGACTGCACCAAAGTCAGTTATCTCACTACCCTAAAGAGGCCAAGATGGTTCAATTAAGGTTCCTAAGGTCTGTTGATGCTTCATGACACCACATGGAGGCCCCGTACTCTCCTTGACTGACTCAAGGGTTACCGGTACACACCAAAGTGCCACATCAACGTAGCAGACTGCTTCAACCATGTCGGTATACCCCGCACAGTTCCCTCACAGCCTTGTTGCTACTTTCTAAAAGGGTATTCCCCAGATCCGGGTTAGGATCTATAGAACTCCCAAGACAGTCCCACAATAATAAAGTACACAAGGAAAACAATTTGAAAACACAGTTATGAACTAGCCCTAAGGTACACCTCACTTTAAGTTAATCCCCAGCAGAGTCGCCAGTTCTGTGATCGGTGGATCTGGAACTGACTGTTTTAAAGCTGGTTCGCGAAATGTCGCGGAAGCAAGAGTCGCCACCGTCTTTTATTTTCTCCAAATGGAAAGGACAAAAGCACAGAAAAATTCCTTAAAAGAGATTGCTCTCGGTTCGGGAGGTAGGTTATAGAAAGGGAAGGTGTTAGCACCCTTTCTATCCATGGTTATCCATGGGCTCTTAGATACTTGCTCAATGTGTTTTCAAAATGTTTGCTTTCTTTTCAATGTGGGTTTCAAAAATATTCTTTGAAAAGTTTCAGTTCAACTCGTACGTCAGAGTGTTTGAAAAATTTGCTTTTTGAAGCTTTTGAAAATGTGTTGGTGAAAAGATGTTTTGATTTGTTTGAAATTAGAGCAAGTATCCTTGAGAACCTACCTACCCTAAGGAATTCGTCTGTGTAAATGTCCTTTAAAGTAGTGCCATCCCACCATTGAGAGGTAGGTAGCACCACCGTTGGAGGTGTTCGGGTCAATTTGAGTGTATAGGGACATGGTGATCACCGGAGCAATGGGAAGACACCTTAGAAGCTACCCTCATGCCAGGTTCCCGGATCATGAGAACTTACTAAGACGTTTTCTACTCGACGACCACCTTTCGAAAGGCAACAGTGAGGCGTACCCTAGGGGTGGTGTGTGAATTGTGTGTCATTTTCAGTTTATTGTTTGTCTTGTCATGCATTGGTGATCTAACGATTCGATTTTATTTTTGGGCATTCATTCTTTCATGTTATTGTTTAACAGTTAAATGTGCGGGAATTTAAAGTGCGGAAAAGATAAAAGTCCTACGCTATTACAAAGGGCGAGGGTCTACAACGCCGAATTAATCCAGACCCGTTTTAAAATAAATTGCAGAAAAGAAATGTCTAATAGCTATTACATGGCTTTGGTACAAGTACATTATGTTCACAAAAGAAATAAATGAAACGCGCGAAAAAAGAAAATAATCAAATGCGAGGGCGTTGAACCCTTTAAAGGAATTAAAAGAATTGAGTTATCTAAAATTAAAATTAAATGAAAAATGGTATTTTTGTGTTTTTTAGATTTAAAAGAAAAAAAGAAAAATTATTTAAAATTAAAATGCTAAAACCTAGTTCTAATGTTTTTTAAGTTTATTGGGAAAGAATTAAATTAAAACCTAAACTAAACCCTAAGTTCTTTATATACAATTTTTAATCATAAAAATAAAAATAATAAATAATAATATTGTGAGAAAAAAGGAAAAATTAAAAAAAGATATAAAAAATTATTAAACCTAAATTCTATTTTTTGGATTTTTATTAAAAAGGATTAAAATTGAAAACCTAATTAAAACTAAATATTTACATGTTATTATTTATACAAAACAAAAAAAAATATTTAAAATAAAATAATTATTAATTTTTTGACTTTTCTGATTTTTGTGATGTTCTTGCATTTTGGTTAAAAATTAAATAAAACAAATAATTAAAATAACATAGCAATTAAAAATAATGAAAATATAAGCAAAATAAATTAAATGGGCAAACCAGGGTGGGGTGTAGCCCCAGAATTGTGAGGTGCAGGCCTGGAAATTCTGGCCCATTTGACTTTGAATCCATTGACTTTTTCAATCAAGTGTAGCATGTTGACTGGCATCCACCATATGCCTTTGTTCTGAGCCTTTTGATAAGTCTCCTAGGACACGTGTGCAATAGATGAGGAGGATGTATGGTATGTACTAACGTCAGCGCTGCATGGAACCTTGAAGTGAAAAATAATATGAGAAATTGGCCAGACCTGGGACTTGAACCCAGGTCATTGAGGTTAACGCATGGATAGCTTGCCAGCTGAGCTACTTGATTTCAATTAACATAATATAGTTAACAAATAATAAATATTAAAACCAACGCATAATGGTCAAACGCGCGCAAATTTGAATTCCTCCAATCCACTTGTGCCACGCCATCATCCCTTTCCATTTTCCTGAAACACAAAGAAAGAAGGCAACGGTTTTTGAAGTGTAGCATTAGACAGCTTTTGAGAAAATAGCGATTAGGTCCCTGTAGCTCATAAATTTGTCGCGACCATATCTCCTTCTTCGTCTCTAAACGCTGAGTTCAACCATGGTGGTCATAGGCCCTAATTTTTCCTCTATGTAAAATCCCTAATTTGAGACAACTGTAACCCTAGGATTCGCGCATGGTGGATTCTTATATACAGTGCAAAAACCAAATTGAATATAAGGGTTAGCTTGGAAACATCATATGGAACAAGAATATACTATTGAAATGCAATGAAGATGCTTAGAATGGAGAATACGATTTCAAAAAAAGTTCTGTACAGTTTGAGTACGATCCACCAATTCCTTACGCTTTTGTTGTTGTTTGTGATTGAGATTCGTTCAGGAGTGCCTCAGGATGCTAATGGGAAAAGAATTAAGGCTTGAAAAGATCTCTAACTTTGAAATCAGTTTTGCATTATATGGCCAATTTTTCAAAATGTCCATTGGCTTTTCAGCGCAGCATATGGTCTGTTAGGCTTAGGGTTTGACTTAGTGATGATCATGGAATGGAATTGGCTTACTCTTTGACCTAGATTCAAGCTCATGAAGGAATTAGTCTTAGGGTTTTCACTCTTAACCATTTTTCCTCCTTTTTAGCCAAAACCTAGACCTAGTGTGCAAATGAACCCTAGCCTGATTTCTTGAGTTGGTTCATGATACATAGAAATTGTCCAAGTTCACATGACACTATTCCATTGGTTTTTAAATTTTATTTGAATTTTCAAAGAATTAAAATGAATTAAATCATAAAAAATTAAATAAAATAAAAAAATCAATATTTGGTCTTGAAACTAATCATGGGACACGTGTGTGGCATGACAAGGATGAACCAAGTGGAAAAAATGGGGCCCTTTTGTCAAAAATTTGATTTTCAAGGATAGTTGACTTTTGCCATTTCACAAAAATTTCCCAACTTCTACAAGGCATAACTTGCTTAATTTTTAAGTTTTTCACATGTTCTTGGACATTTTGGAAAGGTCTTTGAGTCCTTTAACCAATGCCTTTGGTCCCATGTCATTTTGATTTACCAATCTCAAGTTATGGCCTTTGACTTAAAGTCCCTTTTTGTTGACTTTTGAAAATGACCTATAATGTTGAAATTGATAACTTTTTGTGAGAGCATTTCTTGGACTTGAAGTATGAAGATGAGTTGTAGGAAATGTCTTTCTCTTCAAAATGAGCTTTGGATGGAATTTTCCTGATAATCCATGTGAAAGTTATGCCCTGGTCAATTTCAGTTGACTTTTTCAGCTGTCCAAATATAGCAACTTTTGCATCTTTGATGATTTCTGAGCCAAGTTTTGAGAATCATGATCAAGCATTGATCAAATGATGTTTGTGGCTTCAAAATGATATGTTGACCAAAAATTTGAACTTTTGACTGCCAAATGACCATTTTGCCCCTACAGTTGACTGTAGTGCAATTTAGGGTTTTGACTGTGCAATCTTGAGCTGAATGCCTTGAAGCTTGATATGAGGATGCTTGACCATGTTTGTGAGCATATGAGACTTGATTGAGCCTTTGAAAACTTCATTTTCTTGATCAGAACCCAAACCCTAATCTTGACTGTATAGGAGACAGTTGACCTGCACAACCCTTGGGGAATTTTGTGACTTGGCTTGGCAATTTCTTGAAGAATATGGGAGGGCAAATTTTGGGGTATAACACTATGGTATGATGTTATGATGTTATGTACATGTAGGCACAAACAAGTGAATGTATATACAGGCAAACATATTCACACAAAGCACACAAGGCCTTAGGTTTAGGCTTGCATGAGGTTCAGGTACTACCCTCTTTCAGTTTGTTGGTTGAAACCTGTCCTACCAGAAGTAACCGGGTTCTAAGGGTCCCAATATCACTGGATTGCTTTCATTGTTCATCGTTTCAATTTAGCCACTGAACTGGCGACCGAAATATTCCAGGAAAGCAACCCTCAATCGAGTGTAGCATCGAGTATCAACCAACCTCGGACTGCACCAAAGTCAGTTATCTCACTACCCTAAAAAGGCCAAGATGGTTCAATTAAGGTTCCTAAGGTCAGTTGATGCTTCGCGACACCACGCGGCGGCCCCGTACTCTCCTTGAATGAACTCAAGGGTTACCGGTACACACCAAAGTGCCACATCAACATAGCAGACTGCTTCAACCATGTCGGTATACCCCGCACAGTTCCCTCACAGCCTTGTTTCTACTTTCTAAGAAGGTATCCCCAGATCCGGGTTAGGATCTATAAAACTCCGATACAAGGCCCACAAATGTAAAAGCAAACAAGACAATCAATTGAAAACAAAAGTGATCTAAACCCTAAGGTAACCCCACTTTAAAAATTATCCCCAGCAGAGTCGCCAGTTCTGTGATACGGTGGGAGAACTGACTAGTGTTTTGCGTTCGCATTCGCACTTGTGCGGTTGAGCAAGAGTCGCCACCGACTTTTTATTTTATCCTAAAGGAAAGGTTAAAAAAGCACAGCAAAAAACCTTTTGAGATATTTTGTGGGTTCGGGGGGTAGATTATGAAAAGGGAAGGTATTAGCACCCTTTTCATCCATGGTTATCCATGGGCTCTTAGTTACTTGGTTTTTTAGATCACTTGCCTTATTTTTCGATTGCTTTGAAAATGGTGTGTGTGTGGGTGCTTTTGAAAATGTTTTTGGAAAAAGATGCCTTGTCTTAGGAAACTAATGTATTTGACTCGTGATTGAGTGTTTTACAAAAGTGTGGATCTTTTCGAAAAGATGTTTTCAAATGTTTTTGAGAGTTTGTTTGAAAGTGTTGTGGATTGTGGTTTTTTGAAAAGAAGGCAAGTGTTTTTTGGCAAGTTTGATCTCAAGTAACTAAGAGTTTTGTCTACCCTATTGTACTCAAAGATTTTTGTCATGTTTTAACCCCTTTTAACAATTTTGTTCTACCATTGAAATTGGTAGACAATCTTGCGTTTAGGAAGTTTGTTCGGGACGGGCGCGGGTCATCATATGGACCATGAATGCAATGATGCCAAGTGTCTTTGGCAATTTGCTTTGAAGGGACTATGATCATACCATTTAGGCAATATTCGAAAGCGTCATCGAGGGACTTATGATCATTTTGAATTCGTTTTGCCAAAGATACTCGACGTGCAAGCATGGCCCATTTTGGAAGGCAACATGTGGGATTACCCTAGGGGGTGTAAGTGTGATTGTGTATTGATTACATGTATTTGTCTTGTATTAGGTCATCTAGCGTTTGGTTTTATTGTACATACAAACCCTAGGTCTAACCATGGTATAATTGGAAAGCTGTAAATTGCGGAATGTAAAATCTACGCTATTACAAAATAGTGTCCGGGAGTGGGGGTATAAATGTACAAGAGGGGATGAGGCTTATAGTATCCAATAAGTTACAACCAAATCGAATGCGCAATCAAATGTAAATATCGAATATACAGATATAATATAAACAAATGTGTATGGGGCAATGTATTGTGTAAGTGTACATGTGAGATGTATATGAGGTATATATGTATTGTGTGTAATTATTTACAGGCGCGAAATGTGAGATTAAAGCGTATTAGGGTTTGACCTAGAGAAATGTATTTTAATGAATCTGTGATTTTTATCTTTAATTATGTACAAAAGAAAAATGTTTTAATTAAATGGTATGTTCAAATTTTAATTAAATTGTATTATGTATAAAAAGGAAAGTATTCTAATCAAATATTTGTGAATTTTAATATTAGAGAAAAAATGTATTTAAATTGTTATGTATGAATATGTATGTTAACTAAAAAGTTTTCAATTTTAATTATATTATAAAAAAAAAGTATTTTGCTATTTCATATACAAATATATATTTAAAAGAAATATTTTAACTATATGATAAAAAAAATATAATATGTACAAATGTTTTAAGAAATTTAAATTATGCAAGAAAAATGTATATTTATTTTAGTATGCACAAAATACATTTTTATTTAAAAGAGTAAACAAAATAAAAGAAAGTATTTTCAATTTAATATATGACAAAATGCTAGGTTAGAAAAATGTATGGTTTAGTAAAAAAGAAAAAGATTAATGCAAATCAAGTACTTGTTGTAAAAGAAAGGTTAATGATTTTTGTTGGGCTTTAGAGGAAGGCAGAAACGGGTCAAGCCCATGTTAAACTTGAACGAATTTAGGGTTAGGGATTTTGTATCCAATTGAGACGAAAGCGTAGGGTTAGCAGCGGCGCCGTTCATAAGTTCGTCTTCTCCGATCATCTTCATTTCCCTGAATGCTTCCTCCATCCGGCCACCAACGTCACCTCCAGACCTCTCTTCCCTCCATGGCATGGGCTCGGCGTTCTCTTGATGCAAGGTTCGTTTCAATGCTCTTTTTTTCTTTTGTAAATGATACGCGTTTTTGATTTGAGTCTTAACTTTTACCTTTCATTATGAGATGAAGGAGAAGAGAAGAGGGAGAAGATTGTGCTACCTTCATTTTTGGAGATGGAGGAGAGGCGGAGGAGTGACGCTTTAGGAGGCCGGGATGGCGTGGACGGTGATGCTTGCCCTTGGTGACCCTGGTATCTTCGTTCTCAACTCTTGCTGTGTGAGGGTTTTATGATGATTTATACTGAGAACCTCTTTCAAATTCACTTCTTTATCTCTCTTTTTCTACTATATGTTGCCTCAATTTGTTGCTTCTTCTTTGTCCCTGAGTTGCTGTATGACTGTTGCTTTGAATTGTTGAATGCTAGCTCTTGAATATGTGTATGCTTTTAGAACATTGGCTGCCTTGGTATTGCCTTGAAGGTTGAAGAGATTCTGAGATTGATTATCGCCCAGTGATGTTTATGCTGAGGGCTTAGGGCTTGGACTCTGAATTGCTTAGATTGAAGGGTTTGGATGTTGGTTTTACCAAATGGTGAGGCTTGAATTTGCAAGGGTTTTATCTGGTTTATGTGGTTAGGCCTTGACAATAGTGGTGCTTTTTTGGATTAGGCAGGTTGTGTATGGACTTTTATGGTTTGGTTCAAGCTTGTTGATTTATTTGTTTGACAGGGTAGCAGTTAAGGCTACTGCAGGTTGGTAGTTTTGCTTATGTGTTGACAGTAGGTTCTTGCATTTTGGTTTGGTGTTTGGACGATGTGTTTGATAACTTGTGAAGTTCTGGACAGGTATGAGGTTATGGCCTATGCTGGTTTAGTTCTGAGTTATGCAGGTTATTGGTTCTGGTTAGCACTTCTCTTCGTCTTTTTAGTTGTGTTTTCAGATTTTTTTTTTAGGCTTGGGTTTTTTGAGGTGTTTCAGGTTATGGTAGTGCAGTGTATGGTGAGGCAGGATTGTGTGTTTTGTATATTTCTCCCTCTCCCTGAACTGTGTTGTCTTTCCTTGTGTTATATCTTTTTCTGTTTCTTCTGCCCTGTCTAAACCTAAAGCCTATGCTGCTTTTTCTCTCTTTTTCTCTCCAAAAGTACAGTTAAGATTTTTATATGATTATTACTGTGCTTTGTTCTGAAGGGGCCCTGGGAAGTGATGACTTAGATTTTAGCTTGCATAACACACTACTTGACTGCATCCTCTTTATCTCTTTTTTGACAGATTGTGTGCTGACTTTGCATTGATATCTTTCCAAAATCCTTCTTTGACAACTTTTGAGTACTTGTGACAGCAAATTGTACTTCCTTGATTTTTCTTTGATATCTTTTGAGTATATTTTGGCATTTTTACAGTAACTTGCCTTTTGCTTTGGATAGAAAGTGGAATTGGATTTTTCAGTTTTAGTTTGAATTGGAAGTTTGCAGTTTGAATTTTTAGAAATTATGCATTTTGTCATTCATGAATAAAAAATCTTCCCTCTTTGTGAACCGGGAGAAATCCCGTGATTTGCAGAGAGGGTCAACTGATCCCAGTCAGTGGCCCCTAATGATGAGCAAATTTTAACTGTCCTTTTTATTTCAACTGCTTTCTGACTTTCTCTTTTCTTTTTGCAGATAAAAAATGGAGCACCGGAGCGGAGTGAAGAATGAAGAATATTAGAAATAGGATAGAATTTTATTTTATTTAATATTTAAATTAATGTATATTATTGTTTGTAATTTAAATTATAAACAACAATTTGTACAAATAATTCAAATATCAATAAAATCTAAATTATCCAATTAGTTCTAATTTTCTTTATTGTTTATTTATTTATTTAAAATTCTTTGAATTAAAACAGTTGAAAAATAAATTTCAATCATTCAATTTTTAGAATAATAAATAACTTAAATAAAATCAATATTGATCAATTAAACCTGTCTCTTCCAATATCCAAAATAAAGCAGTAGTTAACCCAAATAGACTGATCAAACGCATTCCTTCTTCACTGATTTGCCATAAACACTGTGAATCCAATACTGCACATATCTTTTGACTGGTGAATTCAAACCAATTGCCTCCTTTTACTGATTAAATTATGAACAATGCAAATTCAACCTGAATCTCGGAATAAACCGCAAAGTACTGTGGAATTTCAACCTTTCTGAGAATATGCCCGTAAAACCCTAACTCTTGATTAAATGCCAAATAACGCTCGCCTGATCAAAATTGAGCCAAAATCAACCAAAACCCTAAGCCAACTGTATGAAACAATCCAGAGTTCTGAAAATCAGTAAAAACCCTAATTTCGCTTGACTGACACGAAAAGTCCGTTTGTCCGATTCTTGAGTCAGTTTGAAAAGTCAGGAAAGTCTTGAAGCTGAGATTTCTTGGGAAAAATGCGAGGGCAAATTTTGGGGTACAACAGTTGCCCCTGTTCAATCTTCTTTGACCTGAAGAGTTAGATTGGCAAGTTTGCCTTTCGCGACTTGAAGGTAAAAGAAGATTGGACACTAAAGTGCCCAGAAAATTTGCACTCGTCGATGTGACGGTAAATGTGAATGGGCTCAAAGATGCCATTTGGTGATGGGCTTAGAGATGCCATCTAGGAATGGGCTTACAGATGCCATTTGGCGACTGCTGGTAGGAGGATGGGCTTACAGATGCCATCTGGACATGTTGAACTGTATGTCAATGGTGAGTGGACAAGTATCAGAAGGGCCTCCATGTTTTGGGACATCTCTGAATTGGGGTCTGAACAAGCAACAGATTGACGTCCATATCTGGAGAATCTGTAAGTTATCTGAGATTGAATAAGCAATAGAGCAGCATCCGTTGTTGGGACGTGTCCGTAAACTATTTTCAGAAATTGTGAAGAGTTTGAATAAGTCGGTAGATTGACATCCGTTGTAGGGAAGAATCCGTAAACTGTTTCAGAAGTTGAGAAGGGTTTGAATCAGTTGGTAGATTGACATCCGTTGTTGGGAAGAATCTGTAAACTATTTCAGAAGTCTTGAAGTTGAAGAGGAACCGGTGTAGGGTTTCTTGATGATGCGTCTGAATGAATCTGGAATAAGTATCAAAAAGTCACTGTGTCTGGGTCACATCTGAACTATTTCTGGATGAATCTCGGGAGATGATCTATGTCTGTCGACTGATCTTACCTGAAAAGGCAAAGGGTTAATTGTGTGCAATGTTATGATGCATGATGCAATGTACGTGACATCAATATTTATGATATGAATGTAATGAATGCGCATGTAAGCTGATGAGCTAATCTTGCCAAGGATACATGAATCCGAGATGGCTGAAGATAAAAGCGTTTTGACTGCTGCCGGGGAAAATAAATCCTTGGCTGTCGCTGGGGAAGAGAATTCCTGATGACCTCTACTGGGGAGCTCCAAACCAGTAGACTCATGCTGGGGAGGCCAGATTGAGAATCTTCAGCTCGATGGGAAGTAACTCTGGCGACTTCACTGGGGAACTCAAGATTTGTCTTCCTAAAACTCTGTGGGGCGAAGGTTCAATGGTCTGGCTCCGCTGGGGATACTGAAGCTTAAACTCTGAGGGGGATTGAACTCCGGAGGATTCTTTGGCTGGGGATTTTGATGAACTCCGCTGGGGGATAGGGAGAATTTTGGCGAGCGCGATCTTCCGTGGTGGTTAGCTTGAGAAGAATCTGAACAAGCGATAAGTTAACCTCCGTTTACTTGGAGGACCCAGGAACTGTTTTCAGAAATCTCGAAGTTGAATAAGCAATAGAACAACATCCGTTGTTGGGAAGCGTCCGTAAACTGTTTTCAAAAGTTGCCTCTGAACAAGTCGATAGATTAACATCCGTTGTTGGGATGAATCCATGAACTGTTTTCAGAAGTCTTGAAGTTGAATCAGCAATAGAGTCGCGTCCGTTGTTGGGAAGCGTCCGTAAACTGTTTTCAACGGTTTGAGAAGAGTCTGAACAAGTCGGTAGATTAGCGTCTATTGTTGGGAAGAATCCGTAAACTTGTTTCAGAAGTCTTGAAGAGGAACCGGTGTAGGGCTTCCTGAAGATGAGCTTGTGTAAAAACTGCATCGGGTTTTGAACACTTTTGACATTCGAATGCCCCAAGTGGTGATGTAGATAAATTCCTGTCTTATTACAGGTGTTGGTCTACAATCGGTCGTTCACAGATGTTTCCTGGGTTGTTGCAGGTGTTGATCTGGAATTCTTCAGACATGCCCTGGCTGGATACAGGAATCGAGTCTGGAAATGTAATAGTTGGTAGATATGCCCTGGCTGGATACAGAAATCGAATCTTCAAACTCTTCAGACGTGCCCTGGCTAGATACAAGAATCGAGTCTGGAAATGTGGTCAACAGATATGCCATGGCTGGATACAGGAATCGAATCTGGAGATGTGGTCAACAGATATGCCCTGGCTGGATACAGGAATCGAATCTGGAGATGTTGTAGTTGATAGATGTGCCCTGGCTGGATACAGGAGTCGAATCTTCGAACTCTTCAAACGTGCCCTGGCTAGATACAGGAGTCGAGTCTGGAAATGATGTAGTTTATTTGTTGAACACTTTTGACATTCGAATGCCCCAAGTGGTGAAGAAGGAGTCTTAAATCAGATTACTCTGCATATTGAGAGATTTCTTGAAATCTTGACTGGACTGCCCCAGGTTAACTGTACTTTGAAAGATCTGTTGGACCTTGACTGGACTGCCCCAGGTTAATTGTACTTTGAAAGATCTGTTGGACCTTGACTGGACTGCCCCAGGTTAACTGTACTTTGAAAGATCTGTTGGACCTTGACTGGACTGCCCCAGGTTAATTAGATTGTGACATGTCATGCCCCTTTGTTGATAAGGGATTTGATGGAAGTGTTATCCTCTTGAAGTGATTTTGACTTACTGAGAGAGTTTTCGTTCCTCCGAACATTCGCTGTATGAACTTCTTCGCTGTCAAACAAAAGGGGTCAAATGCAGACAGTGATATTCGAATAATGCAAAGTTTATGTTTGTCTCGAAGTTTTTTTTTTCGTTTTGAAAAATGCGTTTTTAGCAGAAAACTTTTCACAAGACAAGTTAACACAAGATTTAGAGCAAAGCCCTACAGGAGTCAGGGTACCTTTTGTAACAGTATGCTTTCGAACTAACCCATGCTTCAATTAGGACTTTTGGAGGGTTGTAACGTGGCCTGGTTCATGGTTTAAGAAACAAAGGATAAAGGCTCAAAGTATATTTGTACCCACCCGCTCTTCGTGATGTTCTTCAACCTAAGCTCAGTTAACTGTGCGTCGCACTCTGTTTTGAGTTCGGAACGACTTTTGGGCGATGGTTCACCAGTTTGAATTTTGGGAGACAGTCATCATCTCCTTTTTCTTTTTCAACACTTTTCATGTTGTTGAGGGTTTTGTAATGACCTCACTATTTTGATTTTGATTTGTTATCCCTAACTTTTGCCTGACTGTTATCGTTTTCGGGATTACTGTCAGCGGGATGCCCCAGCTTTCTTAAGCCTCCTTGATAGGTTTTGGCTTGGTGGGCTTTTCTCTTTTGAGAGATTGACTGTCTATATGATAGGGAACCACCCTTGTCTTTTGATTCCAAAGGAACGCTTTCTCTCTTTTTTTTGACGTCGTTCGTTGTGTTACGAACTGAGAGTTTGCGACTTCAATGCGCATTTTCTTTTGAATTAACTGAGAGACTACCCTGCTCCAGGTTTATATCAAAGGTTTTGATCGTTTAGAACAGGGAACTCCTACTTCTTTGGCTCGAAGGGGTTGACTAGGGATAGACTTCCTTATAACTCCAGTGTTTGGGAATTGAAAGAAATGCCTGTACATCATCAGCAAGGTCTGTTCAAAAGCATACTGTATAAGATCACGGTATTGTTTCGTCATCCTCCCTCTAAAGGCTTACAGCTTTTTATCAAGAGTCAAATATCATAAAGAAAAGCATAAGAGTAGTGAAACGAATGGATGAATTCAAGACAAACATATGCAATGCATTAATGAAAACAGAGTTTAACATCAACAGATGATTGTTTGATAGCAAAAGAAATTACAACTTTGAAAATTCAAAAAGAAGCAAAAGTCTTTCAGCTTCGAGCTTCGTCACTTCAAGCGGAGAACCCTTTAACGGGATATCTTCATCTCGCCGTCTGGCATGAATTCCAGCACCCCAATGTCGATCAGATCTTGAATCTTATTCTTCAAGGCCCAACAGTCGTTGGTGCTGTGTCCCGGGCTGTAGGAGTGGTAAACACAGAATGCGTCGGGATTAAAGTGAGGAGAGGAGATATTGAGCTTCTGAGGAGGGTCCTTTACAGTAAGCAAATTGACCTCCAACAGGCGCTTCAGTATGAAGAATGATGGTATTTCAGTCTCCGTAAACTGTCTTCCCGACTTTTCTTGTTTACGCCGATTGCCCCGTTGACGCTGGCGAGGTTGTTGATGAGATTGTGACCCTGAAGCTAGCAAAGGAGCTTTCCCTTTGTCTTCTTGAGTTGATGGAGGCTGAGCGGTGACTTGCTCTTCGACCTCAGATGCTTGCCCCAGTTGGTTGTTTGGAAGCAGTTGGCGGACAAGAACTCTGAGTTCCTCTTGTCTTTGAGATAGGTCTTGGATGAGAGCCATTTGGCCCACCAACTGTCCCATCACTTGAGTCCTCAGTGTTGTCAGATCAAACTGCAGCTTCGCAATCTGATCACTCCTGGCATTGTTGGAATTCCCCAAGCCCTTGGTGAGGAGAGCTTTCATCTCTTCTTGCCCCAGAGACAAGTTCAGGAGCATCTCCTGTAGCTGAGCAGTCTGGTCTTGGATGTCTTTGACAGACCTTTCTAGAGCCATCTCTTGCTGAAATAAACAGCAGGAGAGTAAGGAAACCTGAAAAAGGAAAGATTGTCAAAATGCAATGCATGATATGTGGATGCATGCCTTCAAGGATCTCTTGGGGTAAACACAAGAAAATGTTAGAGGTTGAACTCTGCTCTTGGATTGGAGATCTCTGTACCGGTGGACGTCCTTCCACGAGAATCAAGCTCACCATGTCGAGCGGGTCATAGCCACCGATTCAAGTTGTTGCACTTGATCTTTGATTGGAGAACTTTGTATCGGCGGATGTCTTTCCACTAGAATCAAGCTCACCATGTCGAGTGGGTCATAGCCACCGATTCAAGTTGTTGCACTTGAACTCTGACTGGATTGGTTAGAGGAGAAACCCCCTTGCCCCTTGATAGATGTGTAGTTCAATGTAACCCTGCATCAACAAGACCCTCGAGATCCTTGAAATGGTTATTGAAAATGCTAAAATGCTATGGTATGATGTTATGATGTTATGAACATGTAGGCACAAACAAGTGAATGTATATACAGGCAAACATATTCACACAAAGCACACAAGGCCTTAGGTTTAGGCTTGCATGAGGTTCAGGTACTACCCTCTTTCAGTTTGTTGGTTGAAACCTGTCCTACCAGAAGTAACCGGGTTCTAAGGGTCCCAATATCACTGGATTGCTTTCATTGTTCATCGTTTCGATTTAGCCACTGAACTGGCGACCGAAATATTCCAGGAAAGCAACCCTCAATCGAGTGTAGCATCGAGTATCAACCAACCTCGGACTGCACCAAAGTCAGTTATCTCACTACCCTAAAAAGGCCAAGATGGTTCAATTAAGGTTCCTAAGGTCAGTTGATGCTTCACGACACCACGCGGAGGCCCCGTACTCTCCTTGACTGAACTCAAGGGTTACCGGTACACACCAAAGTGCCACATCAACGTAGCAGACTGCTTCAACCATGTCGGTATACCCCGCACAGTTCCCTCACAGCCTTGTTGCTACTTTCTAAGAAGGTATCCCCAGATCCGAGTTAGGATCTATAAAACTCCGATACAAGGCCCACAAATGTAAAAGCAAACAAGACAATCAATTGAAAACAAAAGTGATCTAAACCCTAAGGTAACCCCACTTTAAAAATTATCCCCAGCAGAGTCGCCAGTTCTATAATACGGTGGGAGAACTGACTAGTGTTTTGCGTTCGCATTCGCACTTGTGCGGTTGAGCAAGAGTCGCCACCGACTTTTTATTTTATCCTAAAGGAAAGGTTAAAAAAGCACAGCAAAAAACCTTTTGAGATATTTCGTGGGTTCGGGGGGTAGATTATGAAAAGGGAAGGTATTAGCACCCTTTTCATCCATGGTTATCCATGGGTTCTTAGTTACTTGGTTTTTTAGATCACTTGCCTTATTTTTCGATTGCTTTGAAAATGGTGTGTGTGTGGGTGCTTTTGAAAATGTTTTTGGAAAAAGATGCCTTGTCTTAGGCAACTAATGTATTTGACTCGTGATTGAGTGTTTTACAAAAGTGTGGATCTTTTCGAAAAGATGTTTTCAAATGTTTTTGAGAGTTTGTTTGAAAGTGTTGTGGATTGTGGTTTTTTGAAAAGAAGGCAAGTGTTTTTTGGCAAGTTTGATCTCAAGTAACTAAGAGTTTTGTCTACCCTATTGTACTCAAAGATTTTTGTCATGTTTTAACCCCTTTTAACAATTTTGTTCTACCATTGAAATTGGTAGACAATCTTGCGTTTAGGAAGTTTGTTCGGGACGGGCGCGGGTCATCGTATGGACCATGAATGCAACGATGCCAAGTGTCTTTGGCAATTTGCTTTGAAGGGACTATGATCATACCATTTAGGCAATATTCGAAAGCGTCATCGAGGGACTTATGATCATTTTGAATTCGTTTTGCCAAAGATACTCGACGTGCAAGCATGGCCCATTTTGGAAGGCAACATGTGGGATTACCCTAGGGGGTGTAAGTGTGATTGTGTATTGATTACATGTATTTGTCTTGTATTAGGTCATCTAGCGTTTGGTTTTATTGTACATACAAACCCTAGGTCTAACCATGGTATAATTGGAAAGCTGTAAATTGCGGAATGTAAAATCTACGCTATTACAAAATAGTGTCCGGGAGTGGGGGTATAAATGTACAAGAGGGGATGAGGCTTATAGTATCCAATAAGTTACAACCAAATCGAATGCGCAATCAAATGTAAATATCGAATATACAGATATAATATAAACAAATGTGTATGGGGCAATGTATTGTGTAAGTGTACATGTGAGATGTATATGAGGTATATATGTATTGTGTGTAATTATTTACAGGCGCGAAATGTGAGATTAAAGCGTATTAGGGTTTGACCTAGAGGAATGTATTTTAATGAATCTGTGATTTTTATCTTTAATTATGTACAAAAGAAAAATGTTTTAATTAAATGGTATGTTCAAATTTTAATTAAATTGTATTATGTATAAAAAGGAAAGTATTCTAATCAAATATTTGTGAATTTTAATATTAGAGAAAAAATGTATTTAAATTGTTATGTATGAATATGTATGTTAACTAAAAAGTTTTCAATTTTAATTATATTATAAAAAAAAGTATTTTGCTATTTCATATACAAATATATATTTAAAAGAAATATTTTAACTATATGATAAAAAAAATATAATATGTACAAATGTTTTAAGAAATTTAAATTATGCAAGAAAAATGTATATTTATTTTAGTATGCACAAAATACATTTTTATTTAAAAGAGTAAACAAAATAAAAGAAAGTATTTTCAATTTAATATATGACAAAATGCTAGGTTAGAAAAATGTATGGTTTAGTAAAAAAGAAAAAGATTAATGCAAATCAAGTACTTGTTGTAAAAGAAAGGTTAATGATTTTTGTTGGGCTTTAGAGGAAGGCAGAAACGGGTCAAGCCCATGTTAAACTTGAACGAATTTAGGGTTAGGGATTTTGTATCCAATTGAGACGAAAGCGTAGGGTTAGCAGCGGCGCCGTTCATAAGTTCGTCTTCTCCGATCATCTTCATTTCCCTGAATGCTTCCTCCATCCGGCCACCAACGTCACCTCCAGACCTCTCTTCCCTCCATGGCACGGGCTCGGCGTTCTCTTGATGCAAGGTTCGTTTCAATGCTCTTTTTTTCTTTTGTAAATGATCCGCGTTTTTGATTTGAGTCTTAACTTTTACCTTTCATTATGAGATGAAGGAGAAGAGAAGAGGGATAAGATTGTGCTACCTTCATTTTTGGAGATGGAGGAGAGGCGGAGGAGTGACGCTTTAGGAGGCCGGGATGGCGTGGACGGTGATGCTTGCCCTTGGTGACCCTGGTATCTTCGTTCTCAACTCTTGCTGTGTGAGGGTTTTATGATGATTTATACTGAGAACCTCTTTCAAATTCACTTCTTTATCTCTCTTTTTCTACTATATGTTGCCTCAATTTGTTGCTTCTTCTTTGTCCCTGAGTTGTTGTATGCCTGTTGCTTTGAATTGTTGAATGCTAGCTCTTGAATATGTGTATGCTTTTAGAACATTGGCTGCCTTGGTATTGCCTTGAAGGTTGAAGAGATTCTGAGATTGATTATCGCCCAGTGATGTTTATGCTGAGGGCTTAGGGCTTGGACTCTGAATTGCTTAGATTGAAGGGTTTGGATGTTTGTTTTACCAAATGGTGAGGCTTGAATTTGCAAGGGTTTTATCTGGTTTATGTGGTTAGGCCTTGACAGTAGTGGTGCTTTTTTGGATTAGGCAGGTTGTGTATGGACTTTTATGGTTTGGTTCAAGCTTGTTGATTTATTTGTTTGGCAGGGTAGCAGTTAAGGCTACTGCAGGTTGGTAGTTTTGCTTATGTGTTGACAGTAGGTTCTTGCATTTTGGTTTGGTGTTTGGACGATGTGTTTGATAACTTGTGAAGTTCTGGACAGGTATGAGGTTATGGCCTATGCTGGTTTAGTTCTGAGTTATGCAGGTTATTGGTTCTGGTTAGCACTTCTCTTCGTCTTTTTAGTTGTGTTTTCAGATTTTTTTTTTAGGCTTGGGTTTTTTGAGGTGTTTCAGGTTATGGTAGTGCAGTGTATGGTGAGGCAGGATTGTGTGTTTTGTATATTTCTCCCTCTCCCTGAACTGTGTTGTCTTTCCTTGTGTTATATCTTTTTCTGTTTCTTCTGCCCTGTCTAAACCTAAAGCCTATGCTGCTTTTTCTCTCTTTTTCTCTCCAAAAGTACAGTTAAGATTTTTATATGATTATTACTGTGCTTTGTTCTGAAGGGGCCCTGGGAAGTGATGACTTAGATTTTAGCTTGCATAACACACTACTTGACTGCATCCTCTTTATCTCTTTTTTGACAGATTGTGTGCTGACTTTGCATTGATATCTTTCCAAAATCCTTCTTTGACAGCTTTTGAGTACTTGTGACAGCAAATTGTACTTCCTTGATTTTTCTTTGATATCTTTTGAGTATATTTTGGCATTTTGACAGTAACTTGCCTTTTGCTTTGGATAGAAAGTGGAATTGGATTTTTCAGTTTTAGTTTGAATTGGAAGTTTGCAGTTTGAATTTTTAGAAATTATGCATTTTGTCATTCATGAATAAAAAATCTTCCCTCTTTGTGAACCGGGAGAAATCCCGTGATTTGCAGAGAGGGTCAACTGATCCCAGTCAGTGGCCCCTAATGATGAGCAAATTTTAACTGTCCTTTTTATTTCAACTGCTTTCTGACTTTCTCTTTTCTTTTTGCAGATCAAAAATGGAGCACCGGAGCGGAGTGAAGAATGAAGAATATTAGAAATAGGATAGAATTTTATTTTATTTAATATTTAAATTAATGTATATTATTGTTTGTAATTTAAATTATAAACAACAATTTGTACAAATAATTCAAATATCAATAAAATCTAAATTATCCAATTAGTTCTAATTTTCTTTATTGTTTATTTATTTATTTAAAATTCTTTGAATTAAAACAATTGAAAAATAAATTTCAATCATTCAATTTTTAGAATAATAAATAACTTAAATAAAATCAATATTGATCAATTAAACCTGTCTCTTCCAATATCCAAAATAAAGCAGTAGTTAACCCAAATAGACTGATCAAACGCATTCCTTCTTCACTGATTTGCCATAAACACTGTGAATCCAATACTGCACGTATCTTTTGACTGGTGAATTCAAACCAATTGCCTCCTTTTACTGATTAAATTATGAACAATGCAAATTCAACCCGAATCTCGGAATAAACCGCAAAGTACTGTGGAATTTCAACCTTTATGAGAATATGCCCGTAAAACCCTAACTCTTGATTAAATGCCAAATAACGCTCGCCTGATCAAAACTGAGCCAAAATCAACCAAAACCCTAAGCCAACTGTATGAAACAATCCAGAGTTCTGAAAATCAGTAAAAACCCTAATTTCGCTTGACTGACACGAAAAGTCCGTTTGTCCGATTCTTGAGTCAGTTTGAAAAGTCAGGAAAGTCTTGAAGCTGAGATTTCTTGGGAAAAATGCGAGGGCAAATTTTGGGGTACAACACCAAGCATATTGGTAGGTACTCCGGTTGAACTATATTGACCTTGTTCGACTTTAACCTCAATTTTCTGAGTTCCATTACTTTTGAGGAGTGGTGGAAACAGTATTATAACGAAGAGTTCTTCGATGAAAAGGACTTCTCCCACCACCTACGTGAGGCATTTAAGCTGGTTCTCGACAGGGTCAAGAAAGGTATTATTCTTTTCTATCTCTTCGCCTCAGATTTGTCTTTCGACACTCGACTAACTACAGTTTTCTTGTCTTCTGTTTAGCCGTCAAGAGAACCACCTCAAAGAAGACCGCTGAGAGTATAAAAGGGGGAGATTCCACTGTCAACCCCTCTCCCAAGGTATTTACTTTCTTCCATACCCTTATTTTTTATTATTGTCTGACATGGGTACTGATCTCTTAGACTTGGTTTTCTGGGTACTCAGAAACCTACCCCCAAAAAACGGAAGGTTCAGGAGATCCAAATCTCTAGCGATGAAGAAGAGGAGTCTCCCCCTGTTCCTTTGCAGAGATGAAGATTGAAGAAACCAGTTCCTGCCGTCAAGCCTCGTCCCAAAATCAAGATTAAGACTACAGTTGTGAGGCCTCCTCCTGTAATTATCCAAGATCCTACTGAACAGGAAGTGGCTGCTAGGCTGAACAATCCTAGCGAGAGTGATAACTCCAGTCCTGGTGCTGAAATCCCTGTCCAGGTATTTGCTTCGACAGACCATCATTTATTTCTCGACTTCTCCTTTTTCTGCTTTATGAGGATTCTGAAAGAAACGAATTTCTTTTATTTTTTAGGACATTGCTGGCACTTCCATTCGAGTTCCTACTCCCATCGATGGCTCTGCTACCTTATTGAATAGTGAAGGAGAGCCTACTTATAGGCCTTCTTCAACGAAAGGCTCTTTCATGAGCTCAGCTAACAAAGTAAACCAAGCTTCTAAACCTCAGCAAGAAACCATAGCAGAAGTTAATGAAGAAGAAGAAGAAACTGTAGGGAGTCAAGAAGAGACTAGGACTCTGTTGGTTGATATGCAAGAGAATGAAGAGGAAAGGATTCCCGTTGCTGAGACTGTGACAGCAAGAGAGGGTGAAGGGGTCCCAGGAGCTGATGGCGGAGACGGTTCTACTGAAGGAAACCAGAATCCTCCAGGTACTGAAACGATTCCAGAGCAAGTGGCCAACGTGGTTGTTACTGCCAACGAAAGTGTCCCTTCGACGGGATCCAGAACCAAGGAGGATTTGTCTTAGGTTATCTGACTACAATCCTAGAAGGTCGAGAAAGTTCCTCTGATCATAGCGCCTCAAATGCATCTGGGCGATCTACTTCGACTTCTCCTCTCGACGAGGCTCTTCAAAAAGTTAAAGCACAAATCTTTAAAAGAGATTTAATGTTAACTTTAGAGGGGGAACCGACGGCTCCTTCCTTTCTGAAGACTATCCTGAGGGTTGTCGATCTCCTTGTTGCTCCTCCAGATATGGCCAGTGTAATCTTGGACTTACTCTCCATTGTTGACCAGGTAGCAGCGAATTATAACCGTTAAAGGACTCTCAATCGTGAGATTGAAGAAGCCAATGGTCAAGTGGATGTTGCCTGGCATGCTGCTACTGAATCAGCTTCTAAGGTGAAGGATTTGTCGAAGGCCCAGGAGGCTAGACAAAAAGCGGTCAAGGAGATAGATCGAGACTGTTGTACCCCAAAATTTGCCCTCCCATTTCCTCAACATTTTCTCACCACAAGACCCTTGGAGCTCAAGATCCAGTTAGGGTTTGCTCTGCTCAAGACTTCTCCTTGCACTGTTGACCCAAATTAGGGTTTGTGTTTGCACAAAGATGTTTTGACCTAAAATTCCCAAGATGACTTTCATGCTTCATGTTGGACTCACAAGTTTATCCAAACCAAGTTTCAAGCCTTGATTCCAATCTTTGCCCAGTAAATTGGACAGTTGACCTAGAAATCAGCTGTATTGGGGGAAAAGTCAACTGTGGTCAATTGACAGTCAAACCTCATGATTTTTGACCCACATCAACATTATGAACTCATATGAACCATTTGGTCAAGTTTGGATCACAATTCCACAAGAAATTTGATCAGATCATCAAAAGGGCAAAATGGTCATTTTTAGGGTTTTGACTGCACAAAGGCAATTTTTGACTGTTTGACCTAGCCAATGGCAATTCAAGCTCACATATGGACTCAAGGACCCAATGACATGGTCTTGACACATTCAACAAGTTCAAAAGATCCCAAATGCACAAGATTGACAGATGAATTTTCCAGTCAACTGATCCAATTTGACTGTATACTGAAAAGTCAAACTTTGACTTTTTGGTCAAAATCAAGTGTCAAGATTCATTTTTCATCAAAACATGTCAAATTCTGAAACTTGTTCATCAAGAAACCAAGAATTACAAATTAGGGTTTGAAATGAAGAAATTTCATAACTTAGAAATTTTCTAAGTTATGAAATTTCCTAATTTTTTCCTAACTTTGTCCCATCTTTTCATCAAGATAAATTTGGATTCAAACAAAACTCAACACATGAAAGTTATAGTCCATTGCAAAATCTACAACTTTGATTCACAAAGTTTCCTCAAAATAAGCTTGTAGCTCAAGTTATGATTTTTGGAATAGGGGTGCAAAACATTCTTAACTTCGAATTTTTTTGACCTATTTTAGGCAGGATTTTTGCCCAACTTCATGGCCACTTTTCACATGCTTCCACTTGGAATTTCAACTTTCATTACAAATATGGATTGTAGTACACATTCCAAGCTTTCCAAATTGTCCAAGAACTTCTCAAACACCCTTGTGGTTAGGGAGAATCGAATTTGTCAATATGGGCAAAAGTCACTTTGATTCATGGCCAGATGCATGTTCATAACTTGGGCATTTTTGAAATCAGCTTGTACAAGCTAGATTAAAGGCCTCTAATCCTTCTTGCACTCAATAATTAAATGCCAATTGAAGGGGTGAAAAACACAAGAAGGGGGGGTTGAATTGTAAAACTGAAATCTTAAAACAATTGACAAGATATTTTTATCCTGGTTCGTTTGATCTCAAACTACTCCAGTCCACCCGTCAAGGTGATTTCGCCTCTCTCCAACGAGGTCTTAATTCACTATATTCAACTGAATATTACAGACTGCTTTAACAACTGCTAAAGCCTTCTTGATTCAAACCACAACCCGGTTTGTCAAGGCAACACTTTCTTACAAAGGTATAAAACAATGTGTGTGAATGTTTTCTACAAAACTTTATCACAACTGTGATGTATACACAAATGAAGCTTAGAAACTAGATTGCTAAACTGTAATGGAGTATCAGAGTTTGTGGTTTAGCAAAACTGGTAGAATGAAGATTATGATTCAGCTTTGTGCGTGTGGAGATTTGGAGAGCATTAGCCATTATAATCTTCGAAGCCTTGTTTATATAGCACTTGAGAAGATGAACGTTGAATGCAATATTCTTGATTCAATGCTAATAACAAGCTTTCCTTTTTGAGCAGATCCTGTCTAGAATGAGGCCGTTGGAATTAATTAGCGTTTAATGCACAGTACCGTTGCTTCTTCAATGCACGTTCTGGCTTGGCTCATTCTGATTCTGCTTCGCTGCTGATGAACTATTGTGTTTCTGTATCAGAGTGTTTGAGCGCAGTCTTGTTCATCAAGCTTCAGCATGTGCGTGAGTTGATCATCTGATCTTGACGTTCTGATGTAGCAACTTCTGATGCTGGTGTATGAAATCAAATTCTGATGCTGAATAAACGTGACCTTGCTTATTTCAATCAGAGTATCTGCAAGTCAGAACATAGTAATTTTAGGCAGCAGATAGTTCAAACATAAAACATATAAATACTATATATTTTCACTTTGTTATCATCAAAACTTAAATATAGGGTAGTAGATTCAAACATTGTTCTAACAATCTCCCCCTTTTTGATGATGACAAAAACTAGATATTTTAAATGAAAAATAACGTGAAAAGGTATCAGAGTTAAGAAGTACGGAGAATTCAGAGTTAAGAAATACTCCCCCTGAGTTGATTACTTCCCTTTGATTATACGTGTTCTTCAGGATCAGATCTTTTTCTTTCTTTGAGCATCAGATTATCAGAGTCTTTGACTTATCAGAGAGCAGAGCTTCAGAGCTTTTCTTGTCAGAGCTTTGCTTTGGATCAGAGTATTTAGGACGATCAGAACTTCATATTGATCAGAGCAACATTGATCAGAGGTTCTAGTCTTCAGAGTGTCCAGGAGCTTCCTTGTGCCTGTAGACTTTAAACAAAACAGAAAAAACGTTTCAAGTAATAAAGTTAGAATGTTTGAGAATTTATGTCTAGTTAGCCGTTATTGATTTAAATATCATTCTTGTTCTCCCCCTTTTTGTCAGCAATCAAAAAGTGTTGGTGATGTTCTAAAACAATTTGATCAGAAAAACTAATCATATTAAGATAGTTCAGAATCAGAGCAAGAAAATATTACAAAAACTTAGTCAAAACAGTACATCAGAAATATGCAGAAAATGCTTGAGTGATTGTGAGAAAGCGTAAAGAATAAATGAGAGATTAATGTGCTTAAATAGAGTTTTCAAAATTGTTTTGAAAAGTTAAACATTTTTAAGAGAGAGAAAAAAAAGCATGATTGCCATTTAAAAGAATGATTACTTTTCATTAAATGCTTGCTGATTTTGGGGGATTTGAGAAAGATACTTAAAAACGGTTACCAGACATGTGTCTCAATGCACCCAATCAGCGCTTTGCCTTCTCAGAAGCGTGCACGCGTTCTGCTTCAGAGATATGCTGATGATTGGATGACACTTGTTTGATGTAGTGATCAGCACGTCTGTCTTTGAGATTAGACTCTCAGATCTTTAGAATTGCATCTGATACAATCTGCATGTTCTATCTTTCTGAAAGAAGATTGATCAGAAGTTCACAGTAGAATAATTACATTCTGAAGATAAATATATGGAATTAAAACATTTTCATTCTGGGCATACTTTCATGCTGAGATGTTTCAGAATGAAATTAAACCTATCTTCTGAAAGGGGTTTAGTAAAGATATCAGCCCATTGATGGTCTGTATCTATAAATTTTAAGTTCAAAATACCTTTCTGAATATAGTCCCTAATGAAATGATGCTTTATTTCTATATGCTTAGCTCTAGAATGTAAAATAGGATTCTTACTTAAGCAAATAGCAGAAGTATTATCACAAAGTATAGGAATGTTACTCTCAAAAATCTGGAAGTCTTCAAGCTGACTTTTCATCCAGAGCATTTGTGTGCTACATCCTGCTGCTGCTATGTACTCAGCTTCTGCTGTTGACAGAGCAATTGTTGATTGCCTTTTGCTGGACCAAGAGATCAGATTTTCTCCCAGAAACTGGCAGCTTCCAGAAGTACTTTTACGTTCCACTCTGTCTCCAGCAAAATCAGCATCGCAGTAGCCTACTAAGCTGTAATCACTAGATTTTCTATAAAACAAACCCAGATTAGTAGTACCTTTCAGATACTTGAAAATTCGCTTAACAGCTGTTAAGTGAGATTCTCTAGGATCTGATTGGAATCTAGCACAGATGCAAACACTGAATAATATGTCAGGTCTTGAAGCAGTCAGATAGAGGAGAGAACCAATCATACCTCTGTAGACTTTCTGTTCTACACTTTTGCTTACCTCTTCTCTTTCCAGAATGCACGTGGGATGCATTGGAATCTTTGATGGCTTACATTCTGAGAGGTCAAATTTCTTCAGAAGATCTCTGATGTATTTGCTCTGATGAATGTAAGTTCCTTCTGGAGTTTGATTGATCTGAATTCCTAGAAAGAATTTTAGTTCCCCCATGAAGCTCATCTCAAATTCTGCCTGCATACACTTAGCAAATTTTCTTCCAAGAGAAGGATTAGTAGAACCAAAAATGATATCATCAACATAAATTTGACATACTAAGATGTCACTCTTAACTGTTTTACAGAATAGAGTAGTGTCCACTTTCCCTCTGGTGAATTCATTTTCAAGCAGAAAGTTACTTAGCCTTTCATACCAAGCTCTGGGAGCTTGTTTCAGACCATACAGTGACTTCTTTAGTTTGAAAACATGTTCTGGATGTTTTGTATTTTCAAAACCTGGGGGTTGGTGAACATAAACTTCTTCTTCTATATAACCATTTAAGAATGCACTTTTGACATCCATCTGATACAGAGTGATGCCTCTATTAACAGCAAATGAAATTAAAAGTCTGATAGATTCTAACCTGGCGACTGGGGCAAAGGTTTCTGTATAGTCTATCCCCTCTTGCTGACTATAACCTTGTGCAACCAGTCGTGCCTTGTTTCTGATGACTTCACCTTGCTCATTAAGCTTGTTTCTGAACACCCATCTTGTTCCAATGACGTTGAATCCTTTTGGTCTGGGAACGAGATCCCATACGTCGTTTCTGGTGAATTGATTCAGCTCTTCTTGCATTGCCAGAATCCAGTCATTGTCCAGAAGTGCTTCATCAATAGAAGAAGGTTCAATCAGAGACACAAGTCCCATAAGAGTTTCTTCAGAGTTTCTGAAGCTTGCTCTTGTTCTGATTGGATCTTCCTTTCTTCCTAGGATAGTCTCTTCTGGATGATCCAAGCTGCTTCTGGGTAATCTCTTCTGAGGTTGATCAGCAGCTGTTGAAGGATTTCTAGCAGTGCTCCTTTCAGACGTTGAAGGAATGTCTGTGTTGAGAGCTTCTGATGACTTGTCTTCAGAACCTGCAAATTCAATTTCTATACCTGCAAAAGTTTCATTCTGCTTTGACTTTTCAGAGTCAAGCTTGTCATCAAAACGAACACTGATTGATTCTTCCACAATCTGTGTTTCTGTATTGTATACTCTGTACCCTCTTGAGCGTTCAGAGTATCCTAACATAATACACTTCTGTGCCTTAGAGTCAAACTTGTTCAAATAATTCTTTGTATTTAATATAAAGCAAGTACATCCAAATGGATGAAAATATGAAATGTTGGGCTTTCTGTTCTTCCACAATTCATATGGAGTCTTTTCCAGAATAGGTCTTATTGAGATTCTATTCTGAATGTAGCACGCTGTGTTTATTGCCTCTGCCCAGAAAGTCTTAGCAACGTTTGTCTCATTGATCATGGTTCTGGCCATTTCTTGCAATGTTCTGTTCTTTCGTTCTACAACTCCATTTTGTTGGGGAGTTCTAGGACAAGAGAAATCATGCAGAATGCCTTTGTCATTAAAGAATGACTCAAAATCTTTATTTTCAAATTCTCCACCATGATCACTTCTGACTTTAACGATTCTAAGATCTTTTTCATTCTGAACTTGGTTACAGAAGGTAACAAACACAGAGTGTGACTCGTCCTTGTGTCTTAAGAACTTTACCCATGTCCATCTGCTATAGTCATCTACGATTACTAACCCATACTTCTTACCACTGACTGAAGCAGTTTTAACTGGTCCAAATAAGTCAATGTGCAGAAGTTCTAATGGCTTAGAGGTGGAAACAACATTTTTGGATTTAAAAGAAGGTTTTGCAAATTTGCCTTTCTGACATGCTTCACACAGAGCATCTGAATTGAACTTCAAATTAGGAAGTCCTCTGACCAGATTGAGTTTGTTAATCTGAGATATTCTTCTCATACTAACATGCCCCAATCTTCTGTGCCAGATCCACTGCTCGTTGTTAACAGACAGAAGACATTTTACATTCTGACTCTTTAGTTCAGAAAGTTTGATTTTGTAAATGTTGTTTTTCCTCTTACCATTAAACAGGATAGTCCCATCTTTCTGGCTAACAGCTTTACATGATTTTTGATTAAAGATTATATCATAACCGTTATCACTTAATTGACTTATGGATAACAGATTATGCATCAATCCATCTACTAGCAGAACATTATTAATAGAGGGAAGATTTCCATTACCTACAGTTCCAGAGCCAATTATCTTTCCCCTCTGATTGCCTCCAAAGCCAACGTGGCCTCCAGGCTTAAGTTCCAGGCTTTGGAACATATGCCTTCTTCCCGTCATGTGTCGTGAGCAGCCAGAGTCCAGGTACCATGACTGGTGTTTCTGACTTGCTGCTAAAGATATCTGCAACATGTATTATTTTATCCTTAGGTACCCAGATTTTCTTGGGTCCTGATTTGTTAGTTTTACCAAAACTCTGGTTGAATTTTGGTTTCACAGAGTGCTTACTGCTAGTATATTTGATGTCATGTGTGTGACCATACACAAAGTGTGAATTTAGAGGAGTGTGTTTAATGGTTAAGTCCATGACATTCTTAGGTGTAGGAACCTTACCTTGGTATCCTATTCCTTTCCTGCCGTTTCTGCTAACTCCATAGATCATTGAAGCCATTCTGCTTCTATCTATGCTTTTAGCTAGGAACTTCTGGAAACTGTGATCATACTCCTTGATGATCTCATCAGCGTTGCTGGGAGTTTCAGAAATTGGTTCCTTCTGAGAGTTTTGTAAAGTGTTTTCTAATTTTGAAATTTTATCTCTCAGCTCAGAATTTTCCAATTTGAGACTCTCAGACTTATTAGAGTCAGATTCAAGATTCCTTTTCAGGTCTCTGAATTTAGCTCTAATCTGCTGATAACGTTCCAGAATCTCATTAAGGCTTTCAGCAAGTTCAGCCTTTGTAAAGTTAACAGCGAAGTTAGGAAATACCTCTTCTGTGTCTGATTCTGAGTCTGATTCAGAAGCTTCACTATCATCTGGAATGTTAGCCATGAGAGCTATGTTTGCCCTTTCATCATCTGATTCTGAGTCAGCTTCAGACGAGTCAGAGTCATCCCATGTGGCCATGAGACTTTTCTTCTTCTCTCTTCCAAACTTCTTTTTGGGCTTTTCCCTCTGAAGCTTTGGGCAGTCACTCTTGTAGTGTCCTTGCTCATTGCACTCATAGCAGATGATGTCTTTGGTATTTGGCTTCTTGCTACTGGAGGAGCCTTCAGATCTTCTGTATCCAGAGGAAGAATATGTCCTTCTGTATCTGGAAGAAGACTCGTTCTGATCAGATCTTCTGGGATTCCTGAACTTCCTTTGTCTTTGCTTCCACAGTTGATTTACTCTTCTGGAGAGAAGGGAAAGTTCGTCTTCTTCTGATGAGGATCCATCAGATGTTTCTTCAACTGCCTGCAAAACTTTAGACTCAGATTTTCTGTTAGATTTTAATGCTAAAGGCTTACCTTGCTTCTGAGGCTCATCAGCTTCTAGCTCTATCTCATGACTTCTGAGGGAGCTTATAAGTTCCTCCAGAGTGATTTTGTTGAGATCTTTAGCTAGCTTCAGAGCAGTAACCATAGGCCTCCACTGCTTGGGTAAACTTCTGATGATTTTCTTGACATGGTCAGCAGTAGAGTATCCTTTGTCCAGAACTTTGAGACCAGCTACCAGAATCTGGAATCTAGAGAACATAGTTTCAATGGATTCAGATTCTTCCATTTTGAACGCCTCATACTTCTGAATGAGCGCCAGAGCTTTTGTTTCTTTGACTTGAACGTTGCCCTCATGCGTCATTCTGAGAGAATCAAAGATGTTCTTTGCTGTGTCTCTGTTGGAGATCTTTTCATACTCAGTATAGGAGATGGCACTGAGGAGGATGGTTCTGGCCTTATGGTGATTCTTGAAGTCACGCTTTTGTTGATCAGTCATTGATTTTCTATCAATCTTCTGACCACTTGCATTCACAGGGTGCGTGTATCCATCTGTCACCATATCCCACAGATCAGCATCATGTGCTAGAAAGAAGCTTTCAATTCTGTCTTTCCAGTAATCAAAGTTTTCTCCATCAAAGACTGGAGGTTTGCCACTGAATCTGTCTCTGTCCTCATTATTGTCATTGCTGAAGTGAGAATTGTTTCCTGCCATTGTGTTTTTCTGACGTTGGGTCTTGTACTGATACGGTTAAGTGTTTTAGCTCAGAACCAGGCGCTCTGATGCCAATTGAAGGGGTGAAAAACACAAGAAGGGGGGGTTGAATTGTAAAACTGAAATCTTAAAACAATTGACAAGATATTTTTATCCTGGTTCGTTTGATCTCAAACTACTCCAGTCCACCCGTCAAGGTGATTTCGCCTCTCTCCAACGAGGTCTTAATTCACTATATTCAACTGAATATTACAGACTGCTTTAACAACTGCTATAGCCTTCTTGATTCAAACCACAACCCGGTTTGTCAAGGCAACACTTTCTTACAAAGGTATAAAACAATGTGTGTGAATGTTTTCTACAAAACTTTATCACAACTGTGATGTATACACAAATGAAGCTTAGAAACTAGATTGCTAAACTGTAATGGAGTATCAGAGTTTGTGGTTTAGCAAAACTGGTAGAATGAAGATTATGATTCAGCTTTGTGCGTGTGGAGATTTGGAGAGCATTAGCCATTATAATCTTCGAAGCCTTGTTTATATAGCACTTGAGAAGATGAACGTTGAATGCAATATTCTTGATTCAATGCTAATAACAAGCTTTCCTTTTTGAGCAGATCCTGTCTAGAATGAGGCCGTTGGAATTAATTAGCGTTTAATGCACAGTACCGTTGCTTCTTCAATGCACGTTCTGGCTTGGCTCATTCTGATTCTGCTTCGCTGCTGATGAACTATTGTGTTTCTGTATCAGAGTGTTTGAGCGCAGTCTTGTTCATCAAGCTTCAGCATGTGCGTGAGTTGATCATCTGATCTTGACGTTCTGATGTAGCAACTTCTGATGCTGGTGTATGAAATCAAATTCTGATGCTGAATAAACGTGACCTTGCTTATTTCAATCAGAGTATCTGCAAGTCAGAACATAGTAATTTTAGGCAGCAGATAGTTCAAACATAAAACATATAAATACTATATCTTTTCACTTTGTTATCATCAAAACTTAAATATAGGGTAGTAGATTCAAACATTGTTCTAACACCAATCTATTGTGTTATAGCATTATTTTGTTCATATAGTCATTACACAAAGAATCAAGCCATATTTGGAAAAAGAACTTTATCCATTCTTGTAAAGCATGGCTTTATGTCAAAACACAAATCAAAGAAGTACAAAGCATATCTTCTAGGCACAATATTATGGACTAATACCACTGATCAAGGAGAGATTATGCAGCATGCTTGAGGGGCCTGTGGTAGCCTATATTGAAACTTGACAACTTTTGCTTAAGATAGAAGATACTTTGCATATTGAAACATATCTCTCATTCCTGCAAGAACCAACTCAAGAAAAGTTTGTAAACACTTTCCATACATCATAACTGAGCTGAAACACGAGCCTATCACCTTCAATACCTCCCCAAACATCAAAACACCATTTTGCTGCACAAAACAGGGCATCCCTGCAGATTGAGTTGCACAACTCAGTTTGCTCATGCGTTTTGGCCAAAGCTTGTTCATACACACTCCATAACATCCATACAAGCTATCCCAAGCCCTAGCTACAGACTGTAACACCTCTAACCAAGTTCACCATTTTCATTTTTTCAGTTGTGCAGGTTGAGTTGCATAGCTCGTTCCAGTTAGTTTCAAAGCAAGCTAGAGGTTGAAAGAGCATCCCTGAACTTCAAGCAAGATGTACAAGTCCTCACATTGCCTTGAAAGTACCTCCATTGTTGCACACGATTCCATCTGAACAGGTAAAACTTTGGACTTCTATCTCTCAATCTAGGAAGAGTTAGGCTTAGGTTTATGAATGAAACATGCTCTACTCATGGCCCTGAAGCTACCCGTGTCATTACTTTTCATTTATGTTGTGTGTACTGAGAGAATTTTGAAACTGAATATCTGAAAAAAGCTAGGTCAGGAATTGGGGGAGAAGAAATTCTCTCTCATTTCTGAGAGTTAGATCAACTTCTTTATATGTTTAGAATGTGGCTTCAAGCTCTACAAGTTTCATGTTTTAAGATTTGTCAAAAGATCAAAGAATCAAGAGATAGCAGGGAAGGAAGAAAACGCGCGTTTTTGTTTGAATCTGGCTAGAGGTTGAAGACAATCACCTTTGGGCTGGGCCTGTCTTGTTTTTTCTGTTTACACCACCTTTTCACACATACACCCCCTTGGCCCATTGTGTGATTTTTTAATCCTTTTTGACTTTTTCTTTTTATTTCTGACTTGTTATTTTTTGTTAAAATATAAAAAACATTAAAAAATATTTTTCACCTTTTTTTGTATTTATTAGGGATTTATTTGTTTTATTTGATAGGTGTATGTAAATAAATATATATATACTTTTATTTAAAATACTAAAAATAATACAAATACATTTTATTTTCTGATTTTATTTTATTTTATCTTTTGAAAACATTTTCTTAAAAATATATTTTTTGTAAATAATAAATATTTTATTTTTGTATATATTTAATATATTTAATATATAATATAAATACTTATATAATTATTAGAATATTTAGGATAAAAATACAAAAAATAATACATTTTTATTTTTATTAATATTTGACCTCAAAAATCACTTTTTTACAATATACTTCTTTTTTTATTTATTATTTGTGCATAATTAATAAATATTGTATATATTAAATAATGAATACTTTTATTTAGCAAATTAGGGTTTTGCCCTAAATCATGAAAATACCCAAAAATTAACCTTTTTATTTTTGTTTATTTGTCACATGAAAAATACTTTTTACATACATATAAAAATCATTTTTTGCATCTTGCATATTTATTGTATTTTATTTAATTATTGTACAATTCTAATACTTGTATATTCAATTTGGATTGTAATAGCTTAGATTTAAATTTCTTGCTAAATATCCCCATTTGAACATTTTGTAATTGCAAGCTTCTCAAGTCATATTTAAAGCATGTGTTTTGATGAAGACAACATGGACATCAACTTTAAAAGGATGTGCAAAAAGCTTATCAACATCAAATAAAAGTCTTGAAGATTATTGATGAACTCTTGAAAGAATGCAAAAGTTTATACAAAAAGGTGTCAAATCAAGAAAAAGAACTTTTAAGTTGTTTAGAAAAAATTGACACCATGACTAAAGATTTTGAACTTCAAAAACAAAATTTTATTAAAGAAAAAGAAAACTTTAAATGCTCCAAGTGTGAATCAAATGTCTTTCAAATTGTTCAATTGAAAAGAGTCATTGAACGATATGAAAAAGGACAAATAGGATTGGAAGGATTACTAAGCCAACAACGTTATCCTAATGATAAAAGGGGTATTGGTTATGTGAATTCTAAGAAACCAAGTAACAATCCCATTGTTTTTGTGAAGACTAGTAATAGTTCCAATCCCAAGAAAGTAGAAAAGAAGCAAGTTGTTCATAATCATCAAAAGAAAAAGGCTAATGTATCGAAAAAGAAAACATTTCCTAAGAAGAAATCTTATCCTTCTAGATATATAAGTAACTTTGAACCTTCTTGTTTTTATTGTGGTATTAAAGGCCATACACCTAATGCTTGCTATGTTAGAAACTTTAGTATAGCAAGTGGGCATTATGTGTGGGTGAAAAAGGGAACTAACTATGAAGGACCCAAGGCAACTTGGGTACCTAACAAAGAATAATTTGTTTGTGTAGGTATGCTTGAAATCCACATCAAATGTTTGGTATCTTGATAGTGGATGTTCAAAGCATATGACAGGAGATGTACACCAATTTTCATATCTAGTACATAAAGCCAAAGGGTATGTCACCTATGGAGACAACACCAAAGGAAAGATTCTTGGCGTTGGAATAGTTGGCACACCTCCATCCATTCAAATTGAGGATGTTCTCTATGTTGAAGGATTAAAACACAATCTTCTTAGCATAAGTCAACTTTGCGATAGAGGGTTCAAGATCAAATTCAACAAAGATGAATGTCTCATTATGGATGAGGCAACCAATGAGGTAAAACTCAAAGGTATAAGAACTAACAATATTTTTATGATTACTTTAGATGATTTGTCTCTGAAGGTACAATGTCTTATGGTAAACAACAATGACGCTTGGTTATGGCACAAGAGGATCGCTCACATTCACATGGAGCACTTGAACAAATTGGTTAAGCATGACTTAGTCATTGGTCTACCAAAGATGAAGTTCATCAAGGACAAATTATGTAATGCATGCCAAAAGGGCAAACAGACCAAAACAACTTTCAAATCTAAGAATGTGGTGTCTACTACAAGACCACTACAATTGTTACACATGGATCTCTTTGGTCCATCAAGAACAAAAAGCTTCGGAGGTAATGTATACGCTTTAGTCATTATTGATGATTTTTCTAGATATTCTTGGACTTTGTTTCTTGTGCAGAAAAGTGATGCTTTCAAAGCCTTTAAGAAGTATGCTAAGCAAATCCAAAATGAAAAATCACTAAAGATTGTATCCATAAGAAGTGATCATGGTGGAGAATTCCAAAATGCTCAATTTGAAGAATTTTGTGAAGAACATGGTATCTCTCATAATTTTTCAGCACCTAGAACTCCACAACAAAATGGAGTAGTTGAAAGAAAGAATAGGTTTCTAGTGGAACTTGCAAGAATAATGCTTAGTGATGCAAATCTTCCTAAATATTTTTGGGCGGATGCGGTTAGTACGGCATGTTATGTTGGAAATCGAGTTATCATTAGACCTATAATAAAGAAGACTCCATATGAACTCTTCAAAGGAAGAAAGCCAAATATTGCTCACTTTCACATTTTTGGATGCAAGTGCTTTGTTCTTAATAATGACAAGGATAATCTCGGTAAGTTTGACGAGAAATCCGACGAAGGTATATTTCTTGGTTATTCGCTTTCTAGTAAAGCATATAGAATTTATAATAAAAGAACTTTAACTATTGAAGAATCTATGCATGTATCTTTTGATGAAACTAACCCCTCTAAGGAGGAAGTATTTGTTTGTGATGATGATTATCCTATAGATTTACCCCCGGAAGATCTTTCAATTGATCAAATTAAGAAATCACCGGAAAATTAAGAAAACATTGTACAACAAGATTCAAACACCAATGATCTACCAAAAGAATGGAGAACTCATAGAGACCATCCTATTGACAAAATTATTGGTGACATTAGCCAAGGAGTATCAACAAGATTGAATCTAAAAGATGCTTGCTTAAACATGGCATTTGTTTCTCAAATTGAACCTACCAAAGTTGATGAAGCCTTAGGAGATGATCAATGGATTATTGCTATGCAAGAAGAATTAAATCAATTCGAGAGAAATCAAGTTTGGGAACTTGTTCCTAGACCAAGTGGTAAACACATCATAGGTACCCGATGGGTGTTTAAGAACAAACTTGATGAGAATGGTCTAATTGTTCGAAACAAAGCAAGGTTGGTTGCCCAAGGTTACAATCAAGAGGAAGGAATCGACTTTGAAGAAACATTTGCTCCGGTTGCAAGGTTAGAAGCTATACGTCTTTTACTTGCTTATGCTTGTTCATTAAATTTTCAGCTTTTTCAAATGGACGTCAAAAGCGCATTCTTGAATGGATACATCAACGAAGAAGTCTATGTCAAACAACCTCCGGGATTTGAAGACTTCAAACATCCTACACATGTCTTTAAGTTGAGAAAGGCTCTTTATGGCTTAAAGCAAGCACCAAGAGCATGGTATGATAGACTTAGCAATTTGTTTGTGTGAAAAAGGTTTTGAAAAGGGTAAGGTTGATAAAACCTTGTTCATTAAGAAAATCCAAAGTAACACTTTATTGGTTCAAGTCTATGTTGATGATATCATTTTTGGATCGACTAACAAAGAAATGTGTGAGGAATTCTCATTGATGATGCAAGGAGAATTCGAGATGTCTATGATGGGAAAGATGAACTACTTTCTTGGACTACAGATTAAGCAACTAGAAGATGGAATCTTCATCAAGCAATCTAAGTATTGCAAAGAATTATTGAAAAAGTTTGATATGGACAGTTGTAAAGCCATGAACACTCCAATGGGCTCCGGTACATATGTTGATCAAGATGAATCCGGTACTCCAATTGATATTACAAAGTACAGAGGTATGATTGGCTCTTTATTGTATTTGACGGCAAGTTGTCCTGACATCATGTTTAGTGTTTGTCTTTGCGCTCGCTTTCAAGCAAATCCAAAGGAATCACACCTCATGGCAGTTAAAAGGATCATGAAGTATCTTAAAGGAACAATCAATGTCGGCCTATGGTATCCAAAAGGTAGTACTTGCACTTTAATTGGTTATTCTGACGCGGATTATGCAGGTTGTAAAAATGATCGTAAAAGCACAAGTGGTACTTGTCACATTACTGGAAATGCATTAGTATCATGGGCTTGTAAAAAGCAAGCATGTGTGCTCTTAGCACGGCCGAAGCAGAATACATAGCAGCAGGTAGTTGTTGTGCACAAATTCTTTGGCTCAAGCAACAACTCCGTGATTACGGACTTGATCTCGGATGCATTCCTCTTCGATGCGACAATACAAGTGCTATCAATATTACAAAGAATCCGATCATGCATTCAAGAACCAAACATATAGATATTCGACATCATTTTCTCCGTGATCATGTACTTAAAGGAGATGTCAAAGTCACTTTTGTGGATACTCATAACCAACTCACAGATATCTTCACTAAACCGCTTGCTCGAGAACCTTTCTTCAAAATCTGAAGAGAACTTGGTATTTTGGATGAAGGTGATATCTAATGTTTCTCTTAAGATACACGTCTTAATTTTTATATGTATCTATTTCACTCTTTTTCCCCATCCTTTTTGATGTTAACAAAGGGGGAGAAGAATATGCATGTGCGTTGTTTTGTTTCAAAGAAATTGCAGGCCCAAATAAATATCAAACTCTCTCCAAAATTCAAAGAATCATGGACTTAGGGGGAGCATACAATTTAGGGGGAGCCTTGCATTTGCTAAATATGTTTGCTACACAAAACAACATGAACATTTCAAGAAATCGTTTTCAAGACTTGGTTGTCATCATCAAAAAGGGGGAGAATGTAATTGCAAGCTTCTCAAGTCATATTTAAAGCATGTGTTTTGATGAAGACAACATGGACATCAACTTTCAAAGGATGTGCAAAAAGCTTATCAACATCAAATAAAAGTCTTGAAGATTATTGAAGAATTATTGAAGAAATCATCAAATGTCAATATGGTATAAACAATTCTTAAAATCTTGAATATAGATGTTCACAATATGCATTCATCAACATATACATATTCCATAACTTTAACATCAAGAAAAACTTTGTTTGAAATATCTTTCAAAAAGTATTTTTGAAAATAAACCTTTAGGAACCGGTTCCTCCCTAACAGGGAATCGGGTTCCAGCATTTCTCAAAAAACATGTCCCTGGATTTTGTACCAGGAACCGGGTTGTACCAATAGGGGAACCGGTTCCTGCGTGAAAAATTTGAATTCCAACTTATAACGTTCACTAAGAACCGGGTTCTGTCAGTGTCGGAACCGGTTCCTAGCGAACCAATGCAACTTTTACTTTGTTTTTTGAACATTTTTCAAGTGGTATCTTTTCATGAATGCATTGCAACTTTTCATATGAATTGGCATGAATGAAGAGGTTCTTACAACTTTATAAAATGCAGATTTTCTTATTTCAAACAATGTTCAATACTTCAATTTTCAAATTAACAAATATACTTCTTCATTAACAATTTTCTCATTTACTCACATTTGAATTTAAACTTTCATGTGTTCATAATTTTGTGAAACTTGCCATATACACTTTCATTATCATTACAAGTTTCATTCATACATTGTGAACATTTATATACATTGTTGAGAATTGTTTTTATCTTGAAGAAGAAGATCAATTAAAGATTGATAAAGCTCTCCATATACTTCAAAATTAATCATTGTATTACTTAAAGGTTTTTCCCTTACTATCCAGGATTATTGGAAGTAAGTGTTGTGATTTGAAGAGGATTGTTCTTCATTCACATTAGTGTTTGTTTGGTCTTAAAGGTGTTAAGAACCTTTGATCACCCTATAGGTTAGATAGTAAGCATAGGTTGTACAATCATTCTAAATATAGTGAAATCTCTTTCGTGTTGGAAAGGGGACTGGAGTACTCTCGGATTGTGAGGGGAACCAGGATATATCACCGTGTTCTTTACTTTTCTGCATTTATCGCTTTCATCACCATAATCAGGAAAAGATAAAGATATAATCAAAACCTTCAAACACTTAACCAAAAATTACTACCAAGCATTCTCATAAAACCGAAGAAATTTTATAAGACCTAATTCACCCCCCCCCCCCCCCCCCCCACCCTCTTAGGCACTCTTAGACTTACACATTTGTACCCCCCCATCCCATAGTTGTGTTGTAATAATTTAGGATTTTATTTTTCGCATTTTAAAGCTTTCTAATTATTCCATGATAGACTTAGGGTTTTTGTATGCAAATCAAAATAACAAATAGTTTGACCTAATTCAAAGATAACAAAGCATGAAAATGGACAACACCAATCACACTTGCACCCCTAGGGTTACTCCACTTGTTGCCTTCAATAATGGGCCATGTTGCATGTTGAGTTTCTTTGGCAAAACAATTCAAATGATCATAAGTCCCTCGATGACGCTTTCGAAAGTTGCCTATCAAAATGATCATAGTCCCTTCAAGCAAATTGCCAAAGACACTTGGCACCATTGCATTCATGGTCCATACGATGACCCGCGCCCGTCTCGTTAACATCCTAACGCAAGATTGCCCACCAAATACAATGGTGGAACAAAATTGTTAAAAGGGTTAAAACATGAGAAAAACCTTTGAGTAAATTTATGGGTAGACAAACTCTTAGTTACTTGGATCAAACTTGCAAAACACGCTTGCCTACTTTTCAAAACCACACTCCACAAACACTTTCAAAAAAAACTTCCAAAAACATTTGAAACATCTTTTCGAAAAGATCCACACCTTTGTAAAACACTCAAACACGAGTCATTACAATGGTTGCCTAGACAAGGCGTCTTCTTCAAAACATTTTCAAAACACAGACACACACACCACCATTTCAAGCAATTGAAAATCAAAGGCAAGAGATCTAAAACCAAGTAACTAAGAGCCCATGGATAACCATGGATGAAAAGGGTGCTAATACCTTCCCTTTTCATAATCTACCCCCCGAACCCACGAAACATCTCAAAAGGTTTTTCCTGTGCTTTTTAACCTTTCCTTTAGGATAAAATAAAAAGTCGGTGGTGACTCTTGCTAAACCGAACAAGTGCGAATACAAACGCAAAACTCAAGTCAGTTCTCCCACCATATCACAGAACTGGCGACTCTGCTGGGGATGATTTTCGAAAGTGGGGTTACCTTAGGGTTTAGATCACCTTTACATTCTTGCTTTGATTGCCTTGATTGCTTTATATGATCGGTGGATCTGGAACTGACTGATTAACACTGGTTCGCGAAATGTCGCGGAAGCAAGAGTCGCCACCGTCTTTTATTTTCTCCAAATGGAAAGGACAAAAGCACAGAAAAATTCCTTAAAGAGATTGCTCTCGGTTCGGGAGGTAGATTATAGAAAGGGAAGGTGTTAGCACCCTTTCTATCCATGGTTATCCATGGGCTCTTAGATACTTGCTCATTTGTGTTTTCAAAAATGTTTGTTTGCTTTTCAATTGTGGGTTTTAAAAAAAGTTTCTTTGAAAATTTCAGTTCGACTCTTGTATCGGTCCTCAAGAGTGTTTGAAAAATTGCTTTCGAAAGCTTTTTGAAAAGGTGTCGGTGTGAAAAGTATTTTTTGAATTTGTTTTGAAATTAGAGCAAGTATCTAGAGTCGTCTACCTACCCTAAGGAATTCGTCTGTGTAAATGTCCTTTAAAGTAGTGCCATCCCACCATTGAGAGGTAGGTAGCACCACCGTTGGAGGTGTTCGGGTCAATTCGAGGTTCGGGACATGGTGATCACCAGAGCAATAGGAAGACACCTTAGAAGCTACCCTCATGCCAGGTTCCCGGATCATGAGGACTTACTAAGACATCCTCTACTCGACGATCACCTTTCGAGGCAAGGCAACAGTGAGGCGTACCCTAGGGGTGGTGTGTGATTTGTGTGTCATGTTCATTTATTTTTGTCTTTTGTCAGGTTATGGGTGATCTACGCGTTTGTTTTTATTTGTCATTCATTCTTGCATGCCTTGATTAACAGTTAAAAAGAATTGCGGGAAATAAAAGTTCTAAGCTATTACAAAAGGCGCGGGTCCACATCGCCAAATTAAACCAGGACCCGATTTGACAGAAAAATAAAGAATTAAAGTGCGAGAAAGTATGAAATTACACGGCTTTGGGAGAAATACATAAATATTTACAAGAAAAAGAAATAAATATGCGAATTAAAATAAACTTAGAAACGAGGGCGTTGGACCCTTTTTTAAATGAAATTAAATTAAATGATTAATTAAATGAAAGGAAAAGAAATTACTTTGGTATTTTTGTACTTTAAGATTTTTATGAGAAAGATTAATTAGAATAAAATGCTAATCCTAATTCTAGTTGTTTTTTTTTTAGTTTATTAAGAAAGAATTAAATTTTAACCTAAACTTAATTAATTATTTACATGCAATTTAATTACAAAAATAAATAATAGGAAATATTTAATCATTATGAAAGAAAAGAAAAAGGGATAAAAATTATTATAAACCCTAATTCTACCAATTTTAGATTTTTATTAAAAAAAGTTAAGGTTAAAACCTAAATTAAAACTAAGTTAATTAATGAACTTTATTTACAAAAATACTAATTAAATAAATATATTTAATTTTTGTCTTTTTTCTGATTTTGTGTTTTTTTATGTTTTTATGAAAAAATAATTAAATTAAGGAAATTAATTAAAAAAACAATAATTGAATCAAATAAATAAAAAAAGAATAATGAAAAGAAATATTGCAAACCTAGGGGGGTCTGTCCCCAAATTGGGAGGTAAGTCTTTAGCCATTTGAGCCCAATAAGCTTCAGGCCTCGTAGACTTTTTGATTAGCATGTATGGGTGTTGACTGAGGCACACTCTAGTCTTCAGATCCTGGCCTTTGATGGAGTGTAATGGGACGCGTGGACGGTTTGATAACGTGGGTGCATGGCATGCTTTAGTATTGAAGCTGCATAGGAACGTTAATTGAAAAATAATAGGGAAAGGGTGAGGACCTGGGGCTCGAACCCAGGTCTTGATGAATACCAATGCTATGCCTTGCCAAACGAACCAAACGCGCTTTCTGTATATCAAACGACAAGCAAATATTATAAAATAGAATAATGCGTTAGTGCTTTTTGCGCGCGAATTTTTTAACGGACCAACCATCGCTCTACACATCATCATCTTCCTCCTGGTCTTGTTTATTTCCTGAAACACAAAAAGCATTGGCAACGGTTTTGAAACGTTTCAAAAGGTCACTTTTGCAAAAATAACGAATAGCTCAGGGCAGCTCATAAATTGAGCGCGAGGGTGGATTTAGCATCGTCCAAGCGTGCTTGTTTCAATGGTCCAGGTCTTGAGTGCTAATTTTTCCTTAAATGGAAAACCCCAATTCACAGTTTGGGAAACCCTAATATCTAACAATGGCAGATTCTCCAATAGTGCATAAAAACGCAATTAAAATATAGGGTTAGCTTCAGAACACATTGCTTAGTATGAATATATAAACAAAATGCTATGAGAATGTCTCAAAATTAAAACACGAATATGCATTTTTATCAGAAAAAATTGACTTCTGTATACCGATTCAAAGGGTTAGGGACGTGGAAACCTATTCAGGCACGTTGCTTAAGGTCTCAGGAAGGTGATGAGATGATTATCTCAGCTTGAATCGCCCTGGAAAACAGTTTTCAGTTTCAAAAATTTTAGGTAAAAATGCAAGCTTTTTCTTTTGTCTATGGCGCAGCTTCTTGGTCTCTTTAGCATTAGGTTTGCCTTTGGTATTTATGTGACAATGATTTAGGTCAAGAATCTGATCAAAAGAATCAAGGAATTGATTATGCAATATTTGATTTTCAAGCCATTATTTTGCAATCTTTTTCAAGCATCTTTGATACAAATCATGTCCAATTCTATTGATTTTTTCTATATTTGGTTAGGCACGAAATCATAAGCTTATTCCTTGCACAAAAAGATTTGGAAAATTAGGTTTAGTATTTTTCATGTATTTTAATTAATTAAATGAATTATTAATGATTAAAAATCCAAATAAATAAATAAAAATGATAAAAAAACTTCCCTTTGGGCCAAATGGTCGTGCCCATGCCTTGGATGATGAATTGTGGAAGAAAAAGAGGCCCATTAGCAATTTTAGGTCATTTGAATCAATGTTGACTTTTCAAAATATCCAAAAATTTCCCAACTTCCACAAGGCATAACTTGCTCCATTTTTAAGCTTTGCTCATGTTCTTGGACATTTTGGAAAGGTCTTTGAGTCCTCTAACCAATTTATTTGGTCCCATGTCATTTTGATTTACCAATCTCAAGTTATGGCCTTTGACTTAAAGTCCCTTTTTGTTGACTTTTGAAAATGACCTATAATGTTGAAATTGATAACTTTTTGTGAGAGCATTTCGTGGACTTGAAGTATGAAGAGGAGTTGTAGGAAATGTCATTCTCTTCAAAATGAGCTTTGGATTGAATTTTTCTGATAATCCATGTGAAAGTTATGCCCTGGTCAATTTACAGTTGACTTTTTTCAACTGTCCAAATATGGAAACTTTTGCATCTTGATGATTTTTGAGCCAAGCTTTGAGAATCATGATCAAGCATTGATCAAATGATGTTTGTGGCTTCAAAATGAGATGTTGACCAAAAATTTGAACTTTTGACTGTCAAATGACCATTTTGCCCCTACAGTTGACTGTAGTGCAATTAGGGTTTTTGACTGTGCAATTTTGTGCTGAAAGTCTTGAAACTTGATATGAGGATGCTTGACCATGTTTATAGGCATGTTGGACTTGATTGGACCCTTGGAAACTTCATTTACTTTGTCAGAACCAAAACCCTAATTTTGACTGTTAGGAGGCCCTTGAACTGTGTAACCCCTTGAGGAGATCTTGAAGCTTTGACTTGGCAAATTTTGAAGGATATGGGAGGGCAAATTTTGGGGTACAACAGTTGCCCCTGTTCAATATTCTTAGACCTGAGGATGCAGATTGGCTGACGTGCCTTTCGTAATCCGAGGGTGGAAGATGATTGAACACTAGAGTGCCCAGAAATTTGCGCTCACATAGTAGCAGTGTGATGGTGGAATGGGCTTATAGATGCCATTTGGAGATTGATGGATAGGATGATGGGCTTATAGATGCCATGCTAAGAGATGATGGAAGGTGGATGGGCTTATAGATGCCATCTGGATGTTGATCTCGTAAGAGCTTCCTTAGCGAGAACTTGCATACCTGCAAAAAAGGAAAAATGAGTACCTGACATGTTGCAGGAGCTGGTCTTCAGACGCTTTGTGTAGATGTGTCCTGACTGGTTACAGGAGCTGAGTCTGGAGCTTCAAACGGCGATGAATGAACCAGGGATGGTTACTACCTCAACAGGAACGGTGAGAGAACCTTGGGTGACTTTAACTTCAACAGCAATCGTCGAGAAAATCTTGGGATGATTACTACCTCCGCAGGATCGGGGAGAGAACCAATAGGTGACTACAACCACAACAGCAATCATTGAGAGAGTCTTGGTGGGAATTACCATCTCCGCAGTATCGGGGAGAGAACCATAGGCGATTACAACCTCAATAGCAATCATTGAGAAAACCTTGGATGGAATTATCATCTCCGCAGTATCGGGGAGAGAACCATAGGCGATTACAACCTCAATAGCAATCATTGAGAAAACCTTGGATGGAATTATCATCTCCGCAGTATCGGGGAGAGAACCATAGGCGATTACAACCTCAACAGCAATCATTGAGACAACCTTGGATGGAATTATCATCTCCGCAGTATCGGGGAGAGAACCATAGGCGATTACAACCTCAATAGCAATCATTGAGAAAACCTTGGATGGAATTATCATCTCCGCAGTATCGGGGAGAGAACCATAGGCGATTACAAACTCAATAGCAATCATTGAGAAAACATTGGATGGAATTATCATCTCCGCAGTATCGGGGAGAGAACCATAGGCGATTACAACCTCAATAGCAATCATTGAGACAACCTTGGATAACTTCTACTGAGTCTTCATCAGAAAAATCTGTTTGGGGTCGATTTAACTGGACCAGAGAAGGCCTTGGACTGGATAAGAAATAGAGAATCTTAGGGTCGATTAACTGAACCGGTCTAGGTCTTGGAATGTCTTCAACTGGGTAAAAAACAGGGAGATCTTTGGAGTCGATCTGACTGAACCAGAGAAGGCCTTTGACTGGATAAGAAATCTTTGGAGTCGATTTAACTGACCGGTCTAGGTCTTGAAATATGATTGAGAATTTAACTGAATCTTTCCTGAAAGGTAAAGGTCAGTCATATGCAATGCATGATATGGACCAAGCAATGATGTTCTCAACATAGATGAGATTTGTAAGATATGATGCGTCTATGCATGCTATAATGATGTATGTGATGTTTAGGAATGTATGTTTTCGTCTAGGAAAGTAAATCCTTGACGGGTGCCGGGAAGTCACTCCTGGGCTGACGTTGAAGAATAGATTTTGCTTCCGCTGGGTGATAGTTGCAAGAATACCGGTAGGAGAAGATGACTCCGTTGGGGAATAAACTTGGCGAACGGATTACTCTGCGGGGAGAAAAGTACTCTAGTGATCTTGCTGAGAAACAATACTCTGTGGGGAGAGAGGTACTTTGTTGAGTTGTTGATAATAACTTGCTGGGGATACCATTGTTGTGTTGGAAGTGTTAATAGACTTCGCTGGGGATAAGAAGACTTCGTCGAGGACGCTCTTTCCGTTGCTTTTGGCTGAGGATAACCCAGTTATATCCTGGTAAGGAAATAACTCTTTGAATAAAGCCGGGAGACGCGTTCGTGCTTTGCGGGGATAAGCTTCCAGAATCTACTGGGGATAAGCTTACTGCTGGGGAGATGGGTTCCAATTTTCCTGGGGAACTGGATTGGACTCTCTTGGGGAAGTTTGAACTGCATCGGGGAAGTGACTCCTTTGAATGTCTGGTATACCGCCGGGGAACAATCTTTAGACCAAGATTGTCAGGGATGCTTGTTAAGAATATATGCTGCTAGGGAATGTTGATATCTGCTGGAGGATACCCAACTTCCTTAAGGTTGATAACTTTGCTTGGAGAGAGTGTATTGCTTGCTGGCTCACTCTCTGGGGAATTAAGATGCCTGGTTATGTTCTTTAGCTGAACCTTCCTTGGTACCTTGGAGGATAGAACAATTAGATTGCTTAGACAACTCTTTATTGCCCCTGTTTCTAATGTTACCTGTAATTAATCCTTTGTTTCGTATGCAAATATTTATGAGTTAGTAAATTATTGTCAATGCATATATTACAAATTGAACCTTGGACGTTCTTCGCAAGACAAAACAGAAAAGGAAAAACGATTGGCACTTTTTAACTGACAAGTATATTTGTATTGATTTTGAATGGCCTGAAAATAGGCGTTTATGTACAAGAGGCTGACGTCCTAGTAAGAGAACGCCGCCGAACAAGAGAGTTTATACAAATTTTGTACAAAATAAAACAGCTGTGTGAAATGAATGATCCCACTGGGTTTCAACTCTGCTATTGCCTTTATAACTCCGAGCGTCTCATCACTTGATGACCTTAGTTAAAGGTGAAGCTGACTGATCGATGCCGTCCGAACTTGATGTAGATACCGGATTCTGGATGCAAAGTGATCCAATGAGACATAATATTACGCTTTATCCCTAACTTTTGCCTGGACTGCCCTTTCGGGTTTTCAGTCCACCAGGATACCCATTTTTGCCCAAGCCGCCTTTTCAGGTTTTCGACTTGCCGGGTGTACAGATTTTTTCCATTTCATCCCTTCATTTTGCCCGAACCCTTTTGGTTCACCGGGAAGCCCTAATTTTTGCCTAGGCATGTCAGCCTAGCGGGTCTTTTTTATGCGTAGTATCTTTTTACTATGTCTGCATTGGCGGGGTGAGGAAGGTCGTCACCATCCATGTTGGTTAGAATCATGGCTCCTCCTGAGAACACATGTTTAACCACAAATGGCCCCTCGTACGTAGGGGTCCATTTTCCCCTTGGATCACTCTGAGGAAGGATGATTCGCTTGATTACCAGATCCCCAACTTGATATTCCTGTGGTCTGACCTTTTTGTTAAATGCCCTGATCATCCGTTTCTGATACGTCTGACCATGACAGATAGCAGCAAGTCTCTTTTCATCAATAAGGTTGAGCTGATCAAGTCGTGTCTGGATCTAATCATCCTCGTTCAGATTTGCATCCTTCATTATCCGGAGAGAGGGTATTTGCACTTCGATTGGTAAGACTGCCTCCATACCATAAACCAAGGAGAAAGGAGTTGCCCCGGTTGACGTCCTAGCTGAGGTACGGTACCCATGTAGAGCGAACGGTAACATCTCATGCCAATCTTTATAAGTCACTATCATCTTCTGCACGATTTTCTTGATATTTTTATTTGCTGCTTCTACAGCCCCATTCATCTTTGGTCTATAAGGAGAAGAATTGTGGTGCTGTATTTTGAACTGCTCGCAGAGCTCAGTGATCATCTTGTTATTCAGATTGGTACCGTTGTCTGTAATAATTCTTTCTGGGACGCCGTACCGACAGATCAGATTATGCCGAATGAACCGTGCCACAACCGTCCTGGTTACCGTAGCGTAGGAAGCTGCTTCGACCCACTTCGTGAAGTAATCGATTGCTACTAGGATGAAGCGGTGCCCATTAGATGCCGTAGGTTTAATCTCACCGATCATGTCTATCCCCCACATTGCAAACGGCCAAGGCGCAGTCAGAACATTCAAAGGAACTGGAGGAACATGCACTTTGTCTGCATAAATCTGGCACTTATGGCATGTCCTGGAATGTTGGTAGAAGTCAGCTTCCATTGTGGACCAGTAATACCCTGCCCGAAGGATCTTTTTCGCCATAGTATGTCCACTAGAATGTGTACCAAAGGTCCCTTCATGTAGCTCTTCCATGATCCTTTCTGCTTCAGTCTTATCCATACAACGCAGTAAGGTTGAATCATGGTTTCGTTTGTACAAGATGTCGTTGCTAAGGAAGAACTTTGCTGTGAGCCTTCTCAGAAACTTCTTATCATTGACAGATGCACCTTCAGGGTATTCCTGAGCTTCCAGATATCTCTTCACCTCATGGTACCAAGGCTTCTCAGTCACCAATTCCGTCTCGAGATCACAACAGTATGCCGGTTCGTCCAGTTTCCAGATGATGATCCGGGGAGCCTCATTATCCCATTTAACTTTGAACATAGAAGACATTGTAGCTAACGCACCTGCCAACTGATTTTCTTCTCTTGGAAAGTGTTCAAAGGTTATCTTCGTGAAGTGGGGGATCAAGGTCAACACACATTCTCTGTAAGGGATAAGATTCGGATGTTTTGTATCCCACTCTCCTTTGATCTGATTGATCACGAGAGCGGAATCTCCGAAGACACTCAGAAACTTGATCCTTAAGTCGATCGCAGCTTGAAGACCCATGATGCACGCCTCATACTCCGCCATGTTGTTGGTACAGTTGAAACATAGTCGGGCAGTGAGTGGAGTATGAGTGCCTTTGTGGTGATATGATTACAGCGCCAATACCATTTCCTAAAGCATTGGAGGCTCCGTCAAAGTGCATAGACCATCGGGATCCTTCCTCAGGTCCTTCATCCGGTCCAGGTACTTCACAATCAGTTACTATCATGATGCTTTCATCTGGAAACTCGAAGTTCATTGACTGATAGTCATCTACGGCCTGATGTGCCAAGTGGTCTGCCAATACACTTCCCTTGATGGCTTTCTGGGTTGTGTACTGAATGTCGTACTCCATCAAGATCATCTGCCATCTTGCAATTCTCCTAGACAGAGCAGGCTTTTCGAATATGTACTTTATAGGATCCATCTTTGAGATCAACAAGGTAGTGTGAGTCAGCATATACTGTCTCAGCCGGCGAGCAGCCCATACCAAAGCGCAACAAGTTTTCTCAAGCAGTGAGTATCGGGTCTCACAGTCGGTAAACTTTTTGCTAAGGTAATAAATGGCATGCTCTTTTCGGCCAGACTCGTCATGCTGCCCCAGCACGCACCCCATTGAATTGTCAAGTATTGTCAAGTATAATATCAGAGGTCTCCCTTCAACCGGTGGCATAAGGATGGGTGGTTCTTGGAGATACTCTTTGATTTTGTCAAAAGCAGCCTGACATTCATCATTCCAACGTATTACCTGATCTTTCTTCAGCAGCTTGAAGATTGGTTCACAGGTAGCAGTCAGGTGTGAGATGAAGCGAGCAATGTAATTCAGGCGTCCTAAGAAGCCTCTGACTTCCTTCTCTGTCTTGGGAACTGGCATCTCTTGAATAGCTTTGACCTTAGCAGGGTCCACTTGAATACCCTTATCACTTACAACGAAGCCTAGCAACTTCCCAGATCTTACCCCGAAGGTGCACTTGTTCGGATTCAGCCTCAGCTTGTACAGTTTTAACCGGTCAAACAACTTCTGCAGATGATCTAGGTGCTCTTCCTCAGTCTGGGACCTTGCGATCATGTCGTCCACATATACTTCTATCTCATGATGGATCATGTCATGAAATAAAGCAACCATGGCACGTTGGTAAGTTTCCCCAGCGTTCTTTAGTCCAAAAGGCATGACCTTGTAACAGAAGGTGCCCCACTGAGTAACAAATGTAGTCTTTTCCATGTCTTCAGGTGCCATCTTGATCTGATTGTAACCTGAAAAACCATCCATGAAAGAGAACACCTTATACTGAGCAGTATTATCCACAAGGACATCAATGTGAGGTAGAGGGAAGTCATCCTTGGGGCTGGCCCTGTTCAGATCCCTGTAGTCGACACACATTCTGACCTTTCCATCCTTCTTTGGTATCGGCACCACATTAGCAACCCACTGGGGGTAAGAAGTCACTGCAAGGAACCCAGCATCAAACTGTTTCATTACCTCGGCTTTGATCTTCTCAGACATCTCTGGACGCATACGGAGGACCTTTTGCTTAACCGGAGGACAGTCTTCCTTAGTAGGCAAGTGATGGACCACAATATCGGTATCCAACCCGGGCATGTCTTCGTAGGACCAGGCAAAGATCTCCATATAATCACGAAGCATCTTAGTCAACCGTTGCTTCACGCTGAGCTCTAGGTTGGCACCAATCTTTACCTCTTTCCTGTCTGCCTCAGTACCCAAGTTTATTATCTCCACTGGCTCTTCATGTGGTTGAATTTCCCTCTCTTCCTGAAGCAACAGTCTTGCAAGCTCGCCAGGCACTTCGCAATCATCTTCACCTTCGTCTTCGGCTAAGTTGATCGGATTTTCGAAGTCATAATTGGCAGTAGCAGAGTCGTTATCAGTGAGATCCAGAGTGGATTGAAACCTGTAGGAGTGAGTGTGTGTAAATACAGCTGTTTTGAAAAATATGTAAAGGAAAGAAAGACAGAAAAGGAGCATAAGATTTGAAATGCGAGAAAACGTCCAAGATTTTCATTTATGATATATGAAATGATAATTTATATGCCCTCACAAATGAAACCACGGTGCCTCGGGTAAGACACCGGGCCATAGAGTTTATTTATTGTTTATTACAAATAACAAAACAAAGAAGTTTATTACTGCGTAACAAAAGTAATAGGAGTATGGTCTTTGGCAATCCAATTGGTCAATCCACCGTTAGTTGTCGGGTAGATCCAGCTATTGAACTCAGCTTCGTCCACTTCAATGTCCTCCCCAACAGCATTCACTCATGGATTTGTGATGAGCACAGGAGGTCTTCTGGTTTTCGCCTTCCGCATAGCTTTCTGACCCTCTGCAGTAAAACCCAGCCCAAATTTGTCAGTTTTCTGTGTAAAGTCGGGAAGCCTGCCCCAGTTAGCACATTCACCTTTCTGAACTACAGCCCGGGCATCCTTTAGGGAAGCCATCTTCAAAGGAACATTCTCTTCGACCGCTGTTTCTGCTGCTGCTGAAATTGGAAGCACCTCCTCGAAATGCTGAAAGGGGGTTTCAATAAACTCCCCGTCCATCTCAATGTATCTGAAAGAATTTAAATGGCTCACCATGTACTCCTCCTCTCCCTGCATAGTGACGATCTTCCCTCTGACAGGGTATTTCAGCTTCTGGTGCAAGGTAGAGGTCACTGCCCCAGCTTTATGGATCCAAGGTCGACCCAGTAGACAAGAGTACGATGGGCGGATATCCATCACATAAAAAGTAGAATCAAACACCTGAGAGCCCACACGAATAGGAATGTCAACCTCTCCATGAACCATCCTTTTTGAACCGTCAAAGGCCCTGACGATGATATTGCTAGGTTTTAATTCCAGGCCTTCACAATCCAAACGGTCTAAAGCCTTCTTTGGTAGAACATTCAAAGAAGAACCAGTATCCACCAACACATGCGCTAGAGTAGTTCCCCTGCATTCAATAGAGACATGCAGGGCATCATTGTGGTCCCTTCCCTTCGCAGTCAGGTCAGCATCTGAGAAACCCAAGCCATTGTCTGCCGTCAGATTTGCTACGCAATCAGTGAACTGAACTGCAGATGTTTCCTGTGGCACATGGGCCGTCTTGAGAAATGAGATCAAGGCCTTAGCGTGGGCCTCGGAGCATAGCAATAAAGAGAGCATGGAGATCTTGGAGGGCGTATGCCCCAGCTGTTCCACAACATTAAAGTCACTCTTTTTTATTATCTTTAGAATCTCCTCCATTTCTTGTTGGGAGGCCTCAGCATTTATAGGTATCGGTGCCTCCATCCGGGCAGGCTCATCTTCAATTCCTTTGCCCCGAGCATTGGATGACTCGGCAGCAGGGGAAACAACTTGGTCAGTAACAGGAACAGGTACACTTGTAGGTGTTATGAGGAGGGGTCTTCGAGCAGCGGGCGGTGCAATGTCAGGCGAGAAGAGCCTGCCACTGCGGGTAACCTTGGCTGGGCCAGTGATATCACAGATACTGGCGCCAGTGTTGAACTCTTGTTTAATTCCATTCACATATACGTCTGCCCCATAATGCCAGGGGACAACTTTATCAGATACGTAGGGAAGAGGCCCCGGAACAGTGATAACAACAGGTGCGACAGTCATGATTTGAACAGGCTTCTTCGGGAGAGCCTTGATTGGATTATTGAAGATGGTAACCACAGAAACTTCTTCTACCGGAACCAACTGAACAGCAGACTTCTTAAACAGAATCTCCTTGCTATCCATTAGGCTTTGGATGCCTAACTTCAGCAAGGGACAACCAGATAGGGAAACAGCACAGAACAGGCAACCCTCACTGCAACCCGGAAATAAATCGGCCAGCAGTAGGTTCTTCTTGACAGTCATTAAGGGAGTGGCTAGATCATCCACAGAAACAGCGTACACCTCTTCATCAACAGCATTTACCCCATGCTGAGGCATAGGAGCAGTTACCACATTTGGCCTCTCAGGCGCTTCGAACTGTATCTCTTTCGCGTCAATAAGGTCTTGCACCTTATTCCTTAATGCCCAACAGTCATCAGTGGAATGCCCTGGGCTATCAGAATGGTACGCACAGCGGGCACTCGGGATGTACTTGGGGGAAGCAGTGTTTACACCCTTGGGTGCCTCTCTAACAGTCACTAGATTGGTGGATAGCAACTGTGGCAAGATCTGCGATAAGGTCATGCTCAAACGGGTAAACTCTCTCCGGGGTCTTTCAGCCCTTTGAGGATTGGTTGGCCGAGGAGCGGCAGCAGGCTTGGCAATCATTACTGCACTGACAGATTGGCGGCGCTCAAATTTTTCCTGTCTCCTGGAACCATATACAGCACTAGCCTCCTTCTTGAAGGGTTTCTTCTCTGAACTAGATGATGCACCCTTCGGAATCTTACCAAACTTCAACCCAGCCTCAATTCTCTCTCCAGTCAGAATAAGATCAGTGAATCCAGCAGAAGAATTCCCAATAAGATGGTTGAAGAACGGCCCAGATAGGGTCCCCAAGAACATGTCTACCAACTCCCGATCAGTCAACGGAGGCTGCACCCTGCCAGCCAGATCCCTCCACTTCTGAGCATACTCCTTAAAACCTTCACTTGAACCTAACGACATACCCTGGAGTTGGGTACGCGTAGGGGCAAGGTCGGCATTATACTGATACTGCTTATAGAAAGCAGTAGCCAACTCCTCCCAGTTACGAACCTTGGTCCCATCCAGCTGATAGAACCATTCGAGATGAGTCCCTGAAAGACTCTCCTGGAAGAAGTGGATCCACAAATTCTTATCCGCTGAGTACGGTTGAATCTTCCGAACATAGGACCTGAGATGTAGCTTGGGACAAGACACCCCGTCGTACTTAGTGAAAGATGGTGCCTTGAATTTACGAGGAATGATTACACCAGTAGACAAACCCAAATCTCCAAAATCCAGCACAGGTACCTGTTGGATCTCCATAGCATTCAACCTGTCTTCCAACTGCTTGTAACGGTCTTCTGCCGGAGGATATTGCTCTTCATCAAAATCAGTCTCGTTGTCGGAGACTACCAGACTAGGACCTTTTTCCGCTTGAGGAGTACTCTTGCCAATAGAAGAACCAGCCTCTTCATTCTGTAGAGTATTGCCAAACCTTCGGCCCGAGTTGAACAGAACAGTCCTTCTCTTCTTCTTCTTTTCCTTCTTCAGGAGCAGAGCCTTCAGCTCTTCTTGGCCCTGAGCCAAGCCCATGATTAGTTCCTGAAATTGCGCGTTCTGCGCCTGAAGAGCTTTGATGGACATCTCAGTTGATGACGAGTCAGGATTCATTATGCTAAAATAAACAGCGAAGAACGGTAAGCAACCTGAAAAGGGGAAAACCTGCTATGCACATGATGAATGATATGTGTTTATGCAATGCATTCAAGGGTTCGAAAGTTCAAATTTGTTGTAGACAAAAAAGGAACACACGTTATCATTAAGGAAATAATTGTTCAGTACATCGAAGCCTCATGGGCAAAATAATACAAAAGCAAATCAATCCCAAAATATACTACGCATCCTCTTTGGAGCTATGTAGGTGTTGAGATTCCTCTCCTCATGCAACAGGCGGGTGAGCTCCAAGACCTTCTTTTCACTAGCATGTAGACTGGTCTCAAGAGAATTCCGTTCTTCCTTAAGCTGGATCCAGCTCTTCTGCATCTCTTCCCAGGATGTGGGCATATCAGGGTGCTGAATAGTGTAGGACACTTCTCCTTCCAAGACTGGCTCTTTGATCACAGGGAGCATATGGGGATAAGGCATCACTAACTTCTGGGAGCGGGCTCGTACCCACTTGAGATAAGGCTCCAACGGGATGGAGTTCCTGTGCCCCAGTGTCTTGCTGTCTATCCTACTTGGCATCCTCCAGGCTCTGATAAATCTCTGGCGAAGTCCTTGAGTATCGTTGTCGAAGTCAAAGACTATGTCAGGAATTAACATGTCATGAGGACCATCCCTCCGAGCATAACCAAACTGTCTCCAAGCCAGGCATGGGTTGTAAGTAATACCTCCTCTAATTCCAAGTAAAGGAACATTAGGGTACTCCCCGCAACGATCAATGATAGTGACATCTTCTCTGGACCGAGGGCACCAATGTATATCTGCATGTGTAAGAGTCATCAACCGTTGTGACCATCTCAAACCCCGCTCGTTCTTCAAAACTGATTGTGGAAGGTGCGAAATAAACCACCTTCCCAGGAGAGGAGTGCAACACATAAGGACACCTCTTTTTCTCATGGTTCGAGTGTAACATGAGTGAAGGATGTCCCCCAGCAACGTAGGTATAGGATTCCTGGACATAAAGATCTGGACAGCACTGATATCAATAAGCTGATCTGGGTTAGGGAACAACACCAAACCATAGACAAGGAGGGCCACCACTTCTTCAAAAGCTTGCAAATCAAGGGAGTTCCAACATTCATGGGCCTTTTAAAACAGAAACCTGGCTAAGAACCCTTTGATACCACTTCTAACTTCCCAATGTCCCTTGAGGTCAGATGACTGTAGGTGCAAGGCTTTAGCAATCTCTTCAAGCTTAGGTTCCTTTTCTGTACCGTTGTAGGGTAGTTGATCAAGGATAGGGATCTTCAGGAGCCGGGAGAACTCCTCCAATGTAGGTACCAACTGATAATCCAAGAAGGTGAAACAGTGATGCAGAGGGTCAAAGAATTGGGACAGGACCTTGATCATGTCTTCCTCAATGTTGGTATTGACCAAGCTGATGAGACTTCCGTGTCTTTCACTGAATGAAGAGTTCTCGGGAATCCTGGATATAAGTTCCTTAAGCTGAGGAGGGATCCTTACAAGACTGATTTGAATTGTCTTTCTACGAACAGTTTCCATGTCCTACAAAACAAGAACAAAGATGAAAATTCGAACCCCTGAAATGGTTAGTCAATGCATATGATGCTGGATGATGTCATGATGCTATGATTACACACACCACAGATATTTACAAAGACAAACATGTAAGGCACACAAGGCACACAAGACAAGCCCTTAGGGTTTAAGGCCAGCATGGGGTCTGGGTAGTACCCTCTTGAAGTTGGTGGGTTCAACATGTCCTATTAGAAGTAACCGGGTTCTAAGGGTCCCAATATCACGGATTGCTTTCATTGTTCATCGTTTCGATTTAGCCACTGAACTGGCGACCGAAATATTCCAGGAAAGCAACCCTCAATTGAGTGTAGTATCGAGTATCAACCAACCTCGGACTGCACCAAAGTCAGTTATCTCACTACCCTAAAGAGGCCAAGATAGTTCAATTAAGGTTCCTAAGGTTTGTTGATGCTTCACGACACCACGCGGAGGCCCCGTACTCTCCTTGACTGAACTCAAGGGTTACCGGTACACACCAAAGTGCCACATCAACGTAGCAGACTGTTTCAACCATGTCGGTATACCCCGCACAGTTCCCTCACAGCCTTATTGCTACTTTCTAAGAAGGTATCCCCAGATCCGGGTTAGGATCTATAGAACTCCCGAGACAGTCCCACAATTTAAAGCACACAAGGAAAGCAATTGAAAACACAGTTATGAACTAACCCTAAGGTACACCTCACTTTATAAAGGATCCCCAGCAGAGTCGCCAGTTCTGTGATCGGTGGATCTGGAACTGACTGTTTAACGATGGTTCGCGAAATGTCGCGGAAGCAAGAGTCGCCACCGTCTTTTATTTTCTCCAAATGGAAAGGACAAAAGCACAGAAAAATTCCTTAAAGAGATTGCTCTCGGTTCGGGAGGTAGATTATAGAAAGGGAAGGTGTTAGCACCCTTTCTATCCATGGTTATCCATGGGCTCTTAGATACTTGCTCATTTGTGTTTTCAAAAATGTTTGTTTGCTTTTCAATTGTGGGTTTTAAAAAAAGTTTCTTTGAAAATTTCAGTTCGACTCTTGTATCGGTCCTCAAGAGTGTTTGAAAAATTGCTTTCGAAAGCTTTTTGAAAAGGTGTCGGTGTGAAAAGTATTTTTTGAATTTGTTTTGAAATTAGAGCAAGTATCTAGAGTCGTCTACCTACCCTAAGGAATTCGTCTGTGTAAATGTCCTTTAAAGTAGTGCCATCCCACCATTGAGAGGTAGGTAGCACCACCGTTGGAGGTGTTCGGGTCAATTCGAGGTTCGGGACATGGTGATCACCAGAGCAATAGGAAGACACCTTAGAAGCTACCCTCATGCCAGGTTCCCGGATCATGAGGACTTACTAAGACATCCTCTACTCGACGATCACCTTTCGAGGCAAGGCAACAGTGAGGCGTACCCTAGGGGTGGTGTGTGATTTGTGTGTCATGTTCATTTATTTTTGTCTTTTGTCAGGTTATGGGTGATCTACGCGTTTGTTTTTATTTGTCATTCATTCTTGCATGCCTTGATTAACAGTTAAAAAGAATTGCGGGAAATAAAAGTTCTAAGCTATTACAAAAGGCGCGGGTCCACATCGCCAAATTAAACCAGGACCCGATTTGACAGAAAAATAAAGAATTAAAGTGCGAGAAAGTATGAAATTACACGGCTTTGGGAGAAATACATAAATATTTACAAGAAAAAGAAATAAATATGCGAATTAAAATAAACTTAGAAACGAGGGCGTTGGACCCTTTTTTAAATGAAATTAAATTAAATGATTAATTAAATGAAAGGAAAAGAAATTATTTTGGTATTTTTGTACTTTAAGATTTTTATGAGAAAGATTAATTAGAATAAAATGCTAACCCTAATTCTAGTTGTTTTTTTTTAGTTTATTAAGAAAGAATTAAATTTTAACCTAAACTTAATTTAATTATTTACATGCAATTTAATTACAAAAATAAATAATAGGAAATATTTAATCATTATGAAAGAAAAGAAAAAGGGATAAAAATTATTATAAACCATAATTCTACCAATTTTAGATTTTTATTAAAAAAAGTTAAGGTTAAAACCTAAATTAAAACTAAGTTAATTAATGAACTTTATTTACAAAAATACTAATTAAATAAATATATTTAATTTTTGTCTTTTTTCTGATTTTGTGTTTTTTTTATGTTTTTATGAAAAAATAATTAAATTAAGGAAATTAATTAAAAAAACAATAATTGAATCAAATAAATAAAAAAAGAATAATGAAAAGAAATATTGCAAACCTAGGGGGGTCTGTCCCCAAATTGGGAGGTAAGTCTTTAGCCATTTGAGCCCAATAAGCTTCAGGCCTCGTAGACTTTTTGATTAGCATGTATGGGTGTTGACTGAGGCACACTCTAGTCTTCAGATCCTGGCCTTTGATGGAGTGTAATGGGACGCGTGGACGGTTTGATAACGTGGGTGCATGGCATGCTTTAGTATTGAAGCTGCATAGGAACGTTAATTGAAAAATAATAGGGAAAGGGTGAGGACCTGGGGCTCGAACCCAGGTCTTGATGAATACCAATGCTATGCCTTGCCAAACGAACCAAACGCGCTTTCTGTATATCAAACGACAAGCAAATATTATAAAATAGAATAATGCGTTAGTGCTTTTTGCGCGCGAATTTTTAAACGGACCAACCATCGCTCTACACATCATCATCTTCCTCCTGGTCTTGTTTATTTCCTGAAACACAAAAAGCATTAGCAATGGTTTTGAAACGTTTCAAAAGGTCACTTTTGCAAAAATAACGAATAGCTCAGGGCAGCTCATAAATTGAGCGCGAGGGTGGATTTAGCATCGTCCAAGCGTGCTTGTTTCAATGGTCCAGGTCTTGAGTGCTAACTTTTCCTTAAATGGAAAACCCCAATTCACAGTTTGGGAAACCCTAATATCCAACAATGGCAGATTCTCCAATAGTGCATAAAAACGCAATTAAAATATAGGGTTAGCTTCAGAACACATTGCTTAGTATGAATATATAAACAAAATGCTATGAGAATGTCTCAAAATTAAAACACGAATATGCATTTTTATCAGAAAAAATTGACTTCTGTATACCGATTCAAAGGGTTAGGGACGTGGAAACCTATTCAGGCACGTTGCTTAAGGTCTCAGGAAGGTGATGAGATGATTATCTCAGCTTGAATCGCCCTGGAAAACAGTTTTCAGTTTCAAAAATTTTAGGTAAAAATGCAAGCTTTTTCTTTTGTCTATGGCGCAGCTTCTTGGTCTCTTTAGCATTAGGTTTGCCTTTGGTATTTATGTGAGAATGATTTAGGTCAAGAATCTGATCAAAAGAATCAAGGAATTGATTATGCAATATTTGATTTTCAAGCCATTATTTTGCAATCTTTTTCAAGCATCTTTGATACAAATCATGTCCAATTCCATTGATTTTTTCTATATTTGGTTAGGCACGAAATCATAAGCTTATTCCTTGCACAAAAAGATTTGGAAAATTAGGTTTAGTATTTTTCATGTATTTTAATTAATTAAATGAATTATTAATGATTAAAAATCCAAATAAATAAATAAAAATGATAAAAAACTTCCCTTTGGGCCAAATGGTCGTGCCCATGCCTTGGATGATGAATTGTGGAAGAAAAAGAGGCCCATTAGCAATTTTAGGTCATTTGAATCAATGTTGACTTTTCAAAATATCCAAAAATTTCCCAACTTCCACAAGACATAACTTGCTCAATTTTTAAGCTTTGCTCATGTTCTTGGACATTTTGGAAAGGTATTTGAGTCCTCTAACCAATGTCTTTGGTCCCATGTCATTTTGATTTACCAATCTCAAGTTATGGCCTTTCACTTAAAGTCCCTTTTTGTTGACTTTTGAAAATGACCTATAATGTTGAAATTGATAACTTTTTGTGAGAGCATTTCTTGGACTTGAAGTATGAAGAGGAGTTGTAGGAAATGTCATTCTCTTCAAAATGAGCTTTGGATGGAATTTTTCTGATAATCCATGTGAAAGTTATGCCCTGGTCAATTTATAGTTGACTTTTTTCAACTGTCCAAATATGGAAACTTTTGCATCTTGATGATTTTTGAGCCAAGCTTTGAGAATCATGATCAAGCATTGATCAAATGATGTTTGTGGCTTCAAAATGAGATGTTGACCAAAAATTTGAACTTTTGACTGTCAAATGACCATTTTGCCCCTACAGTTGACTGTAGTGCAATTAGGGTTTTTGACTGTGCAATTTTGTGCTGAAAGTCTTGAAACTTGATATGAGGATGCTTGACCATGTTTATAGGCATGTGGGACTTGATTGGACCCTTGGAAACTTCATTTACTTTGTCAGAACCAAAACCCTAATTTTGACTGTTAGGAGGCCCTTGAACTGTGCAACCCCTTGAGGAGATCTTGAAGCTTTGACTTGGCAAATTTTGAAGGATATGGGAGGACAAATTTTGGGGTACAACACTTTACTTTTTTGGGTCCTTGTTTGGGTTTGTTGTAAATCCTACACCCGGATTTGGGGCACCTTTTTAGGTAAATAGCAAAAAAACTGTGAGGGAACTGTGCGGGGTATACCGACATGGTTGAAGCAGTAAGCTATGTTAGTGTGACATATTTGTGAGTACCGGTAACCCTTGAGTTCAATCAAGGAGAGTACGGGGCCACTGAGTGATGTCGTGAAGCACTAACGAACTCTTAGAACCTTAATTGACCATCCTAGCCTTTTTAGGGGTAGTGAGATGACCGACTTTGGTGCAGTCCGAAGTTGGTAGATACTCGATACTACACTCATTGAGGGTTGTTTTCTTGGAATATTTTGGTCGCCAGTTAAGTGGCTAAACCAAAACAATGAACACAGAAAACAATCCAATGATATTGAGTTCCTTAGAACCCGGTTTCTATTTTAGGACAGGATGAGCCAACTAACTTCAAGAGGGTACTTACCTACAAACCCCATGCAAGCCTAAACCTAAGGACTTGTTTGCTTTGTGTAAATATGATTGTCTGTATATACACCTACTTGCTTTTTCATGCATGTACATAACATCATAACATCATACCATAGCATTTTCAATAACCATTTCAAGGATCTCGAGGGTTCTTTTGATGCAGGGTTACGTTGAACCAGACGTCTACCAAAGAGGCAAGAGGTTTCTCCTCTAAAAAAATGCCATCAAAGATCAAGTGCAACAACTTGAATCAGGGGCTATGACCCACTCGACATGGTGAGCTTGATTCTCGTGGAAAGACATCCACCGGTGCAAAGTTCTCCAATCAAAGATCGAAGTTCAACCTCTAACATTCTCTTGTGTTTACCCCAAGAGATCTTTGAAAGCATGCATCCACATATCATGCATTGCATCTTGACAGTTTTTCCTTTTTCAGGTTTCCTTACTCTCCTACTGTTTATTTTAGTAAGAGATGGCTCTAGAAAGGACTGTCAAGGATATCCAGGACCAAAATGCTCAGCTTCGAGAGATGTTCTTGAACCTGTCCCTGGGGCAAGAAGAAGTGAAAGCTATCCTCACAACGGGCATGATCCAGGGGAATTCAAACAATGCCAGGAGTGATCAGTTGGAAGCACTGCAGTCTGAGCTGACAACAATGAGGATCCAAATGACGGGGCAACTGGTGGGCCAGATGGCTCTCATCCAGGATTTGTCTCAAAGACAAGAGGAACTCAGAGTTCTCGTCAACCAACTGCTTCGGAACAACCAACTGGGGCAAACATCTGAGGTTGAAGAGCAAGTCACCACTCAACCCCCCTCCAGACAAGAAGACAAGGGGAAGGCTCCTCTGCTTGCTTCAGGGTCACAAGCCCAACAACAACCTCGCCAGTGTCAACGGGGTAATCGGCGTAATCAAAATACGTCGGGAAGACAGTTCACTGAGACTGACATACCGTCATCTCTAATACTGGAACGTTTGTTAGAGGTCAATCTAACTGCTTTAAGGGATCCTATCCGGAAGCCCAATACCTCTGCTCCTAACTATCATCCTGATGCATTTTGTGTATACCACTCCTACAGCACGGGACATGACACCGACGACTGTTGGGCCTTGAAGAACAAGATTCAAGATCTGATTGACATTGGAGTGCTGAGGTTCATGCCAGACGGCGAGATGAAAATCTTCCGTTAAGGAGTTCTCCACCTGAATTGACAAAGCTCAAACTGAGAGACTTTTGCTTCATTTGAATTTTCAAAGTTGTAATTTCTTTTGTTATTCAAACAATTAACTGTTAATGTAAAATTATGTTTCATTAATGCATTGCATATGTTTGTCTTGAATTCATCCATTCGTTTTCACTACTCTTATGCTTTCTTTATGATATCTAACTCTTGATAAAAAGCTGCAAGCCTTTAGAGGGAGGATGATGAAACAATACCATAATCTCATACAGTATGCTTTTGAACAGACCTTGCTGATGATATACAGGCATTTCTTTCAATTCCCAAACACTGGAGTTATAAGGAAGATAATCCCTAGTCAACCCCTTCGAGCCAAAGAAGTAGGAGTTTTATGTTCTAAACAATCAAAACCTTTGATATAAACCTGGGGCAGGGTAGTCTCTCAGTTAATTCAAAAAAAAAGGGTGCGCATTGAAGTCGCAAACTCTCAGTTCGTAACACAACGAACGACGTCAACAAAAAAAAAGGGCATTCCTCTGGAATCAAAAGACAGTGATGGTTCCCTATCACCTAGGAAGTCAATCTCTCAAAAAGGAAAAGCCCACTGAGCCAAAACCTGTAAAGGAGGCTTAAGAAAGCTGGGGCATCCCGCTGACTGTAATCCCGAAAACAGGAACAGTCAGGCAAAAGTTAGGGATAACAAATCAAAATCAAAATAAAGAGGTCATTACAAATCCTCAACAACATGAAAAATGTTGCAAAGAAAAAAAGGAGATAATGACTTCCTCCTAAATTCAATTGGTGAGCCATCATCCAAAAAGTCGTTCCAAACTCGAACAGAGTGAGACGCACAATTAACTGAGCTTAGGATTGAAGAACATCACGAAGAGCGGGTGGGTACAAATATACTTTGAGCCTTTATCCTTTGCTTCTTAAACCGTGAACCAAGCCACGTTACAACCCTTCAAAAGTCCTAATTGAAGCATGGGTTAGTTCGAAAGCATACTGTTACAAAAGGTATCCTGACTCCTGTAAGGCTTTGCTCTAAAATCTTGTGTTGAATTTGTCTTATGAAAAGTTTTCTGCTAAAAAACGCATTTTTCAAAACTTCGAGACAAACATAAACTTTGCATTGCTTGAATATCACTGTTTGCGTGTGGTTATTTGTTTGACAGTGAAGAAATTCATACAGCGAATGTTCGGAGGAACGAAAACTCTCTCAGTGAACAAAAATCACTTCAAAAAGGATGACACTTCCATTAACAAATCTCCTATCAACAAGGGGCATGACATGTCACCATCCAGCACGCCTGGGGCAGTCCAGTCAAGGTTTCAACATATCTTTCAAAGTTCAGTTAACCTGGGGCAGTCCAGTCAAGATTTCAACAAAATCTCTCAATTGCAGAGTAACCTAAAGAGTCTCTTTCATCACCACTTGGGGCATTCGAATGTCAAAAGTGTTCAACAATTCCTTCATCACCTGCTGGAAATTACAACCACCAACAGGATAATGACCAATTCCAGATTTGATTCCTGTATCTAGCCAGGGCATATCTGTGAGTGATTGATTGTAGATTCGATACCTGTATCCATCCAGGGCATATCTGCATGAAGAGTTTCCAGATTCGAAGCCTGTATCCAGCCAGGGCATATCTGTAGACGACAATTTCCAGATTCAATTTCTGTATCCAGCCAGGGAAAAAATCACTTCAAAAAGGATGACACTTCCATTAACAAATCTCCTATCAACAAGGGGCATGACATGTCACCATCCAGCACGCCTGAGGCAGTCCAGTCAAGGTTTCAACAGATCTTTCAAAGTTCAGTTAACCTGGGGCAGTCCAGTCAAGATTTCAACAAAATCTCTCAATTACAGAGTAACCTAAAGAGTCTCTTTCATCACCACTTGGGGCATTCGAATGTCAAAAGTGTTCAACAATTCCTTCATCACCTGCTGGAAATTACAACCACCAACAGGATAATGACCAATTCCAGATTCGATTCCTATATCTAGCCAGGGCATATCTGTGAGTGATTGATTGTAGATTCGATACCTGTATCCAGCCAGGGCATATCTGCATGAAGAGTTTCCAGATTCGACGCCTATATCCAGCCAGGGCATATCTGTAGACGATAATTTCCAGATTCGATTCCTGTATCCATCCAGGGCATATCTGTAGACAACTAATTCCAGATTCGATACCTGTATCCAGCCAGGGCATATCTGTAGACGACCAAATTCCAGATTCGACACATGTATCCAGCCAGGGCATATCTGTGGACGACAATTTCCGGATTCGATTCATGTATCTAGCCAGGGCATATCTGCGTGAAGAGTTTAGAGATTCGATACCTGTATCCAGCCAGGGCACGTTTGTAAGCAACCTTTGAAGTTCCGGATTCGATTCATGTATCTAGCCAGAGCATAGCTGTGAGCGTTTGATTGTAGATTTGATACCTGTATCTAGCCAGGGCATATCTGCATGAAGAGACTGAAGATCAACACCTGTAGCAAGCCAGGGAACTATCTTCCTTTCTCAGGTCAGAGATCAACACCTGAAACAAGCCAGGACAGTATCTCCTCGACCAATATTTCTTAAGTTCCAGATCAACACCTATAACAAGCCAGGAAAATATCTGTGGACGACTGATTGTGGATTAACACCTGTAACAAGCCAGGAAATTATCTACATGAAGAAGATCAACACCTGTAACAAGCCAGGGAACCATCTTTCTTTCTCAGGTCAGAGATCAACATCTGAAACAAGCCAGGACGGTATCTCCTTGACCAACCTGATCAATACCTGCAACGATCAAAAGATTCTCGACTTCCCCAGCCAGAGAGCCTTCCAGAAGCTAACTCCCCTCAGAGTCAAGTTTCAAAATCCCCAGTGGAGCCAAAACTGTCAATCCCCAGCGGAGCTAAAACTTCCAACTATCAATCTCCAAGCAGAGTGAAGACCCTCATTCTCAGTTCCTCACAGGATATTCGAATATTCTCCAGTGAAGATCTCCTAAAGACAAGAATCCCCAGTAGATTGGCATACAACCCAAGCTCCGGATTCCCCAACAGCGGTCCCTGGATTTCTCACTTTCAACAATCAAAAATTCACTTTCCCCGACAACGGTCAAGATTCTCCTATCCCCAGCGGAGTTCATCAAATTCCCCAACATAACTTATCAGTGGAATTCCCAGCGGAGTTCTCATCAAAACCTCAGCGAAGTATCTCTTCCCACAGAGTAATTCCCCGCAGAGTAATCTCTCCAACAAGTTTATTCCTCAACGGAGTCATCTTCTCCTACCGGTTTATTCTTGCAGCCATCATCCCCAGCGGAAGCGAAGAACTCTACTCTTCAACATCGGCCCAGGATTCCACAAACTCCTGGCAGTCGTCAAGGATTTATTTTCCTAGTCAAAAACACATTCAAATACATTCAACACATTATCATACACCATGACGCATGCATATACGCATCATATCACATGATCTCATTTATTTTTGAGAACATCATGCATCTCATACACCATGACATTGCATACAACTAATGTTTTGCCTTTTCAGGAAAAAGGACAATCCAAAGATGATTACTATCAACTGTCATAGTTCCAGATTCAATTCCTGTATCTAGCCAGGGCATATCTGTGAGTGATGGATTGTAGATTCGATACCTGTATCTAGCCAGGGCATATCTGCATGAAGAGTTTGAAGATCAACCCCCTGTAACAGGCCAGGAAATTATCTTTCATTCTCAGGTCAGAGGTTTACACCTGTATCCAGCCAGGAAAGCTATCTCTACCAACCTTTTGCAATTCCAGATTCGACACTTGTATCCAGCCAGGGCATATCTGTAGACGACAAATTCCATATTCGATTCCTGTATCCAGCCAGGGCATATCTGAAGACAACAAATTCCAGATTCGATTCCTGTATCCAGCCAGGGCATATCTGAAGACAACAAATTCCATATTCGATTCCTGTATCCAGCCAGGGCATATCTGTAGACGACAAATTCCAGATTCGATTCCTGTATCTAGCCAGAGCATATCTGTAGACGACCAATTTCCAGATTCGATTCCTGTATCTAGCCAGGGCATATCTGCGAGTGATTGATTGTAGATTCGATACCTGTATCTAGCCAGGGCATATCTGCATGAAGAGTTTGAAGATCAACCCCTGTAACAGGCCAGGAAATTACCTTTCATTCTCAGTTCAGAGGTTTACACCTGTATCCAGCCAGGAAAGCTATCTCTACCAACCTTCTGCAATTCCAGATTCGATTCCTGTATCCAGCCAGGGCATATCTGTAGACGACTAATTCCAGATTCGATACCTGTATCCAGCCAGGGCATATCTGTGAGCGACAAATTCCAGATTCGATTCCTGTATCCAGCCAGGGCATATCTGTAGACGACCAATTCCAGATTCGATTCCTGCATCTAGCCAGGGCACGTCTGTAAGCAACCTTTTGAAGTTCCGGATTCGATTCCTGTATCTAGCCAGGGCACATCTGTGAGCAACTAATTGTAGATTCGATACCTGTACCTAGCCAGGGCATATCTGCATGAAGAGTTTGAATATTAACACCTGTAACAGGCCAGGAAACCATCTTCCTTTCTCAAAGTACGCAAGTTCTCGCTAAGGAATCTCTTATGCGATCAACACTTCCAAATGGCATCTATAAGCCCATTCCCGACAAGTTTCTGTCACACCTCCAGATGGCATTTATAAGAATATCCTCATATCCATCCTATCTCCAAATGGCATCTATAAGCCCATTCCCGCCATCACATTGCTGATACTCCACTATGCGAGTGCAAATTTCTGGGCACTCTAGTGTTCAATCATCTTCCACCTTCGGATCACGAAAGGCACGCAAGCCAATCTACATCCTCAGGTCTAAGAAGATTGAACAGGGGCAATTGTTGTACCCCAAAATTTGCCCTCTCATTTCCTCAACATTTTCTCACCACAAGACCCTTGGAGCTCAAGATCCAGTTAGGGTTTGCTCTGCTCAAGACTTCTCCTTGCACTGTTGACCCAAATTAGGGTTTGTGTTTGCACAAAGATGTTTTGACCTAAAATGCCCAAGATGACTTTCATGCTTCATGTTGGACTCACAAGTTTATCCATACCAAGTTTCAAGCCTTGATTCCAATCTTTGCCCAGTCAATTGGACAGTTGACCTAGAAATCAGCTGTATTAGGGAAAAAGTCAATTGTGGTCAATTGACAGTCAAACCTCATGATTTTTGACCCACATCAACATTATGAACTCATATGAACCATTTTGTCAAGTTTGGATCATAATTCCACAAGAAATTTGATCAGATCATCAAAAGGGCAAAATGGTCATTTTTAGGGTTTTGACTGCACAAAGGCAATTTTTGACTGTTTGACCTAGCCAATGGCAATTCAAGCTCACATATGGACTCAAGGACCCAATGACATGGTCTTGACACATTCAACAAGTTCAAAAGATCCCAAATGCACAAGATTGACAGATGAATTTTCCAGTCAACTGATCCAATTTGACTGTATACTGAAAAGTCAAACTTTGACTTTTTGGTCAAAATCAAGTGTCAAGATTCATTTTTCATCAAAACATGTCAAATTCTGAAACTTGTTCATCAAGAAACCAAGAATTACAAATTAGGGTTTGAAATGAAGAAATTTCATAACTTAGAAATTTTCTAAGTTATGAAATTTCCTAATTTTTTCCTAACTTTGTCCCATCTTTTCATCAAGATACATTTGGATTCAAACAAAACTCAAAACATGAAAGTTATAGTCCATTGCAAAATCTACAACTTTGATTCACAAAGTTTCCTCAAAATAAGCTTGTAGCTCAAGTTATGATTTTTGGAATAGGGGAGCAAAACATTCTTAACTTCGAATTTTTTTGACCTATTTTAGGCAGGATTTTTGCCCAACTTCATGGCCACTTTTCACATGCTTCCACTTGGAATTTCAACTTTCATTACAAATATGGATTGTAGTACACATTCCAAGCTTTCCAAATTATCCAAGAAATTCTCAAACACCCTTGTGGTTAGGGAGAATCGAATTTGTCAATATGGGCAAAAGTCACTTTGATTCATGGCCAGATGCATGTTCATAACTTGGGCATTTTTGAAATCAGCTTGTACAAGCTAGATTACAGGCCTCTAATCCTTCTTGCACTCAATAATTAAATGCCAATCTATTGTGTTATAGCATTATTTTGTTCATATAGTCATTACACAAAGAATCAAGCCATATTTGGAAAAAGCACTTTATCCATTCTTGTAAAGCATGGCTTTATGTCAAAACACAAATCAAATAAGTACAAAGCATATCTTATAGGCACAAGATTATGGACTAATACCACTGATCAAGGAGAGATTATGCAGCATGCTTGAGGGGCCTGTGGTAGCCTATATTGAAACTTGACAACTTTTGCTTAAGATAGAAGAAACTTTGCATATTGAAACACATCTCTCATTCCTGCAAGAACCAACTCAAGCAAAGTTTGTAAACACTTTCCATACATCATAACTGAGCTGAAACACGAGCCTATCACCTTCAATACCTCCCCAAACATCAAAACACCATTTTGCTGCACAAAACAGGGCATCCCTGCAGATTGAGTTGCACAACTCAGTTTGCTCGTGCGTTTTGGCCAAAGCTTGTTCATACACACTCCATAACATCCATACAAGCTATCCCAAGCCCTAGCTACAGACTGTAACACCTCTAACCAAGTTCACCATTTTCATTTTTTCAGTTGTGCAGGTTGAGTTGCATAGCTCGTTCCAGTTAGTTTCAAAGCAAGCTAGAGGTTGAAAGAGCATCCCTGAACTTCAAGCAAGTTGTACAAGTCCTCACATTGCCTTGAAAGTACCTCCATTGTTGCACACGATTCCAGCTGAACAGGTAAAACTTTAGACTTCTATCTCTCAATCTAGTAAGAGTTAAGCTTAGGTTTATGAATGAAACATGCTCTACTCATGGCCCTGAAGCTACCCATGTCATTACTTTTCATTTATGTTGTGTGTACTGAGAGAATTTTGAAACTGAATATCTGAAAAAAAGCTAGGTCAGGAATTGGGGGAGAAGAAATTCTCTCTCATTTCTGAGAGTTAGATCAACTTCTTTATATGTTTAGAATCGTGGCTTCAAGCTCTACAAGTTTCATGTTTTAAGATTTGTCAAAAGATCAAAGAATCAAGAGATAGCAGGGAAGGAAGAAAACGCGCGTTTTTGTTTGAATCTGGCTAGAGGTTGAAGACAACCACCTTTGGGCTGGGCCTGTCTTGTTTTTTCTGTTTACACCACCTTTTCACACATACACCCCCTTGGCCCATTGTGTGATTTTTTAATCCTTTTTGACTTTTTCTTTTTATTTCTGACTTGTTATTTTTTGTTAAAATATAAAAAACATTAAAAAATATTTTTCACCTTTTTTTGTATTTATTAGGGATTTATTTGTTTTATTTGATAGGTGTATGTAAATAAATATATATATACTTTTATTTAAAATACTAAAAATAATACAAATACATTTTATTTTCTGATTTTATTTTATTTTATCTTTTGAAAACATTTTCTTAAAAATATATTTTTTGTAAATAATAAATATTTTATTTTTGTATATATTTAATATATTTAATATATAATATAAATACTTATATAATTATTAGAATATTTAGGATAAAAATACAAAAAATAATACATTTTTATTTTTATTAATATTTGACCTCAAAAATCACTTTTTTACAATATACTTCTTTTTTTATTTATTATTTGTGCATAATTAATAAATATTGTATATATTAAATAATGAATACTTTTATTTAGCAAATTAGGGTTTTGCCCTAAATCATGAAAATACCCAAAAATTAACCTTTTTATTTTTGTTTATTTGTCACGTGAAAAATACTTTTTACATACATATAAAAATCACTTTTTGTATCTTGCATATTTATTGTATTTTATTTAATTATTGTACAATTCTAATACTTGTATATTCAATTTGGATTGTAATAGCTTAGATTTAAATTTCTTGCTAAATATCCCCATTTGAACATTTGTACCCCCCATCCCATAATTGTGTTGTAATAATTTAGGATTTTATTTTTCGCATTTTAAAGCTTTCTAATTATGCCATGATAGACTTAGGGTTTTTGTATGCAAATCAAAATAACGAATAGTTTGACCTAATTCAAAGATAACAAAGCATGAAAATGGACAACACCAATCACACTTGCACCCCTAGGGTTACTCCACTTGTTGCCTTCAATAATGGGCCATGTTGCATGTTGAGTTTCTTTGGCAAAACAATTCAAATGATCATAAGTCCCTCGATGACGCTTTCGAAAGTTGCCTATCAAAATGATCATAGTCCCTTCAAGCAAATTGCCAAAGACACTTGGCACCATTGCATTCATGGTCCATACGATGACCCGCGCCCGTCCCGTTAACATCCCAACGCAAGATTGCCCACCAAATATAATGGTGGAACAAAATTGTTAAAAGGGTTAAAACATGAGAAAAACCTTTGAGTAAATTTAGGGGTAGACAAACTCTTAGTTACTTGGATCAAACTTGCAAAACACGCTTGCCTACTTTTCAAGACCACACTCCACAAACACTTTCAAAACAAACTTCCAAAAACATTTGAAACATCTTTTCGAAAATATACACACCTTTGTAAAACACTCAAACACGAGTCATTACAATGGTTGCCTAGACAAGGCGTCTTCTTCAAAACATTTTCAAAACACACACACACACCACCATTTCAAGCAATTGAAAATCAAAGGCAAGTGATCTAAAACCAAGTAACTAAGAGCCCATGGATAACCATGGATGAAAAGGGTGCTAATACCTTCCCTTTTCATAATCTACCCCCCGAACCCCCGAAACATCTCAAAAGGTTTTTCCTGTGCTTTTTAACCTTTCCTTTAGGATAAAATAAAAAGTCGGTGGCGACTCTTGCTAAACCGAACAAGTGCGAATACAAACGCAAAAACAAGTCAGTTCTCCCACCGTATCACAGAGACAATGCTCAACTGAGGGTGCAGATTGTAGATTTGGAAGCTAAAATTGCTGCCAACGACAAAAAGAAAGAGGAACTTCTTGCTGTGAACACTGAATCAGATAGCCAAGAAGAATTGGCTGAAGGGTTAAGACATGCCGATCGAGCCCAATCTCTGGATGCTAAGCTCGAGACCCTTCACCAATCGAAAGCTCTATGTGATCGACGGCTAGAATTGCAAAGAATCAAGTATCTCCAGATTAAAGCTAATCTTCCCTTTTGAATCCTGTTTCTCTTATTTATGTAATCACTTGTTTGTAACGATTTCAGAGCCATTTTGGCACTTTTAATTAAATGTTTAAGTTTCCATTTTGGCATTCTCTATTAAACAGTGACTATATATTATTTATTTTTACCTCTTGAAGCATAGGTCTATACGTTTTCAGGTATTTACCATTCACCTTCAAAAGTCTTTGATCTTCGCTTAACTCTTCGATCTAATAGGCTCCACCAGAGAATGCTTGGACAATCCTAAAAGGTCCTTCCCACTTAGGGGACCATTTTCCCAAATTTCTGTCTCTTCGATCCATTGGGAGTATTACTTTCCAAACTAGATCTTCAGGCTGAAACGTCTTGGATTTCACTCTACGATTATAGGATTTCTCAACTCGCTTCTTCTGCAGTCTCAAAAGATCCAGAGCTTTCAACCTTTCTTCGTCTAGGTCCACTAGTTCGTCCAACATCATACTCCAATAGACTTCAGAAGGGATCTCATGATGTATCTGAATCATAGTCGCCTGCAAGTGGATTTCCACTGGTAACACTGCATCATGACCATAGGTTAGGCAAATGGTGTTGTTCCTGTGGCTTCCTTCGGACAAGTTCGACATGCCCACAGAACTTGATCTAGCGTCTTGTGCCAGTTTCTGGGTTTCTTTCCCACGTGTTTCTTTATTAAACTGATCACTACTTTATTTGCTGCTTCGACCTGGCCATTAGCTTGCGCATAATAAGGCATAGACATTAACAGTTTAAATCCCATTCCCACAGCAAAGTCTTGCATCTTTCGACCAGTAAAGACTGACCCCTGGTCTGTAGTAATTGTTTCAGGAATTCCAAATCTATATATGATGTACTTTTGAATGAATTCAATGACATTCTCCTGGTCTACATTGACTAAAGGAATCGCTTCAATCCACTTAGTAAAATAATCAATGCCCACCAATATATACTTCTGACCTTTAGAAGATGCTGGTCGAATTTCTCCAATGAGATCCAAAGCCCATCCTCTAAAAGGTCAAGGTTTCACAATCGAGTGAAGTTCGTTTGCTGGCACATGTTAAATACCTGTATGTTTTTTACATTCTTGGCATCCTTTTGCAAACTCAACGCAATCCTTTAACATATTGGGCCAATATAAGCCTTGTCGAAACAATAACCATTTCATCTTTTGGCCTACTTGGTGTGCTCCACATGCCCCAGCGTGTACGGTGGAAAGAGCTATATATGCTTTTGTTTCACTTAGGCATTTCAGAAGCACAGCTTCAGGTGTTTTTTTGAATAACTCATTTCCCATTAACACATAACTCAGTGCTCTATACTTTATCTTTCGTTCTGTCGAAACTGTTGGATTTTGTAAATAATCCACTACAGGCTTTCTCCAATCTTGTTCTGTTAGATTGTCTATGAACGAAATTTCAAAATTTTCATGATCAGTGTATCCCAACGTTGTGGTCCTTAAATCTAATGGAGATAACTTAATGGAAGCTACTCTCCCTCTTACTTCGATCGCTTGTTGTAGCCTATCTTTCGACACCTTATACTCGGATGCAATCTGTGCTAAGTCGTTAACTACTTGATTTTCCAATCTGGGTATGTGTCGAATGTTAGCTACTTCGAAGTTCTTCAACAACCGTCTGGCTATTACGAAATACATGATGAGATTTTCTTTTATGCATTTGTACTCTTTCGTAATTTGTTTTAGGACTAACTCTGAGTCTCCCATTATTTCGACCTGAGCTGCCCCCAATTCCAACAGGATTTCAAGGCCTACGATTAACGCTTCATATTCAGCCTCATTATTGGAGCAATCCCCATCTATTTTGTACTTAAATGTTGTTGGAATTTTGTTTGGAGAAATAATAAGGACTCCGACTCCAACTCCATCTTTATAACTAGAGCCATCAAAGTACAGTTTCCAAGGTTCGATCTCCAAATAATTCAGTGATCCTTCTTGTATTGAATGGTCGACTATAAAGTCTGCTACCACTTGACCTTTCATAGCCTTGAGAGGCATAAAGGTTAATGAGTATTCAGTTAATGCAAGTGCCCATTTGCCAATTATGCTGTGCAAGATGAGTTTCGACAACATATATTTAAAAACATCAAAATGAGATGAAACATAAACATTAACTGGCTTTATATATTGCTTAAGTTTTGTACATGAAAAATACAAACATAAACATAGTTTTTCAACCTCGTTATATCTAGTTTCTGCATCATTTAAAACTCTACTGAGGTAGTATATGGGCCTTTCGACACCACGTTCATTCTCTTGAGCCAGCATGCTCCCTAAAGTTTTATCAGACGCAGCTATGTACAGTCTCATATTTTTACTTCGACACGGAGGCACCAAAATAGGTGGTTTGGTAAGGTAGTCTTTGATTTTGTTGAAGGCTTCTTAATGCTCTTTCCTCCATTCAAATCCTTCTTTGTTGAGTCGAAGTAGTGGCGAAATGGATTGCGTTTTCCCACTGAGGTTGGATATAAATCTCCTTAGAAAATTTATCTTCCCAAGTAAGGATTGCAATTCCTTTTTGTTAGTTGGTGCTTTGGCTTGCAAGATAGCGTTGGTCTTGTTTTGGTTTATCTCAATGCCATTTTTATGGACCACAAAACCCAAGAAATCTCCCGCTTTGACACCAAAAGCACACTTTAGGGGATTCATCTTCAGGCCGTAGCGTCTCATCCTCTCAAAGGATTGTTGAAGATGATCCATGTGAGTCTTCCCTGAAATAGATCTTACAACAATATCATCAATATAAATCTGCATGAAAGTGTCAATAAAATCGTGGAAGATCGAATTCATGGCTCTCTGGTACGTTGCCCCTGCATTCTTTAGGCCAAAGGGCATCACTACCCATTCATAAGTGCCTAAGGCCCCAGGGAAACGGAATGCCGTTTTTGACACATCTTCCTCGGCAATAAAGATTTGATTATATCCAGAGTAGCCATCAAGCATACTCATATACTCGAAGCCAGCGGCAGAATCCACTAGCATCTCCGCCACTGGCATTGGATATTCATCCTTGGGTGTTGCAGCATTCAGATATCTGAAATTGATACACACCCTTAAAGTACCATTTTTCTTTATAACAGGCACAATATTTGCAATCCATTCGACATACCTGGTCGTTTGTATGAACTTGCATCGCAGCAGCCTTTCGACTTCCGTTTTGATTTTTGATAAAATATCTGGCGCAAACCATCTTGGAGTCTGCTTAACGGGCTTCTTTCCAGGCTTTATTGGCAACTGCAATTCTACCAGACTTCTGTCGAGACCAGGCATCTCGTCATAGTCCCACGCAAAACAATCCTTGAACTCTTTTAGTAATTGGATCATTTCGATCCTGAGTCCTGGATCCATTTTTGTGCTTATGTACGTTGGCCTTTTTTCGGGACCTTCGCCTAGATTCACCTCTTCTAGAGGATCTTGGGCCAACATTCTGGCATTGTTCGCCAACGGGTCTTTTTCGAAACCTAGAGGTTCATCGTCATAGATGGCATCTAACCTCTGATCTCGAAGGTCTTTCGTCCCTAAGTCGGGAGGTTCAGGGTCGAAATCTTTTCCAGGACCTGTCTTAGAAAGGACTTGTCCATTGGCTTCGAAAGCCATGTACTTAACTTCAACCTCCAAGGCCGCTATCATTCTAGTTTCGGCCACACATGCCGAAATTTTTTGTAGAGTTTGTGACTCAGTCATCATCACCAAACTCACTTCCCCAGCCTGTTGGCCGTATATCACCAACTCCTCCAAAGTCGATGTTGGATAAGTCTTCTTTATCCCATTGAAAGCCTTTGTCGGAGTGCAGGTATAGGGAGCAAGAGACATTAGGAGTTGGGGTTAAATCAAACTCAGGTGGATTGCATGGCCCTATATGAGCCAAATTTCTGTCGAAACTATTCTTTCCGACATTGTTGATTTCACCTAAGTAATAACTCTGATCTGCTTCGATGTTTTCCACAATTCCACCGGGACGCCATATTGTGACCCTTTGGTGCATCGAAGATGGCACTGCTCCAATGCCATGTATCCACTCTCGACCTAGGAGCAGATTGTAGTTGGGTTTTGCTGAAATCACCATGAACATGGTGGGTCGAAGGATTTATCCTACTTTAAGGTCCAGTTGTATGACACCCATTGTGGTGCCTATGCCCCCTTCGTAGTTGGATAAGACCATGTTATGTGGCTTTATGTCAGCATCTCCCTTGCCTAACTTTTCCAGCATGAATTTTGGTATGATATTGATGGTTGCCCCACAATCAACCAGAATTTTATTTATAGTTATCTCCCCTACTTTTGCTCTAATGAACAAGGGTTTTAGATGGCTCTTCATAGCCTCCGTTGGTGGCTCAAAAAATGCATTATGTTCTTCTATGCAGCCATTGTTCATTACATAGTAACATACTGGCTTGTGTCTAGCCATTTCTTGTTCAACCATTAGGTATGTTTCTTCAACTTCGACCTCACGGTTGTATTCTTTAGGTAACACGGATATGACATTCACCATGATATCTAAACTATCACCGGAATCAGAGTCGTCTTCATCATTCGACCCACATTCCTCTGCCCAAGGCATAAGATTTCTCTCTAGGGGTTTTCTTTGTTTCCTATGCACATTAGTGCTAACCTCTGGATGAGGTCCAGCTACCTCTTTTTCGGCCTTTCGCTGTCTTTGGAATCTTCTCCACTGCGAGCGAGACATAGGATTTTTCCCTTATAATTGCTCGACACATGGGTCATTTTATTCGATGCAGAAGCATGGTACTCCTTTATATAATCTAAAGAAGACCCTATTGGAACGTCGAACGCCTGCCATCTTTCTTCATTTGGCCTCTTTCTTCCCATGGTGTTTAGCCAAGTATCTGTAGGCACATTAGTTGGAGGCCTAAAAGTTGGTGGCCTCCTTTCCTGACACATGGGTCCTTGTTGACACCCCCTTCTGGGGTCAAATCTGACTTCTGAACCCATTCTTTGTTGGGCATTGGTGCCCTGTTTTGCTTTCACAATCCGCATAGCTTGTATGTGCTCAGCGGCTTTCTTGTCGAAAATGGAGCTACATCTAGGACATAGCATTACTTCTGATTTCTTCTTCTGGCACCTATGCAGAAAATCTACCAGATCTTCGTTCTCCTTTGGGAATTCAGTTTTGTTTACTTCTTCTTATCGAATGGCTTCCTCGGAGGCTTTGGCGCCAGAGATTTCAACCATGTTAACCTGTATGTTACTTTTGGCAGCAAGGTTCATCTTCTGCATTTTGGCTTCTAGATTCTCTGTCGAACCTTTTACAGCAGCCAAATAAGAACCTGTGGTGGTTCTTTTGCTAGAGCTCTCAGCAACTCCTTTGTTTTTGTTTGGGTCTTTAGAAACCCGTTTGATTAGTTTTAGGCTTTCAGTAGCCTTCTTGTTCGATCCTTGGGCAATTTCCTTCTTCAAATCTAGGCCTTCAGTGGCCTTTCTCACCCCTTCAATATTTTTCTGGAGATGTTCCCAGTAAAACTTCCAAAGATGGGTTTTGTGATGAAATCTTCAGGAACTTCCACCATGTGAATGCCAACTGGTTCGGCATAATGTGCCTCCATCTGCAGTGGGTTGGTGTCGATTTTCATTGCTGGTTTATCAGCAAATTTCAGCCTTCCTTCCTTTAGCGCTTGTTGGACAAGATCCCTGAAAAGGAAACATTGTGAGGTTTTATGTCCCAAAAAATTATGGTATTTACAAAAACCTCTTTTCTTTCTCTGTTCTAAAGGAGGCAATTTTGCCCCTGGGGGCACTATCATCTGGCCATCTTTAACTAAAAGATCAAATATTTCGTCACATTTGGATATGTCGAAACTATAGGTTTTCTTAGGAAATTTGTCACTGTTTTTCTCAGGCTCTACATGATTCTTCCCATTTGATGGCACTAACAATTTACAAGAATATGGTGGTCCTTATTTTAACTCTGCTAAGTCTATTCCGCCTTCTTCGATATCTATCGGTTCACTTGATGTCTCTGGATTGTTATCATCCATTTCGACATAGGCTACCCTCTCTCGTCGATGAGTTTTGGCAGCCTTAGCTTTCTCAGCTTTAAGGCGTTCTACTTGTCGAACTCTATCATCCAGTTGGGCCATATCTCTTAGGTATTGTGTATCTAACTTTTTCCTAATTGAATAGTCCAGGCCCCCTGCTGCTATTTCGACCAATTCATGCTCAGGCACTTGGGTAAAGCATCTGGCTTTGAGTAATCGAAACCTATTTAAATAATCATCAATTAGCTTTGTAAACCTCCTATTTACGCTAGCCAATTCTTTTAGACTTATCTTGGTTTGACCCATGCAGAATTGTTCATGGAACAATCTTTCCAATTGGTTCCAGTTATGGATCGAATTGGCGGGGAGAGTTGTGAACCAAGTGAAAGCATTCTTGGTTAGGGAACTTGGGAAATATTCGATTCTAAGACTTTTGTTGTTTGCTATTTCCCCGGCCTCGATCAAATATCTAGCCACATGTTCGACAGTCGACTCTGTCGTATCCCCTGAAAATTTAGTAAACTTTGGCACCTTTCCCCTAGGTGGTAAGTCTTTTTGCAGAATATACTGTGACAATGGGTGTTGTACCCCAAAATTTGCCCTCCCATTTTCTTCAAGATTTGCTAAGAGCATGCTTCAAAATCTCCCAAAGGTTGCACAGTCCAATGGCCTCCTAACAGTCAAAAATTAGGGTTTTGGTTCTGGCAAAGAAATTGAAGTTTCCAAGGGTCCAATCAAGTCCCACATGCCTACAAACATTGTCAAGCATCCTCATGCCAAGTTTCAAGACTCACAGCACAAAATTGCACAGTCAAAAACCCTAATTGCTCAACAATCAACTGCAGGGGCAAAATGGTCATTTGACAGTCAAAAGTCAAAAAATTTGGTCAACATCTTATTTTGAAGCCACAAACATCATTTGATCAATTCTTGATCATGATTCTCAAGGCATGGCTCAAAAAGTCTCAAGATGTAAAAGTTTCTATTTTTGGACAGTTGAAAAAGTCAACTGCAAATTGACCAGGGCATAACTTCCACATGGTTTATCAGAAAAATTCCATCCAAAGCTAATTTTGAAGAGAATGACATTTTCTACAACTCCTCTTCACACTTCAAGTCCAAGAAATGCTCTCACAAAAAGTTATCAATCTCAACATTATAGGTCATTTTCAAAAGTCAACAAAAAGACACTTTAAGTCAAAGACCATAACTTGAGATTGGTAAATCAAAATGACATGGGACCAAAGACATTGGTTAGAAGACTTCAAGACCTTTCCAAAATGTCCATGAACATGATCAAAGCTTAAAAATTGAGCAAGATATGCCTTGTGGAAGTTGGGAAATTTTTGGGAATTTTGAAAAGTCAACTTTGCTTCAAATGCCTCAAAATTGCTAATGGGCCACAATTTCTTCCAAGAATCATCACCCAAAAGCTATGCACGACCCATTGACCCAAAGGGGAGTTATTTTCTTATTTTTAATTAATTAATTGAGTTTATTATCCTATTAATTCATTTAATTAAAATTAAATATAAGAAAAATACTAAAACATGTTTTCCAAATCTTTTTGTGCAGCATATCCACTCATCATGACCTCAAGATTTCGTGCACAATCAAAAAGGAAAGATTCTATGCAAATAGGCATGTTTGTCATGACAAAAAGATTGAAAAAGATGCTTGAAAATCACAAATTCAAAAGCATTGAATACATGGATTTTGGGCCAGTTTTTCTAACCTAAATCATTCCTCATACATATACAAACAAACCCTAATGCTCAAGAACAAGAAAGCTGCGCTCAAGCATAAGAACAAACTTGCACTTTTACATAAAAAATCTCAAAACTGTTTTCACATTTAGAGCTCGTTTCAAAGCCAAATAACTATTCCAATCCACTCCTGGAATTACCAGGAAGCTTCTCCAATTGAAACCAACCCTCCATACGCAAGGAATCGGTATAACAAAGTCTGACTTTCCTTGAAAATTTTCATATTCGTGTTTCATTATTCATGCAGTATTTTTGATTTTTAATCATGGATTTGGACTAACATGAGTATTCTGAAGCTGATAGCATGCTTTAATTGAATTAATAAGGCCTGTATGAGAATCCACCATGGAAGCTCTTTAGGGTTTCAGAGGTTTGAAATTAGGGTTTCTTTCATGTGGAAAAATTAAGCCACGAGACCTATACCACTGGATTCAGAATGTCCAAACGAACCAATTTCACACCTCGCACCCTTTTTCTTTCCAACTATATGCTAATCGCTATTTTTGTATGTTATGGTTAGTGGGGGTTTAAAACCCCCACTATTTGATTTCAGTTACAGGGAAAAGATGAAGAAGAAGGCAGCGTGTCTGATCATGGTTGGCCAGTTTGAATACTGGCGCGTTTTTTTTACTATTCCAGAATAATGCTTGTTTTCCATTATATTATTTCTATTCCATATAACTAACAAAGAAACGCACTGGCTCCATTGGCAAACGCGCTGGCATGCAGGTATTAGGACCTGGGTTCGATTCCCAGGTCCCCCACTTCCTCAATATTATTTTTCTTAATACGTTTCCATGCAGCGCCTCTCCTGAAGTCCACCATACACGCATCTGTACTTGCCTGCCAAGTGGCCAGAGGTCCCAATCCAAAGGTCAGAGCTTGTAGATCACCATACGCATTGGTCAACAACTCCATACACAAGTCTGAAAAGTCAAAAAAGGCCTGATTAAAGTGGGCCAGATTACTCACAATAAGCCTCCAAATTGGGTCAACCAACCCCCCATGTTTGCATTTTCTTTCTCTCTTTTTATTCTTTTCTTTTATTTATTTTAATTATGTTAATTGTTTTATTTAATTCATAAAATAAATTTTATAACACAAAAAAACCAGAAAATCATAAAACAAAAAAAATATGTTTTGTTAATATTAATTTCTATTAATTTTGTAAATAAATTCCAATAAAACAATTTAGTTTAAATTTAGGTGTTTAACTTTAATGTCTTTTTTCTAAATAACTAAAAAAATATAATAAAAATTAGGTTATTAGCATCTTTATTCTTTTTCTCAATAAATAACTTTTTCTCCTTATTATTATTATTAATTAACTTTGTAAATAAATTTGTAATTAAATAATTTGAGTAAATTAGGTTTAAACTTTAATTCTTTTCCTTAAATAAATTAAAAACATGTAGAATTAGGGTTTCTTTTCCTTTTAATTTTCTTTATTTCCATTAAATACAAAAACATAAATAAAAAAAACAATTTCTTTTCTTTATTTAATCATTAATTAATTTATAATTTCAATTCAATTCCTTAAAGGGTCCAACGCCCTCGCACTTTCGCTTCTAATTTCTTTTCGCGCGTTTATTTACATTCCTCATTTTAAATATTATGTAATTGCCCCAAGGCCTTGTAATAGATAATTGGGACATTTACTTTCCGCACTTTTATTCAAATCGGGTCTTTGTTAATTTGGCGATGTATAGACCCGCGCCTTGTAATAGCGTAGGACTTTTATTTTCCGCACTTTAAATTCCGCACCTTTAAACTGTTAATCACATGAAAGAATGTATGCCCAAATAAAATCGAAGCGTAGCTCACTCAATACATGACAAGATAAATTATAACTGAAGATGACACACAATTCACACACCACTCTTAGGGTACGCCTCACTGTTGCCTTGCCCCTCGAAACGTGGTCGTCGAGTATAGGACGTTTTAGTAAGTCCTCATGTCCATGAACATGGCATGAGGGTAGCTTCTAAGGTGTCCTACTATTGCTCTGGTGACCACACTGTCCCTACAAACGAATTGACCCGAACACCTCCAACGGTGGTGCTACCTACCTCTCAATGGTGGGATGGCACTACCTCAAGGACATTTACACAGACTAATTCCTTAGGGTAGGTAGATGACTCGTAGATACTTGCTCTAATTCAAAACAAATCAAAAAACTTCTTTTCACACCGACACTTTGCAAAAAGCTTTCAAAACAACTTTTCAAACACTCTTGAGGACTGATACAAGAGTCGAACTAAAATTTTAAACGAAACTTTTTTCAAACCCACTCACTTTGAAAAGCAAACAAACATTTTGAAAACACAAATGAGCAAGTATCTAAGAGCCCATGGATAACCATGGATAGAAAGGGTGCTAACACCTTCCCTTTCTATAAATCTACCTCCCGAACCGAGAACATAATCTCATAAGGAATTTTTCTGTGCTTTTGTCCTTTCCATGTTGGAGAAAATAAAAGACGGTGGCGACTCTTGCTTCCGCGACATTTCGCGAACCAGCGTTAAACAGTCAGTTCCAGATCCACCGATCACAGAACTGGCGACTCTGCTGGGGACTTCTTAAAGTGAGGTGTACCTTAGGATAGTTCATAACTGTGTTTTCAATTGTTTTGACTTGTTTGCTTTAAATTGTGGGTTGCATCGGAGTTACATAGATCCTAACCCGGATCTGGGGATACCCTGTTTAGGTAGCATAAGCTGTGAGGGACCTGTCCGGCGTAGACCGACATGGGTGAAGCAGTGGCTACGTTGGTGTGCCACCTTGGTCTGTACCGATATCCCTTGTGTTGCAACGAGGAGAATATGGGTCTTCTGAGGAGTCATTAAGCACCAACCGACCTTAGAACCTTAAATGACCCAACTTGGCCAATAGAACAGTAGCAGTATGCTACGCCCATTGAGGCTAAACTCTCGTGATGGTTCTGGCCACAAGAAAAGATTGCGATGCTGGAGTTATGACCGATTGAGGGTAGTCAATGATATTGGGATCCTCTAAGAACCTGGTTACTTTTGATAGGACAGGTATGAACCAACAAACTGAAAGAGGGTAATACCTAGACCTCATGCTGGCCTAAACTCTAAGGGCTTGTCTTGTGTGACTTGTGTGCCTTATCATGTTTGCCTTTGTAAATATTTGTGGTGTGCTTTATCATAACATCATGCCATCATAACATTGCATGCATCCTGCATAAGGACTGACTATTTCAAAGACAAGAGGGTTTCACCTTTGCTCTGTTTTGTAGGACATCATGATGCCTATGCGAAGGAATACTATCCGGTTCAACTTTGTTCACCCACCTGAGTTGCTTGAAGAGTTGGTTAGCAGAATTCTAAATACTACTTCCTTCATCCAGAGGCATGGTTCTCTTCTCAGTTTAGTCACGACAAAGTGGGACCAACAGTTGATGAGTGTCATGACCCAGTTCTATGACCCTCTGTACCAGTGCTTCACCTTTCAATACTTCCAGCTGGTCCTTACCCTGGAAGAGTTCTCTGATTTGCTTGGTATCCCTATCTTGGATCAGACTCCTTACACTGGTTGGGAAAAGACCCTCAGGCTTGAGGAGGTTGCTGCAGCTCTTCCCTTGACCCATCAAGAAGTAATGGACAACTGGGTGACTAGAAGCGGAGTTAAGGGTTTCCTGGCCAAGTTTCTGATTGGTAAAGCTAACAGTTTCTGGAATGACTTGGACTTTAGGGCATATGAAGACATCCTGGCTCTCTTAATCTATGGTCTAGTCTTGTTTCCTAATCCTGACAACTTCGTCAATGTCACTGCCATAAGGATCTTCATGTCTCAGAATCCTGTGCCCACTCTCCTGGGTGACATCCTGCAACAACTTTATGCTCGTACTGCCCGAAGACGAGGAACTCTGTGGTGTTGTATCCCTTTATTGGTGAGGTGGTTTATTTCGCACCTCCCTAAGTTCGTGCTGAAGAACCAAGAAGGAAGAGGCTGGGCTCATAGGTTAATGTCTCTCACTGATAAGGACATCATTTGGACTTTCAGAGGTTTGGATGAGATAGTTGTTATTGATCGTTGCAGAGAATACCCTAATGTTCCTTTGATTGGTACTCAAGGAGGAATCTCTTACAATCCATGTCTAGCGCTCCGTCAGTTTGGAAGGGCCAGAAGAGCAGGGCCTCATGAGATGTTGGTGCCTCACATCAGTTTTGAGTTTCAGGTGGATAGTGACGAGCTGCGTCGTAGGTTCATTAAGGCTTGGGACAGAGTTCATAAAGCTGACCCACAAGAGTTGGGGCCAAAGACTTCTCTACCTATGGAAGCCTACTACAAATGGGTTCGCATCCGTGCTCAGAAGTTAGGTATGCCATACGAAGCTGTCAGACCCGTCATTCTTGAGTATCCTGACCAAGATGGGGCTCCTCCAACTGTCCTCCCTCCTCAGATACCTACTGATTATGAGACATTAAAGAGGTCTTGGTCGCAACTGCGAGAAGAACGGGATTCTTATCGGGAAAAGTTCAACGAGCAGGAATTGAAGATCCAGAAGCTGACAAAGCACTTGGAGAATGAGCGGGCCCTGAATGACTACATCCGTACTGAGAAGAGGAGACCCTGGGATCAATGAGGAGATTTGGATTTTCTTTTATAGTTTTATTTCCCTTTTCAGTATTTCCATGTAACGCCTAAGGGAAATCTGTTGAACAATTTAAGTTTCAAAGTTGAATCTAATGAAGTGTGTTCCTTTTTGTTTACAAAGTTGATTCTCGATTGTCTTTGAAAACATAAATAATACGCATTCCATTCATCATGTGCATAGCAGGTATTCTTCTTTTCAGGTTGCTTACTGTTCTTCGTTGTTTATTTCAGCATCATGAACCCTGAATCGTCTACCGAGATGTCTATCAAGGCCCTTCAGGCGCAGAACGCACAATTTCAGGAGCTGATCATGGGTTTGGCTCAAGGTCAAGAAGAGCTGAAGGCTTTGCTCCTGAAGAAGGAGAAGAAGAAGAAGAGAACTGTTCTTTTCAACTCGGGCCAGAGATTTGGTAACACTCTGCAGAATGAGGAAGTTGGTTCTTCTGTAGGCAAAGACAGTCCCCAGGGGGGAAGGGCTCCAAGTCCGGTAGTCTCTGACAACGAGACTGATTTTAATGAGGAACAGTATCCTCCAGCTGAAGACCGGTACAAGCAGTTGGAAGACCGTATGAACGCCATGGAGATTCAACAAGTGTCTGGTTTGGATTTCGGAGACCTGGGTTTATCTACTGGTGTGATCATCCCTCACAAGTTTAAAGCACCATCTTTCACCAAGTATGACGGGGCGTCTTGCCCTAAGTTACACCTCAGATCTTATGTGCGGAAGATTCAGCCGTACACAGTGGATAAGAACTTGTGGATCCACTTCTTCCAGGAGAGTCTTTCAGGGACTCATCTCGAATGGTTCTATCAGCTGGATGGAACCAAGGTTCGTAACTGGGAGGAGTTGGCTACTGCTTTTTACAAGCAGTATCAATATAATGCCGACCTTGCTCCTACACGTACCCAACTCCAGGGTATGTCGCTAGGATCAGGCGAAGGTTTTAAAGAGTATGCACAGAAGTGGAGGGATCTGGCTGGCAGGGTGCAGCCTCCGTTAACAGACCGTGAGCTAGTGGATATGTTCTTGGGGACCCTCTCCGGGCCATTATTCAATCATCTTATCGGTAATTCATCTACAGGGTTCACTGACCTCATTCTGACTGGGGAAAGGATAGAGGCTGGAATGAAGTCCGGTAAAATTCAGAAAGGTGCGTCTTCAAGTGCTGAGAAGAAACCTTTTAAGAAGGAGGCCAGTGCTGTGTATGGGCCTAGAAGGCAAGATAAACCAGAGCGCCGCCAATCTGTCAACACGGTGGTGATTGCTAAACCTGCTGCCGCTCCTCGGCAAACCAATCAACAAAGGGCTGAAAGACCCAGAAGAGAGTTTACCCGGCTGAGTATGACCTTGTCACAAATCTTGCCGCAGCTGCTATCAACCAACTTGGTGACTGTCAGGGAGGCCCCGAAGGTTGTGAATACTGCCTCTCCGAAGTATAATCCAAATGCCCGCTGTGCTTATCACTCCGATAGCCCGGGGCATTCTACTGATGATTGTCGGGCCTTAAGAAACAAGGTGCAAGACCTTATTGATGCGAAGGAGATATAATTTGAGGCGCCTGAGAGGCCAAATGTTGTGACTGCTCCTATGCCCCAGCATGGAGTAAATGCCATTGATGAAGACTTGTATGCCGTTTATGTGAATGATGTAGCTACCCCTCTGATGACTGTTAAGAGGAACCTACTGCTGGCCGGTTTATTTCCGGGTTGCAGCAAGGGTTGTCTTTTGTGTGCTGTTACCCCTACTGGTTGTCCGTTGCTGAAGTTAGGCATCCAAAGCCTGATGGATAGCAAGGAGATTCTCTTCAAGAAGACCGTTGTTCCGTTTGTTTCTGTGGAAGAGGTATTTGTCGTTACAATTTTCAACAATCCAATCAAGGCTCCCCCGAGGAAGCCAGTTAAAATCATGACTGTCGCACCCATTATTATTACTGTTCCGGGGCCTCTCCCCTATGAATCTGATAAGGCTGTCCCATGGCACTATGGGGCAGATGTATATGTACATGGTATAAAGCAAGAATTCAACACTGGTACCAGCATCAGCAATATTACTGGCCCAGCAAAAGTAACCCGCAGTGGCAGGCTCTTCTCGCCTGACATCACGCCACCAGTTATTCGAAGACCTCTCATAATTACGCCTGCAAATGCACCTGTCTCCACTTCTGATCAAGTTGTTTCCCCCGCTGCCCAGTCATCTAATACTCGGGGCAAAGGGATTGATGATGAGCCTGCCCGGATGGAGGCACCAAAATCTGTGAATGTTGAAGCCTCCCAGCAAGAGATGGAGGAAATTCTTAAAATAATCAAGAAGAGCGACTTCAATGTCGTTGAACAGTTGGGGCATACACCCTCCAAGATCTCTATGCTCTCCTTGCTGCTGTGCTCAGAGGCCCATGCTAAGGCCCTAATTTCATTTCTAAAGACGGCCCATGTGCCACAAGAGACATCTGCAGACCAGTTTACTGATTGCGTAGCCAATTTGACAACTGACAATGGCTTAGGTTTCTCGGATGCTGACCTTACTGCCAAGGGAAAGAACCACAATGATGCCCTGCATGTCTCTATTGAATGCAGGGGAACTACTCTTGCGCACGTGTTGGTGGACACCGGTTCTTCCCTGAATGTGCTACCCAAAAAGGCCTTAGACCGGTTGGACTGTGAGGGCCTGGAGTTGAAACCTAGCAACATCATTGTTCGAGCCTTTGACGGATCGAAGAGGATGGTTCATGGAGAGGTAAATATTCCTATTCGTGTGGGTTCTCAAGTATTCGACTCAACTTTCTATGTGATGGATATCCGTCCATCTTATTCCTGTTTACTGGGTCGACCTTGGATTCACAAAGCTGGGGCAGTAACCTCTACCCTACACCAGAAGCTCAAGTACCCTGTCAGAGGGAAGATCGTCATTGTGCAGGGGGAGGAAGAATATATGGTGAGCCATTTGAATTCCTTCTGGTATATTGAGATGGACGGGGAGTTTATTGAAACCCCCTTTCAGCATTTTGAAGAGGTACCTCCAACATTGGCAGCAGCAGAAACAGTGGTTGAAGAGGACTTTCCCTTGAAGATGGCTTCCTTGAAGGACGCCCGGGCTGTAATCGAGAAAGGTGAATGTGCTAATTGGGGCAGGCTCCCTGATTTCACTCCTAAAACTGACAAGTTTGGACTGGGTTTTACTGCAGAGGCTCAGAGGGCTGTGCGCAAGGCAAGGACCAGAAAACCTCATGTGCTCATCACCAATCCAGGGGTGAATGCTATTGGGGATGAAGACGAAGTGGAAGAATCAGAGTTCGATAGCTGGATCTACCCGACGACTGATGGTGGATTGAACAATTGGACCGCGAAAGATCATACACCTGTTACTTTCGTTACGCAGTAATGAATTCCTTTGTTTTTGTTATTTGTAATAAACAATGAATTGAAACACTATGGCCCGGTGTCTTACCCGGGGCACCGTGGCTTCATTTGTGAGGGCATATTAATTGTCATTTCATATATCATGAATAAAGACCTTGGACGTTTTCTCGCATTTCAAATCTTATGCTCCTTTTCTTTCTTTCCTTTCTTTATATATTACAAAACAGCTGTATTTACACACACTCACTCATACAGGTTTCAATCCACTCTGGATCTCACTGGTAACGACTCTGCTACTGCCAGTTATGACTTCGAAAATCCGATCAACTTAGCCGAAGACGAAGGTGAAGATGATTGCGAAGTGCCTGGAGAGCTTGCAAGACTGTTACTCCAGGAAGAGAGGGAAATTCAACCACATGAAGAGCCGGTGGAAACGATAAATCTGGGTACTGAGGCAGATAGAAAAGAGGTTAAGATTGGTGCCAATCTGGAGCTCAGCGTAAAACAACGGTTGACTCAGATGTTACATGATTATGTGGAGATCTTCGCCTGGTCCTACGAAGACATGCCTGGGTTGGATACCGACATTGTGGTCCATCATTTTCCTACCAAGGAAGACTGCCCTCCGGTTAAGCAAAAGGTCCGCCGTATGCGTCCAGAGATGTCTGAGAAGATCAAAGCTGAAGTTATGAAACAGTTTGATGCCGGGTTTCTTGCAGTGACTTCTTACCCTCAGTGGGTTGCTAATGTGGTGCCGGTACCAAAGAAAGATGGCAAGGTCAGAATGTGTGTTGATTACAGGGATCTGAACAGGGCCAGTCCCAAGGATGACTTTCCCCTACCTCACATTGACGTCCTGGTTGACAATACTGCTCAGCACAAGGTGTTCTCCTTCATCGATGGTTTTTCAGGGTATAATCAGATCAAGATGGCTCTTGAAGACATGGAAAAGACTACCTTTGTTACTCAGTGGGGCACCTTCTGCTACAAGGTCATGCCATTCGGGTTGAAAAATGCTGGGGCAACTTACCAACGTGCCATGTTTGCTTTATTTCATGACATGATCCATCATGAGATTGAAGTCTATGTCGATGATATGATTGCAAGGTCCCAAACTGAGGAGGAACACCTTGACCATCTGCAGAAGCTGTTTGACCGTCTGAAACTGTACAAGCTGAGGTTGAACCCGAACAAGTGCACCTTTGGGGTAAGATCTGGGAAGTTGCTAGGCTTCGTTGTAAGGGACAAGGGAATTCAAGTGGACCCTGCCAAGGTTAAAGCTATTCAAGAGATGCCAGTTCCTAAGACAGAGAAAGAGGTCAGAGGCTTTTTAGGACGCCTGAACTACATTGCTCGATTCATCTCACACCTAACTACTACCTGTGAACCAATCTTCAAGCTGCTGAAGAAAGATCAGGTAGTACGTTGGAATGATGAATGTCAGGCCGCTTTTGACAGAATCAAAGAGTATCTCCAAGAACCACCCATTCTTATGCCACCGGTTGAAGGGAGACCTCTGATACTATACCTGACAGTACTTGACAACTCAATGGGGTGTGTGCTGGGGCAGCATGACGAGTCTGGACGAAAAGAGCATGCCATTTATTACCTTAGCAAAAATTTTACCGACTGTGAGACCCGATACTCACTGCTCGAGAAAACTTGCTGCGCTTTGGTATGGGCTGCTCGCCGGCTGAGACAGTATATGCTGACTCACACCACCTTGTTGATCTCAAAGATGGATCCAATAAAGTACATATTTGAAAAGCCTGCTCTGTCTGGGAGAATAGCAAGATGGCAAATGATCTTGACGGAATACGACATCCAGTACACGACTCAGAAAGCCATCAAAGGAAGTGTATTGGCAGACCACTTGGCACATCAGGCAGTAGACGACTACCAGTCAATGAACTTCGAGTTTCCAGACGAGAGTATCATGATAGTGACTGATTGTGAAGTACCTGGACCGGATGAAGGACCTGAGGAAGGATCCCGATGGTCTATGCACTTCGACGAAGCCTCCAACGCTTTGGGTAACGGTGTCGGCGCTGTGATCATATCCCCTCAAGGCACTCATACTCCACTCACTGTCCGACTATGTTTCAACTGCACCAACAACATGGCAGAGTATGAGGCATGCATCATGGGTCTCCAAGCTGCGATTGACTTAAGGATCAAGTTTCTGAGTGTCTTCGGAGATTCCGCTCTCGTGATCAATCAGATCAAAAGGGAGTGGGATACGAAACATCCGAATCTTATTCCTTACAGAGAATGTGTGTTGACATTGATCCCCCATTTCACAGAGATAACTTTTGAACATTTTCCAAGAGAGGAGAATCAGTTGGCGGATGCGTTAGCTACGATGTCTTCCATGTTCAAAGTCAAATGGGACAATGAGGCTCCCCGGGTCATCATCTGGAAACTGGACGAACCGGCATACTGTTGTGATCTTGAGGCTGAGGAAGTGACTGAGAAGCCCTGGTACCATGAGGTGAAGAGGTACTTAGAAGCTCAGGAATATCCTGAAGGTGCATCTGTAAATGATAAGAAGTTTCTGAGAAGGTTCGCAGCGAAGTTCTTCCTCAGCAACGGCATTCTGTACAAGCGAAACCATGATTCGACCTTACTGCGTTGTGTGGATAAGACTGAAGCAGAAAGGATCATGGCGGAGCTACACGAAGGTACCTTCGGAACGCATTCCAGTGGACACACTATGGCAAAGAAAATCTTTCGGGCAGGGTATTTCTGGTCCACAATGGAAGCCGACTGTTACCAACATTCTCGGACATGTCATAAATGCCAGATTTATGCAGATAAGGTGCACGTTCCTCCAGTTCCTCTGAATGTCTTGACTGCACCTTGGCCTTTTGCAATGTGGGGCATAGATATGATCGGCGAGATTAAACCTACGGCATCCAATGGGCATCGCTTCATCCTGGTAGCGATCGATTACTTTACAAAGTGGGTTGAAGCAGCTTCTTACGCCACTGTAACCAAGAATGTTGTGGCGCGGTTCATTCGGCATAACCTGATCTGTCGATACGAAGTCCCAGAAAGGATCATTACGGACAACGGTACCAATCTCAATAACAAAATGATCACCGAGCTCTGCGAGCAATTTAAGATACAGCACCACAACTCTTCTCCTTACCGGCCGAAGATGAATGGAGCTGTAGAGGCAACGAATAAAAATATCAAGAAAATCGTGAAGAAGATGACAGTGACCTATAAAGATTGGCATGAAATGTTACCGTTTGCTCTACACGGGTACCGTACCTCAGCAAGGACGTCAACCGGGGCAACTCCCTTCTCCTTGGTCTACGGCATGGAGGCAGTCTTACCGATCGAAGTGCAGATACCCTCTCTCTGGATAATGAAGGATGCAGATCTGAGCGAAGATGATTGGATCCAGACACGACTTGATCAGCTAAACCTAATTGACGAGAAGAGACTCACTTCTATTTGTCATGGTCAGACGTACCAAAAACGGATGATCAGGGCATTTAACAAGAAGGTCAGACCACAAGAATATCAAGTTGGGGATCTGGTAATCAAACGTATCATCCTTCCTCAGAGTGATCCAAGGGGCAAATGGACCCCCACATACGAAGGGCCATTTGTGGTTAAACATGTGTTCTCAGGAGGAGCCATGATTCTAACTACCATGGACGGTGACGACCTTCCTCACCCCGCCAATGCAGACATAGTAAAAAGATACTACGCATGATAAAAGACCCGCTAGGTTAACATACCTAGGCAAAAATTAGGGCTTCCCGGCGAACCAAAAGGGTTCGGGCAAAATGAGGGATGAAATGAAAAAATCTGTACACCCGGCAAGTCGAAAACCTGAAAAGGCGGCTTGGGCAAAAATGGGTATCCCGGTGGACCGAAAACCCGAAAGGGCGGTCCAGGCAAAAGTTAGGGATAAAGCGTAATACTATGTCTCATTGGATCACTTTGCATCCAGAATTCGGTATCAACCTCAAGTTCAGAAGGCATCGATCAATCATCTAGGTCATCAAGTGATGAGACGCTCGAAGATATAAAGGCGATAGCAGGGTTGGAACCTAGTGGGATTATTCTTTTCACACAGCTGTTTTGTTTTCCCTTTGTACAAATTGTGTAAACTCTTTTATTCGGCGGCGTTCTCTTACTAGGACGTCAGCCTCTTGTACATAAATGCCTATTTACAGGCAAATTCAAAAAATCAATACAAATACACTTTTCAGCTCAAATTGCCATTTGTTTTTCCTTTTCTGTTTTGTTTTACGAAGAACGTCCAAGGTTCAATTTGTGATATATGCATTTGACGATAATTGCTAACTCATAAATATTTGCATATGAAACAAAGGATTAATTACGGGTAACATTAGAAACAGGGGCAATAATGAGTTGTCTAAGCAATCTAATTGCTCTGTCCACCAAGGTACCAAGGTAGGTTCAGCTGAAGAACGTAACCAATATATCTTAATTCCCCAGAGAGAGAGCCGGCAAGTCAATGCACTCTCCCCAAGCAAAGTTATACTATCAGCCTTAAGGAAGTTGGGTATCCCCCGCAGATCTCAACATTCCCCAGCACAATGTACAGATATTCCTAACAAGCATCCCCGACAGTCTTGGTCTAAGACTGTTCCCCGGCGGTATACCAGACATTCAGTGGAATCTCTTCCCCAATATATCTCAAAGAGTTCCCCAGGAGAGTTCAGTATGGTTCAAGATTTCCCCAGGAAAGTTTGAATCCATATCCTCAGCAGGAAGCTTATCCCCAGTAGATTTTGGAAGCTTATCCCCTGCAGAGCACGAACGCGGCCCTCGGCTTTATTCAAAGGTTATTTCCCTACCAGGATATAACTGGGTTATCCTCAGCCAAAAGCCACGGAAAGATCATCCTCGGCAAAGTCTTCTTACTCCCCAACGAAGTCTATTAACACTTCCAACATAACAACGGTATCCCCAGCGAAGTTACCATCAACATCCCAGCAAAGTACCTCTCTCCCCACAGAGTATTGTTCCCCAACAAGATCGCTAGAATAATTTTCTCCCCGCAGAGTAATCCATTCGCCCAGTTTATTCCCCAACGGAGTTATCTTCTCCTACCGGTATCCTTGCAACTATCATCCCCAGCGGAAACAACAAAGCACTATTCTCCAACATCAGCCCAGGATGTGACTTCCCGACACCCGTCAAGGATGTACTTTCCTAGACAAAAACATACATTCATAAACATCACATACATCATGATACATACATGAACGCATCGCACAATCTCATTTATGTTAAGAACATCATTGCTTGATCCATATCATGCATTGCATATGATTGACCTTTACCTTTCAGGAAAGATCCAGTTAAGTTCTCAGCTATATTCCAAGACTTTCGTCTGGTTCAGTTAAATCGATTCTAAGATTTTTCTGATTCTTATCCAGTCAAAGTTAATCCAAGACCTTCTCTGGTTCAGTCAGATCGACGCTAAGATCTCCCTGATTCTTATTCCAGTTGAAGATTCCAAGACTTTCGTCTGGTTCAGTAAATCGATTCTAAGATTTTTCTGATTCTTATCCAGTCAAAGTTAATCCAAGACCTTCTCTGGTTCAGTCAGACCGATGCTAAGATCTCCCTGATTCTTATTCTAGTTGAAGATTCCAAGACCTTGCCTGGTTCAGTTAAATCGACTCCTAAATATTTTTCTGATGCCGATCCAGTCAAAGGCCTTCTCTGGTTCAGTTAAATCGACCCTAAGATTTTTCTGATTCTTATCCAGTTGAAGTTATTTCAAGACCTTGCCTGGTTCAGTTAAATCGACTCCTAAAGATTTTTCTGATGCCGATCCAGTCCAAGGCCTTCTCTGGTTCAGTCAGATCGACCCTAAGATCTCCCTGATTCTTATTCCAGTTGAAGATTCCAAGACCTTGCCTGGTTCAGTTAAATCGACTCCTAAAGATTTTTCTGATGCCGATCCAGTCAAAGGCCTTCTCTAGTCCAGTTAAATCGATTCCTAAAGATTTTCCTGATGAAGACGCAGTAGAAGACATCCAAGGTTCTCTCATCGTTACTGTTGAGGTAGTAATCGCCCCAGATTCTCTCATCGTCACTGTTGAGGTAGTAATCGCCCCAGATTCTCTCATCGTTACTGTTGAGGTAGTAATCGCCCAAGATTCTCTCATCGTTACTGTTGAGGTAGTAATCGCCCAAGATTCTCTCATCGTTACTGTTGAGGTAGTAATCATCCGAGGTTCTCTCACCGTCCCGTTGAGGTAGTAACCATCCCTGATTCATTCATAACCTTTTGAAGCTCCCGACTCGATTCCTGTATCTCGCCAGGGCACGTCTGAAGAGTTCAAAGATTCGATACCTGTATCCAGCCAGGGCGCGTCTATATAAAGAATTTTAAAGTCAAACTCCTGTAACAAGCCAGGTAATTATCTTTCTTTTTCAGGTACGCAAGTTCTCGCTAAGGAAACTCTTACACGATCGACACCCAGATGGCATCTATAAGCCCATCCACCTATTCATCACCTCTCAACATGGCATCTGTAAGCCCATCTTCCTATCCATCAATCTCCAAAGGGCATCTGTAAGCCCATTCCCATCATCACACTACTATGTGAGCGCAAATTTCTGGGCACTCTAGTGTTCAATCATCTTCCACCTTCGGATTACGAAACGCACGCTAGCCAATCTACATCCTCAGGTCTAAGAAGATTGAACAGGGGCAACTATTGTACCCCAAAATTTGCCCTCCCATTTTCTTCAAGATTTGCTAAGAGCATGCTTCAAAATCTCCCAAAGGTTGCACAGTCCAATGGCCTCCTAATAGTCAAAAATTAGGGTTTTGGTTCTGGCAAAGAAATTGAAGTTTCCAAGGGTCCAATCAAGTCCCACATGCCTACAAACATTGTCAAGCATCCTCATTCCAAGTTTCAAGACTCACAGCACAAAATTGCACAGTCAAAAACCCTAATTGGTCAACAATCAACTGCAGGGGCAAAATGGTCATTTGACAGTCAAAAGTCAAAATTTTTGGTCAACATCTTATTTTGAAGCCACAAACATCATTTGATCAATTCTTGATCATGATTCTCAAGGCATGGCTCAAAAAGTCTCAAGATGCAAAAGTTTCTATTTTTGGACAGTTGAAAAAGTCAACTGCAAATTGACCAGGGCATAACTTCCACATGGTTTATCATAAAAATTCCATCCAAAGCTCATTTTGAAGAGAATGAAATTTCCTACAACTACTCTTCACACTTCAAGTCCAAGAAATGCTCTCACAAAAAGTTATCAATCTCAACATTATAGGTCATTTTCAAAAGTCAACAAAAAGACACTTTAAGTCAAAGACCATAACTTGAGATTGATAAATCCAAATTACATGGGACCAAAGACATTAGTTAGAGGACTTCAAGACCTTTCCAAAATGTCCAAGAACATGATCAAAGCTTAAAATTTGAGCAAGATATGCCTTGTGGAAGTTGGGAAATTTTTGGGAATTTTGAAAAGTCAACTTTGCTTCAAATGCCTCAAAATTGCTAATGGGCCACAATTTCTTCCAAGAATCATCACCCAAAAGCTATGCACGACCCATTGACCCAAAGGGGAGTTATTTTCTTATTTTTAATTAATTAATTGAGTTTATTATCCTATTAATTCATTTAATTAAAATTAAATATAAGAAAAATACTAAAACATGTTTTCCAAATCTTTTTGTGCAACATATCCACTCATCATGACCTCAAGATTTCGTGCACAATAAAAAAGGAAAGATTCTATGCAAATAGGCATGTTTGTCATGACAAAAAGATTGAAAAAGATGCTTGAAAATCACAAATTCAAAAGCATTGAATACATGGATTTTGGGCCAGTTTTTCTAACCTAAATCATTCCTCATACATATACAAACAAACCCTAATGCTCAAGAACAAGAAAGTTGCGCTCAAGCATAAGAACAAACTTGCACTTTTACATAAAAAATCTCAAAACTGTTTTCACAGTTAGAGCTCGTTTCAAAGCCAAATAACTATTCCAATCCACTCCTGGCATTACCAGGAAGCTTCTCCAATTGAAACCAACCCTCCATACGCAAGGAATCGGTATAACAAAGTCTGACTTTCCTTGAAAATTTTCATATTCGTGTTTCATTATTCATACAGTATTTTTGATTTTTAATCATGGATTTGGACTAACGTGAGTATTCTGAAGCTGATAGCATGCTTTAATTGAATTAATAAGGCCTGTATGAGAATCCACCATGGAAGCTCTTTAGGGTTTCAGAGGTTTGAAATTAGGGTTTCTTTCATGTGGAAAAATTAAGCCACGAGACCTATACCACTGGATTCAGAATGTCCAAACGAACCAATTTCACACCTCGCGCCCTTTTTCTTTCCAACTATATGCTAATCGCTATTTTTGTATGTTATGGTTAGTGGGGGTTTAAAACCCCCGCTATTTGATTTCAGTTATATGGAAAAGATGAAGAAGAAGGCAGTGTGTCTGATCATGGTTGGCCAGTTTAAATACTGGCGCGTTTTTTTTATTATTCCAGAATAATGCTTGTTTTCCATTATATTATTTCTATTCCATATAACTAACAAAGAAACGCACTGGCTCCATTGGCAAACGCGCTGGCATGCAGGTATTGGGACCTGGGTTCGATTCTCAGGTCCCCCACTTCCTCAATATTATTTTTCTTAATACGTTTCCATGCAGCGCCTCACCTGAAGTCCACCATACACGCATCTGTACTTGCCTGCCAAGTGGCCAGGGGTCCCAATCCAAAGGTCAGAGCTTGCAGATCACCATACGCATTGGTCAACAACTCCATACACAAGTCTGAAAAGTCAAAAAAGGCCTGATTGAAGTGGGCCAGATTACTCACAATAAGCCTCCAAATTGGGTTAACCAACCCCCCATGTTTGCATTTTCTCTCTCTCTTTTTATTCTTTTCTTTTATTTATTTTAATTATGTTAATTGTTTTATTTAATTCATAAAATAAATTTTATAACACAAAAAAACCAGAAAATCATAAAACAAAAAAAATATGTTTTGTTAATATTAATTTCTATTAATTTTGTAAATAAATTCCAATAAAACAATTTAGTTTAAATTTAGGTGTTTAACTTTAATGTCTTTTTTCTAAATAACTAAAAAAATATAATAAAAATTAGGTTATTAGCATCTTTATTCTTTTTCTCAATAAATAACTTTTTCTCCTTATTATTATTATTAATTAACTTTGTAAATAAATTTGTAATTAAATAATTTGAGTAAATTAGGTTTAAACTTTAATTCTTTTCCTTAAATAAATTAAAAACATGTAGAATTAGGGTTTCTTTTCCTTTTAATTTTCTTTATTTCCATTAAATACAAAAACATAAATAAAAAAAACAATTTCTTTTCTTTATTTAATCATAAATTAATTTATAATTTCAATTCAATTCCTTAAAGGGTCCAACGCCCTCGCACTTTCGCTTCTAATTTCTTTTCGCGCGTTTATTTACATTCCTCATTTTAAATATTATGTAATTGCCCCAAGGCCTTGTAATAGATAATTGGGACATTTACTTTCCGCACTTTTATTCAAATCGGGTCTTTGTTAATTTGGCGATGTATAGACCCGCGCCTTGTAATAGCGTAGGACTTTTATTTTCCGCACTTTAAATTCCGCACCTTTAAACTGTTAATCACATGAAAGAATGTATGCCCAAATAAAATCGAAGCGTAGCTCACTCAATACATGACAAGATAAATTATAACTGAAGATGACACACAATTCACACACCACTCTTAGGGTACACCTCACTGTTGCCTTGCCCCTCGAAACGTGGTCGTCGAGTATAGGACGTTTTAGTAAGTCCTCATGTCCATGAACATGGCATGAGGGTAGCTTCTAAGGTGTCCTACTATTGCTCTGGTGACCACACTGTCCCTACAAACGAATTGACCCGAACACCTCCAACGGTGGTGCTACCTACCTCTCAATGGTGGGATGGCACTACCTCAAGGACATTTACACAGACTAATTCCTTAGGGTAGGTAGATGACTCGTAGATACTTGCTCTAATTCAAAACAAATCAAAAAACTTCTTTTCACACCGACACTTTGCAAAAAGCTTTCAAAACAACTTTTCAAACACTCTTGAGGACTGATACAAGAGTCGAACTAAAATTTTAAATGAAACTTTTTTCAAACCCACTCACTTTGAAAAGCAAACAAACATTTTGAAAACACAAATGAGCAAGTATCTAAGAGCCCATGGATAACCATGGATAGAAAGGGTGCTAACACCTTCCCTTTCTATAAATCTACCTCCCGAACCGAGAACATAATCTCATAAGGAATTTTTCTGTGCTTTTGTCCTTTCCATGTTGGAGAAAATAAAAGACGGTGGCGACTCTTGCTTCCGCGACATTTCGCGAACCAGCGTTAAACAGTCAGTTCCAGATCCACCGATCACAATGGGGATGTAAAGTTTGGTCTGTGAAAACCAACATTCATCCCATTTTGCATCATAATCCTTTCGATCATGGTAGTTAGATTATTGTTCGTCCCATAGTTTTGGTGCCGAACTTGCTGTACTAATTCGTCAGCATTTTGGTTTCTATTAGCCATAATAACTCCTTGATAGATTTCTCTAGGGTGTCGTGGTACTTTGACCCTTGGTTGTTCTACTTCTACTCTAGGAATCTGGGGGTTTGGATTAACGGTTAAATTCTCCTCCATAATTACCCCTTAATTTGCTCTTACTGGCATTCTCTGGGGTTGTCGGACAACTTGGGGTACTCCAAAGAATTCATCCATGCACGTCATTTGTGCTGTCATCTGTTGATTCGACTGCGTAGCAGTCTGGATGAGGGGGTTTAGCACTGTACTTAGAGTTTATGCTAACATTTGTACCATATCATGATTACTCTCATCCATCTGTTGTCTCAAAATTGCTGTCGAAACATTCGTGAGGCTTGGTATCACATGAGATGGCCATCCCAAAAATTGGTTTCGACTGGCTCCAGACCCCTGTAATGGCGATGTTGCATTCACCAAAGGTTCTGAAAAAGTGGAAGCAACATTCATAAGGCTAGCCATTTCAGTAGTTGGCATGCCATATGGTTGCTCTCGATCCATCCAGGTTGTTGAAAATCCTGGGGGCACAGATGATCGGGATCCTAGGTTTATCCTTGGAGGAGGCGTTCCTAATGGACCTCTTGGACCTACATACGAAAGTAAGGGTCCAGTTTGATTTGCAGTTAATGTTGGTATTGATCCAACGGAAGTTGGGATATTCCCTTCGACAGCGGTATTAACCACTGTTCCAGTAATTGGTGGAGGTATTTCTCCATGATTTGGCTCGTTAGCCATACTATTCTCGCTATTTTTCTTCCTAACAATATGGTTGTTGGTTACTTTACCACTTCTCAATAACATGCAATGTTATAACTGTACAGGAAAAACACAATAACATAAACAAGATTTTTAATAAAAATTAGCAACGTCCCATCAGGTGTGCCAATTTGTTTACTGTTGTTTTTGGTAAACAATCGGTGATCTCTAAAAGAGTAAGTTCTTTTTGGTTTACTTACGGGATCGATCAGATTAATCCCAGAACATATGCTAATTTTTATGTAAGATGGATAAGCGGGAAGAACGCATGTTCGACCCAGAGAAAAGATGTTTGAGATTTTGGAAAGGTAAACAGAAATGTAGAAATGCAGAAATGCAAGTGAAAGAAGTAAAAAGATAACTTTGCAAGATAATAATAAAGTAATGTAAAAGACTTTCATTAATGAAAAGAGGTGTTTCCAACGTATATTTCTCAGTCTTTATCCTTTCTCATGGAGTAGTTACTTGAATAATGTTTGAGTGACTTAGTACAATAAGTTAAACACACCTAAAAACTACACAAGTTTCCTAATTTATACTAAAGACAAGTAACCGTCGAGGGATCATTCTGCGCTAAGATGAAGACAAGTGTCTTCTGCATGTCCCTCGACCTATGGCTTTCAGCCACATTGCTTCTTCTTAGCCGCTGGCGAAACTGCCTTTCCCTCCAATAATTCAAAATTCAAATATCCCTCGTATCATGTGTCAAAGCGAAGATATTTTCCTATCTGTCGAAGGACATAAGTCCTCTTCAGTCGAACAGGCCTGAAGGTGAGTTCTGGTCGAACGTTCAAAAAATAACTTAGATTTTCCTCCTAAATTAATTCATATGTCGAATATTCTTCTTGTCTTGGTTTATTCCAGTTTTTTGGTCTAAAAGACCAAATATAGTAAGTGTCGAATTTGGGAGCCAACAGAGAGGATATAATATTAATAAAACTTCATTTTATACAAAGTCAAAGGATGACCGTAGTACCATATAAAATAGTGGGGTTATGATTGTGGTTGAGTCCATGCACTTCTCTAGTTCTAAAGATAAAAGTCTGGTTATGGCATCTACACCATACTTTGGGTGATTGAAGAGATTTGGGAAGTTGATTATGTTGTGCTTAAAGTTCCTGTATTTAAATTCAAATGGATTTATATCAACAATGGTGTAAGAATCGATGAATTTGGAGTTACATTGGTTGATCTTAGCAAGTTAGCTTATGCTGATGAACCTTTCATCATGGCATCTCAAGCAAAACAAGTTTTTTATGTTATAAATCCTTCTAATAAAAGGTGGTCAGTGGTTATACAAGGAAAGATGCATGATAGTGATGAAAATCAAGATGTGAATCTTAATATTTCCGAAACTCCTCCTTTCTCAATAAATGTGCCTACCTTCATTGAAGAAAATGAAGAGGATGATGTGCATGCTATTCACATAGATCATGAAGAAGGGATATGAGAGAACTAGTAAGGTTTTTTTATAAGTTAGTTTGACATTACTTTGATTTCTAATTGTTTTTATCTTGTGCTTAATTTGATGTCTAATTGTTTTTATTTTGTACTTAATTTGATAAAAGGGTATGAAAAATATGGCTAGGAATGTATACTCACACGTATTATTTCGTGGAGGGTATAACTTTCTTGTGGAGAAAATGAAAAATGAAAGGAGATTATTGAGAGATGATTCCACATTAGATGATAATGGTAGTTCATCTCCAGTGTCACGCCATGACGTATGAAAGAGAGCACGACAAAAGAAAGGGGGGGGGGGGGGGAATACACATCAAAGTCTACACAAATTGTTGCTGAGAAAATTATAAGTAAAATTTGGAAAATACTTCAAGTATCATTATAGTTGTGATTGATAAAAACTATTAAAATTAGTTTTGGTTTTTGCATTTTGTAGGATTCTCTAGTCGAAGAAGATGAGAAAGGTGCCTTTATTCCAGATGAACGGAACAATATCTTAACAACAGCCATTGGAACACCTGAGCATGTCGGTCGTGTTAGTGGTGTTGGAAAACACCATAAAATTATCACTTTCTTTGGAAGGCAGTCTTCACGTCAACGATAAGATATAGATGTAGAAGAACAACTTGCACAGTTTTCATCTAAATTAGAGCAAAACTTAGAGCTGATTTTGATCAAAAATTGGTTGAAAAGCGTAAGATGTTGTAACAATCTTTAGTGGAGACACTTAAGTTTATGAGTTTCTCGCAAAGCACAAAAAATAATAAATGCATTGAACAAATGGAAGTTGTCGATGGAAGCGGAAAAAGAAGTTGTTCAGTTTGCAAAAGGAAGCACAAAAGACGTGAAAGTTAACGATGTTCAGAAATTGTTACTCATGGTTTTGAAAATGGGTAACATACATTTGGAAATAGAATTAAGTTATTGTGTGAGTGTCATTAATTTTTATATGTCAGCTAAGTGTATCAGAGTGTTGATGGTGAATTTTCATTGGCTTGACGTGTCTACTCTGCAAGTTTGTGCACATAAATATATTTTCTTTTTTATTATGCGTATAGTCTCATCACTTTGATTCTAATATTTATTTTAAAATTACATTCATTGTCTTTACATCGGACTCAGTTCCAATATAAAAAAAATCTTTTATACACTAATATATATTATTATCAAATAAAAATATAATATTTTGTCACGTCATACAACTAAAAGAATATTTTGTCATTTGATAATTTTAATGAGACTGCGCTAAAGAAAATAATTGTTATTTGGTAATTTCAATCAGGTAAATTTGAAAAAAATAAAATTTAGGTTAAAATTTTAGGTGGGTATGAAACACTAAATATATAAACTTATTTATAATAACTTTTTTATTTTTTATTTTAATTTAAAAAAATACTAACGTCATTTCAGAAGTTATTTAAATTTAACATTTTATATATTTTTACCAATCAATTAAACTCACTTTTAAATCATTGTATTTATTTATAAATTTATAAATAAACAAAAAAGACAATCAGTAAAGAATCAGAGATATTCTCTAGTTCTACTTTTACACGCGAAAGGGGTTTCGAGAAAGAAAGAAAAACGGAAAGGTTTGCGTTCTAGTGGAAGATTAGTTATTTAATTATCCTTTTGTAAATATAATTAATTTTTAAAAAGTTAATCACGAGAGAAAACACATTTTTTAATTATCCTATCCTACAGTTATTGCGAAAAAAGAAAACATATTTAACATTTTTTATATAATTTCGGCACGCCAAACTAGAATAAAAAAAGATTGGAAAAGAGCTTCTTCAACGCTAACGCAACAAACACTGCCGTTTCGTCTTCCTAATACACGTTTTTACGCGATCAAATCCATAAACCCTTAAATTCACTTTTTATTTCAAATTTTCTTCATCCATTCATGTTCACTTGTTAATTTTATTGTTGTTAGCAGAAAATTCGATGGGTGCCGCGCAAGTGCAAAGCGGCGTCGCCGCCTCTTCCTCCGCCGCTCCGAACAAAGCAACAGCCACTGCAACTACAACAGCAACATATGGCGTCGCCGCCGCTTCTTCATCCGATTTGAACCAAGCAACAGCGCCTGCAACAACAGCAGCAGCAACAGAAACAGCGTGTGAAGTGTCGAAGGCGCCGAAGAAGAAGAAAATCTGCTGTGCTTGTCCTGACACGAAGAGGATTCGGGATGAATGCATAGTGGAGCACGGAGAAGACGCTTGTGGAAAGTGGATCGAAGCTCATCGACTTTGCCTCCGTGCCGAGGGATTCAATGTTTGAGAATCGGTATTTTAATGGAATTATAAGAACTATAGGATCATCATAATTTTGTTGTTGTTGAAATTAGAGAATAGGTCAAAATAAAATTTCAAATGGATTTAGGGTTTATCATATTTTGCTTAAAATTCTTATGTGATTTTCAGAACTAATACACCTTATTGTTGCTCCATTTGATTTAATGGTTAAATGCTTCATTCATTTCCTCAATCTTTTACTCTTTAATTATTTTTCACTTACTATTGATAATACTTTATTTTTCTTGACTAGTTATAGAAATTCTTAAGATATATGCATGATTATTTAAAATAGTCTCCTACTGTTTCTGGAAACTTTGCTCGGGTTCTGGTTGCTTGACGCCGAAAGAGATAACCAGTTGGAGGGGAATGAAAAGGAAGCAAAAATGAATGATGAGGAATGGATACATAGTGAGAGATGGGAATGGTCTTGGCATTTTGCAGAGTCCCACTTGGTATTGTTATGGGAAGGTGATTTTTAGAGTGGTTGCATGAATTAGGGTGACATGGCTATCCGAGGAATTCTATGATCAACCCATTCTTCATATAATTGAAAATACAGCCGGTCGTACAATCAAGGCAGACAAGTACTTCGTACTCACGAAAGAATTCTTTCAAGACAAAGATGGAGTATGGTTTCGAGCTAGGCTTGCTTATAAGGGTTTTCCATAGTCGATGGTCTCAGTTTAGGCTCATGAGTCATGAGTAGTGTGTATACAGGAGTGTGGGAGGTTTCACTAACTGTGCTTTGCTTGTGGTAGGTCTGGGTCATGGAAAGGCAACACACTATTTTGCTACTACCTTGATTGAAATGACTATGCCAAGCATATCTGAGGTGCTTTAGTCGAAGGTGTTTCCAAGGCGGCCAGTAAAAAACTTCAAAGCGCAACAATCACTCAAACCTCATGAAAGGGAGGTAATGATGTTACTTCATAATCTTCGTTTAGTTAGGCTAGGATATTCTTCATCAAGCATTAATATGGTAGAATGGCATGCTGTCTATCATATAGAATTTCCTTTATTTATGAGGAAAGATAGATTCTTAGAATCAGTCCATTTTGGGTTTTATATGGTGGTTTTTCCAAAGGCTGCAATTAATTTTGACCATGATGGTCTTAAACATGGTGTTTTATCATGTTTTCAATTTGTGTAGTTTTAACTGTTTTCTCATATTTTGCTGAAACATGCTATTGTATATGTTTGTTGGTATTTTTGTTGGAATATTAGTTGTCATAAACAGTGTTATACTGTCTCTTTTTTTTTTGTTTTGAACACGTGAACTTTGTTTCTTTCAATCCATATAAAGAGACACCATTGTTGGTCTCTGATATAATGAAATGATTTGTTTTAAAAATTTTACAATTTTTATAAAAATAAAATTTTAAATAGAAAAATTTAATGAAATTGTATTTGAGATATTTTATCATTTATGTGTGTTATGTGTTGTGTGTTGTGTGTGTGTTTTGTATTTGAGATATTTTATCATTTGTGTGTTATGTGTGTTGTGTGTTATGTGTGTTTTATTTTAATTCTTTCATTATTTACAAATCAAACAATATAATTTAATTATACATGACATTTCAAAAATTTGTCAGTAATTAACCTTAATCTTGTTATTCTAATTCAGATTATTAACTCCAAATCAACATATTATCTCACAAAACTGTAACTTTATCTTTTTATTGAGGACAAGCACAATCCGCACACGTCAGGAATTCAATCTCTACCCTTCTTCGTTAGGTATAGAAATTTATTAGCTAAAAAGATTTATATCACATACTATGAGCCAAACTACTTTTATTTATGCATTTTGTTGGTAATCTTTTTGTTACCTGTAGACTGAAAATTAGCATGTCTCTTTGCTTTCATATGATTTGCATTTTTCAGCTCTTTCATTGAGACTAAATCAACTCTTTTGTTAAGGTTACTTTGAATAAAGTACAGTCTCAATAAAAATTATAATCTCAATTTATCAATTAAATTTAGTAATTTTTTTAAATTTCAAAATATATTAACTGCAGATTTACATGTGAATATTGATTTATGTGAATTTTTATTACCCACAAAGGTTTTAGCTGGAACACAAAACATCAGAAAACATGTTTTCTACGAATTTTTTACTCAAATTCGCAGATAAATCTGCAGAAAAATAAAGTATTTCTAGTAGTATATGTTTGAATAATATAATTAAAGTGTATGAAATATTTATAATGGAGAAATGTAAAAAGTGTAATAATTGCATCAAAAAATTTAATATTTGTTTAAAAATTGTTTATTATTTTTTAATGGAATTTTAAATGATTTGTAATGTAATTTTGACTAAATTATATATTTTAATATTTTTTATATCTTAATTAGAAAAAAAAATCATTTTTTTAAAAATTGAATAACATCTTATTTGTTGCAATTTTAGTAGCTTCAAGTGTATGTAAAAATAAATTGTGATTTTAATTCAAAAAGTGATAAGTGATTGTATCAATTTTTATTAGAAATGTTATTAATTTCAATACCTAATAAAAACATAGGTAGTATGAGTAGAGTGCATGCAAATAGATAATAAATTGTGTAGTTAGAAATAATAAATACAAATGTTGAAACAAAAATTATTATGTTTAAAATTTATAAAAATTCTCATTTTTATTTATGAATTAAAGATTAAGACTAAAGTTACAATAAATATGACATTTAAGTACAAAAGGTTCCATTTAGAAAATAAGTGACTATTTTATTGCTATACCAATTTAGATGCCCTTAAAAAGGTTTAATTTTTAAGGTCAAATATATTAGTTGGTTTTTTTTTTTTCTTTCCAAAGTAGCCTAGTAATTTAATGGTGAGTCATTAGGATATGCGATTTTAAATCAATTATATTTAAAAAAATAATGTATTTATGACAATAACAAAGTGTTTAATCATCTAAAGTATTGTCATCAAATCTTGCCACAGGTCTATATGAAGAAGAAAGTATATTTAATCGGTAATTTATTGTTAAAGTTTGAAAGGATTTATATATCTTAATAGATGTAGAAAATATTTCAAGATAAGAAGAAATGGATTTATACATATAAGATCAGTTAAACACATTATTCTAAATAGTGAATAAAACAATTTTTTATTAATAAATATGTTTAAAATATTTTTGACGTAAACATTTATAGACTAAAATGACTAGATTGTTGTAAAATTAAAAAATAAAAAACTAATTTGTTAAAAACACAAGAATATATTAAACTAAAGAAAACAAATTAAAAAAAACAAAGTGAAAAGACCAAACATAATAGCTAATTCCTACCTACATCTAGTTTTAGTATATAAACAATTATAATAAGAAAAAATAAGCAAAAGAAATGAGATAGAATTTAAAATACTTCTAAAAAGTTTTTTGTAAAAGAAATATGTAAACCAAGTAAACTCAGTACAAAGCGCTAAATGTGAGAAAATATGTGTATAGCACAAATCGTACATATTCTTTTTACTAATATCAAGTATCTCATAATTTATACATTTTTTACAAAACTTCATAGTTAATACATGAGATTATATTTTGTGTGAGTGTTACAATATATATATATATATATATATATATATATATATATATATATATATATATATATATATATATATATATATATATATATATATATATATATATATATATATATATATATATATATATATATATATATATATATATATATATATATGATCTAACCTGATCAGACTTGGACCGTCACGGCTGGCTCCGAGTTGAAGTTTTGAACGAGGTGGGGGGTACCTGCAAGACACTCCGATGTTGAAGTAAGTAAGAGTACGAGCAGGCAAAGTGTGAGTATATGTGATAGAATGAATACCTGACCCTCTGGGAACAGAGGGTATTTATAGCCCCCAGCGCTGGGCCAAGGTTCCTTCATTGGGCCGGGCAGGTTTGGCTCAATGGAGGAACTGCCAGGTTCTACGTGCGTAGTGGGACCCGCATGTGGTCCCCTTCCTGGATGTCCTGCGTGAAGTGCGGGCGGACAAGGACACGGTCTTTTCGGGGTCCCGTTGAGAGTGTAGTGGACCGTGTCTGCCGTTGGAGAAGTGCTCGAGCTGAGGTCGAGCTGGATAGTACGAGGTCGAGGATGTCGCCCCAGTGAAGTATGTCGGGCATAGCCGTGGTCCTTAGGTCGGCGTGACCCCTAGCAAGTCCGTTTGGATTGGGCCTTTATCGTTGCTTTTGGGCCAGCCCGGCCCAGTCCAGAACAGGAGCCCCCCAAGTCGTGGTTCCTTGAGTTAGGAGCCATGACTTGATCTTAGGTCGCTTCCGTTGCGGGGCCCCGTATCCGGACAAGAGATGCAGCTCCTCGTGGGGTACTCGAGGGTTTCCCCGTATCGTGCTCGTGGACAGGTTCCCTGCGAGGAATGCTCGAGGGATTTCTCGGCAGCCTGTGTCTGTCGAGCACGCGAGGTCTCTTTTGGGAACTGCGCCGCCACCCTATGGAGGATAGGGTCATCATTGCCTAGGGGAGCTGTGCGTCGAGGAGGGGAACCCGTGGTTGTCCGAGGTGACGTTTGGTATTCCACGTCATCACTATAAATAGGGTCCTTGGGCCCCAGAACGTGTTTCCACCCTTCGCGTTTCTCCTCTTCACTCTATTTCTGCTGTTGTTGTTCTTCCCAGATTCTTATAGGACCGCCGCGATCTCCGTCGCTGATTCCTTTCCTCCGTCGTAAAATTTCCTTCTTGACTCCAAGTAAGTGACTTGTCTCCTTTGTTTTTCTGTTGTGATGCATGATTTTTCATTGTTTTTAGACGTTTAGAGACTGTACGCCTAGGATTAGCCCGGTAGATTCATATTTAGCTCGAAAAATCCACGCGTATGTCCGGCAAGTGCATGTCCGTGCCCGGTAAATGCATAGTTTAGGTTTTAATCTGCAGTGCTGCCCGGGGTCTTCATGATCCAGGGCGCCTAATTCGTGATCGTGCCCGGTAGACTCATAGCTCTAGCTCTAGGCTTTATGATTTTGCTCGCCATGCTCATGCCCTGGGTCGACGTATTCATGAGTGACCGAGTTGTCAGTTTATTTAGGCGACTTGTAGGAGGACCTGTCGAGGTATCTGGGAGTCGGGGAGACGGCTGCTGTTTTTTGTTCCAAAACACCAACTTTGCAGTCGCGCGTGGAGCGACGTGGTTTGTCGTGCCCTTCATCTCGTCCGTTATGGCGAGCGTGTGGTTTCGCGCCCAATTGATTGGTTTCCCGTGCTTTGTAGGTAATCATGGCGGACGAACCGTGCTCTTCAGGACGCCCCGAGGTGGAAGAACAAAGTGCTGATGAGAATGTGAATTTGGTTGACACCATAGAGGACCCTCTGCTGGAATGGGTGGGTGCCGAACCTAGAGGGATAGCTTCGGTCTATAGTCGACGTAGCCGAAGGGCATACACTATCCTCGAGGCGGGCCACAACCAGCCCGGTTTCCAGAAGAATTTCGTGGTCACTCAGCCATCTTTCACTGCTCGAATTTGCTCGGTGTTCCCCGAGTACAGTTTCCCTATGTATGAAATTGCCTTCAAAGACCTTGGGTTACAGCTGCCCTTCAGCGATTTTCAGGTCGGGGTCTTCATCCATCTGGGGCTGGCCCCGTCGCAGCTTCACCCAAATTCGCTCGCTTTTATCCGGGCATTTGAGCTAACTTGTCGTTTTCTGAGGATTGGGGCGACCATACCCCTCTTCTTCAGAGTCTTCCACCTACAGCGCCAATCCTGGGGAGGAAAGCATAGCTGGGTTTCCCTGAAACAGTCGAAGAGACTTTTCAGGATGTACATGGATTCTGTGCGGGGTTTTAAAGACAAGTGGTATGTTGTGAGGCCGGTTACCACAGCAGGTTTAGAGTCCGTGTATGAGGAGGAAGCGGTCATAACCGACGACGCCGGGGAGGCCCTTTTGGACGACGAAGGACATCCGGTGTTAGGACGCACGGCCAAATTTCCCGTGCATTGGATCTCGAGGCATTACGAGCATGGTACCGGGTATTACCATACGTCCGCGGGCGAGATGAGCTCCGAAGACGAGAAGGCTTACGATACTCTTTGTCGGTATGTCGATAGCTTCCACCCTGCCAGATGGGCCACGAGAGAGGGGGAGGATATTCTGGACGAGGAAGGTTATCCGACCTTCGAGGCTCGACCGATTGACACGAAGGCATTCGTGGAGTGCCAGTCCTTTGGGCAGGCTGCGCGTTTGCTAGGTCGTTTATTGTTTGAATTTCTTTACTTGTTACTTGTTTGCTTATTTGCTCGGCACTAACCCGGGTTCTTTCGTGCAGGTTTGATGGCTGGACGAAGGGAGAGGCTCTTGAAGTTGTCCTGTGACAAGAAGGTGAATAAGAGGGTGGTGAGACCTCCTCAGGCGACGAGGATGGGCCCGCCACATAGCCCGGGCGTTTCCCATGCGACGAGGGTGGATTCGCCACCTAGCTCGGGAGCTGCTTCAGGAGGGATTCCGGATGTTCAGGAGGTCGAGCCACACACCGACCTGATACAGAGAAAAAGGAATCGGGTGGAAAGTCAACCGGAGGTCGGCGAGGACTCCAGCACTGTGAGGTCCTTCGGGTTGCCCCCTTGCTTTAAGGAGGAGGGTTTCTTCGAGGGATTTCCCTTGTCCGTGAGTCCCGACGAAGCTGAAACCATCAGGCGGATGAACAAGGAAAGCCGGAGAAGGCACCTGGCCGCCAATATGGCCGGGCTGGTGAAGATGGTCGAGATGGCCGTTGTACTGGCCGAGGAGGGGGAGGATGCTGACCGTATCAAAGAGTTGGAACAGGAGAAAGTCGCGCTCACCTCGAGCTCGCGAAAGTTGAAGGCTTCTCTGGAGCGCTCTGAGGAGATGTTCCGCGAGCAAGCCGAGCTACTGGCGACGGAGACAGAGTTACTGGCTCTTGAGAAAGAGAGCTCGGGGAAGCTGGCCGAGGAGAGGGACCTTTTTCGTGCGGATCGTGAGCGACTGGAACTTGACAACGGGCGTCTCGCCAGAGAGATCGAGGACCTAAAGGCTGCTATGCTTCCTGCCGAGGATGAGTCGGAGGACACAGCTCTTCTGAGGAGTCGATCGGAACTGGTCGCTCGTATCCAACTTCTCGAGGGGGACTGTGTCGGAGCTATGATGGACAACTTCGAAGCCGCGGTCAGCCAACTTTCCTTGTTGAATCCCGGCCTGAACACTGAAGGGGTGAGCCATATGTCGCAGATTATCGATGGTCAGGTCGTGCCTCCGCCCGACTCTCCTGTTGTTGGTGATGGTAGCTCGGGGGAAGCCGAGTTGTGAGATAGTGATGGGGCCTGCGCGCCTCGTTGATGTTTGTTTTGGGCATGCGTGCCCGTTCACATTTTTTGGGCATGCGTGCCCGTTCTTTGTATTCCCTGAATATTGCCGGCCTTTTTGGTCGGTTTACATCTATTTGCTTTGTTGCCTACGGGCATTTTGAATGAATGTTTTGTTTCAATTTTGATTGTTTGCCCGTGCTTGTGTTTTGTTTTTGCGCAAAAATTGGCCTAAGTTATGGGCCCGAGGTGTGCCCGTATATGGTTGTGACTTCGTTGGCAAATTTGCCTGTCTTTTGTTCGTGTATGTGCTCGGCCTCTTCTCGATGGCCAGAGTCGCCTAAGTGGTGAACTCGGAGGGAGAGACTCTTTTTTGACCCTTTTAGATGGCCCGACATTCTTGAAGATTCGTCGGGCAGGCGGAGCGAAGCGGCTTGGTCGGGTACGTGACTCGGTCGGGACTATTTGCCCGCGGCGTGAACTGCCCATCGCGAGCTGGGTGTTCTGCCCTACAGGTACTTCGACGGTGGAGCTCGGTAGAGGTGTCCACGTCGGGCGTTATCGTTTGTTCATATTTAAACGATGTTATGCGGTTTGGACGTAGGTCGGGCCTGTACCTCGGCCTCTCTACGGGGTTGGACGCTTCTCCTCGTTGACTGGGCGCGGGAGCCGACAGCTGAGGGTCCTCAGTGTTGGTGGTTTTCAACTATAGTACTGCTTTAGTTTAGCAGCGTTCCAGGGTCGTGGTAGTGGCTCTCCATCTAGTTGTTCGAGGTAGTACGCCCCGGTACCAGTGGTGCCGTGGACGCGATAAGGCCCTTCCCAGTTCGCGGCCAGCTTCCCTTCGCGGGAGTCTTTTTGGTTCCTTCGCAATACCAGGCTGCCGATTTCGAACTCGCGTTTAATGACCTTGTCGTTGTGGCGCAGAGCCACTCGTTATTTTAGGGTGGCTTCGCGCAGGGCCGCACCAGATCGGATTTCCTCGACTAAGTCGAGCTCGTCCCGTAGTGCCTCGTCATTCATTTCTTCGTCGAGGGGCTCTCCGTCCGTCTGGATGGTTCCATGATTTCTACCAGGATGACGGCCTCGGTCCCGTATGTTAGTCAGAATGGGGTCTCGCCCGTCGTTGAGTGGGGCATGGTGCGGTATGCCCACAGGACGCTGTGTAGCTCCTCGACCCATCCCCTCTTTGCTTCGCCGAGTCGGCGTTTAAGTCCTCGGAGGATGACTCTGTTCGCAGCTTCGGCCTGCCCGTTAGTTTGAGGGTGCTCGACCAAAGTGAAGTGTTGCTTTGTTCCTAGTCTGGTGACGAAGTCTTGGAAACCGTGGTCGGTGAATTGGGTGCCGTTGTCGGTCACCAGTGCACTCGGAATCCCAAATCTAGCGAGGATGTTTCTTTTGTAGAAGCGGAGGATATTATGCGAGGTGATCTTCGCGAGAGCCTCGGCCTCGATCCATTTCGTGAAGTAATCCACGGCCACGATGAGAAATTTATTTTGATAAGTCCCTTGCACGAAGGGCCCGAGGATGTCCATACCCCACCAAGCGAATGGCCACGGGGACGACAGTATGCTCAGCTCGTGAGGGGGAGCGAGGTGCATGTTGCCGTGCCTCTGGCACTTGTCACATTTCTTAACGTGTTCCTTGGCGTCCTGTTGCATTGTCGGCCAGTAATATCCCGCTCGAAGAGCTTTCCTTGCCAAGGACTTACCGCCCATGTGCTGGGCGTTAATCCCTTCGTGCATCTCCCGTAGTACCTCGGGGAGCATGGATCCGTCGATGCATTTTAGGAGGGGGATGGAAAATCCTCTGCAATACAGTTTGTGCTCGAGCACCACGTAGGAGCATGCTCGCCGTTTGGTGACGGCCGCGTCGGTCTGGTTCGATGGGAGTTCGCCCTTCGTCAAGAAATTGTAAACAGGGGTCATCCAGGACGAGGCATCCCCTATGGCGTGGACCTCGACTGGCGTCGAGAATCTTTCGATACTTGGGCGTGCTAGGGATTCTTGGATGACGGATTTGTTCCCGCCTTTCTTTCTCGTACTCGCGAGTTTGGATAATATGTCTGCCCTCGTGTTTTGCTCGCGGGGAACATGTGAAATTTCCGCCCGTACAAACTTTGTCATGTATTTTTTGACTAAGTTCAAGTACTCGATGAGTTTGTCGTTTTTGGCTTGGTAACTCCCCTGTACTTGGGAGGCGACGAGTTGGGAGTCGGTGTAGATCTGTACCTCGCGGGCTCCCAGGTCCTCGGCTAGTCTCAATCCTGCGAGCAGGGCCTCATATTCTGATTGGTTGTTTGACGTCGGGAAGGAAAGAGCTAGGGAGTGCTCGATCACTACACCGTCTTCGTTCTCCAAAAGGATTCCTGCGCCACTTCCGGACGAGCTGGATGCCCCGTCGACGAAGATGGTCCACTTGTGTTCCTTCCCCGGGGGTGGGTCATGAGTGGTCATTTCCGCGACAAAGTCGGCCAGGGCCTGTGCTTTCAGGGCTTTCCTACTTTCGTACTGAATGTCGAATTCGGAGAGTTCCAAGGACCATTTCAACATTCTGCCCGCCATATCGGGCCGACCCAGGAGTTGCCTCACCGGTTGGTCGGTTCGCACGGTGATTGTGTGGGCCAGAAAATAGTGTTTTAGCCTCCTCGCCGTGTTGACGAGGGCTAGAGCCACCTTTTCTATCTGTTGGTATCTGCTTTCGGGTCCCTGCAGGGCTTTGCTCGTGAAGTAGACGGGCTTCTGTCCGTCGGGGGTCTCTCGGACGAGAGCCGCACTGATGGCTTCGTTCGACACGGCCAAGTATAAAAATAGTGGCTCCCCGTCGGCTGGTCGAGATAGCACGGGCGACTGAGATAGACTTTGCTTTAGGTGGCGTAGCGCCTTCTCGCACTCCTCATTCCATTCGAATGCTGCTTCCTTTCGAAGGAGTTTGAAGAAGGGGAGGGCGTGCTGAGCGGACCTCGCGACGAAGCGGGACAATGATGTGAGCATGCCGTTCATGATTTGTATCGACTTCTTCGATGTTGGCGTCGGGAAGTCTGAGAAAGCCCGACATTTGTCGGGGTTAGCTTCAATCCCTCATTCTGTTAGGTAGAATCCGAGGAATTTCCCTGCCTTGACTCCGAACATACACTTCTCGGGGTTGAATCTCATTTTGCATTGTCTTGCTTGGGAGAAGACTGCCCTGAGGTGTGCTGCATGGTCGGTGTCTGCCCGGGATTTGACGATCATGTCGTCCATATACACCTCGAGCATGTCGCCAATCTGTTTGTGGAAAACTTTGTTCATCATGCGCTGGTAAGTTGCTCCGGCATTTTTCAGTCCAAAGGGCATTACGTTGTAGTAATAGTTGCCCGAGCTGGTCATGAAAGTCGTGCAGTGTTTGTCGCTCACGGCCATCAGAATTTGGTTATAGCCCGAGTAGGCATCCATGAACGACAATGTTTTGTAGCCGGCCGAGTTGTCGACCAGCATGTCAATGTTAGGCAAAGGGAAAGCATCTTTCGGGCAAGCCCGGTTGAGATCGGTATAGTTAACACACATCCTCCATTTTCCATTATTCTTTTTAACGAGTACAACGTTTGACAACCAGGTGGAATATCGGGCTTCATAAATAAAATTTGCCTCTAGGAGGTCTTTTACAGCTTTTTTAGCAGCCTCCGTTTTTTCTGGAGACTGCCTACGCCTACGTTGTACTACGGCCCTAGCGGCTGGATCTATGGCGAGGTGGTGACAGGCGACCTCAGGGTCGAGTCCGGACATCTCCGCGGCGCTACAGGCGAACAAATCGGCATTCTCGCGCAAGCAGGCCTTGATTTGCTTCCTGGCCAAGTCGGGGAGGTCTTTGCCAATCTTCACCCCCTTGGTCGGATCCGTGCCGAGGGGGACGAGCTCAAAATCCCCGTCCGGTATTGGTCGGAGTGGGATTTGCTCGCCGCCTGAAGGCTCGTCCTGGTCGAAGCGAGTGTCCAGAGCTATAGAATCGACCTTTGGTGGAGCTTTCTGGACTTCTTCCTCGAGGGACTCTTTCTTGTCGGGCTTCTGTCGCGTCCTTTTGGCGGGCCTGGTCCCTATGTCGATAATATCACGTCCCTTAGAAGCGGCGTTGAAGCACCTCCGGGCAGCGGCTAGGTCTCCTTGGATAGTAGCTACTCGTGCCCTCTTGGTGTAGAACTTCATCTTCAGGTGGACGGTCGAGGGCACCGCTGTCAGTTCTGCCAGTGTTGGTCTCCCCAAGATGCAGTTGTACAGAGACGGGAAGTCGATGACGAGGAAGCGTACTTTGACTTGTCTTGTAGCCGTCCCTTCGCCGAACGTAACCAGAAGCTCGACATATCCCCAAGGTTTGGAGGTCGAGCCGTTGAAACCTTGTAAGTCCGACCCCACATACGGCGAGAGATGTGAGTCGTTCAGCTGTAGGGTTCGGAACAGTTGGCTGTACATGACGTCGACGGAACTCCCTTTGTCGACCAGGATGCGATGTACATCAAAATTGGCCATTCTCGCCCTTATCAGTAAGGGGATGACCGCGTTCGGGGCTCCGCCGGGGAGCTCTTCTAGGTAGAATGTGATGGGCTCTGACCTGCCCTTCACCCTTTCGAACGTCACTGTTTGCGGAGGAGCCGCGTCGACCAGCTCGTCCAGCTTCCTCTTAGCTGAATTGATGGTCAAGTCGTTGAACCCACCGCCGTTGATGACCATGGCGGAGGGGAAGTATTCCCACCTGCTGTGCGTTGTCAGCGGCTCCTGCAGGTGCTCGGGGATGTCGAAGTCCTCGGGCCTGGTCACGGAGAAGGCGGTCTGGATGGGCACCGACTCGTCAGATGGTCGGGCGTCTTCCTCTGGCTCCCTGGTTTCTTGGGCGTCACGACGGGGAGCGCCGCTTCGCCGGTACTGCGCGAGCCTCCCTCCCTTGATGAGGGTTTTAATGGCGTCCTTGAGGTGGACGCAATCCTCAGTCAGGTGACCATGGCTCCTGTGGTACTGACAATATTTGTTTTTGTCTGCTCCGGGCTTGGCGGGAGCAGGTCGGGGACGTTTGACACCGCCGTCCTTGAAGTCAGTGCTGGCACACTCCGCCAGAATACGCTCGCGGGAAGCTGTGAGCGGAGTGTACTCGGTGAAACGCCCCGAGGGTCCCCTTTGGTCTCGGGCTTCCCGGGGTCTGTCTTCCTTTCTTTTCTCCCCGGTTCGTCGAGGAGGAGGTGCTTCCTGGCGCGAGCTGTTGTTAGACCCGCGAGTCCTGGGGTATCGGGCCCTGTTGGCCGCTTCCCTCTCCTCGTAGTCCATATATGCCCGAGCTTTTTCGAGGAGGGCGTCGAACATCCGAGGTGGCTCGATACCCACGGCCTTTCTGAATTCCGTGCCGGGGAGGAGCCCCCTCTCCAACAGATATCTCTTCATATGGTCCGCACAGGGGACCTGTATAGCTTCCCGGTTGAAGCGATTGATGAACTCCCTCAAGGTCTCATCCTGTCGCTGGATGATGGCCTCGAGGGCCGCCTCGGTCTTCGGATGTCGCCGAGAAGCTGTGAATGAACTGATGAATTGGTTCTTCAGGTTTCGCCACGAGGTGATTGAGCTCGGGGCGAGTCCTTTGTACCAGTCCATTGCCGCCTTCCTGAGAGTCGTGGGGAATAGTCAGCATTTGATGGGCCCCCCGATGTTGTGGTAATGTAGCATGGCCTCGAACCCGTCTATGTGGTCGACCGGGTCCGCGACTCCATCGTACTCCTTCAAGTGTGGGGGTTTCTCCATGCCCGGGGGGATGGGTGCTTCCATAATAGCTTGCGACAGGGGACCGCGGGGGTCGTCCTCGCCGCTTCTCTCCGGAGACAGAGGTGGGGACCTGTAATACTGTCTGGCACGACGGTCCAGGTCGTGCTGAGTCTCTCTCGAGCGGGATGCTCGGTAGTTGAATTTTACACGTCCGTCTCCGGAGTGCCTTCTTTCTTGTCTCGCCGGGTCACGACTAGGTTCTCCGGCTTGAATGATGGGCTGCCTCTCCAAATGAGGCCGTTTCCCCTTTGGTCGGGGTGATTGGCTTCGAGAGGTTTCCCTGTAATGTCTCCGTGGGGGAGATGGGTGTTGAGTTTCAGTCCCTCGAGGAGGGGGAGTATGGGGCCTCCGATGCCTCCTCGGGGGTCTTCGCTCGTCTTCAAGCGCCCTTAGTCTCTCTCCTTGGGCGAAGATGAGATAGTTCGTTTGATTAATCGCTGCGAACAACGCTTGAGTCGTGGCATCCGCCCCGACGGGGACGGGGACTTCCTGGAACCGTGCAACTCTGTAGTTTGCAAGGACTGTCGGGTCGTCTTCGAGTGGCGGAGGGACCGAGGAAGATGAGGCTGTAGCTCCGTCCCGGTAGGTGGAAGTTCCGGGGGCAGTTGTCGCAGGAATGGTGTTGTGGCCGGGGTTGCCGGCGTTATCAAGGTGTCCGTTTTTATCCGCAGTGCCGTTGTTAGTATCGACAACGCGGACGTTCTGCTCATCGCGAGCTTGATCAGCCATGACAACGGTAGTTGAATTTGAGCTTTGGTCTTTGAGTTTTGCAAGACGGGGAAGCTAGTTTCCCACAGACGGCGCCACTGATCTAACCTGATCAGACTTGGACCGTCACGGCTGGCTCCGAGCTTAAGTTTTGAACGAGGTGGGTGAGGGGTACCTGCAAGGAACTCCGATGCTGAAGTAAGTAAGAGTACGAGCAGGCAAAGTGTGAGTATATGTGATAGAATGAATACCCGACCCTCTGGGAACAGAGGGTATTTATAGCCCCCAGCGCTGGGCCAAGGTTCCTTCATTGGGCCGGGCAGGTTTGGCCCAATGGAGGAACTGCCAGGTTCTACGTGCGTAGTGGGGACCCGCACGTGGTCCCCTTCCTGGATGTCCTGCGTGAAGTGCGGGCGGACAAGGACGCGGTCTTTTCGGGGTCCCGTTGAGAGTGTAGTGGACCGTGTCTGCCGTTGGAGGAGTGCTCGAGCTGAGGTCGAGCTGGATAGTACGAGGTCGAGGATGTCGCCCCAGTGAAGTATGTCGGGCATAGCTGTGGTCCTTAGGTCGGCATGACCCCTAGCAAGTCCGTTTGGATTAGGCCTTTATCGTTGCTTTTGGGCCAGCCCGGCCCAGTCCAGAACAATATATATATATATATATATATATATATATATATATATATATATATATATATATATATATATATATATATATATATATATATATATATATATATATATATATATATATATATATATATATATATATATATATATATATATATATATATATATATATATATATATATATATATATATATATATATATATATAACTTTCTGGGACACATCAAATTTTGAAAATTGTATACTGAAATCAGAAATGAAATTTCGATTTGAACTCGGACTTATATTTTCGGTATTTTGTTTAACAGAGAACAGAAAAACAACTTTAAATAATACCAATTTCACAAATTCAAAATACAATTCATATCATAAAATAGGTAATACATTAAAGATTGAAACATACATCATACATTACACTTCAATGTCCAGGTGGACGTTGCAATATCTTGATAAAATCATCTACCGATCTCAAAACAGTCGCACCTAGCTCGATCAAAATTTTCACTTTAAAACGAGTAAAAGTATGTCACATAGCCCGTATATCAGCACCGTTCTTCAGCTCATGGTTGATGAACTCAAACTTTCCATCTTTGTCAAAGGATTGCGAGCAGTACTCGATCTTCAATACTTTATGATTGTCACCATAAGATAGCAGGTCCTGCAATATTTCTTAATGATCTTCAAGAGGGGTGTACTCGGTGAACCTAAATGAACGTGATGGTGTATTACCGGTAAAGTTGACATTTCCAACATGTCATTTGATGTTCAATCAGGTTTTTGGTATTTTGGTATGAAACAATATGCCAAGTGAGATTATTTATAGTAGTTAAAGGCAAACATAGATCTTATAAATCCTATCCTATGACAGAGTGTAAACTAGAAATTCATTTTCGGTTCCACCTAAATATGTACCAGAAATATATTTTCGGTAAGTCCCTTGGGACTGAAAACCAAAACATAAACAAAAGCAGAACCATAATACATGTATTAAAAGATGATATTTTTGGTCAAACTACAAAATGCTATATTCCACAGCATAATACATTGACAAAATGACATATACAATAAAATGATACCTAAATACTTAAATGAACCAAAATAATTACTGTTGGACAAATCCACAAGTGCTACCCCTTTTGACTTTTCCCTATTTTTTCAACTTGTCGTAGTCTTGCATCCTTTCAATAAATTGGTCCAGCTAGGTCTCGGAAGGGATTGTGTAATGATTCGCCCACTTCGGTGATGTAAGTGGTATTGGGCATCTCAATTTCATATATACTTGAAAAAAATGTCGCGGATTTGAAATCCACCCAACACAGATGATATGGTCATTGGGATTTGACGGTGAAGCAGTGCGGAGTGGGAAAAAGTTTGAGAAACCGTATCTTATAAGAATAATACACACCCTCTCATATGCACTTGTTATGAGATGACTCATTTCAGGGAAGCGGTTGAGAGGGTGGTTTCAAATATGTGGTCTCCGGGAATGCAATCTTCCTTAGTTTCTCTTTAATGTGGAGTTTGGTGTACTCGCCGGATTTCAAAAATCTTTCTTGTATTGCTTCCCATTCGGTCAAGATGGAGATACTTGATTTATCATCTTTCATTTTACCGTCATCTTCAAATCTGAGTTTCTTCCAATGATTGGAGATCTAGTTGATCCGTATTGGGCAATCAACTTTCATCTTCTTAGATATGAGACAAGCACAAGGGAGACCATATTTTTTCACAATTGTGCAACCACACTTTGAGCTATCAGAACCTACATTAGAAGCTTGTTTGGCTTCATGAAAAATGTAATTCAGAGCTGACCGAGAGATATTACCGACTAATTTAGAATATACTATGTTGTCTTTGAACATGTGTTCCAATACTGTGATAATATGACCAAATGTTGCTTGTATCTCATTATGCTGGTTTAGTATCATATAGTTCACATAATCTCATCCTGTAGTCAAATCACTCTTGTTATTTCTCATCAAATTATTCAGACATGCATGAGCAGACTCAACTCAGTTTGTTGTTGTATTTCTGAGGTGCATAACCTGATCGGTCCATGCACAAATAATCTTCTCCTTCACCTGATCCAGTATTGTGCTTTCAACATATTTTAATAGATCGAAGTATTTCACATAAACATTCATAAAATGTAAAACAACATTAGTGTATATCTCTTCTGTAGATGAATTTATGATAACATTCCACGTATCCATAATTTTATCCACAATAACATCCGCCATGACCAATTTTCCATCTTCACCTGCAATCTATTTTGTCCTCACCACGGGTTTAACCCGACTTCTCACATTTTTAGTAATATGATACCTACAAAGTAATGCATAAGAAGTGTGAAATACCATTTGCAACCGAATCCATTAATGTTATATCCCGGCCAATAATAATTACTTTCAACATATCTTCTTGGTCCTTCAATATTGATCGACAAACCTCTAAAGCCAATGCAAAATTATCCTCTTTTTCGCACTCTAGAAATGCAAAACCAACCGATATGTCTTCTCAATTGACGTAACACCAATAATTTCCAACAACGAAGCCTGTACTTGTTGGTCTCATACGTTGAATCAATTATGAGCACAGTGGGAAACATATTGAATAATTTAATGGAATCAGGATGAGTCCAATAAACATCTCTTACTGTTACCCCATCCTTACATCTTCGGTGCCTACAAATATAATTGTTTTCATCTAGAAGTTTCAAGAGGTGCTGCATTTTGTTTCGATCCCCTCTTAGCGCTAATTTGGATAAATAGAGCCTATTGTACACTTTCTTGATATTTGATGTATTCCCGAGTCTTTTACGCTTAAAGGTTTCAAGTATGTTTTTGGGCGATACCAAATTTAATGTCATGTCGGAAACACATGTCTTCTCATCCGGAAGGAGCCGACACACAATTGGATGACCGACTAACCTTAGACTAAAATTATGATTGTGTAAACCACATATCACATTAAATCTCAATTTCTTATTTGCCAACAGATAACCATGCAATTTAAATAAACATTCACATTTCCTTGAACCGGTGTCGTCGCGTTTCAAATTTTGGGTCTGACGTACATATTTCCCACTTCTTTCGCATGTCAAAGTCACAAATGCACATCTTCTATCAGTACCATTATCGGGCCTTCCAATCACAATACCAAACTCTAGTTTGGTATCCTATGTACGAATCCATTACAACATGTCTTCACATAATTCAAACTCTTCTTCAATTTCAAAATGGTCACGAATATCTATCGCCTTAGTTACAAGAGAAGATACGAAAGGTGAAATAACTTGGGATACATTAGGTTTGGGAATGTTATCTGGATGCACCATACCTAATGTGATAAAAAGTTAAACTAATCAACACACAATTGTTGGAAAATTAAGTACTCCCAGGAACCAAAAATACATTTCCGGTATTGTTCAACTGCTAATCAGACATATATTTCTGGTTATAACGTAAATTTAGCAGGATGAGAATCCAATTAATGTGAAGAATGAGGATTGAAATGAATAAACTTTATCTGAAGTACCACTTCCTTGAGCTCCTTTTGATATGATGAACCACAAGAATGAAGATTTGGAGTGAAAAAATGGACTAAGAATGGAGGGGTTTTTTAGAAGGTTTATGGAAAGAAGAAGAATGAGGATGGTCATCCTTCAACATGTTGGTTACTGTTTTAAGAAATTTGCATGTTTCATAATACAAGAAGTATATTTCCGATAATATATAAAATTGACAAGGTGGCAGAAAATTCAACATTCCCGCTATACAAACCAGAAATAGAATATTGGGTGCAACTGAAAGTATATGTCAAGTTTTCTTCTTCTCTTTTAAATAGGATGGAACCACATTTGGATTGCTTGTGTGTGGTGTATGGCGTGCATCAGAAATATATATCCGATTTCCAGGGGAATTTTAGGGAATGCGTATGGTTTTTCTTTTCACTATCGGGTGGAAAGAGAAATTGCCAAATTATTTTCAGCAAAGGAGTTGAATGAAGAATGAACGTATAGGCTTCCGCCGAACAATCCAGGGTATCAAGCAGCCAAGGCCCCTTTAGAATCAGCAAAAGTGGAAATTGTGAAGGAGGAGTTGCTTTATTCAAATGCTTAAATATTTAAATTATAAAAGTAAAGTGTTAAAGGGGTACTTATGATCTTAACATTATCACGCTATTGTTGAAAGAATGGAAATCTATGATTAATGCATTAGATTAAAGCATAAAAAGATGATTAAGAGATCAATAATCTCCATATAACTCATCTAACCATCAAGTTACTTCAAGTTTGTGTCCTCTAAGTTATCCTTCAAATTCTGCCATGGAGAATTAAAGGAATTGGGTGAAGATGCATGAAGATTCAAGGGAATTAGCTAAAGATGTATGGAAATTTTGGATAAACTATTAGGGTTGAATTTAAAGGAGCAAAGAAAGACAACACCAAGATAACTTTTAGTGTAGAGAGTGGAGAAAGAAATGGAAACAAAAATATGTTGAGGGTACTAACTATGGGAGTTAGGACTTGATGTGTATAAAAATATCAGGTGTTGTGTGTTGATCATTACAATTTTGTCATATAATGTGAGAGGGTTAGGGGGAGTCGTAAAGCAGAAGCAAGTTGAATTTTTGGCCAATGCCAAGAAACCATATATTGTTCATATCCGGGAGACTAAATTAGAAATGGTGAAATTTTTTTATTGATTCAACATAAATTATTTTCAATAAAGGATTTGAATGACGAAGGACCTTTTGGGTTTCTTGTGGATAAACTTGATTTCCAAGCAGCCAAGACCCTTTCAGAGTCAGTAGAAGTGAAAATTTTGAGAAGGAGGTATTTCTATTCATTTGCTCAAATTTTCATATTATAAAAGTAAAATATTGAAAGGGGTGCTTAAGACCTTAAAATTTTCAAATTATTGTTGAAAGAATGGAAATCTACAATGAAGGCATTGGATTAAAGCATAAAAGTAAGATTAATTAAGAGATCAATAATCTTCATATAACTCGTCTAACCATCAAGTTACTTCAAGTTCGTGTTCTCTAAGTAATACTTCAACTTCTGCCATAGAGAATTGAAGGAATTGGGTGAAGGTGCATGAGGATTCAAAGGAATTAGCTAAAGATATATGAAAATTTTGGATAAACTATTGAGTTTGAATTTTAAAGGAGCAAAGAAAGACAACAACAAAATGATTTCTAGTGTAGAGGGTAGAGAAAAAAATTGAGGCAAGAAAGATGTGGAGGGTACTAACTATGAGAGTTAGGACTTCATGTGTGTTAGAAGATCACGTGTTGTATTTTAATTATTAAGCTTTTATTATATAATATGAAAGGGTTAAGGGGATTCGCGAAATAAGAGGAGATTCGGTGTCAAATTAAAGACAAAAAAATCAAATATTATTTGTATCTAGGACACTAAATTAGAAGTGGTATAAGAATTTAGGCTTATTGTAAATTTGATCTCTTTATTTTGAGCTTTTTAAATTTTGATCCCTCTATTTTAAAATCCGCTTTTATTATCCCTCTATTTTAACTTTCTTGGGGTTTTAGTCCCCCACTTCATTCTTGCAACATTTTTCAAGACATGCAGTTAAATTGGTGAGGTGGCATTAGTGAAATTCTACCTCATTTTTAATTAATTTTCATTTTAATAAAAATTAGTTATTATAAATAAAAAAACTTCAATTAATAAAAATAATTACCATGAATGTTCATATTAAAATTAATTTTATTTATTTTCTATATTAATTAGATATATACATGGTCTGAGATTTGTTTCTTGAAAATTGTATCAAAATATATTAGATATTATTGAGGTCTGTGATTCGTCTCCTAACAATATTGACAATGAATTGGTTTATCTTCAGAGTCAGTTTACAATGAATCGGTTCATCTCCATTCTCCTGAGTTATCATCATAATCAATTTGAAGAACTCAAAATCCATCTGAAGAAGACATATTCAGTTGAAGAACACAAACTCAATTGGAGAACTCAAAACCATTTGAAGAACCCATACTCGGTTGAAGAACTGAAACCCATTTGAAGAACACATAACCATATGAACTCAAACTCATTTGGGTATACAAAAGGGGAAAACACAATACCCAAATATGGATTTTTTTTTCTAATAGAATAAAGATGATGAATATTCCTTTGGATTTTAATTTGTTGCAAGATTGTAGAAAATGTGTGTGTGGGAGAGATTGATATGGCTGTGTTAGAGAGAAAAAGAAGAGTTGAGAAATGACGTTTGAGTTTCTTGATTGATGAACATGATGAATAATCATAATATTATTCATTTGAGATTTTTATATTAAATAAAATTTAATTTTAATAATAATAATTTGCTATATCATTAAATATAAAATAACGTTATTCTTATGATATTGAACAAAAAAAATGAATAATTACTATTCTGAGCTTTTTTGTTTTATTCTAGATATAAATGAATGAATTTTATTACAGATTTTAAAATAGGAGAATCAAAATTGATAAAAAATTCAAAATAAAGGGATCAAAATTGCAATTAAGTCAAGAAGGTATTTATTAGTTCAATGTTATGTCGGTCAATAGACATGGGTTACTCTTTTAGAGCATTTGTCAAAGCTTTTGGTGCGATTCTTAACTTGTGGGAATTTCTTCTGTGCTTGTTAAATTATCCATTAACTTAGAGCGCACTCTTATTAAAGGTCGTTTCAAGAATAATGATCACTAGTTTTTTTGTAGAAAATATTTTTTCTCATTGTGATGTTAGAGTGAGATATTTATTTTAGAATCGATTGAGCAACCTTGTAATCAAATTCATTCTAATGGGTGTGTGTGTGTGCGCGCGCACACACACATAAAATTTAATTTTTTTCTATCTATGTAAGAGAGGAATATCTCGACGTCAAGTGCAAGAAGGGAGGATTTCCGTCATTTCAATAAGTTACTCATTGATTGATTTGCCTTTATCTAGGAGACAATTCATATCGATTTGTGGTGATGGTTGGTTTATGACATGTTGTCATTCCACACCATTTAACAAAAAAATCAGACAAATCGGACTTAAAATGAGCAAGTGAGAAGCAAAAGTGTGGAAAAAGAATGAAAAATTGACAAAGAGTAAATAAAAAGACTTAGTATGAAAATTGGTGGGAAAAATAATAAAAACATGCTAAAGCTACTTGAATTAACGCGATTGCGCTACTCCAGAACGGGACCACATTTTGATCATCATTATTCAACGCGTCCGCATTGCTCCTCAGCGTGACCGTTTTGCTGCACTTTCATGACATGTTGTTTGCTGGATTTAAAAGGAAAAATAGGAGAAGGAAAAGAGGTTCGATTCCCTAGAGATAAAGTGAGGGGTTTGGGGGATTTTGGAGTCTTTGGAGGCCATTGGAGCCATTGAAGATCTTTTCTTTGGTGATTCTTCATGATCTTCTAATCTACACTTATGGTATTAATTTATTTCAACATGAGTAGCTAGATTCCTGTTAGGTTAATGTCTTATTTGATGATGAATCTATTTTTATTTGATTAAGAAATATGATTGGATGACGTTAATGTAATTGTCTTGACGTTTTGTTATTATTGAGTTATTGATTATGCTCATTGCTTATTGTTTGTTACAACATTCAATTTGATTTTGATAATTAGTGACTACTGGCCCTAGGGCTATTTATCTGAACTACTTTAATTGTTGAATTCACTAATGACTAGAGATAATATAAGTAGGAATTGTGACTTAGGGACTAACGCACTTTGTTGCCTAGTTTGAAAGTACAATTGGCCTGAGGGCTCGGGGAATCAACGCTTAGACTAGTGAGTTGCACACAAAGGGATTAGGTGTACTCAAAGAGTTAGTTTGTCGTGTAGATCTATAGTCATTTCATGTTTGTTAACGTATGTTTCATCAATCAAGTATAAATAAAGGATTTTTATAATAACACCTGACCGCATTTATCATCATTGTTATAAAAACTTATCTCTTGTGTTTTCAACGAAACAACCTGAAAACCCCTTGTTTACTAATTTTACTTACATCGCACAATGTACCTTGTACTAAATTCTCAATCCATGTGGATACAAATTTATTTTTTTACTTCAATAACAACGCTAGTACACTTGGTAGTAAATTTTCCATCATCGGTCTATGAGAAGGTTGGATATATTCTAAGTGTCTTAGGAGTGGAATATAATTTGGAATTTTTTTTTAATCTAGCATTTGTCTAAGGATTGTCAGATCATTGCTCGATTCTATCACCTGTGAATGAAGAAAATAGGGACCCTAAACCTTTTCATATGGTGAAGTGTTGGGATGATTTTCATGAATACAAGAAGTTATTTAGAGATAAGTTGACATCGTTCAAAGTGTGATGGTGAGTGAATACATATTAAAGAAGAAGTTAAAGTTATTAAAAAGAAGACTAAAGGAATGACATCAGAAAGATGGAAGGAATATTTGAAGGATTTTAAAGTAAGTATAGGAGTGTCTCTTGTACCTAGACAAAAAAGGATAAAATATGAAGAATTGTATGCATCATAGTTGGAGCAATTATGTTTGATTTCTTCGCAAGTGTTTTCTATTTCTAGAGTTAATGCTAGTATGGAGGTGTAGAAGGAAAGAATGCTTTGGCTCAAAGAGGGTGACGTCAATTATAAATTCATTCATGGAGTAATGACTGGTAGTAGGGTGGCAAAATGGGTCGGTGTTACCCAAATGAATTCAAACACAAGAGAGAGGATGAATTGTGATAAAAAGGATTTTTAAAACTTCAAATAAAAAAGTTGGGTTTACTTGATTGATTTTAAGAAAATAGATGAAGCAGAGATTATGTGCAAAATATTAAATGACAAAAATATAAAAATATAAGGGAAAGGAAATAACACACCAAAAATTATATTAGTTCGACCTTAAACCACGTTGCATGCTTCGGTCCCTAATAATTTATCCTTGAGAGTTCCACTAACAACATAGTCTTTACCATAAGATCAATCCACAACCTTCTTACACCAAAAGTTTATCCTAGATTTAGCTTGCAACCTTTATAATGATATTAGAGTTTACAAGAGAACATCACTCTCTTGATTCACAATTAAAGCTCAAACAAATTAGTAAGAAATTACATAAGATCAACTCTTATTAAGTATTTCGCTCTCTCATCCAAAAATAATTTTAAGTGAATATAATTTTTTTTAGAAGAGAGTGGGAGTAAGAGAAAGAGTAATATTCATATTTTTTGTATGTTTTTCAACTTAGAACAAATACTCTTTATATAGTAAACAAATTGGACAAGAAAGGAAAATAATTTGACTCAGATCTACATCATAATCGATTATACTATATCTTTAATCAATTATGGCCTAGAAAAAGAAGATTTTTTGTTGGATCAAGCGCATAACCGATTAAAAAGCTTCTTTATAGATTATTGAGTGATTTCATAACTAGTTAGATATGATTCATAATCGATTATAGCCCAAATATTCAATGTATAATCGATTAAGTAGAGTCCATAATTGATTACACATTGGCAGAATCCTTTTTAAGAAGGTTTTGAAAATAGATGGAGTTTAGAAAAACCTTTAAGCGAGTTTGTATTATCTTAGTACTTTGAGAGATACACACACTTATATTATATATGATCATATAAAATAAATAAATAGATAGAGCAAAGATCATTATAGAGATTTTTGCAATTGGCTTCGTTTCTTAGTGAAATTATTAAGCTTTTGATTATCTTTGGGCATATCACAAAAAATCTTATCGCTTTTTAATTTGTTTCATATTCCTTTCTTTGATGGATTATGCTTATAATTTTGCTTTACTTCCTTTTATCATCATTTGAACCAAGAGTGTCTATACAAAACATAGAACCACAGCCGGGTTCGCTAGGCCCACTCATTTAGCCACTCACTTTTTGTTGTTGAGCCAAGGTTTCTCGCCTGTATATTCTAATTTACCTAATTTCCCTCATTTTTGGCAAGCTCTCGAGAGCACGTGCCTAAATGGGAGTGAGCTTGGTTTTTTGTCACTTTTAGGCTTTATGGGTTACACGGTTCTTCGTGAAAGCCTGAACCCCTTTTTGGAGGGTCGAGCTAAGGTTTCCACTCCACCCCATATATTATGTACGTCACCCCCCACTTTTTTGCATAATTTGGCGAGGCGAACATTAATAGGACAAGCATGCTTGTTTTCCACCCCTAATTGGAAGAAGGACAAATAATGGTCTTTATAATATTGTAGAAAATAATGTAAAAGTGGACGGGGTCTTGGGAGTAAAGATACAATATTTAACAATTTAAATATTGTTAATTTTTTAGACATGTGTTGAATAATTTTCAGTTCAAAACTCTCATAGATAGCAAGACAACTCAACTAGTTAGTTGCTTTTCAAAAGAGGAGGTGAAGAAGACTGTGTGAGATTGTGATAGTTTCAAGAGTCCATGTCCATATGGGATAAATTTTGGATTCATAAATTATCTTTTGGTTGGATCTTAAATTGAATTTCATGATATGTGTGAATGACTTCTTTTCAAATGGAAAGCTGGTGAAATGTTCTAATCATACCATTATCTCCCTAATTCTGAAAATCGTCAACCTTAAGGGTTTGTTTGGGAGTTTGGAGGATAAGGGAGGGGAGGGCTTTAGAAAATAGGAAGATTGAGTGAAAATAATAGAAAGATTTTGGTTGGGAGGGTTTTGGAGGGTTTGTGTTTCTTCATAACATCAAAAAAACCCTAATTTGGAGGAACTCAAAATTCATATTGAAGGAGGATTTTAGAGGGCTTACATAAATTTTCCAAATATTTTCTATGTTGTTATAGTATTATGAAAATAAAAATAAAGTAATAATAAACACTATTTTATGGTTCTATACAAAATCATTTTTCCAAAAAATGTCAAATATTTTTTTGTATTTTAAAAAAAAATTGTTTTCGAAAGTCTTTCTTTCCCCTCCCCTCCAAACTTACAAACATAGCCTAAAAGATTGTCAAATTCTCGACCAATTTCTCTAATAGGTTGTATGTATAAGGTCTTGTCTAAGTTTAAATCCAAATCCCATGTCGCCTTTATGAAGGGTCGGCAAATCTTAGACAATATTACTATTGTGAACAAAGTGGTGGATGGCACTCGGAGAAAAAGGCATAAAATCTACTTTAATATATAAAAGCTAATTACCATCAAATATACTTGTTCTGGACTGGGCCTGCCCGTGGCCCAATCACCAGCGAGGCCCAATCCAAGCTTTACAACATACCATGCTGAATATTAGACTCCCCGACACACCCTGGTCATGGGTGTCGTCGAATATAATTGTGTCCGCCGGTGACCGCGAAGAACTTCCCCGGCGAGGGATGTCCCAGACGAGGAACATCCTAATCCAGGCCCTGCTCGAGCACCCTCCTCGTAGGGCAGACCCTCAACCTCTTCGAATATCTCAGAGTCCTCAGGGTCCCGAGAAGATCGTGTCTTCACCTCCCTATTCTGCGGAGAGCATCATCCAGGTAGGGGACCACGTGCAGGTCCCCATTACTCCATGTAGAACCTAGAAATCCCTTTGTTGGGTCTGTTTGGTCATCCCAGTAAAGGGACCTTGGCCCAACGCTGGGGGCTATAAATACCCTCTATTTCAAGAGGGTCAGGTATTCATTTTCATTCACGCCTATACACTACTTGCCTGCTCATTCTGTCTCTCATTTTATCATCGGAGTGTCTTGCAGGTACCCCCCTATCTCCTTCAAATCCAGTTCAAACCAACTGTGACGGTCCAACTCTGATCAGGTACGATAAGTGGCGTCGTCTATGGGAAACTAAGCTTCCCCTTCTTACAAAATTACAAATACCAAAGCTAAAACCATCCTCGACCGTCATGGATGACCAGACTCAGGAAAACCAAAGCGTCCGCGTCGTTGAAGCTAACAACAACATCACCGACAAAAATGGAGGCCATGACAACACCGACATCACCGGCCATAACATACTCCCCGGAGGCACCCTCCCCGAGCCCTCTAACTACCGGGACGGAGCCACGGCTTCATCTTCATCAGTCCCTCCCCGGCTTGAAGAGGATCTAACCGTCCAATTCCATGAGGTCCCTATCCCTGCCGGGGCAGACGCCACGACCAGGGCACTGTTCACGGTAATTAACCAGACGAACTATCTCATCTTTGCTCAGGGGGAAATATTGAGAGCACTTGAAGATGACCGAAGGCCACCTAGAAGACACAGGAGGCCTCAATCCCCTCCTCCTCGAAGAACGGAGGAACGTACCCGATCTCCCCCGTGGAGACAAGACCGGGACTTCTCTCGAAGCCTGTCGCCTCAACCAATCTGGCGGCGACCCCGCTTGGAGAGGGAACCAATCATCGAAGCAGAAAGGTTCGACCACGGTCCCTCACGGAAAGAACGAAGACCTCCCCGGGACAGACGCGGAGGAATCTATCAACAGTCACGTCGCTCGAGGAATGTCCCGCACGACCAGGGCCATCGTGACTGATAATACATTAGATCCCCATCCCGCTCCCCGAAACGGATTGACGAGGACGACCCCCGCGGTCCCTTGTCACAAGCTATCATGGAGGCGCCCATTTCCCCCCGGCATGGAGAAGCCTCTCCACTTAAAAGAATATTACAGCGTTGCCGACCCGGTCGACCACATAGACGGGTTTGAGGCTATGCTGCACTACCACAATGTCGGGGGACCAATCAAATGCCGGTTGATCCCCGCGAACCTGAGGAAAGCAGCTATGGACTGGTACAAGGGTCTCGCCCCGGGGTCTATCACCTCGTGGCGAAACTTGAAGGACCAGTTCATCAGCTTGTTCACTGTGTCGCGGCGACACCCGAAGACCGAAATGGCGCTCGAGGCCATCGTCCAGAAGCACGATGAGACCTTGAGAGAATTCATCAACCGCTTCAACCGGGAAGCCATCCAGGTCCCATGCACGGACCATATGAAGAGATACCTGCTGGAGAGGGGCCTCCTCCCTGGAACATAATTCAGAAAAGCCGTGGGCATCGAACCACCCTAAATGTTTGATGCTCTCTTTGAGAAGGCCAGTGCCTACATGGAGTAAGAGGAGAGAGAAGCGGCCAACAGAGCCCGAGACCCCAAAAATTGCAGATCCAGCAGCAATCCACACCAAGATGCCATCCCTCCTTGATGAACCGGGGAAAAAAGAAAAGACGATAAACCCCGGGACACCCTAGAGCAGAGGGGGCCTTCGAGACGTTTCACAGAATAAACTCCGCTCACGGCTTCCCGCGAGCGCATCTTAGCGGAGTGTGAGAGTACGAACTTCAAAGATGGCAGAGTTAAGCGTCCGTGTGATACAATGTGAGAACTGACTTGAGGGTTTTGCGTTTTATCGCAAATGTTGCGGTTAGCAAGATTCGCCACCGACTTTTCTTTTATCCAAAAGGAAAGGTGAAAAAGTACAGGAAAGACCTTTGAGATGTTTTCTTGAGTTCGGGGGGTAGACTATGAAAAGGGAAGGTATTAGCACCTTTTTCATCCATGGTTTTCCATGGGCTCTTAGTTACTTGCTTAGATCACTTGCTTTTGTTTGTTTGAAATTGTGTTTGGTGTGATTTTGAAAGTATTTTGTAAAAGAGGCTGCTCGTTTAGGCAATCTTTGTAATGATTCTCGTTCGTAAGAATGTATACAAAGATGTTTGTCTTATTGAAAATGTTTTCAATGTTTTTAAAAATGTTTTTGAAATGTGTGTGTTTGTCTAGGAAAATAGCAAGGATAGTTGTTTGAAATAGAGCAAGTAACTAGAAGTAATCTACCTACTCAAATGTCTTTCTTGTACATTTTCTATTCCTTTGACATTGTTGTCTTACCATTTAATTTGGTAAGCAACCCTATCTTTGGATGTAAACGGGACGAGCGTGGGTCATCGTATAACCATGATTAGCAATGTTTGCAAAGTATCTTAGCATTTTTGAGGGACTAAGATCATTTTGTAAGGCAACTTTGAATAGCGTCATCGAGGGACTATGATCTTTTGATTTTGTTTGTTTTTCCAAGATACTTCACATGCGCAACATGGCCATTTTTGTTTTAGGCAACCAAGTGGAGAAACCCTAAGGATGCTTGTGTGCAAGTGTATCTTTTTCATGCTTTGGTTTTATCTTGTATTTAGGGTTTTCTATTTTGCTTTGTTTTGATCTTATCATGCAAACCCTAATTACTAATCATGGCATGTAAAGCGGTAAATTGCGTAATGTAAATATTACTAGGCTATTTCAACAATTTTATGGGAGGGGGGAGTACAAATTTGAATGGGGATTTGCAAGAATATAAAGCTAAACAAATTATTACAACCAAATCGAATTTGTACGAAATTAAAATAAATAAAATACAACATTTAAGTATGCAATATAATATACATGTAAGAAAAGATTTTTTGTTTTGTTTTTATGTAAAAGAGATTTTAATCTAAACCTAAAAATGTAAGGAAAAAGAATTAATTTTTAAAAGGGAGACTTAACCCTAATTATTATTTTTTAAAAGAAAATAAAGTTCTTTTATACTATTCTTGTATATTTTTTATATTAAAAATAATAAATAATATTGTATATAAAAATATAAAGTTTTTATATATGCAAAAATAAATATTTATAAGTATGAAATGAGAAATAAATAAGTAAATTAAACTAAATATACTTTATTATATTTTACAAGTTATTAAGAAAATACATGATATATATATTAAGAATAAAATATATTTCTATGTGAAAAATAAACTAAAATAAAATAAAATGCAATATTATGAAATTTACATTTTTTAGGATTTTTATGCATCAAAGAAAATATTTAATATATTAAAAATGAAAATAAAACAAATAAAATAAAAAAATATATAAAAAGTTGGCAGGGGGTGATATAGCAAAACTGGCAGCAATGTTAGTAAAAAAATGCCAAGCCCAAGGAACTAAGCCCAAACTTGCAAAAATCAGAAAAATGGAGAGAAGGAAAAATGTGAAAAAATAAAAGTAGCGCCCAGGTTCGAACCCAAGACATGGGTCTTACCAGCGCGCTATTTTGCCACTCGGGTGGCTATACATCCATTATCTTAAGGAAATCAAAAATAATATAACACAAAACAAGTCCTTGCCCCGTACTTCATCTTCTTCCTCAAGCTTGGCCAGACATCCTGTAACTCTCTCATACTTTTCATGTCTTGAAATTTGAGGCACTGACAAAATTTGTTGTGAGAGCAATACCACATATTGCTTTGAGGAATCCTGAGAAATTTGACGATCTCTACTGGGGATTATAGTTTGAAGTTTTAGTTCCGTTGGGGATCTAAATGACGTACTGCGGGGATTTCTTATGGAATATCCTAGAGACGTTTTCCGGTCTTTTCAACCTATCAGTAATTGTCTTTTTTTCATTTTGTTTATTTGTAAACAGTAATTATGTTCAAATGCATATGTTCATTAATGAATCGTTGGACGTTTTTGCAAATAAAACCAAGTGTAAAGAAAAAGACAAATAGTTTTTGCACTTTTAAAGGGATATCTTTGTATTGACTTTGAGTAAGTATTTTGTACAAAGGAGGCAATCATTCTAGTAAGATAATGGTACCATAAAAACAAGAAAAATTCATACAAAGAAAGATAGCTATATGTAATAATCCCATGGGGTTCCCATTCTGCTATAGCCTTCATATCTCTGAGCATCTTGTCTATTTGTTGCTTCGTCCGAAGATGATTGAATTGATCAGAAACTATGAGTTTGTCAGTGAAGAGATTGTCCTCAAAGTGATCCGAAGGGACATAGTCATACGCTTTAATTCCCTAACTTTTGCCTGGACCACCCTTTCGGGTTTTCTGTCCACTGGGAAACCCTTTTTTTGCCCAAGTTGCCGTTTCGGGTTTTCAACTTGTCGGGTGTACATATTTTTTTATTTTATCCCTAATTTTTGCCCGAACCTTTTTGATTCGCCGGGATGCCCTTGTTTTGCCTAGGTGTGTCAACCTAGCGGGTCTCTTATGTGTAGTATCTTTTGACTATATCCTTGTTCGCAGGGTGTGGCAGGTCGTCACCGTCCATGGTGGTTAAGATCATTACCCCACCAGAGAAGATGTTCTTGATTACAAATGGTCCTTCATAGGTAGGAGTCCATTTTCCCCTGGGATCACTTTGTGTCAAGATTATGCGTTTGATCACTAGATCTCCAACTTGATATACTTGGCGTCTGACTCTCTTGTTAAAAGCCTTGATCATCCGTTTTTGATACATCTGACCATGGCAGACAACAACGAGTCTCTTTTCATCAATTAAGTTTAGTTGATCAAGTCGAGTCTGGATCCAATCGTCCTCATTCAAACCTGCATCCTTCATAATTCTCAAAGAGGGGATCTGAACCTCAATAGGCAAGACAACCTCCATGCCATAAACCAAAGAATAGGGTGTTTCCCCAGTTGATGTGCGAGCCATGGTACGATACCCGTGGAGAGCAAATGGTAGCATCTCATGCCAGTCCTTGTAGGTGACTATCATTTTTTGTATGATCTTTTTAATGTTTTTATTTGCAGCTTCAACAACACCATTCATCTTCGGCCGATAGGGGGATGAATTGTGATGCTGAATCTTGAACTACTCGTACAAGGCGGTGATCATAGTATTGTTAAGATTTGTACCATTATCAGTGATGATCCTTTCTGGGATACCGTACCGGTAAATGAGATTCTGCTTGATGAAGCGGGCAACAACATTCTTAGTAACAGAAGCGAAGGAAGCTGCTTCGACCCATTTTGTAAAGTAATCAATGGCCACTAGGATGAAATGGTATCCATTGGAGGCTGTTGGCTTGATCTCCCCAATCATATCAATTCCCCACATAGCAAAGGGCCAAGGAGCCGTCAAGACATTCAGAGGAACCGGGGGTACGTGCACCTTGTCATCATAAATTTGACACATATGACAGATCCGAGAGTGTTGATAGCAGTCTGCTTCCATGGTAGACCAATAATAGCCTACCCGTAGGATTTTCTTCGCCATCGTATGCCCACTGGAGTGAGTGCGAAAAGTACCTTCATGTAACTCAACCATGATTCTTTCAGCCTCAATCTTATCCACACATCGGAGCAGAATGGAGTCATGGTTACGTTTTTACAGGATGTCATTACTCAGGAAGAACTTAGCAGAGAATCTCCTTAAGAACTTTTTACCATTGATTGAAGCTCCTTCTGGATATTCTTGAGCCTCGAGATACCTCTTGACTTCATGAAACCAAGGCTGGTCCACTACCTCTTCAGTATTGATCTCGTGACAATGTGCTGGTTCATCCATTCGTTCGATGGTGATCTGGGAAGCCTCATTATCCCAATTAAGTTTAAACATGGATGACATTGTGGCTAGAGCATCTGCTAGCTGATTTTCTTCTCGCGGGAAATGCTCGAAGGTAATCTGCTCAAAATGTGGTAGCAATGTCAAAACATGTTCTTTGTAAAGGATAAGGTTTGGGTGCTTAGTATCCCATTCTCCTTTGATCTGACTGACGACCATAGCTGAATCTCCAAACACATCTAAAGATTTGATTCCCAAGTCTATGGCAGCCTTGAGACCAAAGATGCATGCTTCGTATTCCACCATGTTGTTCGTACAGTTGAAGCAAAGCCTGGCAGTAAAGGGAGTATGACACCCTTTCGGAGATATGAGTACAACGCCGATACCATTACCAAGTGCATTGGATTATCCATCAAAGAACAGGGTCCATCGGGATCCTTGTTCAGGTCTGTCATATGGTCTGATTTCTTCACAGTTGTCTAATGTCATGGTCTTCATCTGGGAGTTCAAATTTCATGGACTGATAATCTTCTACAGCTTGATGAGCAAGATGATCAACCACACTGCCCATTATAGCTTTCTGGGTAGTGTATTGTATGTCATATTCTGTTAAGATCATCTGTCATCTAGCTATCCTCCCAGACAGAGCAGGCTTTTCGAAGATGTACTTTATCGGATCCATCTTAGATATCAGGAAAGTGGTATGAGTCAACATATACTGTATTAGCCGGCGAGCAGCCCATACCAGAGCGCAACAAGTTTTCTCGAGAAGTGAATATCTGGTTTCACAGTCGGTAAACTTTTTGCTCAAGTAATAAATAGCGTGCTCTTTTCGGCCAGACTCGTCATGCTGCCCCAATACACACCCCATCGAGTTCTCTAAAACAGTCAGATACATGATCAGTGGTCTTCCCTCGACTGGTGGCATCAAAACAGGAGGCTCTTGTAGGTACTCTTTGATCTTGTCAAAAGCAATCTGACATTCATCATTCCATTTGACTACTTGATCTTTCTTCAATAGTTTGAAAATTGGTTCACAAGTAGCTGTTAGGTGAGAAATGAATCTGGCAATATAGTTCAGGTGTCCCAAGAATCCTCTGACTTCCTTCTCAGTACGAGGAGCAGGCATTTCTTGTATTGCTTTAACCTTGGCAGGATCAACCTCGATGCCTTTGTTGCTGACAACAATCCTAAGAGTTTACCGGACCGGACTCCGAATGTGCACTTGGTTGGATTCAACCTTAGTTTGTATTCCTTCAACCTCTCAAACAGCTTTTGCAAATGATCAAGGTGTTCTTCCTCGATTTGTGATCGGGCTATCATATCGTCTACGTAGACCTCTATTTCATGGTGTATCATATCATGAAACAAAGCTACCATGGCGCGCTGATAGGTGGCCCCAGCATTCTTCAGTCCAAATGGAATCACTTTATAGCAGAATGTGCCCCACTGTGTGACAAATGTAGTTTTCTCCATATCCTCAGGTGCCATTTTGATTTGGTTATAACCTGAGAATCCGTCCATGAAGGAAAACACTTTGTGCTGGGATGTATTGTCGACCAACATATCGATGTGGGGAAGTGGAAAATCATATTTAGGGCTGGCCCTGTTTAAATCTCTATAATCCATGCACATTCGTACTTTGCCGTCCTTTCTAGGCACGGGAACAATGTTGGCAACCCATTGAGGATAGGAAGTGACAACCAAGAATCCAACATTGAATTGTTTCATGACTTCCGCTTTGATCTTCTCTGACATGTCAGGTCTCATGCGTCGGAATTTTTGCTTCACTGGTGGACAGTCTTCTCTTGTGGGTAGACGATGTACCATGATGTCTGTATCAAGTCCTGACATGTCTTCGTATGACCAGGAGAAGATCTCAACATAATCATGCAATAGCTGAATTAGGCGCTCCTTGACACTCGGCTCTAGATTGGCACCCACCTTGATTTCCTTTTTATCTTCCTCGGTACCCAAGTTGATTATATCCAACGGTTCCTCATGAGGCTGAATAACTTTTTCCTTTTGTTGTAGTAGTCTGGCCAATTCCCCTTGTACTTCACAATCTTCCTCACCTTCACATTCGGCTTGGTAGATTAGATCTTCAGAGTCACTAAAGGCCATAGCAATATCGTTACCCATGGGATCTGGAATGGAGGGGTACCTGCATTTGTGAGTGTGGGTGTGTGTAAGGGTATAACCATCTTTAAACAATAAAATGTAAAAGAAAGACAATGAGCACAAAAGGTTTGTATGTGGAAAAGCGTCCATGATTCATTGAATGTCATATGAAGATGAAATAAAAACCCTTACAAATAGACCATTGTGCCTCGGGTAAGACACAAGGTTTTTAAAGTGCGAATTGTTTGTGAATATTACAAGTCCAACAAAAATGTAAAAGATAAATTACTGAGAGATGAAAGTTATTGGGACAAATTCTCTGGCTTCCCAATTGCGAAGTCCTCCGTTGACAGTAGGAAATATCCAATCTTCCAAGCTGCCATCTTCTTCACCATTTTCCACTGCGTTGACCTCTCGGTTACTAATCTTCAAAGGTGGCCCTCCAGCACGGGCACGATGCACAGCCTTCTGAGCGGTTGAAGTAAACCCCAAGCCAAACTTGTCAGATTTATACGGAATGTCTGGAAGCTGCCCCCATATGGTGCATCCACCCTCCTCTACTACTGCCTTGGCGTCCTTTATAGATGACATCTGAAGCAGAGGTCTTGTGATCTTAGGGATCGGGGATACCGCCTTGGTTACTGCTACCTCTTGAGAGACTTCTTCAAAATGTTGAAAAGGAGTTTCAATGAACTCTCCATCCAACTCCACATACCGAAAAGAATTTAGATGGCTAATCATGTACTCTTCCTCTCCGTGGACATTGATAATCTTTCCATGGACTGGGTACTTCAGCATCTGGTGTAATGTAGAGGTGACAGCACCAGCATTACGGATCCAGGGTCATCCTAGCAGACAAGAGTAAAAGGGGCGGATGTCCATTACATAGAAAGTTGAGTTGAAAGTCTGAGTTCCCACCTTTATGGGGATGTCCACCTCCCTGTGGACCATCCTCTTTGAGCCATCAAATGCTCTCACGACTATGTTACTGGGTTTCAATATCAGTCATTCGCAATCCAACCTATCGAGAGCTTTCTTCGATAAAACATTAAAAGATAAGCCAATGTCCACCAAGACATGGGCCAGAGTTATTCCTCTACACTCCACAGAGACATGTAATGCCTCGTTGTGCTTTCTCCCTTTTGGTGTCAAATCAGCATCAGAGAAGCCTAGGCTGTTATCAGCTGTCAAACTGGCCACACAATCTTGGAATTGGTCAGCAGATGTCTCTTGTGGCACATGGGCTGTCTTCAGAAACTTCACCAGAGCTTTCACATGTGCCTCAGAACACAACAACAATGCCAACATGGAGATCTCGGAGGGAGTTTTCCCCAACTGTTCAACCACATCATAGTCACTCTTCTTTATTATTCTCAGGATCTCCTCCATTTATTTCTTGGAGGTTTCAGGGATAGTCAGTGGTTGAGCCTTCATCCGGACAGACTCTTCTTGAATACCTTTTCCTCGATTTTCAGTAGTAGAAGTGTTGGTAGGGATAACAACAGGGGTTGTTTCATATTTGTCAGTAGGAGCACTTGCAGATATGATTATTGGTATGGAGGTAACCTTCGGAACAACCACGAGTCCAAAAACTGCCTTTGGAGGGGCAATTTCTGGAGAGAAGATTCTACCGCTACGGGTAATCTTACTGGTTCCAGAAATATTGCTAATGTCGGAGTCTTCTTCTTCGGAGCTCACTTATTCGGCGGCCAACCCATCTTGTTTGATACCATGATGGTAGATTTCTCCACCGTAATTCCATGGTACTATTTTGTCTGATTCATACGGGACCGGACCGCGCATTGTGATTATAAGAGGAGTAGTCTTTGGAACCGATGTAATCCTAACGGTTCTTTTGGGGACCCTAGAAGGATTGGCGTAGATGGTTATGATTGAAATGTCTTCATCAGGAATAGGTGAAACAGGAACATTTTCAAACAGAATCTCTTGGTTGTCTATCAGGTGTTGAATGCATGTCTTCAACAAAGGGAAAACAGTTGGTGAGGATAAGCAAAGATGGCAGTCTTCATTACAACCTGGGAATATACTAGCTTTCAACAAGTTCATCTTAATGATTGGGAGCGGAGTCAAGAGTTCATCCACTGTGGTAACAAACAAATCTTCTTCGATAGCATTTGAGTTGTGACCATGCCTAGGCATAGGATCGGAAATGACGTTCAGTTTCTCGAGCGCCTCAAACTCAATCTCTTTTGCATCTATAAGGTCTTGAATCTTGTTTTTCAAAGCCCAACAGTTGTTAGTGTCGTGACCCGGACTTTCGGAATGATATGCGTATCTGGCATTCAGATGATAATGAGGGGACACAGTGTTGGGATTCTTTAGAGCTTCTTTTAAAGTTTCTAGATTAGATTTCAGCAGATGGGGTAAAATATGAGCTAGAGTCATATTAATTCTGGTGAATTTCCAGACTGGCCTTTCCACCCTCGGTTGATTACTCCTTGGTTGATCAGATGTAAGCTTTGGGATCATAACGGCCCCTACCATTGGTCGGTGTTCAGCTCTCCCTTGGTTCCTTTATGGATAAACAGCAGATACCTCCTTCTTCCTAGTGAAAGGCTTTCTCACAGCTGTAGAAGCAGGCGAATCCTTTTGAATTTTTCCACTTTTTATACCAGCTTTCACCCTCTCTCCGGTTAAAATTAACTCAGCAAATCCAGCAGACGAGCTTCCAATCAAATGGTTGAAGAAAGGGCCCGATAGGGTGCCTAAGAACATATCCACCAACTCCCTTTCAGACAGAGGAGGTTGCACTCTCCCAACTAGATCTCTCCATTTCTGCGCGTAATCTTTGAGACCCTCATTTGAAGCCATAGCCATACTCTAAAGTTGAGTATCGGTAGGCGTCAAATCTGCATTATACTGGTATTGTTTATAGAAAGTTGCGGCAAGATCTTCCCAGTTGTGGACGTCGACCCTTTCTAATTGGTAAAACCAATCGAGTTGTGTTCCGGATAAAGTATCTTGGAAAAAATGGACCCACAGGTCTTTATCGGTAGAGTGCGACTGAATCTTTCTCACGTATGATCAGAGGTGCATTTTAGGACATGACACCCCATCATATTTTGCAAACAAAGGCACTTTGAACTTTGGTGGGATCACAATTCCCGACACTAGCCCCAATTCTTCAAAGTCTAGACCTGGTACCCTTTGTATTTCCATAGCGCTTAGACGCTCTTCAAGGTGTCTGTACTTATCATCAACCGGAGGGTACTGTTCCTCGGAGTAGTCTTCCTCCTCTTCAGAGTCTGACATAACTACTGTTTCTTTCCCTTTCCCTTCATCAGATGTTGCTGCGAAATTCAGAGTTCTCCTAGTTTGCCCTTGAAACCTTCTCCCCATGATTACAACACCAGTTGGTTTCTTCTCTTTCTTCTTTTTCTCCTTTTCCAACAGAGTCTTCAGCTCCTCTTGTCCTTTGGCCAGGGTTGTGAGTAACTGTTGAAACTGCATGTTTTGAGTTTAAAGATCTTTGATTGTCTGTTCGAGATCCATCTTACTGAAATAAACAGTAGAGAGATGAGTAAACTTTTTGCAAAAGACATGTTTATGTTATGATGAATGATATGTGCATATGTAATGCTTTCAAGGATTTTAAAAGATTCAAGTTCGTTTTAAACAAAAAGAAACACATGTTATATTAATAAGATAGAGTTTGAGTACATAAATGCCCCTTGGGCAATATAATACAACACTCTAATATATAAAAAAATAGTGTGCATCCTCTTTAGTGCAATGTAGGTGTTTAGAGTCTGCTCCTCATGAAGTAGCCTAGTGTGCTCCAAAACCTTCTTCTCGCTTGCGTAGAATTGGGCTTCGAAAGTATCTCTCTCTCCTTTGAGCTGTATCCAATCCCTTTGTAGGTCTTCAAGAGATGTGGGCATGTCAGGATGTAGGATAGTGTATGGAACTTCTCCTTCCTTAACAGGCTCAATAATCACTGGGAGAATGGAAGGATAAGGCATAATAAGATTTTGAGCGCGGGTTCGTACCTACTTGAGGTAAGGCTCAAGAGGGATGGAATTCTTGTGTCCGAAAGTCTTGCTATCCACCTTGTTTAGCATCCTCCAAGCTCGGATGAATCTCTGGCAAAGACCTTGATCGTTGTTGTCGTAGTCGAATACCAAGCCTTGAATCAACATATCATGTGAGCCATCCCTTCGGGCGTAACCAAACTGTCTTAGAGCCAAGCATGGGTTGTAGGTGATGCCTCCTCTAATTCCAAGTAGAGGGACATTAGGTAATTCCCCACAACGGTCAACAATAATAACATTCTCTTTGGATCGAGAGCACCAATGAATATCTGAATGTTTGAGCACCATTAACCTTTGTGACCACCTTAACCCTTGCTCATTCTTTAAGACTGATTTGGGAAGATGAGAAATAAATCATCTTGCCAGGAGAAGAGTGCAACACATGAGGACACCTCTTTTCCTCATTGTACGAGTGTGGAAAGAGTGTAGGATATCCCCTAGTAATGTAGGCACCGGATTGCGTGACATGAAGATTTTGACGGCACTCACATCTATGAGTTGGTCAGGATTGGGAAACAAGACCATCCCATAGATAAGAAGAGCCACAATCTCCTCAAAATCTTACAAGTCTAGGGAATTCCAACAGCTTTGAGCCTTCTCAAACAGAAACTTTGCTAAGAAGCCTTTGACACCACTTCTAGTTTCCCAATGAGTTGTGACATCAGATGAGTGAAAGTGCAGAGCTTGAGTAATCTCTTCTGGCTTTGGATCTCTTTCCGTACTGTTGAAAGATAGTTGATTGAGAATGGGAATCCTCAAGAGTTGAGAGAATTCTTCCAAAGTGGGCACAAGCTGATAGTCAGGAAATGTGAAGCAATGATGCAAAGGATCAAAGAATTGGAAGAGTACTTTCATCATATCCTCCTCCGTGTTGGAGGTGACCAAGTTGAGTAGACGACCATGCCTCTCGGTGAATGGAGAGTTCTCAGGGATCCTCGAAGCTAGCTCCTTGAGTTGCGGAGGAATTTTTACAAGGTTGATTTGGATAGTTTTCCTGCGAAGTGAATCCATATCCTACAAAACAGGAACAAAGATGAATCTCAAAAATCCTTGAAATGGTTAGTGAATGCATATGATGTTCATGATGTCCATGATGTTATGTACAAGTATGCATATACAAGAAAATAAAACAAGTTCTTAGTTTAGGCTTGCATGGGGTTTTATAGGTAAGTACCCTCTTGAAGTTTAGTTGGCTCAACCTGTCCTAATAGTAACCGGGTTCTAAGGAGCTCAATATAACTGGATTGTTTCCTTGGTCATTGTTTCAGCTCAAGCCTCTTTAATGGCAACCGAAATATCCCAAGAAACCAAACCTCAATGAGTGTAGTATCGAGTATCTACCAACTTCGGACTGCATTAAAGCCGGTCATCTCACTACATCCTAAAGGCCAAGTTGGTCAAGTAAAGTGTTCTAGAAGTTCATTAGTGCTTCATGACATCACTCAGCGGCCCCATATTCTATTTAATTGACTCAAAGGCTACAGGTACCCACAAATATCTCACACTAATATAGCTATTGCTTAGACCATGTCGGTATACCCCACACAGTTTCCACAATGTATTGCTATTTACCTATAATGTTTCCCAAATCCGGGTGGAGGATTCAAACCCAAAAAAAGAACCATAATGTAAAGCAAACAATTCAAATAATGTAAGCAAATAAATGTGATCTAAACCTTAAGGTAACCCCACTTTTATAATATTCCCCAACAGAGTCGCCAGTTCTGTGATACGGTGGGAGAACTGACTTGAGATTTTTTCGTTTTATCGCAAATTTTGCGGTTAGCAAGAGTCATCACCGACTTTTCTTTTATCCAAAAGGAAAGGTGAAAAAGCACAGGAAAGACCTTTCAGATGTTTTCTTGAGTTCGGGGGGTAGATTATGAAAAGGGAAGGTATTAGCACCCTTTTCATCCATGGTTTTCCATGGGCTCTTAGTTACTTACTTAGATCACTTGCTTTTGTTTGTTTAAAATTGTGTTTGGTGTGGTTTTGAAAGTATTTTGTATAAGAGGCCGTTCGTTTAGGAAATCTTTGTAATGGGTCTCGTTCGTAAGAATGTATACAAAGATGTTTGTCTTTTTGAAAATGTTTTCAATGTTTGTAAAAATGTTTTTGAAATGTGTGTGTTTGTCTAGGAAAATAGCAAGGATTGTTGTTTGAAATAGAGCATGTAACTAGAAGTAATCTACCTACTCAAATGTCTTTCTTGTACATTTTCTATTCCTTTGACATTGTTGTCTTATCATTTAATTTGGTAAGCAACCCTATCTTTGGATGTAAACGGGATGGGTGTGGGTCATCGTATAGCCATGATTAGCAATGTTTGAAAAGTATCTTAGCATTTTTGAGGGACTAAGATCATTTTGTAAGGCAACTTTGAATAGCGTCATCGAGGGACTATGATCTTTTGATTTTATTTGTTTTGCCAAGATACTTCGCATGTGCAACATGGCCATTTTTGTTTTAGGCAACCAAGTGGAGAAACCCTAAGGATGCTTGTGTGCAAGTGTATCATTTTCATGCTTTGGTTTTATCTTGTATTTAGGGTTTTCTATTTTGCTTTGTTTTGATCTTATCATGCAAACCCTAATTACTAATCATGGCATGTAAAGCGGTAAATTGCGTAATGTAAATATTACTAGGCTATTACAACAATTTTATGGGAGGGGGGATACAAATTTGAATAGGGATTTGGAAGAATACAAAGCTAAATAAATTATTACAACCAAATCGAATTTGTACGAAATTAGAATAAATAAAATACAACATTTAAGTATGCAATATAATATACATGTAAGAAAAGATTTTTTTTGTTTTGTTTTTATGTAAAAGAGATTTTAATCTAAACCTAAAAATGTAAGGAAAATGAATTAATTTTTAAAAGGGAGACTTAACCCTAATTATTATTTTTTAAAAGAAAATAAAGTTCTTTTATACTATTCTTGTATATTTTTTATATTAAAAATAATAAATAATATTGTATATAAAAATATAAAGTTTTTATATATGCAAAAATAAATATTTATAAGTATGAAATGATAAATAAATAAGTAAATTAAACTAAATATACTTTGATTATATTTTACAAGTTATTAAGAAAATACATGATATATATATTAAGAATAAAATATATTTCTATGTGAAAAATAAAATAAAATGCAATATTATGAAATTTACATTTTTTAGGATTTTTATGCATCAAAGAAAATATTTAATATATTAAAAATGAAAATAAAACAAATAAAATAAAAAAATATAAAAAGTTGGCAGGGGGTGATATAGCAAAACTGGCAGCAATGTTAATAAAAAATGCCAAGCCCAAGGAACTAAGCCCAAACCTACAAAAATCAGAAAAATGGAGAGAAGGAAAAATGTGAAAAAATAAAAGTAGCGCCCAGGTTCGAACCCAGGACATGGTTCTTACTAGCGCGCTATTTTGCCACTGGGGTGGCTGTACATCCATTGTCTTAAGGAAATCAAAAATAATATAACACAAAACAAGTCCTTGCCCTGTACTTCATCTTCTTCCTCAAGCTTGGCCAGACATCTTGTAACTCTCTCATACTTCCATGGAAATGAAAACTCATAACATGAAAGTTGTAGTATTTAAACTCACGATTCCAACCATATAAGTTATGTGAACTAACAATCAAAGATCAAAGAGAATTTTAACATCCCTAAATCTTAACCTAATATTTTCAGAAATTTCAAGTTATAAATTCTCTCAACTCAAGTAAAATCAATGCAAGATAAAGATATGTATAATTTCGTTATGATGAGGACTACATTTTTTATTCACAAATCGTGGCCTATGGTTGCATGTACAAGGAGATAGAGTTTGAGATTTTACCTCCTTCAGTTGGAATCGTGGATGGAACTGGAGTGAGTTTGATAGAGGCCTGATGCTTGCTTGAGCTTCCTTGAACTTCCCTGAATGTATTCCAACCCTTGCCTTGCTCTGAAAGTATCTGAAACTCCTTGGCCAAGTCAAACTGCAAGCTCTAAAATCAACAATGGAAGATGATGGAAAAGTGATTACAGAACAGGGATGAAGGTCTGGATTGGTTTGATATCAAGTATATAATATGTTTGAATGATCAAAACTTGAAGCGCACGAGCCAAATGGAAGATGGGTATGCTTATGCCAAAACTGCAGGTTTGGACAAATTTCTGGTGTTTTTCTGGTTGGGAGTGTTTCAGGCCTTTTCTAATCGTGTCCTAAGTTGTATTCTCTTTGTATATTAGTATGGAATTGGTTTTATGTCAACCCTCTAACAGTTGTTCCTGTTCTAGCCTTTTTGCAACTTTTCTTGCATTTGAAGTAAAGTGAAGAGACAATGCTTGCCATGCTTGTACTTGCTCCCTTAGGGTTGGTATCAGTTTGTACAATTTTCTTTAGACCTGTGAGACTTGTATGTACAATGGATACAAGTGCAATGCTCAAGAATTGGAAAGTGGTAAAAGTTGTGCTTTTCCAAAATGGCAATGGTCACTTTATGCCATTTATGGAATTGCAAGTTGGATAATGGTTCTAAGGCATGGATCAAAGCTTTGTCAACTGAGTAAGCATTTAATTAAGGAGTGAGGAACAAGTTTGGGACCTGTAAAGCATGGATTAGGCAGCTTAGGTACTGATTGCAACTTTGTTCTTCATGAAATGGCTTGGACAAAAAATGAGAAATTGCCAACTTTATCTCTTCGATTCTCCCTACTCAAAAATGATCTTGAGGAGTTATTGGACATTTTGGAAAGCTTGAAATATTCTCTATAACTCATCTTTGAAATGAATTTTGAGATACCTCTTGGAACTAGGTGAAACATTGCCATGAAGTTGGGTCAAAAACCTGCCTAAATTAGGGCAAAATTTCACTAAGTTATTTAGTTCATGACCATGTGTTCATGAATTTATATCTTGAGATCCAAGCATCTTTATGGAAAGTTGTGTGAAGCAAAGTTGTATATTTCCTGGAGGCCTACAACTTTCATGTTGGGAACTTTCCTTGAATCATTATGCATCATGGTGAAAAAATGGCCTAAAGTTGAGAAAAAATAAGAAAATTTCTATACTTAGAAAATTTCTAAGTTAAGAAATTTTTTCAAATTTAAACCCTAATCTTAAAATTTGGATTTCTTGATGAACAAGTTTCACATTTTGACATGTTTTGATGAATTATGACTCCTTGGCACTTTAATTTGACCAAAAAGTCAAAGTTTGACTTTTCAGTGCACAATTGACTTTTGATCAGTTGACTGCAAATTTCATCTGTCAATCAAATGAAATTGAAATGTTTGAGCCATGCCATTAGGTCAAGATGATGCAATTTAATCCTTTAAATCATGCTTTAACTAAATTGGTCATTTGCTAGGTTAAAAAAATCAGAAATTGCCTTTCCTTAGTCAAAACCCTAATTTTGACCATTTTGCCTTTTTGGTGATTTGATCAAATTTCTTAAGGAGTTGTGATCCAAACTTGACCAAATGACACATATAAGTTTAAAATGTTGATGTGGATAAAAAATTATGAAATTTGACTGTGAATTGGCCATGGTTGACTTTTTCCCCAATACAACTGATTTTTAGGTCAACTGTCCAATTGACTGATCAAAAATGTGGTTCAAGGGTTGAAACTTGACATGAGTAATCTTGGGGTTCCATAATGATGTTTGAAAGTCACATGAAGCATTGATAGCCCAAAAATCCTTGTGCAATCTCAAACCCTAATTTTGGGTCATCAGTGTAAGATGAGATGTCTTAGACTGATCAAACCCTAATGCAGTCTTGAGTCAAAGAGATCTTGTGAGAAAAGTCTTGGTAAATGAGAGGGCAAATTTTGGGGTACAACAGTCCCCGAACAGCTCCTGCCAAACCCGGGGTGGACAAGAGCAAATACTGTTAGTACCACCGGAGCTATGGCCATCTGACTGAAGACTGCGTCCACCTCAAAGACGCCATCGAGACCCTCATAAAAGGGGGGAGACTCGCCCAGTACGGGCGAAACGACGCTCCTCGTCGCGACGCCCGCGAGACGAGGGAAGCAAAAGAGAATGCCCGACCATATGACGATTCGGTTCCCATCCAAACCGCCTTCTCTATCATAAGACCCGAGGACTTCTACATCCCCGACCACATCCAAGAACCGTTGTCGATGCACAGCAGGTGGGAACACTTTCCCTCCTACATGGTCATCAATGGTGGAGGATTCAATGAATTGACCATAAATTCAGCTAAGAGGAAGCTGGACGAGTTGGTTGACACGACCCCCCCCTCAAACAGTGACTTTTGAAAAAATGAATGGCAAGTCGGAACCTATCACCTTCTATCTCGAAGAGCTCCCTAGAGGGGCCCCCAATTCGGTCATTCCTCTGCTGATAAGAGCGAGAATGGCCAACTTTGACGTGCACCGCGTCCTCGTGGATGAAGGAAGTTTCGTCGATGTAATGTACAATCAACTATTCCAGACCCTGTAGCTCGACGACTCTCACCTTACGTGGGGTCATACCTGCAGGGCTTTAACGACTCAACTTCTAAGCCTTAGGGATACGTCGAGCTCATGGTCACGTTCGGCGAGGATATGGAAACAAGGAAAGTCAAGGTGCACTTCCTTGTCATTGATTGCCAGTCCCTCTGCAACTGCATTCTGGGAAGGCCGACATTGGCAGAGCTGACCGCAATACCCTCCACCGTTCATCTAAAAATGAAGTTTTACACCAAGAGGGCACGGGTCGCCACCATCCAAGAGGATCTAATAGCAGCCCTATTGTTCCCCAAAATTCCCCCTCTCATTTTATCAAGATTTTCCCCACAAGATTCTTTGGACTCCAGACAGGATTAGGGTTTGCTCAGCTCAAGACATCTCCCTGCACTGTTAACCTGAAATTAGGGTTTGAGTTTGCACAGGGATTTTTGGACTTCCAATGCTCAATGTGAATTTCATACTTCATTTTGGACCTATGAGATTGCTCATACCAAGTTTCAAGCCTTGAATCAAATTTTTGCCCAGTCAATTGGACAGTTGACCTAGAAATCAACTATATTGGGGAAAAGTCAATTGTAGCCAATTTACAGTCAAACCTCATAATTTTTTATCCAAATCAACATTATAGACTCATATGAACCATTTTATCAAGTTTGGACCACAACTCTTCAAGAAATTTGATCAGATCATCAAAAGGGCAAAATGGTCATTTTTAGGGTTTTGACTGCAGAAGGGCAATTTCTGATTTTTCACCAAGCCAATGACAAATTGGGTTCAAAAATGATTTCAAGGATTCAATGGCGTCATCTTGACCAATTCACAAGGTTCAAAAGATCCCAAAAGCATTGGATTGACAGATGAATTTTCCAGTCAACTGATCAAAAATCAACTGTACACTGAAAAGTCAAACTTTGACTTTTTGGTCAAAATCAAGTGCCAAGGGTCATTTTTCATCAATATGGGTCAAAACATGAAACTTGTTCACCAAGAAACCTAATTTTGAAAATTAGGGTTTAAAATGGAAAATTTTCATAACTTAGAAATTTTCTAAGTTATGAAAATTTCTTATTTTTTCCCAACTTTTCCCAACTTTTTCACCATGATGCAATTGGACTAAAAGAAAACTTCCAACATGAAAGTTGTATTCTCCACAAAATCTACAACTTTGATTCACAAAGTTTTCCCAAAATATTCTTGTATCTCAAGTTATGATTTTGTGAACAAGGGTCCATGAAACTTTTAACTTAGTGAAATTTTGCCCTAGTTTAGGCAGGATTTTGACTTATCTTCATGGAAATTTTTCACCTAGTTAAAAGTGGAATCTCAAAATTCATTTCAAATATGGATTTTAAAGCATGTTAAAAGCTTTCCAAAATGTCCAAGAACTCTCCAAGATCATTTGTGGTTACGGAGAATCGAAAGTTTGAAAATGGCAAAATCATCACTTTTGTCCAAGGCATTTTACACCATGCTACAAGTTGCAAAATATGTCCAAACCTTGCTTGTACTTGGTTTACAGGTTCTAAACCTTTATACACTCATAAATTAAATGCAAACACATTGGATTAAGGCTTTGTTCTGATCTATGAAGCATTATACAAAGGATTAATCCATTTTTGGCAAAAAGTTAACAATGCCATTTACATAAAGCATGCTTTTGGCAATTTTGTTTGTCTTGAGCCATGGACCTGATTTCTTTATGCAAACAAAGTTCACTAATATCAGGAAAGATGTATCAACTATGTGCAGCTAGAACACATGCCTGTACAACCTTGGCATGGTCACTTCTCACCTTTTACTTCAAAAACAAGTCATTGTGCAAAAGGTCCACAACTTTGTAATCTGATATAACCAAGTCTTGTGCACATTTCAAAGAAGTTTTACACATTGCCTAAGGTCATAAACACGAGCCCTAAGCCTCTCAAACACCCTCTAACATCAAAACACCAAGTTCTTGCAAAAACAGGGCAAGTTCTGCAGATTCACTTCCAAAACAAAATCCACCCGTGCGTTTTGCTTGAAACCAATTCCAACACACTCCATACAACATACCTAAACCATCCCAACCATTCTCAAGCCACTGTAACTCCATTTTCACACTTCACCATTTTTGCTTTGAAGCTTTGCAAGTTGAGTTCTACAAGCATATTCAGGCCATTTTAAAGCAAGCCAAGCATTTGGGAAGGTTAAGGGAACATCAAGCAAGCTCAAAAGTCCTTCAGGCCTCACCAAAAGTTGCTACATTGCCATACTCGAGTTTGACTGAAACAATTTTTTGATTTCAAACAAAGAATAGAGAGAACAGGTTTGAAGTTGCAGCGCACGCATTTTTGTTCTGGAGGACAGGGACGAAGTGGAAATGGGATGGGCCTAGATTTGTCCTGCTTTTTGCACCCCTCTGCTTGCTTTTCACACCCCCTTGGCCCATTTGATTTATTTTTTGTATATTTTTTATTACTTTTACATTTCTGACTTTTATTATTTTTTTCTAAATATTAAAAAACACCAAAAATATTTTCTTAAATTTTCACATTTTATTTTATTATTTTTATTATTTTTTAGCATAAGAATAGTTATTAAATAATATATACTTTGATTTTCTTAAATAAATTTATAAATAATACAAAAATATTATTTATTTTTATTTTTTATTATTTATACACTTAAATAATATTTTCTCACACATTTTAATTTTTTAACACTTATGTATATATTTTTATTTATTTTCTTGTACATAAATAAATAATATAGAATATATATTTTTCTTAAAACAAAAACTAGGGTTTCCACCCTTTCAAAAAAAATCATTTATTTTTCTTATTATTTTTAGACAAAAATAATTTATTTTACATACATAAAATAAACTTATTTTTACATACATAAAAATAATACAAGAACATTTTTTGCATATTTACATTTATTTGCATATTTAATATTTGCTTATTTATTTATTTGTACAAATAAATTCAATATGGTTGTAATAGTTTTAGGGCTTTATTTTTGTGCAAATACCCCCTATTCAAACTTGTATCCCCCTCCCCATAATAATATTGTAATAGTCTTTGATTTACTTTTACGCATTTTATCGCTTTGATATGCATGATAGTAAAGATTAGGGTTTGTATGCAAAGACCAAAAATCAAAACAAATAGCATGACTAATACAAGACAAAAATACATGAAAAATGACAACACAATGCACACAAGCACCCCTAGGGTTTCATCCACTTGTTGCCTTAAAAACGGACATGGTATGCATGCTAGGTATCTTGGCAAAACAAAAACAAAAGATCATAGTCCCTCGATGACGCTATCTTGGTTGCCTATACAAAAATGATCTAGTCCCTCAAAAAACTTGCTAAAGATACTTAGCACCATTGCTATCATGGTTATACAATGACCCGCGCCTATCCCGTTTAACATCCAATCATAAGGTTGTTTACCAAATACAATGGTAAAACAACAATGTCAAAGGGTTAAAAATGTATAGGAAAGATCTTTGAGTAGGGTAGACAACTCCTAGTTACTTGATCAAACTTGCAAAACATCCTTGCTATTTTCAAAAACACACAATACAATTTCAAAACATTTCCCAAAACAAACTTTCAAACATTGAAACATTTTTCAAAAGACAAACACCTTTGTATACATTCAAACAAGAATCATTACAAAGGTTGACTAGACAAAGGCCTCTTTTCAAAATACTTTCAAAAACCACACACAAAGCACCATTTCAAACAATTGAAAAAAGCAAAGCAAGTGATCTAAACAAGTAACTAAGAGCCCATGGAAAACCATGGATGAAAAGGGTGTTAGCACCTTCCCTTTTCATAATCTACCCCCCGAACCCAAGAAAACATCTCAAAGGTCTTTCCTGTGCTTTTTGACCTTTCCTTTGGATAAAATAAAAAGTCGGTGGCGACTCTTGCTAAACCGAAACATTTGCGAACACAAACGCAAAACCTCAAGTCAGTTCTCCCACAGTATCACAGAACTGGCGACTCTGCTGGGGAGTAATCTAAAAGTGGGGTTACCTTAGGGTTTTAGATCACCTTTACATGCTTATCTTGTTTTCCTTGATTGCTTTACATTTTGTTCTATTGTTTGGGTTTGAATCCTCTACCCAGATTTGGGAAACATTCATAGGTAAATAGCAATACGTTGTGGAAACTGTGCGGGGTATACCGACATGGTTGAAGAAATAGCTATATTAGTGCAACATATTTGTGGGTACCGATAGCCTTTGAGTCAATCAAAGAGAATACGGGGCCGCTGAGTGATGTCATGAAGCACTAATGGACTTTTAGAACCTTTACTTGACCATCTTGGCCTTTTTAGGGGTAATGAGATGACCGGCTTTGGTGCAGTATGAAGTTGGTAGATACTCGATACTACACTCATTGAGGGTTGTTTTCTTAGAATATTTCGGTCGCCAGTAAAGTGGCTAAACTGAAACAATGAACACAGAAAATAATCCAGTTATATTGAGCTCCTTAGAACCCGGTTACTATTTATAGGACAGGTTGAGCCAACTAAACTTCAAGAGGGTACTTACCTATGAAAACCCCATGCTAGCCTGAAACTAGGAACTTGTGTGATTTATTTGTACAAGACATGGTCGATTTCTCAACTTGGTTAACTCCAACACTGAGGAAGACATGGTGAAAGTTCTCTTCCAATTCTTTGACCCCCTACACCACTGCTTCACATTTCCTGACTACCAGCTAGTGCCTACTTTAGAGGAATTTTCTCAACTCTTGAGGATTCCTATTCTCCATCAACTACCCTTCAACGGTACGGAAAGAGATCCAAAGCCTGAAGATGTTGCTCAAACCCTACACTTGCAACCATCTGATGTCAAAGGTCATTGGGAAACCATAAGTGATGTCAAGGGTTTCTTGGCAAAGTTCCTGTTTGAGAAAGCTCAAGAATGATGGAATTCTCTATAGATCTGCAAGCTTTTGAGGAGATTGTAGCACTTCTCATATGTGGGTTGGTCTTATTCCTAAACCCTGATCAGCTTATAGATGTGAATGCTGTCAAGATTTTCATATCTCAGAATCTGGTGCCTACTTTACTTGGGGACATCCTACACTCTTTCACACACGAACAATGAGGAAAAGAGGTGTTCTCATGTGTTGTACTCCTCTTCTAGCAAGGTGGTTTATTTCTCACCTTCCCCAATCAGTCTTGAAGAATGAGCAAGGCTTAAGGTGGTCACAACGGTTGATGACTCTTAAGCATTCAAATGTTCATTGGGGTTCTCGATCCAGAGAAAATGTTATTATCATTTACTGTTATGGGGAATTCCCTAATGTCCCTCTACTTGGCATTAGGGGAGGCATTACCTACAACCCCTGCTTGGCTCTGAGACAGTTTTGGTATGCTCGAAGGGATGACCCACATGACATGTTGATTCCAGACTTGGTTTTTGACTTTGACAATGACGCTTAAGGACTTCGACAAAGGTTCATCCGAGCTTGGAGGATGCCCAACAAGGTGGACAGTAAGACATTGGGACACTAGAATTCCATCCCCCTTGAGCCTTACCTCAAGTGGGTACGAACCTGCGCCCAAAGTCTTATGATGCCTTACCCCTATATTCTCTATGTAATCAAAGAGCCTGTTATGGAAGGAGAGGTTCCATACACCCTCCTGCATCCTGACATGCCAACATCATTGGAAGATTTACAAAGGAGTTGGATACAGCTCAAGGGAGAATGCGATACATTTGAAGCCAAATTCTACGCCAGTGAGAAGAAGGTTTTAGAACTTACTCGTCAACTTCACGAAGAGCAGACTCTCAACACCTACATTGCACCAAAGAGGATGCACAACGTCTTTTTACCTTAGAATTTTGTATTATTTTGCCCATGGGGCATTTATGTAATAACAAATTCTATCTTATTAATATGATGTTTGTTCCTTTTTGTTTAAAACAAATTTGAATTTCTGAATCCTTGAATACATTTCATTCATCATATGCATAAACAGGTCTTCACACCAGGTTTCCTTATCTCTCTGTTGTTTATTTCAGCAAGATGGATATAGAGCAGACGGTCAAAGATTTGCAAGCGCAGAATTCACAGTTCCAATAACTACTCATGACCTTGGCTAAGGGTTAGGAGGATCTTAAAGCTCTGTTAGAGAAGGAAAAAGAGAAAAAGAAGAAGAAAAGAGTTGGTGTGGCTACTTTGGGTAGAAGATTTGAAGGTCAAGCTAGAAGAGTCCTGGATTTCCCCTCAACATCTGATGAAGGGGTAGGAAAAGGAAAGGGAGTTGTAGTTCCATCTGAGTCTGAGAAAGAAGAAGAGGAGGAGGATGAAGACTATTCTGAACAGCAGTATCCTCCTGCAGATGAAAAATACAAGAATCTGGAAGAACGTCTGGCAGCCATGGAGATTCAGAGAGTACCTGGGCTGGACTTTGAAGAGTTGGGTTTGGTTTCTAGAATTTTCATTCCCCCGAAGTTTAAAGTACCTCTGTTTGCTAAGTACGATGGGGTGTCTTGCCCGAAGATGCACCTACGGTCTTACGTCAGAAAAATTCAACCTCATTCTTCTGACAAGGACCTGTGGGTCCATTTTTTTCAGGATAGTTTGTCGGGTACGCAATTGGATTGGTTCTACCAGCTAGAGAGGTCTGATGTGCACAATTGGGAGGATTTGGTTGCTGCCTTCTACAAGCAGTATCAATATAATGCAGACTTAGCACCTACCCGTACTCAATTACAGAGTATGGGTGTGATCGGTGGATCTGCAACTGACTGTTTAACGCTGGTTCGCGAAATGTCGTGGAAGCAAGAGTCGCCACCGTCTTTTATTTTCTCCAAATGGAAAGGACAAAAGCACAGAAAAATTCCTTATAGAGATTGCTCTCGGTTCGGGAGGTAGATTATAGAAAGGGAAGGTGTTAGCACCCTTTCTATCCATGGTTATCCATGGGCTCTTAGATACTTGCTCATTTGTGTTTTCAAAATGGTTTGTTTGCTTTTCAACTGTGGGTTTTAAAAAAGTTTCTTTGAAAATTTCAGTTCGACTCTTGTATCGGTCCTCAAGAGTGTTTGAAAAGTTGCTTTCGAAAGCTTTTTGAAAAGTGTCGGTGGGAAAAGTATTTTTTGATTTGTTTTGAAATTAGAGCAAGTATCTACGAGTTCTCTACCTACCCTAAGGAATTCGTCTGTGTAAATGTCCTTAAAGTAGTGCCATCCCACCATTGAGAGGTAGGTAGCACCACCGTTGGAGGTGTTCGGGTCAATTCGAAGGTTCGGGACATGGTGATCACCGGAGCAATAGGAAGACACCTTAGAAGCTACCCCCATGGCATGTTCATGGACATGAGGACTTACTAAAACGTCCTCTACTCGACGACCACCTTTCGAGGGGCAAGGCAACAGTGAGGCGTACCCTAGGGGTGGTGTGTGATTTGTGTGTCGTTTTCAGATATTTTTGTCTTGTTCATGCATTGGTGATCTACGAGTTGCTTTTATTTTTGATTCATTCTTTCATGCAATTTATTAACAGTTAAAAGATGCGGAATTAAAAGTCCTACGCTATTACAAAGGCGCGGGTCTACATCGCCAAATTAATCCAAGACCCGATTTGAAATAAAAATAAAAATGCGGAAAAGATAAATGTCTAATTAAGCTATTACATGGCTTTGGGAGAATTACATGAATATTCACAAAAAGAAACAAAAATGCGAAGAGAATTAAAGTCGGGAATGCGAGGGCGTTGGACCCTTTTTAGGAAATTAAATTATAATTAACAAATTAATTAAGTTAAATAAAAGAAAGAAATTGTTTTTTGGAGTTTTTTGTATTTATGGAGTTTAAGAAAATTAATGGGATTAAAACCTAATTCTAAACTATTTTTAATTTATAAAAAAAAATGTTTTTAGTTTGACCTAATTTTAATTAATTATTTACATGGCAATTTATTTACAAAATAAATAATTAATTATTAAATATGGTGAAAAGGAAAAAAAAGATAAAAGTATAAAACCCTAATTCTACATTTTTTAGTTTATTAAGAAAAATATTAGAATTAAACCTAGAATTAAAAACTAAATTAATCATTAAATTTATTTACAAAGAAAACATTACATAAAATATATTTTTATTTTTTATAGTTTCTGAATTTTTTGGGTATTTTTTATGTTAGGAAAATATTAATTTATGAATTAAAAGGAAGTAATTAAATTAAAACAAAGAATAGAAAATAGAAAAAGAAAAGAAATACAAACACTTGGGGGGTGTTGACCCCAATTTGGAGGTATTTGGCCTGCAATTAGGCCCAATCATTGGAGGCCTGGTTGACTTCTGGTAGTCACGTGTGGCTTCATTGACCAATGCATAGGGTGCTCCTCAGATCATGGCCATTGGATTGAGATCAGTGGGCGCGTGGCAAGCTTGGATGGTGGATGTATGATGAACCCCTGGGCGTACACTGCATGAGATCAAGTGAAAGCAAAATTCATTGAAAAATATGGGGGACCTGGGAATCGAACCCAGGTCCCAAAGCTTGCCAGCATTACATTCCACCAACTGAGCTGCTTGAATGCATTGTATATAGAATAAAGGATAAATAATATAAAAGAAAATTGGTGTTAGTGACATAGAAACAAAAAAACGCGCGCTGGAATTCAAACTACCCAATTAGATCTTGCCACATGATCTTCTTCCTCGTTTGCCCCTAAAAGAAAAAGAAGTAGCGGGGGTTTTAAAACCCCCCAAAATGCAGCCTTTTCCAAAATAGCGAATAGCTTGTGAGGCCATATAAATTAGGCGCGATTGGTGTATTGAATTCGTCCAAGCGTCCTGATTCTAGCCATGGTACTGGGATGTCTTGATTTTACAGTATGTGCAAACGCCTAATTTGGAGCTTGAGGAACCCTAAAACATTTTAATGGCAACTTTGCGCACAGGCCATATTAATTCAATTGGATAACACCATTAGCTTTAGAATGGTTAGATTAGTATAAATCAGTATCAAAAACACATGAAAAATGCATGGAATTCAAGATGCGATTATGAATATATTTCAGAAAAGTGGGACTCCTATCTACCAATTCTTTGCGCTTGGAGAGTTGATTTTGATTGGGGTAGCTTCCTGAATGTGTCAAGAATGCAATGGAACCACTCTTTTGCCTTGAAACGACCTGCAACTATGAGAACAATTTTCAAAATTTTAGGGAAAAACACAAGATTTGTTTTGGTTCTTAGGCGCAGCTTCCAGGTTGTTTGCACTAGGGTTAGGTTCTGACTTATGTATGGGACGAATTAGGGTAAAGATTTCAGTCAAAAAGCCTTGTAATCATGAATCCAATATTTGATTTTAATGGCATATTTTTTCAATCTTTTCCATGTGTTTTTGGTACTAATCATGGCCAAATCTTTCCTTCTTTGGGTGTGCACGAATCTTGAGTAATCAATGAGAGCAAATGCTGCATAAAAAGATTCAAAATGCATTTGTTTAGTATTTTTTCCATATTTTATTTAATTAAATGAATTAATTGTGATTAAAAATTCAAATAAATAATAAAAATGATGAAATAAATCCCCTTTGGGCCAAATGGTCGTGCATAGCCTTTGGATGATGAATCTTGGAAGAAAATGTGGCCCATTAGCAATTTTGAGGCATTTGAAGCAAAGTTGACTTTTCAAAATTCCCAAAAATTTCCCAACTTCCACAAGGCATATCTTGCTCAAGTTTTAAGCTTTGATCATGTTCTTGGACATTTTGGAAAGGTCTTGAAGTCCTCTAACCAATGCCTTTGGTCCCATATCATTTTGATTTACCAATCTCAAGTTATGGTCTTTGACTTAAAGTCCCTTTTTGTTGACTTTTGAAAATGACCTATAATGTTGAAATTGATAACTTTTTGTGAGAGCATTTCTTGGACTTGAAGTGTGAAGAGGAGTTGTAGGAAATGTCTTTCTCTTTAAAATGAGCTTTGGATGGAATTTTTCTGATAAACCATGTGGAAGTTATGCCCTGGTCAAGTTACAATTGACTTTTTCAACTGTCCAAATATGGAAACTTTTGCATCTTGAGACTTTTTGAGCCATACCTTGAGAATCATGATCAAGAATTGATAAAATGATGTTTGTGGCTTCAAAATAAGATGTTGACCAAAAATTTGAACTTTTGACTATCAAATGACCATTTTGCCCCTGCAGTTGACTGTTGAGCAATTAGGGTTTTTGACTGTGCAATTTTGTGTTGTAAGTCTTGAAACTTGACATGAGGATGCTTGACCTTGTTTGTATACATGTGGGACTTGTTTGGACCCTTGGAAACTTCATTTTCTTTGTCAGAACCAAAACCCTAGTTTTTGATTGTTAGGAGGCCCTTGAACTGTGCAACCCTTGGGGAGATTTTGAAGCATGCTCTTTGCAAATCTTGAAGAATATGGGAGGGAAAATTTTGGGGTACAACAATGGGCATGGTCTCCAATGAAGGCTTTAAGGAGTATGCCCAGAAATGGAGAGACTTGGCAGGACGAGTGCAACCACCTCTATCTGAGAGGGAGCTAGTTGATATGTTCTTGGGGACTCTGTCAGGTCCATTCTTTAATCACCTGATAGGAAGTTCGTCTACGGGATTCACCGAGTTGATTCTAACTGGTGAGAGAGTTGAGGCCGGAATCAAGAGCGGTAAAATTCAAAAAGATGCATCTTCTTCCGCTGCCGTCAAAAAGCCTTTTCCAGCAAAGAAGGAAGTCTCAACCGTCTACTCCCAAAGAGGTAAAGGAAGAGTTGAGCGCCGGCCAGCGGTGGGGGCCGTAAAGATTCAAAAATCTGCAGCTGATCAGCCCAGAAACAATCAACCCAGAACTAACCAGTAAAGGGTGGAAAGGCCTGTAAGGCAATTCACCCAGATAAACATGACCCCTGCTCAGGTTCTACCCCATCTCTTGAAGTTAAACCTTACAACCTTGAAAGAGGCATCGAAAAATCCGAATACAACTTCTCTGTACTACCATTCAAATGCCAAGTGTGCTTATCATTCGGGGAGTATAGGGCACGACACCAATAATTGTTGGGCCCTCAAGAATATGATCCAGGATTTAATAGATGCTAATGAAGTGGAATTCGACGCCCCTGAAAAGCCGAATGTGATCTCTGCTCCAATGCCAAGGCATGGCCACAATGCCCATGCTGTTGAAGAGGATCTTTTTGTTGCTACGGTTGATGATTTAATGACTCTGCTACCGATAATAAAACTGAATTTGTTGAAGGCTGGGATTTTCCCAGTTTGTGAAGAAGATTGTTACCTCTGTTCATCCTTACCAACCGACTGTTTGTTGTTGAAGTTAGGCATCCAACGCCTAATGGATAATCAAGAAATCCTTTTTGAGAAGACTCCTGTTACACCGACTCCTGTCAATGATGTTTCTATAATTACCATATCCGTTAATCTTTCCAAGGTCTCCAAAAGACCTGTTAATATTACATCCGATCCGAAGACTGTACCTCTGAAGATAACCATGCCGGGGCCCATCCCGTACAAGTCCAACAAATCAATATCGTGGAACTATGGGGGAGAGATCTTCTACCACGGTATTAAACAAATTGAATCAACTGAAGAAAGTTATGATGAAGATACTTCTGACATTGGAAATATTGCTGGAACGAGTAAAATCACCCGCAACGGAAGAATTTTCTCTCCGGAGATTGCTCCTCCAAGGGCAATCTTCGGACCCTCAATTGCTCCTAAGGTTACTCCTGTACCAGTCAACATATCTGCGAGAACTCCAGTTATTGAAGAAGTTGTTACTCTTTTGGTTGTCCCCTCTTCTGCCGCTGATGATAGAGGGAAAGGGATCCAAGAAGCTCCCGTCAGGACGAGGGCTCAGCCATTGGTCATCCCCGAGACCTCTCAAAAAGAAATGGAAGAGATTTTGAAAATAATCAAGAAAAGAGATTATGATGTTGTGGAGCAACTGGGGCAAACCCCCTCAAAGATCTCTATGTTGGCCCTGCTGCTTTGTTCCGAAGCTCATGCTAAAGCTCTGATCAGATTTTTAAAGACGGCCCATTTGCCCCAGGAAACTTCCGCGGATCAGTTCCAGGAATGTGTAGCTAGCCTAACAGCTGACAATGGTCTAGGGTTCTCCGATGCCGATTTAACATCTAAAGGGAGAAAACATAATGACGCTTTGCATGTCTCGATGGAATGCAGAGGGACTACTCTAGCTCACGTTCTGGTTGATACTGGGTCGTCTTTAAATGTCTTGCCGAAGAAAGCATTGGATAGATTGGACTGTGAAGGCCTAACCCTGAAGTCCAGCAATATCATTGTCAGAGCCTTTGATGGTTCTAAAAGGATGGTTCACGGGGAGGTGGACATCCCGATTAAAGTGGGAACTGAAACCTTTAACTCCACATTCTATGTGATGGACATCCGTCCTTCCTATTCTTGCTTATTGGGAAAACCTTGGATTCATAATGCTAGAGCCGTCACTTCTTCTCTGCATCAAATGCTCAAGTACCCTGTCCAGGGGAAAATTATAACTGTTCATGGCGAGGAGGAGTACATGATAAGCCATCTAAATTCTTTTCGCTATGTTGAATTGGATGGTGAATTCATCGAGACCCCCTTTCAACACTTTGAAGAGGTTTCTCCTGAAGTTGCAGCAACCAAGACAGTGTCTCCTGCACCCATGATTACCAAACCTATGCCTCAGATGCCATCCCTCAAAGATGCAAAGGCTGTGATTGAAGAAGGAGGAAGCACAATTTGGGGTCAGCTACCAGACTTTCCTTTCAAATCTGATAAGTTTGGCTTGGGCTTCACTGCTTCTGGTCAAAAGGTTGTGCGTCGCTCCCGGGCTGGAGGGCCACTAGTAAAGATCACCGATCATGGAGTCAATGCTTTGGAGGATGATGAAGAGGAGAGCAATCCGGAAGACTGGATTTTCCCTACTGTTGACGGAGGACTGAACAATTGGGAGGCAAAGGACTTTGTTCCCATTACTTTCATAAATCAGTAATTTATCTTTCAAACATTTCTGTTGGTCTGTAATAATTCTTAAACAATTCGTACACTTTTAACCTATGTGCCTTACCCGAGGTACATAGGTCCATTTGTAAGGGTTTGATCTTTCATCTTCATATGCCATTTTAATGAATCATGGACGTTTTCACATATAAACTTTTGTGTTCATTTTATTTCCTTTTTATATTTTATTTGTTTAAAGGTGGCTATCTGTTACACACACTCACACTCACAAATGCAGGTACCCTTCCATTCCGGATTCCATGGGTAACAATTCTGCTATGGCCTTCAGTGACTCTGAAGATCTGGTCAATCATGCCGAATACGAAGGTGATGAAGACTGTGAGGTGCCAAGAGAATTGGCTAGACTGCTACAACAGGAAGAAAGGGCTATTCTGCCCCATGAGGAGCTGTTAGAGACAATCAACTTGGGTACTGATGAAGACAGAAAAGAAGTCAGAGTGGGTGCCAACCTAGAACCAAGTGTCAAAGAGCGCTTAATTCGGCTGTTAAATGAATATGTTGAGATCTTCGCCTGGTCCTACGAAGACATGTCAGGACTCGATACAGATATTGTGGTTCAGCGTCTTCCGACTAGAGAAGATTGTCCACCAATTAAACTGAAAGTCCGCCGCATGAGGCCCGATATGTATGAAAAGATCAAAGAAGAAGTGATGAATTAGTTTAATGCTGGGTTTCTTGCTGTTACTTCCTATCCACAATGGGTTGCTAACATTGTGCCCGTGCCTAAGAAGGACGACAAAGTGAGAATGTGCGTGGATTACAAAGACTTAAACAGGGCTAGCCCTAAAGATGACTTTCCACTACCGCACATTGATATCTTGGTTGAAAATACAACTCAACACAAGGTATTTTCTTTCATGGATGGATTTTCAGGTTACAACCAGATTAAAATGGCACCTGAAGACATGGAGAAAACTACTTTTGTTACACAGTGGGGTACGTTCTGCTATAAAGTGATGCCATTCAGACTGAAGAATGCCGGGGCAACCTATCAACGCACCATGGTAGATTTGTTTCATGACATGATACATCATGAGATTGAAGTCTACGTAGACGACATGATAGCCCGATCACAGACAGAAGAAGAACACCTCAACCATTTGCAAAAGCTATTTGTCAGGTTCAAGGAGTTCAAGCTCAGACTGAACCCTAACAAGTGCACTTTCGGAGTCAGGTCTGGTAAACTCTTGGGTTTCATAGTCAGCAACAAAGGCATCGAGGTTGATCCTACCAAAGTCAAAGCTATACAAGAAATGCCTGCCCCTCGCACTGAGAAAGAGATCAGAGGTTTCTTGGGACGCCTAAACTACATTGCTAGGTTCATCTCTCACCTAACATCTACCTGTGAGCCAATCTTCAAGCTGTTGAAGAAAGATTAGGTGGTTAAATGGAATGATGACTGTCAAGTTGCTTTCGATAAAATCAAGGAGTATTTGCTAGAACCTCCTATCTTGATGCCTCTCGTTGAAGGAAGATCGCTAATCATGTATCTGACTATTTTGGATAATTCAATGGGGTGCGTACTGGGCCAACATGACGAGTCTGGCCGAAAAGAGAATGCCATTTATTACCTTAGCAAAAAGTTTAACGATTGTGAGACTCGATACTCGCTGCTCGAGAAAACTTGTTGCGCTTTGGTATGGGCTGCTCGCCGGCTAAGGCAGTATATGTTGACTCATACCACTCTACTGATATTTAAGATGGATCTGATCAAGTATATCTTTGAAAAGCCTGCTTTATCTGGAAGAATAGCTAGATGGCAGATGATCCTGACTGAATATGATATCCAGTACACGACCCAAAAAGCTATAAAGGGAAGTGTACTAGCTGACCATCTGGCTCATCAAGATGTCGAAGATTACCAATCCATGAAGTTCGACTTCCCCGACGAAGACATTATGACTTTGGACAACATTGAAGATTTCAAACCGTATGACGGACCTGAACAAGGATCCCGATGGACTCTGTAATTTGATGGTGCCTCCAACGCACTTGGTAACGGTATCGGTGCGATACTCATTTCTCCACAAGGTTTCCATACACCTTTCACCGCCAAACTCTGCTTCAACTGCACCAACAACATGGCCGAGTATGAAGCTTGTATCTTTGGTCTCAATGCTGCAATAGACTTAGGAATCAAATCTTTGATTGTGTTTAGGGACCCAGCTTTGGTCACCAGTCAGATCAAAGGAGAGTGGGATACTAAACATCCAAACCTCATCCCTTACAAAGAACATGTCTTGACATTACTACCTCATTTCGAGCAGATTACCTTCGAGAACTTCCCGCGAGAAGAGAACCAGCTAGCAGATGCTCTAGCTACAATGTCATCCATGTTTAAACTTAACTGGGATAATGAGGCTCCCCAAATCACCATCGAGCGGATGGATGAACCTGCACATTGTCACGAGATTAATACCGAAGAAGTAGTGGAACGACCTTGGTTTCACGAAGTCAAAAGGTATCTCGAGGCTCAAGAATACCCTGAAGGAGCTTCAGTCAACGACAAAAAGTTCTTAAGGAGATTTTCTGCCAAGTTCTTCCCGAGCAAAAGTATCCTTTATAAGCGCAATCATGATTGCATTCTGCTCTGTTGTGTGGACAAGGTTGAAGCTGAACAGATCATGGCTGAACTGCACAATGGTACCTTTGGCACCCACTCAAGCGGTCATACGATGGCTAAGCAGATTCTAAGGGCAGGCTATTACTGGTCTACCATGGAAGCTGATTGCCATCAACATTCCAGGACTTGTCACAAATGTCAAATCTATGCAGACAAGGTACACATACCTCCAGTTCCTCTCAATGTCTTAACAGCTCCTTGGCCATTCGCTATGTGGGGAATCGACATGATTGGAGAGATCAAGCCTACAACATCCAATGGACACCGCTTCATTCTGGTGGCCATTGATTACTTTACCAAGTGGGTCGAAGCAGCTTCCTTCGCATCCGTCACAAAGAATGTTGTTGCCCTCTTCATCAAACAGAACCTCATTTGTCGGTACGGTATCCCCGATAGGATCATCACTGACAACAGTACAAACCTGAACAATACTATGATCACCGCCTTGTGCGAGCAGTTCCAGATTCAACATCACAATTCATCTCCCTATCGGCCAAAGATGAATGGTGATGTCGAAGCTACGAACAAAAATATCAAGAAGATCATTCAAAAGATGACAGTCACCTACAAGGACTGGCATGTGATGTTACCATTTGCTCTCCACGGGTACCGTACACAGCGCGTACATCAACTGGGGCAACACCCTATTCTTTGGTATACGGAATGGAAGCTGTTTTACCTATCGAGGTTCAGATTCCCTCCTTGAGAATCATGAAAGATGCTGGTTTAAGTGAAGACGATTGGATTCATACCCGGCTTGATCAACTTAATCTGATTGACGAAAAGCGACTTACTGCTATTTTCCACGGTCAGACGTATCAAAAACGGATGATCAAGGCTTTCAACAAGAAAGTCAGGCGCCAGGTATATCAAGTCGGAGATCTTATAATCAAGCGGGTCATCTTACCGCAAAGTGATCCCAGGGGCAAATGGACTCCTACTTACGAAGGACCATTTGTGATCAAAAACATCATTTCTAGTGGGGCAATGATATTAACCACCATGGACGGTGATGACCTACTGCACCCTACGAATGCAGACATAATCAAAATATACTACGCATAAACGACCCGACAAGTTGAAAACCCGAAAGGGCGACTTGGGCAAAAATGGGCATCCCGGTGAATTGAAAACCAGAAAGGGCGGTTCAGGAAAAAATTAGGGATAAATAAAAATAAAAAAATTTGTACACCCGGAAAGTTGAAAACCCGAAAGGGCAACTTGGGCAAAAAAGGATTTCCCGGTGGACTGAAAACCCGGAAGGGAGGTCCGGGCAATAGTTAGGGAATTAAAGCGTATGACTATGTCTCGTCGGATCACTTTAAGGATAATCTCTTCACAGACAAGCTCCAGGCTTCTGATCAACTCAGTCATCTTCGGGCAAAGCAACGAATGGACAGGATATTCAGAGTTACGAAGGCTATAGCAGAATGGGAACCCCATGGAATTTTTACACATAGCCATCTTTATTTGTATAAATTTTTCTCATTTTTTATGACAACATTCTCTTACTAGGATGTCTGTCTCCTTTGTACAATATACTTACACAAAGTTAATACAAAGATACTTCAAAGTGCAGAAAACTATTTGCCTTTTCTTCTTTTTTTACACTTGTGTTTTATTTGAAAACATCCAATGATTTATTAAATGAGCATATGCATTTGAATATAATCACACGTTTACAAATAAACGAAATGGGAAAGAATAATTACTGATAGGTTGAAAGTATAGGAAGACGTCTTTAGGCTATTCTAGGAGAAATACCCTGCAATACATCATCTAGGTCCCCAACAGAGCTAAAACCTTGAAAAACATATCCCCAGCGGACGAATCCACAGTCCCTGAGGTATTACAGGAAATACACGAAGGTATTAACACCCAACACATGGGCGGAAAATCCCTAGCAAGGAAGGCTCTACGAGCGGGGTACTAATGGCCGACAATGCAACAAGACGCCAAAGATCATGTCAAGAGGTGCGACAAGTTCCAAAGGCACGCCGACATGCATCTCGCCCCCCCACACGAGCTGAATATATTGTCATCCTCGTGGCCATTTTCCTGGTGGGGGATGGACTCCTCGGACCATTCATGCAAGGAACGTACCAAAACAAGTTCCTCATCATGGACGTGGATTACTTTACAAAGTGGATAGAGGCCAAGGCCCTTGCAAAAATCACCTCCCATAACATCCTCCTCTTTTACAAACGAAACGTCCTCGCCCGATTTGGAATCCCGCAGGCGCTGATTACAGATAATGGTACCCAATTCACCGACCAAGGCTTCCGAAGCTTCGTCGCCAAACTCAATACCAAACAACATTTCACCTCAGTTGAGCATCCCCAAACCAACGGGCAAGACGAGGCCGCCAACAGGGTCATCCTACGAGGACTTAGGCACAGATTGGGCGAGCAAAAAGGGGGTGGGTCGAGGAACTACATAGTGTCCTATGGGCTTACCTCACCACACTCCATTCGACGACGGGTGAGACCCCGTTCCGAATAACCTATGGCACCGAGGCGGTCATCCCCGTAGAAATCATGGAGCCCTCCAGGCGGATGGAGATGCCTCTTGACGAGGAAATGAACAACGAAGCCCTGAGGGATGAGCTCGACCCAATCGAGGAAATCCGATCGGGAGTAGCCCTACGCGAGGCCACTTTGAAACAACGAGTAGCCCTACACCACGATGACAAGGTCGTCAGACGCGAATTCCAGGTCGGCAGTCTAGTCTTGCAAAGAAACCAGAAAGATTCCCGCGAAGGCAAATTGGCCGCAAACTGGGAGGGACCTTATCGCGTCCAGAGCGCTACAGGCACCAGAGCATATTATCTCGAGAAATTAAACAGAAAACCGTTGCCACGACCCTGGAATGCTGCAAAGCTGAAACATTACTATAGCTAAAGTCCTCACCAACCGGGGACTTTTACCATCGAGCATTCACCTTTAGTCAACAAGGGGAAAAATCTCGACCACGTAGGCGAGTCGAGGTACGGGCTCGACCTACCAACCAACGAGGGCATAATGTCGTTCATCCCGATGAATCGAACGTAAATGCCTGGCAGGGACACCTCGATCGAGCTCTTCTATCGAAGTACCCACATGGCAGAACACCCAGCTCGCGATGGGCAGTTCACGCCGGAGGCGTAGGACCCTGATCGCGGTCATACGCCCGACATGCGGATTCCACTCCGCATATTTGACAAATTTCGAAGTGCGTCAAACCGTCACGAGGGTCGAACGGATATCTCCACTTGAAGACAAACTTTACCAAGAATCCATTATAACAGTCGAGCATATGCCTAAATAACTATCAGGTAATTGAAAACAAAGCATCTGTCGAACAGGCAAACATAAACAAGGATTAATAATGTACCGACCACAACGGCCGACGATATCTGAAATTACAAGTCTAGGCACGACGGCCAAAAAACTAAGAATAATACGGGCACGCAGGCCCCAAAAACAAATACAGGCACACATGCCCCAAAAAAACAATGAACGGGCGCGCAGATCCAAACACCAGCAAAGTATCAATTAGTCCCCGGAGTGCTAACGTCGACATCAAGAGAGTCAGGGGGAGGCACAACCTGGCGGTCAATAATCTGGGATAAAATTCCAACCCCTTCGGTGTTTAAACTCGGATTTAGCACGGATAGCTGACTCACCACAGCCTCAAACCCATCAGCCAAAGCGCCAACACAGTCCGACTCTAGGAGATGAATGCAAGCAATATAGTCTGAGCGTGTACGCAAGTCAGCCATCCCCTCTGGCTCATCCTCGGCGGGCAGCATAGTATCTTTTAGGTCCTCGATCTCTCTCGACAACCGCTGGTTGTCGCTCTCCAGCCGTTCCCTATCAAGCTGAAGGAAATCTCTTTCCTCGAGAGCTCTGTCAACCCTTTCCTTCTCCCCCGACAACAAATCAGACTGTTCATGGAACATTTCCTCGGAGCGTTCGAGGGCTGGCTTCAACTTGCGAGACTTGGCTGCAAGAGCCGCCTTTTCCGACTCCAGTTCTCTGACCCGATCCGTGGAGTCTGATCCTTCCCCCGTGAGGACCACCGCCATCTCGGCCATCTTTACCACGCCAACCATACTGGCAGCAAGGTGCTTCCTCCGACCTTCCTTGTCAAGCCGCTTGATAATGTCGATCTCATTGTCGGACACGGTCAAGGGAAACCCCTCGAAGAAGTCTTTCTCCACGAAGCAAGGTGGTAGGCTGAAAGCCTGGGCAGCCGCAGCTCCGTCAGTCACTTCGACCCCATCGTCTGGTCGACTCTGCTTCTTGCTGACCAGCGCGGATTGGCGCTCTGTGTCAGGGGAACCCGAGGACCCACTGGATCCTTCCTTGCCTGAATCAGGGGGCGGCCCCATCCGCGTGGCCTGTTGCGGCCTCACCAGTCTCTTATTGATTTTCTTGTATTGGGTTAACTTCAGCAGCCTTTCGCGATGCTCCGCCATGTGACCTACAAAGGAAGCGAACCAGGGTTAGCTACATACATTAAAAGCAAATAAAAAGGAATAATAATAAGAGCAAAGCAAGAAAACTAAGAGGTCTACGGCCTGCCCGTAAGATTGGCACTCGACGAGCGCCTTGGTATTAATCGGACGCGCCTCGAATGTAGGATAGCCATCCTCGTCAAGAATGCCGTCCCCTTCCCTCGTGACCCACCGAGCAGGAAAGAAGCCATCAACAAACTTGTTCAGGATGTTGTAAGCTTCCTCATCCTCAGCACTCATACCCCCAGCAGGAGTGTGGTAGTGTCCAGGACCATGGTCATAATGGCCTGAGCACCAGTGAATGGGAAATCTAGAGATTCGCCCGATCTCGGGATTACCCTTGGCGCCCAAACATGGCTCCCCATCCTCGTCCACCACAGTGGCCAGTTCAAACAACGAATCTAAGGCCGTCTAGGTAGACGGTTGCAATATATACCACTTGTCTTTAAAATCTCGCACGGAGTCCATGTACATCCTAAACAGTCTCTTCAATTGCTTAAGGGACACCCAACTGTGCTTCCCTCCTCGGGACTGTTGTTGCAAGTGAAAAACTCTGAAGAACAGGGGAATCGTCGCCCCAATCCTCAGGAAGCAACAAGTGAGCTCGAATTCCCGGAGAAAGGCAATCGCGTTAGCATGGAGTTGGGATGGGGCCAGGTTCAGATGGTTGAATACCCCGACCTGGAAGTCATTGAAGGGCAACCATAGCCCGAGATGTCTGAAGATGATCTCGTACATAGGAAATGAATCTTGTGTGAACTCCGAATAAATGCGAGCATCCCTCGACGACCTCATAATCTTGAAGTTCCTTCTAAATCCCTCTTGACCGCCGCCATAATAGACAACGGTATAGGCTTGTCTACTGGGGAGGCTATAAACCGAAGCTATTCCCCGGGGTTCAGCACCAACCCAATCCAGAGTGGGGTCATCTATGGTGCCAACCAGCGTAATAGTTTCCTCTGTTGTTCTTGTTTCGTCGACATCGTTATACCCCGAGGACTCGGGAATGTCGGCCATTTACCTGCAAAGTACATGAAACCGGTGAATTCGACAGCAAATCTGCTTGCCCACCACAAAGACGGGGAGAAGTAAGTAATACTCAGATCGAGTCTATGGCCGTTCGCACAAGAAACGGGAAAAAAGTGGTTCTCGACCAAACACCAACCCCCAGCGGTAGACGCACATCAATCATGAACGATGCGAGCATAACATGAGTATCCCGTGAGAAGCATGAATCCCGCGACCAAGTTCATAATTTTGCTGGCCTGATACAAGAATACTATGGGTAAACTAGCTACGTACTAACGAAAGGATGAATCTCCCGACTAGGTTCATGAATCTACTAGCTAAACGCATGAGTGTCGCGGGCACGGTCATGAACTGTATGCCTAAACTTATGAATATCCCGGGCACAACCATGAATCAGGCGCCTAGCGCGCTTAAATATATTGGGCATAGTCCCCAGACACAAGGTTCTACTACTAAAACGTCGTCAAATCTATCTACAACACAAGAAATCAAAGGGATAAGAGACTTACTTGGAAGAAGATTTGAAAAGCGACGGTGGTGGATGTAATCGGATGGCAAACGGCGCAGCGGTCTCAGCGATGTTATGAAAACTCACAAGAGTGAAAACAGAGAAAATATGAGAAACGTGAAGAGGTGAAACAAACTATGGGCCCTGGAGCTCTATTTATAGAGATGACGTGGAATATGAAACGTCGCGCCGGGGAACCACGAACCGCTCCTGTCCTCGACGCCTACTTGCATAGACAATGATGGCCTTATTCCCTAGGTCGGTATTGTGGTTTCTAAGAGCCGTACCACGTATCTAACTGATGCATCATCACCTCCCCACAATTATTCCTCGAACGCTCCTCGGTCGTCGCACGGTAAAAATCACAAACCGGGCGATGCCTATTCTCCACGGTTGAAAGCCCCTGCGTCGCGCAAGCGAGTTTCACGGAAGAACGAATTTGAGTTAAGTCACAACTACCATACCAAGAGCAATAACTTGGGGGGCTCCTGTTCTGGACTGGGTCTGCCCGTGGCCCAATCACCAGCGAGGCCCAATCCAAGCTTTACAACATACCATGCTGAATATTAGACTCCCCGACACGCCCCGATCATGGGTGTCGTCGAATACAATTATGCCCGTCAGTGACCGAGAAGAACGTCCTAAACGAGGGACATCTTAGACGAGGAACATCCCAATCCAGGCCCTGCTCGAGCACCCTCCTCGTGGGCAGACCCTTAACCTCTTCGAATATCTCGGAGTCCTCAAGGTCCCGGGAAGATCGCGTATTCACCTCTCTATTCTGAGGAGAGCATCATCCAGGTAGGGGACCATGTGCAGGTCCCCATTACTCCACATAGAACCTGGCAGTCCCTTTGTTGGGCCCTTGGCCCAGCGCTGGGGGCTATAAATACCCTCTATTTCAAGAGGTTCAGGTATTCATTTTCATTCACGCCTATACACTACTTTCCTGCTCATTCCGTCTCTCATTTTGTCATCAGAGTGTCTTGCAGGTACCCCCCCCCCATCTCCTTCAAATCTAGTTCAAACTAGCTGTGACGGTCCAACTCTGATCAGGTACGATCAATACTTAATTACCCTAACTAAACAAGTTTTAAAAGTGTTTTTCATGCCCCTAAATGTAATTACCTATTAAAACAATTCATTTAACTTAAACCCTAATTAATCAAAATGTATTTATTGGAATAAGTAGTATTGTAGACTATAATACGTAGCCTTTATCCTTCCCAACATTGGGAAATACCACCAATTTGAATTTTTGTGTTTAAAACACCAACCCTTCTGATTCCTGAACCTGCATCTACAAATTCATTCCCCTAACCTACATCTACCTAACACTTTCTTTGGAAACAATCACAACCCCTTGATATTCCCCTACACTCATCTCATTCATTTATTAAAGGAGTCCAACAAATTGAAAATATACATCTTCCACTCTTGGTGTTATTTTCCGAAAACTCCATTTGCTAAGGTATGCTTCATCTTCATCTTCCGCTTTTCTATCATCGATCATAAAATAATATTGGTTCTGTACTTTTTTAAATCATTCTTCTTTGTTTGCAGTATGATTGATTTCGTGTTGATATCATTTTCCTCTTCATCTTACGATCTTCTAACTTTGATATACTTATGTTTTTCAAAATCTGTTACATGTTCCTTCATCTATGTTGTTTGACGTCGTTTTGTTTTGTTTTGAACAAGAAATGATGGCACATAGAAAGTCTCTGGAACATAGAAAACATTTGGAAAGCGGAGCAGGAGCATAACGCTGAGGAGAAGAAACTCGATGAACTTCATAAGCAACTTCAGGAAAAAGTTGGTCTCATCGCGTAATTTCTCCCTCTTTTCGTCGATTAAATTCTCAATTTTTATTGGAAATCCTAATTTTATTTTTTAGGGTTAGGGTTTGTTGGAAATCGTTAATTGAATTGAAAATTTGAATGATTTTTTTATTGCAGTCACCAGGATAGGTTGGAGTTTTTGTATCATTCGGGATTTCCCGTTGGTAAGACTTCTAAAGGTTTCAAGGCGCTTGAAATTGTACCCAAATATGATGCAACAGATGCACCTTCTTCTGCTGATTCAAGTGGTTTTTGTTAACAGGGAAATCAGAAAGTATTACTTTGTCCATTCCTCTCATGGAGAAGAGAAGACATGTGTCACATTACGCGCAACCCATACATGATAGCTTTTGGCATGGCACAACTTTTATTTTCTCAAATTCCATATTTTTTATTAACATGTGGTCATGTCTTTCTTCTATTGGTATTGTCTTTCTTCTATTCTATAACTGGTCTCACTCTTGGAATTTTCCAAACTTGTAGGTTTATATACCAACTTCAATTTGTTTTTCACTTAATTTTTGGCTGCTGTTTTATCAGGCGCATTCCCCTTATATTTTTGTAATTTAGCTATAAGTAAAGGTGGTTCTTACATGGAAAGCTTATTTTGCTCAATTGGTATTGAAATTGAAATGGGTTAACTTCCTTCAAATATTTCTTAGAGAATTGACTTTGAAAATGTTTCTTTTAATCTAATTTAAAACACATGAAAATTTATATCTTGAGTTATCCTAGCTGATGAATTTCTGTTTTCATCTTTCATAGCACGAGGAATGTTGGTGCACAAGATTAATAAATGAAGGAAAGGTATGGGAGAATATATTTACTGTAATGACGGTTATAAAGCATACAAAAGGAATGATATAATAATTTCTACTACTAGTCTATTTATACACAAAGTAAATTGCCACGTAGGCCCTAAAAGGTAAACTTAATGACTAAGTTAAAAGGTACAAACTAGTAAATACTAAACTTAACAGCTACGCTAACAAACTCAGAACCCAAAACCCAATAAGCTAAGCATACTTTTGGGCGTAGCCTCAGAAGCTTTTGCTTCGAATTAATAACAACTTTTGGTTACATCAAACTACTGCTTCTAACTAAGCAGTCTCAGAAGCTTATAACTTTTGGCTAACAACCTCAGAAGCTCTAATGCTTATGAATAACAACATATTATGAATATGAATTACTTCCAACACTATCCTTTAATTCATATCCATCTAACTAAAACTCTTCAACACTGAAATTCTGGCAACAAATACTTAATGTCACAGTGAATGTTATGACACCGTATCTGACAAATTGTACACACACCAAACAGTAATTTAAAAGATAGTAAAGAACACAATCAATTGTTAACCCAGTTCAGTGTATAACAACACATACTCTGGGGGCTACCAAGCCAGGGAGGAAATTCACTATAAGAGGAATTAATTTAGGAATAAACCAACCAGTTTATCTCCTTCACTTAAGACCTACCCAATGCAACTTCAATCTAAGTTCTACTTAAACCTGAGTTCCTACTCACTCCCCCTCAATCACAGCAGTGATACTAATCTACTGATCAATAAGATTATGAAGACATTCTTCAATACACACGATTGATTTTGCTTCAAAGCTTTAATCAAGAGACACAACACTCATGCTTCAAAGCTTTGAGTGATAAACATGAAGGAAAATTGCGATCAAAAGCGCAGCGGAATTTAAAATTTTCCTTTAGCGATCCTTACGAATGAGCATGGTCAGTGATAGAAATATTTACCTCTTGTAGGGATTCAGACCTTTGATGTTGTGATCACGAGCGTTGATGAAGAACAATGCCTCTACTCAGTCCACACGAACAGATTGCTTCCGGTCACAGTGCTAGCTGATCACGAACGGAAACCTTGAGTGAGAGATAGAATCTAAACGAAATTGCATAAAGTGAAATTGCTTCATCACAAGGGATCTATTTATAGAATCACTCGTGTGGGCTACAAGCTAAAAGCCCAATTAAGGCTATAAGCTAAAAGCCCAATTAAGCTTATGGACATCATACCTTATGATGTACCATATATCACTTATCCACGTGGTACCTTACCACTTTCCGTATTACACTTAAGTGCACCGTATCTTACAGTGTTCCTTATTTATTCTATCTCTCATCAACCTGTCCTTATGTGTGTGACCCTGTAGGTTTTTGCAACGTTGGCAATTATATTAAATCACACATTTAATATAATAAACAGTGATCGGTATCTAGCAACACATCACTGTTACCCAAGTCACGAAAATGTCATGTGATCTGACCAAACCTTTTCCGTGATAATATTTGTGTTGTAAAATTACCCTTTTGCCCTCATATCTATATTGAACACAAGGCATACATTGTGTCACCCTTGTCCAGTTCAATATTGGGCCCTTAGACATTTATCCTGTTATGCAGGATGAGCAAATTCCATCTAGGTCACTCATGTCCCTTAGCATGCTTTGTGAAGTACCCATCAACCGTCTTTATAGTCATCCAGTTACGGATGATGTTTGATCAGCAATAAAGTACTTGACTCTACATTTAGGGTCCATAGTGGTTTCAGGTCGAAGGGTGGTATACACCATTATCATCATGAGAATAACTTTTGACACTTTGCATAACATTCTATGTAGTATTCTCATAGCGGGTCAATCCAGTATAAATATTACTCCTAATATTCATACCTATGTCAAGACTTGATAACTCCTTATCTATGATCCATGAGATGTGATCATCAATCTATCTTCATAATAATCTTAATGCTATAATGTTATCCCACTTCACATTAAAGCTTGACTACGGATACTTTAAGAATAGTGTCTTATGTTTAATGGGATCTCATGATTAAGTCACACTTAACATTTTATTAAACAAATAAACCATTCCAGGGACTTTATTATTTTGGAAAGCAAACATAATAAAGAAATGCCTTTTATTATTAATAAATAATTCGATACAAGTACCAAAAGTATTAGCCTCTAGGGCCTACACCAACAATCTCCCACTAGCACTAGAGCCAATCAGGCATACCCCTAATACCCATAGATCTAGTATGTCCATCATGCTTCAGCTGCGCAAGAGGCTTTGTTAATGGGTTAGCAACATTGTCAAGTGTAGGTACTCTGCATATTTTCACATCTCCCTGATCGATTATCTCTCGAATGAGATGATAACACCTAAGTATGTGTTTGGATCGTTGGTGAGATCTAGGCTCATTAGCTTGTGCGATAGCACCATTGTTATCACAATAGAGATCAATGGGATCCACAATGCTATGGACTATGCCAAGTTTACTAATGAACTTCTTGATCCAAACAGCTTCCTTTGCTGCAGTTGAGGCAGCAATATACTCAGCCTCGGTTGTAGAATCAGCAACTATATCTTGCTTTGAACTTTTCCAGCTCACAGCGCCACCATTTAAACAAAACACATAACCAGATTGCGATCTAAAGTCATCCTTATCTGTCTGGAAGCTAGCATCGGTGTATCCAATTACAGCAAGCTCTTCCTGACCTCCATATATCAAGAATGAGTCCTTAGTTATTCTCAAGTACTTAAGGATATTCTTGACAGCTACCCAATGAGCATCACCAGGATTAGACTGGTACCTACTCGTTGCACTTAAAGAATACGAGACATCTGGTCGAGTACATAGCATGGCATACATGATAGATCCTATTGCAGATGCATATGGAATCTTATCCATGCGATCCCTTTCTTCCTTACTTGAAGGGGATTGTGTTTTTGACAGACACATGCCATGTTGCATAGGTATGAATCCTTTCTTGGAATCATGCATATTAAAGCGTCTCAACACTTTTTCTATGTATGTACTCTGACTTAGGCCAAGCAGTTTTTGTGACCTATCTCTATAGATCCTGATTCCTAATATATAGGCTGCTTCACCTAGGTCCTTCATTGAAAAGCATTTCCCTAACCAAGTCTTCACTTGTTGCAAGGTAGGGACATCGTTTCCAATGAGTAATATGTCATCTACATATAATACCAGGAATACGATCATGCTCCTACTAACCTTCTTGTAGACACAAGGCTCATCTTCATTCTTGATGAATCCATATTGTTTTACTGTTTCATCAAAACGAAGATTCCAGCTTCTGGAAGCTTGCTTCAATCCATAAATTGATCGTTGTAACTTACATATCTTTTGGGCTTCTTCTGGTATGTCAAATCCTTCAGGTTGTGTCATGTACACATCCTCAAGAAGATTCCCATTAAGGAAAGCAATTTTGACATCCATCTTCCATATTTCATAATCATGATATGCAGCGATAGCAAGTAAAATCCGAACAGATTTAAGCATTGCAACTGGTGAAAAGGTTTCATCATAGTCAACCCCATGAATTTGTTTATAGCCTTTTGCAACCAGTCTTGCCTTATAGGTATGTACCTTACCATCCATGTCAGTCTTCTTTTTGAAGACCCACTTGCATCCTATAGGGTTAACTCCTATAGGAGGCTCTACCAAGGTCCAAACCTGGTTTGTGTACATGGAATCCATTTCAGATTTCATGGCTTCTAGCCACTTCTCGGACTCAGGACCAGTTATGGCCTCTTCGTAGGTCACAGGCTCATCTTGATCCATGAGTAATACATCACCCTGATCACTTATGAGATATCCATATCTCTCAGGTTGTTGACGTATCCTGCTTGACCTACGCTGTTCTTGTTCTACTTGAGCAGGTTTCTCTTCCACAACTACTTGTGTTTCCTGCTCTAATTCCTCCATAGGTGTATCAATGCTTTGTGGTTCTTGAATTTCTTCAAGCTCTATTTTCCTCCCACTGATTATTTTGGAAATAAAATCCTTTTCCAGAAAAACTCCAGTTCGAGCGACAAACACTTTTCCCTCAGAAGGATTGTAGAAGTAATACCCTCTTGTTTCTTTAGGATACCCCACAAATAAGCATTTGTCAGATTTGGGCTCAAGCTTACTTGAAATTTGTCATTTCACATAAACTCCGCAACCCCAAATCTTCATGTAAGACATATGTGGTTTCTTACCACTCCATATCTCATATGGTGTCTTCTCAACCTTTTTGGATGGAACCCGGTTAAGTGTGTAAGCTGCAGTCAATAGTGCATGTCCCCAAAAGGAGTTCGGAAGATCAGCGTGACTCATCATGGATCGGACCATGTCTAACAAGGTTCGATTTCTTCTCTCAGATACACCATTCCATTGTGGTGTTCCAGGAGGAGTAAGTTGGGATAAAATCCCACATTCCTTTAGATGGTCATCAAACTCTAGGCTTAAATATTCACCGCCTCGATCTGATCGAAGAACTTTAATATTCTTACCTAGTTGGTTTTGTACTTCATTCTTGAATTCCTTGAATTTTTCAAAGGTTTCAGATTTGTGTTTCATTAAATACACATAACCATATCTACTGAAATCATCAGTAAATGTGATGAAGTATTGAAAACCTCCTCTGGCTGGTATGTTCAGTGGTCCACATACATCAATATGTATGAGGGCCAAAAGATCATTAGCCCTTTCACCTTTTCCTGTGAATGGGGACTTTGTCATCTTTCCAATTAAACAAGATCTGCATGTCTCATATGATTCATAATCAAAAGAGTCCAAGAGTCCATCTTTATGGAGTTTGGAAATGCGTTTCTCATTTATGTGGCCTAAGCGACAGTGCCAAAGGTAGCTTGGATTTAACTCATTAGGTTTAATCCGTTTAGTATTAATGTTATAAATTGGCATTTCAAGATCAAGGACATATAGTCCATTGTTCATTTGTGCATAAGCATAGAATATATCATTCAAATGAATAGAGCAACAATTGTTCTTTATTATAAATGAAAAACCAAACTTGTCCAAACAAGAAACATAAATAATATTCCTACTAATTGCAGGTACATAATAACAGTTCTCTAACTGAATTATTAAACCACTAGGTAAAGTCAAAACATAAGTTCCTACGGCTAAAGCAGCAACCTTTGCTCCATTTCCAACTCGTAGGTCAATTTCACCTTTTGCCAAATCTCTGCTCCTTTTTAGCCCCTGCACATTAGTACAAATGTGAGAACCGCATCCAGTATCTAATACCCATGATGCAGAAGTAGATAAATTAATTTCAATAACAAAAATACCTGAATTTGAAGTCCCTACTCCATTGTTCATATCTTCCAGGTACTTTGGGCAGTTTCTCTTCCAATGTTCGGTCTTACCACAATGGAAGCAAGTGCCCTCCTTTGCTATGCCTCCACTAGGCTTCAAAGCAGGAACAGTAGGTTTAGGCTTGGCAACTTCCTTGCCTTTCCCTTTACCAACTTGCTTGGTAGGCCTCTTGTTCAGCTTCTTTCCATTACTGACCATCAGAATGGACTTCCCTTTTGTCTTCATATTCTGATCAGCAGTTTTCAACATGCTTAGCAATTCTGGAAGACTCTTATCCATGTCATTCATGTTGAAATTCATGACAAACTGATTAAAGCTATTTGGCAACGATTGCAAGATAAAATCAGTTGCAAGTTCCTTTCCAAGCGGAAACCCTAACCTTTCAAGGTTCTCCACATACCAAATCATTTTGAGTACATGGGGACCTACAGGGTTTCCCTCAGATAACTTGCTGTTAAAAAGGGCCTTTGAAACCTGAAACCTCTCATTTCTTGCCTGCTCTCGATATATCATTTTCAGATGTCCGATCATATCGAACGCTGACATGTTATCGTGTTGCTTTTGCAACTCCGAGTTCATAGTAGCTAGCATGAGACAAGCGGCTTTGTTAGCATCATCAAAATGCTTCTTATAAGCATCTCTTTCTGCCTTAGGTGCCGAACTAGGCGGTTCCTCTTCAGGAACAGGTGTCTCCAAGACATACGGCTTCTTATCGTGCTTGAGGACAATCCTCAGATTTCGGTGCCAATCCAGGAAATTTGTCCCAGACAATTTTTCCTTATCTAGGATTGATCGCAAAATATGGTTGTTTGTTGTCATGGTAATCTACAAAAAATTGAAAATATAAGTATCATTAAAACAACATATTTAATTAGGCCTTTAATCAAATATGCTCCCACTATTTTACTCAAACCAAATGACCCTCATCATTTGATTCGGAAAATCCCGTTGGAAGACTTTCTAGTGGGTCGAGATCCACATTTCACTTCGTTCTAAGTCAGCGTTAGGCTGATTACACAAAAATAGGTTATTTAGGTAGGAACTCCTTCCAATTGTATCTCATACAACTCTCGAATATTTTCAGTTGGGTGAATAACTCCTTATTCTAATTCATCATACGAATCATTCCCAACTCTTGCTTCTAAACATGTATAATCTTATTATAATGTGTTTAGTTAAGTTTGACCCATTGTTTTAGCAGTTGGATATTACAATTATCCCATCGCACCTTACTAATATAGAACATGCACCTCGCGTAGGCGAAACCTACATTGTTCGATACTAATCTTGATGAGTGCTAAAACTTGGAAAGCATGAACTTAATATTTAACTTGAGGGATTTTGTTATTAGTTTGATCTCACCGGCTTAACATGCAATTCGTCTCTCTCATGCATCAACATACAAACACATGCATCAATATACATAAAAGGATACAGTTATGGCCCCTAGCGCAATTGTTCTCCCAAGCCAATGAGAGAACCTAAGCTAACCTAATAACGATTTAAACTTCTCCAAGCAAGATCTACAAGGTTATCCTCCTTTGATATTGTATTATTCTCTTTCTTCATAACATTACATTACATAAAAGAAACCCGTTTTACATACGAGGGAGTGAGATGAGAAAAGAAGTTACATCAAGAATTTTAGAGAGAAGCACGACACGCAGGCCGTATTTTACAATCCCAAAACAAAATAAAGGAAAAATCTAAGGCCATAACTGATCACCACAAGACAATAATAATAAACACACTTTTATTATTAGTTTAAATTTTGTTAATTAAAAAAAGGCAAATTAAATTTCGACGATTGATCACACTACGCAGAGTTAGCCGGGGGATCTCATGATTAAGTCACACTTAACATTTCATTAAACAAATAAACCATTCTAGGGACTTTATTATTTTGGAAAGCAAACATAATAAAGAAATGCCTTTTATTATTAATAAATAATTCGATACAAGTACCAAAAGTATTGGCCTCTAGGGCCTACACCAACAAAACAATCCTTACAACCAAATCCTACTCCAAGTCACTTATCTAATTGATAATTTCTTGGCTCACAGTAGTTACTAACACTATCACACCTATACAATGCCTTATTGATCTTCTGTCAAAAGCGCCCCTCACCATTAGGCATCGTGAGAAATATATAAGCAGATTATTCTTCATTTAGGGCTTCCATAAAAATAGCTAGGGTTAACCAAAGTTAACCTAAAGACTTGGTCTTGGGCTTTCATCATAACATATTAGGGTTAAGCAAGGTTAACCTAATGTCCATGTGAGCATCTGATCTGGACAATATGCTTCAACTCAGAGTAGCACACCAGATTCTTGAAAATTCTCAGGAATAATAAATCTGCATAACAACTTGATCAGTATAGGATGTCTTAACATTGGTTATGACATCACGTATCTTGCTCACTGATTTTGGTAGAATTCAGTACATATGATCATAGCTTAATCATCATGATATTCACTCATACTGAGTAGTTCATGTAGAACATTCCTTCTGCAGAATTTACCTTTATCCCAGAATGTTATAACATCAGTCATGACATTCGCAAATCTGGTTTTACCAAAAAATAATGCCAACAAACAAACACTTACAAACTCCCCCTTTGGCAAATTTTTGGCTAAAACCCCTAAATAATTAGAGATTAGAATGCAGCAGAATTTTTTAATAACAACTACCAATATTTAATTCTACCAAAATTACCACAATTTCTTCTCCCACTTTTTAGCCATAAAGAGGCCAAAGGTACTAGTACTTGAAGTTATACAGTCATCCAAAAGGAAATTCAAAATACACAAAAACAGAGAGAAGGTATCAAATAGCAGCAACAGGTTCCAGCATCAATCTTTTTAACTCAGCAAACACAAACCTTCAGGTACTGTCATCCCTTGAGGAAGCACTATTTTCAGCAGCATTTTCTGGTGAGCTTCTTGCAGAACCATCATGTTGTTCTTCATCAGCATCCTCTTCCCTCATTTGTTCTTCATTCTCCTACTGTTCCAGACTAGCAATCAACTCTTCAAGAGTCCTTTTTCTTGCATCAAGCTCTCTGCAGGTTTCTTTTAGAACAGCGATAACATCAGCTTTCTTGGAATGAGCTTTGACATTTGATGTCGCAGAAGATGTCATAACAATGTCAGGGACATGTGTTCCCTGAAACAGCTTATAGTGAAAACCAAGTGCAGGGGCTCTTTTGCACACAGAGTCTTTTTCAACCAGGATATCAGGATACTGATAAATTATTATACCACACAGGAGAGAGGGAAAAGCAATAGGGCCTTTAATAGCACAACTCTCATCATGTTTCAATGTTTGATCAAAGATGTAGTTGCCATAATCAAAGTTTGTTCTGGTTCCAACAGCATAGATAAATCTTCCCAAACCTGTGGAAATGGTGGATTTGTGGTTGGTGGGAACCCAGTTAGCTGCACCAATTTTGTGCAGTATGGCAAACTTCATACTCAGCTTACTTGCAGTTAGCTTCCCTTTCAAGGGCCAATGCTTGACTTGCTTGGCAGTGATGGTTTGACAAACCTGGTTGTCAGTAACTTCAAGCTCAGGTTGAGCATCATCAGGCCTTCCTAGGTATTTGTTTATCATAGTAGGAGAGAAAATTGTTAGAACATAGTTTGATTCTACAACCCTCAATTAGAGTTTTGATGATAACAAAATACAAGATTAAATGAATTATGAGTGTTATATAAGACAGAGATGCTACTTAAAATTATGTTGTGTATTTACAGGAAACTCTGATGGAATCAGCATCAGAACATCAGTATCAACATCAGCATCAGAAGATCAATACATGCGCTACGCTGAAGTCTGATGAAAAAAATCTGCGCTCAACACACTCTGACTCTGATCAGGATCTTATCAATGTCATCAGCACTCAGAAGCAATCAGAATAAGCTAAAAGCCAAAGAACGCTCTGATCTTAATCAAGTAGAACATTCTGAAGTGTTAACGTTACTGCATTCAAGGCAGATTAATTACCAACGACTTTATTCCAAGACAAAGATCTTCTCAAAATGGAAAGAACGTAATGAGCATTGAAATGGAATTATTGGCATCAACATATCTTTTCCAAGAAGTATTTAAACAAATCAGTGAGAAAGAAAATGGCTAATGCTCTATAGTACCTTACATGCATATACACGCCTAAAGCCTATCATCATCAAGCTCGTTCTCACTTTTGCTAAAAGCTCTCAATTGATTATTCTATAGCTCTAGCAATCTAGTATAATCTAATCTCTATTTTGTGTATTATCACAGTTGTGATATATCGTTTTTCTAGAAAACATTCAACACACATTTGTTTATTTTTCTGTAAAAGAATTTCCTTGAGAAACTGGTCTGTGGTTTAGACTCAAGAAGGCTTTAGCAGTTGTTAAAGCAGATTTGTATTCAGTTGAATATAGTGGATTAAGACCTCTTGGAGAGATGCGAAATCACCTTGACGGGTGGACTGGAGTAGTTTGAGATTAAACGAACCAGGATAAAAATAACGTGTTGTCTGCATTTGATTTCAAGTTTTAACAATTCAACCCCCCTTCTTGTGTTTTTCACATCTTCAATTGGCATCAGAGCGCCTGGTTCTGAGTTCATAACACTTAACCGTGTCAGTACAAGATCCAGCATTGAAAAACACTATGGCAGGACAACATCAAAACATCAGCAATGACAACAATGAAGAAAGAGACAGATTCAGTGGCAAACCTCCAGTCTTTGATGGAGAGAACTTTGATTACTAGAAAGACAGAATTGAAAGCTTCTTTCTAGCCCATGATGTTGATCTGTGGGATATGGTGACAGATGGATACACGCACCCTGTGAATGCAAGTGGTCAGAAGATTGACAGGAAAGCAATGTCTGATCAACAAAAGCGTGATTTCAAGAATCATCACAAGGCTAAAACCATTCTTCTCAGTGCTATCTCTTACTCTGAATATGAAAAGATATCAAACAGAGACACTGCCAAGAACATGTTTGACTCTCTCAGAATGACGCATGAAGGCAACCTTCAAGTGAAAGAAACTAAAGCTCTTGCGCTCATTCAGAAGTATGAGGCATTCAAGATGGAAGAAAGTGAATCTATTGAAACAATGTTCTCAAGATTTCAGATTCTGGTTGTTGGTCTCAAAGTTCTGGACAAAGGGTATTCTACTGCTGATCATGTCAAGAAGATCATCAGAAGCTTGCCAAAATAGTGGAGGCCAATGGTCACAGCGCTGAAGCTAGCTAAAGATCTCAACAAAATCACTCTGGAGGAACTTGTCAGCTCCCTCAGAAGTCACGAGATAGAGCTAGAAGCTGATGAATCTCAAAAGCAAGGTAAGCCATTAGCTTTGAAATCTAACAGAAAATCTGACTCCAAGGTTTTGCAAGCTGTTGAAGAAACCTCTGATGGGTCCTCATCAGAAGAAGACAAACTGTCTCTCCTCTCCAGAAGGGTGAACCAACTGTGGAAGCAGAGGCAAAGAAAGTTCAGGAATCCCAGAAGATCTGAGAACCAGAACGAATCCTCCTCCAGATACAGAAGGTCAGAATCATCCTCTGGACACAGAAGATCTGAAGGCTCTTCAGGAAGCATAAAGCCAAACAACAAAGACATCATCTGCTATGAGTGTAATGAGCAAGGACACTACAAGACTGAATGCCCAAAGCTTAAGAAGGAAAAGCCCAGAATAAATTTTGGCAAGGAAAAGAAGAAAAGTCGCATGGCTACATGGGATGACTCTGACACATCTGAAGTTGACTCAGAATCAGATGATGAGAGAGCAAACATAGCTCTCATGGAGAACATAGCAGAAGACAATGAAGCTTCTGAATCAGACTCTGAATCAGACACAAAAGAGGTATTTCCTGACTTTGCTATTAATTTTACTAAGGCTGAACTAGCTGAAAGCCTCAATGAGATTTTGGAACGATATCAGCAAATCAGAGTCAAATTCAGAAACCTGAAAAGGGATCTTGCTTCTGACTCTGATAAAACTGAGAGTCTCAAATTGGAGAATTCTGAGTTGAAAAATAAACTTTCAAAATTAGAAAATCAATTATAAAACTCTCAGAAGGAAACAATTCCTGAAACTCCCAGTAGTGCTGATGAGATCATCAAGGAGTATGATCATAGCTTTCAGAAGTTTCTAGCTAAAAGCATAGATAGAAGCAAGATGGCTTCAATGATCTATGGAGTTAGCAGAAATGGCAGAAAAGGAATAGGATACCAAGGTAAGGTACCTACACCAAAGAATGCCATGGATTTAGTTATTAAACGAACTCCTCTTAATTCACACTTTGTATATGGGCACACACACGACATTAAATATACCAGTAGTAATTTTTCTGTCAAACCAAAATTCAACCAGAGTTTTGGTAAAACTAACAAATCAGGACCCAAGAAAATATGGGTACCTAAGGATAAAATAATACATGTTGCAGATATCTTTAGCAGAAAAGCAGAAACACCAGTTATGGTACCTGGACTCTGGCTGCTCACGACACATGACGGGAAGAAGGCATATGTTCCAAAGCCTGGAACTTAAGCCTGGAGGCCACGTAGGCTTTGGAGGCAATCAGAGGGGAAAGATCATTGGATCTGGAATAGTAGGTAATGGAAATCTTCCCTCTATAAGTAATGTTTTATTAGTAGATGGATTAATGCATAACCTGTTATCCATAAGTCAATTAAGTGATAACGGTTATGATATAATCTTTAATCAAAATTCATGTAAAGCTGTTAGTCAGAAAGATGGGACTATCCTGTTTAATGGAAAGAGGAGAAACAACATTTACAAAATCAAACTTTCTGAACTGAAAAGTCAGAATGTAAAGTGTCTTTTGTCTGTTAACAACAAGCAATGGATCTGGCACAGAAGATTGGGGCATGTTAGTATGAGAAGAATATCTCAGATTAACAAACTCAATCTGGTCAGAGGACTTCCTAACCTGAAGTTCAATTCAGATGCTCTGTGTGAAGCATGTCAGAAAGGCAAGTTTGCAAAACCTGCTTTCAAATCTAAAAATGTTGTTTCTACCTCTAAGCCATTAGAACTTCTGCACATTGACTTATTTGGACTAGTTAAACCTGCTTCAGTCAGTGGCAAGAAGTATGGGTTAGTAATCGTAGATGACTATAGCAGATGGACATAGGTAAAGTTCTTAAGACACAAGGACGAGTCACACTCTGTGTTTGTCACCTTCTGCAACCAAGTTCAGAATGAAAAGGATCTTAGAATCGTAAAAGTCAGAAGTGATCCTGGTGGAGAGTTTGAAAACAAAGATTTTGAATCATTTTTTAATGACAAAGGCATTCTGCATGATTTATCTTGTCCTAGAACTCCCCAGCAAAATGGGGTTGTAGAACGAAAGAACAGAACATTGCAAGAAATGGCTAGAACCATAATCAACGAGACTAACGTTGCTAAGATCTTCTGGGCAGAGGCAATAAACACAGCATGCTACATTCAGAATAGAATCTCCATAAGACCTATTCTAGAAAAGACTCCATATGAATTGTGGAAGAACAGAAAGCCCAACATTTCATATTTTCATCCATTTGGATGTACTTGTTTTATTTTAAATACTAAAAATTATTTGAACAAGTTTGACTCTAAAGCACAGAAGTGTATTATGTTAGGATACTCTGAACGCTCAAGAGGGTACAAAGTATACAATACAGAAACACAGATTGTGGAAGAATCAATCAGTGTTCGTTTTGATGATAAGCTTGACTCTGAAAAGTCAAAGCAGAATGAAGTATTTGCAGGTATGGAAGTTGAATTCACATGTACTGAAGACAAGTCATCAGAAGCTCTTAACAGAGACACCCCCTCAACATCAGAAAGAGGAACTGCAAGCAATCCAACACCTTTTGTTGATCAACCTCAGAAAAGACCATCCAGAAGAAACAATCTTAGGAAGAAAGGAAGATCCAATCAGAACAAGAGCCAGCTTCAGAAACTCTGAAGAATCCCTCATGGGACTTGTCTCTCTGATTGAACCATCCTCAATTGATGAAGCACTTCTGGACAATGACTGGATTCTAGCAATGCAAGAGGAGCTGAATCAATTCACCAGGAATGACGTATGGGATCTGGTTCCTAAACCAAAAGGATTCAACGTCATTGGAACAAAATGGGTGTTCAGAAACAAGCTGAATGAACAAGGTGAAGTTGTCAGAAACAAGGCACGATTGGTAGCACAAGGTTATAGTCAGCAAGAGGGGATAGACTATACAGAAACCTTTGCTCCAGTCGCCAGGTTAGAATCTATCAGACTTTTGATTTCTTTTGCTGTTAATAAAGGCATCACTCTGTATCAGATGGATGTCAAAAGTGAATTCTTAAATGGCTATATAGAAGAAGAGGTATATGTGCACCAACCCCTGGTTTTGAAAGCTCAAAAAATCCAGAATATGTTTTCAAACTAAAGAAGTTATTGTATGGTCTGAAACAAGCTCCCAGAGCTTGGTATGAAAGACTAAGTAACTTCCTGTTAGAAAAGGAATTCACCAGAGGGAATATGGACACAACCTTATTCTGTAAAACAGTTAAGAATGACATTTTAGTCTGTCAGATTTATGTTGATGATATAATATTTGGATCTACTAAACCCTCTATGGGAAGAGAATTTGCTAAGTGTATGCAGGCAGAATTTGAGATGAGCCTGATGGGGGAACTGAAATTCTTCCTGGGCATCCAGATCAATCAAACCCCAGAAGGAACTTACATTCATCAGAGCAAATATGTCAGAGAACTTCTGAAAGAAATTTGATCTCTCAGAATGTAAGCCATCAAAGATTCCAATGCATCCCACGTGCATTCTGGAAAGAGAAGAGGTAAGCAAAAAGGTAGAACAGAAGGTCTACAGAGGTATGATTGGTTCTCTTCTTTATCTTATAGCTTCAAGGCCTGATATTTTATTCAGTGTATGCATTTGTGCAAGATTCCAATCAGATCCTAGAGAATCTCACTTAACAGCTGTTAAGCGAATTTTCAAGTATCTGAAAGGTACTACTAATCTGGGTTTGTTTTATAGAAAATCTGGTGATTACAGCTTAGTAGGTTACTGTGATGCCGACTTTGCTGGAGACAGAGTAGAACGCAAAAGCACTTCTGGAAGCTGCCAGTTTCTGGGAGAAAATCTAATCTCATGGTCCAGCAAAAGACAATCCACGATTGCTCTATCAACAGCAGAAGCTGAATACATAGCAGTAGCTGGATGCAGTACACAAATGCTCTGGATGAAAATTCAACTTGAGGACTTCCAGATTTATGAGAGTAACATTCCTATACTCTGACAATACTTCTGCTATTTGCTTAAGTAGAAATCCAATTTTGCATTCTAGGGCTAAGCATATAGAAATAAAACATCATTTTATTAGGGACTATATTCAGAAAGGAATCTTAAACTTAAAATTTATTGATACAGACCATCAATGGGCTGATATCTTTACAAAACCACTTTCTGAAGATAGGTTCAACTTCATTCTGAAACATCTCAGCATGAAGCTCTGTCCAGAATAAAACTGTTTTAATTTTATATATTAAACCTTCAGAATCATGTTTATTACTCTGTGAACTTCTGATCAATCCTCTTTCAGATTTATAGAAATATAGATTGTATCAGATCTATCCATGAAGCTCTGAGCTCTTCAGTTCAAGTATAGAAGTGATGTTCACTCAAAGCAAACAAGTGTCATCCAGTCATCAGCTGGTTCCTGAGGCTGAACACGCATTCACGCTTCTGAAAAGGCAAAGCGCTGATTGGTTGCATTGAGACACATGTAACTGGTAACCGTTTAAGTATCTTTCTGAAATCCCCTAAAATCAGCAATCAATTAATGCTTTTTGATCACTGACAAAAAGGGGGAGGAAGAATGATATTTTTCAATAACGGTTTACTGAGACAAAAGTCTCAAACATTCTAACACTCTTATATATTTGAAGTTCTTTGTTCTAAAAAGCTTACAGGTACAAGAATCTGAAGAACTCTGATAAAGCAACATTCTGATGCTTAAAGAAAGGTTCAATAAAGTTCTGATACTCAAGGAATCAAAAGGAAATAATCAACTTAGGGGGAGTTTTTCTCATCTTTACTCTGATACTTTTTATTTCTTACCCTCTCAGCTCTGATAACTTTTTCTCATTATCTGATTAGCTCTGATAATGTTTCCTCTCTATACTTAAACTCTGATACTTTCATCACTTTATTTTAATTGAAAAAATCTAGTTTTTGTCATCATCAAAAAGGGGGAGACTGTTAGAACATAGTTTGATTCTACAACCCTCAGTTAGAGTTTTGATGATAACAAAATACAAGATTAAATGAATTATGAGTGTTATATAATACATAGATGCTACTTAAAATTATGTTGTGTATTTACAGGAAACTCTAATGGAATCAGCATCAGAACATCAGTATCAACATCAGCATCAGAAGATCAATACATGCGCTACGCTGAAGTCTGATGAACAGAATCTGCGCTCAACACACTCTGACTCTGCTCAGGATCTTATCAATGTCATCAGCACTCAGAAGCAATCAGAATAAGCTAAAAGCCAAAGAACGCTCTGATCTTAATCAAGCAGAACATTATGAAGTGTTAACGTTACTGCATTCAAGGCAGATTAATTACCAACGGCTTTATTCCAAGACAAAGATCTTCTCAAAATGGAAAGAACGTAATGAGCATTGAAATGGAATTATTGGCATCAACGTATATTTTCCAAGAAGTATTTAAACAAATCAGTGAGAAAGAAAATGGCTAATGCTCTACAGTACCTTACACGCATATACACGCCTAAAGCCTATCATCATCAAGCTCGTTCTCACTTTTGCTAAAAGCTCTCAATTGATTATTCTATAGATCTAGCAATCTAGTATCATCTAAGCTTTATTTTGTGTATCATCTAAGCTCTATATATCGTTTTTCTAGAAAACATTCAACACACATTTGTTCATTTTTTTGTAAAAGAATTTCCTTGAGAAACCGGTCTGTGGTTTAGACTCAAGAAGGCTTTAGCAGTTGTTAAAGCAGATTTGTATTCAGTTGAATATAGTGGATTAAGACCTCTTGGAGAGAGGCAAAATCACCTTGACGGGTGGACTGGAGTAGTTTGAGATCAAACGAACCAGGATAAAAATAATGTGTTGTCTGCATTTGATTTCAAGTTTTAACAATTCAACCCCCCTTCTTGTGTTTTTCACATCTTCAAAATTTACCTTCCTTCCTCTCACATAAACACTCTTAAAATCAGCTGACTTTCCATCAACACAACCACCAGACAAATTTACTATGAATTCTTTGACAAGAATCTCATAGCAGTTGGAAAACTTGACCACTGTTTTCATCAGGCCAGCAGCCTTGATTAGATCCATGACTTCCTTACACTCAATAGCACTTCTGTTCAGCTCCCTCTCCAAGGCAATCCTTTTCAGAAACACATACTTCCACCTGCTTGCATTTTCTGGATGGTGAAAGGAGATGTTGTCAATGGCAACTTCAGGAACCTTAGGCAGTTTGTTAGAAGAGGGTTTCTTCCTGAGAGGAATGTCTGGAACATTGCTCTCAACATCAAAATCAAAATTTGATTCCTCATCAGATTCAGAGGGTTCATGAGCCTTCCTTTTCTTTGCTATAGGTTGTCTCAAGGGTTTTGAGAGTCTACCAACAGATACCCTAACTTTTACCTTACCCTTCCCTTTCGAAGTTCCAGCTTTTTGATCCTTCTCAGCCTTGTTCTCAGGCCTAGCTTTCTCATGAACAACTTCAGTAGCCTTCTCTTTGGAGGGGCTTTGGGCAGCATTCTGCTTCTCTTTTCTACTCATCATCCTTATAGCTATGCTAGGGTTGATATTGGCAATTAAATCATTGTCAGAGAATTCTTCATCAACATCAATGACAGGAGGTTCAATAGCCTTGTCAGTAGGGGTCTGGTGATCATCAGGTTTTTCTAGAGATTTCTCAATGTTGTCATCAGGTGTCTCAACATTCTGAGTGACATTGGGATCCCTTTCTAAATTAGGGCTAGTAGTTTCTTGGTTCAATGGTACAGATATACCAGGAACAGAGTGATTCTCATTAAGAATCCTAGTGACTAGTCTGAAAATAGCTTGATGCACATAAGCAGAACCTTCCCTATTAGCTATCTCTGGAGGAACATAAGATGATGGTTGAGAAGATTTACCAGAGGGAGAAGCTTGTGATCTTCTTGCATGTCTGGTTTGCAGCTTCTTGACCTTAGTAGGATCAGCTGCCATTTCACAAAGTGGAGTTATCTCAAGAACTTCAGCATCCATGGAGTTCACGATTGCCCTAGGTTCGGTGTCAGAGGGTGAGGAAGATGCTGTTGCCTTTGATGGAGATGATGACGCAGATTGTTGAGACATCTTGAGATATTGAGAAGGCAAGTGACAGCGAGTGTGAAATCTTCTTTTGAGGGAATGGAGAGTGATGCAGCAAAATGAGAGGAAGGAGATATAAATATGTCTATTCCTCTTCTTAAACTTTTGGAAAGAAAGAGGGAAACAAATGATTAGTCCAATCAGAATAGACTTGATTAACATATCTCTTTTAACCCTTGTATTAAGCAAAATTAATTGCTACATCTCTTCATATTGGCAAATACCCAGCTTGCCCCTTAAATTCTCAAACTGACTAGCATCAAGTGCCTTGGTAAAAATGTCAGCCAGTTGTAGTTCAGTGGCAACATGTTCGAGCTTAATCACCTTTTCCTCCACAAGATCTCAGATAAAGTGATGTCTAATGTCAATATGCTTAGTCCTGCTGTGCTGTATAGGATTATTGGATATATTAATAGTACTCAAATTGTCACAGTACAATGTCATGACATCTCGTGTGACATTATACTCAGTCAGCATCTGTTTCATCCAGATCATTTGAGAACAGCTGCTACCAGCTGCTATGTATTCAGCTTCAGCAGTAGATAGAGACACACAGTTTTGTTTCTTGCTGAACCAAGAGATAAGATTATTTCCTAAAAAGAAGCATCCTCCAGAGGTGCTCTTTCTATCATCAGTACTACCAGCCCAATCAGCATCACAATAACCAGACATAATTGGTTCACATCCATGAGAGTACATCATGCCATAATTGTAAGTTCCACTCACATAATTCAGAATTCTTTTCATCGGTTGATGTGACTTACTTTGGGTTCAGCCTGGTATCTTGCACATACTCCAACTACAAAGGCAATATCAGGTATGCTGGCTGTTAAGTATAGCAGACTTCCTATCATGCTTCTGTACAAGCTTTGATCCACATTTGCCCCACTTGTGTCTTTGGACAACTTTAAATGAGTAGGTGCAGGAGTCCTTTTATGACTGGCATTCTCCATCCCAAACTTCTTGACAATATTCTTTGCATATTTGCTTTGAGACAGAAAAATTGAGTCTTCCATCTGTGTGACTTGTAGTCCAAGAAAGTAGGTCAATTCTCCCATGAGGCTCATTTCAAATTTAGCTTGCATCTGGTTAGCAAAATGTTTAACCATTTTATCTGACATTCCTCCAAACACTATGTCATCAACATAAATTTGAGCTACCATTATCTTTCCTCCTTCATTCTTGACAAAAAGAGTTTTATCCAAACCTCCTTTCCTGTATCCTTTGTCAGTGAGGAACTTTGTCAATCTGTCATACCAAGCTCTAGGAGCTTGTTTCAGACCATATAAAGCTTTCCTCAATTTGTAGACATGATCAGGATAGTTTTGATCCACAAATCCTTTCGGTTGTTCCACATATACTTCCTCATTTAAGTACCCATTTAGGAAGGCACTCTTCACATCCATCTGAAACAGATTGAACTTAAGGAGACAAGCAACTCCCAATAGAAGTCTGATTGATTCCAACCTGGATATAGGAGCAAAAGTCTCATCAAAATCAACCCCTTCAACTTGAGTGTATCCTTGTGCAACAAGCCTTGCCTTATTCCTGGTGACAACTCCTTCAGCATCTGACTTGTTCTTGTAGATCCACTTTGTGCCAATGATGTTTGTTCCTTCTGGTCTAGGAACTAACTCCCATACTTCATGTTGCTTGAACTGGTTCAATTCATCTTGCATTGCTCCAATCCAGTATTCATCAGTCAAAGCCTCTTTAACATTTTTTGGTTCAATCTTAGACACAAAGCAAGAGTTTGTGATGATTTCTCTAGATCTTGTAGTGACTCCACTGTTAGGATCTCCTATTATGAGTTCCTTAGGATGATCTTTCTGAATTCTGATGGAAGGATCTTTGTTAGCTTCCTTTGATTCAGACTTTGATGGAGTAGGATTAGCCACATCATCCTTTTTAGACACTTGTGTTGAAGTCTCAAAGAATGTATCAACATCATATGGAACATTTGTTTCCTCATGGTGATCATCAGCTATGACATTTATAGACTCCATCATAACTTTGGTCCTGGAATTGAATACCTTATATGCTCTGCTGTTGGTAGAGTATCCTAGGAATATTCCTTCATCACTTTTAGGGTCCATCTTTCTCCTTTGTTCACGATCTGTCAGAATATAGCATTTGCTCCCAAAGACATGGAAGTACTTTACTGTAGGCTTTCTTCCTTTCCATAGTTCATAAATGGTGGATGATGTTCCCTTTCTCAAGGTGACCCTGTTATGGATATAACATGCTGTATTCATAGCTTCAACCCAAAAATGAATAGGAAGCTTTTTGGCATGTATCATTGCTCTGGTAGATTCCTGTATAGTCCTGTTTTTCTTTTCCACAACTCCATTTTGTTGAGGAGTTATAGGTGAAGAGAACTCATGATTGATTCCTTCTGAGGAACAGAACTCATCAAACTTACTATTTTCAAATTCCTTACCATGATCACTTCTGATTCTGACAATGCATCCTTCTTTTTCTCTTTGAATTCTTTTGCACAATTCCTTAAATACATCAAATACATCAGACTTTTCCCTAATGAAGTTTATCCAGGTGAATCTGGAAAAATCATCCACAACAACATAAGCATATCTCTTTCCACCAAGACTTTCCACCTGCATGGGACCCATCTGATCCATATGTAGAAGTTCTAGCACCTTAGAGGTAGTCAGATGTCTTGTCTTTAGATGTGACATTCTAGTTTGCTTTCCAACCTGACATTCACCACAGACTCTCCCTTCATCAATCTGAAGCCTTGGCATTCTTCTGACAGCCTCCATGGATATGATCTTTTTCATCCCTCTTAGATGTAAATGACCAAGTTTTTGGTGCCACAGTTCACTTCCTTTTCTTCTTTGGCTATAGAGCATACAGAAGAGTAGTTAGTGTTCTCAGACTTCCATAAGTAACAGTTGTCTTTTGATCTGACTCCTCTCATTACAACTTCTTGTTTTTCATTAGTTACAAGACATTCAGACTTGGTGAAGTTGACCTTGAATCCAATATCACATAATTAACTGATGCTTATGAGATTAGCAGTCAAACCATTTACCAGTAATACTTCATTTAGGTTTGGAACTCTAGGGCAGTCCAAGTTTCCAACTCCTTTGATTTCTCCTCTAGCACCATCTCCAAAAGTGACATAACTAGTAGTATGAGGTTCGACATCATTCAGCAAATTCTTGATTCCAGTCATGTGTTTAGAGCATCCACTGTCAAAGTACCAGTCTTCCTTGGCAGAAACTCTAAGGGAGGTGTGAGCTATCAGGGCTGTAGTCTTTTTCTTCCACTGTTGAGTATATGGTGCCTTGTTAGTCTTAGGTTTGACATATGAGGTCTGATTAGGATATCCATATAATCTGAAGCAGAATGGCTTTATGTGACCAATCCTTCCACAATAATGACATCTCCATCTTTGATAATTTTTCTTCATATTTCTCTGTTCTTGATGTTGAGTCATATGTTGTGACATCTGCTTTGACATTTGTTTATCAGGCCTGGTCTTCTTCTTGTCAAGAACAGATTTCTTTGCAGCCACAAATCCTAGACCAGACATGTTTCCTGCACTTTGTCCAGCCTGAAGGATTTCTTCCAACTTGTCAGTTCCATTTGTTAACATCTTGACAGACTTAGTCATCTGATCAAGTTCGGAGTTCAACATTAGAACTTCACCTTCGAGATGGCTTATAGTAGCAATGTCTGCCTTCTTCTCAGCCTCTAACTTTACTATGAGCTTTTTCTGTTTCTCATTTTGCTGACAGACTTCAGCACTTCTGATACATAGCTTCTTGTAGGAGTCAGCAAGTTCTTCAAATGTCACTTCCCCATCACTAGAATCATCATCAGAGTTACAAATACCAGATAATGCAGTAACTAGTTTAGCAGATTCTTCTTCAGAGTTACTTTCTGAGTCACCATCAGACCAAGTAACAGACATTCCTTTCTTTTGTTTCTTAAGAAAGGTAGGGCATTCAACTCGAATGTGCCCATATCCTTCACATCCATGGCATTGGATTCCTCTGCTTTAATTTCCCTTTTCTTCAGACTTAGTTATTCTGCTGGAGTCATAGGATCTGCTAATGTCAGAGGAAATGTTTTTGACATTTGACCTTGACTTTGGGTCCATTCTCTTGATGAGTTTGTTGAACTGCCTTCCAAGCATAGCTATAGCTTCTGAAATATTCTCTTCATCACTCTCCTTACTTTCATCTTCAGTATTGGATACAAGGACTATGCTCTTGTTTTTCTTGTCAACATTTTCATTGATCCCTGTTGTACCCCAAAATTTGCCCTCCCGTTTTCACAAGAAATCACAACCTCAGGGTTTTCTCTGACTTTTCAAGATTGGCTCAAGAATCGGTCAAATAGGCTTTTCTTTATCAATAAATCCAGAATTAGGGTTTCCACTGATTTTGTTGAGATTGGCTCAGGAATTGATCAAGCAGACTTTTCTTTGACAGTAATCCAGGATTAGGGTTTGCGCTCGCATTTCTCAGAAGAAATTGAATCCACAGTATTTCAATTGACTATTACATTATTTTTACGCTTGTTCGAGATTACTGGTTGTTTCTCAAAACCTAAATATTTGGGATAGGAGCTGAGGCTTTTGATTGAAACTTTGAGGCATTGGTTTGATCAGTGGAGTGAGAGGTGTGTGGAATGCTTGTTTGTTTAACTGTACAAAGCATATGATTATTTGGAATGCCAGGTATATTGTGATTAATGCGAGATTGCGAGACTGCAAAGTTTGTTGATTATTTATTTCATCTGGATTAAAGTCATTGGGATACATTTCCAGTTATTTTAATTTAAGAGTTTTAAATAATTAAATAGGCAATACAAGGAAAGAATGGAATATTTGACAGTAGAAAATTCTTATTTGACTAAGACTGTTTTTATTTATTTATTTCAAATGTTGTTACAAATTTTATTTGAATATTGTAAATTTACAATTTACAGTGTTTACAATAATATTTATTACAATAAATGAAAATAAAATAAAATAAATCTAAGGCCTAAATCTCTTGAAATCTTTGACCTTTACTGCGTCCTCCATTATTCAACTGGTACTTACCTGCAAAGGACAAAAGAAAAAGGAAATCAGTGCAATTAACTGAAGAGCATTTCTAAGCAGATAAATAAAAGAATCATCATTAAAGCTTGTTGGCTGGAATCAGAAATGCTATGTTCATCATGTTTCATTTTCCTCTCTTCAAATCACAAGAAGATTTCTCTTCTCGGTTCACAGAGAGAAAAATAAATATATAAAATTGCAAGCATACAAGTTATTCAAAATGCAAAGGCACAAGGTTGCACACAAAGAAGGCTAAGCAAACTGAACAACAAACTGCATTAGTCAACCAAAGGCACAAGACTGCACACAAAAGCAAACTAAGTTGCAAAACTGTCAAACCAAGTTGCAAAGCTGTCAAAGCAGAAAAATTGTCCAAGAAAGTACAATGCAGGAAATATGGAAACAAGTACAACAATGCAGAGATGAACCAAGTTACAAGCAAGAGCTTGTCCTAGCTCTCATCATGTTCTGGCCAACAAGCTTTTCAGAAAAGATATAATAAGCAATTTAAAAATGCTTTTATGGAGAGAGAAAGAGAGAACCAGAAAAAGGTTTACAGTTTTGGAAGGCTGTAAAAGGCAGTAAGAGAACAAAAGATATAAAAGAACAAGACTGTAAACAGTCCAGCAGGAGGAGGAGAGAGAGAGCAAAAACTGCAAAACCTGTTTGTAAACTAAAAAACCTGTAGTTTTCAAAACTACAAAAGCAACAAGCTCACCAAAACTCAGGAGGTCAGTTCAAGACAGCCTCCAAAACACCAACCTACTTAAACCAAAAAACTGCAAGTTACAAGCCTGCCTTCAAAAACTGCAATTCCAAAACCTGTTAAACATCATCAAGCCTGCTTCCAAAACAAAAACAACTCAAGCCAAGTTCATCAAAACCTGCATTAAAGGTTTCCAAAACTCAAAACACCCAGGCCTTCCTTACAAACACTAAAACCTCCAAACTCAAAAGCCTGTCAAGCAAGCTTAAGAAACATACAGCCTGCTTCCAACTAAACCTGCAAAAACTGCAAGCTTAAGAAACATACAGCCTGCCTTACTAAACACAAAAACCTACAAACTGCCTCCAACTGAACCTGCATACCAGAAGCAAGCAAACTAACAACAAGCCTTCCCCAAAAACTCAACAACCTGCAAAAAACTTACTGTGATCGGTCGATCTGGAACTGACTGTTTAACGCTGGTTCGCGAAATGTCGCGGAAGCAAGAGTCGCCACCGTCTTTTATTTTCTCCAAAGGGAAAGGACAAAAGCACAGAAAAATTCCTTATAGAGATTGCTCTCGGTTCGGGAGGTAGATTATAGAAAGGGAAGGTGTTAGCACCCTTTCTATCCATGGTTATCCATGGGCTCTTAGATACTTGCTCATTTGTGTTTTCAAAAATGGTTTGTTTGCTTTTCAACTGTGGGTTTTAAAAAGTTTCTTTGAAAATTTCAGTTCGACTCTTGTATCAGTCCTCAAGAGTGTTTGAAAAGTTGCTTTCGAAAGCTTTTTGAAAAGGTGTCGGTGTGAAAAGTATTTTTGAATTTGGTTTGAAATTAGAGCAAGTATCTAGAGTCGTCTACCTACCCTAAGGAATTCGTCTGTGTAAATGTCCTTAAAGTAGTGCCATCCCACCATTGAGAGGTAGGTAGCACCACCGTTGGAGGTTTTCGGGTCAATTCGAGTTTGTAGGGACATGGTGATCACCAGAGCAATGGGAAGACACCTTAGAAGCTACCCTCATGCCAGGTTCCCGGATCATGAGGACTTACTAAGACATCCTCTACTCGACGATCACCTTTCGAGGCAAGGCAACAGTGAGGCGTACCCTAGGGGTGGTGTGTGCGATTCGTGTGTCGTTTTCATTTGCATTTATCTTGTCATGTTATTGGTGTTCTACGCGTTGCTTTTATTTTGTCCATACATTCTTTCATGCTTTTATTTAACAGTTAAAAATATTGCGGAAAAGGTAAATTCTAAGCTATTACAAAAGGCGCGGGTCCACATCGCCAAAATTAAACCAGGACCCAATTTGACGGAAAATAAAGAAATTAAAAGAAAATAAAAGAATTAAAGAGTGCGAGTAATTAAATACATGGCTTCGGGAGAGATACATGAGTATTATAAAGAAATAAAAATAAATAAATACGCGAAATTAAATCGAAACGAGGGCGTTGGACCCTTTTGCAAAAATTAAATTAATGATGAAGTTAATTAAAATTTAAAGAAAAAAAGAATTTGTTTTTTATGATTTTTTAGGATTTTAAGGAAAAAGAATTAATTAAAATTAAAATAAGATGCAAACCCTAATTCTAGTGGCTTTTAATTTATTAAGAAAACATGTTGAATTTTAACCTAATTTAAACCTAATTTTTATATGCAATTTAATTTATGAAAATAAATATTTAGTTATTTTAATTATTATAAAAGAAAAATAAAAAGGATGAAAAATTGTTAATTAAACCTAATTCTATGTTTTTTATGTTTTATTATGAAAAGAATTAAAATTGCAAACCTAATTTAAGACTAAATTCAATTACATGTAAATTTATTTAAGAAAATATTAAAATAAAAATTATTATATTTTTGCTCTTTTTTCTGATTTTTATTGGTATTTTATATTTTGTGAAAATAATAAAATTAATTACTAAAACAACAATTAAAAAGAAAAATAGAAAATAGAAAAAATAAAGAGAATAGGAAGAATTGCAAACCAAAGGGGGTTCTAATCCCAAATCAGGAGGTATTCTTTAGAAATCCAGGCCCAATAAGACATTGATCCGTTTGACTATCCAGGTAGTGCGCTGCAGCGTTGACTGGACCTTATGCTGTTCCTCCAATCTGCACCCTTGGATTGCTTTAAACGTACGCGTGGCTGGCCTGATGAGGAGGCGTATCATGGTCTTCAGTAAGCGAAACTGCATGTGATGGTTAATTGAAAAATAGCATTGAAGTTATTGAAAACCTGGGGCTCGAACCCAGGTCATGCGCTTTGTCAATAGATTCGCTTGCCATCTGTGCCAGTTCACGCGTTTGATATATAATAAACAAACAAATATAATAAATAAAAACAAGAATGTTAGTGGGTCTGCGTGCGGAAATTTGAACCAGCCTATCACCATTCGCCACGAGGTCGTCTTCTTCGCGTGTTTTATTTTCCTGAAATAAGAGAAACATAGGCAACGGTTTTGGATGTGTTCTCTTAGGCCACTTTAGGGAAAATAGCGATTAGGCCTAGGAAGCTCATAAATTGAGCGCGAGCATAGCTTTGTAATCGTCTGAACGTGATGATTTGAATGGTGATGGTCAGGGGTTCCAATTTTTCCTTGTTACAAAACCCCTAATCTGAAGCTCTGCAAACCCTAAAAATCATCAATGGCATAATCCTGTACACAGCATAAAAACACAATTGAATCATATGGTTAGCATTAGAAAGGCATAAGGAATGTAAATCAACAATTAAAATGCCCTAAGAATGCCTAGATGTCAAAACATGATCATGGATTTTTCATGAGATATTTCCAGTTCAGTATACCAATTCCTGAGGTTTTGATGGATGTTCTTGATTGGGACACGTTCAATGGACCTTCAGCAAGCTAATGAAACAAAAATTATGCCTTGAATCAACCTGCAAGTTAGTTTTCAGAATTGAGTTTTTAGAGAAAAAATTCAAGTTTGATTTTCAGGTTTTTGAGCAGCTGCGCGTGTCTATTGATTAGGATTGTGATTAGGCTTTTGTATTGAGCCCATTAGGTCAAGAAAAGTATAACAAATCCAATGCATTCATGGTTTTTGGAAATTTGATTTTTAAGGATCTTTTTCAATCTTTTCCATGTGTTCTTGTATCAATTATGATCAATTTACTCCAAATCTTTCCCTATTTGATTTCACACGAATTATTGAGTGGATTTTGTGCACAAAGAGATTATAAAACCTAGATTACATATTTTTCATATATTTAATTTGATTTAAATGAATTATTATAAATAAAAATTCAAATAAATAAATAAAAAAATGAGAAAATACTTCCCTTTGGGCCAAGTGGTCGTGCACATGCCATGGATGATGATTTGTGGAGGAAAAATGGGCCCATTAGCAATTTTAGGTCATTTGAATCAATGTTGACTTTTCAAAATATCCAAAAATTTCCCAATTTCTACAAGGCATAACTTGCTCAATTTTTAAGCTTTTCTCATGTTCTTGGACATTTTGGAAAGGTCTTTGAGTCCTCTAACCAATGTCTTTGGTCCCATGTCATTTTGATTTACCAATCTCAAGTTATGGCCTTTGACTTAAAGTCCCTTTTTGTTGACTTTTGAAAATGACCTATAATGTTGAAATTGATAACTTTTTGTGAGAGCATTTCTTGGACTTGAAGTATGAATATGAGTTGTAGGAAATGTCTTTCTCTTCAAAATGAGCTTTGGATGTAATTTTTCTGATAATCCATGTGAAAGTTATGCCCTGGTCAATTTCAGTTGACTTTTTCAACTGTCCAAATAAGGAAACTTTTGCATCTTGATGATTTTTGAGCCAAACTTTGAGAATCATGATCAAGCATTGATCAAATGATGTTTGTGGCTTCAAAATGATATGTTGACCAAAAATTTGAACTTTTGACTGCCAAATGACCATTTTGCCCCTACAGTTGACTGTAGTGCAATTAGGGTTTTTGACTGTGCAATTTTGTGCTGAAAGTCTTGAAACTTGGTATGAGGATGCTTGACCATATTTGTAGGCATATGAGACTTGATTGGACTTTTGAAAACTTCATTTTCTTGATCAGAACACAAACCCTAATTTTGACTGCTTAGGAGGCTCTTGCACTGTGCAACCCTTGGGGAACTTTGAAGCTTGACTTTGCAATTTCCTGAAGAATATGGGAGGGCAAATTTTGGGGTACAACAGTTGCCCCTGTTCAATCTTCTTAAACCTGAGGATGCAGATTGGCTGACGTGCCTTTCGTAATCCGAGGGTGGAAGATGATTGAACACTAGAGTGCCCAGAAATTTGCGCTCACATAGTGGCAGTGTGATGATGGAATGGGCTTATAGATGCCATTTAGAGGTTGATGAATAGGATGATGGGCTTATAGATGCCATCTGGGTGTCGATCGCGTAAGAGATTCCTTAGCGAGAACCTGTATACCTGCGAAATAGAAAATGATTACCTGACACGTTGCAGGAGCTAATTTTCAGATGCTTCGTGTAGATATGTCCTGGCTGGTTACAGGAGCTGAGTCTGGAGCTTCACACAGTGATGAATAAACTGGGGATGGTTACCAACTTAGCATGAACGGTAAGAGAACCTTGGGTGACTTTAACTTCAACAACGCTCGTTGAGAAAATCTTGGTGGGAATTACCATCTTCGCAGTATCGGGAAGAGAACCAACAGGAAATTATAATCTGAAAGGGAATTACATCTCACACACTGTCGGGGAGAGAACCACAGGAAATTATAATCTGAAAGGAATTATCATCTCACTCACCGTCGGAGAGGGAACCATAGGAAATTATAATCTGAAAGGAATTATCACCTCACTCACCGTCGGAGAGGGAACCATAGGAAATTATAATTCGAAAAGGAATTATCACCTCACTCATCGTCGGAGAGGGAACCATCTGAAAAGGAATTATCACCTCACTCACCGTCGGAGAGGGAACCATCTGAAAAGGAATTATCACCTCACTCACCGTCGGAGAGGGAACCATCTGAAAAGGAATTATCACCTCACTCACCGTCGGAGAGGGAACCATCTGAAAAGGAATTATCACCTCACTCACCGTCGGAGAGGGAACCATCTGAAAAGGAATTATCACCTCACTCACCGTTGGAGAGGGAACCATAGGAAAAGGAATTATCACCTCACTCACCGTCAGAGAGGGAACCATCTGAAAAGGAATTATCACCTCACTCACCGTCGGAGAGGGAACCATAGGAAATTATAATCTCAAAGAAAAAACCCAAAATGGAAATCTCATGCACCGTCGGAGAGAGAACCAATAGGACATTATAATCTCAAAGAAAAACCTAAAATGGAAATCTCATGCACCGTCGGAGAGAGAACCAATAGGACATTATAATCTCAAAGAAAAACCTAAAATGGAAATCTCATGCACCGTCGGAGAGAGAACCAATAGGAAAATAGAACCTGATAACTTCTACTGAGTCTTCATCAGAAAAATTTGTTGGGTGTCGATTTGGCTGGACTAGAGAAGGCCTTGGACTGGATAATAAATCTTTGGAGTTGATTAACTGAACCGGTCTAGGTCTTGAAATATGATTGAGAATTTAGCCGAATCTTTCCTGAAAGGTAAAGGTCAGTCATATGCAATGCATGATATGGATCAAGCAATGATATTCTCGACATAAGTGAGATTTGTATGATATGATGCGTCTATGCATGCTATAATGATGTATGTGATGTTTATGTATGTGTTTTTCGTCTAGGAAAGTAAATCCTTGACGGATGCCGGAAAGTCATATCATGGGCTGATGTTGAAGAATAGATTTTGCTTCCGCTGGGGATGATAACTGCAAGAATACCGGTAGGAGAAGATGACTCCGTTGCGGAATAAACTTGGCAAATGGTAGATTCTGCGGGGAGAAAAAAATACTCTAGCGACCATGCTGGGGAGAAGTACTTTGTGGGGAGAGAGATACTTTGCTGAATTGTTGATGATAACTTGCTGGGGATATTTTCGTTGTGTTGGAAGTGCTGATAGACTTCGCTGGGGATACGAAGATCTGTCGACGACGATCTTTCCGTGGCTTTTGGCTGAGGATAACCCAGTTATATCCTGTTAAGGAAATAACTCTTTGAATAAAGCCGGACGACGCGTTCGTGCTCTGCGAGGGGATAAGCTTCCAGAATCTACTGGGGATAAGCTTACTGCTTGGAGAGATGGATTCCAACTTTCCAGGGGAGCTAGACTGGACTCTCTTGGGGAAGTTTTAATATGCTGGGGAAGATGATTCCTTTGAGCGTTGATATGCCGCCGGGGAACAATCTTTAGACCAAGACTGCCGGGGATGCTTGTTAAGAATATATGTATACTGCTGGGGAATGTTGGGATCTGCTGGAGGATACCCAATTTCCTTGAGACTTGATAACTCTGCCTGGAGAAGAGTGCACTGTTTTGCTGAATCACTCTCTGGGGAATTAAGATGTACTGGTCATGTTCTTCAGCTGAACTCACCTTGATACCTCGGAGGACAGAACAATTAGATTGCTTAGACAACTCTTTATTGCCCCTGTTTCTGAGGTTGGAGAAGAAGACCTGTGAGGGGCTGATAGTTGTTGATGGACCAACCTTCTTCTAGTAGGCAGGTGACAAGATAACAGGACGTAGTCGTACGCTTTGATCCCTAACTTTTTCCTGGACCGCCCTTTCGGGTTTTCAGTCCACCGGGATACCCATTTTTGCCCAAGCCGCCTTTTCAGGTTCTCGACTTGCCGGGTGTACAGATTTTTTCATTTCATCCCTTCATTTTGCCCGAACCCTTTTGGTTCGCCGGGAAGCCCTTATTTTTGCCTAGGTGTGTCAACCTAGCGGGTCTTTGATTATGCGTAATATTTTTTTAGACTATGTCCGCGCTTTCAGAATGTAGGGAGTTGCCCCTGTTAGAAGTGTTTTGCCATGCCACCAGAAGGTATTTGATCAGGTCAGATTCGTCGTTGGAATGCCCCAAGTGACTCAGGAAGAGATTTGTCCCAGGCTATTTGGCCTTTGAGAGATTCTCCGAATCCTGATTGGATTGCCCCAGATGATGGACAATAGTCATGCCATGCCCCTTGATTGGAAGTGCTTTTGTTCACTAGGTATTCATCGTGCGAATTTCCCTGCTGTTCAAACAAAAAGTCATATGCGAACAAAGTTATATTAAAAATGCAAAGCTTATGTCTGTCTTGAAGATCTTTAAAAATGCATTTTTTTCATAAAACATGTGGATGTTTGTAAAACATGATGTCAACTCTGTATTTACCGTAGGCCTTAAGGAGTCAGGATACCTTTCGTAACAGTACGCTTTCGAACTAACCCATGCTTCAGCTAGGACTTTTAAGGGTTATAACGTAGCCTGGTTCACGGTTTAATAAACAAAGGATAAGGCTCAAATTATTTGTACCCACCCGCTCTTCGTGATGTTCTCCAAACCTAAACTCAGTTGATCATACGTTAGACCTTGTTTGAGTCTTTGCTTTGATATACTAGTGATGATTCGGATATTGAACATTTATTTGAATAGGCAGTCATCTCCTTTTTTGCTGAGGGTTTGTAGGACCTCTTTCTTTTTTTATTTTTGTTATCCCTTTCTTTTTTGCCTGAACTGTTTCCTTTTTTGGAATTATAGTCAGCGGGATGTCCCAGTTTTGTAAGTCTCCTTCATGGGTTTTGACTTAATGGGTTTTTATTTTTGAGATATAGTGACTGCCTATCCTTATGATTATTCGGAACCATCATTGTCTTTCTTCGTTTTGTAAGGACTTCTTTGGTGCCATTCGTTATGCACTTGGATCAACTGAGAGACTACCCTGCCCCGGGTTATGATTAAGGGTTTTAAATTTCGAAAAGAAAAAACTCCTACTTCTTTGGCTCAGAGGGGTTGACGAGGGATTATCATCCTTATAACTCCAGTGTTTAGGGATTGAAACAATGCCTGTACCTCATCAGCGGGGTCTGTTCAAAAGCATACTGTAAAGATAGCGGTATCGTTTTCGTCATCCTCCCTCAAGAGGCTTTAGAATTATTATTTAAGAGTTGATCATCAGAAAAAATATGAAAATAATTTGCATTTAGTGAATACGAATATATGGTTTCAAAATAGACATAAGCGATGCATTAATGTGATAACAATGTTTAACATGAATAAATGTTTGAACAAAAGAAAATTGCAATCTTGAACATTCGAATGAACAAAAATTTTCTAATCTCGGGGCTTGTCACTTCAAGTGGTGCCTCCTGTAGGGAGGGTAGAAGCACTCAGCCTGGCCATCTCGGGTGAATTCCACAGCTCCCTCCTCGATCAGATCCTGGATCTTATTTTTCAGAGTCCAACAATCCCCTGTAGCATGCCCCGGGCTGTCAGAATGATAAGCGCAGTGAGCGTTAGGGTTATACCTTGAAGGTGTCCTGTTGGGATTCTTAGGAGGATCCTTTAGAGTTACCAAGTTCAACCTCAGCAGTTGTTGTAAGGCTTGAGGCAGCGACACGTTGAGCTTGGTGAATTGCCTTTTGGGTTTATCTGGCTGAAGCTGGTGAGGTTGATACTGAATTGGTGAAGCTGGAGCCATATGATGAACTTTCTCCTTGCCTCTTTGTCTCAAAGATGGTCGAACGATGACTGGCTTTTTACCCTTAGATGTTTGCCCCAGTTGGTTACCCTGAAGCAGTTGGTTGACGAGAAACCGGAGCTCATCTTGTCTTTGAGCTAACCCTTGAATGGCATTCCTCTGCCCCAGCATTTGGGCTTTCATTGCATCCATCTCAGCTTGTAGGTGTTTCAGCCCTTCATCCTCAGCACTGTTCCTGACAAAGGTCCCCATGAGAAGTGTCCTTAGCTCTTCCTGCCCCTTGGATAGATTCAGGAGGATTTCCCCGAACCGAGTCTCTTGAGCAAGACAGTCCTGGTTATCTGGTTGGAAGGCCATTGCTGAAATAAACAGCAGGGAGGGTCAGTGACCTACAACAAGGGTACCTGTTATGCAATGATATGTATGATATGCATGCAATGTTTTCAAGGATCTCGCGGGATAAACAAGAAAATATTGTTAGAACTTGGTAGCTTGATTGAAAGAACTTCGTATTTGTTGAGAGTCTTTCTTTCAAGGGTCAAAGGCTCACCATATCAAGTGGGTCATAGCCCCTGACTCAAGTCATCAACCTTATTTTGCTTTCCAAACAACCTTGGCTGGGGGAACCTTTTTCAGGAGTCAAAGCTCACCATATCAAGTGGGTCATAGCCCCTGACAACCTTGGCTAGAGGAAAATAAATCCTCTTTGCCCCTTGCTAGATGTTTGATTCATCATGACCTGCATCACAGACCCTTGAGATCCTTGAAATGGGTTAGTCCTTATGCAGGATGTATGCAATGGTATGATGTTATGCTATGCATGGGGGTAATGTAAGTAACCCTGTTATGAGTCCCAATTAAGGACTGCAAACCAAAACCTGCAAGAAACTCAAGTAAAACCTGTCATGAGTCCCAATTAAGGACTATAAACAGAACCTGCAAGTAGTTAGTACACCCTGTTATGAGTCCCAATTAAGGACTATAAACAAAACCTACAAGAGACTTAGTAAACCCTGTTACGAGTCCCAATTAAGGACTATAAACAAAACCTGCAAGTAGTTCATGCGTCAGATAGATAACAAGCATGCAAGTAGTCAAGTACGAAGACACGCAAGTCACACAAGAGAAGCCCTTAGAGTTTAAGGCCAGCATGAGGTCTGGGTATTACCCTCTTGAAGTTGGTGGGTTCATACCTGTCCTATTAGAAGTAACCGGGTTCTAAGGGTCCCAATATCACGGGATTGCTTTCATTGTTCATCGTTTCGATTTAGCCACTGAACTGGCGACCGAAATATTCCAGGAAAGCAACCCTCAATTGAGTGTAGTATCGAGTATCAACCAACCTCGGACTGCACCAAAGTCAGTTATCTCACTACCCTAAAGAGGCCAAGATAGTTCAATTAAGGTTCCTACGGTCTGTTGATGCTTCACGACACCACGCGGAGGCCCCGTACTCTCCTTGACTGAACTCAAGGGTTACCGGTACACACCAAAGTACCACATCAACGTAGCAGACTGTTTCAACCATGTTGGTATACCCCGCACAGTTCCCTCACAGTCTTGTTGCTACTTTCTAAGAAGGTATCCCCAGATCCGGGTTAGGACCTATAGAACTCCCAAGACAGTCCCACAATTTAAAGCAAGCAAAGCAATACAATTGAAAACACAGTTATGAACTATCCCTAAGGTACACCTCACTTTAAGTTAATATCCCCAGCAGAGTCGCCAGTTCTGTGATCGGTGGATCTGGAACTGACTGTTTAACGCTGGTTCGCGAAATGTCGCGGAAGCAAGAGTCGCCACCGTCTTTTATTTTCTCCAAAGGGAAAGGACAAAAGCACAGAAAAATTCCTTATAGAGATTGCTCTCGGTTCGGGAGGTAGATTATAGAAAGGGAAGGTGTTAGCACCCTTTCTATCCATGGTTATCCATGGGCTCTTAGATACTTGCTCATTTGTGTTTTCAAAAATGGTTTGTTTGCTTTTCAACTGTGGGTTTTAAAAAGTTTCTTTGAAAATTTCAGTTCGACTCTTGTATCAGTCCTCAAGAGTGTTTGAAAAGTTGCTTTCGAAAGCTTTTTGAAAAGGTGTCGGTGTGAAAAGTATTTTTGAATTTGGTTTGAAATTAGAGCAAGTATCTAGAGTCGTCTACCTACCCTAAGGAATTCGTCTGTGTAAATGTCCTTAAAGTAGTGCCATCCCACCATTGAGAGGTAGGTAGCACCACCGTTGGAGGTTTTCGGGTCAATTCGAGTTTGTAGGGACATGGTGATCACCAGAGCAATGGGAAGACACCTTAGAAGCTACCCTCATGCCAGGTTCCCGGATCATGAGGACTTACTAAGACATCCTCTACTCGACGATCACCTTTCGAGGCAAGGCAACAGTGAGGCGTACCCTAGGGGTGGTGTGTGCGATTCGTGTGTCGTTTTCATTTGCATTTATCTTGTCATGTTATTGGTGTTCTACGCGTTGCTTTTATTTTGTCCATACATTCTTTCATGCTTTTATTTAACAGTTAAAAATATTGCGGAAAAGGTAAATTCTAAGCTATTACAAAAGGCGCGGGTCCACATCGCCAAAATTAAACCAGGACCCGATTTGACGGAAAATAAAGAAATTAAAAGAAAATAAAAGAATTAAAGAGTGCGAGTAATTAAATACATGGCTTCGGGAGAGATACATGAGTATTATAAAGAAATAAAAATAAATAAATACGCGAAATTAAATCGAAACGAGGGCGTTGGACCCTTTTGCAAAAATTAAATTAATGATGAAGTTAATTAAAATTTAAAGAAAAAAAGAATTTGTTTTTTATGATTTTTTAGGATTTTAAGGAAAAAGAATTAATTAAAATTAAAATAAGATGTAAACCCTAATTCTAGTGGCTTTTAATTTATTAAGAAAACATGTTGAATTTTAACCTAATTTAAACCTAATTTTTATATGCAATTTAATTTATGAAAATAAATATTTAGTTATTTTAATTATTATAAAAGAAAAATAAAAAGGATGAAAAATTGTTAATTAAACCTAATTCTATGTTTTTTATGTTTTATTATGAAAAGAATTAAAATTGCAAACCTAATTTAAGACTAAATTCAATTACATGTAAATTTATTTAAGAAAATATTAAAATAAAAATTATTATATTTTTGCTCTTTTTTCTGATTTTTATTGGTATTTTATATTTTGTGAAAATAATAAAATTAATTACTAAAACAACAATTAAAAAGAAAAATAGAAAATAGAAAAAATAAAGAGAATAGGAAGAATTGCAAACCAAAGGGGGTTCTGATCCCAAATCAGGAGGTATTCTTTAGAAATCCAGGCCCAATAAGACATTGATCCGTTTGACTTTCCAAGTAGTGCGCTGCAGCGTTGACTGGACCTTATGCTGTTCCTCCAATCTGCACCCTTGGATTGCTTTAAACGTACGCGTGGCTGGCCTGATGAGGAGGCGTATCATGGTCTTCAGTAAGCGAAACTGCATGTGATGGTTAATTGAAAAATAGCATTGAAATTATTGAAGACCTGGGGCTCGAACCCAGGTCATGCGCTTTGTCAATAGATTCGCTTGCCATCTGTGCCAGTTCACGCGTTTTATATATAATAAACAAACAAATATAATAAATAAAAACAAGAATGTTAGTGGGTCTGCGCGCGGAAATTTGAACCAGCCTATCACCATTCGCCACGAGGTCGTCTTCTTCGCGTGTTTTATTTTCCTGAAATAAGAGAAACATAGGCAACGGTTTTGGATGTGTTCTCTTAGGCCACTTTAGGGAAAATAGCGATTAGGCCTAGGAAGCTCATAAATTGAGCGCGAGCATAGCTTTGTAATCGTCTGAACGTGATGATTTGAATGGTGATGGTCAGGGGTTCCAATTTTTCCTTGTTACAAAACCCCTAATCTGAAGCTCTGCAAACCCTAAAAATCATCAATGGCATAATCGTGTACACAACATAAAAACACAATTGAATCATATGGTTAGCATTAGAAAGGCATAAGGAATGTAAATCAACAATTAAAATGCCCTAAGAATGCCTAGATGTCAAAACATGATCATGGATTTTTCATGAGATATTTCCAGTTCAGTATACCAATTCCTGAGGTTTTGATGGATGTTCTTGATTGGGACACGTTCAATGGACCTTCAGCAAGCTAATGAAACAAAAATTATGCCTTGAATCAACCTGCAAGTTAGTTTTCAGAATTGAGTTTTTAGAGAAAAAATTCAAGTTTGATTTTCAGGTTTTTGAGCAGCTGCGCGTGTCTATTGATTAGGATTGTGATTAGGCTTTTGTATTGAGCCCATTAGGTCAAGAAAAGTAGAACAAATCCAATGCATTCATGGTTTTTGGAAATTTAATTTTTAAGGATCTTTTTCAATCTTTTCCATGTGTTCTTGTATCAATTATGATCAATTTACTCCAAATCTTTCCCTATTTGATTTCACACGAATTATTGAGTGGATTTTGTGCACAAAGAGATTATAAAACCTAGATTACATATTTTTCATATATTTAATTTGATTTAAATGAATTATTATAAATAAAAATTCAAATAAATAAATAAAAAAATGAGAAAATACTTCCCTTTGGGCCAAGTGGTCGTGCACATGCCATGGATGATGATTTGTGGAGGAAAAATGGGCCCATTAGCAATTTTAGGTCATTTGAATCAATGTTGACTTTTCAAAATATCCAAAAATTTCCCAATTTCTACAAGGCATAACTTGCTCAATTTTTAAGCTTTTCTCATGTTCTTGGACATTTTGGAAAGGTCTTTGAGTCCTCTAACCAATGTCTTTGGTCCCATGTCATTTTGATTTACCAATCTCAAGTTATGGCCTTTGACTTAAAGTCCCTTTTTGTTGACTTTTGAAAATGACCTATAATGTTGAAATTGATAACTTTTTGTGAGAGCATTTCTTGGACTTGAAGTATGAATATGAGTTGTAGGAAATGTCTTTATCTTCAAAATGAGCTTTGGATGGAATTTTTCTGATAATCCATGTGAAAGTTATGCCCTGGTCAATTTCAGTTAACTTTTTCAGCTGTCCAAATAAGGAAACTTTTGCATCTTGATGATTTTTTAGCCAAACTTTGAGAATCATGATCAAGCATTGATCAAATGATGTTTGTGGCTTCAAAATGATATGTTGACCAAAAATTTGAACTTTTGACTGCCAAATGACCATTTTGCCCCTACAGTTGACTGTAGTGCAATTAGGGTTTTTGACAGTGCAATTTTGTGCTGAAAGTCTTGAAACTTGGTATGAGGATGCTTGACCATATTTGTAGGCATATGAGACTTGATTGGACTTTTGAAAACTTCATTTTCTTGATCAGAACACAAACCCTAATTTTGACTGCTTAGGAGGCTCTTGCACTGTGCAACCCTTGGGGAACTTTGAAGCTTGACTTTGCAATTTCCTGAAGAATATGGGAGGGCAAATTTTGGGGTACAACACTTACCAACAAACCTGCAAAGACACAAGCCTATCAAGCAATCCCAAAACCTACTATCAAAGGCCAAAAGCTGCCTAAACTACAAACACAGTCTAGCTTCATCAACCATCAATAAAACAGTTCAAACATGAGCTAGTTTCAACAACACCCTCATCATTAACATAGCAAAGAAGAGGAAGAGACTTAGAAGTGAAAAATCAAAACAAGAACAGTTCTCGGAACATTTGTTCATCATTAACCAAAACAAAGAACAAACAAAGTTCATCATCAGAATATCAGGGTCCACAAAGAGAGGAAGAGTTTAGAAGCAGAGTAGTCTCAGAAAAAGATTCATCATCAACGAAAAGTTCAAAACAAAGCAAGCAGTTTTCAGAATAGAATTCATCATCAAACATAAATGAAAGTTCAAACAATATAGTCTCAGAATAGTTCATCATCAACTCAAATAAAAGCCAACAAAAAAAAACGAAGTTCTCAGAAGTAGTCATCATCACCAAACCTTCAAAGAGGAAAGGAAATATAGAAATACCAGATATGCATCATCCCCTTCCCTCCGCCTAGCCTCCTGAGAGTGCCACCAGTCCCACGTTCCTCTCCCTCCATCACCTTACAGAATAAAACGCTCAAGGTACGTCCTTCAAACTCATACTACATGTAAACATCAAGGAAATCATGGATTAAAACGTGCATGTAACAATCAAGTTAAATCAAAACATAACTGTAAAAAACGCGTCTAGAACGAAAATAAACAGTACCTTCTCAACCATCGCCTTGGACAGTCGTGGAGAGAAGAGGGCAGAGGCAACGCTCTGGTAGCTTAGAGGTGGGAGAATGAATCATCGCTTCGTTTGAAAGAGACGAGGAGAGCGAAGAAGATGGAAGGAGGCGCCGCTGTACAAATTGCCAAACCCTAATTTTTGAACTCACAAAACGCAAACCCTAACAAAATCTATTCAATATTCATCATGGGCCTTCGCCCAAACAAAACATAAATCCAAAACGTTTAACAGCGCCCACCCCCTTTTTTTCTTCAATTTGTTCTTCTTCTTAATTTCCTTGTTTCTTTATATTGGGCCATCCGAAAAAACATTTGTTTAGGCCCGTTATCTTTTCTTTTTTTTTTAATGTTTTTAAAACTAACACTTTTTATCATTTTATTTTCATCTTTTATAATATAATTCTTCTTTTCTTTTGTTAAAAAAATATATACATATTAAATAATTCTCCTTAATATTTATTACATTTAATAAAACAAAAAAATACATAAATAATGGAACTTCAACTTAAATAATTTTTCTTTTCTTTAAAACTCTTTGTTTATATAATCAATAAAAAACACAAAAAAATAAGTAAAATACTTAATTTTCCTTAGGTTAAATTTTCATTTGATCATTTGTAAATGAATACACGCATCTTATATTTCTTTGATTTTCATTATCTTATACTTTGTTATAATTTTACATTGAGAATGCGACAGTTCAATTTGGTTGTAATATATACTTGGACATTATTATTCTGATAAGACCCATCCCCATTTGTAAAAATTTGTACTCCCATCCCTGGATACTTATTTGTAATAATTTAGACTTTAAATTCCCATATTTATCGTTTTCAATATACTGTATAGTAATTAGAGTTTGTATGCGAAGATTCAAAATCAATCGCTAGATAACCTAATACAAGATAAATGCATGAAAATCAAATACACATTTCACACTTGCACCTCTAGGGTAACCTCCCCTGTTGCCTCGGAAAATGCAATCATGTCTCTCGAGTATGAGACACTCTAGCAAATGTCCCTTCAATAAATCGTAGTTCCTCGATGACCCTCGATGTTGCCTTCGATAAAACGATCTCGTCCCTTACAAAATTGCTAGAGCGTCTCACAAGTTGCTTTCAATGGTTGTATACGATGACTCGCGCCTGTCCCGCAAAACATCCTAACACAAGGTTGTTCACCAAATACAATGGTGAAACAACACTGTTAAAAAGGGTTAAAAACATAAGAAAGATCTTAGTTACTTGATCAAAAATCTTGTAAAACATCCTTGCCATTTTTCAAACACATTTCACAACAAAAAACAATTTCAAAACAACTTTCAAAACATTGGAATATCTTTTTAAAAAGACACACACCTTTGTATATATTCAAACAAAAATCATTACAAAGGTTGCCTAGACAAGGCATCTTTTTCAAAACATTTTCAAAACCACACACAGAGCACCATTTCAAACAATTGAAAAGCAAAGGCAAGTGATCTAAAACAGGTAACTAAGAGCCCATGGAAAGCCATGGATGAAAAGGGTGCTAGCACCTTCCCTTTTCATAATCTACCCCCTGAACCCAAGAAAACATCTCAAAGGTCTTTCCTGTGCTTTTTGACCTTTCCTTAGGATAAAATAAATAGTCGGTGGCGACTCTTGCTAAACCGAAACATTTGCGAACACAAACACAAAATCCCAAGTCAGTTCTCCCACCATATCATAATCCCCATCTCAAATGTCTGAAGTGACCCAATGAGTTCATCAACCTTCAAGTTCCAGATATCCTGAGCTTCCTCTATAGCAGTCACTTTCATTGCAAACCTTTTAGGCAAGGATCTGATAATCTTTCTCACCAGCTTTTCTTCTGACATCTTTTCTCCCAATGCTCCTAAGGTGTTGGGCAAATTTTAACTCCACTGGGGGTATCTTGTATTCTGTCGGGGAACATTATTATTTTTGCCTAGGCCAGTCAACCTAGCGGGTCTTTGATCATGCGTAGTATTTTTTCACTATGTCCGCATTGACGGGGTGAGGAAGGTCGTCACTGTCCATGGTGGTTAGGATCATAGCTCCTCCTGAGAAAATGTTCTTAACCACAAATGGCCCTTCGTAAGTAGGGGTCCACTTGCCCCTGGGATCACCTTGAGGTAGAATAATGCGCTTGATTACCAGATCCCCAACTTGATACTCTTTTCATCTAACTTTCTTGTTAAATGCCTTGATCATCCGTTTTTGGTACGTCTGACCATGACAAATAGCAGTAAGTCTCTTTTTGTCGATTAGGTTCAGCTGATCAAGCCGGGTCTGAATCCAGTCATCTTCACTCAAACTTGTATCCTTCGTGATTCGAAGAGAGGGTATCTGAACTTCAATGGGCAGTACGGCCTTCATACCATATACCAAGGAATAGGGTGTTTCCCTTGTTGACGTCCGCGCTGAGGTACGGTACCCATGAAGAGCAAATGGTAACATCTCGTGCAGTCTTTGTATGTCACTGTCATCTTCTGCACAATCTTCTTAATGTTTTTATTAGCCGCTTCGACAACCCCATTCATCTTCGGCCGGTAGGGAGAAGAGTTATGATGATGTATCTTGAATTGCTCGCAGAGCTCGGTGATCATCTTGTTGTTGAGATTGGTACCATTGTCCGTAATGATCCTCTCTGGTACACCATATCGATAGATCAGATTGTGCCGAATGAACCATGCCACGACGTTCTTGGTTACGGTAGCAAAGGAAGCTGCTTCAACCCACTTCGTAAAGTAATCAATTGCTACCAGGATGAAACGATGCCCATTAGATGTCGTAGGTCTGATCTCGCCGATCATATCAATGCCCCACATTGCAAAAGGCCAAGGTGCCTCAAGACGTTTAGAGGGACTGGAGGTATGTGCACCTTATCAGCATAGACCTGGCACTTGTGACATGTCCGAGAATGCTGATAACAGTCGGCTTCCATAGTGGACCAATAGTATCCTGCCCGAAGTATTTTCTTTTCCATGGTGTGTCCACTGGAATGAGTCCCGAAAGTACCTTCATGTAACTCCTCCATGATCTTTTCTGCCTCGTTCTTATCCACACATCGCAGTAAGGTTGAATCATGGTTACACATGTAAAGGATACCATTGCTGATGAAGAACTTCGCCGCGAACCTCCTCAGAAAATTCTTGTCATTAACAGATGCACCCTCGGGGTACTCCCGAGCTTCAAGATACCTTTTCACCTCATGAAACCATGGTTTTTCGGTTACCTCTTCAGTCTCAATATCACAGCAATGCGCAGGTTCGTCCAGTTTTTTAATGATGATCTGGGGAGCTTCGTTGTCCCAATTGACCTTGAACATAGAAGACATCGTAGCTAGCGCGTCCGCCAACTGATTCTCCTCTCTAGGGAAGTGTTCAAAGGTTATCTCCTCAAAATGTGGAAGCAACGTCAATACATACTCCTTGTAAGGAATAAGATTTGGGTGTTTCGTATCCCACTCGCCTTTGATCTGACTGATCACGAGAGTGGAATCTTCGAAGACACTCAAGAACTTAATCCTTAGGTCAATTGCTGCTCGAAGACCCATGATGCAGGCTTTATACTCTGCCATGTTGTTGGTGCAGTTGAAACATAGTCGGGCGGTGAATGGAGTATAAGAGCCTTTAGGAGATATGATCACAGCGCCAATGCCGTTACCCAAAGCGTTTGAAGCTCCATCAAAGTACATAGACCATCGGGATCCTTCCTCAGGTCCTTCATCCGGTCCAGGTGTCTCACAATCAGTTACCAACATGATATTTTCATCCAGAAATTCAAAGTTCATAGACTGGTAATCATCCACTGCCTGATGTGCCAAATGGTCTGCCAACACACTTCCCTTGATCGCCTTTTAGGTCGTATATTGGATGTCATACTCAGTCAAGATCATCTGCCATCTTGCTATTCTTCCAGACAAGGCAGGCTTCTCGAAGATATACTTGATTGGATCCATCTTCGATATCAACAGAGTAGTGTGAGTCAACATATACTGTCTCAGCCGGCGAGCAGCCCATGCCAAAGCGCAACAAGTTTTCTCGAGCAGTGAGTATCGGGTCTCACAGTCGGTAAACTTTTTGCTAAGGTAATAAATAGCACGCTCTTTTCGGCCAGACTCGTCATGCTGACCCAGCACACACCCCATTGAGTTGTCGAGTACTGTCAAGTATAAGATCAAAGGTCTCCCTTCAACTGGAGGCATCAGAATGGGTGGCTCTTGGAGATACTCTTTGATCCTTTCGAAAGCGGCCTGGCATTCATTGTTCCAACGTACTACTTGATCTTTCTTAAGCAGCTTAAAGATTGGATCACAAGTAGCAGTCAGGTGCGAGATGAATCGGGCAATGTAGTTCAGACGTCCCAGAAAGCCTCTAACTTCTTTCTCTGTTTGGGGAGATGGCATTTCCTGTATAGCTTTCACCTTTGCAGGATCCACTTGAATACCTTTATCTCTTACGACGAAACCCATCAGCTTACCAGATCTCACCTCGAAGGTGCACTTGTTCGGGTTTAACCTCAGCTTGTACAACTTCAACCTGTCAAATAGCTTCTGAAGGTGGTCAAGGTGTTCTTCCTCAGTTTGAGATCTTGCAATCATGTCGTCGACGTATACCTCAATCTCATGATGGATCATGTCATGAAACAAAGCAACCATGGCACGCTGATATGTTGCCCCAACGTTCTTCAATCCAAAAGGCATGACCTTGTAGCAAAAGGTACCCCACTGAGTAACAAAGATTGTCTTCTCCATGTCTTCGGGAGCCATTTTAATCTGATTATAACCGGAGAAACCATCCATAAACGAGAAGACTTTATGCTGAGCGGTGTTGTCAACCAAAACATCGATATGAGGTAGAGGGAAATCATCCTTGGGGCTAGCCCTGTTCAGATCCCTATAGTCAACACATATTCGAACCTTACCATCCTTCTTCGGTACATGAACCACGTTGGCCACCCACTGAGGGTAAGAAGTAACTGCTAGAAAACCGGCATCAAACTGTTTCATAACTTCAGCCTTGATTTTCTCAGACATTTCTGGGCGCGTTCGGCGTACCTTCTGTTTCACTGGAGGACACTCTTCCTTGGTAGGCAGACGGTGAACCACAATGTCGGTATCCAACCTAGGCATATCTTCGTAAGACCAGGCAAAGATCTCAACATAGTCATGTAACATTTGAATCAACCGTTGCTTCACACTAAGCTCCAGGTTTGCACCGATCTTAACTTCCTTCTTGTCTGTCTCTGTACCCATATTTACTTATTCCACTGGCTCTTCGTGCGGCTGAATGGCCCTCTCTTCCTGGAGTAGCAGTCTAGCAAGTTCACCAGGCACTTCGCAATCATCTTCACCTTCGTCTTCAGCTAAGTTGATCAGACTTTCTAAGTCATAACTGGCAGTAGCAGAGTCGTTATCAGTGAGATCCAGAGTGGATGTAGACCTGTATATGTGAGTGTGTGTAAAATAGTTGTTTTGCAAGGTATACTAAAAGAAAAACAAGGAGCTCAAAATTTTAAATGCACGAACGTCCAATGCTTTTATTAATGATATATGTAGATGATACACATAAAGCCCTCACAAATGAAGCCACGGTGCCCCGGGTAAGACACCGGGCCATAAAGTTTAAAACATTGTCTGTTACATATTCAAAACAAAAGTTTCATTACTGGGTAACAAAAGAAATAGGGATGAAGTCCTTTGTTGTCCAGTTGCTTGGTCCACCATCGGTCATAGGATAGATCCAACTGTCAAACTCAAACTCTTCAACATCGTCTTAAATGACATTCACTCCCGAGTTGCTGATGAACACGGGAGGTATTTCGATCTGTGCATTCCGAACAGCCTTTTGAGATTCTGCAGTGAAACTCAAACCAAACTTGTTAGTCTTCTATGTAAAGTCAGGGAGTTGGCCCCAATTCGCACACCCACCTTTCTCGACAACATCCCGGGCATCCTTGAAGGAAGCCATCTTCATAGGAGAATCTTCAATAACAGTCTCAGTTGATGCTATCGTCTGGGGAACCTCTTCAAAATTCTGAAATGGGGTCTCAATGAACTCCCCATCCATCTATACATATCGGAAAGAGTTGAGGTGGCGCACCATGTACTCCTCCTCTCCTTGTACTGCACAATCTTCCCTTTGACCGGGTACTTCAGCTTCTGGTGGAGTGTTGAGGTTACGGTCCCAGCTTTGTGGGTCCATGGACGACCCAACAAACAAGAATAAGATGGCCGAATGTCCATCACATAGAACGTAGAGTTAAAAACCTGAGAACCAACCTTAATCGGAATATCAACTTCCCTGTGCACCATCCTCTTAGACCCATCAAAGGCCCTGACGATAATGTTGCTTGGTTTCAACTCTAACCCTTCACAGTCCAACCGGTCAAGAGCTTTCTTAGGCAAAACGTTCAACGAGGAACCAGTATCCACCAATACATGTGCAAGAGTATTTCCCCTGCATTCAATGGAGACATGCAGTGCATCGTTATGATTCCTCCCTTTAGCAGTTAAATCGGCGTCAGAGAAACCCAACCCATTATCAACAGTCATATTGGCCATGCAATCTTTAAACTGATCAACTGATGTCTCTTGTGGTACGTGTGCAGTCTTCAGAAATGTAATCAGAGCCTTTGCATGGGCCTCTGAGCATAGCAACAGTGACAGCATAGAGATTTTGGACGGGGTTTTCCCCAGCTGTTCAACTACATTATAGTCACTCTTTTTGATGATTTTCAGAATCTCTTCCATCTCTTGTTTAGAAGCTTCAACAGTAATCGTCTTTGGTGCCTTCGTCCGGGCAGGCTCATCAGTGGTCCCTTTGCCCCGAGTATTAGATGACTCGGTGACATGGGTAAGAATAGGAACTTGAACAGGAATAGTAGCAGGTACACTGGAAGGTGTGATAACAACAGGTTTTTAGGCAGTTGGTGGAGAGATATCAGGTGAGAAAATTCTTCTGTTGCGGGTGACTTTAGCAGGTCCAACAATATTGCTGACGTCAGTATCAGCATCCAACTTTTGTTTAACTCCATGAAAATAAACATCGGCCCCGTAATGCCAAGGGAAAGCTTTATCAGAGGTGTAGGGGATAGGCCCAGGAACAGTGATGATCAATGGTGCGATTCTTGGAACAAATGTAATTCTAACAGGCTTTCTCGAGGAAGCCTTGGAAGAATTATCGAAAATGGTGATGATGGCAACTTCTTCAGTAGGAACCAAAGGAACAATGGTCTTCTCAAACAGAATTTCTTTACTATCCATCAGGCGCTGGACACCTGATTTCAAAAGTGGGCAACCGGTTGGTAGGGCAGAACACACACGGCAACCTTCGTCACAGCCCAGAAATAAACCGGCTAGTAAAAGGTTCTTCTTCACAGTCATCAAAGGGGTAGCAATGTCATTCACAGAAACCACAAACGAGTCTTTATCTATAGCATTCAGTCCATGCTTGGCATAGGATCAGTCACAACAATAGGTCTTTCGAGCGTCTCGAACTCAATCTCCTTAGCATCAATTAAGTCTTGTATTTTGTTCTTCAAAGCCCAACAATCATCTGTATTATTCCTCGGGCTATCAGAGTGGAAAGCATAACGGGCATTAGGGTTGTACTTTGGTGATGTAGTGTTGGGATTCTTCGGGGCCTCCCTTGGCAACACTAGATTGGTCTTTAATAACTGCGGTTGAATCTGAGACAAAGTCATGCTGAGACGGGTGAATTGCCTTCGAGGTCTCTCTTCCTTTTGTTGATTGTTGTGCTGAGGAGCACCAGCGGGTCTTGAAATAACAACCGCATTAACAGCTTGGCGGTGTTCAGGTCTATTCTGGCTTTTTGAACTGTAAACAGCACTGGACTCCTTCTTAAAAGGCTTTTTCTCGGTGCTTGATGAAGCACCCTTCTGTATCTTACCAGCCTTAATACCAGCCTCAATCCTTTCCCCAGTCATAATTAGCTCTGTAAACCCTGACGAAGAGCTTCCAATCAGATGGTTGAAAAATGGACCAGACAGGGTCCCCAGAAACATATCCAGAAGCTCCCGATCAGCCAAGGGTGGTTGCACTCTTCCGGCGAGGTCCCTTCACTTCTAAGCATAATCTTTGAAACCTTCGCCCGTTCCCATAGACATACCCTGGAGTTGGGTACGCGTAGGAGCGAGGTCGGAATTGTATTGGTACTGCCTGTAGAAAGTAGTAGTCAAATCCTCCCAACTGCGGATACTGGCTCCGTCCAACTGGTAAAACCATTCAAGCTGAGTCCCTGAGAGACTGTCTTGAAAGAAGTGGATCCATAGGTTCTTATCAGCAGTGTACGGATGAATCTTCCTTACATACGACCAGAGGTGCAGCTTCGGACAAGAAATTCCGTCATACTTAACAAAGGCTAGTGCTTTGAATTTATGGGGAATCACCACCCCAGATGATAGACCCAGATCACCAAAGTCTAGACCAGGCACTTTCTGAACTTCCATCGCACTCAACCGGTCTTCCAGTTGCTTGTATCTATCCTCAGCCGGAGGATACTGGTCTTTGTCGAAGTCCGTCTCATTGTCTGAGACCACAGGGCTAGGAGCCCTCCTTTCTTCCTGACTATCTTTCCCTCCAGACGAGGTGGTCAAATCAACTTCATCCCGTAGCATGTTTCCAAACCTGTGACCTGTGTTAAACAGGACTGTCCTCTTCTTCTTCTTCTTTTTCTTCTCTTTCAGAATCAGGGTCTTCAGATCTTGCTGACCCTTAGCTATATTCATGAACAACTCTTGGAATTAGGCATTCTGGGCCTGTAGGGCCTTGATGGCTTGTTTAGTTGATGGTTCAGCAGACATGATGAGTGCTGGAATAAACAGCGAAGAAGATAAGAGACCTGTAATGGGTACCTGTTATGAAGTGCATGGGATGGAATGCGTATGATATGATTTCAAAGACAATCGAGAGGTTCAAATTCGTAAACAAGAAAAGAAACACACTTTTATTAGATAAACTTTGAAATTCAAATTGTTCACCAAATTTCCCTTAAGGCGTTACAAGAAAGGAAATACTGAAAAGTAAATAAAAACTGGAAAGGAAATCATCAAAGGACAATCAGTGCTCCCATGGTCGGTTCTTATCGGTGCGGACATAGTCATTGAGAATCCGCTCGTTCTCCAGCTGCCTAGTCAACTTCTGAATCTTCTGCTCTTGCTCGTTAAACCTTTCCCGGTAAGCATCCCGCTCTTCTCTCAGTTGCATCCAAGACCTCTTCAGTGCCCCAATGTTAGTGGGCATGTAAGGATGGAGGATGGTCGGAAGAACCCCCTCTTCATTAGCAACTTCAACAATGATAGGCAGGACGACTTCATATGGCATACCCAGCTTTTGGGAAAGGACACAGACACATCTGAGATATGGCTCCATCAAAAGGGAAGTCTTTCGACCCAGCTCATGTGGATCAGATCTGTGAACTCTATCCCAATCCCTTATGAACCTACGGCGATGCTCGTTGCTATCCCCTTGAAAATCAAAGATGATACTAGCATTAGCAGCTCATGAGGTCCTTCTCTTCTAGCACGCCCAAACTGACGTAAGGCCAAGCACGGATTATAAGAAATTCCTCCATGGGTTCCTATCAATGGAACATTGGGGTACTCCCCACAACGATCAATAATAGCCACCTCGTCCATACCCTTGATAGTTCAGATAATGTCATTATGAGAGAGAGACATAACCATATAAGCCTAGCCCATGCCTTCTTTGTTCTTCAGCACTGACTTGGGGTGGTGCGAAATAAACCACCTCGCCAATAATGGAGCACAGCACATCAAGGTTCCCCGTTTTCGGGCAGTACGGGCATAAAGCTGATGAAGAATGTCACCCAAGAGAGTGGGTACAGGATTACGAGAGATGAAGATTTTCACCGCATTCACATCAACAAAGGAATCAGGATTAAGAAACAATACCAAGTCGTATATCAGAAGATCTAGAATATCTTCGAATGCCTTGAAGTCTAGACTATCCCAGAAATAATTAGCCTTACCAACCAAGAACTTAGTCAGAAAGCCCTTTGCTCCACTTCTAGTCTCCCAATTAGCCATTACCTCATCCTTTGTCAAATGAAGGGCTGAAGCAATCTCTTCTGGCCTAAGGATCTTCTCCCAACCAATAAACGGGGTCTGCTCCAGAATAGAGATACCGAGCAGATCAGAGAACTCTTCTAAGGTGGGAACCAACTGGTAGCCCTGAAAAGTAAAGCAATGGTACAGCGGATCATAGAACTGGACCAAAACACTCATCATCTGCTCGTCCAATTTAAAGGTGACCAAACTGAGAAGATACCCATGTCTTCTGATGAAGGAGGTAGTATCAGGCATCTTTGCGACCAACTCTTTAAGCATAGTGGGAACCCGGACAAAGTTGATCCAGATGGTATTCCTACGCATGGGCATCATGACCTACAAAACAGAACAAAGATGAATCCCTCCTGTCTTTGAAATAGGTTAGTCCAATGCAAGATGTATGCAATGTTATGATGTCATGATGTCATGATAGAAGGCTCATCACAAGTATCCACAAATAGCAAACATGAAAAAGGCACACAAGTCACACAGAGAGCCCTTAGATTTCAGGCTGGCAAGGAGCTTATGTACTACCCTCTTTCAGTTCAGTTTGTTTAAACCTGTCCTAAAAACAGTAACCGAGTTCTAGAGAATCTCAATATCACTGACTACCCTCGATCGATCATAATTCCAATTTAGCAACGTTTTCTTGCGGCCAGAATCATCGCAAGAGTTTAGTCTCAATGAGTGTAGCATACTACTACTGTTCTATGGCCAAGTTGGTCAATTTAAAGGTTCTAAGGTCAGTTGGTGCTTAATAACCCCTTAGAAGACACATATTCTCCTTGTTCCAACACAAGAGATATCGATACAGACTAAAGTGCCACACCAATGTAGCTACTGCTTCAACCGTATCGGTCTACGCTGTACAGTTCCCTCACAGTTTATTGCTACTTACCTAAAGGGTATCCCCATATCCGGGTTAGGATCTATAGTAACTCTGATACAAGCCCACAAATATAAAGCATACAAAGCAAACAATTGAAAACACAATGATCTAATCCTAAGGTACACCCCACTTATTAAGTGTCCCCAGCAGAGTCGCCAGTTCTGTGATACGGTGGGAGAGACCTGACTTTTTTTTGGAATGCTGGTTCGCGTTTTACGTTTGTTTTTTCAAAATGTCGCGGTAAGCAAGAGTCGCCACCGTCTTTTATTTTATCCAACAAGGAAAGGAAAAAAGCACAGAAAAATTCCTTTTTCGAGATGTTTCTCGGGTCCGGGGGGATGATTATAGAAAGGGAAGGTGTTAGCACCCTTTCTATCAGTGGTTATCCACGGGCTCTTAGGTACTTGCTCAAAGTGTTTTCAAAATTTTCTTTTCTTTGTGTTTGTGGGTTTGAAAAGAGTTTTTGTTTGAAAGGGAGTGTAAGTGTGAAAATTTGTTTTGTTTTGAAAAGAGCAAGTACTTAAGAACCATCTACCTACTCGAAAAAGGATTCAATCAGTGCTAATGTCCTTTAGACAATGCTATCCCACTATGAATGAGTAGGTAGCACCATCGTCGGAGTTTAAGGGTCAATTCGATTAAGGGACGTGCGGTCACCAAAGCAATGTTAGGACGCCTTAGCGGTAACCCTAATGTCTTAGATCATTTTTCCAAGGCAACCGTTTCGAGGCAACTATGATCTTTGGACAAGAGGGCGACCTCTAAAACTTCCTATACTCAATGACCACGTTCGAAGGCAACCAAGTGGGGTGTACCCTAAGAGTGCGCATGTGCGAGTCTGTTGTTTTCAGTTTATTTTATCTTTGTACATGTTAGTGGTTATCTATGTTGATTTTAGGTTTAAACATTCGATCTTGTCATGCATTCCCTATTATCAAACATCTAACAGTTTATAAGTTGCGGAAATTAAATTGCGGAAATTAAACTAACTATTACAAGGCGTCGGGTATTTACATCGCCAAAAGCAACCCTTGAAATTAAAAGGCGGAAAATAAATAAAGCGGTAAAAATAGTCCTAATTAAGCTATTACATTCCGGAAAAAATACAATATTGAAATAAAATGGATCGCGTGCGGGAAATTAAATCGGGCGCAAGTTCTAGGGTTTTGACCCTTTAATTAAAGAAAAGATTATTTTTTTTGGTTACTTTTTGAATTAAGAAAGAAATTAAACTAAATTAAGCATTAAATTAATAAATTAACTAATTAATTAATAAAATGATATTTTTGGATTTTTTATATTTAAAGAAATAAAAATAAATTTGGTCAATGTTAATAAAAACCTAATCGTCTAAGTTAATTTTAATTGTTGCAAAATATATTAAAAGTTATTCCTAATTAAACTAAATTAATTAAATTAATATTATTAACAAAAATAAAATGCTGAAATTTAATTTTAATAAACAAAATATATTTTTTGGTTTTTAATTTTATGAAGAAAAAGATTTAATTGGTTAGTTAATATAAAAATAATAATAATAAATAATTAAAAGAAATAAATAATAAATAAATAAAAGAGAAAAGGTTGGGAGGTTATGGGCTTGAAAGGAGGGTGAGAATGGCAATTTTGTGGCCCATTTGAATTGGCCCCTTGTTGACTTTGCTGATTCCCTATGGCATTTTGACTTGAGAGTATGATGCACGCTCCATCTGGACCACCAGATCTGGCCTGGGGCCATCTGGCAGGTGATTGAATGAGGGAGTATGGTGTACTGCAACTCTTGAAACGCGTTGGAATACCTGAAGGAAAATAATACAAAGCATATGGGGACCTGGGATTCGAACCCAGGTCCTATTGGATTTTGAATGCTTGCCACTACCACTACACCACTATGCGTTAGTTGTTATTATATTGGACAATGAATATTATAAGGGAAATCACATTAATATGCCAGAAATAAACAAAAACGCGCCAAGTATTTGAATGGGCCAACCAAGGAGAGACGCGTCATCGTCTTCTTCCTTCAACCCTGTAAATTTACCTGCGGATTTATATCCGCAGCTAAATTCGTATGTTCATCCTAAAATCTATTCTAGGCCATGGAAATTCTTCCCAAGACCATGGTCATGCTCGTCTCTCTCCCCTGGTTACGTCCATGTCCATCAATGGCTCCAATTTTTCCTGTAAAAGAAATGCCCAAAAAACAAGCTACGAAACCCTAGGTTCGGTTATAGGGCTACAGTCTAGATAAATGCAATCAAACAATGCCAAAAGTCCAGAAATTTCATAAGCATCATGAATATGTCAACGATTTGCCAAAAAAATGCAAGAATATGGAGTTACGATTTTGAATACAGGGCGGTAAAACGTGAGGCTTACAGTGCGTTTGAGAGCGTGTGAGACCTTGCTTTTGATTGCAGGAGGTTCAGTGATTGTCCAGCAATGGAGTGGTGTTGAGATTTGCCCTTGAAAACGCCTCCAAAGATGATTTCAGTTTCACACTTTTTCACCTTTTTTCAAGTTTTGCTTTTGATGATTATGCAGCCTCTAGCCCTTGATCTCGTGTGCTTTGGCTTGTATAAGTAGTTTGCAATGCATTAGGTCAACAAATGTGGGCTGAATCCTTCCAAATCAATGCCTTGAGATTGGATTTGATCCTCCATTGAAAACTTGCCTATTTTGTCCAAAATCCAATCTTTTTGCACATGGAATGCTTGATACGAATTTGATCATGATATTGAGGATGATTAGGTCCTAAAAATAGAAAAAGATCTCATGTAATCAAGTTTTGTGATTTTATTTGATTTAAATTGATTTAAAATGGAATAATTCAATAAAAAATCCAATAAAATAGAAAAATGGATAAATGGACACAAGGCTGAATCTAGGACACGTGTGTAGTGTTACAAGATCAAATCAAGTGGAAAAGAATGGGCCCATTTGACAAAATTTGAAGTTTTAGGGATAGTTGACTTTTGGCAATTTTGCAAAAATTCCCAACTTCAACAATGCATAACTTCTTCAATTTTGAACTTTTTGAGGTGATCTTGGACTTTTTACAAATATTGAGATGTCCTATAACCAACCCTTTTGGTCTCATATGATTTTGATATTCCATGCTCAAGTTATAAGCTTTGGAAAAAAAGGTGTTTTTGTTGACTTTCAAAAATGACCTATAATGTCCAAATTTGTAACTTCTTGTGAGTGAATTTTATGATCTTGGGGTATGAAGATGGATTGTAGGAAATTGCATCCTATTCAAAATGAGATTTGGATGTGTCATTTCTCATAAAGTATGAGAAAGTTATGCTTGGTCAAAGTTGAGTTGACTTTTCCTGTAAAACCCTAATTTAGCAACTTTTGAGTCTTGATGAATTTTGAGCAATCCTTGATGAATCATGATAAACCCTTGATCAAATGATGAAATATCCTTCAAAATGAGAATGTTAACAAAAAATCTTGAAGTTTGACTGTATTTGGGGCACATTTGACTTTTGCCCTAGCACAGTCGATTTTTGGACCCCTTGAGCAATTGACTGGGCAAACTTCCTTTGCAAGGCTTGAAATCTGATATGGATGAACTTGAGAACATATTAGGACATTGGGGAGAACTTGAGGTCATTTGGATGCAAGGACCTTGATGCAACACAAAACCCTAATTTGAGATTGACTGCCTTAGGAGATAGCTTGACTGTCCAACTCTTGAGCAATCTTGAGCCACTTGGAGATTTTTCTTGCAATGTTTTAAGAAATATGAGAGGGGAAATTTTAGGGTACAACACTATCCTTCAGAACTTTCAAGTTCTGACTCATCTTCAGAAGCAGAATCTTCTGAATATTGTGACTCATATTCTGATTCTTCTTCAGACTCAGAATCACCTTTGGGTTCAAACTTGTCTTCAGCTTCAGAGTCATCTTCTAACTCTGACTCATCTTCAGAAACCTCAGATTTTGACTCATCTTCAGAATCTTCAACGTCATCTTCTGACTCATACTCAAACACTCCTTCAGAGTCATAATATTCAGAATCATCTTCTTCCTCTTCAGAATCAAAAAATGACAATCTCACAGGTTCCACATCAGATTCATAAGTCATTAATAGCACATGTTCATCATTTGAATCTCCTATGATTATTTTTGCTTCTTCTTTGTTTGACCAAGAGTCTTTAGCAAAGTGGCCAAACCTATTACAACAGTAACATTAAACCATTCTCTTGTCATACTTCTCTTTTCCCTTCTGATGTTTCTTCTCATCAGAATAGAATACTTATGACTTCTGAAACCTACCATGTTTTCTTCTCTTCTGGTCCTTCTTGACAAAATAAGCTTTTAGAGCCTGCTCAACTTCCCTCTCAGAAGTTCTTTAAGTCAGACGCAACTCTTGCGCCTCTAGAATGCTCTGCAGCTCTTCTATTCTCATGGTTTTTAGATCTTTAGAATGTTCAATTTCTACAATAATGTAACCAAATTGAGGAGTAAGCGGTCTCAATATCTTCTCAATGATTACTTGTTCAGAAAGGGTTTCTCCACAAGCCTTCATCTCATTAGTGATCAAAATCACTCTAGAGATGTACTCGGAAACCTTCTCGTTGTCATTCATGTTGAGATTCTCATATTGCTTTCGTAGGGACTTAAGCTTCACCTTCTTCACTGATGCGTCACCACCATAACATCTGACCATTATATCCCACGCGCCCTTTGACGTCGTCGGATCTGCAATCTTCTCAAACACGTTCACATCCACACACTGATGGATGTAGAACAATGTCTTCTGATCTTTCTTCCTCTTGTCTCTCTATTTGTTTCTCTACTCTTCTGTTGCGTTTTCTACAACTTGAACACAATATTCGGTAACAAACTCAAGAACATCTTGTGCGCCAAATAGCACACGCATATGAATCATCCAACGATTTCAGTTTTTGCCTTCAAACACTGGAAGCTTGGTACTCAGATTTTCGTTTTCGTTCATCTTCAACCTTGTACATAACACTCAGATCTCACAAACACAGTGTTTCTCAATCCCACAAAACCAAAAAATGTGATTCTGTTCAGATTTTGTTCAAAATTTAACACGAATTCAAGAACCAAAATCAATCACACAATACCTCACTATTTCACTCGTGTTTCCCGTGAATTCAACTAGAGCTCTAGATAACAATTTGTTGGTGCACAAGGTTAATAAATGAAGGAAAGATATGAGAGAATATATTTACTGCAATGACGGCTATAAAGCTTACAAAAGGAATGATACAGTGATTGTTACTACTAGTCTATTTATACTCAAAGTAAATTGTCATGTAGGCCCTAAAAGGTAAACTTAATGACTAAGTTAAAAGGTACAAACTAGGAAATACTAAACTTAACAGCTACGCTAACAAACTCAGAACCCATAACCCCAAAAATTAAACATACTTTTTGGCGTAACCTCATAAGCTTCTGCTTCTGGTTAATAATAACTTTTGGTTATTTCAAATTACTATTTCTAACTAAATAGTCTCAAAAACTTACCGCTTCTGACTAACAAACTCATAAACTTTATTGTTTCTGAATAACAACATCTTCAAAATATGAATTACTTCCAACAAGAAAAAAGAATTTCTCAGAAAGATGTCACTGAAGTAAATAAAAATCAGTTTTTAATTTTGCTTATCATTGAATTCAAGAAATAGTTCCATACTACGAGATAAAAATACAATAGAACTTTTAATTTGCTTATGCTTTGACCAATGAACTGCAGCACATTCATCCGGTTTGTAGTGCTTCATAAGTTCTAAAGATATTTCTCAAACCACTCAATTAACCATTAACCATTTGACACCGTCTATATCATGATTATCAATATCTTATGATGTATGTGACTCCTGTCTCAATTCGAAACTAAAATGACGTTTATCTATTTGCACATTCACTTCAAATTAATTCAAAGTTTACTGGAAACGATGTTTTACTTTTAAAACATTTTGTATTCGCTTTAATTGTGTTGTGATATTTTTGAGGTATAATTGATTATTGTGATATCATTGTTATGTTATGGTGTTAGTGATTATATTCAATTGTGTGTGTATATGTCTGGTTAGGGTTTGCCTACTTGCTTGGTGATTATTAGCATACTATTTGTATATAGCTTATTTTATTGATGTATATACAAGAGTCAGCTTAGATAAGCTTTGTCAGTTAGTTAGTATTTTATACCTTGCTGGCATCTGGTCATTGGTTGTATATATAGAGTTCACACTCTCTTATCTATAACAGTTTTTGATTCATTGAATAACAGAATAATTTGCTCTTTCTTTCATCTGGTTCAATAAGCATTTCTTGGACGTTCATGGCTTCTTCACCTTGCTGGTGTGTTCTCATGGCCATTATTGACATGGTATCAGAGCTTATATAGCTCTGGTAGCCATCGTTTCTTTCTTCTCCGTGATTCTCTTCTTTCATTTTTCTCTTTTCTCCTTTGAATCACATTTCTTCTCCTTCTTTTCATTCATGGCGAACCAGAGCTACGCCGACTATACCACCAATTCTGCGAATCCGTTTTATCTCCATCCGAACGAGAATCCTTCACTCGTTCTTGTTTCACCTCTTCTCACGGACAAAAATTATCATACTTGGGCGCGGTCAATGCAAATCGCTCTGATCTCCAAGAACAAGGAGAAGTTCATCGACGGTACTTTTCCTAAGCCACCAGTATCCGGTCCTCTGTACTCACCATGGATTCGATGTAATACGATGGTTCTTGCGTGGATTCAACGATCGATTTCAGAGCAAATTGCTAAATCAGTGTTATGGATCGATAATGCCTCTGGTGTGTGGAAGAACTTGCAGATTAGGTTTTCACAAGGCGATATTTTCCGCATTTCTGACATCCAAGAAGATCTCTACAAATTCAAACAAGGTACTCTTGACGTTTCAAACTATTTTACTCAATTGAAGGTTATGTGGGACGAATTAGAGAATTACAGACCTATTCCATCTTGTAGCTGTGATATTGCCTGTTCTTGTGGTACCATTGCATCCATTAGATTGTATAGGGAACATGATTATGTCATACGATTTCTGAAAGGTTTAACTGAAAAGTTTGCTCACTCTAAGTCTCAGATAATGATGATGCATCCCCTTCCTAGCATAGACAAAGCTTATTCCCTAGTTATTCAACAGGAGCGTGAAATTGACAGTTCAGTATCTAGTGTTATTCCATCCGTTGCTGCCAATGAGCAGGCTACAGCCTTGCAAACTCAAACTCATGAGGCTAATTTCACTGCTAAGCAAGGAGGTTTCCACAATTATCGTGGCAAACCTCAAGCCTCTCAAGGATCTAATACACCTAGGGGAACTAATAGGGTCTGTGTTCATTGTGGGAGAACAAATCATACCATTGAGACATGCTTTCTTAAGCATGGTTATCCACCAGGTTACAATAGTTATAAAGGAAAGAGTAAATCTCAGGGTGCTGCACACACAAATTCATCTGCTGCAAATGTGAGCAATGGCAACAATGGCACTGAATTTTCTTCTCAAGGCTCAACTACTTCTTCATTTGGATTTACTAAAGAGCAGTATGATAGCATTCTTGCTTTGCTTCAACATTCCAAACAACCATCCACTGTCAATTCTGTATCTACCTCTCCTTTAGCTATGCAATCCACTTCTTCCAATGTGAATGGTAAGCACTCTGATCTTTGGATCCTGGATACAGGGGCCACTGATCATTTCTCTTTTAATTTTGCTTCCTTCACTGATCATAAATACATTGTTCCCATACCTGTAAATCTTCCTAATGGATCTCAAATATTTGCTTCTATTTCTGGCACAGTATCTATCTCACCTTCCTTCATTCTGAAAAATGTTCTTTATGTCCCTAGCTTTCATGTTAACCTAATTTCTGTGGCTAAACTTGTTGAGCACAACCAATTCACTATCCAATTTACTCATAATTCTTGTACTATTGTGTAGAATCATTCCAAGGAAATGATTGGTATAGCTAAGCTACACAGGGGGCTCTATACTCTTGATTCTACAGATTTCAATTCATTTGTAAATAATTCTTCTGTTTCTCATAATTCTTCTTGTAATCTGTGGCATATGAGATTAGGCCACATCTCTAAGATAGGTTTACATAGTATTGCTAAGGCTTTTCCATTCATCACTTGTAATAATGACAATGTACCTTGTGATTCTTGCCAATTTGCTAAGCAAAAGAAGCTTCCTTTTCCACAAAGCATATCTAATTCTACTGTTCCTTTTAACATTTTACATGCTGATTTGTGGGGCCCTTTTTCTACTGTTTCTGCCTTAGGACATAAATATTTTTTGACACTTGTTGATGACTTTACCAGACATACATGGGTCATTTTTCTCAAAAGCAAAGATCAAACAAAATCTAGCCTCATTAACTTTGTAGCTTACATAGAAAATCAATTTCAGACCACTTTAAAATGCCTAAGATCAGATAATGGGACTGAATTTGTTGTTTTATCTGATTTTTTTCTTTCCAAGGGTATCCTTCATCAAAGAACATGTGTAGAGACCCCTCAACAGAATGGTGTGGTGGAAAGGAAACACCAACACATTCTGAATGTTGCTAGATCTATTTTCTTCCACTCCAATGTTCCTTTGAACATGTGGAATTTCTGTATCCAACATGCTGTCCATCTAATAAACAGGCTTCCCACCCCTCTTCTTAAGTTCAAATGTCCTTATGAAGTCTTATTAAAACAACCACCTTCCATGATGCATCTCAAAGTTTTTGGATGCCTCTCTTATGCTACCTCTCTTCAAGCTCATAGAACAAAATTTAACCCTAGGGCTAGAAAAGCTATTTTTCTTGGCTACAAAGAAGGAACAAAAGGTTATATCCTATATGATTTACCCAATCACAATTTCTTCATTTCAAGAAATGTGGTTTTCTATGAAAATGTTTTTCCCTACAAACTTGCTTCACCTGGCCATAGTCAATCTGAACCATCCAACCATATTCCCTCCTTTCCTATTTTAGATGATCCCTTACCTACATCCTTTCCTACTTCCCATCCTAGTACCACTGATATTTCTTTTTCCACTGACAGGTCCATATCTGATTTGATATCTCAACCTATAAATTCTGAGTATGCTACTCTTCATAACATTCAGCCTGTTAGTCCTCCCAGTACTAGCCCTATTTCCAATCAGTCTGTTTCCAGTGATGGGACCCCCCATACCAATTCTGACTCTATCCTTAATACCATTCCTTTACATTCCAGTCCTCCCAATTCTCATGGCCCTCCTGAGTCTCCTTCTTCTAATAGTCATTTTGAACATGAGTTGTCTTCCTCTAATAGTCATTCTGAGGTTCCTCCCTCTAATAACATCTCCACTAGACATTCATCTAGGCAGTCTAATCCTCCTCATTATTTGAAGGACTATCATTGCTATTCTACTCTCTCAAATAATACCTCTCATAATCTCTATCCTCTATCTTCTGTGTTGTCTTATGACAAGTGCTCTCCTTCCTATAAACACTTTTTTTGCAATGTCTAATCTAAGTCTGAACCCAAAACCTTTGCCCAAGCCATAAAATTGGAATGTTGGAAACAAGCTATGAATGCAGAATTACTTGCTCTTGAACAAAATCACACTTGGACTGTAGTTGACCTTCCACATGGGAAGACTCCTATTGGTTGTAGGTGGGTCTACAAGATTAAATATAAGGCAGATGGCACTATTGAGAGGTACAAGGCCAGGCTAGTGGCAAAGGGGTACACTCAGATGGAGGACATAGATTTTTTTGATACTTTTTCCCCTGTGGCTAAGATAACTACTGTGAGAGTTCTTTTGACTATTGCAGCAATTAAAGGTTGGCATGTTGAACAATTAGATGTCAACAATGCTTTTCTTCATGGTGATCTTCAAGAAGAGGTATACATGACTCCCCCCCTGGAATTTCTTCTTCTAATCCTTCTCAGGTTTGCAGATTACAAAAATCTCTTTATGGCCTAAAGCAACCTAGTAGGCAATGGTATTCTAAACTCTCCTCCTTTTTGCTGTCTTTGGGTTATGTCCAATCACAAGCAAATCACTCTTTATATGCTAAATCTGAAAACTCTCATTTCACTACTATCTTAGTTTATGTTGATGATATTGTTGTAGCTGGAAATTCTTTGATGGAAATACATAATGTCAAAGCTCTTCTTGACAAACATTTCAAAATCAAGGATCTAGGCAATCTGAGATATTTCCTTGGATTTGAAATAGCTAGATCAACAAAAGGAATTTTTATGAATCAAAGGAAATATACCCTTGAGCTTTTAGAAGATACAGGGTTTCTTGCTGCTAAACCATCAACCATTCCTATTGATCCTACTCTCAAACTTACCCCTGAAGATAGTGATCTCTTGGCTGATCCTACTGTGTACAGAAGGTTAATTGGTAGATTAATCTACTTGACCAACACTAGGCCTGACATCTCTTATGTTGTCCAGCATTTGAGTCAATTTGTTTCAAAGCCTTGTACATCTCACTACCAGGCTGCTCTTAAGATACTGAAGTTTTTGAAATCTTCCCCTGCTACAGGTATCTTGTTCTCAGCTTCAAGCTCTCTAACATTGTGTGCCTTTGCAGATTCTGATTGGGCAAGATGTCCCACTTCTAGAAAATCTGTTACTGGTTTCTGTGTGCTCTTAGGATCCTCACTCATCTGTTGGAAATCAAAGAAGCAGAATATTGTTTCTAGATCCTCTACTGAAGCTGAATATAGGACTCTTGCTTCCCTAACTTGTGAGTTACAATGGCTTCAGTTCTTGTTACAGGACCTCATGATATTTCTACCTCAACCAGCTTCTGTTTATTGTGATAGCAAGTCTGCCATATACCTTGCACACAATCCAGCATTCCATGAAAGAAGCAAGCACATAGAATTGGATTGTCATGTGGTTCGTGAGAAAATCAACTCCAAACTGATTCACCTTCTTCCTATCTCTACTAAAGACCAGCTAGCTGATGCTTTTACTAAACCTTTACATTATCCTCTCTTCTCCTCCATCATGTTCAAGTTGGGACTTTGTAGTCTCCACAGTCCAACTTGAGGGGGCGTATTAGCATACTATTTGTATATAGCTTATTTTATTGATGTATATACAAGAGTCAGCTTAGATAAGCTTTGTCAGTTAGTTAGTATTTTATACCTTGCTGGCATCTGGTCATTGGTTGTATATATAGAGTTCACACTCTCTTATCTGTAACAGTTTTTGATTCATTGAATAACAGAATAATTTGCTCTTTCTTTCATCTTGTTCAATAAGCATTTCTTGGATGTTCATGGCTTCTTCACCTTGCTGGTGTGTTCTCATGGCCATTATTGACAGTGATGAACTGATTATTCATGTTTGGTTGTGAGAATGAGTTTTACTTTTTGTTACTTTGTCTGGCTGTTTTGGGAGGAATTGTTGATTACTGTGATGGGAATGTGGTGTTGAGGCTTTTGTTGTTGATCTTAACACTCTTTTGAAGCACAAGAGTTCACCATTCTTTATTGTCAGTGGTTTATTTTTCTTCACTGTTACCTTGCATTTCTACCCTTGCAAGGTGAATATATTATATGTTTGTGTGTCTTTGTTATCAATAGTGTGTAAAATAGTTCCCAACTGTCAAATAACTTTAATATTCATTCAATAAGTGAGAATTATTTATTCTGATTTTGATATCAGCCTCAATGAGCTGAAAATGGGTTTTTGTTTAACATATTTTGCAGAAAATTATGAAACCAGTTTTTGTGGAGAACGTACATAGTGTGAAATCAAAAAGTGAAACTCTCCAAAATGAGGAGTGTAATCAACAAACAGTTTAATGACAACTTTACATCGATAGAAAAAGGATCCATAACACTAATAAGATATCTTTAATTTCCCATAGTGATTTTGTCAACTTAATTTTCATAAACATGATTGGAAAATGATAACTGATGTTTAATTTTTAGAACAAGATACTATGAATTCTACCAACAGTAAGGAAATAGGTTTATTTAGATGACTGATTCACGGAAGTTTTTTTCTATAACTGATTCATCTTCTTATACTTTTATATTTATTACTGCATATCTATTTTATAAGTTTTTGTAATTAATCATAATTTGTGTTTTAATAACACATAGGGATGTCAATGGGGCGGGGCGGGGCCGGAGGGACACTTCCCCATCTTTTTCCCCGCCATCAAATTCATTCCCCGTCCCCGTCCCCGATCTCCGTCACGGGGGAATTTCTATCCCCATCCCCGTTCCCCGCGGGGATCCCCATAGATCCTACATTTATTCATTAATATTTTATTTTTTTTAAAATGTTTATATTTTCTATAAAAATAAAAAGCACAAAGAATTCACATATTTATTATGTTATTAAAAAATTCTAATATTTACATTTCTCTCTCTTAATAAATACATGAATATTTATTTATTTATTTTTATAAATAAACATAAAGGAAATGACTAAAAAACCTAATCTAAAATATATATATTAAATTAACTATATTAAAATAATAGGCGGGGCGGGGTCCCCGCGGGGCGGGGGGTGTATTCCCCGTCCCCGTCCCCGAAATGCTCTCGGGGGAATTTTTCTCCCCATCCCCGCCCCCACGGGGGAAAATTCCCCATCTTTGGGGCCCCGAACGGGGCGTTCCCCGCGGGGATCCCAATTAACAGGTCCAAACTGACATCCCTAACACACGAGGTCAATAATCTAGATTTATTACAAATATCAACTCATTAATACTTTTTATTGTCATTTTCATTTTATACTTTTACTTTTAAATGGAATTATAAAATAGTGAAATTAGATTATGCAAAAGTTACCGTTCATAATCATGTAAGAGTTTGGAGGAATAAAAATTAATTATATATTTTGTAGTTTTAATCATTACATTTCAAGGTTGTTTATTGTTCTGTGTATATATGTTTTGAAGCTTTAAAATAAACTACTTTAAAATAAATATCTTTTTTAAATATTCTAAAATAAATATTTTTTTAATAAAATATATATTTTCGACGGGTCGAGACTATATATATATATATATATATATATATATATATATATATATATATATATATATATATATATATATATATATATATATATATATATATATATATATATATATATATATATTCTGGACTGGGCTGGCACTTGCCCCACCGTTAGGGAGCTCCAATCCAGCACCTTTATCAAAGGCCCAAAAGCATTCAGCCCAAACTGAGGACCGGTGGGTATTTCCCCACGTGTCCATTAGGAGAACGCGACTTACGTGTCCATATCATCATCACCCTGCCCTCCGAGAATAACAGGTTCAGCTCCTGTTTTCTCAGGGAAGTTGACCAGAGAGGAGGCTACGTGTTGGATTCCATACATATGTAAATCCTGGCAGCCTTCGTTGTTAGGCCTCATCGTGACCCATCACTGAAGATATTGGCTCATCGCTTGGGTCTATAAATACCCTCTCACTTGAGAGGGTCAGGTATTCATTCACTTACTCATACTCTCATACTTGCTTGCACTTGCTATGAACCTCACTTTGGCATCAGAGTGCCTTATGTAACACCCTATTTTCCTATCAGTAAATAATATAAAATCAGAGTAAATTAATTTCTAAAATACAACATCAAAATAGGATGTCACATACTTTGTAAATCACATATACTCAATAATTAGGATACGCAACACAAGTCACATGTTCATAAGTCTTAACTTTAGTGCATTTATTCGCAACAGAAAGAAACATCAACCACAAATCATTATTAATCCTCCAACAAGAGTCATAATTATCATCTTCTGAAAATCAGCATAGATATAAAATAAACTCAAACCACAGAGTTTACTCCAAACAAAACAAGACAATCACACACCCCTAAGTGTTACGTATCAGAGCAGAACCGACTCAATCTACACAACTGAAGAAACTCCTCATCTAAACGTCGATATCTTGATACTTCTAATCATCTGCACGTTACCCACATGGAGGTAACATTCAAACAGAAAGGGTGAGATATCATAACAATATAAGAGGAAGCATAATAATGAACAAGTAGAGATTTAAGTACACAATCAACACATAACATCCATCATAATATAATACATATTTTCATCAATATCCACCCATCAAATTATCAATCACAATGTGATACAAAAAGACTGACATTGACTCAATACATGTGGTACCAACAGGGTAAAATCCTCGTCGCAATAATGTCAATTTAGGACAATCAACTTCGCTCAACAATACAGGCCTTCGCTCGCCAATACAGGCCTTCGCTTATGAATGCATGAAACACTATCATGCAACAACATACTTCACATTTATAATTCTTACTCATCACAATTTCGCCAATTATAGGCCATCATCATCACCATTATCATGTATATCATATCACACAATCGAAACAATCATCGTACTTAACCACAACATAATTTATGGCATATAAATCAAAAACACACTCATAGATAGGTATCAATGTTGGTGAAATAATAAACTACTACATTATAAGTCATTCATAAGATAGGAATTTATTTTATCTTTTCAACAGTCCAAACGGCGCGTCAAACGGACACCCGAGGCAAAATTTATGAGTTTTAGAAGTTTTCCAAAAATGCTATCAGTAGTAGTGGTAATCGGTTACCCAGTTATGGTAACCGATTACCGCAAGACAGTAACCTTGTTTTTCCAAAATTCCTCGCGGTAACCGGTTACCACAACTGAGTAACCGGTTACTGTGTATTATAGTAACTCCTGTTTTCCAAAATTTTCTGTGGTAACCGGTTACCCAAGTCTGAAACCCTAAAAACTACAATTTTCCAGTTACGATTCTCCCATGTTTCAACACTCAAAATTCATAATCTTCTCATCAAAAATTATATTTTAATTATTCTAATTATTCACTAACATTTGTCTATTAATTATAACCAATTTATATCATCCAATTCCATCAAAAACACACCAAAATCACCAAAAATCCATCAATGAAAAAAACCTCAAAACAACCAAATAGGGAGAAATCAAATTCTACAATCATGAATACTAAATCCTACCATACCCCATCAGTAGAAACCCCTTTATAAAGTTATAATCCCCCCTTACCTTAGATTTTTGGTTGGTTCTTGATTCCTACGGTGAATCCTCTTGCCCTAACTTTCTAGTGCTCTTCTCCTCTTCTCACTTCTACGCTTCTCTTCTGTTTTTCACGTTCTGACTTATTCTCTCTAATATCACCTCTTATAATTCAATAATGATATAATTATCTCAATTAAATAATTATTTAATTATTATTATAAAATAATAATAATAGTAATCTATATTATTCCACACACCCCCATGATCCTACGCTTTTAGTCATACACCCCTATAATCTCAACTTCAATAATTTTAAGGTATCTAATCCTTAAAAAAGGCATCACATCCTATTATAAAATCCACTAATTCATAAGAATACAATGAATCATCTAATTATTTAATTAAAATAATTCTAATTAAACCGAGATGTTACAACTCTCTCCCATTTAGAACATTTTCGTTCTCGAAAATTATCTGATACTAACAACTCCGGATACGACTATCACGTCCTTCCTTCTAACTTCCACATCATGTTTTACATCATAACAAGTATCACTAATCAACATCTCACCTAGTCAACCACCATGATCCCACAAAACTCCTTGCTATCGGGTTATGAATGCATTGGTTTGTTTCACTCCTCGTCCCATCATCCTAGGATACATAATTTATCACTTCATTACACGGAAATACCGTCGTAAGCACATAAACTTAACCATAATATTGACAACGGTGACACACACACACACACACACACACACACACACACACACACACACACACACACACCAGTACTACAATGCTACGTCTCATCAATCGAACATGCAATTCAATATATTCTAATGATATTTCAGCAACACGAAAAGCAAAAACATACAACCCTCCACCTATCACTTCCATTTTGGAATATTTGTGGGTTTGCATCACTCCTCCAGGCATATAATGTTTAACCCTCGGCTCCTAATAAGTCATGCACGTATAAGAAAGTGTGCCACATCACGCTTCGGTTGCGCCACTCTGATTCATCTACTTTACAATCATTGTCCTCATTTTGATTTTCATCAACTATCAGATCTACAAGTTTCACACCGAGTTTCTAGATCTCTTTAATGTCCACCAGGAATTCATTATTCACTTTAGATATCCTCAACCTTCCACTCTACAATGTTAACTCGCATAAGAACTTAATTCACCGAACTACTCCATAATTTCCAACTCTTTCATAGCCACTTTTATATTAGGTTCACACAAAATAGTAAACAACTATCATATCGATAGAGCGTCAATTCACTTTACTCACTATCAATCTAGAAGGACAAGTCTATCTCACCCAATACGATCTCGTCTACTATCAACAAGAGATTAACAGTGATCAGTTCCTCAATTTGTTAATAGGTAGTCGACAACCATAATGGTGGCATAAATCATCATTACCCAACTATAATAGCGTCCTCCACCATGTGCTCAAGATTACCTGAGCATAATGTTCAACAATCTCCCTAGGCATTGAAACGTCTTCCTCAATTCCTTCCTTTTCAATCTCATCAATGAGACATAACACCCAAAAATTCATTTCATAGTCTCCCACACCCGCACAAAGTATAACACAATCGTTAAGCATTCACCAATAAAGGAACTGCTACTACCCCAAGAATAATCCAAATTGTTTCGCTCCTAATGAAGTCTTCATCCAAGTAAAGGACTTTAACAACATCAATAAATCCTTAGTCCTTCCTTAAAAACTCACAACCTCGAGGATCCCTATGTTTTCTACATTTGAATCTCATTCCAATTGCAATCTCAATGATACCATCCCCACATCCCGGTTGGTGATAGAAACTCCTAAATCCTCCTTAACACATGTTGATACTTTAACATCATAAACATGATTCTAATTCCTCGTGAATTTATTTTTCCTCTAGCATTATTCCTCTTAAAATCCATCGCCATTCAAATCATTCTTAATCGGCATAATTTGCATCTATAACATTATCTAATCCATTCACATCCTTACTAAGGTCAAACATCTCATCTCCTTAACTCATTCACTAACAACATATTTCACTTGACCTCATCTCAAGAAAACTACGATAATAACCAGTTAATACTGAAAAGCTCCTAGCCTCCCTAACCAATTCCAGAGCCTCTCAATATAGACATCTATTTACTTTGAATAGATTCCATATATATATCTTTATTCAAAATAGCAATGTTCAATAAATTTCACCTCTTCAATTCATGATCTACATCTTGACATCCTAACATATGTTTCCTTCCCTTTCGACATTTTAATTTGAGTCATGACATTCAACATTTCCTTTTTGACTCAGATTAAACCAAAGTTCCCTCAAGAAACACTGCAACAAACTGATTCAATTATTCAAAATAACTTCACTAATTTCTAAAAGTTGTCCTCTAACTACCCTCACTCTTCATCTGTATTTGAAGATGATCCGACCCCAATTTAATTATACTAAGAACATGCTCGCCTACCAGGTTGTCCATCCAGTCGTCAATCATCTAAAGTAGATATGTAACCTCATCCATTATTTTAATCAGTTATCAGTAATCCATATACAGTTTCATACTACTTTCTTTTAACTTAAATAATGACATCAAAGCTCCCGAAATGATACATTCGGTTTCACAAATCTATTTCTCCATACATATTCTAATAACTTATCCAATTCTCCCAACTTTGAACAGACATCCTATATGGTGCCATAGAAACAAGTCTGGTACCAAGCACAAGATCAACATCAAATTTCACATCTCATCCAACATCATTAAGTGACAAATAAATTACTTCCAGGTGGTGGAACCATTTTTTTTTTATAAAAATCATCAAGTTAGCTTTCTAGCGCTTCAAACGGAACTCGAATCGGACGTTCGGAACTCAAGTTATGAATTTTTGAAGTTTTTACTGATTTTTATCCCAGGGTACTCGGGTACCCATATATGGTAACCGGGTACCGACTGAACAAAAGCGGTTTTTTGTCATTTTATGTGTACAAAATCCATTCCAACATATATCTGAAACCCCATTCTTCTCATAACTCGAGATTCACATTACTTTCTTCAAAAATCCAGTTTTCAAAAACACCAAAACTCCAATTCTTTCCACAAAACTACCCAAAACGACATTCTTCTTATAACTCAAAAGATATATTACGTTGCCAAAAGAATTAACAACACCCGAAAATTACTTACCTGACTCCAACCACAACATTTACAGTACATCATCATTATATCACCATTCAAAACATAAACATCATACACAATGGTAACTCAACACTGACAACTTTCACGATCGACTGACATTTGCTAAAACGTCACAATCACCTGAGATTCATCTTCCAAGAGCTATCCTATTTGCTTGGCTAATTTCCTCAAGGGATCATCAAGAATTACACGCTTCTTGTATATCACTAGTCATCACATTACTCTATATCCTATGAGAAGCAACCTTTAATAATTCTCTTTTTCCTTCGGAGGCGACTCTACTTGACCAATAAACAAGAACCTTGAATTTGTACAACCTTCAGGCATGAAAATCTGCATCGACTCGCCAAAACACTTTGTAATCACTTGGTTTAATTCCATATAGTTCACCCCAAGGCTAACATCAAGTTAATCCAGCATTTCTCTCTAATGATAAGTCACAATTATCCCCGGGAGAACATCAAGACTCACCTACAATGGGCACATCACTAACCATAACATCGCCCTCCACTTCTAGAGATACGAACAACACGAGTACCTGATCATTCCCCCTTAAGAACCATCCTATTGACCGTTAGACTTAAATCCTGAATCCTTAATTCCTCTGAATTTGGGAAACAACTCGACTTCGTCAATCTTTGCACATACGATTCACGACACACTGAACTATCTCAAAGAAGCATGAGCTTCTCCCCCACTTGTTCCAATCCCACTCCTGGAAACAAGTGATTAGAACAACAAGAAAGTACCAACAATGTTTCACATATATGGTGCATACTAAGGAACAAAATAACGGCATTATTCCCCTGTCACACTACAGACTCAACAACTTGGCTAGATGGACCGACCTGCTCTGATACCAATTGTGACACCCTATTTTCCCGTCGGGAAATTATATAAAATCAGAGTAAATTAATTTCTAAAATACAACATCAAAATAGAATATCACATACTTTATAAATCACACATACTCAATAGTCAGGATACGCAACACAAGTAACATGTTTATAAGTCTTAACTTTAGTGCATTTATTCGCAACAGAAAGAAACATCAACTCCAACAAGAGTCATACTTATCATCTTCCGAAAATCAGCATAGTTATAAAATAAACTCAAACCAGAGTTATAAAAAGTTTACTCCAAAAAAAAAGATAATTGAACACCCTAAGTGTTACGTATCAGAGCAGAACCAGATCAATCTACACAACCGAAGCAACTCCTCAGTTATACGTCGATCTCTGGCTACAGGTCTTCGCTCACCAATACAGGCCTTCGCTTATGAATGCATGAGACACTATCATGCAACAACATACTTCGAATTTATGATTATTACTCATCACAATTTCTCTAATTACAGGCCATAGTCATCACCATTATCATGTATATCATGTCACATAATCGAAACAATCATCGTACTTAACCACAACATAAATCATGGCATATAAATCAAAAACATACTCACAGATAGGTATCAATGTTGGTGAAATAATCAACTATTGCATTATAAGTTATTTTCATAAGATAGGAATTTATTTTATCTTTCTAACGGTCTAAACGATGCGTCAAACGGACACCCGAGGCAAAATTTATGAGTTTTAGAAGTTTTCCAAAAATGTTGTCAATAGCAATGGTAACAGGTTACCGCAAGACAGTAACCTTGTTTTTCTAAAATTCCTCGCGGTAACCGATTACCACAACTGGGTAACTAGTTATTTCGTATTACAGTAACTCATGTTTTCCAAAAAAATTTGTGGTAACCGATTACCATAACTGGGTAACCGGTTACCCAAGTCTGACAGCCCCAAAAACTATAATTTTTCAGTTACGATCCTCCCATGTTTCAACACCCAAAATTCATAATCTTTTCATTAAAACTTATCTTTTAAGCATGCTAATTACTCACCAACATTTTTCTATCAATCATAACCAATTCATATCATCCAATTCCATAAAAAACACACCAAAATCACCAAAAATCCATCAATGGGAAAAACCCCAAAACAACAAAATAAGGAGAAATCAAAATATACAATCATGTAACATAAATCCTACCGTATCCCATCATTAAGCAACCCTTTATATAGTTAGAATCCCCCCTTACCTTATATTTTTGGTTGATTCTTGATTCCTACGGTGAATCCTCTTGCCGTAGCTTCCTAGTGCTCTTCTCATATTCTCACTTCTACACTTCTCTTCTGTTTTTTACGTTTTGACTTATTCTCTCTAATCTCACCTCTTATTATCCAATAATGATATAACTATCCCAATTAAAAAATTATTTAATTATTATTATAAAATAATAATAATAATAATCCTAATAATATAATAATAATAATAATAATAATAATAATAATAATAATAATCTATATCATTCCATACACCCCCATGATCCTACACTTTTAGTCAAACACCCATATAATCTCAACTTCAACAATTTCAAGGTATCTAATCCTTAACATAAGCATCACATCCTATTATAAAATCCACTAATTCATAAGAATACACCGTATCCTTTAATTATTTAACTAAAAATAATTCTAATTAAATTGGGAGTGTTACATGTTGCAGGTACCCCCCCCCCCCCCCCCAACTTCACATTCAACTGTCGCTCGACTTGAAACCTGTAGGCTTTGACAATCCCTTCTGATCAGGTATGATCAGTGGCACCGTCTACGAGAAACCAGCTTCCCCGTCTCCATCTCAAGACCAAAGAAACTCTTCGTCTAACTGTAAGATTGTCATGTCCGACCAAGTTATGGCTAATAACTAAAACACCCATCTCCCAGACCCCAAAAACAACAATGTTGGCGACAACAACGTTGGAAACAACAATGACATGGTCGGTCCCGAGAAAAACTACAGAGACGGACTGACTGCCTCTTCATCAACCCGCTCGCAGCCGCGTGAGGACGACTATCATCCTCCATAGAACTATGAACCAAACACATACAAGGAAGTCCCCGTCCCTGCAGGTGTTGATTCCACGACCAGAGCTCTATTCACGACAATCAACCAGACCAACTACATGATATTCTCACAGGGTGAGCGACTAAGGATGCTCGAACAAACTCGTCGGGACCCTAGAAGACACAAGAGGTCTGACACTCCTCCTCCTCGATGGAATGATGACCTTCCCCAATCTCCCTCACAGAGATACGGATAGGATGGCTCGCAAAGGCCTTCTCCCTGACGAACTGGGAGAGACCCTGCGTTGGAGAGGAGCCATCCCAAAGTTGTGATTAGGCGCGGTAACAGCCCCCCCCCCCCCCCCCCCGCACAGGGAGCGAATATCCTCTGAACACAACAAAAACAGAGGAAATGGAGAAAGACAATCTCGGCCAAGGGATCCTCCCTGGGGCCAAGGCCGTCACAACGACCACCGCTACAACTGGTCCCCCTCCTGCACTCCAGACAGAAGTGACAAAGACGACCCCTACGGTCCATTGTCCCAAGAAATCATGGAGGCTCCCATTCCTAGGGGAATGGAGAAACCTCCCTGTTGTACCCCAAATTTTGCCCTCCCACAAGAAATCACAGCTTCGGGCTTTTCCTGATTTTTCAAATTGGCGTAAGAATCAGTCAAACAGACTTTTTCTTATCAATCTATACAAAATTAGGGTTTTCATGGATTCTGGAACAGTTCAAGCAGATTGCTAGGGTTTTTTTTGAGTTTGGCTCAGGTTTTGATCAGGCGAACGCTTCTTTGGCGTTTAATCAAGAACTAGGGTTTGTGCGTGCATTCTCAGAAAGAATTATTTCTATTAGTTCTTTTCAATTTATCCTGGATATGAGCTGAGGCATTTGAATTGAAAGGTTGCATTAATCAGTGAAAAAAGGACATGTGGACGTTTGTTGTTTAGCTGTGCAATGCTATGATTATTCGGAACTCCGGACGTTTATTGATCATTTATTATTCTGAGTTAAAATAGTTGGGATTTATTTCCAGTTATTATAATTTTAAGAATTATAAATAATTAAATAAACAGTTGAAGAAGAAAAATAATTAACTGATCAAAGGAAGATTTTTTATTCATCTTCAATTATTTGTTACAATTATTATTTGAACACTGTAAAATTATTTACAGATGTTTACATTGATACTGTTACAATAATTAAAAATAAATTGAAACTATCCCAAAATTTCCTAAGTCTTCATCTTCTATCCGATGCTCCCTTGTTGCTCAATTATTTTACCTGCAAAAGAAAAGAAAAGAAGTCAAAAGCAGATAAAATAAAAGAGCAGACAGTTAATTCAAAAATCATCATTAAAAGTGACTGGCCAGAATCAGTTGTTCCCCTCTCTGCAAATCACGAGATTACTCTCAGTTCACAAAGAAGGATAGAAATATGCTTGCAAAAAAGTATGAAATGCACAAAGTTACAATTGCACAAATTCAAATATCAAGTAGGCTGCATAAATTATCAAACTGAAAAGCAAAGCTACAAAGTTCAAACTGATGCACAAGTCCAAACTAAACAGCATAACCAAACTAAGCCAAAGATGTCAACCAACTGTCCAAAGATATCAAAAGGTATAAGGCTGTCAAAAAGATAGCACAAAGTACACAAGATATGCAGGAATCTCGAAAGTACACAGAGGAAAGAGACAAATACAAGCATATTCAAATCATCACTTTCCAAGGCCTGTCACTTTTTCAGAAAAAGACAAATCTAAGCAATATTTTATGCTTTTAATCTGTAAAGAGAGAGAGGAAAAGAGAGGGAAAAAAGGCTTACAGCAGGTTTGAGGCTTAAGGACAAGAGATATAAAACAAACAGTCCATATCAGAAAATAGGGGGGCAGAACATAACAAAAGAGAACACAACCAAAAACAAGCTCACAAACTGTCCCAACACAAACCAGAATCCTGTATTGAAGCCTTGCATCCTAAAACACAAACTAACAGCATAAGCTTAAACCTGCTTCAAACCCAACCTGTCAAGACCATAAGCCTTCAAACCAGAAGCATAACCAGCCTTCACCTACATAGACAAAAGCCTACACCAGAAGCTCAAGCCAAGCCTGTAGCCTGACTTCAAACAACAAAGCTTCAATCATCCTGTCAAACATACAAACAACAAAGCATGTCCATGCTTAAACCTGCATAAGCCTTTGTCCTAAACCTGCATCAAGCCTCAAAGCCATACAAGCCTAAAGCCTGCTTGAAACCATAAACAAACCTGTGCAAGCCACCAACAACAAGCCTCAAATCCATACGAGCCTAACAGCCTCCAAACATCCACCTGCATAAGCCTTTATCCAAATATATCTAACCAAGCCACAAAGCCCTCAGAATGATTCATCATAGGGCCACTCACAAGTTGTTCAAAGCTTAAGCTCCAAACAAGCTTACAATCATCAAAGAGCACCAAAAAGAGAGGCAAGCATACAAGCATACAAGCATAAAGAAACAGGCAAGCAAGTAGAAGAGGAAAAAAAGTGTCAAAGCAAAGGTTTTCAGGAAATCATCATCAAACCATATAAAAAACAGATACGAATACCCGGTTTTCCAGAGCAAGCTAGCATCACGCGTCCCCTCCGTCTCCGGCTACCCTAGGCGCCTCCAGCTCTCTCCTCCATTTCCAAAAGGCCAGCAAAGGTTAATTTCTTCTCCTTTTCTTTTCCTTTTTTAACACCTCACAGGAAATAACAATAATCAAAAATCAGAACATATAAAAATCAAAGCATGCACGAATTGGAAACCCTAAGATATAAACCATGAGTTCATTACCTTTGTAAACATCGCCCAGACATGACCATGGGGAAAGGAGAGAGGATGGCGCCTGGCAACGGGGACGGAGATTTCACCCAGAGACCTTGCTCGGGAGAGATGAAGAAGACGAAAGAAGCGATGAAGGAACGGCGCCGCACCTCTATAACTTGCCTAACCCTAATCCAAAATGAAACGAAACTGTGAGAACCCTAGAAAAAACAAATGTGTCAAACGTTGGGCCTTGCCCTTTCTAAACCCCTAAGCCCAGTGGATCAGGCGCCTCACACCCCCCTGTTTTTTTATTCTCATTCAATTTCTATTTGGGCCAGAATAAAACACTAAGCCCATTCCCTTTTTTGTTTTAAACTAACATCTTTTTTTACTTATCATCTTATTTTTTTTATAATTTAAACTAATATATGCCATTTTTGTTTATAAATAAAATGATACACTAAACTCTTTTTTTATTACCTTTTTATTAGTATAATTAAAAATACATAATATTTTATTTATAAGATATCAATAAATACATAAGAAAATAGACTTTCCTTTATTTCTCTTTTTTTGATTAAACATTTGTTTATATATAAATACATAAACTTTAATTTTTCTTAAACTTAAAACATTTTCTTTTCTTTTATTAAAATCTTTTGTTTATACATAATCAACAAAATACAAAAAGAATAAATAACAATACTTAATACTTATTTAATAATACATTAAGTTAAACATTTTTACCACTTGTAAATAATCATACACTTATATAAATACATTGATACATTTTACATTGCGATTGATTCGATTTGGTTGTAAATATTTGGACACTACTCTCCTAATAAGTCTCATCCCCATTTGTAAATATTTGTACCCCCACTCCCGGATACTTATTTGTAATAGCGTAGACTTTAAATTCCCGCAATTTATCGCTTTCAAATATACCATGTCTAGACCTAGGGTTTGTATGTAAATAAAATCAAACGCTAGATAACCTAACACAAAGATAAATGCATGATAATCAATACACCATTCACACTTGCACCCCTAGGGTAATCCCACTTGTTGCCTTCCAAAATGGGCCATGCTTGCACGTTAAGTAACTTTGGCAAAATAAAACAATTCAAATGATCATAGTCCCTCGACGACGCTTTCGAAAGTTGCCTACAAAATGATCATAGTCCCTTCAAGCAAAATTGCCAAAGACACTTGGCACCATTGCATTCATGGTCCATACGATGACCCGCGCCTGTCCCGTTAACATCCTAACACAAGATTTTCCACCAAATACAATGGTGGAACAAAACTGTTAAAAAGGGTTAAAACATGAGAAAAACCTTTGAGTAAATTTAGGGGTAGACAACTCTTAGTTACTTGATCAAACTTGCAAAACACACTTGCCTACTTTTCAAAACCCACTTCACAAACACAATTTCCAAACAACTTCCAAAAACATTTGAAACATCTTTTCGAAAAGATACACACCTTTGTAAAACATTCGAGTAAAGAATTGTTACAACGGTTGCCTAGACAAGGCGTCTTTTTCAAAACATTTTCAAAAACACACACACACACCACCATTTCAAGCAACTGAAAATCAAGGCAAGTGATCTAAAACAAGTAACAAAGAGCCCATGGATAACCATGGATGAAAAGGGTGCTAATACCTTCCCTTTTCATAATCTACCCCCCAAACCCACGAAACATCTCAAAAGGTTTTTCCTGTGCTTTTTAACCTTTCCTTTAGGATAAAATAAAAAGTCGGTGGCGACTCTTGCTAAACCGAACAAGTGCGAAAACAAACGTAAAACTCAAGTCAGTTCTCCCACCGTATCACAGAACTGGCGACTCTGCTGGGGAAATTTAATAAGTGATGTGTACCTTAGGATTAGACCACTCTTGTTTTCAATTGCTTGCTTTGTTTGCTTTTATATTTGTAGGCTTTACATCAGAGTTTCATAGATCCTAACCCGGATCTGGGGAATACCCTTTAGGTAGCATAAGCTGTGAGGGACCTGTCCGGTGTAGACCTACACGGGTGAAGCAGTGGCTACGTTGGTGTGACACCTTGATCTGTACCGATATCCCTTGTGTTGCAACGAGGAGAATATGGGTCTTCTGAGGAGTCATTAATCACCAACCGACCTTAGAACCCTAAATTGACCCAACTTGGCCATAGAACGGTAGCAGTATGCTACACTCATTGAGGCTAAACTCTCGCGATGGTTCTGGCTGCAAGAAAAGATTGCGATGCTGGAGTTATGACCGATTGAGGGTAGTCAGTGATATTGAGATCCTCTAGAACCCGGTTACTTTTGATAGGACAGGTCTTAACCAACGAAACTGAAAGAGGGTAATACAAATCCCATGCAAGCCTAAACCTAAGGACTTGTTTTCTTTGTGTGAATATGATTACCTGTATATACACTTACTTGCTTTTGCATACATGTACATAACATCATGACATCATACCATAGCATTTTCAATAACCATTTCAAGGATCTCGAGGGTTCTTTTGATGCAGGGTTACGTTGAACCAGACATCTACCAAAGGGCAAGAGGTTTCTCCTCTAAACAAATGCCATCAAAGATCAAGTGCAACGACTTGAATCAGGGGCTATGACCCACTTGACATGGTGAGCTTGATTCTCGTGGAAAGACATCCACCGGTGCAAAGTTCTCCAATCAAAGATCAAGTGCAACAACTTGAATCAGGGGCTATGACCCACTTGACATGGTGAGCTTGATTCTCGTGGAAAGACATCCACATGTGCAAAGTTCTCTAGTCAAAGATCGAAGTTTAACCTCTAACGCTCTCTTGTGTTTACCCCAAGAGATCCTTGAAAACATTGCATACATATATCATACATATCATTGCATAACAGGTTTCTCCCATGCAGGTTTTCTTATCTTCTTACTGTTTATTTCAGTAAGATGGATATGAAACAAACGGTGAAAGATCTCCAAGCTCAAAACGCTCAATTCCAACAAATGCTTCTGGCTATGGGGAAAGGGTAAGAGGATCTGACAGCTCTCCTCCTCAAAGACAAGAAGAAGAAGTCCAAGAAGGTTGCAGGCATCCTGAACTTGAGAAGAAGACCTAAGACCCTGGACCTTGTAACTTCATCCAACATAGGGGATAGTCTTGAAGAAGACCACAATCTGGAGATTCATGAAGCTGACTACTCCAAAGAACAATATCCTCCCGCTGATGACAAGTACAAACAGTTGGAGGATCGCCTTAATGCCATGGAGGTCCAACAAATACCTGGCTTGGATTTAGGAGACTTGGGTTTAGTTCCTGGATTGGTCATCCCGCCGAAGTTCAAGGTCCCCACCTTTGCCATGTACGATGGAGTCTCTTGCCCTAAGATGCATCTAAAGTCTTATGTCCGCAAGATTCAACCATACACAGTTGATCCAAAGCTTTGGATCTATTTCTTCCAAGAAAGCATGGTAGGGGCTCAACTCGAGTGGTTCTATCAATTGGAGAGTTCTCGCATCCACACATGGAAGGACTTAGCTTTTGCTTTCTATGAGCAGTATCAGTACAATGCTGATCTTGCACCAACTCGTGTACAATTGCAGAGCATGACCATGGGTTCTGACGAGAGCTTCAAAGGATATGCCCAAAAGTGGAGAGATCTGGCTGGTAGGGTGCAACCCCCTTTAACTGACAGAGAGCTGATTGACATCTTCATGGGAACTTTGACGGGGCCTTTCTTTAATCACTTAATTGGAAGCTCCTCAGCCGGGTTCACCGAGCTAATACTGACCGGCGAGAGGGTCGAAGCTGGCATCAAAAGTGGAAAGATCCAAGTAACTACATCCTCGGATACTCAGATAATTCCCTACAATGGGAGGAAAGAGTCCAATGCTGTGAACAGTCAGAAGAATCGTCGTGACCAACATGCAGGGGCAGTCCTGATCTCTGGTTCTACGTCACGCCGACAACAGCCAAAGGGAAATCAACAAAGGACAGACGAGCCTAAGAGGCAGTTCACCAACATCAACATGCCGCTGTCTCAAGCACTGCAACACTTGTTAAAGATGAATCTGATTGCATTGATAGGGCCTCATCCAAACCCCAAGACTTCATCTCCTAACTACAATCCTAACGCAATATGTGCTTATCATTCCGACAGTCCCGGACATGATACTGACGACTGTTGGGCATTGAAGTACAAGATTCAGAATTTGATTGATGCCAAGGAGATTGAGTTTGGTCCTCCAGAGACCCCAGCATGATCACTGATCCAATGCCAAATCATTGAGATTGTTTTTCTTTCATTTTAATTTTCAAAGTTGTAATATCTTTTGTTATTCAGACTATTATCTATTAATGTCAAACTTTGTTTCATTAATGCATTGCATATGTTTGTCTTGAATTCATCCATTCGTTTTCACTACTCTTATGCTTTCTTTATGATATTTAACTCTTGATAAAAAGCTGCAAGCCTTTAGAGGGAGGATGACGAAACAATACCATAATCTCATACAGTATGCTTTTGAACAGACCTTGCTGATGATGTACAGGCATTTCTTTCAATTCCCAAACACTGGAGTTATAAGGAAGATAATCCCTAGTCAACCCCTTCGAGCCAAAGAAGTATGAGTTTTCTGTTCTAAACAAATCAAAACCTTTGATATAAACCTGGGGCAGGGTAGTCTCTCAGTTAATTCAAAAGGGTGCGCATTGAAGTCGCAAACTCTCAGTTCGTAATACGAAGAACGACGTCAAAGAAAAGCATTCCTTTGGAATCAAAAGACATTTATGGTTCCTTATCTCATAGGCAGTCATTACCTCTCAAAAGAGAAAAGCCCACTAAGCCAAAACCTATAAAGGAGGCTTAAGAAAGCTGGGGCATCCCGCTGACTGTAAGCCCGAAAACAGGAACAGTCAGGCAAAAGTTAGGGATAACAAATCAAAAGAACGAGGTCATTACAAATCCTCAACAACATGAAAAATGTTGCAAAAGAAAAAGGAGATGATGACTGCCTCCCAAATTCAATTGGTGAACCATCACCCAAAAGTCGTTCCAAACTCGAACAGAGTGCGACGTACAATTAACTGAGCTTAGGATTGAAGAACATCACGAAGAGCGGGTGGGTACAAGTATACTTTGAGCCTTTATCCTTTGTTTCTTAAACCGTGAACCAGGCCACGTTACAACCCTTCAAAATTCCTAATTGAAGCATGGGTTAGTTCGAAAGCATACTGTTACAAAAGGTATCCTGACTCCTGTAAGGCTTTGCTCTAAAATCTTGTGTTGATTTGTCTTATAAAAAAGTTTTCTGCTAAAAAATGCATTTTTCAAAACTTTGAGACAGACATAAACTTTGCATTACTTGAATATCACTGTTTGCATTTGGCTATTTGTTTGACAGCGGAGAAATTCACACAATGAATGTTCGGAGGAACGAAAACTCTCTCAGTGAGCAAAGTCACTTCAAGAAGGATGACACTTCCAACGACAAGTCTCCTATCAACAAGGGGCATGACATGTCACCATCCAGTTAACCTGGGGCAGCCCAGTCAAGGTTTCAACAGATCTTTCAAAGTTCAGTTAACCTGGGGCAGTCCAGTCAAGATTTCAAGAAATCTCTCAATTTGCAGAGTAACCTGAAAAGTCTCCTTCATCATCACTTGGGGCATTCGAATGTCAAAAGTGTTCAACAATTCCTTCATCACCTGTTGGAAGATGTAGTTTTACACGGACTCATCATGAAGCAACCCTACATCAGTTCCTTCTCAAATCAAAGATGTAGTTTTACACGGACTCATCATGAAGCAACCCTACACCGGTTCCTTCTCAAATCAAAGATGTAGTTTTACACTGACTCATCATGAAGCAACCCTACACCGGTTCCTTCTCAAATCCAAGATGTAGTTTTACACGGACTCATCATGAAGCAACCCTACATCGGTTCCTTCTCAAATTCAGATGCGGTTTTACACGGACTCATCATCAGGAAACCCTACACCGGTTCCTTCTCAAATCAAAGATGTAGTTTTACACCGACTCATCATGAAGCAACCCTACACCGGTTCCTTCTCAAACCAGATGCAGTTTTACACGGACTCATCATCAGGAAACCCTACACCGGTTCCTTTTCAAACCCAGATGCAGTTTTACACAGACTCATCATCAGGAAACCCTACACCGGTTCCTTCTCAAATTCAGATGCGGTTTTACACGGACTCATCATGAAGCAACCCTACACTGGTTCCTTCTCAAATCCAAGATGTAGTTTTACACTGACTCATCATGAAGCAACCCTACACCGGTTCCTTCTCAAATCCAAGATGCAGTTTTACACTGACTCATCATGAAGCAAACCTACACAGGTTCCTTCTCAAAATCCAAGATGCAGTTTTACACGGACTCATCATGAAGCAACCCTACACCGGTTCCTTCTCAAAATCCAAGATGCAGTTTTACACGGACTCATCATAAAGCAACCCTACACCGGTTCCTTCTCAAAACCAGATGTAGTTTTACACGGACTCATCATGAAGCAACCCTACACCGGTTCCTTCTCAAATCAAAGATGCAGTTTTACACGGACTCATCATGAAGCAACCCTATACAGGTTCCTTCTCAAAAACCAGATGCAGTTTTACACGGACTCATCATCAGGAAACCCTACACCGGTTCCTTCTCAACTCCAAATGCAGTTTTACACGGACTCATCATCAGGAAACCCTACACCGATTCCTTCTCAAATCCAAGATGCAGTTTTACACGGACTCATCATGAAGCAACCCTACACCGGTTCCTTCTCAAATCCAAGATGTAGTTTTACACGGACTCATCATGAAGCAACCCTACACCGGTTCCTTCTCAAATCCAAGATGTAGTTTTACACGGACTCATCATGAAGCAACCCTACACCGGTTCCTTCTCAAATCCAAGATGTAGTTTTACACGGACTCATCATGAAGCAACCCTACATTGGTTCCTTCTCAAATCCAAGATGCAGTTTTACACGGACTCATCATGAAGCAACCCTACACAGGTTCCTTCTCAAAATCCAAGATGCAGTTTTACACGGACTCATCATGAAGCAACCCTACACCGGTTCCTTCTCAAAATCCAAGATGCATTTTTACACGGACTCATCATGAAGCAACCCTACACCGGTTCCTTCTCAAAACCAGATGTAGTTTTACACGGACTCATCATGAAGCAACCCTACACCGGTTCCTTCTCAAATAAAAGATGCAGTTTTACACGGACTCATCATGAAGCAACCTACACAGGTTCCTTCTCAAAAACCAGATGCAGTTTTACACGGACTCATCATCAGGAAACCTTACACCGGTTCCTTCTCAACTCCAGATACAGTTTTACACAGACTCATCATCAGGAAACCCTACACCGGTTCCTTCTCAAATACAAGATGAAGTTTTACACGGACTCATCATGAAGCAACCCTACACAGGTTCCTTCTCAAAAACCAGATGCAGTTTTACACGGACTCATCATCAGGAAACCCTACACCGGTTCCTTCTCAAACCAGATGCAATTTTACACGGACTCATCATCAGGAAACCCTACACCGGTTCCTTTTCAAACCCAGATGCAGTTTTACACGGACTCATCATCAGGAAACCCTACACCGGTTCCTTCTCAAATTCAGATGCGGTTTTACACGGACTCATCATCAAGAAACCTTACACAGGATCCCAGATCAATGCCTGCAGCAATCAAAGGATTCTTGCAATCCCCAGCTGTTGTACCCCAAAAATTTCCCTCCCATATTCTTCAAAATTTGCCAAGTCAAAGCTTCAAAATCTCCCCAAGGGTTGCACAGTTCAAGGGCCTCCTAACAGTCAAAAACTAGGGTTTTGGTTCTGACAAAGAAATTGAAGTTTCCAAGGGCCCAATCAAGTCCCACATGCCTACAAATATGGTCAAGCATCCTCATGCTAAGTTTCAAGACTTACAGCACAAAATTGCACAGTCAAAAACCCTAATTGCACTACAGTCAACTGTAGGGGCAAAATGGTCATTTGATAGTCAAAAGTTCAAATTTTTGGTCAACATCTCATTTTGAGGCCACAAACATCAATTGATCAATTCTTGATCATGATTCTCAAAGCTTGGCTCAAAAAGTCTCAAGATGCAAAAGTTTCCATATTTGGACAGTTGAAAAAGTCAACTGTAACTTGACCAAGGCATAACTTCCACATGGTTTATCAAAAAAATCCAACCCAAAGCTCATTTTGAAGAGAAAGACATTTCCTACAACTCCTCTTCACACTTCAAGCCCAAGAAATGCTCTCACAAAAGTTATCAATTTCAACATTATAGGTCATTTTCAAAAGTCAACAAAAAGGGACTTTAAGTCAAAGGCCATAACTTGAGATTGGTGAATCAAAATAACATGGGACCAAATGCATTGGTTAGAGGACTCCAAGACCTTTCCAAAATGTCCAAGAACATGATCAAAGCTTAAAAATTGACCAAGATATGCCTTGTGGAAGTTGGGAAATTTTTGGATATTTTGAAAAGTCAACTTTGCTTCAAATGTCTTAAAATTGCTAATGGGCCTCTTTTTCTTCCAAGATTCATCATCCAAAACATGTGCACGGCCATTTGGCCCAAAGGGAATTTATTCATCATTTTTATTTATTTATTTGAATTTTTAATTGCTAATAATTCATTTAATTAATTAAAATATGGAAAAAATACCAAAGCAAGCTTTTCAAATCTTTTTATGCATGAAATATCCTCAAGATCTCGTGCATAATCTGATAGGGAAAGAATCAATGTGATTTGCCATGATTGGAATCAAATATGCATGGAAAAGATTTGAAAATTATGCCATGAAAATCAAATATCTTTCCATCAATGCAAAGGTTTTTTGGATCCAAATCTTTACCCTAATCATTCCATACATAAGCCAGAAGAAAACCCTAGTGCAAGAGACCAAAAAGCTGCGCCCAAAAGCCATAACCAAGTTTGCATTTTTTCAAGAAAATTCAAAAACTGAAATCACGATTGCAAAGGTTTTCAAGGCAGAATAGTTATCCCATTGCATTCCTGAGGCTTCAAGGAAGGTGTCTGGATCAAAATCATTGTCCCTAACGCAAAGAAACGGTAGAACGATCGTGTCCTGTTCATGTTTTTTCTCATATGCTTGCATCATGATTCATGCGTTATCTGCAATTTTTAATGTTTGGTTTATGTTATTTGGTTCATTCTGAAGCTAACCGTGTGTTTTAATTAAGTTTTTATGCATCATACACGATTTCACCATTAAAGCTAGCTATGGTTCTTCAAGCTCCAAATTGGGCGTTTACGTATATGGTAAAATCAAGACATCTCAGTGCCATGGTTAAAATCAGGAAGCTTGGACGAACATAACTACCCTATCGCGCCTAATTTATGTAGTAAGACGAGCTATTCGCTATTTTTGAAAAGGGTACATTTTGGGGGGGGGGGGGGGGGGGGGGGGGGGTTTAAAACCCCCGCTAATTCTTTTTATGTTTCAGGAAAAATGCAAACAAGGAAGAAGAAGATTAGGTGGCGAGCGATGGTTGGGTAGTTTGAATTCAACGCGCGTTTTTTTTTTATTTCTATGTCACTAACCAATTTTCCATTATAATAATTATTTGTCATTCCATAAACAAGGCGCGCATTTGGTACAGATGGTGAAGGCATTATCTCATAAGGCACTGGGACCTGGGTTCGATTCCCAGGTCCCCCACTTTGTTCAATATTTTTTCTTTCAACATAATCCCATGCAGATTCAATTCAAAGGCCTATCATACGCCCCTAATCCAAGCGTGCCACATGGCCACTGAGGGCAATCCAAAGGTTGAGATCTGATGACCACCATGGGCATGAGTCAGACGTGTCATATGCAAGCCAATAAAGTCAACGAGGCCAGGAACTTAATGGGCCTAAATTGCTAGAACAAAACCTCCACTTGGGGTCAGCACCCCCTAGGGTTTGTGTTTATTTTTTTATCTTTTTCTTTATTATTTGTTTAATTTCATTATTTCCTCTTAAAACTTTGAATTAATATTTTCATAAAACATAAAAAATAATAAAAATCAGAAAGTCATAAAAATCAAAAATATATTTTATTTTAATATTTTTGTAAATAAAAATCATTAATTAATTTAGTTTTCAATTCTAGGATTAATTTTGACATTTTTCTTAATAAACTTAAAATTTGTAGAATTAGGGTTTTAATCAATTTTTATTCTTTTCTTTTCTTTTTATTAATAATTAATTGTTTATTTTTGTAAATAAAATTGCATTAATTAATTAGGTTTAATTTTAGGTTCAATTTTAATATTTTTTCTTAATAAATAAAAATAGTTAGAATTAGGGTTAATTAATTAATTTCTTAATTTCATTTAATTCTCTTATTAAAAATCCATAAATACAAAAAACCTCAAAAATAATTTCTTTTTATTTTATTTTAATTAATTTGTTAAATCGTAATTTAATTTCATTAAAAAGGGTCCAACGCCCTCGCTTTCGATTATTAATTTGTTTCGCACATTTTATTTCTTTTCTTATAATATTTATGTAATTCTCCCAAAGCCGTGTAAATTAAACATTTATATTTCTCGCATCTTTATTTTATGTCAAATCGGGTCCTGGATTTAATTTGGCGATGTGGACCCGCGCCTTTGTAATAGTTTAGGAACTTTATATTTCTCGCAACTCTTTAACTGCTAATAAATTGCATGCAAGAATGAATGTCAAAATAAAAACAAAAGCGTAGATCACCCATGACATAAACAAGACAAAAATATCCGAAAACGACACACAAATCACACACCACCCCTAGGGTACGCTTCACTGTTGCCTTGCCTCTCGAAAGGTGATCGTCGAGTAGAGGAGGTATTAGTAAGTCCTCATGATCCAGGAACCTGGCATGAGGGTAGCTTCTAAGGTGTCTTCCCATTGCTCTGGTGATCATCATGTCCCGAACCTCGAATTGACCCGAACACCTCCAACGGTGGTGCTACCTACCTCTCAATGGTGGGATGGCACTACTTTAAGGACATTTACACAGACGAATTCCTTAGGGTAGGTAGAGAACTCGTAGATACTTGCTCTAATTTCAAAACAAAATCAAAAACTTCTTTTCACACCGACACCTTTCAAAAAGTTTTCAAAAACAACTTTTCAAACACTCTTGAGGACTGATACAAGAGTCGAACTGAAATTTTCAAAGAAACTTTTTTAAAACCCACAGTTGAAAAGCAAACAAACAATTTTGAAAACACAAATGATCAATTATCTAAGAGCACATGGATAACCATGGATAGAAAGGGTGCTAACACCTTCCCTTTCTATAAATCTACCTCCCGAACCGAGAGCAATCTCAATAAGGAATTTTTCTGTGCTTTTGTCCTTTCCATATTGGAGAAAATAAAAGACGGTGGCGACTCTTGCTTCCGCGACATTTCGCGAACCAGCGTTAAACAGTCAGTTCCAGATCCACCGATCACAGAACTGGCGACTCTGCTGGGGATTATTATAAAGTGAGGTATACCTTAGGACTAAGATCACTGTGTTTTCAAATGCTTTCTTTGCTTGCTTTAAATTGTGGGACTGTCTTGGGAGTTCTATAGATCCTAACCCGGATCTGGGGATACCTTCTTAGAAAGTAGCAACAAGGCTGTGAGGGAACTGTGCGGGGTATACCGACATGGTTGAAACAGTCTTCTACGTTGATGTAGCACTTTGGTGTGTACCGGTAACCCTTGAGTTCAGTCAAGGAGAGTACGGGGCCTCCGCGTGGTGTCGCGAAGCATCAACAGACCTTAGGAACCTTAATTGAACTATCTTGGCCTCTTTAGGGTAGTGAGATAACTGACTTTGGTGCAGTCCGAGGTTGGTTGATACTCGATACTACACTCAATTGAGGGTTGCTTTCCTGGAATATTTCGGTCGCCAGTTCAGTGGCTAAATTGAAACGATGAACAATGAAAGCAATCCCGTGATATTGGGACCCTTAGAACCCGGTTACTTCTAATAGGACAGGTTGAAGCCACCAACTTCAAGAGGGTAATACCCCGACCCCATGCTGGCCTTAAACTCTAAGGGCTTTCTCTTGTGTGACTTGTGTGCCTTCGTACTTGACTACTTGCATGCTTTATCTAACACATGAACTATTTGCAGGTTTTGTTTTAGTCCTTAATTGGGACCCATGACAGGGCTTACTAAGTTTCTTGCAGGTTTTGTTTATAGTCCTTAATTGGGACTCATAACAGAGTGTACTGAGTTTCTTGTAGGTTTTGTTTATAGTCCTTAATAGGGACTCATAACAGGGTTTACCCACATTACCCCATGCATACCATAACATCATACCATTGCATACATTCTAACCCATTTCAAGGATCTCAAGGGCTTGTGATGCAGGTCATGGTGAATCAAACGTCTAGCAAGGGGAAAAGAGGATTTATTTTCCTCTAGCCAAGGTTGTTAGGGGCTATGACCCACTCGATATGGTGAGCCTTTGACCCTAGAAGAAGGACTCTCAACAACCCGAAGTTCCTTCAATCAAGTTACCGGATCCAAATGCTAACAAATTTTCTTGTTTATCCCGCGAGGTCCTTGAAAACATTGCATGCGTAGCATACATATCATTGCATTACAGGTACCCTTGTTACAGGTCACTTACCATCTGCGCTGTTTATTTCAGCAATGGATTCCCAACAATACAACCAGGACCTTCTTGCTCAAGAGACTCGGTTCGGGGAGATCCTCCTGAATCTATCCAAGGGGCAGGAGGAGCTGAGAACACTTCTCATGGAGGCTTTGGTCAGGAACAACGCTGAGGACGAACGGCTGAAACATCTGCAAGCTGAAGTGGATGCAATGAGAGCCCAGATGCTGGGGCAAGTGACTATCATCCAAGACTTAGCTCAAAGACAAGATGAGCTCGGGGTGCTCGTCAACCAACTGCTTCAGGGTAACCAACTGGGGCAAGCATCTAAGGTTAAAGAGCCAGTCATCGTTCAACCACCTTTGAGACAATGAGATAAGGGGAGAGCTCCTCAAATGGCTTCAGGGTCACAAACTCAGCACCAATTTCACCAGCTTCAGCCAGGCAAGCCCAGGAGGCAATTCACCCAGCTCAACATGTCGTTGTTTCAAGCTTTACAACGCTTGTTGAGGTTGAATCTGATCACATTAAGGGCTCATCCCCGGAACCCTAACACAGCATCTCCTATCTATGATCCTAATAAAAGGTGTGCCTACCACTCTGCCTGCCCAGGACATGATACCAATGAGTGTTGGGCTCTGAAGAACAAGATCTAGGACCTGATCGATGAAGGAGCACTGGAGTTCACGCAAGATGGTCAGACTGAGTTTTTCTACCATCCCTCCAAAGCTCACCACTTGAAGTGACAAGTCCTGAGACTAGAAAACTTTTGTTCATTCGAATGTTCAAGTTGTGTTTGTTCTTTGATTGTTTAAACATTTGTTCATATTAAACGTTGTTATTCCATTAATGCATCGCTTATGTCTATTTTGAAGCAATATATTCGTATTCACTATATGCAAATTATTTTCATATTTTTTCTGATGATCAACTCTGGATTGAAAATTCTAAGCCTCTTGAGGGAGGATGACGAAAACGATACCACAATCTACAGTATGCTTTTGAACAGACCCCGCTGATGAGGTGCAGGCATTGTTTCAATTCCTAAACACTGGAGTTATAAGGAAGATAATCCCTCGTCAACCCCTTTGAGCCAAAGAACTAGGAGTTTTTCTTTTCGAAAATTAAAACCCTTAATCATAACCTGGGGCATGGTAGTTCTCTCAGTTGATTCAAGTGCATAACAAATGGCACCAAAGAGGTCCTTACAAAAAAAGAAAACAGTGATGGTTCCGAACAATCATACAGACAGGCAGTCATTACTTCTCAAAATAAAAACCCATTAAGTCAAAACCTATGAAGGAGACTTACAAAACTGGGGCATCCCGCTGACTGTAATCCCAAAAGAAACAGTTTAGGCAAAATTTAGGGATAACAAAATCAAAAAGAAAGAGGTCATACAAGCCCTCAACAAAATCAAAAAATGACTGCCTATTCAGAATAAATCATCAATATCCGAATCATCACTGGAAAATCAGAGCAAAGACTCAAACCAGGTCTAACGTAGGATCAACTGAGTTTAGGTTTGAAGAACATCACGAAGAGCGGGTGGGTACAAATAAAATTTGAGCCTTTATCCTTTGTTTCTTAAACCATGGACCAGGCCACGTTATAACCCTTAAAAGTCCTAGCTGAAGCATGGGTTAGTTCGAAAGCATACTGTTACGAAAGGTATCCTGACTCCTTAAGGCTTATGGTAAATACGGAGTTTGACATCACGTTTTACAAACATTCACTTGTTTTATGAAAAAGAATGCATTTTCAAAATCTTCAAGACAGACATAAGCTTTGCATTTTTGGTATAACATTGTTTGCATATGATTATCTGTTTGAACAACAGGGAAATTCGCACGACGAATACCTAGTGAACAAGAGCACTTCTAATCAAGGGGCATGATATGATCATGGTCTATCATCTGGGGCAGTCCAATCAAGATTCGGAGAATCTCTCAAAGGTCAAATAGCCTGGGGCAAATCTCCGCCCGAGTCACTTGGGGCACTCCAGCAACGAATCTGGCCTGATGAAACATCTTCGGGGGCATGACAAAACACAAGCAGCCAGGGGCACCTCCCTGCATTCTAGGAGCGTGGACATAGTCGAAAAAATACTACGCATAATCAAAGACCCGCTAGGTTGACACACCTAGGCAAGAATAAGGGCTTCCCGGCGAACCAAAAGGGTTCGGGCAAAAATAAGGGATGAAATGAAAAGAATCTGTACACCCGGCAAGTCGAAAACCTGAAAAGGCGGCTTGGGCAAAAATGGGTGTCCCGATGGACTGAAAACCCGAAAGGGCGGTCCAGGCAAAAGTTATGGATTAAAGCGTACGACTATGTCCTGCCATCCTGTCACCTGCCTACCAGAAGAAGGTTTGTCTATCAACAACTATCAGCACCTCATAGGTCTTCCTCTCCCACCTCAGAAACAGGGGCAATAAAGAGTTGTCTAAGCAACCTAATTGTTCTGTCCTCCAAGGTACCAAGGTAAGTTCGGCTGAAGAACATAACCAGTATATCCCAATTCCCCAGAGAGTAAGCCAGCAAGTCAGTACACTCTCCTCAAGCGAAGCTATTATCAACCTTAAGGAAGTTGGGTATCCTCCAGCAGATCTCAACATTCCCCAGCAATGTACGGACATTTTTAACAAGCATCCCCGACAGTCTTGACCTAAAGATTATTCCCCGGCGGTATACCAGACGTTCAATGGAGTCACCTCCCCGGTACAGTTCAAAACTTCCCCAAGAGAGTCCAATCCAGTTTCCCCAGGAAAGTTGGAATCATCTCCCCAGCAGTAAGCTTATCCCCAGTAGATTCTGGAAGCTTATCCTCGCAGAGCACGAACGCGTCCCCCGGCTTTACTCAAAGAGTTATTTCCTTACCAGGATATAACTGGGTTATCCTCAGCCAAAAGCCACGGAAAGACCGTCCTCGGCAAAGTCTTCTTACTCCCAGCGAAGTCTATTAACACTTCCAACACAACAACGGTATCCCCAGCGAAGTTACCATCAACATTTCAGCAAAGTACCTCTCTCCCCACAGAGCATTGTTCCCCAGCAAGATCGTTAGAGTACTTTTCTCCCCGCAGAGTAATCCATTCGCCAAGTCTATCCCCCAACGGAGTTATCTTCTCCTACTGGTATTCTTGCAATTATCACCCCCAGCGGAAGCAAAGACCTATTCTTCAACATCAGCCCAGGAGTGACTTCCTGGCATCCGTCAAGGATTTACTTTCCTAAGACGAAAACATACATTCATAAACATCATACTCCCATACATTATAGCATGCATATACGCATCATATCTTACAAATCTCATTTATGTTGAGAACATCATTGCTTGATCCATATCATGCATTGCATATGACTGACCTTTACCTTTCAGGAAAGATCCAGTTAAGTTCTCAGCTATATTCAAGACCTAGACCGGTTCAGTTAAATCGACCCTAAGATTTTCCTGATTCTTATCCAGTCAAAGGCCTTCTCTGGTTCAGTCAGATCGACCCTAAGATCTCCCTGATTCTTATCCAGTTGAAGATTTCAAGACCTAGTCTGGTTCAGTTAAATCGACCCTAAGATTTTCCTGTTTCTTATCCAGTCAAAGGCCTTCGCTGGTTCAATCAGATCGACCCTAAGATCTCCCTGATTCTTATCCAGTTGAAGACATTTCAAGACCTAGACCGGTTCAGTTAAATCGACCCTAAGATTTTACTGTTTCTTATCCAGTCAAAGGCCTTCGCTGGTTCAGTCAGATCGACCCTAAGATCTCCCTGATTCTTATCCAGTTGAAGACATTTCAAGACCTAGACCGGTTCAGTTAAATCGACCCTAAGATTTTTCTGTTTCTTATCCAGTCAAAGGCCTTCTCTGGTTCAGTCAGATCGACCCTAAGATCTCCCTGTTTCTTATCCAGTTGAAGATTTCAAGACCTAGACCGGTTCAGTTAAATCGACCCTAAGATTTTACTGTTTCTTATCCAGTCAAAGGCCTTCTCTGGTTCAGTCAGATCGACCCTAAGATCTCCCTGTTTCTTATCCAGTTGAAGATTTCAAGACCTAGACCGGTTCAGTTAAATCGACCCTAAGATTTTACTGTTTCTTATCCATTCAAAGGCCTTCTCTGGTTCAGTCAGATCGACCCTAAGATCTCCCTGTTTCTTATCCAGTTGAAGATTTCAAGACCTAGACCGGTTCAGTTAAATCGACCCTAAGATTTTCCTGTTTCTTATCCAGTCAAAGGCCTTCTCTAGTCCAGCTAAATCGACCCCTAACAGATTTTCCTGATAAAGACTCAGTAGAAGATACCCAAGATTCTCTCAGCGTTACTGTTGAGGTAGTAATCGTCCAAGGTTCTCTCAGCGTTCTTGTTGAGGTAGTAATCATCCCTAGATTCTCTCAGCGTTCCTGTTGAGGTAGTAATCGTCCCCAGATTCTCTCAGCGTTCCTGTTGAGGTAGCAACCATCCCTGGTTCATTCATCACCTTTTGAAGATCCTGATCCAGCTCCTGTAACCAGTCAGGACATGTCTATATAAAGAATCTGAAGACCAGCTCCTGTAACGGGTCAGGTAATCCTTTTCTTTTGCAGGTACGCAAGTTCTCGCTAAGGAATCTCTTACGCGATGGACACCCAGGTGGCATCTATAAGCCCATCATCCTATCCATCAATCTCCAAATGGCATCTATAAGCCCATTCCCATCATCACACTACTATGTGAGCGCAAATTTCTGGGCACTCTAGTGTTCAATCATCTTCCACCTTCGGATTACGAAAGGCACGTCAGCCAATCTGCATCCTCAGGTTTAAGAAGATTGAACAGGGGCAACTGTTGTACCCCAAAATTTGCCCTCCCATATTCTTCAAAATTTTCCAAGTCAAAGCTTCAAAATCTCCCCAAGGGTTGCACAGTTCAAGGGCCTCCTAACAGTCAAAAACTAGGGTTTTGGTTCTGACAAAGAAATTGAAGTTTCCAAGGGCCCAATCAAGTCCCACATGCCTACAAATATGGTCAAGCATCCTCATGCTAAGTTTCAAGACTTACATCATAAAATTGCACAGTCAAAAACCCTAATTGCACTACAGTCAACTGTAGGGGCAAAATGGTCATTTGACAGTCAAAAGTTCAAATTTTTGGTCAACATCTCATTTTGAGGCCACAAACATCATTTGATCAATTCTTGATCATGATTCTCAAAGCTTGGCTCAAAAAGTCTCAAGATGCAAAAGTTTCCATATTTGGACAGTTGAAAAAGTCAACTGTAACTTGACCAAGGCATAACTTCCACATGGTTTATCAGAAAAATCCCATCCAAAGCTCATTTTGAAGAGAAAGACATTTCCTACAACTCCTCTTCACACTTCAAGCCCAAGAAATGCTCTCACAAAAAGTTATCAATTTCAACATTATAGGTCATTTTCACAAGTCAACAAAAAGGGACTTTAAGTCAAAGGCCATAACTTGAGATTGGTGAATCAAAATGACATGGGACCAAAGGCATTGGTTATAGGACTCCAAGACCTTTCCAAAATGTCCAAGAACATGATCAAAGCTTAAATATTGACCAAGATATGCCTTGTGGAAGTTGGGAAATTTTTGGATATTTTGAAAAGTCAACTTTGCTTCAAATGTCTTAAAATTGCTAATGGGCCTCTTTTTCTTCCAAGATTCATCATCCAAAACATGTGCACGACCATTTGGCCCAAAGGGAATTTATTCATCATTTTTATTTATTTATTTGAATTTTTAATTGCTAATAATTCATTTAATTAATTAAAATATGGAAAAAATACCAAAGCAAGCTTTTCAAATCTCTTTATGCATGAAATATCCTCAAGATCTCGTGCATAATCTGATAGGGAAAGAATCAATGTGATTTGCCATGATTGGAATCAAATATGCATGGAAAAGATTTGAAAATTATGCCATGAAAATCAAATATCTTTCCATCAATGCAAAGGTTTTTTGGATCCAAATCTTTACCCTAATCATTCCATACATAAGCCAGAAGAAAACCCTAGTGCAAGAGACCAAAAAGCTGTGCCCAAAAGCCATAACCAAGTTTGCATTTTTTCAAGAAAATTCAAAAACTGAAATCACGATTGCAAAGGTTTTCAAGGCAGAATAGTTATCCCATTGCATTCCTGAGGCTTCAAGGAAGGTGTCTGGATCAAAATCATTGTCCCTAACGCAAAGAAACGGTAGAACGATCGTGTCCTGTTCATGTTTTTTCTCATATGCTTGCATCATGATTCATGCGTTATCTGCAATTTTTAATGTTTGGTTTATGTTATTTGGTTCATTCTGAAGCTAACCGTGTGTTTTAATTAAGTTTTTATGCATCATACACGATTTCACCATTAAAGCTAGCTAGGGTTCTTCAAGCTCCAAATTGGGCGTTTACGTATATGGTAAAATCAAGACATCTCAGTGCCATGGTTAAAATCAGGAAGCTTGGACGAACATAACTACCCTATCGCGCCTAATTTATGTAGTAAGACGAGTTATTCGCTATTTTTGAAAAGGGTACATTTTGGGGGGGTTTAAAACCCCCGCTAATTCTTTTTATGTTTTAGGAAAAATGCAAACAAGGAAGAAGAAGATTAGGTGGCGAGCGATGGTTGGGTAGTTTGAATTTAACGCGCGTTTTTTTTTATTTCTATGTCACTAACCAATTTTCCATTATAATAATTATTTGTCATTCCATAAACAAGGCGCGCGTTTGGTACAGATGGTGAAGGCATTATCTCATAAGGCACTGGGACCTGGGTTCGATTCCCAGGTCCCCCACTTTGTTCAATATTTTTTCTTTCAACATAATCCCATGCAGATTCAATTCAAAGGCCTATTACGCCCCTAATCCAAGCGTGCCACATGGCCACTGAGGGCAATCCAAAGGTTGAGATCTGATGACCACCATGGGCATGAGTCAGACGTGTCATATGCAAGCCAATAAAGTCAACGAGGCCAGGAACTTAATGGGCCTAAATTGCTGGAACAAAACCTCCACTTGGGGTCAGCACCCCCTAGGGTTTGTGTTTATTTTTTTATCTTTTTCTTTATTATTTGTTTAATTTCATTATTTCCTCTTAAAACTTTGAATTAATATTTTCATAAAACATAAAAAATAATAAAAATCAGAAAGTCATAAAAATCAAAAATATATTTTATTTTAATATTTTTGTAAATAAAAATCATTAATTAATTTAGTTTTCAATTCTAGGATTAATTTTGACATTTTTCTTAATAAACTTAAAATTTGTAGAATTAGGGTTTTAATCAATTTTTATTCTTTTCTTTTCTTTTTATTAATAATTAATTGTTTATTTTTGTAAATAAAATTGCATTAATTAATTAGGTTTAATTTTAGGTTCAATTTTAATATTTTTTCTTAATAAATAAAAATAGTTAGAATTAGGGTTAATTAATTAATTTCTTAATTTCATTTAATTCTATTATTAAAAATCCATAAATACAAAAAACCTCAAAAATAATTTCTTTTTATTTTATTTTAATTAATTTGTTAAATCGTAATTTAATTTCATTAAAAAGGGTCCAACGCCCTCGCTTTCGATTATTAATTTGTTTCGCACATTTTATTTCTTTTCTTATAATATTTATGTAATTCTCCCAAAGCCGCGTAAATTAAACATTTATATTTCTCACATCTTTATTTTATGTCAAATCGGATCCTGGATTTAATTTGGCGATGTGGACCCGCGCCTTTGTAATAGTTTAGGAACTTTATATTTCTCGCAACTCTTTAACTGCTAATAAATTGCATGCAAGAATGAATGTCAAAATAAAAACAAAAGCGTAGATCACCCATGACATAAACAAGACAAAAATATCCGAAAACGACACACAAATCACACACCACCCCTAGGGTACGCTTCATTGTTGCCTTGCCTCTCGAAAGGTGATCGTCGAGTAGAGGAGGTCTTAGTAAGTCCTCATGATCCGGGAACCTGGCATGAGGGTAGCTTCTAAGGTGTCTTCCCATTGCTCTGGTGATCATCATGTCCCGAACCTCGAATTGACCCGAACACCTCCAACGGTGGTGCTACCTACCTCTCAATGGTGGGATGGTACTACTTTAAGGACATTTACACAGACGAATTCCTTAGGGTAGGTAGAGAACTCGTAGATACTTTCTCTAATTTCAAAACAAAATCAAAAACTTCTTTTCACACCGACACCTTTCAAAAAGTTTTCAAAAACAACTTTTCAAACACTCTTGAGGACTGATACAAGAGTCGAACTGAAATTTTCAAAGAAACTTTTTTAAAACCCACAGTTGAAAAGCAAACAAACAATTTTGAAAACACAAATGAGCAAGTATCTAAGAGCCCATGGATAACCATGGATAGAAAGGGTGCTAACACCTTCCCTTTCTATAAATCTACCTCCCGAACCGAGAGCAATCTCAATAAGGAATTTTTCTGTGCTTTTGTCCTTTCCATATTGGAGAAAATAAAAGACGGTGGTGACTCTTGCTTCCGCGACATTTCGCGAACCAGCGTTAAACAGTCAGTTCCAGATCCACCGATCACACCAGCGGAGCTAAAACTTCCAACTATCAATCCCCAAGCAGAATGAAGACTCTCATTCTCAGGTCCTCACAGAATATTCGAATATTCTCCAGTGAATATCCCCTCAAGACAAGAATCCCCAGTAGATTGGCATACAACCCAAGCTCTGGATTCCCTAACAGCGGTCCCAGGACTTCTCACTTTCAACAATCGAGAGATTCTTGCAATCCCCTGCAGCAGTCAAGGAATTACTTTTCCCGGAAGCAGTCAAGATTCTTTGATCTCCTGCCATCCAGGATTCATCTATCCTCAGCAAGACAGCTCATCAGCTTACATGAGCATTCATCACATTCATATCATAAACATTGATATAACATACATTGCATCATGCATCATGACATTGCATACAACTAACTCTTTACCTTTTCAGGAAAGATCAGTCAACAGACAAAGATCATCATCTTCCGAGATTCTTTCTAGAAATAGTTCAGATGTGACCCAAACATGGCGACATTCTGATACTTATTCCAGATTCATCCAGATACGGTTTTACACGCACTCATCATCAGGAAACCTTACACTGGTTCCTTCTCTACTTCAAGACTTCTGAAAACAGTTTACGGACGCTTCCCAACAACGGATGCTGCTCTATTGCTTATTCAACTACAAGACTTCTGAAAACAGTTCACGGGTTCTCGAGTAACGAATGTTAACCTATCGCTTGTTCAGACTCTTCTCAACTTTTGAAAACAGTTCACGGACGCTTCCCAACCATGGATGCTGATCTATTCTTATTCAAACTTCAACTCCTGAAAACAGTTTACGGATGTTTCCAGATACGGATGTCAATCTATTGCTTATTCAGACCCCCAGTTCAGAGATGTTCCAAAACATGGATACCTTTCTGATACTCGCCAATGACATACAGTTCAACAATCACCTTCAGATGGCATCTATAAGCCCATCCTCCTACCAGCAATTTCCAGATGGCATCTTTAAGCCCATCCTCCGACAAGATTCTGTCACATCTCCAGATGGAATCTTTAAGCCCATCACCAAATGGCATCTTTAAGCCCATTCCCTCTACCATCACATCATCGAGTGCAAATTTTTTGGGCACTCTAGTGTCCAATCTCCTTTTACCCTCGAGTCGCGAAAGGCAAACTTGCCAATCTAACTCTTCAGGTTCAAGAAGATTGAACAGGGGCAACTGTTGTACCCCAAAATTTGCCCTCCCACAAGAAATCACAGCTTCGGGCTTTTCCTGATTTTTCAAATTGGCGTAAGAATCAGTCAAACAGACTTTTTCTTATCAATCTATACAAAATTAGGGTTTTCATGGATTCTGGAACAGTTCAAGCAGATTGCTAGGGTTTTGTTTGAGTTTGGCTCAGGTTTTGATCAGGCGAACGCTTCTTTGGCGTTTAATCAAGAACTAGGGTTTGTGCGCGCATTCTCAGAAAGAATTATTTCTATTAGTTCTTTTCAATTTATCCTGGATATGAGCTGAGGCATTTGAATTGAAAGGTTGCATTAATCAGTGAAAAAGGACATGTGGACGTTTGTTGTTTAGCTGTGCAATGTTATGATTATTCGGAACTCCGGACGTTTATTGATCATTTATTATTCTGAGTTAAAATAGTTGGGATTTATTTCCAGTTATTATAATTTTAAGAAAAAGAATTAACTGATCAAAGGAAGATTTTTTATTCATCTTTAATTATTTGTTACAATTATTATTTGAACACTGTAAAATTATTTACAGATGTTTACATTAATACTGTTACAATAATTAAAAATAAATTGAAACTATCCCAAAATTTCCTAAGTCTCCATCTTCTATCCGATGCTCCCTTGTTGCTCAATTATTTTACCTGCAAAAGAAAAGAAAAGAAGTCAAAAGCAGATAAAATAAAAGAGCAGACAGTTAATTCAAAAATCATCATTAAAAGTGACTGGCCGGAATCAGTTGTTCCCCTCTCTGCAAATCACGAGATTACTCTCAGTTCACAAAGAAGGATAGAAATATGCTTGCAAAAAAGTATGAAATGCACAAAGTTACAATTGCACAAATTCAAATATCAAGTAGGCTGCATAAATTGTCAAACTGAAAAGCAAAGCTATAAAGTTCAAACTGATGCACAAGTCCAAACTGAACAGCATAACCAAACTAAGCCAAAGATGTCAACCAACTGTCCAAAGATATCAAAAGGTATAAGGCTGTCAAAAAGATAGCACAAAGTACACAAGATATGCAGGAATCTTGAAAGTACAAAGAGGAAAGAGACAAATACAAGCATATTCAAATCATCACTTTCCAAGGCCTGTCACTTTTTCAGAAAAAGACAAATCTAAGAAATATTTTATGCTTTTAATCTGTAAAGAGAGAGAGAGGAAAGAGAGGGAAAAAAGGCTTACAGCAGGTTTGAGGCTTAAGGACAAGAGATATAAAACAAACAGTCCATATCAGAAAATAGGGGGGGTGTGATATTGTGGGAGAACTGACTTGGGTTTTGCGTTTGTTTTCGCAAATGTTTCGGTTGAGCAAGAGTCGCCACCGACTTTTTATTTTATCCTAAGGAAAGGTTAAAAAGCACAGCAAAAACCTTTGAGATGTTTTCTTGGGTTCGGGGAGTAGATTATATAAAGGGAAGGTATTAGCACCCTTTCTATCCATGGTTATCCATGGGCTCTTAGTTACTTGCTTAGATCACTTGCCTTGCATTTTCAATTGTTTGAAATGGTGCTTTTGTGTGGGTTTGAAAATGTTTTGAAAAGAGGCCATTGTTGTGGCAACCTTTGTAATGATCCATGTTTGAATGTATACAAAGGTGTGTATCTTTTGAAAAGTTTTCAATGTTTTTGGAAGTTGTTTTGAAAGTGTTTTTTGAAAGTGTTGTGGAGTGTGGTTTTGAAAAGTAGGCAAGTGTTTTTTGCAAGTTTATCAAGTAACTAAGAGTTGTCTACCCCTAAATTTACTCAAAGATCTTTCCTATGTTTTAACCCTTTTAACAATTTTGTTCCACCATTGTATTTAGTGGACAATCTTGCGTTAGGATGTTAACGGGACAGGCGCGGGTCATCGTATGGACCATGAATGCAATGGTGTCAAGTTTCTTTGGCAATTTGTTTGAAGGGACTATGATCATTTTGATAGGCAGCTTTCGAAAGCGTCATCGAGGGACTATGATCATTTGAATTGTTTTGTTTTGCCAAAGACGCTCGACATGCAACATGACCCATTATTGAAGGCAACAAGTGGAGTAACCCTAGGGGTGCAAGTGTGATTGGTGTTGTCCATTTTCATGCTTTTTTGTCTTTGAATTAGGTCAAGCTATTTGTCATTTGATTTTTGCATACAAACCCTAAGTCTATCATGGCATTTTTAGAAAGCTTTAAAGTGCGGAAAATAAAAGTCCTAAATTATTACAAAATAATCATGGGGATGGGGATACAAATGTTCAAATGGGGATGAGACTTTAATAGGAGAGTGGTATCCCAATATTTACAACCAAATCGAATCAATCGCAAATGTAATATGTATCAATGTATAGGAATAAGTAAATGTGTATGTGTAAATGTATTTGTGTAAGTGTAAGTGATTTATTTACAAGTGAAATAAAAATAAAAATAAAGGTTAATTTTGGATATTTTCATGTTTAGGGCAAAACCCTAATTTTGCTAAATAAAAAGTATTTATTATTTATTATATACAATATTTATTAATTATATACAAAAATAAAAATAAAAAGGAAGTATATTGTAAAAAAGTGATTTTTGAGGTCAAATATTAATAAAAATAAAAATGTATTATTTTTGTATTTTTATCCTAAATATTCTAATAAATATATAAGTATTTATATTATATATTAAATATATTAAATATACACAAATAAAAAATATTTATTATTTACAAAAAAAAAAGTATATTTTTTTAGAAAATGTTTTCAAAAGATAAAATAAAATAAAATCAGAAAATAAAAATGTATTTGTATTATTTTTTAGTTTTTTAAATAAAAGTATATATATGTTATTTATATATGGAACTAAATGAAACAAAATAAATACCAAATAAAATGCAAAAAATGTGAGAAAAATATTTTTAGTGTTTTTTCATGTTTGAATAAAAATATAAAATCAGAATCAAAAAGAAAAAAATCAAAAATGACAAATATATCACATAATGGGCCATGGGGGTGTATGTGGAAAATAGTGGTGCAAACAGAAAAATGACCCAGGCCCAGCCCAAAGAGGCTTTGTCTTCAACCTCCAGCACCTTTCAAACACAAAAAACGCGCGCTTCCTTCCATCCCTGTTATCTCTTGATTCTTTGAGTTTCAACAAAAACTTACAATATCAATGTTATAGAGCATCATGTCACGATTCTAAACATATAAAGAAGTTGATCTAACTCTCAGAAATGAGAGAGAATTTCTTCTCCCCCAATTCTTGACCTAACTTTTTTCTAATGTTCAGGTTCCAAATTCTCTTAACACACACAATATAAATGAAAAGTGAGGATACAGGTAGCTTCAGGGCCATGAGTAGGACATAACTTCTTCACAAACCTAAGCCTAGATATGCTTGGATAGAGAGATATAAGTTCAAACTTTTACCTGTTCAGCTTGAATCATGTGCAACAATAGAGGCACTTTCAATGGAATTTGAAGATTTGTACAGCTTGCCTAAGGTTCAGGGATGCTTCCTCTATGCTTGGCTTGCTTTGAATCTTACTGAATCGAGCTATAGAAGTCAACCTGAAAGAGAGAAAAGTGAAAATGGCAAACTTGGTTAGAGGTGTTACAGTCTGTTTCCAAGGCTTGGGATAGTTTGTATGAATGTTATGGAAGGTGTTTGAGGTGGTTTGGATGAAAACGCACGAGGGAAATGAACTGGCCAAGTCAATCTGCAACAGGGACTCTGTTTTGCAGAAAAAAGGTGCTTGATGGATGAGGAGGTTTGGAATATGGTAGGCTCATGTTTTAGGTCAGTTGGATCAAGTGAAAAGTGTTTACAAAGTTTGCTTTGGCTCTTGCTTGCAGGAATGTGAGTTGATGTTCAAAATGCAAGCTTTCTTCTTATCTAAGCAAGAGTTTGTCAAACTTGATTATAGGCTACCACAGGCCCCTCAAGCATGCTGCTTTTTCTCTCCTTGATCAGTGGGATTAGTCCATAATCTTGTGCCTAAAAGATCTGCTTTGTACCACTTTGATTTGTGTTTTGACATAAAGTGCACCTTTTCAAAAATGGCTAAGTTACTTTTTCTAATTATGGATTAAACTTCCATGTAATGACCAAATGAGCAAAATAACATCTTGGCACAAAGGTTTAGCATTGAATTATTGATTGCAAATGGGATTAGAGGCCTGTAACCTAGCTTGTGCAAGCTGACTTGAAAAATGCAAAGTGTTATGAACATGAAAATGGCCATGAACAAAGTGACTTTTGCCCATCTTTACAAATTCGATTCTCCCTAACCACAAGGGTGTTTGAGAAGTTCTTGGACAATTTGTAAAGCTTGGAATGTGTACTACAATCCTTCTTTGTAATGCAAGTTTAAATTCCAAGTGGAAGCATGTGAAAAGTGGCCATGAAGTTAGGCAAAAATCCTGCCTAAAATAGGTCAAAAAATTTCTAAGTTAAGAATGTTTTGCACCCTTGTTCCAAAAATCATAACTTGAGCTACAAGCTTATTTTGAGAAAACTTTGTGAATAAAAGTTGTAGATTTTGCAATGTACTATAACTTTCATGTTTTGAGTTTTGTTTGAATCCAAATGTATCTTGATGAAAAGATGGGACAATAGTTAGGAAAAAATTAGGAAATTTCATAACTTAGAAAATTTCTAAGTTATGAAATTTCTTCATTTCAAACCCTAATTTGTAATTTTTGATTTCTTGATGAACAAGTTTCATAATTTGACATGTTTTGATGAAAAATGAATCTTGACACTTGATTTTGACTAAAAAGTCAAAGTTTGACTTTTCAGTATACAGTCAAATTTGGATCAGTTGATTGGAAAATTCATCTGTCAATCCTGAGCATTTGGGATCTTTTGAACTTGTTGAATATGTCAAGACCATGCCATTGAGCCCTTGAGTCCATATGTGAGCTTGGTTTGCCATTGGTCAGGTCAAACAGTCAAAAATTGCCTTTGTGCAGTCAAAACCCTAAAAATGACCATTTTGCCCTTTTGGTGATCTGATCAAATTTCTTGTGAAATTGTGATCCAAACTTGACCAAATGGTTCATGTGAGTTCATAATGTTGATGTGGGTCAAAAATCATGAGGTTTTACTGTCAATTGACCATAATTGACTTTTTCTCCAATACAGCCGATTTCTAGGTCAACTGTCCAATTGACTGGGCAAAGATTGGAATCAAGGCTTGAAACTTGGTATGGATAAACTTGTGAGTCCAACATGAAGCATGAAAGTTGTATTGGGCTTTTTAGGTCAAAACATCTTTGTGCAAACACAAACCCTAATTTGGGTCAACAGTGCAAGGAGGAGTTTTGAGCAGAGTAAACCCTAACTTGATCTTGAGCTCCAAGGGTCTTGTGGTGAGAAAATATTGAGGAAATGGGAGGGAAAATTTTGGGGTACAACAGTTGCCCCTGTTCAATCTTCTTAGACCTGAGGATGTAGATTGGCTTGCGTGCCTTTCGTGATCCGAAGGTGGAAGATGATTGAACACTAAAGTGCCCAGAAATTTGCACTCGCATAGTGGAGTATCAGCAATGTGATGGCGGGAATAGGCTTATAGATGCCATTTGGAAAGATGGTGGATAGGAGGATGGGCTTATAGATGCCATCGAGGGTGTGACAGAACCTTGTCGGGAATGGGCTTATAGATGCCATTTGGAGGTGTCAATCGCGTAAGAGATTCCTTAGCGGGAACTTGCGTACCTGAAAAAGAAAGATGGTTTCCTGGCTTGCTACAGGTGTTGATCTTCAGTATCTTCATGCAGATATGCCCTGGCTAGGTACAGGTATCGAATCTACAATTAGACGCTCACAGATATGCCCTGGCTAGATACAGGAATCGAATCTGGAATTTGTCGTCTACAGATATACCCTGGCTGGATACAGGAATCGAATCCGGAACTTCAAAAGGTTGCTTACAGACGTGCCCTGGCTGGATACAGGTATCAAATCTGGAATTAGTCGTCTTCAGATATGCCCTGGCTGGATACAGGAATCGAATCTGGAATTGGTCGTCTACAGATATGCCCTAGCTGGATACAGGAATCGAATCTGGAATTGGTCGTCTACAGATATGCCCTGGCTGGATACAGGTATCGAATCTGGAATTTGTCGTCTGCAGATATGCCCTAGCTGGATACAGGTATCGAATCTGGAATTAGTCGTCTACAGATATGCCCTGGCTGGATACAGGTATCGAATCTGGAATTTGTCGTCTACAGATATGCCCTGGCTGGATACAGGTATCGAATCTGGAATTGGTCGTCTACATATATGCCCTGGCTGGATACAGGTATCGAATCTGGAATTTGTCGTCTACAGATATACCCTGGCTGGATACAGGTATCGAATCTGGAATTTGTCGTCTACAGATATGCCCTGGCTAGATACAGGTGTCGAATCTGGAAATTGTCGTCTACAGATATGCCCTGGCTGGATACAGGTATCGAATCTGGAAATTGTCGTCTACAAATATGCCCTGGCTGGATACAGGTATCGAATCTGGAAACTCTTCATGCAGACATGCCCTGGCTGGATACAGGTATCGAATCTGGAATTGCGACAGTTGATAGTAATCATCTTTGGATTGTCCTTTTTCTGAAAAGGCAAAAACATTAGTTGTATGCAATGTCATGATGATGTCATGATGTTCTCAAAAATAAATGAGATCGTGCGATATGATGCGTATATGCATGCGTCATGGTGTATGATAATGTGATGAATGTATTTTTGTCTAGGAAAATAAATCCTTGACGACGGCCGGGAAATTAAATCCTGGGCTGATGTTGAAGAGTAGAGTTCTTCGCTTCCGCTGGGAATGATGGTTGCAAGAATAAACCGGTAGGAGAAGATGACTCCGTTGGGGAATAAACTTGTTGGAGAGATTACTCTGTGGGGAATTACTCGGTGGGAAGAGATACTTCGTTGAGGTTTTGATGAGAGCTCCGTTGGGGATTCCACTGATAAGTTATGTTGGGGAATTTGATGAACTCCGCTGGGGATAGGAAGAACTTCGCCGAGGACGATCTTTCTGTTGTAATTAGCTGAGGATAACCCAGTTATAAGCTCTGGTGGGAAATAACCTTTGAATAAAGTCGGAGAGAGACGTATGTACTCTGCAGGTGATAAGCTTCCAGAATTTACTGGGGATAAGCTTCCATAATCTATTGGGGATAAGCTTCCAGAATCTACTGGGGATAAGCTTCCAGAATCTACTGGGGATATGAATTCCACTGGGGTGTCTGTATTCCGCCGGGGATAAAATCTTATATTAAGACTGCTGGGGATGCTTGCTGAGGAATTTCTATACTCTGCTGGGGAATGTTGAGATCTTCTGGGGATACCCAATTTCCTTAAGGCTGACAGTAGACTAACTCTGCTTAGGGAGAGTATCGCTGACTTGCTGGAGATACTGTGCCTTTTCAGGGCTGATGGGGGACCAACTCCTCCTGGGGAGATTATTGCTGAATCTTGTCTTACTCTGTGGGGAGTTGAGGTAACTTGGTTACATTCTTCATCCGAACTTACCTTGGTACCTCGGTGGACAGAGCAACTAGATTGCTCGGACAAATCTTTATTGCCCCTGTTTCTGATGTCATCTGTAATTAGTCCTTTGTTTCGCATGCAAATATTCATGATTAGCAATTAATGTCAAACGCATATATCAAAAATGAACATTGGACGTTCTTTGCAAAACAAAACAGAAAAAGGAAAAAACGATGGGTAATTTGTCTGAAAAATCGGACTTGTATTGATTTTGAAATTTGCCTGTAAATAGGCGTTTTATGTACAGGAGGCTGACGTCCTAGCAAGAGAACGCCGCCGAGCAAAATAGAGTTTATACAATTTTGTGAAAAGGAAACAAAACAGCTATGTGAAAGATAATCCCACTGGGTTCCAACTCTGCTATCGCCTTTATGTCTTCAAGCGTCTCATCACTCTGCTGCTTAGTTGAAGATGAAGCTGATTGATTGGAGTCATCTGAGCCCGATAGTTGATGCTGAATTCCGGATGCAAGGTGATCCAATGAGACATAGTATTACGCTTTATTCCTAACTTTTGCCTGGACCGCCCTTTCGGGTTTTCAGTCCACCGGGATACCCATTTTTGCCCAAGCCGCCTTTTCAGGTTTTCAACTTGCCGGGTGTACAGATTTTTTTTCATTTCATCCCTTATTTTTGCCCGAACCCTTTTGGTTCGCCGGGAAGCCCTTATTTTTGCCTAGGTGTGTCAACCTAGCGGGTCTTTAATTCAAGCATAGTATCTTTTTACTATGTCTGCATTGGCGGGGTGAGGAAGGTCGTCACCATCAATGGTGGTTAGAATCATAGCTCCTCCTGAGAAGATATGCTTAACCACAAATGGCCCTTCGTATGTAGGGGTCCATTTGCCCCTGGGATCACTTTGAGGAAGAATGATGCGCTTGTTACCAGGTCTCCGACTTGATACTCTTGTCGTCTGACCTTCTTGTTAAATGCCCTGATCATCCGTTTTTGGTACGCCTGACCATGACAAATAGCAGTGAGTCTCTTTTCGTCAATTAGGTTTAATTGATCAAGCCGAGTCTGGATCCAGTCATCTTCGCTCAAACCAGCATCCTTCATTATCCGGTGAGAGGGTATCTGGACTTCAATAGGCAAGACTGCCTCCATGCCATAGACCAAGGAAAAGGGAGTTGCCCCTGTTGACGTCTGTGCTGAGGTACGGTACCTATGAAGGGCAAACGGTAACATTTCGTGCCAATCTTTGTAGGTCACTGTCATCTTCTGCACAATCTTCTTGATGTTCTTATTCGCTGCTTCTACAGCCCCATTCATCTTCGGCCGGTATGGAAAAGAGTTGTGGTGCTGTATCTTGAATTGCTCGCAGAGCTCAGTGATCATCTTGTTGTTAAGATTGGTACCATTGTCCGTAATGATCCTCTCAAGTATGCCGTATCGACAGATCAGGTTGTGCCGAATGAACCGTGCCACGACGTTCTTGGTTACCGTAGCGTAGGAAGCTGCTTCAACCCACTTTGTGAAGTAATCAATCGCTACCAGGATGAAGCGGTGTCCGTTAGATGCCATAGGTCGGATCTCGCCTATCATATCAATGCCCCACATTGCAAAAGGCCAAGGTGCTGTCAATACGTTCAGAGGAACCGGGGGAATGTGTACCTTATCAGCATAGATCTGGCATTTATGACAAGTTCGAGAATGCTGATAACAGTCGGCTTCTATTGTGGACCAAAAATATCATGCCCGAAGGATTTTCTTTGCCATGGTATGTCCACTGGAATGTGTTCCGAAGGTACCTTCATGTAGCTCTGCCATGATCCTTTCTGCTTCAGTCTTATTCACACAACGCAGTAAGGTTGAATCATGGTTTCGCTTGTAGAGAATGCCATTGCTGAGGAAGAACTTTGCCGCAAACCTTCTCAGGAACTTCTTGTCATTAACAGATGTGCCTTCGGGGTATTCTTGAGCATCAAGGTACCTCTTCACTTCATAATACCAGGGTTTTTCAGTTACCTCTTCGGTCTCAAGATCGCAGCAATGTGCCGGTTCGTCCAACTTCCAGATAATGATCCGGGGAGCTTCGTTGTCCCATTTGACTTTGAACATAGAAGACATCGTAGCCAACGCGTCCGCTAACTGATTCTCCTCTCTTGGTAAATGTTCAAAGATTATCTCCTCGAAGTGGGGAATCAACGTCAGCACATACTCCTTGTAAGGAATAAGATTTGGGTGTTTCATATCCCACTCGCCTTTGATCTGATTGATCATGAGAGCGGAATCTCCGAAGACACTCAGAAACATGATCCTTAAGTCGATTGCAGCTTGAAGACCCATGATACATGCCTCATACTCCGCCATGTTGTTGGTGCAGTTGAAACATAGTCGGGCAGTGAGTGGAGTATGAGTTCCTTTAGGGGATATGATCACAGCGCCGATACCATTACCCAAAGCGTTTGAGGCTCCGTCAAAGTGTATAGACCATCGGGATCCCTCCTCAGGTCCTTCATCCGGTCCAGGTACTTCACAATCAGTCACTACCATGATATCCTCATCTGGAAATTCAAAGTTCATCGACTGGTAATCGTCCACTGCCTGATGTGCCAAATGGTCTGCCAATACACTTCCCTTGATTGCTTTTTGAGTCGTGTACTGGATGTCATATTCCGTCAAGATCATCTGCCATCTTGCTATTCTTCCGGACAAGACAGGCTTTTCGAATATGTACTTGATTGGATCCATTTTTGAAATCAACAGAGTAGTGGGAGTCAACATATACTGTCTCAGCCGGCGAGCAGCCCATACCAAAGCGCAGCAAGTTTTCTCGAGCAGTGAGTATCGGGTCTCACAGTCGATAAACTTTTTGCTAAGGTAATAAATGGCGTGTTCTTTTCGGCCAGAATCGTCATGCTGCCCCAGCACACACCCCATTGAGTTGTCCAGTACTGTCAAGTATAAGATTAGAGGTCTCCCTTCAACCGGCGGCATAAGAATGGGTGGTTCTTGGAGATACTATTTGATTCTTTCGAAAGCGGCCCGACACTCGTCGTTCCAACGTACTACTTGATCTTTCTTCAGCAGTTTGAAGATTGGTTCACAGGTAGCAGTTAGATGCGAGATGAATCGGGCAATGTAGTTCAACCGTCCTAGAAATCCTCTGACTTCTTTCTCTGTCTTGGGAGTTGGCATCTCTTGTATGGCCTTCACTTTGGCAGGTTCCACTTGAATGCCTTTGTCGCTTATGACGAAGCCTAGCAATTTTCCAGATCTCACCCCAAAGGTACACTTGTTTGGGTTCAACCTCAGCTTGTACAACTTCAGACGGTCAAACAGCTTCTGTAGATGGTCAAGGTGTTCCTCCTTAGTTTGGGACCTTGCAATCATATTGTCGACGTATACTTCTATCTCGTGATGGATCATGTCATGAAATAAAGTAACCATGGCACGTTGGTAGGTTGCCCCGGCATTTTTCAACCCAAAAGGCATGACCTTGTAGAAAAAGGTGCCCCACTGAGTAACAAAAGTGGTCTTCTCCATGTCTTCAGGAGCCATCTTGATCTGATTATAACCGGAGAAACCATCCATGAAGGAGAATACTTTATGCTGAGCAGTGTTGTCCACTAGAACGTCGATATGAGGCAGAGGGAAATCATCCTTGGGGCTCGCCCTGTTCAAATCCCTGTAATCAACACACATTCGGACCTTACCATCCTTCTTCGGCACTTGAACCACATTGGCAATCCACTGAGGGTAAGAAGTCACTGCTAGAAACCCGGCATCAAATTGTTTCATAACCTCAGCTTTGATTTTCTCGGACATTTCTGGACGCATACGGCGGACCTTCTGTTTTACCGGAGGGCATTCTTCCTTGGTAGGCAGGTGATGAGCCACAATGTCGGTATCCAACCCAGGCATGTCTTTGTAAGACCAGGCAAAGATTTCCACATAGTCATGCAGCATCTGAATCAATCGTTGTTTCACACTGAGCTCTAGATTGGCACCAATCTTGACTTCCTTTCTGTCTGTCTCAGTACCCAGATTTAGCGTTTCCACTGGCTCTTCATGTGGCTGAATGGACCTCTCTTCCTGGAGTAACAGTCTTGCGAGCACACCAGGCACTTCGCAATCATCTTCACCTTCGTCTTCGGCTAAGTTGATCGGATTTTCGAAGTCATAACTGGCAGTAGCAGAGTCGTTACCAGTGAGATCCAGAGTGGATTGGAACCTGTATAAGTGAGTGTGTGTAAATATAGTTGTTTCACAATGTATAATAAAGAAAGAAAAGGAGCGCAAGATTTTGAAATGCAACAAACGTCCAATGCTTTTATTAATGATATATGAAAATGACACACAAAAGCCCTCACAAATGAAGCCACGGCGCCTCGGGTAAGACACCGAGCCATAAAAGTTTCAAAATATTGTCTGTTACAAATTCAAAACAAAAGAGTTCATTACTGAGTGACAAAAGTAATAGGTGTGAAGTCTTTGGCAGTCCAGTTGCTTGGTCCACCGTCGGTTGTTGGGTAGATCCAGCTGTCGAATTCAGATTCCTCCACATCGTCTTCAATAGCATTTACTCCCGGGTTGGTGATGAACACAGGAGGTCTTCCAATCCTTGCCTTACGAACAGCCCTCTGAGCTTCTGCAGTGAAACCCAGACCAAACTTGTCGGTCTTCGGAGTAAAGTCAGGAAGTCGGCCCCAGTTTGCACACTCACCCTTCTCAATAACAGCCCGGGCATCCTTTAAGGAAGCCATCTTCAAAGGAGAGTCTTCTTTAGTCACAGTTTCAGCTGATGCCAGTGTCTGAGGAACTTCTTCAAAGTGATGGAATGGAGTCTCAATGAATTCCCCATCCATTTCTATGTACCGGAACGAGTTGAGGTGGCTGACCATATATTTTTCTTCCCCCTGAACTGTAACAATCTTCCCTCTGACCAGGTATTTAAGCTTCTGATGTAGTGTGAAGGTTACAGCTCCAGCCTTGTGGATCCATGGACGACCCAGCAAACAAGAATAGGATGGTCGGATGTCCATCACATAGAATGTAGAATCAAAGACTTGAGAACCAACCCTGATTGGAATGTCAACTTCCCCATGTACCATCCTTTTCGAACCGTCGAAGGCCCGGACAACAATGTTACTAGGCTTGAGCTCCAAACCCTCACAATCCAACCTGTCTAGGGCCTTCTTGGGTAATACGTTCAATGAAGAACCGGTGTCTACCAACACATGGGCAAGAGTAGTGCCCATGCATTCAATGGAGACATGCAGGGCGTCGTTATGGTTCTTTCCTTTGGCAGTCAGATCGGCGTCAGAGAAGCCCAAACCATTATCGGCAGTCAAGTTGGCCACACAATCGGTAAATTGATCAGCAGACGTTTCTTGTGGCACATGGGCCATCTTCAAGAAGGAAATCAGGGCCTTGGCATGGGCCTCTGAACACAACAACAGTGATATCATAGAAATTTTAGAGGGGGTGTGCCCCAGTTGCTCAACTACATTGAAATCACTCTTCTTGATAATCTTGATAATCTCTTCCATCTCTTGCTGGGAAGCTTCAACATTGGTTGTCTTTGGTGCCTCCGTCAGGGCAGGAAAATCAGTAGCAATCTCTTTGCCCCGAGCGTCAGATGACTCGGCAGCAGGGGTAGAAACAGGAACTTGATCAGGAAGGGGAACAGGCACACTTGCAGGTGTAATGACAAGAGGTCTCTGAATAGCTGGTGGCGCAATATTTGGTGAGAACAGCCTACCACTGCGAGTAACTTTGGCAGGCCCGGTGATGTTACTGACGCCGGTACCAGTATCAAACTCTTGCTTTACTCCAAGAACATAAACATCTGCCCTATAGTGCCATGGGACAGCTTTGTCGGATGTATAAGGGAGAGGCCCCGGAACAGTGATGATGATAGGAGAAATCTTCTGAGTGGACATGATTTTGACAGGCTTTTTTGAAGGAGCCTTAGGAGGGTTGTTGAAAATAGTAACAATAGACACTTCTTCAGCAGGGACAACAGGAACATCAATCTTCTCGAACAAGATCTCTTTGCTATCCATCAGGTTTTGGACGCCTGACTTCAGCAAGGGACAACCAGCAGGTGAAACAGCACATAGATGGCAACCTTTACTACATCTCGGAAATAAACCGGCTAGCAACAGGTTCCTTTTGACAGTCAACAACGGAGTAACAATCTCTTCCACGGAGGCTACATACCGGTCTTCTTCCACAACATTCACTTCATGCTGTGGCATGGGAGCAGTCACAACATTGGGTCTTTCGGGCGCCTCAAACTATATTTCTTTAGCATCAATAAGGTCCTGAACCTTATTCCTCAGAGCCCAACAATCATCCGTAGTATGCCCCGGGCTGTCAGAGTGATAAGCGCAGCGGGCGTTGGGGTTGTACTTTGGAGAAGTTGTGTTTACTACCTTCGGAGCTTCTTTGACAGTTACCAGATTGGTTGACAGTAGTTGCGGCAAAATCTGAGACAGGGTCATGCTGAGCCGAGTATACTGCCTTTTGGGTCTCTCACCCCTTGGTTGGTTATACTGCTGAGGAGCAGCAGCAGGCTTCGAAATTACCAACGCATTGACAGCTTGGCGGCGTTCCGGCTTATTTTGTCTTTTGGGACCATAAACAACACTGGCTTCCTTCTTGAAGGGCTTCTTTTCAGTACTCGAGGAGGCACCTTTCTGTATCTTCCCCGACTTGATACCAGCTTCTACTCTCTCACCAGTCAAGATCAGATCTGTAAACCCAGCAGAAGAATTACCAATCAGATGGTTGAAGAACGGACCAGACAGGGTCCCTAGGAACATGTCAACAAGTTCACGGTCAGTCAGTGGTGGTTGCACCCTGCCAGCCAGGTCTCTCCATGTTTGCGCATACTCTTTGAATCCTTCGCCCGTCCCCAGTGACATACTCTGGAGTTGGGTACGCGTGGGAGCAAGGTCGGAATTATACTGATACTGCTTATAAAATGCAGTAGCCAAGTCCTCCCAGTTTCGAATGCTGGCTCTATCCAGCTGATAGAACCATTCGAGTTGAGCCCCTGAAAGGCTATCTTGGAAGAAATGGATCCATAGGTTCTTGTCTGCAGTGTAAGGTTGGATCTTTCTCACATATGATCTGAGATGCATCTTCGGGCAGGACAACCCGTCATATCTTGCAAAAATTGGCACTTTAAACTTTGGGGGGATCACAATTCCAGCAATTAATCCCAAATCTTCGAAATCTAAGCCGGGAACTCTCTACAGCTCCATAGCTGCCAACCTGTCTTCCAAGCTTTTGTACTTATCATCAGCGGGCGGGTATTGTTGTTCTGAGTAGTTTTCGTCTTCTTCAGCCTCTTCTTCCTCAGCTTCGGATTCGGAAGGTACTGCAGCCCCGTTTCCTTTACTGGTTCCCTCTTCATACGTAGGGGGAAATTCAAGAACTCTTCTGGCTTCACCCTCAAACCTTCTTCCTAGGGTAGCCACCCCGACTCTCTTCTTCTTCTTTTTCACTTGCTCTTTATTCCCAAGCAGGGCTTTTAGATCCTCCTGACCCTTTGCCAAGGTCATCAGGAGATATTGAAACTGTGAGTTTTGAGACTGCAAGTCTTTGACCGTCTGTTCGAGATCCATCTTACTTAAATAAACAGCAGAAAGATAAGGAAACCTGGTGTGGAGACCTGCTTATGCGCATGATGAATGATATGTTTGTTTATGCAATGCATTCAAGGATTTAGAAAATTCAAAATTGTTGCAAACAAAAAGAACACACGTCATATTAATAAGAAGAAATTTTGTTAGTACATAAATGCCCCATGGGCCAAATATTACAAAAAAAACTTCTCAAGGTAAAAAGACGTTGCGCATCCTCTTTGGTGCGATGTAGGTGTTGAGGGTCTCTTCCTCATGGAGTCGGCGGGTAAGCTCCAAAACCTTCTTCTCACTGGCATAGAAGCTGGCTTCAAAAGTATTCCGTTCCTCCTTGAGTTGGATCCAACTCTTCTGCATCTCCTCCCATGATGTTGGCATGTCAGGGTATAGGATGGTGTAGGGAACCTCTCCTTCCTTAACGGGCTCTTTAATCATAGGGAGAACATGAGGGTAAGGCATCATTAGACTCTGGGCTCGGGTTCGTACCCACTTGAGATAAGGCTCAAGGGGGATGGAGTTCTTGTGCCCCAGTGTCTTGATGTTTACCTTGTTATGCATCCTCCAAGCTCTGATGAACCTTTGGAGAAGTCCTTGTGCATCGTTGTCGAAGTCAAAAACTAGGTCAGGAATCAACATGTCGTGTTGGCCATCCCTCCGTGCATATCCAAATTGTCTCAAAGCTAGACAAGGGTTGTAGGTAATGCCTCCCCTAATGCCAAGTAATGGAACATTAGGGAACTCTCCACAATGATCGACGATGATGACATTTTCTCTGGACCAAGAGCACCAATGTACATCAGAGTGAGTGAGGGTCATCAACCGTTGTGACCACCTTAAGCCTTGGTCATTCTTCAAGACAGATTGTGGAAGGTGCAAAATAAACCACCTTATGTGGTACGGTGGGAGAACTGACTTGGGTTTTGCATTTGTTTTCGCAAATGTTTCGATTGAGCAAGAGTCGCCACCGACTTTTTATTTTATCCTAAGGAAAGGTTAAAAAGCACAGCAAAAACCTTTGAGATGTTTTCTTGAGTTCGGGGAGTAGATTATAGAAAGGGAAGGTATTAGCACCCTTTCTATCCATGGTTATCCATGGGCTCTTAGTTACTTGCTTAGATCACTTGCCTTGCATTTTCAATTGTTTGAAATGGTGCTTTGTGTGTGGGTTTGAAAATGTTTTGAAAAGAGGCCATTGTTGTGGCAACCTTTGTAATGATCCATGTTTGAATGTATACAAAGGTGTGTATCTTTTGAAAAGTTTTCAATGTTTTTGGAAGTTGTTTTGAAAGTGTTTTTTGAAAGTGTTGTGGAGTGTGGTTTTGAAAAGTAGGCAAGTATTTTTTGCAAGTTTATCAAGTAATTAAGAGTTGTCTACCCCTAAATTTACTCAAAGATCTTTCCTATGTTTTAACCCTTTTAACAATTTTGTTCCACCATTGTATTTAGTGGACAATCTTGCGTTAGGATGTTAACGGGACAGGCGCGGGTCATCGTATGGACCATGAATGCAATGGTGTCAAGTGTCTTTGGTAATTTGCTTGAAGGGACTATGATCATTTTGATAGGCAGCTTTCGAAAGCGTCATCGAGGGACTATGATCATTTGAATTGTTTTGTTTTGCCAAAGACGCTAGACATGCAACATGGCCCATTATTGAAGGCAACAAGTGGAGTAACCCTAGGGGTGCAAGTGTGATTGGTGTTGTCCATTTTCATGCTTTTTTGTCTTTGAATTAGGTCAAGCTATTTGTCATTTGATTTTTGCATACAAACCCTAAGTCTATCATGGCATTTTTAGAAAGCTTTAAAGTGCGGAAAATAAAAGTCCTAAATTATTACAAAATAATCATGGGGATGGGGGTACAAATGTTCAAATGGGGATGAGACTTTAATAGGAGAGTGGTATCCCAATATTTACAACCAAATCGAATCAATCACAAATGTAATATGTATCAATGTATAGGAATAAGTAAATGTGTATGTGTAAATGTATTTGTGTAAGTGTAAGTGATTTATTTACAAGTGAAATAAAAATATAAAAAAAGGTTAATTTTGGATATTTTCATGTTTAGGGCAAAACCCTAATTTTGCTAAATAAAAAGTATTTATTATTTATTATATACAATATTTATTAATTATATACAAAAAATAAATAAAAAGGAAGTATATTGTAAAAAAGTGATTTTTGAGGTCAAATATTAATAAAAATAAAAATGTATTATTTTTGTATTTTTATCCTAAATATTCTAATAAATATATAAGTATTTATATTATATATTAAATATATTAAATATACACAAAAATAAAAAATATTTATTATTTACAAAAAAAAAGTATATTCTTTTAGAAAATGTTTTCAAAAGATAAAATAAAATAAAATCAGAAAATAAAAATGTATTTGTATTATTTTTTAGTATTTTAAATAAAAGTATATATATGTTATTTATATATGGAACTAAATGAAACAAAATAAATACCAAATAAAATGCAAAAAATGTGAGAAAAATATTTTTAGTGTTTTTTCATGTTTGAATAAAAATATAAAATCAGAATCAAAAAGAAAAAATCAAAAATGATAAATATATCACATAATGGGCCAGGGGGGTGTATGTGGAAAATAGTGGTGCAAACAGAAAAATGACCCAGGCCCAGCCCAAAGAGGCTTTGTCTTCAACCTCCAGCACCTTTCAAACACAAAAAACGCGTGCTTCCTTCCATCCCTGTTATCTCTTGATTCTTTGACTTTCAACAAAAACTTACAACATCAATGTTATAGAGCATCATGTCACGATTCTAAACATATAAAGAAGTTGATCTAACTCTCAGAAATGAGAGAGAATTTCTTCTCCCCCAATTCTTGACCTAACTTTTTTCTAATGTTCAGGTTCCAAATTCTCTTAACACACACAATATAAATGAAAAGTGAGGATACAGGTAGCTTCAGGGCCATGAGTAGAACATAACTTCTTCACAAACCTAAGCCTAGATATGCTTGGATAGAGAGATAGAAGTTCAAACTTTTACCTGTTCAGCTTGAATTGTGTGCAACAATGGAGGCACTTTCAATGGAATTTGAAGATTTGTACAGCTTGCCTAAGGTTCAGGGATGCTTCCTCTATGCTTGGCTTGCTTTGAATCTTACTGAATCGAGCTATAGAAGTCAACCTGCAAGAGAGAAAAGTGAAAATGGAAAACTTGGTTAGAGGTGTTACAGTCTGTTTCCAAGGCTTGGGATAGTTTGTATGAATGTTATGGAAGGTGTTTGAGGTGGTTTGGATGAAAACGCACGAGGGAAATGAACTGGCCAAGTCAATCTGCAACAGGGACTCTGTTTTGCAGAAAAAAGGTGCTTTGATGGATGAGGAGGTTTGGAATATGGTAGGCTCGTGTTTTAGGTCAGTTGGATCAAGTGAAAAGTGTTTACAAAGTTTGCTTTGGCTCTTGCTTGCAGGAATGTGAGTTGATGTTCAAAATGCAAGCTTTCTTCTTATCTAAGCAAGAGTTTGTCAAACTTGATTATAGGCTACCACATGCCCCTCAAGCATGCTGCCTTTTCTCTCCTTGATCAGTGGGATTAGTCCATAATCTTGTGCCTAAAAGATCTGCTTTGTACCACTTTGATTTGTGTTTTGACATAAAGTGCACCTTTTCAAAAATGGCTAAGTTACTTTTTCTAATTATGGATTAAACTTCCATGTAATGACCAAATGAGAAAAATAACATCTTGGCACAAAGGTTTAGCATTGAATTATTGAGTGAAAATGGGATTAGAGGCCTGTAACCTAGCTTGTGCAAGCTGACTTGAAAAATGCAAAGTGTTATGAACATGAAAATGGCCATGAACAAAGTGACTTTTGCCCATCTTTACAAATTCGATTCTCCCTAACCACAAGGGTGTTTGAGAAGTTCTTGGACAATTTGGAAAGCTTGGAATGTGTACTACAATCCATATTTGTAATGCAAGTTTAAATTCCAAGTGGAAGCATGTGAAAAGTGGCCATGAAGTTAGGCAAAAATCCTGCCTAAAATAGGTCAAAAAATTTCTAAGTTAAGAATGTTTTGCACCCTTGTTCCAAAAATCATAACTTGAGCTACAAGCTTCTTTTGAGAAAACTTTGTGAATCAAAGTTGTAGATTTTGCAATGGACTATAACTTTCATGTTTTGAGTTTTGTTTGAATCCAAATGTATCTTGATGAAAAGATGGGACAATAGTTAGGAAAAAATTAGGAAATTTCATAACTTAGAAAATTTCTAAGTTATGAAATTTCTTCATTTCAAACCCTAATTTGTAGTTTTTGATTTCTTGATGAACAAGTTTCATAATTTGACATGTTTTGATGAAAAATGAATCTTGCACTTGATTTTGACTAAAAAGTCAAAGTTTGACTTTTCAGTATACAATCAAATTTGGATCAGTTGACTGGAAAATTCATCTGTCAATCCTGAGCATTTGGGATCTTTTGAACTTGTTGAATATGTCAAGACCATGCCATTGAGTCCTTGAGTCCATATGTGAGCTTGGTTTGCCATTGGTCAGGTCAAACAGTCAAAAATTGCCTTTGTGCAGTCAAAACCCTAAAAATGACCATTTTGCCCTTTTGGTGATCTGATCAAATTTCTTGTGGAATTGTGATCCAAACTTGACCAAATGGTTCATGTGAGTTCATAATGTTGATGTGGGTCAAAAATCATGAGGTTTGACTGTCAATTGACCACAGTTGACTTTTTCCCAATACAGCTGATTTCTAGGTCAATTGTCCAATTGACTAGGCAAAGATTGGAATCAAGGCTTGAAACTTGGTATGGATAAACTTGTGAGTCCAACATGAAGCATGAAAGTTGTCTTGGGCTTTTTAGGTCAAAACATCTTTGTGCAAACACAAACCCTAATTTGGGTCAACAGTGCAAGGAGGAGTTTTGAGCAGAGTAAACCCTAACTTGATCTTGAGCTCCAAGGGTCTTGTGGTGAGAAAATATTGAGGAAATGGGAGGGCAAATTTTGGGGTACAACAGGGGGCAGAACATAACAAAAGAGAATTGTCCCAACATAAACCAGAATCCTGTATTGAAGCCTTGCATCCTAAAACACAAACTAACAGCATAAGCTTAAACCTGCTTCAAACCCAACCTGTCAAGACCATAAGCCTTCAAACCAGAAGCATAACCAACCTTCACCTACATAGACAAAAGCCTACACCAGAAGCTCAAGCCAAGCCTGTAGCCTGACTTCAAACAACAAAGCTTCAATCATCCTGTCAAACATACAAACAACAAAGCCTGTCCACGCTTAAACCTGCATAAGCCTTTGTCCTAAACCTGCATCAAGCCTCAAATCCATACAAGCCTAAAGCCTGCTTGAAACCAGAAACAAACCTGTGCATGCCACCAACACCAAGCCTCAAATCCATACGAGCCTAACAGCCTCCAAACATCCACCTGCATAAGCCTTTATCCAAATATATCTAACCAAGCCACAAAGCCCTTAGAATGATTCATCATAGGGCCACTCACAAGCTGTTCAAAGCTTAAGCTCCAAACAAGCTTACAATCATCAAAGAGCACCAAAAAGAGAGGCAAGCATATAAGCATACAAGCATACAGAAACATGCAAGCAAGTAGAAGAGGAAAAGAAGTGTCAAAGCAAAGGTTTTCAGGCAATCATCATCAAACCATATAAAAAACAAATACGAATACCCGGTTTTCCAGAGCAAGCTAGCATCACGCGTCCCCTCCGTCTCCGACCACCCTATGCGCCTCCAGCTCTCTCCTCCATTTCCAAAAGGCCAACAAAGGTTAATTTCTTCTCCTTTTTTTTTCCTTTTTTAACACCTCACAGGAAATAACAATAATCAAAAATCAGAACATATAAAAATCAAAGCATGCACGAACTGGAAACCCTAAAATATAAACCATGAGTTCATTACCTTTGCAAACATCGCCCAGACATGACCATGGGGAAAGGAGAGAGGATGGCGCCTGGCAACAGGGACGGATATTTCACCCAGAGACCTTGCTCGGGAGAGATGAAGAAGACGAAAGAAGCGATGAAGGAACGGCGCCGCACCTCTGTAACTTGCCTAACCCTAATCCAAAATGAAACGAAACTGTGAGAACCCTAAACAAAACAAATGTGTCAAACGTTGGGCCTTTCCCTTTCTAAACCCCTAAGCCCAGTGGATCAGGCGCCTCACACCCCCCTGTTTTTTTATTCTCATTCAATTTCTGTTTGGGCCAGAATAAAACACTAAGCCCATTCCCTTTTTTGTTTTAAACTAACATCTTTTTTTACTTATCATCTTATTTTTTTTATAATTTAAACTAATATATGCCATTTTTGTTTATAAATAAAATGATACACTAAACTCTTTTTTTATTACCTTTTTATTAGTATAATTAAAAATACATAATATTTTATTTATAAGATATCAATAAATACATAAGAAAATAGACTTTCCTTTATTTCTCTTTTTTTGATTAAACATTTGTTTATATATAAATACATAAACTTTAATTTTTCTTAAACTTAAAACATTTTCTTTTCTTTTATTAAAATCTTTTGTTTATACATAATCAACAAAATACAAAAAGAATAAATAACAATACTTAATACTTATTTAATGATACATTAAGTTAAACATTTTTACCACTTGTAAATAATCATACACTTACACAAATACATTGATACATTTTACATTGCGATTGATTCGATTTGGTTGTAAATATTTGGACCCTACTCTCCTAATAAGTCTCATCCCCATTTGTAAATATTTGTACCCCCACTCCCGGATACTTATTTGTAATAGCGTAGACTTTAAATTCCCGCAATTTATCGCTTTCAAATATACCATGTCTAGACCTAGGGTTTGTATGTAAATAAAATCAAACGCTAGATAACCTAACACAAAGATAAATGCATGATAATCAATACACCATTCACACTTGCACCCCTAGGGTAATCCCACTTGTTGCCTTCCAAAATGGGCCATGCTTGCACGTTAAGTAACTTTGGCAAAACAAAACAATTCAAATGATCATAGTCCCTCGATGATGCTTTCGAAAGTTGCCTACAAAATGATCATAGTCCCTTCAAGCAAAATTGCCAAAGACACTTGGCACCATTGCATTCATGGTCCATACGATGACCCGCGTCTGTACCGTTAACATCCTAACACAAGATTGTCCATCAAATACAATGGTGGAACAAAACTGTTAAAAAGGGTTAAAACATGAGAAAAACCTTTGAGTAAATTTAGGGGTAGACAACTCTTAGTTACTTGATCAAACTTGCAAAACACACTTGCCTACTTTTCAAAACCCACTTCACAAACACAATTTCCAAACAACTTCCAAAAACATTTGAAACATCTTTTCAAAAAGATACACACCTTTGTAAAACATTCGAGTAAAGAATTGTTACAACGGTTGCCTAGACAAGGCATCTTTTTCAAAACATTTTCAAAAACACACACACACACACCACCATTTCAAGCAATTGAAAATCAAGGCAAGTGATCTAAAACAAGTAACTAAGAGCCCATGGATAACCATGGATGAAAAGGGTGCTAATACCTTCCCTTTTCATAATCTACCCCCCGAACCCACGAAACATCTCAAAAGGTTTTTCTTGTGCTTTTTAACCTTTCCTTTAGGATAAAATAAAAAGTCAGTGGCGACTCTTGCTAAACCGAACAAGTGCGAAAACAAACGTAAAACTCAAGTCAGTTCTCCCACCGTATCACACTCCCATACTAAAGGAGTACGACGCCATTGCTGATCATGTCGACCACATCAACGGATTTAAAGCAATGTTCCACTATCACAATGTCGGAGAGCCAATTAAATATTGGTTATTCCCCACGACACTGAGAAAAACAGCCATGGACTAGTACAAAAACCTCTCCCCCGGGTCTATCACCTCCTGGAGGAGCCTCAAAAACCAGTTCATCACCAGCTTCACCGTGTCTCATTGACATCCGAAGACTGAGGCCGCCCTTGAGTAAATCGTCCAGACCAACGACGAGACCCTCAGGGAACACATTGATCAGTTAAACTGTGAGGTCCCGTGTGCCGATCACATGAAAAGATACTTGCTCGAGAAGGGACTCCTCTCAAGCATTGAATTCAGAAAGGCTGTCGATATTGAGCCCCCCGGGTCTTTTGACGCTCTCCTCGAAAAGGCTCGGGCGTACATGGACTACGAGGAGAAAGAAGCAGCCAATAGAGCCCGTGAGTCGAGGAACTGCAGATCAGCTAACATTTTGCGGCACCAGGATGCGGACCTTCCTCGACAGATTGGGGAGAAGAAAAGGGAGGAGAAACCACGCTATTCTCGCGAGCATAGAGGACCAGTAGGACAAATCACATAATACACCCTGCTGACCACTTCCCGCGAGCGTATCCTTGCGGGTGCTCTAATAACGAGTTCAAGGACAGTGGTGTCAGAAGTCCTCGACCCGCTCCTACAAAGCCCGAGGCAGAAAGAATAAAATACTGTCAGTACCATTAGAGCCACGGACACTTGACAGAAGATTGCGTCCACCTTAAGGATGCCATCGAAACTCTCATCAAGGGTGGGAGACTCGAGCAGTACAAACGAAACGATACCCCTCGCCGAGATACTCGCGAGATAAAAGAAATTGAGGAATAAACCCGACCATCAGATGAAGCGGGTCCCCTCCAAGTGGCTTCCTCTATGATGAGGATCGAGGACTTCCACGTCCCCGACAACTATGAAGATGAACCCCTGTCCACACACAGCAGATGGGAGAAATTCCCCTCCTCCATGGTCATATCGGGCAGGGGATTCAATGACATCTCAGTAAATTCGGCAAAAAGGAAACTCGATGAGTTGGTGGACACGGCCTCAACCCAGGTTGTAACCCTTGAAAGGTTCAATGGAAAATCTGAGCCAATCACTTTCTACCTTAAGGAGCTGCCCGACGGAGCCCCGAACTCAAGCATTCTCCTGCTGGTGAGAGTGAGGATGGCCAACTTTGGCGTACATCACATTCTGGTCTATGAGGCGAGTTCTTCCGATGTCATGTACAATCACTTGTTCCATACCCTACAGCTCGATGATACCCACTTGTCACTATATGTGGGGTCTGACCTGCAAGGATTCAATGGCTCGACCTCCAAACCTTGGGGCTATGTTGATCTCTTTGTCACCTTCAGGAAAGAAACTGCATCACGATAGATCAAGGTGTGGTTTCTGGTGATCGACTACCCGTCTCTCTACAATTGCATCCTGAGGAAACCGACACTAGTCGAGCTGGCCGTCGTACCCTCCACAGTCCACTTGAAAATGAAGTTCTACACCAGGAGGTCCTGCGTCGCCACCACCCATGGAGACATCTCAGCTTCCAGGAGATGTTCTTACGCGGCTTCCAAAGGGCAAAGCATGGTCAACACTGGAGCACGACTCGCCAAAAGAGCAACCACTGCTCGACTTGAATCGAAGTCTGCTCGGATTGAAGAACAACAGGCTCCACCAAAGGTTGACTCCATTTCGCTCGACACCCGCTTTGACAAAGATGTGGTCGAAGCCCCCAATGGCGAAAAAGGTCCTCTCTGACCTATCCCAGGCTGAGACTTCAAGTTCATCCTCCTCGGCGAGGACCCTCACAAAGGTGTGAAGATTGGCGCTGGACTCCCCGACTCGACGAGGAAGCAACTCAAAGCCTGCTCGAGGGAGAATGTTGACTTGTTCGCATGGAGTACTCAGAGATGCCTGGACTCGACCCTGAGGTCGCTAGCCACCAACTCGTCATTGATCCAACCATTAGGGAAGTAGTGCAACATAGGCGTAGGCAATCTCCCGAAAGAGCGGAGGCTGCTGAAAAACTGTAAAATACCTCCTAGAGGAAAATTTTATTTTTGAGGCCCGATATTCAACCTGGCTCTCAAATGTTGTACTTATCAAAAAGAGTAATTAAAAATAGAGAATGTGTGTTGATTATACTGATCTTAATCGGGCATGTCCCAAAGATGCTTTTCCTTTACCTAACATCGATATGTTGGTCGAAAACTCGACCGACTACAAAATTTTATCATTTATGGACGCCTACTCGGGCTATAACCAAATTCCAACGGTGGTGAATAACAAATATTGCACTGCCTTCATGACCGGCTCGGGAAATTACTAATACAACGTAATTCCCTTCGGTCTAAAAAATACAGGGGCAACATACCAACGAATGATGAACAAAGTCTTCCGCAATGAGATCGGAGACATGCTCGAGGTATATATGGATGACATGATCCTCAAATCTCGAACATAAATCGACCATACTGCCCATCTCAAAAGAGTCTTCGCCCAAGCAAGGCAATGCAAAATGAGATTCAACGCAAAGAAATGCACCTTCGGGGTTAAGGCGGGAAAATTCCTCGGTTTTTATCTAACCGAACGGGGAATTGAAGCCAACCCCGAAAAGTTCCAATCATACTCCAAGCTTCCCACGCCAAGCTCAAAAAAATACATATAAGTCCTAAATAGCATGCTCACCCCGCTCTCCCGTTTCATGGAGAAGTACATGCAACATGCATTACCATTTTTCAAACTCCTGGGCAAAGAAGCGACTTTCGAGTGGACCGAGGAGAGCGAACAAGCCCTCCTCCACCTCAAACAAAGCCTTTCACGACCACATGTGCTATCACGGCCATAGAGTGGAGAAACATTGTTCATTTACCTGGCCATCTCCGCCGAGGCCGTAAGCGTGGCCCTCGTTCGCGAGACACCGGACTGGCAGAAACCAGTTTACTTTACGAGTAAAGTGTTATAAGGCTCCGAGGTCAGGTATCAACAGATTTAAAAAGTAGTCTTAGCCCTCATTAAAACGGCGAGGAGACTTAGATATTAATTTCTGGCCCACACGATTATCGTAGGAACAGACCAACCCGTGACACAGCTCCTAGGTCGACCAGACATGGCCGGTCTAATGCTGAAATGGTCCCTAGAGCTCTCGAAGGTTGACGTTCAGTATGAGAGAAGGAAATCCCTTAAAGCCTGAGCATTGGTAGACTTTGTCGCAGAGATGACCAATTACGATCCCCCCCGCATGGGAAAAGCATAAGTGGACCATCTTTGTAGACGGGGCTTCCAGCTCGACGAGGAGTGGATCAAGAATCCTCCTAGAGAGCGGAGAAGGAGTCGTGATTGAACATTCCCTTACCCTATCGTTTCCCATGTCGAACAACCAGGATGAATACAAGACCTTGCTCACAAGATTAAGGATGGTTGAGGATCTGGGTGCCCGATAAATAAAAATATCCAGACTCCCAACTCATCATATCTCAAGTACAAGGAGGATACCAGGCTAAGAACAACAGCCTCATCAAATATCTGAACCTAGTCAAAGAACAGACGAAAAGATTCGGCCAGGCAGAAATCAAACATGTACCCCTCGAACAGAACACGCGGGCCGACATACTCTCAAAGCTCGCAAGCACAAAGAAGAAAGGTGGAAACAAATATGTCATCCCAGAATCCCTTTCTCACCCGAGCATTGAAAATCCCACTGCACCACCGAGGTGAATGCCATTGGGTATAATCCGTGTTGGATGACCCTGATGTTTAACTTTCTCACGAAGGGAGAATTGCCCGTTGACCAAATAGAGGCAACTGCGACCAAACGATAAGCCTACTCTTACGTGATAGTCGAGCACAAACTTTATCGGTGGGGATTCTCTACCCCACTCCTGAAACGCATCGAGGAATCCAAAATCCCCAAGATATTACAGGAAATCCACGAGGGAATTAACGTCCAACACTTGGGCGGAAGATCCCTGGAACGAAAGGCACTGCGATCAGGCTATTACTAGCCCACCATGCAGCAATATGCAAAGGAACACGTCAAAAAATGCGACAAATGTTAGAGACACACGGACATGCACCTCGTTCCCCCACACGAACTTAAAACATTGTCGTCCCCGTGGTTGTTCGCCTTGTGGGGGATGGATATCCTCGGACCATTCGTGCAAGGTTGGTATCAAAATAAATTCCTAATCATGGTTGTTGACTATTTCACGAAGTGGATAGAGGCTGAAGCCCTGGTCAAAATCACATCACGCAATATCCTTCGTTTCTACAAATGAAACATACTTGCCCGATTCAGGATACCACAAGTGCTCGTCACCGACAATGAGACACAGTTCACCGATCAAAGTTTCCAAGACTTTATTGCAAAGCTCGACACCAAACAACACTTCACCTCTGTCGAACACCCTCAAATCAACGGGTAAGCTGAAGTCGCGAATAGAGTCATCTTACGAGGACTCAAGCGCAACCTGGGAGAAGCTAAAAGGGGGTGGGTCGAAGAGCTGCACAGCATCATGGGGGCCTACCAAACAACACCATACTCGATGATTGGTGAGACCCCATTTAGACTAACTTATGGCATCGAAGCAGTCATCCCCATAGAAATCATAGAGCCATCCAGGAAAACTGAAGTCCCTCTAGACGAGGAACTAAATGACGAGGCCCTAAGGGAAGAGCTCGACCTGGTCGAAGAAATCCGATCAGGAGAAGCTCTTCATGAAGCCACTTTGCAACAACAAATAGTCCTGTGTCATGACACCAAAGTCCTAAAATGCGAATTCCAAGTCAGCAGCCTAGTCCTGCGAAGAAATCTGAAAGATTCCTGTGAAGGAAAGTTGGCCGCCAATTGGGAAAGACTGTACCGCGTCCGCAGGACAATGGGTACTGGAGCATACTACCTCGAACACTTAAGTGGAGAACCGCTACCTCGGCCATGGAACGCTAGAAAGCTGAAATAATGCTACAATTAGGTCCTTGAGAAACGTCAGGGTCTGGAAGTCGGTGTGCCCTCTTTGACAAATGATAAGGAACACTCGACCACGGAGGCATGTTGAGGTACGAACATGGCTTCTAACCAATAACGAAAGGCGGGTTCGCCGCTCATTGGTCGAGCAGAACCTTAGCCCGATAGGGACACCTCGACCGAGCTCCACTGTTAAAGTACCTAGCAGGCAGGATACCCAGCTCGTGATGGGTAGTTCAAGCCACAAAATCAAGATCCCGACCGTGATCTTGAACTCGCTTCTACGAACTACTACTCCGCTTCCTCGACACATTCCAATATGTGTCGACCCCAACTAAGGTCGATCAAATTAAGGTCGAGCACGAATCTCCACTCGCCAAAATACCACATTTCACAAAATAAACAAGTCAACCACAATAATGAGTACCGGCTCACATAAAAAAGACTAAATAGGCATTCATAATAGCCGACCATGAAGGCCGGTGTTGTCCAAATAATTACAAATATACAGGCACGTAAGCCCAAACGAAAGAAAAACGGGTGAAACCCCTATCAAGTTTAGAAAACAAAATGTATATGCACGCAAGCCACTAATCCAAGTTAAAACAAAAGCGGGCACACAAGCCCAGAAACTTCTCAAATCTCATCCTCCCTATCACTCTCCTCCACAAGACTATCATCAGGGGGATAAAAAATCTTCCCATCAACCACCTGGTTAAATGGCCCCACACCTTCAACCACTAACTCAACCCTTGGGTTAAGGATCTCGAGCTACTCCACGGTTGTGTTGAAGCCATAACTAAGAGTACCCACGACACCTTATTTGAGCATGTGACTCCGTGCGATTAGATCTCTTCTAGTCATGAGGAATTTCTGTGTCAGTCTCTTCATCGACAGGCGCCATGATCCCCTCCAACTCTTTTTTTACCTTGGAGATCAGTCGCTCATTTTCTTTATTCACGACCTCCAGTTAAGGCCGCAGCTCATTCAGATCTTTGAGGAGCTGGACATGCGCCTCGTACTTTGTCTCGTGGTTGAGGATGTCACTCTTCAGCTTTTCATTTATCTATTGTAGCTTCTAGATCCGGGCATAAGCTTTGTCAAGAGCGACCTGAGAACCCGTGGCCTCATCGTTCAGCGTCAGAGCCGTTTCGAGAAACCTCATCATGGCGGCCACATCATCTGACAATTTCTTTTGTTGAGTTTCTTTATCCTCGGCCAAGATTGCTTCCCTTTCCTCCTCGTGAAGACCTAAAGAACTCTCCCCGCTTAAAATACTGCGGTTAAGATAATAGGGAGGCAACATGAAAACTAACCCAGCTCCCTTGTCACCTTTAGGAACTACATGCTCGGGGTCCTCCATGGGCTTCCTCTTTACTGGTTTCTCGGGAGGGGAAGTCTGAGTCCTCGAAGAGGAGGGTGAACAACTGGGACGGGCGAAAGTTTTGGTCTGCTCCTGAAGTTGAGCAACCTGATTATTAGGCCCCAAGTTGGATGCATTATTGGGCCTCAACTTGAGCAAATATTTAGAGAGGGACGTCATCCGATCTGCAATCAAAAAGAAACCGATAGTCACAAGAAAAACATACAAAAATAAAATCACGGGAATATCCCCTACCTAAAATTCCCAAAGCCTCCTCGTCTGAAGAGCACTCGAGCAGCGCTTTTGTATTAATCAGTCTGTGAATGAGGAGATACTCCCCTTTATCATTAAAAAGGAAGTTATTGTCCATGTCCACACATTTCACCGGTGATAAACTCTTGACATAAGCTGCAGCTTGTCATAAGAAAGTTGATCCTGGGCGTCCAAGTCCTCGGGTTTCACCGCGTAATATTCGGGCTTCTGCTCGAAGTATTTCCACTGCCATTCAAGGGGAAACCTAGCTGTCATCTGGACTACTGTTCGACTCCCCTCAATTTCATTCGAGTGATCATACAAGGAAGACATTGCCGCATCTATAAGAGGCTTCACGATGAAGTGCCTCTCTTTAAAGTGGCGAACGGATTCAAGATACGGCCGAAAAAGTTTTCTGAGCTGTTTAAACGACACTCAGGCTTGTCCCCCTCTGATGGACTGTCGTTGCAAGTGAAAGATACGGAAGAAGAGGGGAAATGTGGCGCCTATTTGAAGTTATTGGCATACAAGCTCAAATGCACACATGAACGCGAGCGCATTCAGATGAAGCTGGGAAGGTGCCAGTTGTAACTATTGGAAAACCCCCACCTGGAAGTCGTTGAATGGCAAATGCATCCCAGCTTGCTTAAAAGTAAAATCATACATAGGAAAGCATTTGTCCGGGTATGTCAAGCATATCATCCTGTTCCGGTGAGGGATTTGAAGAGCCCAATTGGCCGGAGCACCCTATGCTCGAACCCCGGGGATGTTGAACGCGTCAGAAGTGTCCTGCAAAAAACATGACTTTTTGTTCCGAGGCACGGGCACGACCCAAGACAAAGTGTCCTTCGAGGCAGTAGTATCATTCTCGTGAGTGGCGGACACAACGTCTTCCTCGGCTTGGTGTGCCATCATACCTGAAAAACAGGGGGAAATAGTGAGTTTGACATCATCAAATTCACCCTTCCACCGCAAATCAAGTGAAAGGGCGATGAATGCGTCGAGGAATGGACCTCGACCCAAGCCCTCGATAGCCAACACAGAATGAACCACGCCTTGCGCGGGGACATTTGGTCGAACGGGCAAAACTGCCCAAATCCTCCCCACTGTTTGGGGAGGATGACCCCGACACGAGTCTATGAAATTGGACCTATGAACCTTCATCCACAACCATGATCTTTGGTTACAATTTATGCTATAAAACATTTCAATATTCAAAAAAATCATGGTTCAATTCATCTACATCCTTCTTACATTTTCATTTGCGTCCATGTATCAAATATGTCGATAAAATGTTATTTTAAAGCTTTTTGGAAAAAAATTATTCGAATACAATATATGGTATCCGAATATCAGATGAATACACTTCAAAAAAAATCAAATTTTTAATGTGGTATTTGAATACCATATCTAAATGCCAAGTGTCAAACTTTGTTTTTCCAACGTATTTCTTGATTTGAATTTCATATATGGTATTTAAATACCAACTTGGAAACTTGTAAAATTTCAAACTGAAATTTGGTTCCAAAAATTTGCTTTGATTCATGGTTTGGTTAATTATGTAAAGTTGCATTATATCATTTTTAAATATTATAAATTCAGAGTAATGCTTCATGAAAGGTTTCAAAATGAAAATGCATCCCTTCATAATAACGGTTCATGATGTATATAGGATGCACTTTTCAAAATTTAAATTTCACCTCTTTCCAGCATTCAAAATTTCTCATATAAATTCAAACTTTTCTCAAGTACTCATTCTTTAAAACTTTGTGAATCAATTTAAAATCATCCAAAGTTTTTCATACATTATCTTGAGCACTTAATTTGTTATAGTTTGAATTGTAACATAGTGAAAGAGAAGATCTAGGGATAAAGTTTTGGATTCAATTCAAGACAATATTACTTTAAATTATTCTAAAAATTTCTTGTGACTTAATCATCAAAATGTGCGGTGATAAGTTGTGTGTAATAGAGAGAGTGGCATGCTATCTCAATATTGTTTGTAAAAATAAAGTGGCTTATTGTTTTGAGTGTGTTAAAAGATTGTGAGAAAAGTCTTGGTGTGAGACTGGTACAAATTCTAACATAGTGAAATATTTCATGGCGTGTGAAGGAACTAGACGTACCATTGTTTAGAAAGGAGAACTAGTATAATTCTTGTGTCTCTTTTACATTATCATACTTTATTTTTTCCTATGTCGTTTATACATTCATCATAGTTTCCCAAAAAAAAAACAAACTATAACATCTCTAAAATAACCAAAAATTATTAAAACTTAATTCATCCCCTCCCCTTCTTACGTTGCAATCTAATCTTACTAAAAGAGATTTTTTTTTAGAGTTTTAGATCTTCATTGTAATCTTCACTTCCAACGACAAAGAAATCATTCTCTCCACCTATTTCACTAATTTGAAGATCATATGGGATGAACTCAAAGATCTACGCCTACACATTTTTTATCATGCCCAACACCATGCACATATCTCATTTAATCTCATATTCTTCAAGTCAAGAACTCTAAATACATATTTTCGCTTCTTCAAAGGTCTCAATGATAATTACGACAATGTTCGCACCCAAATTCTTCTTAGGGACTCCCCCCTCCCCCTCAATCTCTAAAGCCTTATCCATAGTAATTCAACAAACAACAAACCTGCCGAACCCTATGGTGAATCTTCCATGTTTGAAGTTAATTTCAACTCTAACTTCAAGAACTATCAATGAAGAAGTTATGGAAAAGTATATGGAAATTCAATGTATGCACCAACTGCAATAACAAATCATATCATTAGACATTGTTATTTCAAACACGATTCTTACATGGGATATCACTCTAAATCTCAACAAGATTCTTCAGAGAACAATTTAGATCCACCATTTCAAGTATTTAAACAAACTATTCAAGATCACAATTCACGCCTAAGTGGGGGATAAGAATATTCTAATAATTTTCGACTTTGCAACGGGAACAAATTTCTTTGTGTAATCAATACCATAGGTTTGCATAAAACTTTTGGCAAATAAGCAAGCTTTATATCTTTCAATTAACTTGTCTGTATTGTATATGACTGTGAACACCTATCTGCAACCAACAGTCTTTTTACCATCTAGTATTGCATGATACACCAAGTTTTGTTCTTCTCAAATGCTTTCCTTTATTCAATATCAGGATATATGATGTGAATTTTAGACAATGAGCTAGACTTACATTTTTCTTTCTTAGGAGATTGATTATTTCTCTGTTCAGATTCATGGAAGTGTAGGGATGTGGACTCAACACCTTTGTATTTTTGTCTCGCAAAATACTTTCATTTCCAAATTTTATTTTTGTTTAAAGTATATTTCCTCTAGGTGATTCATTGCTATATGGCATTTCGATCAGCTCATCATCATCGTCATAGTTTTCATTTTCATGATAAGATATAGGTTGACATTCACCAAATTTTGTACTTGTAATAGGAGTAGTTTCAGTAATGGAAACGTGACTCTTTTATTATTGGTGCCTTATTATAAATCATGGAACTATAGAATAGTTAATAATACAAATACAATAAATTTTACCTAGCGCCTCACGCATGTTAACATCTAATTTACAATTGAAAGAAGTGCTTAAGAAAATAAAAGAAATAATGTGATTTGAAAAATTATTAAACTCCTGTTAAAATTCATGACAGTGTTGAGATGGGAATCAACATCTTCTGTGTTTGTGTTACAAAAATCTTTCCGTTTCAAATTTTTTTTTTTTCAAGCATATTTCCTCTAGGCGATTCATTGTTATGTGGCGTTTCGATCAACTCATCATCATCGTCATAATTTTCATTTTCATGATAAGATGTATATTTAGATCACCAAATTGTGTACTCCTCCTTTAGGTTCAATAATGGAATCATAACCCTTTGTTATTGTTGTCTTGTGTAAATTTCAAAAATAATATAATAAATGTTTTGGACTAGGCCTGTATTTGGTCTAATTTCATACGAGATCTAATCTAATTATGTTGTTCGAGGAAGCCTGCTAACCGAGTCTGTTCTCAACTATGTCGAGCAGTAATCTCATCCTTCGTGAAAACACGGCTCCGCCCTATGGAGATAAATCCAAGAATCGCGAGGAGGCTCGTCGCCGGTCAGGAGGACCTCGCGAGCATTCTCCACTCTTCTCGTCGACCAAGGCAAGCCCTCCTAGAGGACCTCACAGTTGACGAGGAGGGCCCACGACGACGTAAGGACACCGCGAACCTCCTCCCCATAGAGTTGACTCATCACACCCCCGAATATCAGAGTCCTCTTGGTCCTGAAAAGACCGCATCCATATCCTCCTGACTATTCGGGGGAGTGTTTCCAGTGATTTCTGGTAAACAACCGCTAGTCTTCCAAACTATCGAATAATCTTTATTAACGCTACTCAATCTCTTTGGTAACTCACAGGATCGACTAGATTGATCCTAGGACTCCTTGGATATCAAGGTTACTCTCACAATCGAACAATTATTCATGGGTGCTATTGTATAAATGTTTGGTTTACTTCGATCCCTCTCTCTAAGAGTTTAAAATATGGTCGAAATGTATGTGAAAACTAGGTTATACGAATGATTGCTAATTGTAATGCTGATTGAAAAGACATATAAAACTGTATGGAAAATGAAGTAACTGGTTTCGACCCATAAAACATTTAACATAAAAGGTTTCTGGAATGTGGAAGTTTAAAATGTGAAGAAAGCGTTTAATGCAAGAAATCTAGAAATGACTTTAAGTGAAAGTACATGCTTGAAGAATAATACTTGAAAGTAAAGGTATTGAAAGCGTAAAAGTTCTCTAAAAATATAGAGTGCTTCGAAATATAAAGAATGCAGTAAAATGTAAAACTTTAAAGAAAAGGCTTTGAAATGAAAAGACAGTAAATAAAGAAACTTGTAAATGCTATTCGACAGAAAGAAAAAGAAGGAAAGTGCTGGAGATAGTAAAAAGGCTTTTATTAAATTAGAAATACATGGTGCTATCATACATACATCTCTCTTGCATTCGTTTCCCTTGCCATGTGGTAGTTTGAATGTTATTGAGTATTTTGTATAACAGATATGACACACTGAAATCCTAACACTAAGACTTCTATTTATACTAATTCGATCCTAACGGTCTCGCTACAAGATCATGCCACGTTTCGAACATGCAAGACAATGCTCCTTTCATCTTTCCACGTGTCCTCAAATGCTCCAACACATAACTTTCAAACTTTGAAAGTCCCGCTTTCATTTAAATTTCAAATGCTTTGGTGTTTCTCTGCTTCGAACGCCCTTCTTAGATTTAGCTTCGCTGCTGTTTCGAGATCCCTTTGGATACGCTCCCAAGATCACCGTTCGAAGCTTCAAGCTTTGACACACTCATTCGAAACACTGCTTCTGCAATTTCGAAGCGTGGTGTTTTAATTCCATTTCGATCAGAACTTCTAGCTCTTTTTAAATTCTAAATAACATTATCAAAATCTTCAGCCAACAAATTGCCCCTTTAAAATATGTATTTCGATCTCTCTGAGAAATACCTATTTTAAACATTTATACAAGATTTTGATAGGATCTTCGAATCATCATAGCATTTAATGCGTTTGACCCTAGTCACATCAATCATAGCACCCTTTGGGTACCTTAACCGCCCAAAGTCACTTCACAGCATGGTGCAGTTATAAGTAATGATTGTTTTTAAAATCACGCCTATTACCTATATCAACTTCTCGCCACCTCTTCATCACACCAATCCATGATCTCCACGTATCATACTTTCACTCGGTGGATGTTTCATCTTCTTATTATAAAACGTCAATTTAACCTTCCTTTTTCCTTCTTTACACTCTAAACCTTTCAAACTCTGGAATTTTAATCTTCTTCTCTCATAAACGCTCTAAGCTCTCAAACAACAAAAATGTCTTCTTCCACATCATCTCAACTCAAGAAAGCCTCCAAGAAGAAGGGAAAAACTACAGGAGCAACTATGGAGAGTAAAATCGTCACCATTCAAGGCCAATCTGCTCTTGCTCCTCAAATGATCTCCAAAGAAAAAGAAATGCTGTACGCATCACAGGTACTCATCCCTACCCATGTCGCTGGTAAGAGGTTAGCCTTAAATGGCCCTCTTACAGTTTTTGAAATACTAAAGGACACCAGGACCATTTTTCCCGTGTGTTATAACTTCAAACCTTTATTCAACAAAATGGATGCCCCTAGGGCAGTAGAATTTCTTAATCCGAAAACCACAGAAACCTCAACTGTTCATCCCAAGGACCCATTTATCTTGGATTATGTAAAAAGCAATTTTAAACCATTCCGATCTTGCCCTACTGCTGACGTTGCTTATCAAAACTGGTTTACGAAAGTAGAAGCCAAAAAATCCCAGCAATGGGAAGAACTAGGCATTTATAACCTTATTAAGCTGTCGAAACCTGGATTCACCTATAGTCATCCTCTGCTATTTGCGTCCCTCTACTTCTGGGATAGTACCTACAACACTTTCCATCTTCCAGGTGGAATGATCACCCCAACCTTCTTCGATATAGCAGCCATTACTGGGCTGTCGCCAGTGGGGGAAACTTATGTTCCTGACAATGAAGAGCACTCAAGCATAATTGACTTCGAAGTCAAGTTAGCCAGCTTCTCCAAATTTATCGGCCATTATCATGCTGAAGGGGATAATGTGTCTGACACAGAACACATTGCTTTCTTAACTCTGTGGCTGTCTAGGTACGTTTTCTGCAGTAGATCCCTGCAGGTAGCTAGTAGGTTCATTCCTTTAGCTAGGGATTTACACGAAAATCGCAAAGTGTGCCTAAGCGAATTACTCTTAGTTGACCTCTATGAGAGCCTGAGGTCAGCTGTTTCGAGCCTCAAATCCCACAATTCAAAAAACATTCTTTTAGCTGGCCCATTTTGGTTACTTCAATTATGGCTCAATGCCATGTTCGAACCTTCTTTATCAACCGCCAACACCATAGACGAACAAGATGCAGAAATAAGTGATAGGATAGTCGAAAGCACTAGGCTTCGAAGACTAACCCCTAATGATGACAAGGATGACTTCAAGGTTCAATTTTCGACGTACATCTTGATACTCTCAAAAAGACACAAGTTCGAAGAGAGCATGGCGCCCTTTGCTTCGAGGGCTCATGGACCTTCTTGGTTCACCATGGCTCTCTCAGAAGCCATCAAGAGTAAGGAAATCCAAGATGTGTGGAGAGCTTTCTTGCTTCCTAGACTTATCTCTTCAAGGATAACCCCAGCTAAGAACCAAATTCTTCTCTTTGCCTACCAACCAAACTTCGTTTCGAGGCAGTTTGGCTTATGCCAACTGATTCCTGAACCTTTGTTCCAGACTGAGAGCGCCATCACATCTGGTCGAACTTTCAAGGCAAGGGAAGCCAAGATCCAACAAGAACAATACCAGGGCTTTGCCCAATTTGAACTGATAGCCTTCGAACCTACTCATCTCGCGGCCAAAGGATTTCTGGAGTGGTGGATTAAGTTTTATCAAACTTGTATGTTCGATACACTTACTATTCGACAGAAACTAATTGATGCCTTCGATGTGCAGGTACCAGCAAAGAAAGGTATGTTTACTCATGCCAAAGAAATAAAAGCTTTTCAAAATTACTTCGAAACTACTTACGACCCCACACGCTTGGACTCCACTGTGCATCAAGCGGCTGAGACCTTGAAGGAAAAATTTAAACAAAAAGTTTCCAAGCTAAAACTTCCTTCAGGGCTGTCACCTGAGGATAGGTATAGGTTGGCATTCGAAATGCATCCACCTAAATTTCCCAGATTACCTACCTCAGAACTGGCTCTGGCTTGGTTTCCCCCATATCCATGGTGGTTTACTTGCAAAGAGATGTTCAAATATCTTCAAAGGAAACCAAAGCCATCTGAGACTGTGACATGGGCTCGACACTGGCTTCATGATTTCCCAGGACATCTTCGATATGACCTTTCTGCCATGTCAATTAAATCTGATCAAGGCACAGGTGCGAATGCTTGGGAAAAACTCCCAAATATCTTTATTTTCTAAATCTTTAATCTTTGCTTTAAATGTTTTGATTTTCAGCTATCAGGATAAAGACCACTGCCTCGAAATCGAAGGAAGGGAGTGCCTCTCAAGCCTCCATCGAAACTACCGAAAAGACTAATCCACCCGAAACGACTACTGCTGCTGCAACTACACCAACAACAACAACGCCAACAACAATAAGTGCCCCAATTCCAACGGTAATCACTTAGTTTTTTATGCTTCGAATTCACTCAATCCTTTTATATCTAACTTCGTTAAAATTCGTTCAGACCAACAAGCTTCCCCCCACTACTCCCAAGAAGCGGAAACCAAGCACCACTGGGGAAGATCTGACTGCTGGAGGAAACTCAAACATTGCTTCGAAGAAGAAGCTAAAGAAAGCTACACCAAAAAGTACTGCTCCTACTAGTGTCTCTGGACTCGACTCCAGGGATGCTGCTCCCTCACCAAAATCCAAAAATCCACCTTCGACCTCCAACCCACAGTTGGAACGCATAGCTAGCAACCTCTCTTCTGAGGAGCCACAGGTAAATCGAATTTCTTCTAAAAATGTTTAACTTCTTATTACCTTGGTGAGTGTCATCCTTTAACACTTTGCTGCTCCTTGCAGAACATCCTGAATCCCACTTCTACTATTTCGACCTCACCGTCCAGGGCTGCTGTTCCGCTTAACTCCTCTCCTCAAGGAGACTCCAGCAATTTGGTCCAAAACAAAGGTTCTTCCAACGTGGCGGTTTTGGCTGGAACTTCTGAGCAGCCAGATGACCAAGGTACCTCCATTCCTCTGAAAGAGGTGAACGAAACCATACCTCAAACGTCTGCAGAGGATTCACCAAGGGTTCTTCAAAAGTCCCCTCTTGAAACTCTTCAAGAGGATCCAAAGGATACTCAGACTGAAGAGGAAAAAGCTGACTCTGGACAAGGATTCGAAGAATCTGCAGACGAAGAAACTGAGGAGGAAAACGCCAATGATGGGGAAAATGACAATGATGGTTCGACTGCCGAGACGGAGTCTAATGCACATAGCGGTGAAAAGGATGGTATCGAAGTGGTAGATTTGGTAGAGGATGAAGAAGACCAAGAGCACGAAGCAAATGAAGGGGATGGTGATACAATCAACGAAAACCCAAAGGTTGAAACAAACGAGATTCCCCTACGCGTGGAATTCCCCCAATCCTCTCCGTCTCGAATGACTGACGAGGAACTGGCACTTCTGAGGCGAAATGACCCTATTGGGTACATGAAGGCAAAGTTGGCCCAGAGGGACATCCCACTCGCTAGGGCTGGTACAAGTTCAACCAGCTATCCTCTTCCCACAGATGAAAGAGTTGTTCTTCTCAACAAAATTAGGAGAACTATTCTCAATGTGGATATCTTCGAAGTGCTTAAGCAAGATAGTACTGCTTGCTACACTATGAAGGAGCTGCTTACAAAGGTTAATCTTTCCAGCTGCTCTTTGCCAGTTAGTACTCTCTTGTTTGATCTTCAAAATCTGCTGGACAACGTAACTGGCTATCTTCTCCAAGACGAATCTGCTGCCAAGAAGGTTCACGAGAAACGCATTGCTATGGATGCCGCCTATGAACAAGCTTCGAAGCTTTCTCAAGAAGCTGAAGACTAGGCTATGCATCTGAAGCAGGCAAAAACTGAATATGAGGCTCGAGCTGAGTCCATTCTTATTTGGGAAAGGCAGATTCTGGAACTTCAGCAGAAAGTTAAGGAGGCTAAAGAACAACAACTAGCCTTCGAAACTAATCCTGCAGGTAACCAATTCGAAGAGCTTCTCAACCGAGGGCTTGCAGAAATGGAGACTGCAGAACAACTTAAAGGGGAAGTGGCAACCTTGGAAGGTGCCAGGCGGTTTGCTCAGCAGAGACTTGAAACATTTCGAAGTACCTTTACTCGATTGAAAAATAATGTTTATTTCTAGATTTTTTGTCTATCTGACCATAGCTTTGGTTCTTTCAATGTAATATTCGAACAACGCCATTTTGGCATTCTTATCTTGCCATCTTGGCTTTTTTATAATACTTTGTTTACGTTGTTACTATTCGAATTTCCCGCAGGCTTGGTTTATATTTCTTTAAATATTTCCCATTAACCTTTAGGACACGTTTATCATCTAAGAGTTCTTCGACTTCGTAGGCATTGTTAGAGAAAACTTTTAGTACTCGAAAAGGTCCTTCCCAATGAGGTGACCATTTACCTAACGCTTTGTTCTTCTTATCCATAGGCAATATGACTCTCCAAACCAAGTCATTAATAACGAATACTTTTTTCTTCACCCTCTTATTGTATGTTCTGGCCACTCTTTCTTTTTGCCTCATCAAAATATCCAACGCATGTAATCTAATTTCGTCCAATTCAACTAATTCATTCATCATCATTTCCCAATATAACGCGGCTGGAATTTCGTTTTGTTTCTGTATTCGAACTGATTGCAGATGAATTTCTACTGGTAACACTGCATCATGGCCGAATGTAAGTTGAAAAGGAGTGGTGTTAGTGGCTTCTTTTGGAGATGTTCTACAAGCCCATAACACTTGGTCCAGAGTTTTGTGCCAATTTCTTGGCTTCTTGCCAATATGCTTCTTGATTAATCCTATTATTACTTTGTTTGCCGCTTCGACCTGTCCGTTTGCTTGAGCATAATATGGTGTTGATGTTAGCAATCTAAACCCCATTTCTTGGGCAAATCCTTGCATCTTTCTACCAGTAAATACAGAACCTTGGTCTGTAGTTATACTTTCTGGTAATCCAAACCTATAGATAATGTGCTTTTGTATAAATTCGATAATTGCCTCCTGATCAGCAACTACCAAAGGTATAGCTTCAATCCATTTGGTAAAATAATCTACTCCTACCAAGATATATTTCTGACCTTTGGACGAAGCAGGATTTATTTCGCCTATCAGGTCCAATGCCCATCCTCTGAATGGCCATGGTTTGATGATCGAATGCAGCTCACTTGCAGGGGCGTGTTGAATTCCTGCGTGTTTCTGACATTCCTCACATCCTTTCGCGAAGTCTATGCAATCTTTGAGCATGCTAGGCCAATACAAACCATATCGAAATAGCAACCATTTCATTTTATGGCCTGCTTGGTGTGCCCCACATGCCCCATTATGGACTTCAGACAATGCTAAATATGCCTCACTTTCTCCTAGGCATTTCAATAAAACACCTTCTTGGGTCTTTTTGAACAATTCGTTCCCCATGAGGAGGTATGACAATGCTCTATATTTTGTTTTTCTATCTACTTTTAGAGTTGGGTCTGCTAAATAACTCTTTAATGGACTTCGCCAATCTGTATCTGACAAAGTATTTATGGCTAGAATTTCGAATCCCTGTTTCTCGGCATATCCCAATCTCATACTTTCCAGATCCGATGGTGTGAATCTAGTAGCCATAACTCTTCCCCTTATTTCGACCAAATCCTTAAGATTCTTGGTAGATACTCTATAACCTGAAGCCAACTGCGCTAAGTCATTTGCTTCTTGGTTTTCTAATCTTGGTATGTGTTGAATATCCATGTATTCAAACTTTCTCAATAGCCTATTGACTATGACGAAGTATACCATTAGATTTTCCTTTATGCACTTATATTCTTTTGTAATCTGTTTGACCACCAACTCAGAATCTCCTTTAATTTCGACTCTGGTTGCCCCCAATTCCAACAAAGCTTCAAGTCCAACAATGAGCGCTTCATACTCAGCTTCGTTGTTCGAACAACGAGGACCATCCAATTTATACTTGAATTTTGTTGGAATTCCTTCAGGAGAAATTAGAAGGACTCCAACACCACTTCCATTCTTGTGGGTTGAACCATCAAAGTACAATTTCCATGGTTGCATTTCGACGTAACTCATGCTTGTCTGCTCAACCAACGAATGATCCACAATGAAATCAGAAATCACTTGACCTTTCATAGCTTTTAAGGGCATGAACGTCAATGAATATTCTGTTAAGGCCAGAGCCCACTTTCCAACTCTACTATGCATTATTGGCTTTGAAAGCATATGTTTAATGACATCGAAGTGAGACGAAACATAAACATCAACAGGTTTTATATAATACTTGAGTTTCATACAAGAGAAATACAAACAGAGACATAGCTTTTCTAAGTTGCTATATCTGGTCTCTGCATCATTCAGCACTCTACTTAGATAGTATATGGCTCTTTCGACGCCATTGTTATCTTCTTGTGCTAACATACTACCTATGCTAACTTCAGAGGCAGATATGTACAATCTCATGGGCTTCCCCCATGATGGTGGAGACAACATAGGAGGCTGGGAAAGATATTCTTTTATTTTGTCAAACGCCTCCTGGTGAGCTTCGTTCCATTCGAAGACTTGACCTTGCTTCAGACGAAGTAACGGAGAGAAAGCTTGAGTCCTTCCACTCAGGTTCGAAATGAATCTTCTGAGGAAGTTAACTTTCCCTAGCAGAGATTGCAACTCCCTTTTTGACGCAGGTGCTTTCGTGTCCATTATGGCTTTGGTTTTGTTCTGGTTGATTTCAATTCCTTTCTTGTGGACCACAAAACCAAGAAAATCTCCAGCCTGCACAAAAAATGCACATTTAAGGGGATTCATTTTTAAGCCATGTTTTCTCATTCGCTCGAATGATTGGCTTAAATGATGCAAATGTGCTTCTGCAGATATAGATTTGATGACTATATCATCAATATACACCTGCATGAAGGTTTCGATAAAGTCATGAAAGATTGAATTCATCGCCCTTTGATAAGTTGCCCCAGCATTTTTTAAACCAAAAGGCATCACCACCCATTCGTAGGTGCCTAAGGCTCCTGGGCAACGAAATGCTGTCTTTGCAACATCTTCTTCAGCAATGAAAATCTGGTTATATCCAGAGTATCCATCTAACATGCTCAAGTATTCGAATCCTGCAGCAGAATCTACTAGCATTTCTGCCACGGGCATGGAATATTCATCCTTAGGGGTTGCAGTATTTAAATCCCTAAAATCTATGCAAATCCTTAAAGAACCATTTTTCTTGATAACAGGTACTATGTTTGCTAACCATTCGACGTACCTTGTTGTTCTGATGAATTTGCAACGCAGCAACCTTTCGATCTCAGCTTTAATTTTTGTGAGAACCGCTGGCGCGAATCTTCTGGGAGTTTGTTTGATGGGCCTCTTGCCATCTTTGATTGGCAGCCTATGTTCGACCAACTCCCTCTTTAAACCAGGCATCTCATCATAATCCCATGCGAAACAATCTTTGTTCTCCTTAAGGATTTCGATCACTTTTTCTTTGAGGCCTGGGCTAAGTTTAGCACTTACGTAAGTTACTCTTTTCGTTTTGTCATCCCCTAAGTTGACTTCTTCGAGTGGGTCCTGTGCCAACATTTTGACACCTGAGTTTATGGGATCCCTTTCGAAGCCTAAGGGTTCTTTGTCATAGATGGCATCTAACCTTTGATCCATCTCCAACTCTTCGCTGGGTGAGCACTTCGAACCCCCCCCACTAACTTCATTCGCTTTTTCAAATGATTCATTTATTTCAGCCTCTAAGGCCGCTTTTGATTCATTCTCAGCCATATAGGCCGAAATCCTTTCGAAAAAGGTAGACTCAGTCATGGTTAAGGTTGTCGAAGTCCCAGCCTGCTGGCCGTTTTGGTATAGCACCTTCAACTTCCTCTTCTTCACTAATTATTGTTCTATCCCAGTAGAGTCCATCATGACGAAGTGTCATGTAGTAGTGGGCATTTCTAGTTTCATTTATCTCATCATTTGGAACACATGGAGCAATCTTTGCCAGATTTTTATCATAATCCCTTTTGTCAACTAGATTGACAGTTGACATAAAGTAACTCTGGTCTGCTTCGATGTTTTCCACGATTCCGTCATCTCTCCACAGGACTAGTCGTTGATGCATTGACGAAGGAACTGCTCCCACGCCATGGATCCACTCTCTTCCTAGCAGTAGGTTATAGTTGGCCTTGGCTTCGATAACCATAAACATGGTGGGCCTGCAACTTGAGCCTATTGTTAATTCCAACTGGACCACCCCCAGTGTTTTACCCACTTTTCCTTCATAATTGGATAGAACCATATTATGGGGCTTGATATCCCCTTCGCGGATTTCCAACCTTTTTAGCATGAAATGGGGAATCAGATTGACTGCAGCACCCCCATCCACTAGAACTTTGTTCACACCATGGACACCCACTTTCGCCCGAATGAAAAGAGGTTTGAGATGATTCTTCATTGTAGGCTCTGGACGTTCGAAGAACGCATTTTGTTCTTCAACAGCCCCATTGTCCATCACGTAGTAGCATACGGGCCTATGTTTCATTAAATCTGTGGTGTCTTCTTCCTCATATTCATTGATTTCGGTTTCTTGCCCGAATTCGCTGGGAAGCACAGACACTACATTACAGTTCAGGTTAAATGAAGACTCCCCCTCCGATTCGAAGTTATCTGTTATCATATCTTCGTCCTCTTCCGGGCCTGGAGTGTATTCCTTTGGTCCGTCTTGTTGATCTTCAGAGAAAAGCCTTCTGTTGACTGGAGGTTTCTCTTCCGTCTGACTTTTTGGTTTGTTGGTGCTCGATTCACCTTGTATCTTTGTTGAAGTATCCCCTTTGTTTGCCACAGCTTCTCTTTCAGCCTTTCGAAACCTTTGCTGTCTGCGCCACTGGGATCTTGACATGGGGTTCCTTCCTTTGTAATTTTCTAATCTGACTTCCTCCCTTTTTTGTGTGTTGAATTGCCTCCTGTATGTCACAGCATGGCGTGCATTTCGTTCAGCATTCCTCCATTTGTCTTTGTCTTTGTCATTTCTGGCTTGCAGCCATCTATCGGTTGGCACTTCAGCAGGGAGTTTGAAAGTCACTCTTCGAGCAACTTTGGGGTGAGGGCTATCAGGTCTTCGCTGTTTGTATATGCTGTCGAAACGCGGACCCATCTGGGCAGTTTCTTGATGGCTCCAGCAAGGGGCGAAGGGGATCGTTTCGAAGGCCCTAGCCATGCTTTGGTCATATACAGCAGAACATCTTGGGCACACCAAGCACTTAGTTGCCCCCTTGTAGCAGCGAAAAATAAACTCCAATAAACTCTCTCCAGCCTTGGGGTAGCATCTAAAGAGTTGGTTATCCTGGCGCCAATTGTTGCCAGTTCGAGCCCTCTGTACCCTTTCGAAATTTGCAGCAATTCTTTGGTTGCAGAGGATGCTGCACCTAGGGCATAGTATCATGCCTGGATCTCCTTTGTGGCATGACATGAGATAGTCTTTGAGAGTATCATCTCCAGCGTGATTGTCCCCCATCCTATGCTTTTCTTTTTCTAAGTATTTTTCCACTTCCTTCATCTCAGAACGGGGTCTTTCCATGTCCACCATATTTATTTCCAAATCCCCCTCTTTTGTTTCGTCATCGCCCCATCCTGTGGGCTTTATATCTTCGATCTGGACCTTCGAACTTTCTGGGGCAGAATATTTGACCAGATAGTCATATTTTCCACTGGGTTCCCCTAGAGTGTCCCATATTTCCTTCTGAGAGGGGACTGGCTGCGTAATTTGTACTTTCTCTAATTCCAAACTCAAGCCCTCAGTGACTTGTGTAAATCCTTCGTTGTGATCCCCTTGGCCTTCAGTAGCCTGGGTTTCTCCTGCAACAGCCACAGGTCCAGCAATCGAAGTGTCTGGTGTATTCTGGATGCCTTCAGTGACTTCCTCGCTGACTTCGACCATCACCCAGTTTTCGACTTCAATGTCCTTCTCTCCAGTTAGGGTGTCGCTTCGATCAATTTCCACCATGTTGACTTCTCCAATGCATGCAGGCTCGGAGTAGTTGGTGTCTGCGACGTCCAAAGGATCTTCGTCCACTTTCATCTTCATCTTATCAGCAAACTTTAATCTGCCATCTTTGATTGCGTTTTGAATCAAATCCCTGAAAAGAAAACATTGTGAGGTCTTGTGGCCTAGGAAACTATGATATTTGCAAAATCCCCTTTTCTTCCTCTGGTCCAAAGGGGGTATTTTGACATTTGATGGCACAATTAGTTGGCCATCTTTGACAAGCAAGTCAAAGATTTCGTCACATTTAGTGACATCGAAGGTGTAAACCTTCTTTGGAAACTTATCACTTTTCTCATTTTCAACAATATCTTTCCCTTTCGTAGGAACTAACATTTTGCAGGAGTAAGGCGGGGCCTGTTTTAATTCAGCGAGGTCGATTTCGACCTCTTCGAATTCGAATTCAGGATATTCTTCTGCTTCCTCAGTTCCAACATAGGAAATCCTTTCTTTCTTACTATTCTTAAAGACTCGGGCTTTTTCGGCTTTTAGTCTTTCGACCTGTCGAACCCTATCGGCTAACTGAGCCATATCCCTCAAATGCTGAGTATCTAATTTCTTTCGAATAGAGTAATCCAATCCCCCAGCGGCCATTTCGACTAACTCATGCTCAGGCACTACTGTGTAACATCTGGATTTTAACAGCCTAAATCTATTCAAATAGTCATCAATGGGTTCAGTGAACTTTCTCTTAACACTGGCCAATTCCTTCAGACTTATTTTCGATTGTCCCATGTAAAATTGTTCATGGAATAATCTCTCTAAAAGGGTCCAAGTATCAACAGACCCAGGAGGCAACGTGGTAAACCAAGTGAAAGCATTTTTTGTCAAGGAACTTGGGAAATATTTGATTCTAAGATCTTCATTATTGGCTATATCCCCCGCTTCGGTTAAATATCTCGCTATGTGTTCGACTGTTGACTCGTTGGTATCCCCAGCGAACTTTGTAAATTTAGGGACTTTGTATCCCCTTGGTAAATCAGTATGCATTATACAATCTAATATAGGAGAAGCGTAATTTGGCCTCCTCATTCCCATATTGAGGCCGTTTTGGGTCATGATCCTCTCTATCATGGTGGTCAGATTATTTTCTGCCAAGATGTTATCGTTTCGAACCCTATGAACGACAGCATCGGCATCTTGGTTTCGACCAACCAAAACAACTCCCCTAGGTTGTTCTCCTCGAAATTCTGGGGCTTTTGGTCTTTCGATCCTTGCCCCTGGTTCCATAACTTCCCTTTGTGGGCCCGGAATTATTGGGGCTTCTAACCTTGGTGCTCTGGCCCCTAAGTTAACCTCTTCTCTGGGTGGTCTATGAATTGGGTCGTTGGCAATTTGTTCTATAACAGGCACGTTTGTTCGAAATCCCGCCTGGTTCTGCCTACGCCTTTCTGTGGGAGCAAAGAAATCTGCTATTCGACTCATATTGTCAGCGTTTTCCCTGTTCGTCACAGTCACATTCTGAACTATTGGGGCGAATATTTCCTGCATGGTTTGCGCTAACACCCCTATCATATTGTGATTGCTTTCATCCATCAATTGCCTAAAAGCCAACTGGTTATCTGTGGTTAGGGTAGGCAACGTGCTATAACCCACTGACCCTTGGTTATTTGACATAAATTGGTTTGCCCCAGACCCAGATCCTAGTTGTGGGGATGAATTCGATATGGAATTGTGTAATCCTGCCATAAAAGATGTTGGCATTCCGTAAGAAGAACTTCTAATTCTATTCCCATCGAAGCCGGGTGGTCTAGTTGATGGAGATGCGAAATGGGATTGTGTCCCAGGTGGCGGAACGAATCCCCCAGGGTAGCCCATAGTTCCAGTATTTCCTAAGATCGAACTGTTGGTTGATACGCCACTTACTCCGTTGGTGGCCATGTTACTGGTTGAAGATGCAACAGCCTGTGCATTCGAAGGGATTACATTAGATGCTCCGCTCGAAATGGACGCGTTAGTGCCTGTTGCCTGTGGGCCACCTTGGTCTCCTTGTTGATTGTCTGAATTAGACATTTTGTCCAAACGTTTTCTTCTGGATAAAGGTTGGTTGCTGTTGGTTATCTTACCACTTCTCAGGTTCATAAAACAGCAAACTTCTTAGGTTCCTACGTTTCTGGGATGGCTATGTCTCGACAATCCTTAATTCTGATATCCAACTATTGGTCCCATCAGGTGTGCCAATTTGTTTCCAGTGATTTCTGGTAAACAACCGCTAGTCTTCCAAACTATCGAATAATCTTTATTAACGCTACTCAATCTCTTTGGTAACTCACAGGATCGACTAGATTGATCCTAGGACTCCTTGGATATCAAGGTTACTCTCACAATCGAACAATTATTCATGGGTGCTATTGTATAAATGTTTGGTTTACTTCGATCCCTCTCTCTAAGAGTTTAAAATATGGTCGAAATGTATGTGAAAACTAGGTTATACGAATGATTGCTAATTGTAATGCTGATTGAAAAGACATATAAAACTGTATGGAAAATGAAGTAACTGGTTTCGACCCATAAAACATTTAACATAAAAGGTTTCTGGAATGTGGAAGTTTAAAATGTGAAGAAAGCGTTTAATGCAAGAAATCTAGAAATGACTTTAAGTGAAAGTACATGCTTGAAGAATAATACTTGAAAGTAAAGGTATTGAAAGCGTAAAAGTTCTCTAAAAATATAGAGTGCTTCGAAATATAAAGAATGCAGTAAAATGTAAAACTTTAAAGAAAAGGCTTTGAAATGAAAAGACAGTAAATAAAGAAACTTGTAAATGCTATTCGACAGAAAGAAAAAGAAGGAAAGTGCTGGAGATAGTAAAAAGGCTTTTATTAAATTAGAAATACATGGTGCTATCATACATACATCTCTCTTGCATTCGTTTCCCTTGCCATGTGGTAGTTTGAATGTTATTGAGTATTTTGTATAACAGATATGACACACTGAAATCCTAACACTAAGACTTCTATTTATACTAATTCGACCCTAACGGTCTCGCTACAAGATCATGCCACGTTTCGAACATGCAAGACAATGCTCCTTTCATCTTTCCACGTGTCCTCAAATGCTCCAACACATAACTTTCAAACTTTGAAAGTCCCGCTTTCATTTAAATTTCAAATGCTTTGGTGTTTCTCTGCTTCGAACGCCCTTCTTAGATTTAGCTTCGCTGCTGTTTCGAGATCCCTTTGGATACGCTCCCAAGATCACCGTTCGAAGCTTCAAGCTTTGACACACTCATTCGAAACACTGCTTCTGCAATTTCGAAGCGTGGTGTTTTAATTCCATTTCGATCAGAACTTCTAGCTCTTTTTAAATTCTAAATAACATTATCAAAATCTTCAGCCAACAGGGAGTCCATTCAGGTTGGAGACCACGTGTTAGCCCCACTACGCACGTAGAACCTAGCAGTCTCTATTTTGGGCCTGCTTGTCCAGCCCAACGATGGGGACCTTGACCCAGCGCTGGGGGCTATAAATACCATCTCTCTTGAGAGGGTCAGGTATTCATTCTTTGATACTCGCACTCTCATACTTGCTAGCACTCTCTCTGAATCTTACTTTAGCATCGGAGTGTCTTGCAGGTACCCCCCCCCCCCCTCAAACGCATCTCTAATTGCTGCTCAACTCACAGCTTGTGCCTAAACGATCCATTCTAGTCAGGTACGATCAGTGGCGCCGTCTGTGGGAAACAAGCTTCCTCGTCTTTCATTAACCCAAGACTAAAGCAATTCTTCAAACTCTTTTGATTGTCATGGTCGACCCAGCTTCCAATAACAACCTAGACGTCCATCTCGCTGACCCCAACAACAACGGGAACGACGTCGACATGGCTGGTCTCGTGCACAATTACAGAGATGGTATGACCGCCTCTTCATGATCACACTCTCGACCACGCGAGGGCACCTATCCGCCCCAGAACTACGAGCCGAACGTTTTCCAGGAGGTCCCCGTCCCTCCGGACGTTGATGCCACGACCAAGACTCTGTTCGCGACCATTAACCAAATGAATTACTTGATCTTCTCACAAGGTGAGTGACTAAGGGTGCTTGAGGACTCTCGTCGAGCCCCTAGAAGACATAAAAGACCTAACACTCCACCTCCTCGTCAAAACGAAGACCGTCTTCAATCTCCTTCACGGAGACACAGACGGGAGATAACGCGAAGCCTCTCTCCTCGACGGACTGGCCGACGCCCCGCGCTGGAGAGAATCATGCCCAAGGCTACCAGGAGACACAGCCTCACCCCCCACGAAGGGAACAACGATTCCCTAAAAACAGAAATAGAGGAAACATAGAAGTGCGTCCTCGACCAAGGGATCCTCCCCGAGGCCAAGGACATCACTACGACAGCCACTACAACCGGTCTCCTTACCACTCCCCCTACAAGAGCGACGAAGACGGTCCCCGCAGTCCTTTATCACAAGCAATTATGGAGGCGCCCATTCCCAGGGGCATGGAGAAGCCTCCCCAATTGAAGGAATATGACGGTATTGCTGACCCAGTCGACCATATCGACGGGTTCGAAGCAATGCTCTACTATCATAACATTGCGGGACCAATTAAATGTTGGTTGTTGCCCACGACCTTGAGAAAGAATGTAATGGACTGGTATAAGAATCTCCCCCCAGGGTCAATAACCTCCTAGAGGAACCTAAAGATCCAGTTCATCAGCTCCTTTACAGCGTCTCGTCAACACCCGAAGACTGAGGCCGCCCTTGAGGCTATCGTCAAAAGAAGCGGCGAAACCCTTAGGGAATTCATTGATCGGTTCAACCGTGAGGCCATTCCGGTCCCGTGCACCAATCAAATGAAGAGATATTTTCTCGAGAGAGAGAGAGAGAGAGAGAGAGAGAGAGAGAGAGAGAGAGAGAGAGAGAGAGAGAGAGAGAGAGAGGACTCCTCCCAGGCACAGAGTTCGAGAAGGATGTCGACATCGAACCATCCAGGACTTTCGATGCTCTCCTCGAAAAAACTAGGGCCTATATGAACTACGAGGAGAGGGAAGCGGCCAATAGAGCATGCGACCCAAGGAATCATGGATCAACCAACTGCCTGCGACACCAGGATGCAGGCCCTCCTTGAATAACAGGCGAGAAGGGAAAGGAGGATAAACCGCGTGATCCCTGTAAGCATAGGGGACCCGCAGGCCGATTCACCGAATACACTTTGTTGACCGCTTCCCACGAGTGCATCTTGGCAGAGTGCACTAATACCAACTTCAAGGAAGGCCGTGTTAAATGCCCATGCTCTGCTCCTGCGAAGCCCGGGGATGACAAGAGAAAATACTATCAGTTTCATCAAAGACACGAGCACCTGACTGAAGACTGTGTCCATCTCAAAGACGCCACCGAAACCCTCATCAAAGGTGGAAGACTCGGGAAATATCGATGCAATGACGCCCCTAGTCGAGATGCTCGTGAGACAAAATAAGTCGAGGAGGACACCCGACCATCAGATAAGACGGTCCCCGTCCAGATAGCATTCTCCGTCACAAGGCCGGAGGACTTCTACATCCCTTCCTCATGGTTATACCTGGAGGAGGGTTCAACGACATCTCCATAAACTCCGCAAAAAGAAAGCTCGATGAGTTGGTCGATGCATCCCCGACTCAAGCGGTGACATTCGAGAAGGTCAAGGGCAGATCAGAACCAATCACGTTCTACCTCGAAGAGTTTCCTGGAGGGCCCCCTAACTCGAGCATCCCTCTGCTGGTGAGGGCAAGAATGACTAACTTCGACATTCATTGTGTCTTGATCGACAAGGGAAGTTATTGTTAGAACAATGTTTGAATCTATTACCCTATATTTAAGTTTTGATGATAACAAAGTGAAAAGATATAGTATTTATATGTTTCATGTTTGAACTATATGCTGCCTAAAATTACTATGCTCTGACTTGCAGATACGTTGATTAAAATAAGCAAGATCACTTCTTCAGCATCAGAATTTGATTTCATACACCAGCATCAGAAGTTGCTGAATCAGAACGTCAAGATCAGATGATCAACTCACGTACATGTTGAAGCTTGATGAACAGAACTGCGCGTAAACACTCTGATACAAAAACAATAGTTCATCAGCAGCGAAGCAGAATCAGAATGAGCCAAGCCAGAACGTGCATTGAAGAAGCAACGGTACTGTGCATTGAAAGCTAATCAATACCAACGGCCTCATTCTAGACAAGATCTGCTCAAAAAGGAAAGCTTGTTATTAGCATTGAAACAAGAATATTGCATTCAACGTTCATCTTCTCAAGTGCTATATAAACAAGGCTTCGAAGATTATAATGGCTAATGCTCTCCAAATCTCTACACGCACAAAGCTGAACCATAATCTTCATCTACCAGTTTTGCTAAACCAACAAACTCTGATACTCCATTACAGTTTAGCAATCTAGTTTCTAAGCTTAATTTGTGTATACATCACAGTTGTGATAAAGTTTTGTAGAAAACATTCACACACATTGTTTTATACCTTTGTAAGAAAGTGTTGCCTTGACAAACCGGATTGTGGTTTGAATCAAGAAGGCTTTAGCAGTTGTTAAAGCAGTCTGTAATATTCAGTTGAATATAGTGGATTAAGACCTCGTTGGAGAGAGGCGAAATCACCTTGACGGGTGGACTGGAGTAGTTTGAGATCAAACGAACCAGGATAAAAATATCTTGTCAATTGCTTTAAGATTTCAGTTTTACAATTCAACCCCCCCTTCTTGTGTTTTTCACCCCTTCAATTGGCATCAGAGCGCCTGGTTCTGAGCTAAAACACTTAACCGTGTCAGTACAAGATCCAGCGTCAGAAAAACACAATGGCAGGAAACAACTCTCACTTCAGCAATGACAATAATGAGGACAGAGACAGATTCAGCGGCAAACCTCCAGTCTTTGATGGAGAAAACTTTGATTACTGGAAAGACAGAATTGAAAGCTTCTTTCTAGCACATGATGCTGATCTGTGGGATATGGTGACAGATGGATACACGCACCCTGTGAATGCAACTGGTCAGAAGATTGAAAGAAAATCAATGACTGATCAACAAAAGCGTGACTTCAAGAATCACCATAAGGCCAGAACCATCCTCCTCAGTGCCATCTCCTATACTGAGTATGAAAAGATCTCCAACAGAGACACAGCTAAGAACATCTTTGATTCTCTCAGAATGACGCATGAGGGCAACGTTCAAGTCAAAGAAACAAAATCTCTGGCGCTCATTCAGAAGTATGAGGCGTTCAAAATGGAAGAATCTGAATCCATTGAAGCTATGTTCTCTAGATTCCAGATTCTGGTAGCTGGTCTCAAAGTTCTGGACAAAGGATACTCTACTGCTGACCATGTCAAGAAAATAATCAGAAGTTTACCCAAGCAGTGGAGGCCTATGGTTACTGCTCTGAAGCTAGCTAAAGATCTCAACAAGATCACTCTGGAGGAACTCATAAGCTCCCTCAGAAGTCATGAGATAGAGCTAGAAGCTGACGAGCCTCAGAAGCAAGGTAAGCCTTTAGCTTTAAAATCTAACAGAAAATCTGAATCTAAAGTTTTGCAGGCAGTTGAAGAAACATCTGATGGATCCTCATCAGAAGAAGACGAACTTTCCCTTCTCTCCAGAAGAGTAAATCAACTGTGGAAGCAAAGACAAAGGAAGTTCAGGAATCCCAGAAGATCTGATCAGAACGAGTCTTCTTCCAGATACAGAAGGACAGATTCTTCCTCTGGATACAGAAGATCTGAAGGCTCTTCCAGTAGCAAGAAGCCAAACACAAAAGACATCATCTGCTACGAGTGCAATGAGCAAGGACACTACAAGAGTGACTGCCCAAAGCTTCAGAGGGAAAATCCCAAAAAGAAGTTTGGAAGAGAGAAGAAGAAAAGTCTCATGGCCACATGGGATGACTCTGACTCGTCTGAAGCTGACTCAGAATCAGATGATGAAAGGGCAAACATAGCGCTCATGGCTAACATTCCAGATGATAGTGAAGCTTCTGAATCAGACTCAGAATCAGACACAGAAGAGGTATTCCCTAACTTCGCTGTTAATTTTACAAAGGCTGAACTTGCTGAAAGCCTCAATGAAATTCTGGAACGTTATCAGCAGATTAGAGCTAAATTCAGAGACCTGAAAAGGAATCTTGAATTTTGACTCTAATAAGTCTGAGAGTCTCAAATTGGAAAACTCTGAGCTGAAAGATAAAATTTCAAAATTAGAAAACTCTTTACAAAACTCTCAGAAGGAACCAATTTCTGAAACTCCCAGCAACGCTGATGAGATCATCAAGGAGTATGATCACAGTTTCCAGAAGTTCCTTGCTAAAAGCATAGATAGAAGCAGAATGGCTTCAATGATCTATGGAGTTAGCAGAAACGGCAGGAAAGGAATAGGATACCTAGGTAAGGTTCCTACACCAAAGAATGTCATGGATTTAACCATTAAACACACTCCTCTAAATTCACACTTTGTGTATGGTCACACACATGATATCAAATATACTAGCAGTAAGCACTCTGTGAAACCAAAATTCAACTAGAGTTTTGGTAAAACTAACAAATCAGGACCCAAGAAGATCTGGGTACCTAAGGATAAAATAATACAGGTTGCAGATATCTTTAGCAGCAAGTCAGAAACACCAGTCATGGTACCTGGACTCTGGCTGCTCACGACACATGACGGGAAGAAGGCATATGTTCCAAAGCCTGGAACTTAAGCCTGGAGGCCACGTTGGATTTGGAGGCAATCAGAGGGGAAAGATAATTGGCTCTGGAACTGTAGGTAATGGAAATCTTCCCTCTATTAATAATGTTCTGCTAGTAGATGGATTGATGCATAATCTGTTATCCATAAGTCAATTAAGTGATAACGGTTATGATATAATCTTTAATCAAAAATCATGTAAAGCTGTTAGTCAGAAAGATGGGACTATCCTGTTTAATGGAAAGAGGAAAAACAACATTTACAAAATCAAACTTTCTGAACTAAAGAGTCAGAATGTAAAATGTCTTCTGTCTGTTAACAACGAGAAGTGGATCTGGCACAGAAGATTGGGGCATGTTAGTATGAGAAGAATATCTCAGATTAACAAACTCAATCTGGTCAGAGGACTTCCAAATTTGAAGTTCAATTCAGATGCTCTGTGTGAAGCATGTCAGAAAGGCAAATTTGCAAAACCTTCTTTTAAATCCAAAAATGTTGTTTCTACCTCTAAGCCATTAGAACTTCTGCACATTGACCTATTTGGACCAGTTAAAACTGCTTCAGTCAGTGGTAAGAAGTATGGGTTAGTAATCGTAGATGACTATAGCAGATGGACATGGGTAAAGTTCTTAAGACACAAGGACGAGTCACACTCTGTGTTTGTTACCTTCTGTAACCAAGTTCAGAATGAAAAAGATCTTAGAATCGTTAAAGTCAGAAGTGATCATGGTGGAGAATTTGAAAATAAAGATTTTGAGTCATTCTTTAATGACAAAGGCATTCTGCATGATTTCTCTTGTCCTAGAACTCCCCAACAAAATGGAGTTGTAGAACGAAAGAACAGAACATTGCAAGAAATGGCCAGAACCATGATCAATGAGACAAACGTTGCTAAGACTTTCTGGGCAGAGGCAATAAACACAGCGTGCTACATTCAGAATAGAATCTCAATAAGACCTATTCTGGAAAAGACTCCATATGAATTGTGGAAGAACAGAAAGCCCAACATTTCGTATTTTCATCCATTTGGATGTACTTGCTTTATATTAAATACAAAGAATTATTTGAACAAGTTTGATTCTAAGGCACAGAAGTGTATTATGTTAGGATACTCTGAACGCTCAAGAGGGTACAGAGTATACAATACAGAAACACAGATTGTGGAAGAATCAATCAGTGTTCGTTTTGATGACAAGCTTGACTCTGAAAAGTCAAAGCAGAATGAAAATCTTGCAGGTATAGAAATTGAATTTGCAGGTTCTGAAGACAAGTCATCAGAAGCTCTCAACACAGACATTCCTTCAACGTCTGAAAGGAGCAATGCTAGAAATCCTACAACAGCTGCTGATCAACCTCAGAAGAGATTACCCAGAAGCAGTTTGGATCACCCAGAAGAGACCATCCTAGGAAGAAAGGAAGATCCAATCAGAACAAGAGCAAGCTTCAGAAACTCTGAAGAAACTCTTATGGGACTTGTGTCTCTGATTGAACCTTCTTCTATTGATGAAGCACTTCTGGATAATGACTGGATTCTGGCAATGCAAGAAGAGCTGAATCAATTCACCAGAAACGACGTATGGGATCTCGTTCCCAGACCAAAAGGATTCAACGTCATTGGAACAAGATGGGTGTTCAGAAACAAGCTAAATGAACAAGGTGAAGTCATCAGAAACAAGGCACGACTGGTTGCACAAGGTTATAGTCAGCAAGAGGGGATAGACTATACAGAAACCTTTGCCCCAGTCGCCAGGTTAGAATCTATCAGACTTTTAATTTCATTTGCTGTTAATAGAGGCATCACTCTGTATCAGATGGATGTCAAAAGTGCATTCTTAAATGGTTATATAGAAGAAGAAGTTTATGTTCACCAACCCCCAGGTTTTGAAAATACAAAACATCCAGAACATGTTTTCAAACTAAAGAAGTCACTGTATGGTCTGAAACAAGCATCCAGAGCTTGGTATGAAAGGCTAAGTAACTTTCTGCTTGAAAATGAATTCACCAGAGGGAAAGTGGACACTACTCTATTCTGTAAAATAGTTAAGAGTGACATTTTAGTCTGTCAAATTTATGTTGATGATATCATTTTTGGTTCTACTAATCCTTCTCTTGGAAGAAAATTTGCTAAGTGTATGCAGGCAGAATTTGAGATGAGCCTCATGGGGGAACTGAAATTCTTTCTAGGAATTCAGATCAATCAAACTCCAGAGGGAACTTACATTCATCAGAGCAAATACATCAGAGACCTTCTGAAGAAATTTGACCTCTCAGAATGTAAGCCATCAAAGATTCCAATGCATCCCACGTGCATTCTGGAAAGAGAAGAGGTAAGCAAAAGTGTAGAACAGAAAGTCTACAGAGGTATGATTGGTTCTCTCCTTTATCTGACAGCTTCAAGACCTGATATCTTATTCAGCGTATGTATTTGTGCTAGATTCCAATCAGATCCTAGAGAATCTCACTTAACAGCTGTTAAGCGAATTTTCAAGTATCTGAAAGGTACTACTAATCTGGGTTTGTTTTATAGAAAATCTAGTGATTACAGCTTAGTAGGCTACTGTGATGCTGATTTTGCTGGAGACAGAGTGGAACGTAAAAGTACTTCTGGAAGCTGCCAGTTTCTGGGAGAAAATCTGATCTCTTGGTCCAGCAAAAGGCAATCAACAATTGCTCTGTCAACAGCAGAAGCTGAGTACATAGCAGCAGCAGGATGTAGCACACAAATGCTCTGGATGAAAAGTCAGCTTGAAGACTTCCAGATTTTTGAGAGTAACATTCCTATTCTTTGTGATAATACTTCTGCTATTTGCTTAAGTAAGAATCCTATTTTACATTCTAGAGCTAAGCATATAGAAATTAAGCATCATTTCATTAGGGACTATATTCAGAAAGGTATTTTGAACTTGAAATTTATAGATACAGACCATCAATGGGCTGATATCTTTACTAAACCCCTTTCAGAAGATAGGTTTAATTTCATTCTGAAACATCTCAGCATGAAAGTATGCCCAGAATGAAAATGTTTTAATTCCATATATTTATCTTCAGAATGTAATTATATTACTGTGAACTTCTGATCAATCTTCTTTCAGAAAGATAGAACATGCAGATTGTATCAGATGCAAGTCTAAAGATCTGAGAGTCTAATCTCAAAGACAGACGTGCTGATCACTACATCAAACAAGTGTCATCCAATCATCAGCAAATCCCTGAAGCAGAACGCGTGCACGCTTCTGAGAAGGCAAAGCGCTGATTGGGTGCATTGAGACACATGTCTGGTAACCGTTTTTAAGTATCTTTCTCAAATCCCCCAAAATCAGCAAGCATTTAATGAAAAGTAATCACGCTTGTTAAATGGCAATCATTATTTTTTTCTCTCTCTTAAAAACGTTTAACTTTTCAAAATAATTTTGAAAAACCCTATTTAAGCACTTTAATCCTTCATTCTTATTCTTTACGCTTTCTCATAATCTCTCAAGCATTTTCTGCATATTTCTGAGTTTATCTCCTACAAACCTTTTTCTCTCAATTCATTCTCAAAGCTTTTTTAGTGTGAACAATGGCATCCTCCAGCATTTCTGCAGGCAATCAGAAGAAAGAAACTTCTGAGCAATATCAGGTGCCCCTCAGAACTCTTCTCACACCGGTAAAGAACCTTGAAGTTCTCTCTGAGTTAATCATCGACTTTGAAAGTTTGAAGGAAAATGGATTTGACCTAACTGAAGAAATTAGGGCTCAAAAGTGGGAGAGGTATTTCGATAGGTTGGTTGGACCAACATTCCCAGCGCTAGTCAAGGAATTTTGGATTCACGCCAAGATTTCTAAACATCTAGTCATCTCTTCTGTCATGGGAAAGAAGATAGTGATTTCTGAAGATCTCATTGCAAAGCTAATCGGTCAAAGTGGTGGTGGAGTCCGTTGTGTGGACATGGCTGATAGATGCCCTGATGTAGGTGTGGTAGCCAACAGAATTTTCACTCTTGGATTACCCAGCAGCAAAATTAAGGATCTGAAGGATCACTGCAGAGTATGGGCCAAGATTGTTCTGGGCTGCTTCAATCACAGGAAACCAACAAGTTCTCCTGATTATATAAACGTGGATCAGCAGTTTCTGATCTACTTTATTGATCAGAGGGTAAAGATCAATCTGGCACACTTCCTGTTCAACCATCTCAAGACCAGTGTCAAAGAAACAAGAGAAGAAGAAAGGACCAAAAGGGACTGGATACCGTTTGGAAGGCTCATATCAGATATTCTGACAGAGAATAAGCTGATAGAGTATCTGAGCGAAGCTCAAGTGCTGAGCACTATTGAACCAACTGTTGGAAAACCGCTGAACGCTAAGAACCTGAAAAAGATGAAGCTGATAGAAAATATTAAGAAGGAACCCAGAGCTACTTCAACTGCTGACATCTCCAGCAGAAGAGTGCCTCTGAGTGATTTTCCGGTATTTTCTGAAATGGAATCCAAACCAGAGATGTTTCTCAAGTATCCAGATTCGTACAAGGAAGAAGATACAGGTTCAAAGCTGAAGATCAAAGATCTGAGTCAAATCCAACCAGAAGTGACTCAGAAGAAGACAAAGAAGAGGAAAGCGCCAGCAGAAGGATCATCTCATCAGACTCCAAAGAAAAGAGGTATTTCATCTGCTGCCCCTATTTCAATTTCATCTACTATTCCAACATCTGCTGCCCCTCCTCAAACCTCTCACAGAATATCAATCCCAATCCCTACCATTGATGAAACCATACCAGAAGACCCTTCTGAGGCCTTACAACTCAGAAGAACCAGAACTAAGATTCCCAAACAACCAACTGTTTCAACAACACCAGCACTTGATCGAGTGCTAGCTGATATTGAGCGTGAACATACTTCTGCTCAACCACATTCTGAACCACTAAATATTCCTCCTCCACAACCAAAACCACAACCTGAACCAGAAATACAACAACAACCAGAACCAGAACCACAATCACAACAACCACTCACAGAAGAACCTCTGATCCCTGAGCAATCAGAGATTCCACCTCCTCAACCAGAAAATAATCCACCTTCACCACAAACAGAGTTTCACCACTATGAAACCCCTTCTCCTCATCATTCTGACCCTCACTCACCTCAACCCTCACCGCTGGCAATCCAGTTGCCATGTGGAACCACTATTGTCAGGCCCCAGTTTCCATCCTCATTAGAATCAACACCTCCAAAAACTCCAACCACTCCAATAGAAATATCTGACTCTGACTCTGATACCCCTCCTCCAAAACAAACAACCTCTCAGAAAATCGCTGAAAACCCCAGCAGAACTTTCATTGACTTAACAAGTCTTGAACGTCTTGCTGATCTAAGACACAAAATTGCCATCCCCAAACCAAAGCAACCAGATGTTGGCTCTGGTATTTTGAATTTTGAAACAGGTATGCTGCAATGGATTGCTTCTTTGAAGCAAATCTGTCCTGGGATGATTGACCCAGCTGCTTCTGATCAGCTCTGGTCACAGTTCAGACTATGGGTACGTGTTGAAGCCCTCAAGTTGCAGGATGTCAACTATGAGCAGGCTCAACATAACTTCAGCAAGCTGCTGAAGGAAGTTGAGAGTCAGCTGCCTCAAGAAGTTGTGCTCCCTCTGGACAGTGAATCTTGGTCTGAGAAAGAGCAAGCTGCAAAGGTGCAACCATCAGAAGAAGACAAGACCATTCAGGCTGAAGAAAATCCAGCAGAAGATGTCGCTGAAAGTTCTGAGAAGCTTCCTCCTTCTGATACTTCTCAAGCTGCCTTGGACAGGCAGGCTCTGGAAGAATTAAGGCTGAATGACTTACGTCTACAACAGCGGATGGAAGAGAATGATCAGAAGATGAAGGCAAGAATGGATGTACAGGACAGCAAGATTGACACTGTGGTCAACATGGTTCAGAAGCAGAATGAAACTTCTGAAAAGATTCAAGCGATGCTGGAGAGCCTGTTCTCACGCATGCCCCCTCAACCTTAAAACTTTTTCATGCATGACATTCTCTATGTTTTCTTGATTTTCTAAAGTACTGTTTTGACTATGTTTTGTAATGTTCTTTTGCTCTGATTCTGAACTATTTTAATATAATTTGTTTTTCTGATCTAAATTGTTTTAGCACATCACCAACACTTTTTGATTGCTGACAAAAAGGGGGAGAACAAGAAATGATATTTAAAATCAATAACGGCTAACTAGACAGAAATTCTCAAACATTCTAACTCTATTACTTGAAATGTTTTTCTGTTTTGTTTAAAGTCTACAGGCACAAGGAAGCTCTATTACTTGAAGACTAGAAGCTCTGATCAAAATGTAGAAGCTCTGATCAATGTTGCTCTGATCAAATATGAAGTTCTGATCGACCAAACACTCTGATCCAAAGCAAAGCTCTGACAAGAAAAGCTCTGAAGCTCTGCTCTCTGATAAGTCAAAGACTCTTATAATCTGATGTTCAAAGAAAGAAAAAGATCTGATCTTGAAGAACACGTATCATCAAAGGGAAGTAATCAACTCAGGGGGAGTATCTCTTAACTCTGATTTCTCCTTACTTCTTAACTCTGAAACATTTCCCAGACACCTTTTCACGTTATTTTTCATTTAAAATATCTAGTTTTTGTCATCATCAAAAAGGGGGAGATTGTTAGAACAATGTTTGAATCTATTACCCTATATTTAAGTTTTGATGATAACAAAGTGAAAAGATATAGTATTTATATGTTTCATGTTTGAACTATATGTTGCCTAAAATTACTATGCTCTGACTTGCAGATACGTTGATTAAAATAAGCAAGATCACTTCTTCAGCATCAGAATTTGATTTCATACACCAGCATCAGAAGTTGCTGAATCAGAACGTCAAGATCAGATGATCAACTCACGTACATGTTGAAGCTTGATGAACAGAACTGCGCGTAAACACTCTGATACAAAAACAATAGTTCATCAGCAGCGAAGCAGAATCAGAATGAGCCAAGCCAGAACGTGCATTGAAGAAGCAACGGTACTGTGCATTGAAAGCTAATCAATACCAACGGCCTCATTCTAGACAAGATCTGCTCAAAAAGGAAAGCTTGTTATTAGCATTGAAACAAGAATATTGCATTCAACGTTCATCTTCTCAAGTGCTATATAAACAAGGCTTCGAAGATTATAATGGCTAATGCTCTCCAAATCTCTACACGCACAAAGCTGAACCATAATCTTCATCTACCAGTTTTGCTAAACCAACAAACTCTGATACTCCATTACAGTTTAGCAATCTAGTTTCTAAGCTTAATTTGTGTATACATCACAGTTGTGATAAAGTTTTGTAGAAAACATTCACACACATTGTTTTATACCTTTGTAAGAAAGTGTTGCCTTGACAAACCGGATTGTGGTTTGAATCAAGAAGGCTTTAGCAGTTGTTAAAGCAGTCTGTAATATTCAGTTGAATATAGTGGATTAAGACCTCGTTGGAGAGAGGCGAAATCACCTTGACGGGTGGACTGGAGTAGTTTGAGATCAAACGAACCAGGATAAAAATATCTTGTCAATTGCTTTAAGATTTCAGTTTTACAATTCAACCCCCCCTTCTTGTGTTTTTCACCCCTTCAGTTATGTCGACGTTATGTATAGCCATTTATTCTGAACCTTGCAGCTCGACAACACACATCTTTCTCCATACGTGGAGTCTGACCTGCAAGGCTTCAATGGCTTGACCTCCAAACCATGGGGGTACATTGAACTTTTCGTCACCTTCAGGGAAGAAACCCCATCCCGACAGATCAAGGTGCGATTTATGGTCATCGTATGCCCGTCTCTCTACAAATCCATCTTAGGGAGACCAATGTTGGCCGAATTGACCGTTGTGCCCTGCGCCGTCCATCTAAAAATGAAGTTCTACACAAGGAGGGGACGCATCACCACCATCCACAGCGATATCTCAGCTGCCCAAAGATGTTTTAACACGGCTTTTAAGGGACAGAGTACAGTCGAAATCGGGGCACGACCTGCCAAGAGAGCTGCTACTGCTCGACCTGAATCACAGCATGTCAAGATAGAAGAACAAAGGGCTCCACCTAAGGTCGACTCCATCTTGATCGACACCCGCTTCAACAAGGACGAATCCCCCAACGGAGAACAGGAAATCCTCCGACCAATCCCGGACGGAGACTTCAAGTTTGTCCCCCTCGGTGAAAACCCTTAGAAAGGCGTGAAGATTGGTACCGGACTCCCTGACTTAGAGAGGAAGCATATTAAAGCTTGCTTGAGGGAGAACGCATACATGTTCACATGGAGCGCCGTGGAGATACCCGAACTCGACCCCGAGGTCACCTATCACCAATTGGCCATTGATCCAGCCGCTAGCGTAGTAGTACAACATAGACATAGGCAGTCTCCCAAGAAAGCGGAGGCTGCTGAAAATACTGTAAAAGACTTCTTATTGGCTAATTTTATTTCCGAGGCCCGGTATTCAACCTGACTCTCAAATGTTGTACTTGTTAAGAAAAATAATGGAAAATGGAGAATGTGTGTTGATTATACTGATCTTAACCGGACATTTCCCAAAGACGATTTTCCTTTACCTAATATTGACATGATGGTCGACAACTCGGCCGGATATAAAATTTTATCATTTATGGACACCTACTCGGGCTATAACCAAATCCCAATGGCGATGAACGACAAGTATTATACTGCTTTCATGACCAGCTCGGGAAATTACTACTACAATGTAATGCCCTTCGGCCTGAAAAACGCAGGGGCAACGTACCAGCGGATGATGAATAGAGTCTTTCACGACGAGATCGGTGATATGCTCGAGGTATACATGGACGACATGATCGTCAAATCTCGAACAGATACCGACCATGCTGTCCACCTTAAAAAGGTGTTTTCCTAAGTGAGACAATGCAAAATGAGGTTCAACCCTGAGAAATGCACCTTCGGGGTTAAGGCGGACAAATTCCTCGGTTTTCATATGACGGAACGGGGAATTAAAGCCAACCTTGACAAGTGTCGGTCATTCTCTGAGCTCCCTACACCTAGCTCGAAGAAATACATACAAGTCCTAAACGGCATGCTCACCTCGCTCTTCTGATTCGTGGTGAAATCCGCGCAACACACTCTTCCATTTTTCAAACTTTTGCGCAAAGAGGCAGCCTTCGAGTGGATCGAGGAATGAGAGAAAGCCCTCCTTCATCTCAAGCAAAGCCTTTCGCAACCACCCGTGCTATCGTGACCTGAGGACGGGGAGACCATGTTCCTTTACCTGGCTGTCTCCGCCGAGGCTGTAAGCGCGGCCCTCGTTTGTGAGACTCCAGACGGATAAAAGTCAGTGTATTTCACGAGCAAAGCACTTCAAGGGCCCGAGGTCAGATATCAACATATTGAGAAGGTGGCCTTGGCCCTCGTCAATGGGGCGAGGAGGCTTAGATATTACTTCCTGGAATACACGATCATCGTACAAACAGACCAACCCGTAAGAAAAATCATATGCCGACCAGACATGGCAGGTCGAATGCTAATATGTTCCTTGGAGATCACGGAGTTCAACATCTAGTACGAAAGCATGAAGGCCCTCAAGGCCCAAACACTGGCCGACTTCATCGCAAAAATGACTGCTCACGGTCCCTCCATAGGGAAGAAGCACAAGTGGACCATCTTTGTGGGTGGAGCTTCCAGATCAACAGGGAGCGGAGCGGGAATCCTCCTCGAGAACAAGGAAGGCGTCATAATAGAACACTCCCTCACCCTTTCTTTTCCAACGTTGAACAATCAGAATGAATATGAGGCCATGCTCGTAGAATTAAGACTGGTCGAGGATTTGGATGCCCGAGAGATACAAATTTTCACTGACTCCGAACTTGTCACATCTCAAGTTCAAGGGGGATACCAGGCTAAGAACAACAACCTCATCGAATATTTAAACCTGGTCAGAGAACATATGAAGAAGTTTGACCGGGCAGAGATCATGCACGTGCCACGCGAACAGAACATGCGGGCCGACATACTTTTAAAGCTCGCGAACACAAAGAAGAAATGCGGGAACAAATTCGTCATCCAAGAATCCCTTTCTCGCCCGAGCATTGAAAAGTCCACTATGCCACCCGAGGTAAATGCCATCGGGGATAACTCATGTTGGATGACCCCGGTGTTCAACTTTCTGACATATGGGGAACTTCCCCTAGACCAAAGACAGGCAGTCGCGACTAAACGACGAGCATGTTCGTACGTGGTACTCGAACATAAACTTTACCGTCGAGGATTCTCTATCTCACTCCTAAAATGTGTCGAAGAATTCGCAATCCCTGAGATATTACAGGAAATCCATGAGGGAATCAACGGCCAACACATGGGCGGAAGATCCCTAGCACGAAAGGCGCTGCGAGCAGGCTACTACTGGCCGACCATGCAACAAGACTCCAAGGAGCATGTCAAGAAATGCGACAAGAGTCAAATGCACGTGGACATGCACCTCGCGCCCCCACACGACCTCAACATAATGTCCTCCTCGTAGTCGTTCGCCTGGTGGGGAATGGACATCCTTGGACCTTTCGTGCAAGGGGCATATCAAAACAAATTCTTGATTGTGGCCGTCGACTATTTCATGAAATGGATAGAAGCCGAAGCTCTGGAAAAAATCACTTCACACAATATCCTATGTTTCTACAAGCGAAGCGTGCTTTCCCGATTTGGGATACCACAAGCGCTCATCACTGACAACGGGACCCAGTTCACCGATCAAGGTTTCCAAAACTTCATTGCCAAACTCAGCAGCAAGTAGCATTTCACCTCAGCCGAACACCCACAAACTAATGGGTAAGTCGAGGCCGCGAATAGAGTAATCCTACGAGGACTCAAGCGTAGGCTGGGCGAAGCAAAAAGGGGGTGGGTCAAAGAACTACATAACATCCTATGGGCATGTCAAACGACGCCCCACTCGACGACAGGCGAGACCCCATTCCGGATAACCTATGGCATCGAGGTTGTCATCCCTGTAGAAATCTTGGAACCGTCCAGACGAAATGAGGCCCCTCTAGACGAGGAACTAAACGACGGGGCCCTAAGAGAAGAGCTCGACCTAGTCGAGGAAATATGTTCAGGAGCAGCTCTCCGCGAGGCCACACTGAAACAACAGATTGCCCTTCACCATGACAACAAAGTCATAAAGCGCGAATTCCAGCTCGGCAGCCTAGTCCTGCAGAGAAATCAGAAAGATTCCCGCGGAGGGAAGCTGGCTGCAAACTAGGAAGGACCATACCGCGTCTGTTGGCTCTTAAATTCGACACCCTTGTTTCATTAATGTCAGCCATTAAAGCTGAAGGTTGTTTTCGATCAGCTGGGTCCGTCGAAAGACCCATCGAAAGATGGCACTATACTTAGAAGATTTCTTCCAAGGGAGAAGTTGGTTGCCTTCGGCGTCGAAGGTGTTTCTCGTCGAAGATGCTTCTCGATGAAGGTGTTCGATGGTTCAGAATGGAGCGGTTTGAAATTCAAGCATTTGGAGGGAAAACGGTTTCCAGCAGTTACCAAGTGCAACGTGCAAAGATCTGGAGCGTCGAACGTTGAGAACGTGCCAAGTGGGATCATCTCGAAGCAGTGTAACTGCCCGACGGTTACTTGGGATGTTTTAGTATAAATAGTAGTAGTTCACGCAGATTCTGGCGTGTGTTCACAATAATATACAAAGTCACTCATATAGATTCGAGTACCCAGCGTGTGAGAAAGAATTGTTGAGAAATGTATGTGTGAAACACCAACTTTATTAATCAAAGTCATTTACTTTTCCAGAAACTTTACTTTCTTTCTTCTTTACTTTCCTGTCGAAGTCCTTTACTTTAAGCCTTCATTTATTTTACCAAGCCTACTTCTTCATGCAATTTACTTAAAGCCTCTTTATTTTATTGTCATTTAACCATTATCCAATTTAATCAAAACTTCAAAATCAACCTATGTCCTAGGATCAATCTGATCGATCCTGCGAGTAACCAAATAAGTAACCATTTGGAGGATCAGCGGTTGTTTACCAATAACCACGGTAAACAAATTGGCACACCTGGTGGGACTGTGTGTTGATTGTTGAAAATAATCTCATCTTTTCGAGGAGCGTTGTATGTTATTGAGAAGTGGTAGAATATACACTAACGATAACAATACTGCCAGAAGAAGGGAAGAGATGGCGAATCCGCCAAACAATAACGAGATCCCACAAACAAATGTGGGAGCAACGGTTATCCCGACCGTAAGTGAAGCGATAACCGCTGGTTCGACACCAGCAGTAACGGTCACAGCAACGGGGCCATTACCTCCGTTCACAGGCCCCAGAGTGCCTTTGGGAACTCCCCCACCAAGGGGAAATTTAGGCACAAGGCCTTTTGTTCCCCCAGGATTTATGACAGGTGGTCATAATCGAGAACCACTCTATGGCATGCAAACTTCTGATTTGGCTAGCCTGACGAATGCTGCGTCCACTTTTTCAGACCCTTTAGTGAGTGCCTCTTCGCCACTCCAAGGCTCTGGAGTAGGTATGGCGAATAGAAATAGGACCCAACTCTTAGGAGGAACGTCCCAAGTAGCCCATGGCCTTACAAATGCCTCGACAGCAGTCTTGAGGCAACAAATGGACGAAAGCAACCATGATATGGTGCAAATGTTGGCACAAACTTTAAGTATAGTGCTGAACCCTCTAATACAAAACACTACTCAATCGAATCAGCAGATGACAGCGCAAATGACGCGTTTGGCTGATTTCTTTGGAGTACCCCAACCTATTCGACAGCCCCAAAGGGCGCAAATAAGGGGAAACCAGGGTATATTCTTAGAGGAAGAAACCACCATCAACCAGGTTCAACAGCCGGTCGAAGAAAACCTTAGGGCACGATTGGAACAACCTGCCGAAGAACCTAGGGTAATAACCCCAGAGGTAAGGTTAGTTAACAGAAACCAAAATGCTGACGAAGTAGTTCAGCATATCCAATACCAAAACATGGGTTTGGAAAATAATCTGGCAACCATGATCGAAAGGATCATGACTCAAAATGGGATGAACATGGGCTTTCGAAGGCCCAACTTTACGTCCCCATTGTCAGAATACGTGTTACAAACAGACTTACCTCCTAGGTGCAAAGTCCCCAAATTCACTAAGTTCTCAGGGGACACGACAGAATCTACTGTCGAGCATGTGGCGAGATACTTGATCGAAGCGGGTGACATTTCGAATAACGAAAACCTAAGGATTAAGTACTTCCCAAGTTCTTTAACAAAGAACGCTTTCACTTGGTTTACAACTCTTCCCCCCAATTCGATCCATCATTGGACCCAGTTGGAGAGATTGTTCCATGAACAATTCTACATGGGGCAAACCAAGATAAGCCTGAAAGAATTGGCCAGTGTAAAGAGACGTTTCACTGAACCTATAGACGAATATCTAAATAGGTTTAGGTTGCTCAAAGCGAGATGTTTTACACAAGTGCCGGAACATGAGTTAGTCGAGATAGCCGCAGGCGGTTTAGATTATTCCATTAGGAAGAAGCTAGACACCCAATACCTGAGAGACATGGCCTAACTGGCCGATAGAGTTCGACAGGTAGAACGCCTCAAAGCTGAAAAAGCAAAGGCAACGAAAACTCATAAGAGAGAAAGGATAGCGTATGTTGAGATGGATGACGAAGATCCAGAATCCTTCGACGATACTATAACTGTCGAAGAAGGAGAAGTCGATTTGGCAGAACTAAAACAAGGGCCACCATATTCTTGCAAACTGTTAGTCCCCTCAAGTGGGAAAAATCCCATTGGTCCAGAGAGGACCAACGATAGGTTCCCCAAAAAGACTTATAGTTTTGACATCACAAAATGTGATGAAATATTTGACTTGCTTGTAAAAGATGGCCAAATGATAGTACCCCCAGGGGTAAAAGTGCCTCCTCTTGATCAAAGAAAGAAGAGAGGCTTTTGCAAATATCATAATTTTTTGGGCCATAAAACTTCTCAATGTTTTCTTTTCAGGAATCTTGTGCAAGACGTTATCGAAGAAGGGAGGTTGAAGTTTGCTGACAAGACCCCCATGGCTGTCGACTCAAATCCATTGCAGGCTGAAGCCCATTATGCTGAGCCTTCTGAGGTGAACGTGATCGAGGCAACCAAGAGCCAGTCGAAGAGGCCAGGAATCACAATGGTCGAAGTCTCAAAGGACCATATCAACATGCCAATCTTTGGCAGTTTTTCTGGGAATTTATCCAGAAAGACAATTGAAGCAGTTCAGAAAGCGGTCGAAAGCCCAAAGCTGGAAACCGTTGAAGCACAAAAAACTGGACCAAAACCCAGTTCTCACTTGGCCACAGTTCAAGGCCAGACGGAGAATTTGGAGATACAAATGAAGCAGTTAACTCTTGCCAACAAAGATACAATGAATATCAACATGGTCGAACTCTCTGACCCAAAAGCATCAGAAGAGGCCATGAGGCAAGAACAAGCTAATAAGACTGCTTTCCCTCGGGAAAATGAAAATCTGGCAGATTTCCTGCAAAGATGCCAGAAAAAGAAGTCAGAGGTGATGTTGTGTCCAAGATGCAGTTCGATCTTTGACAAAAAAGCTGCTGAGCACATTCAAGGCGTAAGAGCAGCGAATAAGAGAAGGGAAAATGTTGATCTTCGACATGACCCCAGAAGAGCCTCCCAAAGAGGTTCAAACCAAGAAAAGAGGCAATTGACTTTCAGGCCTCCAACAAATGTGCCGGTAGATACCTGGTACAAAACCTCTGGTCGAAAAAGGCCAAGTGAGGAGAGATGGCACTCTTTCGACGTGCCAAGGGGTTCATCTTTAACACAAAAGAAAGAGCCTCAAGTTGCTGCACCTAAAGTTGCACAAGTGTCAAGCAACTACAAAGGGAAAAATCCCATGTCTCGATCTCAATGGAGGAGATACCAAAGGAGACGAAAAGCTGAGAGGGAGGCTGCCAATGAACCAAAGGCAGAAACCAGTTCAAATGTTCCTCTAAGGAAGCAAAGGAAACCTCTAGAAAGAGAGCCAGTAACCAACAGGCTAGTTTGGCCTAACCAAGGTGAAGTCGAAGACGAAGACGATTCTGAGTCTGATGATACTTTGGACATAATGGTGAATATAGTCTCAGTGCTGCCCAGAGAATTCAACCGACAGGTGGAGGTCGAAGCAAGTGACTGGGAAGTGGAGCAAGAAATGGCCAAACACAGGCCAGTGTGCTATTTCGTCATGGACAATGGCACTACTGAGGAACAAAATGGGTTCTTCGAGCCACCTACAGAGGCGATGAAAAATCACCTCAAGCCTTTATTTATAAGGGCTAAACTCGAAGAAACTACAGTGAATAAAATATTGGTGGATTGTGGGGCAACCATCAACATTATTCCTCACTCTATGCTAAGGAAAATTGGCAAAAGGGATGAGGACATTAAGCCTCACAACATGGTCTTGTCGAACTATGAGGGCGGCATAGGGACCACTATGGGAGTGATCCAACTAGATATCAAAGTAGGGTCTATCCTTCGACCAATAATGTTTATGGTCATATCGGCCAAACCTAACTACAATCTTCTATTGGGCCGTGAATGGATTCATGGTGTTGGAGTTGTGCCATCATCGATGCACCAGAGGCTGCTGCTATGGCGTCCGGATGGGATGGTCGAAAACATAGAGGCAGATCAAAGCTATTACCTGGGCGAAGTGAATCACCTGGGGTTGGCAGATTTCGACAAGAACTTGGCTCACATAGGGCCATGTCCAACACCTGACTTCGACTTGGCGCCAGCGCCAAATACTTTTTGTTCCCTATACCTGCATCCTGAGCATGGTTTCCAATGGGACAGAGAAGACTTGTCCCACATAGACTTCAGTGGGTTAACTGATATCCAACCAACTGGTTGGGGAAGTGAATTCAGTGATAATGACTGAGTCACAATCATTGAAGCGAATTTCGGCTTATGTAGCCGAAACGAAGATGATAACGGCTCTCGAAGCCGAAGTGAAGTACATGGCCACACAGGCCAATGATCAACAGTTATCTGCTGCAGGTCTAGGAAAGGATTTCGATCCAGAACCCCCTGATATCACGCCAGAAGAAGTGCAGGAACAGAGGCTCGACGCAATTTATGACGATGAGCCTTTGGGCTTCAAAAAGGACCCCTTGGCGAACAACATTAAAATGTTAGCGCAAGATCCTTTAGAAGAAATCAACTTAGGCGAAGGGTCAGAGAGAAGGCCAACTTACATCAGTGCCAAAATTGACCCAGAACTTAGGTTGGAAGTAATCCAATTGTTGAAAGAGTTCAAGGACTGTTTTGCATGGGATTACGACGAAATGCCTGGTCTCGACAGAGGATTGGTAGAACTTCAGTTGCCAATCAAACCTGGGAAGAAGCCAATCAAGCAGAGTCCAAGACGCTTCGCTCCAGAAATACTGTCGAAGATCAAAACGGAAGTCGAAAGGCTTCTGAAATGCAAATTCATACGCGTTACAAGGTATGTCGAATGGATTGCAAACATTGTGCCAGTGATTAAGAAAAATGGTACATTAAGGGTGTGCATAGATTTCAGAGATTTGAATGCCGCTACGCCCAAAGACGAATATCCTATGCCTGTGGCGGAAATGCTAGTCGATTCTGCCGCTGGCTATGAATACCTGAGTATGCTCGATGGTTATTCAGGATATAATCAAATATTCATTGTTGAAGAGGATGTGTCGAAAACATCTTTTCGATGCCCTGGGGCCCTAGGCACTTACGAATGGGTAGTGATGCCTTTTGGCCTAAAGAACGCTGGGGCAACATACCAGCGAGCAATGAATTCTATCTTCCATGATTTTATTAACACTTTTATGCAAGTATATATTAATGATATTGTTATAAAATCTGTTTCCAGAAAGAATCATATTGACCACCTTCGACAATCGTTCGAAAGAATGAGGGAACATGGTCTGAAGATGAACCCTTTGAAGTGTGCATTCTGTGTGAAAGCTGGAGATTTCTTGGGCTTCGTTGTCCACAAGAAAGGAATCGAAATCAACCAGAACAAGACGAAGGCAATTCTGGAAGCGAAAGCGCCATCGAATAAGAAGGAACTGCAATCTCTGTTAGGCAAGATAAATTTCTTAAGGAGATTTATATCTAATCTAAGTGGGAAAGCTCAGGCCTTTTCACCCTTACTTCGACTGAATAAAGAGGGGTTCGAATGGGGGCAAGAGCAACAAGAAGCCTTCGATAAAATCAAAGGGTACCTCACTAAGCCACCTATTTTGGTGCCTCCTTGTAGCAATAGGAGTATGAGATTGTACATAGCTGCATCCGACAAAACTTTGGGAAGCATGTTAGCCCAAGAAGATGAGAATGGAGTCGAAAGACCCATTTACTATCTTAGTAGAGTTTTGAACGATGCAGAAACTAGATATAGTGAAGTTGAAAAATTGTGTCTATGTCTGTATTTCTCTTGTACAAAACTCAAGCAATATATTAAACCAGTTGATGTGTATGTTTCGTCTCATTTTGATGTTTTCAAGTATATGTTGTCGAAACCTATCTTGCACAGTCGAATTGGCAAGTGGGCACTCGCATTAACTGAATACTCCTTGACCTTTATGCCTCTTAAGGCAGTGAAAGGACAAGTGGTTGCAGACTTTATAGTCGACCACTCAATTCAAGTTGAGGATATTAATTATGTGGAGATAGAACCTTGGAAATTCTACTTCGATGGTTCCAGCCATAAAGATGGAACGGGAGTAGGGATCTTGATCATTTCTCCAGAAAAAATTCCAACAACATTCAAGTACAAGATATCAGGTTCTTGTTCGAACAATGAGGATGAGTATGAAGCTCTAATTACTGGCCTTGAAATATTGTTGGAATTGGGGGCAACTCGAGTCGAAATAATGGGAGACTCAGAGTTAGTCATTAAGCAAGTCACAAAAGAATATAAATGCATAAGAGAAAATCTCATTATGTACTTTGTGATAGCAAATCGTTTATTGAAAAAATTTGAAATGGTCAATATTCGACACATACCCAGAGTGGAAAATCAAATAGCCAACGACTTGGCACAAATTGCATCTGGGTACAAGATTTCAAAAACGAGATTACAAAGAGCAATTGAAGTTCGAGAAAAGATAAAAGCAACTTGTCTATCACCAACAGACTTGGAATCGACAAGACTAGGATATGCTGATCAAAGTAACTTCGAAATTTCGTTCATAGATAATTTGTCAGAGCAAGATTGGAGGAAACCCATTGTGGATTATCTTCAAAATCCAGGAGCTTCGACAGAACGAAAAACAAAGTACAGGGCGTTGAGTTATGTACTCATGGGTAATGAGTTATTCAAGAAGACGCCTGAAGGGGTATTGCTAAAATGTTTAAGTGAAACTGAGGCATACATAGCCCTTTCGACTACGCACGCTGGGGCATGTGGGGCTCACCAAGTAGGCCATAAGATGAAATGGTTGTTGTTTCGACAAGGACTATACTGGCCCACTATGCTGAAAGATTGTGTTGAGTTCGCCAAAGGTTGCCAAGAATGTCAAGTACATACAGGCATCCAACATGTACCAACAAGCGAACTTCACTCGATAGTGAAACCTTGGCCCTTTAGAGGATGGGCGTTGGACCTCATTGGAGAGATTCGACCAGCATCATCAAAGAGTCAGAAATATATACTGGTAGGCATTGATTATTTTACTAAGTGGATCGAAGCTATCCCTTTAGTCAATGTAGACCAAGAAAATGTCATTGAATTTATTCAAAAGAACATTATCTTTAGGTATGGAATCCCTGAGACTATAACTACTGATCAAGGATCAGTTTTCACTGGTCGAAAGATGCAGGAATTCGCTCAGGAAACAGGTTTCAAACTCCTAACATCAACGCCTTATTATGCACAGGCAAATGGTCAAGTCGAAGCAGCGAACAAAGTAGTGATTGGCTTGATAAAAAAGCATGTTGGGAAGAAACCAAAAAATTGGCATAAGACGTTAGACCAGATTTTGTGGGCTTGTCGAACGTCCCCAAAAGAAGCCATAGGTACAACACCATATAGGCTAACTTTTGGCCATGATGTAGTGTTGCCAGCAGAAATTTGTCTTCAATCTACAAGGGTTCAGAGACATTATGACATTCCCTCTGAAATTTATTGGAATATGATGTTAGACGAACTAGTGGATTTAGACGAAGAGAGATTGCGCGCTCTTGACCTACTCAGGCTTCAGAAGAAAAGAGTAGAGGACTCTTATAATAAAAAGGTGAAATCTAAGGTATTTTCGCCTGGAGAACTAGTTTGGAAGGTGATTCTTCCCATGGATCGAAGGGATCGAAGCATGGGAAAATGGTCACCCAAATGGGAAGGACCATTCAGAGTTATCCAGACTTTTTCTGGTGGAGCCTATGAAGTCGAAGAGCTAGGTGAAGATAAAAGGCTCTTTAGAGTAAATGGTAAATATTTGAAAAAATACAAACCTACACTCCAAGAGATAAAAATAAAATAACAAAGTAATGACTAATTAACCATAAAAAAGCCAAAATGGAAAATTTTTATAATTTAGCCAAGATGGCAATGTTGTCGAATACATATTACAAAATATGGTTAAAAAGCTGAATCAATTAGAAGGGAATGGAGTCCTTGAGTCGAAGGTATTTTGTTTGCTGCAGCTCTAATCTTTTGTTGCATCAGGCATTCGCCTGCACAAGCTTGGCAATCTGATCGTCGAAGCCTTGAGCTTTCTCAGAAAATTCTAGGCCCTGTGTAATTTCAGTTTGGCTTTCGGTGTCTGGAACGGTCGAGAGAAGTTCCTCCTTGCGCTTAGTATTGGAATTTATCTTAGCCTCTATTTCTTCGATTTGCGCCCTGAAGGAAGCATTCTCTCGATCGATGGCATCAACTTCTTCCTGTTTAGATGCTTTTTGCTTCGACAACTCCGCAATTCGAGAAGTTGTCTCCGATACAGCAGTCCATGCAGAAGAGCTTTTGCCATATAACACTTCAAGCTGGCTATTAAAGCCCCTTTGTCGCCGATAATCTGCTGAGACTTGATCAATAATGGAGTGTAACTCCATGATAAAGCCTAAAACTTCTGGAGGCACAGCTAACAAGTCTACGGCATTCAAGACATCCCTCAAGTATGATGGGGCAGTAGGGTCCCCCTCCAAAGCTTTCATCAAGTCCTTCTTGAAAAACTGAGCCTTAACCTTCGTCAGAGCCTCATCGAGAGGAGAAGTTTCAGTGGACTTCCCCGACAGAGTCGGAACCTCCTGACTAGCGTCAGACGAACTTTTGCTCTCGATGATGGCGTTCAGATAGCTAACAGGATCTGTTTGCTTCAAGAGTTCTAAGTCCTCTTTCGACATGTGCTTTGTTGAGGTAACAGCCTTTGCAACAGCATTGTCTTGGGTTTGAGGCTGTTGAGTGACATTTGCCTCGACTTGATTCTCTTCAACTCGGACTGTGGCAGTACCAGCGTCTCCTTGGTTCCCTTCGCCAGAGTCATCTCGGTTCTCTTCGCCAACGGCACCTTGATCTTCTTCGCCAGCATTGTCGTGGTTCCCTTCGTCACGATTCTCTTCCAACAGATCCACCACCTGAATCTCTTTTGGCTGTTGCTCTTCTGTTTGTGGATCTTCTGCTGGTTTTTCTGCTGTCTCAGCATTGGCCTCATTTGTTTCAGTGTGGGCCTCATCGTTCGCCAAGTCTTTTTCTTGTGGCCTGCTGAGTTCAGCAGACTCCAATGTTTCAGAAGTCCTTGGCGGTGAGCTTTCAGTGGTGTCCTGAAAAGAGAAGAAGAAGAATCTTCTAAATTCGAAAGAGACAGAGTCGAATGTAGGTATTGACACCTGAGTTACGAAGAGATCTAAGAGATTACCTGTAAATTAGCTTCAGCCCCAGGGCTAGAATTGTCGCTTTCGACAGGCTTATTGAGAAGAACGTTTAATTCCTCCTCCGTTGGCTCCTCAATGATCACTGGAGGTGGCCTGGGCTTTCTCCCAGCAACCTTTATTCTAATTGTTCGACCCTCAGGAGCAGGAACGTCCTTCTTCAGCTTTCGCCTTTTTAGAGGAGCAGGGGGAGAATCATCTTCTTCGTCGCTCCCGGATTCGACCATCAGTGTTGGCCGTTTCTTGGGCGAAGGTGCCTAAAAAACCAATGGGAATTCGATTTAGCAGTTGCATCGAAAGTTAAAAAAATTAAAGCCGGAAGAAAATAATGAAAGTCTGGTTACCGGTGCAGAAGCCTTTTTCGAAGGGCCTTCCCCCTGTTGGTTTGTTGTGGTCTTCGCCGGCGCTATAGTCTTCGCCGGCGGTGGAGGTTTTGTTAAGGGGCCTCCTCCCTGTTGGCCTTCTGCAGCCTTCTTGGCTGCAGGCTTTCGAACAACTGAAAGCAAATAAAATAGTTAACAGGCTAGCAGTCGAAAGAGAAAGACAAAGTAATTTGAAAGGATGAACTTACATTTCTTTATTTTGTCCAAGACAAGGACAAAATATTTCTGAAACTCATCCACGAAGTCCTTCTCGTCGAAAAACTCCTCAGCATAGTAACTTTTCCACCACTCCTCGAAGGATGGTGAGCAAAGAAAGTTAAGCTGGTAGTCAAACAACGAAAGAACTGTTCGACCAGCATATCTTCCGATATGTTTAGTGGCAGCTTCTTCGGTGTAGTCGTTGCAGAAGTATAACATAGACTTCTCCCTTGGAAAAATTGGAGAAGGTAGTGTTTGAATAATACCAAACTGGCGAGACACCAGGTTTGGTTGATATGCAATCAGACTCAAGTGAGTCTTAGAGCTCCTGAATCGAAGAGGCATGATTCTTGGTGTGAGGAACGCCTCCCACATTGTTGTATGTTCGTCAACCTGAGGACCACTCGATATCCTAGGATGTGGCCTTGTGAACCACTCTGGGCCAACCTTCCGTCGAGCAAACGGAGCCATAGTCGAAGCAAACTCTTTCCTTCTAGCAAACATCAGAACGAAGTTTGTGAAAGTTTGTTGAAGCTCCAGTCGATCTTCCATTGGAGTCAACAGAGCCAGTCTGGTTCCCTCGACACGTCTGTTCGCTATCTCTGGAGCCTGCTCATTTATTTGAATCTTCTTAGGCAAGAAAGATTCGAAGGTGGCATTGAGCCACAGTTGGAGCAGCCAAAAAGGTCCAGCAAGCAGCAGACTGGCCCTGTTCTCGATAATCTTCAGAAGAGTCGCTCCGTTGCTAATCGACTCATACAGACTAGCCAAAATTAATTCTGCCAAACTGATATTTTGGCCATGATGGAGTTGAGTGGCGAGAGTGACCATCTTCTTGGTCACCTGTAAGGACTTGGAACAAAACACAAAGCGTGTCAGCCATAAGGCTAGAAACGCAATATGTTCGACATCCGACACAGCATCTGTCGACCTATCGTGGTAGTGATTGATGAAGGTGGTGTAGGTTGGTTTGGTGGCGGAGAATCCAATTTGATCCTCCGACATTTCTTCCGGGTCGAAGTAGTCCCCAGTGGGTCGAAGGCCAGTGATGGCGGCCACATCGAAGAGTGTGGGAGTCAGCATTCCACAGGGAAGATGGAAGGTGAAATGGGTGTAGTCCCAGAAGAGTAGAGAAGCTATCAACATCTCTGGGGAATAGTTAAGACCTGTCTTCGACAGCATAACCAGGTCGAAAATCCCCATATCTTTCCAGATCGAAGCCTGGCGTTTTTCCATTTTTTCCAGCCAAGCACTATAATCAGGAGTAAGGCTAGGGCCAGACCTGAAAGCCCTAACACCTTTGTTGAAGAAGCGGAGGTCGATTTTCTCTTTAGCAGGGTCTTCATTATCCTCTGCATCTTTCTTGGAGCATGCAACCGGTTTGAGTCTCTCAACTACCGGAAAATAACTCTTGATCTTCATGGCCTCAGCAATACTTGGGTACAATGGGCCAGACATAGCAAAGATCTGGTTGGAATATCCAACCGGAATCATAAGGTGGCGTGAGTAAGCATCGCGTACAGCGATGTCCAAAGGTTCAGGGACCCTTCGTTGGCCCGTGGGAGTTACTACTGGAGCGGTGGCGAAAACCCTAGGTTTGATGTTCCCAGATGGTGCGTTGGCGCTAGGAGCATTAGAAGAACCAGATGCCATTGTTGGTAGTGAGGTTGAAGACGAAGTGAAGGGAAAGAGGTTTGCAAAGTTGACAAGTTTGAATGCAAATGAGGAATTCTGAAAGCAAGGTTGCGTAAAAAGTCCCACAATGGGTACTTACTGCTATTTATAGTAGTGGGGGAAATCCCCAAATTCGAGGACATTAAATGACATTTAATGTTGCAGAAGGTAGTGGGACACGTGGCGTCTCCCTGTTGTTTTAGCCGTTCTGCAGAAATGGAAGGGTGCAGCGTGCGCCCTCGTTTTTGGGAATTGTCATGATGACAATTGGTGAAATGACGTTTGGCACACTGCACGCCGTACTGAGGTGACGTCTTAGGTACGGATAAATGATGGTTTTTCTTGGGATTGTCAGTGGTTGGTAGAAGACAACAAAAAGTGCACAATTTAATTTGTGACTAAGAATGAAAAGACAGGTGTCGAATGGTATTTCAAAGAATGCCTTTTTCTTTCAGAGTCGAAATAAGGCATTCTTGGGGGGCAATTTGTTGGCTCTTAAATTCGACACCCTTGTTTCATTAATGTCAGCCATTAAAGCTGAAGGTTGTTTTCGATCAGCTGGGTCCGTCGAAAGACCCATCGAAAGATGGCACTATACTTAGAAGATTTCTTCCAAGGGAGAAGTTGGTTGCCTTCGGCGTCGAAGGTGTTTCTCGTCGAAGATGCTTCTCGATGAAGGTGTTCGATGGTTCAGAATGGAGCGGTTTGAAATTCAAGCATTTGGAGGGAAAACGGTTTCCAGCAGTTACCAAGTGCAACGTGCAAAGATCTGGAGCGTCGAACGTTGAGAACGTGCCAAGTGGGATCATCTCGAAGCAGTGTAACTGCCCGACTGTTACTTGGGATGTTTTAGTATAAATAGTAGTAGTTCACGCAGATTCTGGCGTGTGTTCACAATAATATACAAAGTCACTCATATAGATTCGAGTACCCAGCGTGTGAGAAAGAATTATTGAGAAATGTATGTGTGAAACACCAACTTTATTAATCAAAGTCATTTACTTTTCCAGAAACTTTACTTGCTTTCTTCTTTACTTTCCTGTCGAAGTCCTTTACTTTAAGCCTTCATTTATTTTACCAAGCCTACTTCTTCATGCAATTTACTTAAAGCCTCTTTATTTTATTGTCATTTAACCATTATCCAATTTAATCAAAACTTCAAAATCAACCTATGTCCTAGGATCAATCTGATCGATCCTGCGAGTAACCAAATAAGTAACCATTTGGAGGATCAGCGGTTGTTTACCAATAACCACGGTAAACAGCGTCCACGGAGCTATGGGCATTGGGGAATACTACCTCGAACATTTAAATGGAGAACCACTACCTCGACCATGGAACGCTACAAAACTGAAACAATATTACAGCTAAGTCGTTATTCTACTACGGGCATTAGCAGTCGACCAGTCCTCTCCAATCGACAACGGGACGGGCTCGGCCGTGTAGGCATGTTAAGGTATGAACATGGCCTCCAAACTTGAACGCCGATGGATTGTTGTTCATTTCACGAGCATAACCTTAGCACGACAGGGACACCTCAATCAAGCTCTGCTATCGAAGTACCCAACAGGCAGAACACCCAGCTCGCAATGAGCAGTTCACGCTACGAGCTTAAGATCCCGACCGTGATCTCGAGTTTGTTCCAAGGATCCCTACTCCACCCCCTCGACACATCCCAACATGTGTCGTCTACAACCAAGGTCGAGCATAAACCTCCAATCATGAAAATCACAAATTTTCATAAAATAAACAAGTAAAAAATAACGACGAACAGATAACTAGCAAACATTCAAAAACAATGACGAACAGATAGCTAGCAAACATCAACGAAAACGTAAAGCCATAAAAACAAAGTAAAAACATTTACAAATGTCGACCACGGAGGCCGACATTGTCTGAATATTTCAATAAGTACAGGAACGCATACCTCGAATACAAACATCCAAAATATCATATAAATACTAGTCACTCCACGGAGTGCTCACTTTGACCTCCACCTCGGGGGAATCAGGAGAAGGAACCACCCGACCATCAATCACATGGGACAATACCCCAACATCATCAGTGTTGAGCCCTGGATTCAGCACAGACAGTTGGGTCAGTGCAGTCTCAGAGTCGTCAGTCAAAGCGTTGATGCAATTCGACTAGAGGATCTAGATTTGAGCAATTAGCTCTGCCCGAGAATGCAAGTCAGCGACTCCTTCAGGTTCTCCGTCCACAGGCAACATGGCGGCCTTTAAATCGGTGACCTCCTTTTCCAACTGTTCCCTCTCGAGCAACAGGGAATCCCTTTCCTCATAAGCTTTGGCAGTTTTTTCCTTCTCCCTCGTTAACTTGTCAGCCTGCACCTGAAACTTCTCCTCGCTCCGCTTGAGGGCACTTTTTAACTTTTGTGTCTTCGATTGAAGAGTCGCCTTCTTTGACTCTAATTCCATCACCAGTCCAGAAGCGCCAGCTCCTTCACCTGCAAGGACAACGACCATCTTCGTAACCTCCATCAAGCCAATTCCAACCTCTACTCGAGTAAACACGCATCCTAACGACCCTCTCCCTTGATGCAGTAAAAGATCCTCGACGAAGATATGCTCGCCATAAGGAGAAGTTGGACTTAAGTCATAACGCCTTCATCAGGAGCAACAACTTTGGGGCTCTTGTTCTGGATTGGGCCTGCACTTAGCTCAACTTCATATGAGGCCCAATCCAACTATGTTGCTTGAGGAGGTCTGCTGATCGAGTATGCCTTCAACTATGTCGGACAGTAACCTCACCCTTCGTGAAAACACGGCTCCGCCCTACGGGGATAAATCTAGGAATCATGAGGAGGCTCATCGCCAGTCAGGAGGACCTCGCGAGCATCCTCCACTCTTCCCGTCGACCAAGGCAAGCCCTCCTGGACGACCTCACAGCTGACGGGGGGCCCACGGTGACGTAAGGACACCATAAACCTCCTCCCTGTAGGGTTGACTCATCACACCCCTGAGTATCATGGAGTCCTCTTGGTCCCGAAAAGACCGCGTTCATATCCTCTTGACTATTTGGGGGAGTCCATCCAGGTTAGGGACCACGTGCTAGCCCCACTATGCACGTAGAACCCGTCAATCTCCATTTTAGGCTTGCTTGCCCAGTCCAACGATGGGGACCTTGGCCTGGCACTGGAGGCTATAAATACCCTCTCTCTTGAGAGGGTCAGGTATTCATTCTTTGATAGTCACACTCTCATACTTGCTAGCACTCTCTCTGAATCTTACTTTAGCATCAGAGTATCTTGCAGGTACCCCCCCCCCCCAACTCATCTCCAATTGTTGCTCAATTCACAGCTCGTAGGCCTTGACGATCCATTCGGGTCAGGTACGATCAGTAAATAATACAAATACGACATTTTACCTAGAGCCTCACGCATGTCAAATCTAGTTTACAATTGAAAGAATTTTATAAGAAAACAATAGATAGAATGTGATTTAGATAATTATTAAATTAAAAATAATCATAAAAATTTAAATAATCATATACGATCTAACCAAAAAAAACTAAGATTTTTTTTGGACTTTAAAGGGGAAGGGAAGGCTTCAAAGGCAGTTTTTTTTTTTTAAAATATAGAGAAATTTTTAATAATTTTTAAAGAAAAAAACTAGTAAGAAACCCTTGCTATCGCACGGATCTCGTCTAGATTTCACATTACATCTATATAATTATAAATTATAAATATCTTTCATATATATCAAATAAAAACTAATGTAATTCAAACAACATTTTGTCTAGATTTAGAATATTAAAATATTAAACAACAAATTTAACATCGTTGTCACTAAGAATATATTCATACATTTCAGTCTAATAAAATGACATGTAAACATTTCCATGCTACCAAATTTATAGCTGATTTCGTAAATAAAGAAACCACCCAATCACAACAAACCGCTTCATATAGCTGCATGAAAACATGTACCAAATAAGAAGTTAGTTTTTCACAAAATTTAAAAAACTAAATAAAGTATGTGGCATCATCACAAGTAAGTAAATATTGTATTATTATTAGATCAGAACATAAAAGTCGAAGTGGCTTACCAACTATAAAAGTGTTTGGAATACCTCCTTGTATACAACATTCGTAGTGATCGAACACGGTGCATTATCCTTGTCATGTATTAAGATTTTGAGACCACTTTTGGTCGTAACTCTTGAAATTGCAACATACAATTGTCCATGACTAAAAACAGGTGTGGGTAAATAAATCCAACACGATCAAGTGACTAACCTTGGAATTTATTAATTGTCATTGCATAAGAGACAATGATGGGAAATTGTCTTCTAATCAACTTAAATGGTCACGGTGACTCAGAAGGTGACATAAACATTCGAGGAATGTAAAAAATGTTACATATGTTCTTTCCAGACATAATTTTGGCCTCAATGACATGATTTGTTAACCTTGTAACAATTAGTCTTATTCCATTACACAATCCATTAATGATAGACATTTGGTGCATTATCCATTAATTGTTTAAAATGATAAAATAATATTTATCATTAATGATAGGGGTGTTCGTAGTGCGGTTTAGGCGGTTTTGACGTAAAAAATCATCTGAAATACAAGAGAAAAAAGTTTTTGGTTCGGTTTGGTTCAGTTGACTTTTAGAAATAAAATCAAACCAAACCAAATAAAAGCAATGTGATTTGGATTGGTTCATTTTTTTACAAAAAAAAATATATATCGAGTCATACATACACATATAGATAACAACATAGCTTTGTATTTAATCATTTATACGTTATCAAATAACAACAAAATTCATCATATTTAGATAACAACTTTTCATTTAATATACAACAATAAGATCAAAGAAAAGTGAAACAAAAACTTAAAGTAGTAGCATAAAAAATATTAAAAACATTATAATGAAATAGAAAAAACATATGAGATAAAAGATTGGAGAAGATGAAAAATAAATAACAGAAGAGATGAGAGATTATAGAAGAAGAGATGTATTTAAAACGTAATTGAAAGAGAGAACAGTAGAATAAAAATAATATTATGAAAAAGAAATAACATAAGAGATTAAAGACTAAAGAAGAAAAAACGAGATGTAATTGGAAAAGAAGACGAGAAGAAGACACGTTACTGCTATGAGAGATTTGAGAAGATTTAAACTGAAATCTTAAATGTGAGGAAGAAATAATCATTCGTAGTCATAAGGCTAAGGCATAATAGGTTTGAGTTTAGGTTGGATGTGGGTTAAGTAAATTTTGGGTTGTAACATAATGTGGTTTTGTTCAGTTTGTAAAATACAAACCGCAACCCAAACTGAATCGCACGGTTTTCTTAAAAATGGCTCAAACACATCCAAACCAAATGCGATTTTTTGCGGTTTCGATTTTGTTTTGTTCGGTTTTGCGGTTTTATATTAGGCCTGTTTGGTTTTGAATACCCCTAATTATTGTATTTTTCATTTTTGAAATATTATAACAAAAAAATTATATTTGAACAATTTGTCTAAGACCTCCAAAACCCTCCTACAATACAAGTTTTGAGTTCTCCAAATTAGAGGGTTTTTGGTGATAGGAAGAAAAACAAAACCTCCAAAACGCTCCCAACCAAAAAAAAATTATTATTTTCACCAAATTCTTCCTATTTTTCAAAGTCATCTCCTCCCTTCCCCTCCAAACTCTCAAACAAAGCTTAAAGGTATGTTTGGATTGATAGAAAGGGATGTAATGGAATGAAGTGGATTGATGTTATGTTCCATTGTTTGATTTTGTAAAAAATAAATGGAATGGAATTGTGATGGAACTCATTCCATCGAATATCATTATTTTAGCTTATTTTTTATTTCATCCAAATTGAGATGTATCCAATGAAATGGAATAAATTAATGAGAATGCTCATTCCACCCTTATAGGTTCTCCCGCACCACCGTTAAAGTCCATTTTATCCCTAGTGTTCGAAGATGCATCTCCTGATGCATCTCTTTTCATCGTCTCTCAGTCCAAATTGAAGAGGCGTGCTTATCATGTAAAAAATACTCCTGAGATGCATCTTCGTATGTGAAAAAAGTGAGTCCAAAGATACATCTTCGTACACACCATTTATTCAAAAACGTGTTCGTGATCTGGAGATGCATCTGAACCCTTCCTTCTTCCTCATTTTTCATTTTCTAAAAAAAACACTTGACCTCCCTCTCACAACCATTGCGTTGAAGCTTTGAAACATTGTATGGAAGCATCAAATGAGCTCTTTCTTCTAATTTCCATCATCTCATAACATTGAAATAACTCTTTCTCATAAATCAATTACATTTTGGTAAGTTTTTCGAGTTTTCTTTTCTTTTTATGTTTTGATTTTTAGTTAGTTTTTAGGATGCATTAGTTGTTTTAGGTACAATAGGTAGTAGTGTAAATTAAATTGATAGTCTATTAGAACACACAATGAGAAATTTTGGTTTGTTAGGGTAGAAAATGGGTTTGCCATGGATGTTATAAATCGCAGGTTTTTCCGGAGATGTATCCCCTGAGTTGCCCTGAACTGTTTTCAGAGATGCATCTCTAGATTTGGCTAAGTAAAAAAATTGGTAGATTTAGTAGACATTTTGTTTAAATTTTTTTGTGTTTATAACGCATGTGCAATGGCTGACGACAACAATGAAGGTCGGATTAAGGTTGGGTGTGTGTCCTAAATCGCGTCGGTACGACGTGAAAGGGTCGCTGCCAGAACCACGAGGTCACGAGTTACTTATGACTTTTGATGCTCCATCTTCTTCATAGCCCCGATCATCTGGTTCTTGTATCCATAGTTGACTCTCTCATGCATCTCAGGAAGCAGAACCTGAGGATCTAGAGGCCCGTGTCGACCCTAAAGGCCCTGAAGCCGAGGAGGAAGCCATGGAGGAACTTCATTGGACAGTTATCCAGGAGGGTCATATGACACCTTCTTTATAATTATGCAGACCATGTTGCTAGGTGTGTCTGGAATTGAGAGATATATTTCTTTTGTTTTTGTAATATGTTATCAACTAATTAAAATTCATATTGATTATGTTTTATTTTTTTCAGGAGCGTGATTGTTTGAAATTTATTAACCATAACAGGAATATGCTACAGTTGCCATAGCTCTCTGGTCATTGGTTTGGAGATGTTATTTGCTATTTCGGTCTTGCCGATTTATGTTCATCTACATACGCGACCATAAACCACAGAATTCAGTAGGATTTTATGCAAAGAGGTGGCAATCAAAGACTTCATATTTCCACCTACATATAGGCGAGACGACCATCAATTTGGATGACGTCTCATGTCTACTGCATCTTCCCATTAGGGAAAAATTACTGGACCACTGGAGGATCAGGCGAGAGGAAAGGGTTGATATGATGGTCAGATTATTGGGGCTTGACCCTGGTAAGGTGTCGGAGGAGGCACATCGCACTAGAGGTGCTCATGCATGGTTTAGCTTTTTAGAAGAACTCTATAAATATCATGTGAAGGGGGCTAAGGATGTTGATGTTATCAAGGATGTTTAGCGGGTTGAGTACCACCGACAATGCGCATTGAGGTGTTACCTCTTATTTTTGGTTGGCACGTCCATATTTGTGGACAAAAGTGCTACAATGAGGATCATCTCCCACTTCCCTCGCATCACCGGGTGGGAAGTTAGGGCGTAGTACAATGAGGATTGGCCTTGTGCGGTTGCTTTTGTTCCATACAGAGGGAATGGTGTTGTCGAGCCATTTAGAGTATCTCTTGTCGTATGGTACTAGATAATGTTAGCTTCTGCCAATACGAGGGTCACCGTCAGATATGGTCGTTTGACGTCATCTCTTTATACTCTGATTCTGGATGGTTGGCATGTGAGTCATCTCTTATGCATTCTTATTTTTCAGAGCGAGTGATACGATAGTCTGGCTATATGCGGATCATTTTGAGACCTCCTTATGAGGTCGCTCCTCCCGGCGTCGGTCGTAGAGACCTACAAGATATACTGGATAATTTTGAGAGTCACCTGATACTAGAACAATATCGTTGGGAGCCAGCTGATAGACATTGGGCTAGTGTTAAGGGTTGCATGATATGGTTATATATGGTGTCACACCTTATCATGACGCTAGATGCTTCTAGAGAACCACCTAGGCCAACTAATCTTGAGGTACTTGAGGTTCGGAATGAGCAGGCATAGAGTGTGACGGCAGTATGTAGACGTGTTGCGGAGATGGGTTAGGATCCATAGAGGTGGTACTCTTTGAGGATGGTTCTCCCTAGTTGATCGTCATGCAAACCATGGTTTCTGAGTTACAGAGTGTTGTGTAGTACATGCGACACAGGAGGAAGGCGGTTAGACATACTCAATAGTTTATATTGGAATGTTTTATGTTTTTTGATATTTTCTGATGTATTTTCAAACGCCTGTTATGTGTGAATTATGCTGACTACTTTTTTTATTAATGTATGAATGTTTACCCTTCTTTAAATTTAAATTTACTTTGATTTTACGTTAATTTAAATTAATATATGCATTTTGACCTAAAAATTTGAATATTTAGACAATGGTGTTGGTCTGATGTGAACCAGGGAGGGCTCTAAAGATACATCTCCAAAATAAATCCCTTTTGTATTCACCACGTTTTAAAAACCTTTCAAAGTACATTTCGGATATACATCTCCAAATTCACTCAAACACCTTAAAGAGATGCATCTCCAGACTATATTTTATTTAAAATGTGGTGAAACTCAGATAGCACATTTTGATTGTAATTTAGGTGCATCCGAATATGCATCTCCAAATATAAAAAAAGACAATTTTAAATTTTCAAAAGTGTTAAAGAAACAAGAGTGGAACGATTGTTTTCCTAATTTAATAACACAATTCCAATTTTGTCCTCCAAAATTTCACTTCCATTAACGATAATGATTAGAAGTAAATGGTAAAAATGAAATAAAAATTATAATATTTTTCGTTTCGTCCAATTCCCAAACATTGAATGAGATATTTGTTTCATTTCGTTGTAAAATATCCAAAATTTCACTTCCATTAACGATAATGATTAGAAGTAAATGGTAAAAATGAAATAAAAATTATAATATTTTTCGTTTCGTCCAATTCCCAAACATTGAATGAGATATTTGTTTCATTTCGTTGTAAAATATCCAAACAATAAAAAGAAATTTATATGTTCGTTTCATTCCATTCTACTTCATTCAATTCTATTCTTCTCTGCTAATTTTAAATTACCCAAACATATCCTAAGAGTTAAAATACTAACTTGTTACAAACTCGAGAACATATTTATCTATTCATAAAAATCAATTCAATGATAATAATCGATGTTTACCATTTTAAAAGTCAATTTCATCATTTACTCATTTTATGAATTGGAATTTAGATTTCATTTTAATTTAATTACTATCCTAGGAGAGATAAAACGGGTCTACGCCTACCAAAATCCAGAAAAATAAACATATCATCTCCTAGATTATACATGTCACCAACCTCCTCAAGAGTTTATTTTACTATTACACCCTTGGGAATAAATATTAAATTACAAAAAACATAGTTTTATCGGAAATTTAGAACATGTATAAAAATTTTCAAAAAAATTTCAAAAAAAAAAAATTGAAATTTTCAATGTGATACCGGAAATATTTCAGTACCTTATCAGAAATTTCAATATATTTTAAAACTTTCAAAAAAAAAATACCGATATTTCAAAAAACACATGAATTTTCAAAAATTTCGAAAAAACTAATTTTCAAAAAAATATTGGATTTTTTTTAAAATCCAGAATTTAAAAATTAAAAAAAAATCAATACCAGACAGTATCTTTGAAATTTTCATTATCATACCGGAAATTTCAAATACACCGGAAATTTCAAATACACTAAAATTAGTTATATTAGAAAAAATAACTGAAAATTGTTTGTAACTCAACAAGGGTAATTTTGAAATAAAAAAATTTAGGAGGTGACACGTTAATTTCTCCAAAATCTACCGCCTATCAAAATCCACCCGACCAAAGCCCCTACCTATCCGTTCAGCCCATCTCACCTTAAGTCCGCACTTTTTTTAATTAATTCTATTAATTCCAATTATTGATGATTTTATTTTATATATTTTATTTATGAATGCCTGTCAAAATCCACCCGACCAAAGTCCATCCTACCTATCCGTTCAGCCCATCCCGCCTTAAATCTGCACTTTTTAAATTAATTCTATTAATTCCAATTCTTGATGATTTTATTTTATACATTTATTTATGAATATATGTAATTTTTTTAAGTTAATATTGTTAAAAAGATGCTTTATAAACAATTATTTTAAAAAAATAAGTGAAAAATCTAATTAAAAAATAAAATAAATAAATAAAAATATAGGTGAATAAACCCGCCCCGCCGCTGCTGTCTGTCAATTCACCACCTTGGCGGAGCGGATTAGATTTTTATGTTCATTTCTACTCCGCTCTTTTTTAGCCGGCTTAAGGCGGGCGGGCCTTTTGCCACCCCCTAACCCTAGCAAATTAGCAAATATTTCAGCTTCAAATTCCAAATTTGGTGTTTTGAAACAGGGTGAATGAATGGGCAATTAAAATGCGGATTTCACTCTTCTACAGTAGATATTGCTCTTCTTTACGGGGTTGATGGGAAAAATCAACAAGCTGGTCAAGCAAGCAAGAGCAGGTAACATATTTGCAATTCTTTTTTTGAAAAAAGTAGAATAAAAAGAGACATATCTTCAATACCAGACGATTCTAACTACAGGAATGAAAAGACAAATCCTCAAAGTGAATTTCATTATAAATTATAACATAACTTGATTCTGACAAATTGTCTCTTTTTTATACTAGTACTTCAAATATTAACTAATTAGAGAAACAACTCATGACAACAACTAAGAAACATAAGAAACTACCTAATAATATCAAGATACTTTCATATCTTCTAAGAAAACTTAAGATATAAATAAATAATTTATGAAATTAACAAACACATCTAATTTCTAACTTCGCCTTATAGACACCAAAATAAGATCTAATAAACATGCATGGTGGAATAGGAAATATTTACCAAATGTGTTGCAAGTGGGTGTGACTAGTTTAACCATTTATATCACAGGAGAACACAGCCCTTTGAAATTTTTCCGATAGCTTTTGGTAGGACTGAACTTCTGTTGGCTGAACCTGTTCGATTGCTATCTTAAAGTGCTTCATTTTTACAACGGAAGCATCAAAGCTCTCCTAATGTCACAAAAATATTTTACATATTAATATATTTTTTGTAACACATAGATCATAAGTAATTCTGAATGACTAACCTCCAATGCAGCAAGAGCTGCTTCTCGGCATATAAGTGATATATCAGCCCCAGTAAAACCATCCGTCAGTTGAGCAAGTTCTTTCATGCTAACATCATAATCATGTGGAGTTTTGCGCAAATGAATGCTAAATATCTCTTCTCTGTCAATCTCATTTGGAGGTCCAACATATAGCAGACGATCAAAGCGTCCTGTAAATATAGATATTTAAGCGACTGATTAAAGACATACCAACTCATCCTCCTTAGTGTATTCGTGAGTGCATGAGAGACGCGGAATAACAAGACGAACGATACCTTGTCTTAAAAGAGCAGGGTCAATCTTGTCTGGCCTATTTGTAGCGGCTATGACAGTAACATCACCTCTTTTACGCACCCCTGCAGGACATAATTTTTTCGTTAAGAGAAAAACGTGATTAATGTCATTTTTGGGCCAACGGCTATATTAGTGACCATTCACATTTCAACTTGCTCGAGGTTCATCACTTACCATCCAATTGAACAAGAAGTTGAGCCATGACTCTATCAGACACTGAAACACTCTCACCATCTTTCCCACGGGTTACAGCAAGACTATCTATTTCATCAAAAAAGACAATTGACGGGGCATTGGCCCTTGCTTTCTCAAAAATTGATTTGACAGCCTTCTCAGATTCGCCAACCCATTTGCTGAAGAGTTCAGGACCCTTGACTGCTAGAAAGTTCAGCCCGGCTTCAGAAGCAACTGCTCGTGCCATTAGGGTTTTGCTACAACCTGGAGGCCCAAACAGCAATATAGCTGTTGGAGGATCAGTCCCAATACGGGTGAATGCATCGTGGTGCTTTTGCGGCCATAATACTGCTTCCAACACTTGATTTTTGACCTCCTTCTGGCCACCAACATCTTCCCAATTAACCTTTGGAACTTCAAGGGTCACCTAGATAGACAAAAAAAGAAGATAATAAACCACCACTCTATTATTCTTCACTTCTTATTTTGTAAAATATTTTATTAAGAAAATCCTTGTTTAACATTTTATGTACAACCTCACTTGAAAAGAATACTGTCAGAAGGAAAATGGTTACTGAGAGCACAAATAAGTCACCAGATTTTTTACAGAAGGTAATCATACTTTTTTAGGTTTAGAATATCCTCTCTCGCTAAGCAGATTCTTATATCAAGTATAGATCATGAAAACACAATTACAAAGAGATTTCTTTTTTCTTAAGACGACAATTACAAAACTACAACTGATGACAATTCATTGTTGAATGGAGGCACATATTAGAATCGACATCACTTGTAAAAGTAATTTGAAGTAGACAGGTTATACATTGCGGAAGCTTATGCATTTCATTATGTGAAAATTGAAGGGGGATATTGAAAGATTCAGGAAAACAAAATGAGCCCAAATCAAATAGCCATATCCTGCTAAGAGATATTTTTTATTAAAAGCTGACTCCCAAAATACTAATTACGCAATCAACCTTACCTCTCTCATGGCACTAGGTCTTATTTCAGACCTAGCCTTCTGAAAATCCTCAAAAGTCACATTCAAAATAGGCTCTTCTTCGGGCGTCTTATCGATAATTTCAGAAGTTCCAATACTTGAATGGTCTTTGGAGTTTGTTGCACTACTCAACGGAGTGGGTTGCTCTACTATGTCATCAGAACTATAATTGCAAGTCTCTTTATGTTTAAGTTCAAAATAGCGCCGAAGACAAATAAAAGTTGCCCAATCACGAAGGCCGACTAAATCAGCCCCTACAAATCCATGAGTTATTGAGGCAAGCTCTTCAATTTGTGTCTCTGAAAGAGAGTGATCTATTTCACAGAGAATAGTGCGCAAAATATCTTTTCGCTGCATTTGTGATGGCACACCTGCATTGCATATGAAAGTATAAGGAAGTTGTGTTTAGTAAAAGAATTATATGAATTCATCATACTAAATACAGATTAAAATTATAAATGAATAATATTTTGCAAAGAGCTTCAATTTAATGAAATATTGAAATTCAAGTACTAAGGATAGGCTAAAGTAACACTAACTAAGTAATATGAAAACTAATCCTAAGAGGAAATCTAAGATTAAAAACTGGTCTCAAGAGATAACTAAGATACTTGCACAGATATTCTATATTAACGATATTACCAGATATTCCATATAGTGTGTAACACAGTACAGTAACTATAATCAACTTATGTAACTGTCTCTCTTGTGCTATACATCTGAATTCTAGATACTCATGTAACAAATCAGAAATCAGAATATTTTAGCGATTTATTTTTCTCTCGATTTTCTGCATTTCCTCTCCTTTTTTGACTCAAGCATTTCCTCCCTTAAGAATCCTATATCAGATTCTTTTTCTATAATATCGATAGAGCTTATGAACCCATAGAGTGTGATATAGATAATATTTTTATAGTAGTAAAATGTGTGGGCAGTAGTTAGGATAGAAATTCATTCAATCACGAGAATAGGTATGCATTTCTAGATATAATAACATATTATTCATAAGGAGCTATTATTAGCTTAAATCTAACCGATTTCAATTTCCATGCCAAATCTTCCAGGTCGTCTGAGAGCTGGATCAATATGGTCAAGCCTATTAGTAGCAGCAATTACAAGTAATCCTTCATTTCTTCTAATTCCATCCATCAGAAGCAATAAGGTTCCCACCAATCTGTTAGATAGCTCATCACCACCATCTTTCCTTGGAGGGGCAATTGCATCTATTTCATCTATAAATACCTGTATGTGACAGTAAAAAAAATCCAATCATTGAGATTCAGCAACTTCAAAGAACTTACAGCATAAAAACATGAGGTTCAAAATAAGTGAGACTATTCCCAGCAAATCAAGTGCAAGCCTTGAAAATAGTTAACCATGCAAACAAAAGCAATGAAATCTTGAAGAAAAATGTTGAAATTGTAGGAAGTAGGAACATTGATAGAGAGCAGGCCTCCTCACACTATGTCAGTTTGAGAAATTCTCACAATCGTGAAAAAGAAATTATCATCTGCTTAAAAATTGTAATTCTCACATCTATGTTTTGTCTATTGGACTGCTTAAAGCAGAAAAAAATATAGATACAACTTAGAAGACAATGCAATAGACTGTCATTTTACACTGAAAGAATTGAAATCTTTCACCATCACTCCCAAATAATTATAGGAAATATAGAACTTGCAATGCTTTCAAAATATCAGAGGAAACAATTTCAATAACTAATAATAAATTTCAAAATATCTAACCACGGCAGGTGCAGCTTGAATAGCTGAATCAAAAACGTCTTGCAATGCTTTCTCACTTTCCCCGTAATTCGAGGTAACAATTTCGGGTCCATTGATTGAGAAAAATCTGACCCCAGCATCATGAGCACATAATTGAGCCAGAGAAGTCTTTCCTGTACCAGGTGGGCCATGAAGAAGGACTCCTTTAGTATTATGCATACCAAATCTACATATTGCAAAAACGAAGAAACATAAACACATAAATGTGCGGAATTGCTTCCAGATGTGCATAGAAGTATGCGAGGACATACCACTATGAGAATAGAGGTTTGAACTACAAATTCAATATTGACTTGCAAACTTATATACTTGCTTTCCGCAGAAAATTGTCTCAACATCCATACTTACAGTAAACTGACCATGTTAAGACCGAACACGCAGTTCTGCTTATTTGGACAATCAACAAATATTTTACAAAATGATGTCACGTTTACAAGAAAAAGAAAAAGAAAAGGCACGATGACATGTGCAAACTATTCCTAATAAGATCACAAGATGTACTACCTGAACCTTAAATATATATTGAGATGAGGCACACCAGTCACTGATACGAAGGGCTTCTCTTATGAGTAAAAATCTAATGGTTATCCATTAGCAGAGAAAAAGAGAGGTGACAAAAAAAAAGTTCTTCATTTCCAGTCAGGAAGTACTAAACATATTCCATTAGATATTTAATTTTAGACAGTTTGCTGCAGTAACCATAGTCTACAGTCAGCACTACTTGAATCCACAATGATGCATTCAACAACAAACAATTTATGGCAAGAGTATTAATAAATATAACTCTTCAACTTTATATAACATACAGGTAAAAATATAAAATAGACAAGACATAAGACATACCTTGATAAAGTATTGTTCCCTAAAAAAGAAATTGTTTCCTTTAAAAGCATTTCTTCTTTAGATAAACCACCTAATTTAGAAATATTATCATGTATGCTAGGTTTAACAGCCTTGTGATCAAGTTTCAGACACGATAAATCCCTTAGAACTGACTCTTCAAATGCTTCATTTGATGGCAAAGATAAAAATACCTTTGTTTCCCAATTGACAGTGAAAGCCAGATTTCCGTTCTCTACTAAATCAGAATCCTCAAGATTTAAATTACTGCTCCCATTCAATGAACAATAGTCAGGTGTGGTAGCTGGCACCTTTTTAATTCCCATCACTTGGAAAATGCAAAACTCAGAAAACATTGGGACACTAACAAGATTCCCTAGCAATAAACAACGAGAGTATAACCATGAAGTCGCACATGTTTCTAGTAATTTTTTGGAACTTTCATCTCCTATTGCCTTGTTAACATCAAATGAAGTCACCGATTGACCGTTGTAATTTGTTACACTTGATGCTGAATCTTCAAATACGGGGGAAGAATACACAGCTCCATTAGAAAACTTTGATCCATAAGAAGGTGTTTTGGGAGATGCAACACTACCATTCTCAGATTGGGCACGGGATTTTGACTTAGACAAGTCTAATGGAAGGAAATTATTGACTTTTAATGGTAGTCCACTCTTACAAGGAGCCAACTGAAGATATAACTCCTTGCAATTATATACTATTTCTCCAGAATGCAGTCCATTTCCATTTGGAATATAAGATGTGTATTGTTTCTGTAATGGGTGAACAAGCACACTTGTGCCCAAAGGAGGACATCCCATGACAACGGAAAGATTAGAAGACAGGCGTACTCCACTCTTCAATACCTATATAAATGTCATAAAATATAGGATTTTGAACATTAGCTAAAAAGAGAACATGGACCGAAATCAACAAGAACACCCTCCCTAAAAAAGAGAGAGAAAACTGCGTAAGAGAATTTAATTGAAGAATGAACATGAGCTTGTAAAAACTCCAACCAATATGGTTGGGAGTTGTTATTTATTGTCAAGAAAGTCACTTTCTAGTATTATACTATCAATTAATCTTATCTCAAATGACTAAAATAAATGCAGCTTCAACAAGCTATTTGTTAATCTTAGCCTTATGCCAAGTACAAGATTTCATAGTAGGATCATACTATCAATCAATCATTAAGAGTAGAAGGTAAGGATATTTGAGAGAACGTCCATTGTTGAGGGTGTATAGGGTAACTTTCTTTTTCTGTTTGTTCTTCGGTAAGATCAATATACAATCTTAACAACATCTAGCATTATATTATTTGCTTCTTCCTGTATTTGTTATATCTACTTTGGCATATTATTAGGATTAGTACATCAACAACAAACAACGCCATAATGTTCTATCATATATAATATCCCTATCCAACCAATTAATCTCGAGATATGTCTTAATAGTTTCTCTTATAATTTTCCTAAATCCTCCCTTGCCATTAGCGGTTTCACTACTCTTCACATTTTCTACTCTTTGGCAAAACCTTCAGGTTCTCTCTCTACATGCTCAAAGTACTTAAACCTGTAACCACGATGGTGTTATTCCAACTCTTTCTAAGAAAAGTATAAGTAACAATTCATTTGTCATTGTGTTTCCTTCTAAATTCTCCTCCACGATACGAAACAAATAAGTGTTTAATGAATAAGCATAAATTCAAAATTTTAATTTAATTCAGAGTAGAATGAAAATGAATTTTTTTTACATATCAATAAACACAATGAATAACAAAACAAAAGTACCAACCTTCTTAGAAGGAAATACAGTTGCAAGTGCAAAGTAGTTTCCTGCAACATGATTCAATGTCATACAAGTTTCCAATCCGTAGTATCTGACACATTCAGTGGTCAATGACGTGAGAGGAAAGTTATGCAATTGCGCAATCTCTTTACTTGAAGAGGGAATAGACACCTACAAAATCAATCGAAATTGAGAAATAATCATAAACTGCTGTTGCAGCATAAAACCCCCAAAAAAAAATTGAAGAAGAAAAAAACAAACAAAAAAAGAAAATAGATTACCGAAACAAGTGAACCCGGAGCAAGAGAAGATGCGACCATAGAAGACTCGGAAAGCCAAATTTTGGAGCCTTTGGAAAGAGAATCGGTGGACTGGACATCGGTGATTTCGCCTATCAAAGTAGATTCTGAAATGAATGATGGGAAGATTCGAGAAGCTTCTTGGCGGAGAGAGGCGAGGTTCTGTGGTTCTGCTATGGTGCGGAGTGGAGTGGCCGGCTCGGAAATTGAAGATGATGATGATAACCTTGATTGTGATTTTGATTGCTTCTTTTTACTACTAGTGTTATGCTTTGAATTTGAAGACATGTTTGAGAAGAAAAAGGAATGCAGAAGAAGAAGAAGAAGCTGTGAAAATGCGTCGTATATGTTTGACAAAATGCTTCAGTGTATACTACAACTCAACCCTCTCTTTTTCTTGGGAAAAAAAAGTAGGGTTTAACAAGCATGTCCTTTAAGAGAAATCCTCTTATTTTTTGTTAGGGCTGTTTTATTTCTAATGTGTTAATAATAAATTGGTTTAATAAATTCATTAACTATATTAACTTTTTTTATAAAATTAATTCCTAAAATAATTTTTAACTATAAATTGTTTAAATATATTTTAGTAAAAAAATTCCTTAAGATTATATAATTATGCATGTGTTGAAATCGGGAGTGCAAGGAACAATTGGAGGCTCCTAGACCAGACTTCTTATTGGAAATTTTGTATTGTGTATATCATTTCTAAAGTTTTTTTGGGCAAGTAAAGGGATTAAGCAGGTGGCTGATATGCGGAATTTCTTGTTTTTCAAAGCTTTCAGCTTAGCCATTAACCTTCCTCCTCCTAGTAGAATGATTGAAATTCTCTGCGTCAAAGGTAACAATGATGGTGCGGCATTAAGAACTCCTAACAATGATGGTGCAGCATTAGGAACTCCTAACAAGACGGTTTGTAGAGGTATTTTTAGAGATCATCACACTAAGCATCTTGGAAGCTTTGCTTGTTTTCTTGATAATGGTAATTATTTTGGACAGGGTCGGTCCTTGGTCCAACTCTCAGTGAGGTTTAATCTAAGTGTGTCAATCTGTATCACTGACCGGTACTATTCTCGAACACAACGGGTAACTACCACTCTTTCCCCGCGAGAAGACAACCTCACTATGCGGGGACAATGCCCGAATAGACTGAGGACGCTCACCCCAGACCATGAAGGCTTCGAGGACACCTCAACTAGCTCGTCGACCAAGACTGGTCCCCTATCGACCTCGCGTCTGGCTGGGATCACCCATGACGAACAGGCGCTCCTCTTGAGCATCCTCCTTGTAGGGATGACTACCAACGTCTCCGAATATTGCGGAGTCTTCGCGGTCCCGGAAAGATCACATCCATATCCTCCTGACTTTGCAGAGGACATCATCCAGGTAAAAGACCACGCGAGGGTCCTCACTGCTCACGTAGGACCCGACAGTCTCTATGTTGGGCCTGCTTGACCAGCCCAATAAAGAGACATTGGCCCGGCGTTGGGGCTATAAATACCCTCTCTTTCGAGAGGGTCGGGTATTCAACACTTTTTAAGCTCATACTTACTTGCTCATTCCCAGACTCACTTTGGCATCAGAGTGTCTTGCAGGTACCCTCCCCCCCACCTTACTCTCAACTTCTGCTCGAGCTAGTTGTGATGATCCATTCTGGTCAGGTATGATCAGTAATGTTGTTTTTGTAGAGTTCATGGGAGAAATTTTTTTTCTCAAGGGATTAGCCTCCCTTTTGGTTGGAGTCTGACTTCAAGTTTGTGCTTATGGCTTTTTCTAAATATTACACGGTTCTTTAGTCTATTAGAAATAGATGGAGTATGTGTTTGCTAGGTTTTAGGTCTAGAAATTTTTTAGAATTTCTTAATGCACCCTATGCATTATTAGGACACCATGTGAAAATAGATTTATGCCCCTAGATTTCAGAGATACGTCTCTGGACGCGCCAAAATTGAACACACTTTTAAATCTATAGTTTGAATTCCCCGGAGATACATCTACATATACCTTACGTAGATGCATCTCTAGACGCACTAAAATTCAGTGTAAATCTGGATGAGACCCTAACTCCTCATGCATTTATTTTAAAGATACATTTTCATAAAGCTTACGGAGATGCATCTTCAGACTCTTTTCGTTCAAATACGTGTTAGAAGCCCTTCACCTTCCTCAGTTACTCATACTCTCTCAAAAACTCATTTTCTCTAAAACGCCAATTTCTCAAACTGTGTCAAACCACATTCAACCAACATCAAACAACATCAAACAACATCAATCAACTTGAAACATCCAACTTCAAGCATCATCAAGCAACAACAAGCAACTTCAAGACACTAATTGTAAGTTTTTTGTAAACTTTATTGAGTTTATGTATTAATGTGTAGAAGTTGACTTTTAGGTGATGAAATATAAAGATTTTACGTTTTTGATAGCTTATACCTGATTAGAAATAAGTTAGATTGGTATTTTTACGATCAATGCATTGTGTTGGCTGATTTTAGGGGCAACATTCTGCCATTGACGACAGTTGTAGTTTTCGGAAATTTCGGAGATGCATCTTCAAAAATTTTCAACGTTTATCCAGAAATCAGAGATGCATCATTGTGTAAGGTGCCTGTCTGAAATGCCTTGCCATTTTTTGGTAATAAACACATTGTGTAACATTTGTCTTATCTATTTACAGGAATTATGGTTGGCAGATAATCCAGATTGAGATACAGTAGGATTGCATAACATGCATCTGTTCGGAGGGAAAAAGTCAATCATTCTAGACTCTTTCTACCTCTATGTCGGTTAATGCGGAGGCGTCAAGTTCCAGGACTCATGTATCTCTGTCTTCTTCTTTGTTTTCCCATAACAAGCGATGGTCCCCTCCTCGTGCATCCCCGCCTTCATCTTCACATAGATGCCTGAGTTCACTTATTTAAGCACCTAAGATAGTAGAGGTACCTCAAACACTAGAGGCACCTGAGGCATCCCAGGCCTAGGCGACAAAGGTGACACTTGAGGCTTCCTAGGACCAAGCGACAGAGGCAACACCTGAGGCATCCCAGGCCCAGGGACCTGTAAAGGAGACAAATGAGGCATCCCAAGCCCATGTAGCAGAGGCACCTCTCGGTTTTCGAGGAGGCCCCTTAGACTTACCACTGCTGCCTTTTTATCTGAACCATATTGCCAGACATATCTGCGACATAGAGGTAAAATTTAGTTGGAATTATTAATTTGAAGCTTTATTTCTTTGTTGGACTCGTTCTTATTAAACTATGCATGCAAGAACATGTTGGCACTTCCAACATGTCCCTGCTATGAAAAGTATACATGTTGTATTTGGTTGACACTACCATTTTTGTGGACAAGAGTGTCACTCATATGGATGTCATTTACCTACCATACTTCGAGGACTTTGAGCGGATCCATCAGTATAGTTGGGGGGCGCTTGTTTAGTTAACTTGTACTCTAAGTTATCTGAAGGATGTATGTGGAAGATGAGGCACGTGACAGGAAGTATCACACTTTTAACGGTAATATTTCTCTGCTTTTTAGTGCTTGTATGTTTCTTTAATCATTACTCCTTTCATTCATATTTATAAGCAAATTTGAATCTTTAGGTTCATTGAATAAATGATGTATTTAGATTATATATAGGTTAGATACATCAATTATTTAATGAACCTAAAAATTTTAAGTTGGCTTATAAATAGGAATGGAGGGAGTACATTATTGTAACATCGTTACTAATTAATGATTCGTGTGTTTCAACATTTCCAGGCTTGGATCCTCCAACACTTTCTATGCATCTCTTGTTGGTCATGTCTACCAACTTATATTGAGGATTTGTCACGTGCTTTTGCATTCTCTCCACTCAGAGGGAACTAGGCGACACAACCATTCAAAGTGTATATTGTCCGCTTGGTAGCAGAGAATATACACTTTCGTTCTTACGTCAATCATCGTGAGACGATTCCCTTAGATGATATAGTCTTATACTCTGGATGGTTGGCTTACGGGTCACGTCTGACGTCTCCTTATCTGCTTGAGCGCGTCATGCGTCAATTTGGCTACATACAATACTGCTTTAGCCAATATTATAAACAAATATTCTCTTTTTAGGTTCATTGAATAATGAATGTATATGGCCTTTTTGTAGACCAGATACATTTATTACTTAATGAATCTAAAAAGATAATCTTTGCTTAAAATAATTGCCCGAGGGAGTACATTCCTAGAGATTCTTCTTTGTCTGCTCCTCCCACTCTAAAACGTAGAGATATAGATGTTATGTTTAATGATTATGTTAATCATATGGTATCAGATGAGGCATGAAGTACCATAGCTGAAAACGATTGGAGTTACGTAGACGGTTACATCAAGGGTTCTTCCCGGTGTCACATCCTTATATGGTACAAGATTCCCCAGGAGATCCACTCAGGCCAGCTCATTGGAGATACTAGAAGAGGAACATGCTAGGGTAAATCATGTTGTTGATGTCTTGCTTAAGTATCGTTGTACTCATGCACATTAGGCAGACATGTATTGACATGGTCTCCTTCTAAGTGGCTCTGAGGCAAAGGACGTTGTAGATGCTATGATGGAGGAGGCTCTGTTGTATAGGAGACAGCGTAGGAACATAGGGGCAGAGGCTAAGGCCGACTCCGAGTCCATCTTACAGTAGTATTTTATTTATGATTATTTTGTTGTAATTTTTGGATTGAATTTATGTACTCATTTATATATGTCATTTTCTTCATAGTCTTAGTATTGTCGAATATAATATATCTTATAACTTTTTGATTTGAATTTAAGTTTTCATTCGAACCAAATTAATATTTAATAAAAAAGAGTGAATTGCATCTCCGAAAACTGAATACCATTTTAAAAATTACAATATTATTTTCAAGTAACAAACAAATCCAAAAAAAAAAAAAATTGCACAACTATAACATAGATTTAACTTTAAGTTGTTGTTTTTTATGGGATGTTCGTACCAATATTTTTGTGGACTATATTAAGTATATTTTCTATATTGAGTTGTTGGTCTAATCCCCTCTTTTTGTACTTATATTTTGATTTGCATTTTTTTTAAAAGTTATACAAATGTTACGAATTTTGTTTGTTTTAGAAGTGGTATATTGATGCTTTTAAGCCATCATCATCATTAACTCATAAGAATTAATTTTTTAATTGGATGGAGTGAAAAAGTCAAAAAACGTACAAGTTAAAAAAATTGTACAAGAATATTTAGTGCAGTAATCCAGCTACATGAATATTTATTAGTGCAGTTTACAAAATCCCTCTTAAATACAAATATTTATTATTGCTGCCAATTTCAACCATGAAAAACACAATATTCTGTAAATGGCATGAACTTGTTTTTTTATATTAAATCTTGGATAAAGAGATAATAATAATAATGAGGAAGCCTATATATGAAATTTTGATTTCACAACAATTGAAAACGGTCTAAATGAACAGAAAAAAAAATACAATAACAAATGGTTATTGCTGAGAGCCCTATATAAAGCTAAAAACTCATGCAGCTTCCCTTGTTTATTTCGATGACAAATCTAAGAAGAACCTAATGCAGACACAAGGTTTTTGGCCGGTGGAAGTACAGCAACAGCACCTCTCTGAGGATCAGAGAACTTCCTATACAAAACCTTCAGCTTTGCAGACCCAATTCCACTATGAAAACTCACCAACAATCTAGCACAACCCATCAATTCTTCTTCTGAGTAACCAGTGTGCACCTTAACTGTTTCATCCCAGGCAGGACTTTTGTTCAATGTGCACCTTGCTGCATAAACAGCTGCTGCAGCCATCATTGAGGGACTGTACATCAAGGTAGCATAATGCTGCATTCCAAGCTCAGAAAGAAAATGAGCCATGTTCTCGAACACATCTCGGTCTGAAGGAGGTAGCGATACCGAAGCGGCCTTGATAAATCGGACTAAGAAAACAAACGGTGTAGGCACTGTCAGTGTCCATTCAAGTTTCCCTAGGATGGTTTTCTCCATGATGAGTATCTGTTCATGAGTGTAAGCTCTATCTGAGAGGCACACAAAGTCATTAACCTCAGGTGGCCAGATTTCCTCGTACTTCGATGCCATCAACATAGCACTGACGCCAACCAGTTGAAGCTCCCTTCTTGACACAAGGCTGATAGCTAAGAATCTATCAACTATGTTGATTGTGAGGTAAAGGGCTTCAGGTGAAAGCTCAAATTTTATGTGAACATCTACTAGCCAATCAATGAGTATAGCTCTCATCTTATCGTTAATCTCAGGTTGTGAGTTCATGTAATCATGCGGACGGCTCTCATTCTTCATTATTCAACAATACAAAACATCAGATTCAGACCAAAATCTTGAAGAATGAGAAACAAACACAAAAAACTTTACTTATTGTTACCTCAACTAACTTGTAGAATTTGTAAATATCATCAAGATACTCAACAGCAGCGAGTTCATTGTTAACATCAGCAGCATCAATGTCAGCAATCTCCTTTGGTTTGTTAGTCAAACCACATGCAGCCTAAAAGAAAATATGTAAAGATAAGAACATATAACATCATGTCTCTTTGCTTAGTTAATTCTTAACAACAAAACAAAACCAACAAACCTTGCTTCTAGCCGTGAGAACAGAAGTAAGAGTGCGTGATGATTTCTTCCTGGAATTATGCACAGACCTTTCTTTGCTGCTATTTTCTTCTTCAGAACTTATTATATCAATAAGTTCCACAGGCTTTGGTTTTGCAGTAACTTTCCTCTGAACAGGTTTAGGGGCCACTGCGACTCTTCTAGCCACTGGAACTCCCTTAACAGCGGCAGGAGGAGGAACGGGTCCAGGTGCCACATTAGCACAGACCTGTTTCTTCAATTTCAATATACAAAAAAAAAAACACCAATCTCAGAAAACAATCATCATCAATAATATAACCTACCAATGAAAAAGATTTACACAAATAATATATGAACCTTGTTATTATCAGCAGCAGCTGCTGCTTGAGCATTGGCGAGTAGTTGAGCACAGAAATTCCTAAAAGAATAATCAAAATCAATAGGGAATCAAAAGATTGAAGAGGGAAAGTAAAAGAGGGAGAGAAAGAGAAGATAAGAACCTTGTTATGGGCCGATTTGGCTTGACTTCAACACCTCTTACAGCCGTGACCACATTACCAATATCATGAAGTGCTGCTCGACGGTTCCTTCCTTCCCCTCCTGCAACGTTCTTCTTCTGCTGTTTTCCTCCCCCCACAACAGCATCACCTATGACATTACAAAAAACAAGCCAAAAAAACATTAGAAAAATGTCAGATTTCGATCCAAACACAGACCCCAAAAACAAAACAAACAAAAAAACTCAAACAAGAACATGACCCATTTGTTAGATCTGAAGCAAAACCCAGAAAAATTTAAACTTCATTTGAAAATAAACAGATCTGTGAATCAAAACAAGATCTTTTTCATCTGGCTTCTTGCAAAATCCCAGATTTACAATATCATATTGAAAACCCAAAGTTCGAATCTTTTTACAAAATAACTTGAACCCAGGAAAGAATCAAAGAAGCATAACAAAAAAACAAAAAAATCCAATCAAAATTCGTACAATGATTGAAGAAAACACAAACCTCTGGGTTGTTGTTGAGGAACAGTGGGTCTTGAAGCCATTACAGAACTTTGGTTTACGATTTGAAAAGTATGATGATTCTTGAGGGTGGAATCAAACACTGTTCACACCCTCGCACTCTCTTTGGGTTTGCAGAATGAAGAAGAATGAGAAATGGATATGAATTTGGACAATGTAAATAGCGCTTTATGGAGTTGAATGGAAGCAACGATTCTCTCTTCAACGGTCGAATTTTTGGATCGTTTTGACCGTTGGATTTGTTTTATCTTTATCGGACGATAGAACGTGCCTCTTCAAAGATAATATAGCCGTTGGTGATTTTACTAAACAAAAGGCATGTGCAAACTGTATACACTTTTTATTATTTTTTCTTTTTTTAATTTTTGAGATTTGGTATTTTTTATTTTTTATTAAGTTTTTTCTTTGTTTTTTGAATTGTTAGCATGTTTGGAATATTTAAACATGTAATAAAATATTATCTAATTTTTTTAGGTTTTTATTTTATATGTGATGTTAACGTTAAAAACTATATTATTTTTTGATAAAAAATGTTAGTTTTAATAATGTTAATTAAAATATTTAACTTCTATCACAATTACTTTTTTATTGAATTATAATTACTTTAAAATCAAATAAGAGTTTAAAGATATTGAAATATTTTACACATACAATTAATCAAAAAATTTATATTTATCATGTCATTTTAATATTTTAAAAATAAAATTTAGATTTATTGTGATGCATGTCTCTCATTGATTGACAATATAAAAATATTTTACAGTGTCAATGTATTTTTTTTCTTATCAAATAATTGATTGTATTATATTAATAATATAAATATTTTTACAAATACAAGATAATACATAAAAATTTAATTTATTTTATAATCTTATATATAATTAAATGATAATAATTTATTTTTTATACATCTATTTGTCAATATTTATTATATATATTAAAAAAATAAACAAAATAAATCATTATGCACAAGGACGGAGTCAAAAAATTTAAGATATGGAAACTCTATATGAATTTTGGTATAATTTAAAATTATATATATTGTCGGCGCGTAAATCAATCGTGCATATAATAAATTATTTTTTTATTATTACTTTACTTTACCCGTAAAATATTTTCAGAAGCATTTATATTTATAAAATAATGATTCAAAACTATGAGCTCACAAGGGCGAGGGCGACCGCGAAAATTGGTGCCACTATCGGTGACAATCCAGTCGATAACAAAGGAAAAAGGTGAAAATAAGAACGAAAACGAAAGCAGCACAGAGGAATCAAGTGAATCATTGGTTGAAATTAGAAAAGAGAAGAAAATTGAGAAGAACTCAGATGACCTAGTTTTGAACACCGAAGACCAAAACATGCAACCAAAGGACATGGAGATCAAAGAAGAACCACTAAAGAAGCTATGGGTGAATGCCATATGTAACACCCCGATTTAGTTAAAATTTATTTTTAATTGAATAATAAGATGATACGGTGAAATTATGTGAGTCGATGGAATTTATGATGTGGTGCGATGCCTTGTTGGGGACTAGATACCTTAGAATTATAGAAATTGAAGTTATGGGGGTGTTTGGCTAATTGTGTAGAAGCATAGGGGTGTGTAGAATAATATGGATTATTACCATTATTATTAGTATATTATTAGAATAATAATTATTATTTTATAATAATAATTAAATAATTAATTATTGGGATATATTAGAGTAAGAATAAGGAACAGAGAAAGAGAATCGTATAAGAGAGAAAAAGAGAAGAGCACTAGGAAGTTAGGACAAGAGAATTTCACCGTAGGAATCAAGAATCAACCAAAAACCTAAGATAAGGGGAGATTCTAACTCTATAAGGTTTGCCTAATGATGGGATATGGTAGAATTTAGGTTGTATAATCGTATGTTTTAATTTTTTCCATATTTGGTTGTTTTTGGAGTTTGTTCCTCTTGATGAAATTTTGGTGATTTTGGTGTGTTTTAATGTGATTGAATGACATGAATTGGTTAGAATTGGTAGATGAATGTTCATGAATAACTAACCTGTTAAAAAGATGAATTTTGATGTAAAAATTATGATTTTTGGGTGTTGGAACATGGAATATCGTAACCCGAAAAGTGCAGAATTTGCCACTGTTATCGCAGGATATCCGGTTACCCGAATATGGTAACTGATTACCATATCAATGGTTGAAACGAGGTTTAGCTATTGTCCTGCGGTAACCAGTTCCCATAAGTGGGTAACCGGTTATCGTGATGAATTTTAAAAAACAACAAGGCTACTGTCATGCGGTAACCGGATCCTATAACTGGGTAACCAGTTACCATTGCTACTGATAACATTTTTGTAAAACTTCTAAAACTCGTAACTTTTGCCTCAGGTGTCTGTTTGACGCGCCGTTTAGATCGTTGGAAAAATAAAATAATTTCCTATTTTATAAAAGTGATTTCTAATGCAGTAGTTAATTATTTCAACAACATTGCTACCAATCCGTAAGTGTGTTTTGATTTGTATGCCATGAATTATGTTGTGGTTATTTGCGATGATTATTTTGACTATGTGACACGAGTTATATGATGATGATGATGACGAATGGCCTGTATTGGTGAAATTGTGATGAATAATAGCGATGAATGCGAAGTATGTTGTTGCATGATAATGTCTCATGCATTCATAAAGCGAAGACCTGTATTGGCGAGCGAAGGCCTGTATTGACGATTGATGTTGATTACCCTAAATTGGAATTATTGCGAAGAGGTTTCTACCATGATTGGTACCACATGCATTACATTAGTGTTAGTCTTCTGCATCATATTGTAATTGATAAACCGATGGATGAAGATTGATGAAAGTGTGTATTATATTACGATGTACGTTATGTGCTGATTATGTACTTGAATCTTACCTGCTTATTATTATTATTATGCTTTCTCTTATATTTCTATGATATCTCACCCTTTCTGCTTGAATGTTACCTTCACGTGGATAACATGCAGATGACTCGAAGTAGCTAGAGATCGAAGGTCAGCTGAGGAGTTTATCCAGTTGCGTAGATTAAGTCGGTGTCTGCTCTGATACGTAACACTTTGGAGTTTTGCGTGATTTATTTTGTTACGATTATGAGTGAACATATATTACTCCATTATTTGAATTGTTTTATGATGATGCTGATGTGTGAAGGATAATAATTATGACTCCAGTTGGAGGATCAAATGACTATTTATTGATGTTTTTCCGCTGTGAATAAATGCATTGCAGTTTAATACTTTTGAATACACGATTTGTGTTGCGTATCCTTATTTTGAGCATGTGTGATTGGATAAGTATGTGATATCCTATTTGATTGATGTTTATATAGAAATTAATTTACCCTGATTATTATATAACTTACCGACGGGGAAATATGGTATTACAATTGGTATCAGAGCAGATCGGTCCGTCCGGCCAAATTGTTGAGTCATTAGTGTAGTGTGACAATAGAATATTGTCGATGTTTTTCTGTCTAACCATTGTTTGATGTTGTGATGTGAGAAGATCAATGTCTAAAAGAGTAAATGGTGCGCTAGCTAATGCATTGCAGGCGTTGGCTCAGATAATACAAAATCAGCCTAACGCTGGTGGGAGCGATGGAGCTTGTACTTTGGAAACTTTCCAGAGGAATCACCCACCTACGTTTAAAGGGAAGCATGATCCTGAAGGAGTGCAGGAGTGGCTCAAGGATATTGAGAGGATCTTTTGGGTTATGGACTGTTCTGATGCGCAAAAAGTGCATTTGGGTACGCATATGCTGACACAGAGGTTGATGACTGGTGGATTTCTACTCGCCAAAGATTGGAAGGCACGGGAGAGGCTATTACTTGGGTCGTGTTTCATAGAGAATTTCTGGTGAAGTATTACCCAGAGGATGTTAGTGGGAAGAAAGAGATTGAGTATCTGGAACTGAAACTAGGAAATTTATCGGTAACTGATTATGCTGCCAAATTCATGGAATTGGCGAACTATTATCCTCATTACATCAAAGAGACTGCTGAATTCTCAAAGTGTGTGAAGTTTGAAAACGGATTGCGTTCAGAAATTAAGAAGGCAATTGGGTATTAGCGGATCCGTAAGTTTCCAAATTTAGTGAACATCTGCAGGATTTATGAAGAAGATAATGAAGCTCACTACAAGATTGTCACTAAGAAGAGAGGCAAGCAACACCTATATCGTGAGAAGCCTTACAATACTCCGACTGACAAAGGAAAGCAGAAACCTATTGATGGTAGGAGACCAAGCGAGAGAGGTGCTCCTGCTGGTATTGTGTGTTACAAATGTGGAAGACCTGGTCACCAGAGTAGCAAATGCAATACTGAGGTGAAGGTGTGTTTTCGTTGTGGAAAAATCGGGCATAAGTAACGGAATATAGACACAAGGAAGTAATATGTTTCAACTGCGGTGAAGAAGGACATATCAGTGCCCAATGCCAAAAACCTAAGAAAGACCAATCTGTTTGGAAAGTGTTTGCTTTAGTTGGGACTCAGGCGTCCAGTGGAGACCGCTTGATAAGAGGTATATGTTTTATTAATGGTACTCCTTTAATTACTATTATTGATACTGGTGCTACTCATTATTTTATTAGAGGGTGCAATTAGTATTACTTTAATTCGTTCAGGCCCATGGCCCATTATCGTTAGAAAAACCCTAACTATTTAATGTATTGATCTAGTTATGAGAAGAAATGAAAAGAAAATCAGATTGTTGTTTTATGTTTCTTATTCTTATGCAACCCTAGATCTAAAGTTAGTCTTAGTATAATCCATCACTTTTCACTACAGTTATTTAAAATAACTGTGGTTATAGGTAGCACGCTTTCTAGTTTTCTACCACGGGCATTTGAATTGGACCATGGTTATAAATAACCCACATACAATCACATCCAACTTAACTACAGTTGTTCAATCGTTATGATAAATCTTTCGTAATTGTTATTATAGTTTTTTTTGTAGTAGTGCAACCAAATATCTTTGACATAATAAAATAAATCGAATATGATCAACACATACTTATTCTAACCGTATCTTACTTTGTTTATACTTTCATCAATAGAATAAAAAGTTCTTCTCCATGAACCTAACATCGCGTCTTGTCTTTCCTTAATACATATTGTTTGCATCAGACACCAACATTTTTAACAACATGAAACCGACAAAGGAAATTAACTAAGCGATTAATATATTTTTTGTCCCTATAAATCACCAAAATTTGTTTTTGGTCTCTATATAAAAATGAGCATGTTTTGGTCCCTTCAAAACTCTTATGCACATAGTTTTAGTTCATGGTGTTAAATCAATGTGTATTTTTGAATGATTATTTTGCAAACATGTTTAAATTGTTATAAAAACTTCTTGGAAAAAAAAGAACTCAAAATTTAATTTTTAAATCGCGATTTTCATTACTTTTATCATTATCTTTTAAAATTTTAAAAATTCATATTTAATTCTTCTCATTTTAAAAAATTCTAAAATTTAGTAAAAAAATATTTTATAGTATTCTAAACATGTATGAAAAATATTATTCAAAAATTTAAAAATTTAAGGATAATTAAACAATTTTTATAATTTTAGAAAATATTAAAGATTAAAATTACATGAATAAAAATTTTATATAGACCAAAGTATGTTATTTTTTATAGAGATTAAAAAAAATTGAGATATTTATAGAAATAAAAAACATATTTAACCCTTAATTAAAATTAAAAACAATTATAACAACACTAATCAAATAATCATCCCAATTTCATGCTACGTCATCCCTATAATGATCAAGAGCGAGTTTTAATGGAAAACAATAAAAAAATATGTCTATCAACTACCTAACTAATGTTGAGACATGCCTAATAATATCCAAATCTACCCTTTCTTGACGATTAAATTTGCACTACAAAATGCCCTTAATAGTAATTTGCTAATTCATTGATATTTGGCCAATCATATTTCTCCAAACATACAAGTGGCACACTTATTCAATTCTTCATTTTGGATATTGGATGCTTACATGCATTACCCTTTTGCACACCTAATTGGTATTTAGACATACCTCTGCCTTCTTCTTATCGAACTATTTTGACACTTCTGATAGTTATGACAGTTTAAGTATTGCCTGGTGTAAGCAAAGTTCAAGTAAGCATTTCTTACTCAAATCACAATTTGTATGCTTCATAATTATTTACACTTTTCTATCCAATATATTGATGCTATTGCAGCCACCAGAAAGCATAATTTGTCAAATGCTTGGAATGGTTCAAGGCTACATATCTATTTGGAACATCCACAAGTTTCTCATTTCAAATCAAATTAAGATGGATATGACCAAACTATGAAGAATGTTTTCGTTCATAATTTGACGAATTACGTTGAGGTATTACATTTGATCCAGGGACCAATTTTTATTTTCATAATCGTTTCCGACCTCACTTTCTGGTTTTCCTTTTCTTAGCTGGATGCAAATAACCTTGCTCTGCTACTGTCACGACCATTTAAGGTAATAAAATACTGAATAACAACAATACTTTAAACTTAAGATTCAATTCAACTTAAATATGTAGATAGTTTATTCTTTTGTGTTTGTTTCTCTAAATCGCATTATTGATTATAGGTGCCTTTCTTTTGTATTAATTTTTCTATTCTGGTTATTATCTTAATGTTTGTTTTTCCTAATAATTTCTTTAATATGTTAAGAATGTCTCAGGCAAATGTTTCTCTTTATGTGCTAAGAAAGAATGAAGTCTCTGCTGCATTATGTCATCGCATGGATATCATGGCTTTATTAGCAAAGTTGCTATGACACAAAAAAATGTAGAATTGACCAAGGTTTATTTCATGATTTTTGGTCTGCAAGTAAGGAAATAGAAATGACCAAGTTTTATTTCATGATTTTTAATGACTATTTTCTTTATGTTCTATTTGTGAGTTGATGTTCTAAAATATTTTTCTTCTTATTTTCATGCGAGTTTTGTTCTTTTCATAAGGATTTGGTGACTATGATGACTTATTCTTAGGGATTTATTTATCTTCAATAAGTTATTTCCTCTCAAACATTCTTCTCCCTCAGGTGGATCCAGGTGAAACATATTTCCTCTCTTGTCTTTTTTATGTTTTGATGGCTTGCTATTTGTGTTCATGTTGATGACTTCTCGTGTTTATTCGTGGAGTTTATGATTTTCCAGATAATGGTTTGCATTCATTTTCGCCTTCATTTTCTTCATTTACTTTCAATCTGCAGATCTTGAGTTTTGTATTGTTGTAACTCATTACTTTATCTTAAAAGTTAAAATCCATTATTTATAAATGCATCAAATAAATTATATAAATACACTTATAAATTTGAAATTTATATCCATCTAATAAAATTTGACAAAAAATTCATTTTATTATAAATATTAATTAAAGAATATGACTAAAAAATATTTACATATTTTTAAAACTTGAATACAAAGTTGCAATTGCAAGTAAAGGATATGTTAAAAAAATGTTTCTCAATATTTTTAAAATATGCAGACGAACACATAAATTGATTTAAAATTAATTTAACATAAATGATCAATGTTAAGATGTACATAAATTCTCTCTCTTTTTTTCCCTTCTATCTTTATATCATGAATCAACTTTTTATGTAACTCATTAAATATTATATCTCGTGCGGATTTAATTTAAAGAAATTCTGTTCACGTTTTTTTAATTTATATTATATCATTTATCGTTAATACATGTAAAATGTACTAAGACATAGACACAAAAATAAATTATTTCTATTTTATGTTAATAATACAAAACTTTGTTGCATTCAATTATTTGTAATTATATTTCAATCAAATGATTTAAGATATGAATGAATTTATCCGTGCGGATGCATGAGTTTTCTACTAGTTAGTTACGTAAGTAATTCTAACTCTAAGTTTATGTCACATTCTAATTCTACTAAGACTTTAACCTTTTTCAGTAGGATAAGGGGCTGATTTTCTTTATCTCTTAAATTGAAAGTATATAGATTATATATATTAATTATTTAATGAAATTAATATACCACAGATGGAGTATCAAACTTTCTTAGACATCTTTTCGTTCACTAGAGAGAAAATATAGTAATATCGTGACCATACGCACACTAGCTAATCAATGTAGTCTCTTCCTTTGCTTTGTTATAATCAAAATATCTGTCCATTTTTTATACTTACAAAAATTTATGCAATTGATGAACAGTTTTCTTTTATTTAAGAAATCCCTCTCAAGTATGATATAATAAAGTGATTTTTAGAAAATAATGAATCCTAACATTATTGTAGCCAAATTACTTTAATTTAAGAAGATTCATTCATTTTGAGTTTGCTTTCTATTTTGATCAATAAGCAGTGTTCACTTCAGCTGCTCATCCTTATAACTGATTACTTGCTTCCAATTTAAAGGCTGCCATGGTATCATTGATATGCATTACACGTTTTCGAGCTCGTTAGCAAAGCAGTTGTTGATCACTTCAACCATCAGAGAGAAGAAAATTTGCAGTTTGGCGCTGTGATATCTGAATGCATTGAGCTCCTTTCCCTTTCTCTAAACTTTAGTAGAAGTTTTGTTAAAAGACTTCTCAGATTCACAACACAACTAGTAGGAATGTGCAAATAAGCCAGAGAGAACAAATGAACAAATAATTATAAAAACCTGAGTTTGTTACAACATGATTAGGCAAATGAAAAAAAACATGCCTAAAACAATGCAACCCAATTAGCGGAAACCCAATTACAAGTATGAAATCACACCTTAAACAAAACAAGCACACATGTATACTCACGACAAGAATCTGATAAAACTCACTTTTGTTGGAAAACTACATCAGTTAATTTTTCTGCTACACTAGATCATCTGGCCCAGCAAGCACAACCTGTCAAGGAAAAAATTTCTACATTTAGTTTACATGAAAATCCTAAATGAATCAATAGATAATCATGTTAGAGAAAGAAGCGTACATTGCAATCAAGAGCGTGTTTCCGTGCAATCATAATGGCAACGTTTCTTTCTTTCTCTGATTCAAAGGTTAACACAAATGACAGCCCTTTTCTTGCTTGCCAAAATAATGCCTTTGCTGCATTACCGACATCACTTCTGACTCCACATAGCTTGGGTTACATATAATGTTAGCTTATGGGATATAGTCGTCAAATCGAGAACTCAAAGCATAGGAAAAATGAATTCATGGATGAAATAGTACCTGCATTGTTGGGGAGTAAATCTCTCTAGCTTTTGTAATCCAACCCCTACATAGCTTTATCCTCATTCTCCCCACATTGAATGAATGAGTAGAATGTGATGAGTGATCTTTTCCATTCATCTGAGAAATAACTACCTGCATAACACCGAATACAAACTTTGTAAGAATTGTTTCGCCAAAGAATCTCCACTTCCCAAAGCGAATCTTTCTCTTTAGATAAGCAGAAGAACATCAAGGAGTGAAAACTGAAAATAGTTAGCTAGATATACATATACTTTTATTTGAGAGATTAATTTTATTAGTCTTTTCTGCTAGGAAGAGTAAAATTATTGAATCTAAAGAGTATAGATAACATACATTAAAATCAGTATTGGATTTTCGGAGAAGTGTTTCCACATGGCTTCCTAGTCCTGCGACTGTTACACACCAGATAGATACATCAATAAGTTCCCAAGATTACTGCATAAGTGCAACTATTCAAGCCAAAACCAAAATTTATTTGGAAAAAAACTGAAGGTAAGGCCAATAACAAAACTAACCAGTTTGAATGGGATTAGTTGTTAGTGTGAGTTTCTTGCCATTGGATACAATGTCCACTTGTAACATTCTCCCAACATCAAGGGGATCAGGAGCATATATTGATTTGTCGGAACCTGATAAATAAAGATGACACGCATATATTTTTTATGTCGAGACGTTCTATGCTTTCAAAGGCTAACAATTTTGAATAAGGTGAGCTTTACTAGAAGAACGGTACCTGAAATAACTTCCCTCCAGCTGCCTTCAGATGACAGGCGATACCACTGAAACGAACATTTTGAAACCTGCAGCACTTCATTTGAGCACGGCTTGACTTGCAAGTATGAACCCAAAGCTTCGGAACCGTCTAACTTATACGAATGAGATTTATTCTCCTTGTCCCACTTGCTCATTGTTAGCTATCATGGAGAAAAATAAGTTATTGGAAGCAAAGTATATTTGTGTATTAGACTCTCTGGACAGTCAATGAAATGAGTAAAACAAGATACCAACTAACCTCTTTCTGAAGCTGAATTGAAAATATAGATTTTTCTTGAATTTGATCCCTTAGAGCACGGAGTTCATATTCCATGGCCATAACCTGAAATTGTTATAACGTTTTCATAAAAAGAATAATCAGCTGCAAAATTATTGAGGAAGCGAAAAGCAATATATACCTTGCTTGGCTGATGCAGCAATCTGATTCTTCTAGCCTCTTGAACCTCTTCTACTAGTCCATCCACATCCTGACAGTAAGAAACAACGTATGAACTTGTGCATGTCACTCTCTTATGCATATAGAAGCATGTTTTAGTGTGTAGTGTTTAGTTATGGAATCGTTTTGATGCAAAATCGTACATGTACAACCATAATTGTGTAATCAAACAGCATGTTAGAACCTGTGGTCTAGAAGCTTGAGTAGCTTTTTCTTGTTCCTCGAGTGCCTCGCCAATTCTCAGCACCACTGCTCTAGCACTCTCGATTTCCGCACAGGCAAAGGACTTCTCTTGATTAACCAACTTTTTAGCATCTTCCGAAGCCTATAGAACAAATAATGGATCAGATTTCCTTTCAAGAAACATGAATCGTAATGTTTAAATAGAAGATTCTATATGGATTTAGAAAAAGAAAAGTTTATATGTAAAGAAAGACCTGTTTAAGAAAGTTCACAAGCTTTTTCACTTCAAACTTCTCTTGAATCAGTTCTCCTTCATTCTGAGTCAACTTAACAGCCAAAGCTTCCACCTGTGATTAATATGAAGAAAGAAAAAAATTGATATATGCTTTGAATGAATGAGCTCGGAAACTCAAAAATCTGGAAGACTCGATTTTTTCCGCTATCACAAAGAATGAAATATGATTTCAAACTTCAAACAAAATAATGTACTCAAGCACGGAATAGTATAAAATAACAAACCATAGAGATAGCTTTCTCGACATCCTCTTTATTTCTTCCCGTAAAACAGCCTTTCAAAGATTCTAATGCATCTCTTAGCTTTTTCAAAAGAACATGCCCCTCCAAAGATGGCAACTCTCTTAGCTTTGCCTGAGTTTCATGAAGAAAAAAATCAATGGAAGTTGAGAGGAAAAATAAGACTCCGTTGAATACATAATACAAATGAAAGGAACTCGCGAAATGTGACAAACTCTAATTCAACTAAGACTATCCCGACGACAAAAAAGTGATACTGATCGAATACGTATTTGAATGGCTATTTGTATCAAGAGAATGAACTGAATCAACAGTAGGCCACAAGAAAATATAAATAACGGAACCTCATTCGACAACTTCGCAGCTGCAGACAAGTTCTTGTCAAATTTACTAGCAAGATCACGAACTGAGATACGCTTGTTCTGGTCCAACAAATTGGAAGCTTCTTCTTCAATGACATCTTTCAAAGAAGGACCATGGTTATCCTCAGCAGGCTCTTGATAAACTTGATGATCGGCTCCTAGTTTATACTTCGGAAAGCTATTAGAAATGAAACTCACATCGGCCGAAACAGGCGGAACTGCTTCCAGTGGCATCATAGTTTCAATTTCAGGACTAATCTTTGTCATGGTGTCTGCTGAAAAAAGAATAGATGCAACATAATATCAAACATTCAGTTAAGAACATCATGAAAAGAAAAACCCATCACCACGCAATTAGGCGTGGTTTAACCATAAAATGGCCTAAGTGACATAAATTCACTAAATGTAATTAATGATTTAGCAACTAATCATGATCTAACACTAAACTAAACCTAACCAGGGTTCGATTTCAATCACAATCAAGTGTTTTTTTCCTTACTTCCAGTGAAAAAGATGGATCAAAGCACAATCACAATGTCAAAAAGCATTCTCTATTACCAAATCAATTTAAACAAAAGCTAGTTCATCAGATTCCAAGAAAAAGAAGGAAAAAAATACAAATCATATAAATCATAGAGATCTACAAAACCATCAATTAACACTTTCTCAAATGCATAAATATTATCAATATCAAATCAACCTACATTCCAATATTTTTGTTCATGTAAGATACCAATTTTCACTACACTTCAATTATTAGTTAAAGCAAGTGAAAAAAAAAAGTTGCATGCAATAAAAATGGAAATGCAGGATAGATAGAAAGAGAGATGAAAGAACTTACATAGCAACAAAAAAAAGTTAAAACATAGAGGCAAACAAAGGCTATGCAGTTTCCATTAAGCAAGTTGAAGAATTACAAGAATAGAGAAAAAGAAAGAAAGATGATGAATCGGTAGAAGAAGAAGAATCTAAAGCGTTACCATTAGCGTTACTTTATGAAAAGGTTAAAAACAAAAGCTTAAAACCTGACTCATTTGTCTCCCCTCTCAACGACTTGAATCACTAACTTGCATCATTGTTACCGCTCCATACGGTGGGGTCCACTTTATGAACTCTCACGCGCCTCTTTTTTGTAGGGGTCGCAAATTGTGTCGTCATTTTTAGATCCGCTCTGCAATAACAAACATGTTCAACTTATGAGTTAATTTTGTCACCCATACATTTATGAGTACTTCGTGTTTCAGGTGGAGTGAAGACGCGCGCGTGCGCTTGGTTTAATCTCGTTGGTATTTTACAGCGCGGACTGGAGTTTGGCGGGGTGTCGTTCTTTTGACTAGTGTGTTTCCGGAAATGGCCTTTTGGTTTTGGTTTTATTTACGATGTATGCCACCGATGATTGTGATGTTAATTTGTTGGATTGAGAAAATTAATACTATTTGATGGATTGGCGACAAAGACCAAGTGTTGTATGGTCTTTTTTAGTTATCGAACCGTGAAAATGTGACAGTTTAAGACTCTATCCGATCAAATTGTAGTATTTAAAAACTGGTTATTTCTTTCACAAAGCCTACGCAGTTTCCATTAAGCAAGTTTAAAACTTATTATTTAAATACTACGTTTATAGTTGAACTTAGGAGATGTAGGGGCCATTTTCTGGCAACCAAGTTTATATTACTTTTTTTTTTTAATGATTTTTTAAATTAAGGATGTTTGCGATACGGTTTTGATGTTAAAAATTATCGAATTGCAAAAGAAAAAAATATGTGATTTGGTTTGGTTCAATTAACTTTTAGAAAAAAATTAAACCAAATCAATACGATTTGATTTGATTTTTTATAAATATTTTATTAAATCATACTTACACATATAGATAACAACATAACTTTGTATTTAGTCATTTATACATCACCAAATAACAATAAAATTTATCATATTTGGACAACAACTTTTGATTTAATATGTAAAAATTAGATTACACAAAAGTGAAATAATAAACATAAAATTAGATCACACCCCCTTATTTTCTTTTAGCATTCCAGCCCATTTGGACATTTTTGTTTTCTTTATATTTTTCTATTTATTTTGTTTTCTTTTATTTAATTAACATAATAGTAAAAAACTCACAAAAAAAATTATTAGGCTTAAATTTTTTTAATTAAACAATTAATTTCTTTAATTAATTAATTAAGTAAATTTTAATTTTTTTCTTAATTTAAAATAAATTAGAACTTAGATTTTAATTTAATCATTTTCTTTTCATAATAAAAATTTTAAAAAAAAATATATTAGGATTAGTTTTTCTTTTATAACCTAGAATAATTTTCCATTTAATATTTATTTTTCTTAATTAAATTTAGAATTAATTTTTATTTAACAAAATCCAAAAACAAAAAAGACTTTTCTTTACTTAAGAAATTTTCTTAGATTCTTAGACGCATTGTTTTATCATACGCATGTTTATTTTATTTTCGCATTTTTATAATAATGTAACTGTACCCTGGTGTGTAATAGACTAAGTAGGACTTTTTATCGCTTTCTTTATTTTACCTTTCCTCCAGTTTTGTACATTGTAAATACCCCATCCCTAAAGCCATATAATAGTCTAGATTTATGTTTTCCGCACTTTATTTTTTGTACATTTTAACTGTTAGTAACTAGGCGTGTATGAAAAGACTAATAATCAAACGTTAGCTAACCTAACTGTGATACAGTGGGAGAATTGTCTTGGGTGTTTTGCGTTTGATCACAAATATTGCGGTTAGCAAGAGTCGCCACCAACTTTTCTTTTATCCAAAAGGAAAGGCTGAAAAGAACAAGAAAGACATTTGAGATTATTTCTTGAGTTCATGGGGTAGATTATAAAAAGGGAAGATATTATCACCCTTTTCATCCATAGTTATCTATGAGCTCTTAGTTACTTTCTAGATCACTTGCTTTTGTTTGAAAAAGTGATTTGTGTGGTTTTTGAAAGTATTTTGAAAAGGCGCCTTCATTTAGGAAAACTTTGTAATAGTTCTCGTTCGTAAGAACGTATACAAGGTGTTGGACTTTTAAAAATATTTCATATTTGGAAAATGTTTTAAAAGTGTTTTTTGAAAGTGTTTGGTGTTTGTTTTGAAAATGAGCAAGGATGACTGATTTGAAAATGAGCAAGCAACTAGGAACAATCTACCTACTCAAAAGTCTTTTGTTTACTTCTTCCTTTCCTCTGATATTTCTATCTTACCATTGGGTGGTAAGAAGCCTTACCTTTGGATGTAAAGGGACGGGCATGGGTTATCGTATAACCATGATAGCAATGTTTGAGATATCTTAGCATTTCTCTTTGAGGGACTAAGATCATTTGGAAAGGCAACATTGATAGCGTCATCGAGGGACTATGATCTTGTATTTTTGATTTGCTTTTGCTAAGATATCCCATATGCATAACATGGCTATTTTTGTAAGGAAACAAAGTGGAATTACCCTAAGGGTGTAAGTGTGCAAGTGTGTTTGATTTACATGCTTGTTTATCTTGGATTAGGGTTTGCTATTTGTTGATTTCATGTCTTGCCATATACACCCTAATTACTAACAATATATGAAAGCAATAAAAGTGCGGAAAAGTAAAGTCCTATGCTATTACATCATTAGGGGGATGGGGTGCACAAATTTACAAATGGAGATTGCAAGAAATTAAAATCATAATTATCTATTACAACCATATTGAAATAATGTACAAGAAATGTAAAATGAACTTGTTTTGTTTAAGAAAATAAATAAGTTTGCTTAAGAAAATAATATTGATCTTTGATTTTAAAAGAGATAAAATAAAGTATATGATTATAAAAATATTTTTGGTGATTTGATTATTAAAGATAAAATAAAATAATAAGAGGAAAAGGGGTCAGAATCAGCACGTGGCTGAAATGAGAAGGAACAAGAGTTCTGACTTTGATACGCTGCAAGAAAGAAGATGTTAGTAGGAAAGTAGAAGGTCGGAAGTTTTGGATTTGGATACACCAAGTTACGAGGTTCTGGAAATAAGGGAAAGCCTAGAAGCTCTGATTGTTGAAGGAGTTTGGAAACTCTAGTGCATCTGGGAACCTAGAAGTTCTAATATCACTGGCAAATCAGAAGTTCTGGTTGTTTGAGAGAGTGAAGTGATAATGCTATTGGGTGAGGCTATTTAGAAGTTATGATCTAGGAAATATTGTCTGACAGATAAATGGGTGAAAATGTCAAATAAATGAATCTAAAAAATATGCTTCTGGGAGTAGAACCCAAGACCCTTAGCATTAATGTCTTATACACACGCTTTCTACAACTGGGGTTGTTGTATATCCGGTATTAGAAGCAAAAGCGTAAACATATAACACAAAGTAAATTTTGATGCTGAACTTCATCTCTTTCTCCATACTAATCAGAATATCTGTAACTTAGCCATTTCTCAACAGGACAGAAAACACAAACATAACAATTATGGCAGGTTTCCGTCATGGTTTCAGAAACATAAAAAAATATCAAGGCTATAAATCATAAACAAGCATGCGTCTGCTAATTCTAATTTCCTTAAGAAGTTCTGAATTGATATTCTCCCTACTTAGGCAGAAAGTATGTGAAACCTCAGAATATATACAACATCAGAATCAGGACGTCAACATTGTATTTTGGACATGCAAGTTTAATAATGTCTAGGTAAAATGATGAGAGTCACCATAAGCTTACCTTGCAGCTAAAAGATATTCTATGAGATGGAATTTGATTCTGACTGCTGTGATGTTCTGACCAGCTTCCTCACGTGCTCAGCAGGCTGGAACAACCTTTAACTTGAGCTATGAATGGCTGGAAAATGCTGGAACAGCCAAGAAACAAAGTTCTGACTTTTTGAGGTGGAGACTGATGGGGAACGTGTTACAGTCTGAAAACAGAAGTTAAGAAAACTTCTAAAATGTATATCAGCAGCTGTATGGATAACTTGGTCAAGAAACACTTGAGGGAAATTGGAGTTTGAATGCAAGAATCAGAACTAGCAGGTTTTGTATTTGCGTTTGCAGTTTCAGATTCCTGGAATTTTTAGCAAGGTGTTGGCTGAAGATTTTGATAATATTATTAGAAGCCAAATGAATTAAACATTTCGATCGAAATAAAGTAAAACATCATGTTTCGAAGTAGCAGAAGCAGTGTTTCGAATAAGTATATCAAAGTTGGAGCTTCGAGTGGCAATTATGGGAGCATATCTAAAAGAAGTCTCGAAATAACAACAAGGTTGTGTCTGGGAAGTACGTTCGAAACGGAGAAGTACCAAAGCATTTGAAATTCAAATGGAAGAGGGACATTCAAAGTTTGAAATTTATATGCTGGAGCATTTGGAGACACGTGGAAAGAAGAAAGAAGCATTGTTCTGCATGCTCTGAACGTGGCATAATCCTATAGCAAGACCGTTATGGTCGAATTAGTATAAATAGAAGTCTTAGTATTAGGATTTCGTGTGTCATATCTATTGTACTAAATACTCAGTAACATTCAAACTACCACATGGCAAGGGAAACGAATGCAAGAGAAATGTACGTATGATAGCACCATGTATTTCTGATTTAATGAAAACCTTTTACCATTTCCAGCACTTCCCTTTATCTTTCTGTCAAATAACATTTACAAGTTTTCTCATTTACAGTCTTTTCACTTCGAAATCTCTTCTTTAAAGTTTTACATTTTAATGCTTTCTTCACATTTCAAGCACTTTACATTTCAGAAAACTGTCATATTTTCCATACCTTTACCTTCAAGTCTTATCCTTCGAACGCATATTTTTACTTAAAGTCATTTACAGATTTCTTGCATTAAACGCTTTCTTCATATTTCAAACCTTTTACGTTCCAGAAATCCTTTACATTAAACTGTTTTTATAATTGGAAACCATTTACTTGCCTTTTATGCAATTTTACATGTCTTTACAATTAACATTTATTCATGCAACTTAGTTTCATACACGCACATTTTGATTACATCTTTAGACCTTTTGAGAGAGAAATCGAAATAAGCCAAACACCTATACAACACTCAAAGATTAACCATGAATATCTGTTCGATCATGAGAGTAACCTTAATGTCCAAGGAATCCTAGGATCAATCTAGTCGATCCTGTGAGTTACCAGAGGAATTGAATAACAGTCAGAAAGATTATTCGATAGTTTGGAAGACTAGCGGTTGTTTACCAGAAATCACTGGAAACAAATTGGCACACCCGGTGGGACCAATAATTGGATATTAGAAATAAAGATCGTTGAGACATAACCATTACAAAAATGTTGGAACCTAAGAAGTTTGCTGTTTTATGAACCTAAGAAGTGGTAAAATAACCAACAGCAACCAACCTTTATCCAGAAGAAAACGTTTGGACAAAATGTCTAATTCTGACAATCAACAAGGGGAACAAAATGCCCCACATACAGCAGGCACTAATGTGTCCACTTCGATCGGAACATCCAATGTGATCCCTTCGAATGCACAGTCTGTTGCATCTTCAACCAGTAATATAGCCACCAATGGAGTAAGTGGCACATCAACTAATAGTTCGATCTTAGGAAATACTGGAACCATTGGATACCCTGGGGGATTCGTTCCACCATCAGGGACACAATCCCATTTCGCCACTCCATTAACTAGACCACCCGGTTTCGATGGGAATAGAACCAAAAATTCCTCTTATGGAATGCCAACATCTTTTATGGCAGGTTTACACAATTCCACATCGAATTCGTCCCCACAACTAGGGTCTGGGTCTGGGGCGAATCAGTTCATGACGAATAACCAAGGGTCAGTGGGTTATAGCACAATTCCTATTTTAACCACAGACAACCAGTTGGCTTTTAGGCAATTGATGGATGACAGTAACCATAATATGATAGGGGTGTTAGCACAAACCATACAGGAGATATTTGCCCCAATAGTGCAAAATGTGACTGTGACAAACAGAGAAAACACTGACAATATGAGTCGAATAGCAGATTTCTTTACTCCCCCAGAAAGGCGTAGGCAGAATCAGGCGGGATTTCAAGCAAACATGCCTGTTATAGAACAAATTGCTAACGACCCAATTTATAGACCACCCAGAGAAGAAGTTAACTTAGGGGCCAGGGCACCAAGGTTAGAAGCCCCAATAATCCCAGGCCCACAAAGAGAAATCATGGAACCAGGGGCAAGGGTCGAAAGGCTAGAAGCCCCAGAGTTTCGAGAAGAACAACCTAGGGGAGTTGTCTTGGTTGGTCGAAATCAAGATGCCGATGCTGTCGTTCATAGAATTCGAAACGATAACATATTGGCAGAAAACAATCTAACCACCATGATAGAGAGAGTCATGGCCCAGAATGGCCTCAACACAGGAATGAGAAGGCCAAATTATGCTTCTCCTATATTGGATTGCATAATGCATACTGATTTACCAAGGGGATATAAAGTCCCTAAATTTACAAAGTTCGCTGGGGATACCAATGAGTCAACAGTCGAACACATAGCGAGATATCTAACCGAAGCGGGAGATATAGCCAATAATGAAGATCTCAGGATCAAATACTTCCCAAGTTCCTTGACTAAAAACGCCTTCACATGGTTTACCACTTTGCCTCCTGGGTCCATTGATACTTGGGCTCTCTTAGAGAGATTATTCCATGAACAATTTTACATGGGACAGTCGAAAATAAGTTTGAAGGAATTGGCCAGTGTTAAGAGAAAATTCACCGAACCCATAGATGATTATCTGAATAGATTTAGGCTTTTGAAATCCAGATGTTACACAGTAGTGCCTGAACATGAGTTAGTCGAAATGGCCGCTGGTGACTTGGATTATTCTATTCGAAAGAAACTAGACACTCAATATTTGAGGGATATGGCTCAGTTAGCCGATAGGGTTCGACAGGTCGAAAGACTAAAGGCCGAAAAAGCCAGAGTCTTTAAGAATAGCAAGAAAGAGAGGATTTCCTATGTTGGGACTGAGGAAGTAGAAGAATATCCTGAATTCGAATTCGAAGAGGTCGAAATCGACCTCGCTGAATTAAAACAGGCCCCGCCTTATTCCTGCAAATTATTGGTTCCCACAAAAGGGAAAGACATTGTTGAAAATGAGAAAAGTGACAAATTTCCAAAGAAGGTTTATACCTTCGATGTCACTAAATGTGACGAGATTTTTGACTTACTTGTCAAATATGGCCAACTAATTGTGCCATCAAATGTCAAAATACCTCCTTTGGATCAGAGAAAGAAGAGAGGATTTTGCAAATATCATAGTTTCCTAGGCCACAAAACCTCACAATGTTTTCTTTTCAGGGACCTAATTCAAAACGCGATCAAAGATGGCAGACTAAAGTTCGCTGATAAGGTGAAGATGAAAGTGGACGAAGATCCCTTGGACGTCGCAGACACCAACTACTCCGAGCCTGCATGCATTGGAGAGGTCAACATGGTGGAAACTGATCAAAGCGACGCCCTAACAGGAGAGAAGGGTACTGAAACTGAAAACTGGGTGATGGTCGAAGTCAATAAGGAGGTCACTGAAGACATCCAGAATACGCCAGAGACTTTGATTGCCGCACCTGTAGCTGTTGCAAGAGAAACCCAGGCTACTGAAGGCCAGGGAAATCAAAACCAAGAACTAACACAAGTCACTGAAGGCTTAAGGCTGGAATTGGAGAAAGTCCAAATCACGAAGCCAATTTCCCCTCAGAAGGAAATATGGGACACTCTAGGGGAACCCAGTGGAAAATTTGACTATTTGGTCAAATATTCCGCCCCAGAGAGTTCGAAGGTTCAGATTAAGGATATAAAGCCCACAGGATGGGGCGATGATGAAGCTAAGGGGGAAGATGTTGAAATAAATATGGTGGATATGGAAAGGCCTCGCTCTGAGATGGAGGAAGTAGAAAAATACTTGGAAAAAGAAAAGTATAGAATGGGGGATGATCACACTGGAGATGCTAGTCTCAAGGATTATCTCATGACATGCCACAAAGGAGATTCAGGCATGATATTGTGCCCTAGGTGCAGCATCCTCTGCAATTAAAGAATCGCTGCGAACTTCGAAAGGGTACAGAGGACTCGAACTGGCAACAATTGGCGCCAGGATAACCAGCTGTTTAGGTGTTATCCCAAGGCTGGAGAAAGTTTGCTGGAATTTGTGTTTCGTTGCTGCAAAGGGGCAACCAAATGCTTGATTTGCCCAAGGTGTTCTGCTGTGTATGACCAAAGCATGGCCAGGGCCTTCGAAACGATTCCCTTCGCCCCTTGCTGGAACCATCAAGAAACTGTCCAGATGGGCCCACGTTTCGACAGCAGACACAAACAGCGAAGGCCTGACAGCCCTCACCCCAAGGCTGCTCGAAGAGTGACTTTCAAACTCCCTGCTGAAGTGCCAACCGATAGATGGTTACAGGTCAGAAATGACAAAGGCAAAGATAGATGGAGAAACGCTGAACGGAATGCACGCCATGCTATAACATACAGGAGGAAATTCAACACAGCAAAAAGGGAGGAGGTGAGATTAGAAAATTACAAAGGAAGGAACCCCATGTCAAGATCCCAGTGGCGCAGACAGCAAAGGATTCGAAAGGCTGAGAGGGAAGCTGTGGCAAACAAAGGGGTTACTTCAACAAAGAACCAAGGTGAGTCTAGCACCAACAAACCAAAAAATCAAACTGAAGATAAACCTCCAGTCAATAAGAGGCTCTTCTCTGAAGCACAACGCGATGAACCAAAGGAATACACTCCAGGCCCAGAAGAGGATGAAGATATGATAACAGATAACTTCAAATCGGAGGGGGAGTCTTCATTCAACCTGAACTGTAACGTGGTGTCTGTGCTTCCCTGCGAATTTGGGCAGGAAACCGAAATCGATGAATACGAGGAGGAAGACACCACAGATTTGATGAAACATAGGCCTGTGTGCTACTATGTGATGGACAATGGGGCCGTTGAGGAACAAAATGCGTTCTTCGAACGTCCATAACCTGCGATGAAGAACCATCTCAAGCCACTTTTTATTCGGGCGAAAGTTGGTGTCCATGGTGTGAACAAAGTTCTAGTGGATGGGGGTGCTGCAGTCAATTTGATACCCCATTTCATGCTAAAAAGATTAGAGATCCGCGAAGGAGACATCAAGCCCCATAATATGGTTCTGTCCAATTATGAGGGAAAAGTGGGCAAAACACTGGGAGTGGTCCAGTTGGAATTGACAATAGGCTCAAGCTGTAGGCCCACCATGTTTATGGTGATCGAAGCCAAGGCCAACTATAACTTACTGCTGGGAAGGGAGTGGATCCATGGCGTGGGGGCAGTTCCTTCGTCAATGCACCAACGACTAGTTCTGTGGAGAGATGATGGAATCGTGGAAAACATCGAAGCAGACCAGAGTTACTTTATGTCAACGGTCAATTTAGTTGACAAGAGGGATTATGATAAAAATCTGGCAAAGATTGCTCCGTGTGTTCCAAATGATGAGATTAATGAAGCCAGAAACGCCCACTACTACATGACCCTTCGCCATGATGGCCTTTACTGGGATAGAACAATAATCAGTGAATAAGAGGGAGTCGAAAGCACTATACAAAAACGGCCAGCAGGCTGGGACTTCGACAACCTTATCCATGACTGAGTCCACCTTTTTCGAAAGGATTTCGGCCTATATGGCTGAGAACGAATCAAAAGCGGCCTTAGAGGCTGAAATAAATAAACCAACTATAAAGATGAACGAGGTAAGTGAGGATGGTTCGAAATGCTCACCCTTCGAAGAGTTTGAGATGGATCAAAGGTTGGATGCCATCTATGATAGAGAACCCTTAGGCTTCAAAAGGGACCCCATAAACTCAGGGGCCAAAATGCTGGCACAAGATCCACTCGAAGAAGTCAACTTAGGGGATGAAAAAACGAAAAGAGTAACCTACATAAGTGCTAAACTTAGCCCAGGCCTCAAGAAGGAAGTGATCGAAGTCCTCAAGGAAAACAAAGATTGCTTCGCATGGGATTATGATGAGATGCCTGGTTTAAAGAGGGAGTTGGTCGAACACAGACTGCCAATCAAAGATGGCAAGAGGCCCATCAAACAAACTCCCAGAAGATTCGCACCAGCGATCCTCATAAAAATTAAAGCTGAGATCGAAAGGTTGCTGCGTTGCAAATTCATCAGAACAACAAGGTACGTCGAATGGTTAGCAAACATAGTACCTGTTATTAAGAAAAATGGTTCTTTAAGAATTTGCATAGATTTTAGGGATTTAAACACTGCAACCCCTAAAGATGAATATTCCATGCCTGTGGCAGAAATGCTAGTAGATTCTGCTGCATGGTTCGAATACTTGAGTATGTTAGATGGATACTCTGGGTACAACCAGATTTTCATTGCTGAAGAAGATGTTGCAAAGACAGCATTTCGTTGCCCAGGAGCCTTAGGCACCTACGAATGGGTGGTGATGCCTTTTGGTTTAAAGAACGCTGGGGCAACTTATCAAAGGGCAATGAATTCAATTTTTCATGATTTCATTGAAACCTTCATGCAGGTGTATATTGATGATATAGTCATCAAATCTATATCTGCAGAAACACATTTGCATCATTTAAGCCAATCATTCGAGCGAATGAGAAAACATGGCTTAAAGATGAATCCCCTTAAATGTGCATTTTTTGTGCAGGCTGGAGATTTTCTTAGTTTTGTGGTTCACAAGAAAGGGATTGAAATCAACCAGAACAAAACCAAAGCCATAATGGAGACGAAAGCACCTGCATCAAAAAGGGAGTTGCAATCTCTGCTAGGGAAAATTAACTTCCTCAGAAGATTCATTTCGAACCTAAGTGGAAGAACCCAAGGTTTCTCTCCGTTACTTCGTCTAAAGCAAGGCCAAGCCTTCGAATGGAACGAAGCTCACCAGGAGGCATTTGACAGGATAAAAGAATACCTTTCTCAGCCTCCTATTTTGTCTCCACCTTCATGGGGGAAGCCCATGAGATTGTACATATCTGCCTCTGAAGTTAGTATAGGTAGTATGCTAGCACAAGAAGATAGCAATGGCATCGAAAGAGCCATATACTATTTAAGTAGAGTGCTAAATGACGCAGAGACTAGATATAGCAATTTAGAAAAGCTATGTCTCTGTTTGTATTTCTCTTGTATGAAACTCAAGTATTATATAAAACCTGTTGATGTTTATGTTTCATCTCATTTCGATGTTATTAAACATATGCTTTCAAAACCAATAATGCATAGCAGAGTTGGTAAATGGGCTTTAGCCTTAACAGAATATTCTTTGACTTTCATGCCTTTAAAAGCTATGAAAGGTCAAGTGATTTCTGACTTCATTGTGGACCATTCGTTGGTTGAGCAGACTGTCATGAGTTACGTCGAAATGCAACCTTGGAAATTGTACTTCGACGGTTCAACCCACAGGAATGGAACTGGCGTTGGAGTCCTTCTGATTTCTCCTGAAGGAATTCCAACAAAATTCAAGTATAAATTAGATGGTCCTCGTTGCTCGAACAATGAAGCTGAGTATGAAGCGCTCATTGTTGGACTTGAAGCTTTGTTGGAATTGGGGGCAACTAGAGTCGAAATTAAAGGAGACTCTGAATTAGTGGTCAAACAAATCACAAAGGAATACAAGTGCATAAAGGAAAACTTAATGGTATACTTCGTCATAGTCAATAGGCTATTGAGGAAATTTGAATACATGGATATTCAACACATACCAAGAATAGAGAACCAAGAAGCAAATGACTTAGCGCAGTTGGCTTCGGGTTATAAAGTGTCTACCAAGAACTTTAAGGATTTGGTTGAATTAAGGGGAAGAGTTATGGCTACTAGATTCACACCATCGGATCTGGAGAGTATGAAATTGGGATATGCTGAGAAACAGGGATTCGAAATATTAGCCATAAATACTTTGTCAGATGCAGATTGGTGAAGTCCACTGAAGAGTTATTTAGCAGACCCAACTCTAAATGTGGATAGAAAGACAAAATATAAAGCATTATCATATCTCCTCATGGGGAACGAATTGTTTAAAAAAACCCAATAGGGTGTATTATTGAAATGCCTAGGAGAAAGTGAGGCATATTTAGCATTGTCTGAAGTCCATAATAGGGCATGTGGGGCACATCAAGCAGGCCATAAAATGAAATGGCTGTTATTTCGATACGGCTTGTATTGGCCTAGCATGCTCAAAGATTGCATAGACTTTGCTAAAGGATGTGAGGAATGTCAGAAACATGCAGGAATTCAACATGCCCCTGCAAGTGAGTTGCATTCGATCATCAAACCATGGCCATTTAGAGGATGGGCATTGGATTTGATAGGAGAAATAAATCCTGCTTCGTCCAAAGGACAGAAATACATCTTGGTGGGAATAGATTATTTTACCAAATGGATCGAAGCTATACCACTGATAGTTGCTGATCAAGAGGCTATTATTGAATTTATACAAAAGCACATTATCTATAGGTTCGGATTGCCAGAGAGCATAACCACAGACCAAGGCTCTGTGTTTACTGGTAGAAAGATGTAAGGATTTGCCCAAGAAATGGGGTTTAGATTGCTAACATCAACGCCATATTATGCTCAAGCAAACGGTCAAGTCGAAGCAGCAAATAAAGTAATAATAGGATTAATCAAGAAGCATATTGGAAAAAAGCCAAGAAACTGGCACAAAACTCTGGACCAAATATTATGGGCTTGTAGAACATCTCCTAAGGAAGCTACTAACACTATGCCTTTCCAACTCACATTTGGTCATGATGCAGTGTTGCCAGTAGAAATTCATCTACAATCAGTTCGAATTCAGAGACAAAACGAAATCCCAGCTTCATTATATTGGGAAGTGATGATGAATGAATTAGTTGAGTTGGACGAAATTAGATTACATGCATTGGAAGTTTTGATGAGACAAAAAGAAAGAGTGGCCAGAACATACAATAAAAGGGTGAAGAAAAAAGTATTCATCATTAATGACTTAGTTTGGAGAGTCATATTGCCTATGGACAAGAAGAATAAAGCATTAGATAAATGGTCACCTCATTGGGAAGGACCTTTTCGAATAAGAAAAGTATTCTCAAACAATGCATACGAAATCGAAGAACTCGTGGATGATAAACGTATCCTAAAGGTTAATGGGAAATATTTAAAGAAATATAAGCCACGCCTGCAGGAGATTCGAATAGTAACAACGTAACCAAGATGTTATAAAAGGCCAAAATGGCAAGATAAAATGCCAAAATGGCGTTGTTCGAATATTACATATAAGAAACCAAAAGTGTAGTCAAATAAATATCAAAATCTAGAAATAAGAGTTATTTTTCAAACGATTGAAAGTGCTTCGAAATGATTCAAGTTTCTGCTGAGCAAACCGCCTGGCTCCTTCCAAGGTTGCCACTTCTCCTTTAAGTTGTTCTGCAGTCTCCATTTCTGCAAGCCCCTGGTTGAGAAGCTCTTCGAATTGGTTACCAGCAGTATTGGTTTCGAAGACTATTTGTTGTTCTTTAGCCTCCTTAACCTTCTGTTGAAGTTCCAGAACCTGCCTTTCCCAAAGAAGTATGGACTCGGCTCGAGCCTCATAATCAGTTTTCGCCTGCTTCAGATGCATAGCTTGATCCTCAGCTTCTTGAGAGAGTTTCAAAGCTTGTTCATAAGCAGCATCCATGGCAACGCGTTTCTCTTGAACCTTCTTGGCAGCAGATTCGTCTTGGAGAAGGTAACCAGTTACGTTGTCCAGCAAAGCCTGAAGATCAAACAAGAGAGTACTAACTGGCAAGGAGCAGGTAGAAAGATTGACCTTTGTGAGCAGCTCCTTCATAGTATAGCAAGCAGTACTATCTTGCTTAAGCACTTCGAATATATCCACATTGAGAATGGTTTTCCTAATTTTATTAAGAAGAACAATTCTTTCATCTGTGGGAAGAGGATAGCTGGTCGAACTTGTGCCAGCCCTAGCAAGTGGGACGTCCCTCTGAGCCAACTTTGCCTTCATGTACCCAATAGGGTCATTTCGTCTCAGAAGTGCCAGTTCGTCGTCAGTCATTCGAGACAAAGAGGATTGAGGGGGTTCCACACGTAGGGGAGCCACGTCCATTTCAACCTCCATGGGTTCGTGGGTTGCGTTACCATCCCCTTCATTTGTTTCGAGCTCTTGGTCTTCTTCATCCTCATCCAAGTCCACCACTTCGATGCCATCCCTTTCACTGCTATGTGCGTTGGACTCTGTCCCAGCAGTCGAACCGTCATTGGTATTCTCCTCCTCAGATTCTTCGTCTGCAGATTCTTCGGCTCTTTGCCCAGAATCAGCTTTCTCTTCTTCAGTTTGAGTGTCCTTTGGGTCCTCTTGAAGAGTTTCAAGAGGGGACTTTTGAAGAGAAGCTCTTTGCAAATCCTCTGCAGGTGTTTGAAGTGGTGTTTCGTTTATCTCTTTCAGAGGAATGGAGGTACCTTGATCCTCCTGCTGTTCAGAAGTTCCAGCCAGAACCGCCATATTGGAGGAACCTTTATTTTGAACGAGGTTGCTGGAATCTCCTTGAGGAGAGGAGTTGAGTGGAGCAGCAGCTCTGGATGGTGAGTTCAAAGTAGTGGAAGTTGGATTCAAGATGTTCTGCAAGGAACAACAGAATGTTAAAAAACGTTCACCAAGGTAATAAGAAGTTATTATTGCCAAAAATTTAAAGGTTCAATTTACCTGTGGACTCTCGGAGGAGAGGTTACTAGCTATACGTTCCAACGTTGTGTTGGAGGTCGAAGGTGGATTTTTGGATTTGGGTGAGGGAGCAGCATCCCTGGAATCAAGTCCAGAGACACTAGTTGGAACGGTACTTTTTGGAATATCTTTCTTTGGCTTCTTCTTCGAAGCAGTGTTTAAGTTTCCTCCAGCCTTGGGATCTTCCCCAGTGGTGCTTGATTTCCGCTTCTTGGGAGTAGTAGGAGGAAGCTTGTTGGTCTGAAAGGATTTAAACGAAGAGTTAGATGCAAACCATAAAACATGAGTGAATTCGAAACATCAAGGCTAAGTGATTACCGTTGGAATTGGAACGCTGGTTGTTGTTGGTATTATTGTTGTTGTTGTGGTTGCAGCAATAGTGTTTGTTTCGGGTGGAGTCACTTTGTCAGTAGTTTCGACGGAGGCCTGAGAGGCACTCCCTTCTTTCGACTTCGAGGCAGCTGTCTTTATCCTGATGGCTGAAAATCAAAACAATTAAAGCAAAGGTTAAAGATATGGAAAATAAAAGACGTTTGGGAGTTTCCCAAGCATTTGCACCTGTGCCTTGATCAGATTTAATTGACATGGCAGAAAGGTCGTATCGAAGGTGTCCTGGGAAATCATGAAGCCAGTGTCGAGCCCATGTCACAGTCTCAGATGGCTTTGGTTTCCTTTGAAGATATTTGAACATCTCTTTGCAAGTAAACCACCAAGGATATGGGGGAAACCAAGCCAGAGCCAGTTCTGAGGTAGGTAATCTGGGAAATTTAGGTGGATGCATTTCGAATGCCAACCTATACCTATCCTCAGGTGACAGCCCTGAAGGAAGTTTTAACTTAGAAACTTTTTGTTTAAATTTTTCCTTCAAGGTCTCAGCCGCTTGATGCACAGTGGAGTCCAAGCGCGTGGGGTCATAAGTAGTTTCAAAATAATTTTGGAAAGCTTTAATCTCTTTGGCATGAGTAAACATACCTTTCTTTATTGGTACCTGCACATCGAAGGCATCAATTAGTTTCTGTTGAATTGTAAGTGTATCGAACATATAAGTTTGATAAAACTTGGTCCACCATTCCAGAAACCCTTTAGCTGTGAGATGGGTAGGTTCGAAGGTTATCAACTCAAATTGGGAAAAGCCTTGATATTGTTCTTGCTGTATTTTGGCTTCCCGTGCCTTGAAAGTTCGTCCAGAAGTGATGGCACTCTCGGTTTGAAATAATGGTTCAGGAATCAGTTGGCATAAGCCAAACTGCCTCGAAACAAAGTTTGGTTGGTAGGCAAAAAGAAAAATCTGGTTCTTGGCTGGAGTTATTCTTGAATAAATGAGTGTAGGTAGCAAAAAAGCTCTCCATACATCCTGAATCTCCTTGCTCTTGATAGCTTCTGAGAGAGCCATGGTGAACCAAGAAGGTCCATGAGCCCTCGAAGCAAAAGGCGCCATGCTCTCTTCGAACTTGTGCCTTTTGGAGAATATCATGATGTACTTCGAGAATTGGACTTTGAAGTCATCTTTGTCGTCATTGGGAGTTAATCTTCGAAGCCTAGTGCCTTCGACTATCCTATCATTTATCTCAGGATCTTGCTCATCAATGGTGTTGGCGGTTGATAAGGAGGGTTCGAACATGGAATTTAGCCATAGTTGAAGTAACCAAAAAGGGCCAGCCAATAGAATATTTTTGGAAGTGTGGGATTTGAGGCTCGAAACAGCTGACCTCAGGCTTTCATAAAGGTCAACTAAGAGCAGTTCACTTAGGCACACTTTTCGATTTTCATGCAAGTCCCTAGCTAGAGGAATGAACCTACTAGCTACCTGTAGGGATCTACTGCAGAAAACGTATCTTGACAGCCACAGAGTTAAGAAAGCAATGTGCTCTACGTCAGACACATTGTCCCCCTCAGCATGGTAATGACTGATAAACTTGGAAAAACTGGCTAGCTTGACTTCGAAGTCAATTATGCTTGAATGTTCTTCGTTGTCGGGTATATAAGTTTCTCCCACAGGCGATAGCCCAGTAATGGCCGCTATGTCGAAGAAGGTTGGGGTGATCATTCCACATGGGAGATGGAAAGTGTTATAGGTACTGTCCCAGAAATAAAGGGACGCGAATAGCAGAGGGTGGCTGTAGGTGAAACCAGGCTTCAATAGCTTAATCAGGTTATAAATACCTAATTCTTCCCATTGCTGGGATTTCTTAGCTTCTACTTTCTTGAACCAATTTTGATAAGCAATATCAGAGGTGGGGCAAGATCGAAATGGCTTAAAATTACTTTTTACATAATCCAATACAAAGGGGTCCTTAGGAGGAACAGTTGGGTTTTCTATGGTATTTGAACTAGAAGATTCTACTGCCTTAGGGGCGTCCATTTTGTTAAACAAGGGTTTAAGACTATAACAAACTGGGAAAATCGTCCTGGTGTCTTTCAATATTTCAAAAACTGTAAGAGGGCCATTTAAAGCTAACCTCTTACCAGCAACGTTGGTAGGAATGAGTACCTGTGACGCATACAGCATTTCTTTTTCCTTTGAAATCATCTGAGGGGCAAGAACGGATTGACCTTGGTGAGTGATGATCTTACTTTCCATGGTAGTTCCTGCAGTTTTTCCTTTCTTCTTGGAGACTTTCTTGAGTTGGGATGAAGTAGAAGAAGACATTTTTGAAGAATGTTGAAGGCTTGGGTTTTTTACGAGAGAAGGAGGGTAAAAGATTCAGAGGGTGAAAAGAAAAGAAAAATATTAAGGTGGTGATGTTTTATAATGGGGAAGTTTAAGCATCCACTGAATAAGGGTGTGATACGTGGAGATCATGGGTTGGTGTGATGAAGAGGTGGCGTAAAGTTAACATGGGTAATAGTCGTGATTTAAAGATAATCATTATTTGTAACTGCACCATACTGTGAAGTGGCTCCAGGCGGTTAAGGAATCCAAAAGGTGCTATGATTGACGTGACTGGAGTCAAATGCATTAAATGTTATGATGATTTGAAAGTCACATCAAAATCTTGTGTACATGTTTAAAATAGGTATTTCTCAGAGGAATCGAAATACATATTTTAAAGGGGCAATATGTTGGCTGAAGATTTTGATAATATTATTAGAAGCCAAATGAATTAAACGTTTCAATCGAAATAAAGTAAAACGTCATGTTTCGAAGTAGCAGAAGCAGTGTTTCGAATAAGTATATCAAAGCTGGAGCTTCGAGTGGCAATTATGGGAGCATATCTAAAAGAAGTCTCGAAATAACAACAAGGCTGTGTCTGGGAAGTACGTTCGAAACAAAGAAGTACCAAAGCATTTGAAATTCAAATGGAAGCGGGACATTCGAAGTTTGAAATTTATATGCTGGAGCATTTGGAGACACGTGGAAAGAAGAAAGAAGCATTGTTCTGCATGCTCTGAACGTGGCATAATCCTATAGCAAGACCGTTATGGTCGAATTAGTATAAATAGAAGTCTTAGTATTAGGATTTCGTGTGTCATATCTATTGTACTAAATACTCAGTAACATTCAAACTACCACATGGCAAGGGAAACGAATGCAAGAGAAATGTACGTATGATAGCACCATGTATTTCTGATTTAATGAAAACCTTTTACCATTTCCAGCACTTCCCTTTATCTTTCTGTCAAATAACATTTACAAGTTTTCTCATTTACAGTCTTTTCACTTCGAAATCTCTTCTTTAAAGTTTTACATTTTAATGCTTTCTTCACATTTCAAGCACTTTACATTTCAGAAAACTGTCATATTTTCCATACCTTTACCTTCAAGTCTTATCCTTCGAACGCATATTTTTACTTAAAGTCATTTACAGATTTCTTGCATTAAACACTTTCTTCATATTTCAAACCTTTTACGTTCCAGAAATCCTTTACATTAAACTGTTTTTATAATTCGAAACCATTTACTTGCCTTTTATGCAATTTTACATGTCTTTACAATTAACATTTATTCATGCAACTTAGTTTCGTACACGCACATTTTGATTACATCTTTAGACCTTTTGAGAGAGAAATCGAAATAAGCCAAACACCTATACAACACTCAAAGATTAACCATGAATATCTGTTCGATCATGAGAGTAACCTTAATGTCCAAGGAATCCTAGGATCAATCTAGTAGATCCTGTGAGTTACCAAAGGAATTGAATAACAATCAGAAAGATTATTCGATAGTTTGGAAGACTAGCGGTTGTTTACCAGAAATCACTGGAAACACAAGGTTTCAAAGCTTTTTGCTTTTCAAAATTTTGACCCTTTTACGGTTGCAAATGGATTTCAATTTATAGGCAAAGGTTTAGTAGCTTGGAGAGGTCAAGGGTACAACCATCATGCTAGGGCACTGACTTGTTCTTGAAGCAAGTTAAACAAGTATGGTGTTTAGCAGCTTTTATCCGTTCCTAAGCTGGATTTGTAAGCATGAATTAAGTAAAAGTATCCTCAGAAGAAAAAGCAAAGCATGGGCCCGACATACTCTTGTATAAAATTTTGCTTTTCAAAGACAATAATGGTACTTCTATCTGACACGTGGGGAGATCCTTTGGATAAAAACTCAAAAGTGGTTGTGAGCATTAAATGATGATGAGATTTATCAAACCAGAAATCCTGCAATATGAGATTATGCATCATAGTTTAATTCTGGGTCAGAAGTTCAGCATCAGCGCAACTTAGAACAAACATCGAACTTCTGATCTTTGAATCTCTTTGCTCCAGCGTGTTCTGAGGGAGTTCTCAGACTTTCCAGAAAGCTTGCAACACGCTTTTTAAACCCTCTTTGAATTGTTCTTGTAAATTATGACTGGACCTACATGAAAATTATCCAGAAGTTCTAACCAAATCCTATTTTGGAAAGGTCCAGAATTTACTGAATGTTTCAGTTTTAATGACGTCCCTTTAAAGCTGTATAACTTAAAATCCCAACATTTCTAGAAGAAGTTCTGTTCTGCAATGTTTTAGATCTCATTGAGGTCTACAACTCTTGTGTTAGAAGTTCTTCCAGAATCAACTTGCATCATGGTGGAAATCTGGCCAGAAGTTCTGAATCTATCATATTTCTTAAACACTTAGAAAAAATTCTAAGTATTTAGAATTTTGACTATTTTAACATAATCTTGACTTTTGATTTTCTTGATGAAACAAGCTTCATACTTTAACATGCCTTGATAAAATACGATTCTTGAAACTTGGTTTTGATCCAAAAGTCAAAGTTTGACTTTTCAGTATGCAATTGACCAATTTGTCCTTATGAATGACTTTCTTGAAAAATTATGATCCAAGACTTGAAACTTGATAGAGGAAAAACTGAGGGTCCAAGATGATTCTTTGAGAAGTGAGGGGGAAATTTTTGGGTACAACAGCTGCCCCTGTTCAATCTTCTTAAACATGAAGAGTTAGATTGGCGGATCCGTCATTCGTGACTTGAAGGTGAAAGATGGTTGAACACTAGAGTGCCCAGAAATTTTCACTCGAACATGTATTAGGAATGGACTTATAGATGCCATTTGGAGGAATGATGGTAAATACTGGAAGAAGTATCAACACAAGTCTTTGGTCGATTTATACTAAAACCTGATGTTTTACCTGTTGGAAAAAGGGTTAGTAAAATGCAGATATATGCATGATGTCCACAAGATGTGGTATTATGCTAAATGCATTTTGTATGTACATGCTATGATGTATGATCGTGATATGTTTTAATGAAATGCATCTTTGTCTGAAAAATAAATCCTTGATAAGTGCTGGGGAGCCTTGGAAAGTTTAAATCCTAGATGGCTATTGAGGATGAAGAATATGTGCATCTTCAAGTTTTCTTAGAATGCTTCCGCTGGGGATTCCTGCTTTGTTGAGGAGAACTCCGCTGGGGAATATTGACTTTGTTTGAGAATACTCTGTTGGAGAGTGTTGATTTCTGCTTTGGGAAAGAGTTCAGGATTTCTTGTCGTCCTTGCTCTAGTGGGGAATTACCTCTTGAAAGTTAGCTATTATCTGGTCAGATTCCAGGTTTCACAACAACTCACTAGGGATAATGGCAAAATCTACCGGGGAAGAGGAGTTTTGCTAGTGATTTTGTAGGAATTAAGCTGCTATCTGGTCGGGTCCAGGCTTCAGCAATTTTGAACTTGAGGTTAACTGGTATCTGGTCGGGTCTAGGTTTCAGAAACTCAAACTGTTATCTGGTCGGGTCCAGGTTTCAGCAATTGAAGAAGTCAAACTATTATCTGGTCGGGTCCAGGCTTTAGTAATGCAAAATTGAGACTAACTGTTATCTAGTCGGGTCCAGGTTTCAGAAACTCAAACTGTTATCTGGTTGGGTCCAGGTTTCAGAAACTCAAATTGTTATCTGGTCGGGTCCAGGTTTCAGCAATTGATAAAGTCAAACTATTATCTGGTCAAGTTCAGGCTTTAGTTACATAAAATTGAGATTAACTGTTATCTGGTCGGGTCTAGGTTTCAGAAACTCAAACTGTTATCTGGTCGGGTCCAAGTTTCAGCAATTGATAAAGTCAAACTATTATCTGGTCAGGTCTAGGCTTTAGTTACTTAAAATTAAGATTAATTGTTATCTAGTCGGGTCCAGGTTTCCGAAACTCAAACTGTTATCTGGTCGGTTCCAGGTTTCAACAATTGATAAAGTCAAACTATTATCTGGTCGAGTCCAGGCTTTAGTTACTTAAAATTGAGATTAACTATTATCTGGTCAGGTCCAGGTTCCAAAAACTCAAATTGTTATCTGGTCGGGTCCAGGTTTCAGCAATTGATAAAGTCAAACTATTATCTGGTCGGGTCCAGGCTTTAGTTACTTAAAATTGAGATTAACTGTTATCTGGTCGGGTCCAAGTTTCAGAAACTCAAACTGTTATCTGGTCGGGTACAGGTTTCAGCAGTTGATAAAGTCAAACTATTATCTGGTCGGGTCCAAGCTTTAGTTACTTAAAATTGAGATTAATTGTTATCTGGTCGGGACCAGGTTTCAGAAAATCAAATTGTTATCTGGTCGGGTCTAGGTTTCAGCAATTGATAAAGTCAAACTATTATCTGGTCGAGTCCAGACTTTAGTTACTTAAAATTGAGATTAATTGTTATCTGACCGGGTCCAGGTTTCAGAAACTCAAACTATCATCTGGTTGGGTCCAAGTTTCAGCAATTGAAGAAGTCAAAGTATTATCTGGTCGGGTCCAGGCTTTAGTAACTTAAAATTGAGATTAACTGTTATCTGGCCGGGTCCAGGTTTCAGAAACTAAAACTGTTATCTGGTCGGGTCCAGGTTTCAGCAATTGATAAAGTCAAACTATTATCTGGTCAGGTCCAGGCTTTAGTTACTTAAAAATTGATATTAACTATTATCTGGCCGGTTCCAGGTTTCGCAGTAACTTTTGGTGATAGTAACGACTCAATTGAGGATATTAATGACTTAACCAAAGGTTAAAGGGTCTTGTCTTGTTGATTTGTAGTAGTCTGAGAGGAAAACACAAACTAGGGAGTTTGTAGTTTTGTTGGGGAAATAAAACCTATTGAAGAGAATATTTGACGATCTGCAGGGGAGGTATTCTCTAGGAAGGAACTCCATAAGACTTCTTCTTTTGGACCAACTTAGCTGGGGAGAGAGTTCTCCGGAGATTGAAACTCTGGCTGGGGATTTCATGAATCCAAATTTGCAGGGATAATGTGATTGATATAACTCTTGTGGGAACATCCATGAAATTGGCCTTGTGGGGATTTGTAGACAGTTTGAACTCTGTCAGAGTGACAAATCTTTTACTGATAGACAAAATGATGAGATAACAGGACACAATCATACGCTTTAATCCCTGACTTTTTCCTGGACCTCCCTCTCGGGTTTTCAGCCCATCAGGATACCCATTTTTGTCAAGCCGCCCTTTCAGGTTTTCGACTTGCCGGGTGTACACTCTTTTGCATATTGTTTACAGTGATTTCTGGTAAACAACTGCTAGTCCTCCAAACTATCAAATAATCTTAATGACTGTTATTTAATCTCTCTGGTAACTTGCAGGATCGACTAGATTGATCCTATGGGGTATTGGTCGTTTGGATAAATCTAATTGCAAAACTGATATTCATAGTTAGGATTTGTATTTAGAATGTTTTATAGACGTTCAATTCACTTCGATTACCATGTTAAAAGAATCTAATGACATGATCAAGTAAAGAAATATGAAACTGAATTGAATGAACAAAGATTCGATTGCAAAGAAATGTTTAAATGCAGAAATAAGTAAATGACTTTGAATGTAAAGACTTTAATGTAAAAAGCATGAATATAAAAGCGTGAAATGTAAAAGAGTTTCTGAAATGTAAAGGATTCGAATAGAAGAAAAACGTTTAAATGCAAGAAATAAGTAAATGACTTTGAATGTAAAGGTATTTGAATGACATTGACTTGCAAATGGAAGATAAACTGGAAAAGATAAAGAGTTTTACTGAATTATAAATGTTTGGTGTTATCATACGTACATTGTTCGAGCATTCGTTTCCCTATCCATGTGGTATTTTGAATGTTTACTGAATTTTGTACAATAGATATGACACACGAAATCCTAATACTAAGACTTCTATTTATACTACTTCGACCATAACAGTCTTGCTTATAAGATTCTGCCACGTTCGGAACATGCAGAGTACTGCTCCTCTCTAGCTTCCACGCGTCTTCGAACTCTCCAGCGCATATATATTTGAATTCCAACATCCCGCTCGCGTTTGAATTTCAAATGCCTTGGCAATCTTTGCTTCGAACTCATTTCACAGACACAGTCTCGTTACCACTTCGAGGCTTCTTTTAAATATATCTTCACAATTATCATTCGAAGCTCCGAGCTTTGACATGTCCGTTCGAAGAACCGCTTCTACCATTCCGAACTGTAACATTTTGCTTTATTCCAATGAAACATCCATATTGCTTCATTTCAAACTGTATCATCAAAATCTTCAGCCAACAAAATGCCCCTTTAAAATATGTATTTCGATCCTTTGAGAAACACTTATTTTAAATATATTTGCAAGATTTTGATGTGACTTTTGAGTAATCATAACATTTACTGTGTATGACTTCAATCACGTCAATCACGACGCCTCTTGGATTTCTTAACCATCTTGAATCAGTATTTCACAGCATGGTGCAGTTATAAAACAATGATTATTATCAATCACGCTTATTACCAATATCAGCCTTTACACCACCTCCTCCTCAATCCAACCCACGACTCCCACGTATCCTAGTCTCACTTAGTGGATGTTTAAACTTCCATACTATAAAAACTAATCAACTCAGTCTTTTATTCTTTTTTTCACATTCTGAAACTTTTTCTTCCTCTCCTCTTACTAAAACCCTAAAACTTCCAACAATCTTCAACAATGTCTTCAACAACATCATCCCAACTGAAGAAAACTTCCAAGAAGAAAAGCAAGAACACAGGAACAATTATGGAAAGCAAGGTCAGTACTTATCAAGGTCAATCTGTGGTTATCCCTCAAATGATCTCCAAGGAAAAGGAAATGCTCTACGCCTCTCAGGTATTGATTCCAACTAACGCTGCTGGAAAGAGGTTTGCTCTAATGGGTCCTCTTACAGTTTTTGAAATCTTGAAAGATACTAGAAAAATCTTCCCTGTCTGTTACAACTTTAAACCCTTGTTTAATAAGATGGATATCCCTAAGATAGGTGAGTCTTCTGATTCGAAAACCATAGAAACTCCAACCGTTCCCCCAAAAGATCCCTTTGTATTAGACTATGTGAAGAGCAACTTTAAACCATTCCGATCCTGCCCTACCTCCGACATAGCTTACCAAAACTGGCTCACCAAAGTAGAAGCCAAGAAATCCCAGCAATGGGAGGAATTAGGAATCTATAATCTGATTAAGTTATCGAAACCAGGCTTCACCTATAGTCATCCACTGTTATTTGCATCCTTATATTTCTGGGACAACACCTACAACACCTTTCATCTCCCTGGGGGAATGATAACACCCACGTTTTTCGATATAGCAGCCATCACTGGTTTGTCACCAGTAGGAGAAACCTACATCCCTGATAATGAAGAACACTCCAGCATTATTGACTTTGATGTCAAATTAGCCAGTTTTTCCAAATTCATTAGCCATTACCACACTGAAGGAGATAGTGTGTCAGATGTGGAACATATTGCTTTTCTCACTTTATGGTTATCAAGATACGTATTCTGTAGCAGGTCCTTACAGGTAGCAAGCAGGTTCATCCCTTTAGCTAGAGACTTACATGAGAATAGGAGGGTATGTTTGAGCGAACTGTTACTTGTTAATCTTTACGAAAGCTTAAGATCAGCCGTTTCGAGTTTGAAATCCCATACTCCCAAAAACATCCTTCTAGCTGGCCCCTTCTGGTTACTCCAATTATGGCTTAATGCCATGTTTGAATCCTCATTATCAACTGCTGACACCGTTGTTGAACAAGATACGGAGATAGCGGATAGAATTATTGAAGGTACAAGGCTGCGAAAACTCACCCCGAATGATGACAAAGATGACTTCAAAGTCCTTTTCTCAAACTACATCATGATTTTTTCCAAAAGACACAAATTTGAAGAGACCATGGCACCCTTTGCTTCAAGGACTCATGGACCATCATGGTTCACCATGTCTCTTTCAGAAGCAGTTAAAAGTAAAGAAATTCAAGATATTTGGAAAGCCTTTTTGCTTCCTAGATTAATTTCCTCACGAATCACTCCTTCCAAGAATCAAATCTTCCTCTTTGCCTATCAACCTAACTTTGTTTCCAGACAATTTGGCCTGTGCCAATTAATCCCTGAACCTCTGTTCCAAACACAGAGTGCCATCACTTCTGGTGGAACCTTTAAAGCAAGAGAAGCCAAACTGCAACAAGAACAATATCAAGACTTCCCTCAATTCGAACTACTACCTTTTGAACCCACACACTTCACAGCGAAGGGTTTTTTGGAATGGTGGACTTGAAGTGGTGAAAAACACAAGAAGGGGGGGTTGAATTGTAAAACTGAAATCTAATGCAATGAACAAGATATTTTTATCCTGGTTCGTTTGATCTCAAACTACTCCAGTCCACCCGTCAAGGTGATTTCGCCTCTCTCCAACGAGGTCTTAATCCACTATATTCAACTGAATATTACAGACTGCTTTAACAACTGCTAAAGCCTTCTTGATTCAAACCACAACCCGGTTTGTCAAGGTAACACTTTCTTACAAAGAGATAAAACAATGTGTGTGGATGTTTTCTACAAAACTGTATCACAACTGTGATGTATACACAAATTGAAGCTTAGAAACTAGATTGCTAAACAGTAATGGAATATCAGAGTGTGTGGTTTAGCAAGAACTAAGAGAACGAAGATTATGGTTTAGCTTTTGTGCGTGTAGAGATTTGGAGAGCATTAGCCATTTCAATCTTCAAAGCCTTGTTTATATAGCACTGAGATGATGAACGTTGGATACAATATTCTTGATTCAATGCTAATAATAAACTTTCCTTATTGAGCAGATCTTGTCTGGAATGAGGCCGTTAGAATTAATTTGCTTTCAATGCACAGTACCGTTGCTTACTTAATGCAAGTTCTGGCTTGGCTCATTCTGACGCTGCTTCGCTGCTGATGAACTATTGTGTTTCTGTATCAGAGTGTTGAGCGCAGTCTTGTTCATCAGGCTTCAGCATGTACGTGAGTTGATCATCTGATTTTGACATTCTGATATAGCAACTTCTGATGCTGGTGTCTGAAATCAAGTTCTGATGCTGAATAGATGTGATCTTGCTTATTTCAATCAGAGTATCTGCAAGTCAGAACATAATAATTTTAGGCAGCAGATAGTTCATACATGAAACTTATAAATATTATATCTTTTCACTTTGTTATCATCAAAACTTAAATATAGGGTAGTAGATTCAAACTTTGTTCTAACAATCTCCCCCTTTTTGATGATGACAAAAACTAGATATTTTAAATGAAAATGATCGTGAAAAGGTATCTGAAATATGTATCAGAATAAGAAGTAAAAGAATAAGGAGTAAGGAGATGTCAGAGTTGAGAGATACTCCCCCTGAGTTTATTACTTCCCTTTGATTATACGTGTTCTTCAGGATCAGATCTTTCTGCCTTTCTTTGAACATCAGATTATCAGAGTCTTTGACTTATCAGAAGCTTTATGTCAGAGCAGAGCTTCAGAGCTATTCGTTTCAGAGCTTTGCTTTGGATCAGAATATTTGAACGGATCAGAGCTTCACATTGATCAGAGCTTCTAGTCTTCAGAGTGTCCAGGAGCTTCCTTGTGCCTGTAGACTTTAAGCAAGACAGAAATTTTTTTTCAAGTAATAGAGTTAGAATGTTTGAGAATTTCTGTCTGGTTAGCCCGTTATTGATTAAAATATCATTTCTTGTTCTCCCCCTTTTTGTCAGCAATCAAAAAGTGTTGGTGAAGTGCTAAAACAATTAAGATCAGAAAAACTAATCATATTAAGATAGTTCAGAATCAAAACAAGAAAATATTACAAAACATATTCAACCAGTGCATCAGAAAATCAAGGAAAACATGAAAAGGGTCATGCATGAAAAAAAAAGATTAAGGTTGAGGAGGCAAGCGTGTGAACAGGTTCTCCAGCATGGCTTGAATCTTTTCAGCAGTCTCATTCTGCTTATGCACCATGCTAACAACAGTGTCAATCTTGCTGTCCTGCACATCCATTCTCTCTTTCATCTTCTGATCGCTTTCATCCATCCGCTGCTGTAGACGCATGTCATTCAGCCTTAGTTCTTCCAGAGTCTACCTGTCCAAGGCAGCTTGAGAAGCATCAGAAGGAGGAGGTTTCTCAGAACTTTCAGCAACATCCTCTGCCTGACTTTCTTCAGCCTGAATGGTCTTGTCTTCTTCTGATGATTGCACCTTTGCAGCTTGCTGTTTCTCAGACCAAGGTTCACTGTCCAGAGGGAGCACGTCCTCTTTCAGAAGCATATTTCCAACTTCATTCAGAAGCTTGCTGAAATTTTGTTGTGCCTGCTCATAGTTGATATCCTGCAACTTGAGGGCCTCAGCACGTACCCAAAGTCTGAATTGGGACCAGAGCTGATCAGAAGCAGCTGGGTCAATCATCCCAGGACAGACTTGCTTCAAAGAAGCAATCCATTGCAGCACACCTCTTTTCTTTGGAGTCTGCTGAGATGATCCTTCTGATGGCGCCTTCCTCTTCTTTGTCTTCTTCAGAGTCACTTCAGGTTGAGGTTGATGCAGATCTCTGATATTCAGCTTTGGATCTGTACCATCTGCCTTGCACGCATCCAAGTACCTGAGAATCACTTCTGGTTTGGATTCAATTTCAGAAAATAACGGAAAGTCACTCAGAGGCACTCTTCTGCTGGAGATATCAGCAATGGGAGTAGCTCTGGGTTCCTTCTGAATATTCTCTATCAGCTTCATCTTTTTCAGGTTCTTTGCGTTCAGAGGTTTCCCAATTGTTGGATCAATAATGCTTAGCTCTTGAGCTTCTATCAGATGCTCAATCAGTCTATTCTCTGTCAGAATATCTGATATCAACCTTCCAAAAGGTATCCAATCCCTCTTGGTTCTTTCTTCTTCCCTTGTTTCTTTCACACTTGTTCTGAGGTGGTACTTGATATTGCTCAGATGATGCTTTCTTCTGATTACCTGCAGAGGCGCTGCTGGAGGTTGCCATGTTCACACTAAAAGGGTTTTGAGAAAAACTGAGGAAAATAGGTTGCAAGAGATGAACACAGAAATATGCAGAAAATGCTTGAGTATTAGTGAGAAAGCGTAAAGAATAAGAATGAGAGATTAATGTGCTTAAATAGAGTTTTCAAACTATTTTGAAAAGATAAACGTTTTTAAGAGAGAGAAAAATCATGATTGCCAATTAAAAGCATGATTACTTTTCATTAAATGCTTGCTGATTTTGGGGGATTTGAGAAAGATACTTAAAAACGGTTACCAGACATGTGTCTCAATGCACCCAATCAGCGCTTTGCCTTCTCAGAAGCGTGCACGCGTTCTGCTTCAGAGATATGCTGATGATTGGATGACACTTGTTTTATGTAGTGATCAGCACGTCTGTCTTTGAGCTTAGACTCTCAGATCTTTAGACTTGCATCTGATACAATCTGCATGTTCTATCTTTCTGAAAGGAGATTGATCAGAAGTTCACAGTAAAATAATTACATTCTGAAGGTAAATATATGGAATTAAAACATTTTCACTCTGGACATACTTTCATGCTGAGATGTTTCAGAATGAAATTAAACGTATCTTCTGAAAGGGGTTTAGTAAAGATATCAGCCCATTGATGGTCTGTATCTATAAATTTTAAGTTCAAAATACCTTTCTGAATATAGTCCCTAATGAAGTGATGTTTTATTTCTATATGCTTAGCTCTAGAATGTAAAATGGGATTCTTACTTAAGCAAATAGCAGAAGTATTATCACAAAGTATAGGAATGTTACTCTCAAAAATCTGGAAGTCTTCAAGCTGACTTTTTATCCAGAGCATCTGTGTGCTACATCCTGCTGCTGCTATGTACTCAGCTTCTGCTGTTGACAGAGCAATTGTTGATTGCCTTTTGCTGGACCAAGAGATCAGATTTTCTCCCAGAAACTGGCAGCTTCCAGAAGTACTTTTACGTTCCACTCTGTCTCCAGCAAAATCAACATCACAGTAGCCTACTAAGCTGTAATCACTAGATTTACTATAAAACAAACCCAGATTAGTAGTACCTTTCAGATACTTGAAAATTCGCTTAACAGCTGTTAAGTGAGATTCTCTAGGATCTGATTGGAATCTAGCACAGATACAAACACTGAATAATATGTCAGGTCTTGAAGCAGTCAGATAGAGGAGAGAACCAATCATACCTCTGTAGACTTTCTGTTCTACCTTTTTGCTTACCTCTTCTCTTTCCAGAATGCACGTGGGATGCATTGGAATCTTTGATGGCTTACATTCTGAGAGGTCAAATTTCTTCAGAAGATCTCTGATGTATTTGCTCTGATGAATGTAAGTTCCTTCTGGAGTTTGATTGATCTGAATTCCTAGAAAGAATTTCAGTTCCCCCATGAGGCTCATCTCAAATTCTGCCTGCATACACTTAGCAAATTTTCTTCCAAGAGAAGGATTAGTAGAACCAAAAATAATATCATCAACATAAATTTGACAGACTAAGATGTCACTCTTAACTGATTTACAGAATAGAGTAGTGTCCACTTTCCCTCTGGTGAATTCATTTTCAAGCAGAAAGTTACTTAGCCTTTCATACCAAGCTCTGGGAGCTTGTTTCAGACCATACAGTGACTTCTTTAGTTTGAAAACATGTTCTGGATGTTTTGTATTTTCAAAACCTGGGGGTTGGTGTACATAAACTTCTTCTTCTATATAACCATTTAAGAATGCACTTTTGACATCCATCTGATACAGAGTGATGCCTCTATTAACAGCAAATGAAATTAAAAGTCTGATAGATTCTAACCTGGCGACTGGGGCAAAGGTTTCTGTATAGTCTATCCCCTATTGCTGACTATAACCTTGTGCAACCAGTCGTGCCTTGTTTCTGATGACTTCACCTTGTTCATTTAGCTTGTTTCTGAACACCCATCTTGTTCCAATGACGTTGAATCCTTTTGGTCTGGGAACGAGATCCCATACGTCGTTTCTGGTGAATTGATTCAGCTCTTCTTGCATTGCCAGAATCCAGTCATTATCCAGAAGTGCTTCATCAATTGAAGAAGGTTCAATCAGAGACACCAGTCCCATAAGTGTTTCTTCAGAGTTTCTGAAGCTTGCTCTTGTTCTGATTGGATCTTCCTTTCTTCCTAGGATAGTTTCTTCTGGGTGATCCAAGCTGCTTCTGGGTAATCTCTTCTGAGGTTGATCAGCAGCTGTTGTAGGATTTCTAGCAGTGATCCTTTCAGACGTTGAAGGAATGTCTGTGTTGAGAGCTTCTGATGACTTGTCTTCAGAACCTGCAAATTCAATTTCTATACCTGCAAAAACTTCATTCTGCTTTGACTTTTCAGAGTCAAGCTTGTCATCAAAACGAACACTGATTGATTCTTCCACAATCTGTGTTTCTGTATTGTATACTCTGTACCCTCTTGAGCGTTCAGAGTATCCTAACATAATACACTTCTGTGCTTTAGAATCAAACTTGTTCAAATAATTCTTTGTATTTAATATAAAGCAAGTACATCCAAATGGATGAAAATATGAAATGTTGGGCTTTCTGTTCTTCCACAATTCATATGGAGTCTTTTCCAGAATAGGTCTTATTGAGATTCTATTCTGAATGTAGCACGCTGTGTTTATTGCCTCTGCCCAGAAAGTCTTAGCAACGTTTGTCTCATTGATCATGGTTCTGGCCATTTCTTGCAATGTTCTGTTCTTTCGTTCTACAACTCCATTTTGTTGGGGAGTTCTAGGACAAGAGAAATCATGCAGAATGCCTCTGTCATTAAAGAATGACTCAAAATCTTTATTTTCAAATTCTCCACCATGATCACTTCTGACTTTAACGATTCTAAGATCCTTTTCATTCTGAACTTGGTTACAGAAGGTAACAAACACAGAGTGTGACTCGTCCTTGTGTCTTAAGAACTTTACCCATGTCCATCTGCTATAGTCATCTACGATTACTAACCCATACTTCTTACCACTGACTGAAGCAGTTTTAACTGGTCCAAATAAGTCAATGTGCAGAAGTTCTAATGGCTTAGAGGTAGAAACAACATTTTTGGATTTAAAAGAAGGTTTTGCAAATTTGCCTTTCTGACATGCTTCACACAGAGCATCTGAATTGAACTTCAAATTAGGAAGTCCTCTGACCAGATTGAGTTTGTTAATCTGAGATATTCTTCTCATACTAACATGCCCCAATCTTCTGTGCCAGATCCACTGCTCGTTGTTAACAGACAGAAGACATTTTACATTCTGACTCTTTAGTTCAGAAAGTTTGATTTTGTAAATGTTGTTTTTCCTCTTACCATTAAACAGGATAGTCCCATCTTTCTGACTAACAGCTTTACATGATTTTTGATTAAAGATTATATCATAACCGTTATCACTTAATTGACTTATGGATAACAGATTATGCATCAATCAATCTACTAGCAGAACATTATTAATAGAGGGAAGATTTCCATTACCTACAGTTCCAGAGCCAATTATCTTTCCCCTCTGATTGCCTCCAAAGCCAACATGGCCTCCAGGCTTAAGTTCCAGGCTTTGGAACATATGCCTTCTTCCCGTCATGTGTCGTGAGCAGCCAGAGTCCAGGTACCATGACTGGTGTTTCTGACTTGCTGCTAAAGATATCTGCAACATGTATTATTTTATCCTTAGGTACCCAGATTTTCTTGGGTCCTGATTTGTTAGTTTTACCAAAACTCTGGTTGAATTTTGGTTTCACAGAGTGCTTACTGCTAGTATATTTGATATCATGTGTGTGACCATACACAAAATGTGAATTCAGAGGAGTGTGTTTAATGGTTAAGTCCATGACATTTTTTGGTGTAGGAACCTTACCTTGGTATCCTATTCCTTTCCTTCTGTTTCTGCTAACTCCATAGATCATTGAAGCCATTCTGCTTCTATCTATGCTTTTAGCTAGGAACTTCTGGAAACTGTGATCATACTCCTTGATGATCTCATCAGCGTTGCTGGGAGTTTCAGAAATTGGTTCCTTCTGAGAGTTTTGTAAAGTGTTTTCTAATTTTGAAATCTTATTTCTCAGCTCAGAATTTTCCAATTTGAGACTCTCAGACTTATTAGAGTCAGATTCAAGATTCCTTTTCAGGTCTCTGAATTTAGCTCTAATTTGCTGATAACGTTCCAGAATCTCATTAAGGCTTTCAGCAAGTTCAGCCTTTGTAAAGTTAACAGCAAAGTTAGGAAATACCTCTTCTGTGTCAGATTCTGAGTCTGATTCAGAAGCTTCACTATCTTCTGAAATGTTAGCCATGAGAGTTATGTTTGCCCTTTCATCATCTGATTCTGAGTCAGCTTCAGACGAGTCAGAGTCATCCCATGTAGCCATGAGACTTTTCTTCTTCTCTCTTCCAAACTTCTTTTTGGGCTTTTCCCTCTGAAGCTTTGGGCAGTCACTCTTATAGTGTCCTTGCTCGTTGCACTCATAGCAGATGATGTCTTTGGTGTTTGGCTTTTTGCTACTGGAGGAGCCTTTAGATCTTCTGTATCCAGAGGAAGAATCTGTCCTTCTGTATCTGGAAGAAGACTCGTTCTGATCAGATCTTCTGGGATTCCTGAACTTCCTTTGTCTTTGCTTCCACAGTTGATTTACTCTTCTGGAGAGAAGGGAAAGTTCGTCTTCTTCTGATGAGGATCCATCAGATGTTTCTTCAACTGCCTGCAAAACTTTAGACTCAATTTTTCTGTTAGATTTTAATGCTAAAGGCTTACCTTGCTTCTGAGGCTCATCAGCTTCTAGCTCTATCTCATGACTTCTGAGGGAGCTGATAAGTTCCTCCAGAGTGATTTTGTTGAGATCTTTAGCTAGCTTCAGAGCAGTAACCATAGGCCTCCACTGCTTGGGTAAACTTCTGACGATTTTCTTGACATGGTCAGCAGTAGAGTATCCTTTGTCCAGAACTTTAAGACCAGCTACCAGAATCTGGAATCTAGAGAACATAGTTTCAATGGATTCAGATTCTTCCATTTTGAACGCCTCATACTTCTGAATGAGCGCCAGAGCTTTTGTTTCTTTGACCTGAACGTTGCCCTCATGCGTCATTCTGAGAGAATCAAAAATATTCTTTGCTGTGTCTCTGTTGGAGATCTTTTCATACTCAGTATAGGAGATGGCACTGAGGAGGATGGTTCTGGCCTTGTGGTGATTCTTGAAGTCACGCTTTTGTTGATCAAACATTGTTTTTCTATCAATCTTCTGACCACTTGCATTCACAGGGTGCGTGTATCCATCTGTCACCATATCCCACAGATCAGCATCATGTGCCAGAAAGAAGCTTTCAATTCTGTCTTTCCAGTAATCAAAGTTTTCTCCATCAAAGACTGGAGGTTTGCCACTGAATCTGTCTCTGTCCTCATTGTTGTCATTGCTGATGTGAGAATTGTTTCCTGCCATTGTGTTTTTCTGACGCTGGATCTTGTACTGACACGGTTAAGTGTTTTAGCTCAGAACCAGGCGCTCTGATGCCAATTGAAGTGGTGAAAAACACAAGAAGGGGGGGTTGAATTGTAAAACTGAAATCTAATGCAATGAACAAGATATTTTTATCCTGGTTCGTTTGATCTCAAACTACTCCAGTCCACCCGTCAAGGTGATTTCGCCTCTCTCCAACGAGGTCTTAATCCACTATATTCAACTGAATATTACAGACTGCTTTAACAACTGCTAAAGCCTTCTTGATTCAAACCACAACCCGGTTTGTCAAGGTAACACTTTCTTACAAAGAGATAAAACAATGTGTGTGGATGTTTTCTACAAAACTGTATCACAACTGTGATGTATACACAAATTGAAGCTTAGAAACTAGATTGCTAAACAGTAATGGAATATCAGAGTGTGTGGTTTAGCAAGAACTAAGAGAACGAAGATTATGGTTTAGCTTTTGTGCGTGTAGAGATTTGGAGAGCATTAGCCATTTCAATCTTCAAAGCCTTGTTTATATAGCACTGAGATGATGAACGTTGGATGCAATATTCTTGATTCAATGCTAATAATAAACTTTCCTTATTGAGCAGATCTTGTCTGGAATGAGGCCGTTAGAATTAATTTGCTTTCAATGCACAGTACCGTTGCTTACTTAATGCAAGTTCTGGCTTGACTCATTCTGACGCTGCTTCGCTGCTGATGAACTATTGTGTTTCTGTATCAGAGTGTTGAGCGCAGTCTTGTTCATCAGGCTTCAGCATGTACGTGAGTTGATCATCTGATTTTGACATTCTGATATAGCAACTTCTGATGCTGGTGTCTGAAATCAAGTTCTGATGCTGAATAGATGTGATCTTGCTTATTTCAATCAGAGTATCTGCAAGTCAGAACATAATAATTTTAGGCAGCAGATAGTTCATACATGAAACTTATAAATATTATATCTTTTCACTTTGTTATCATCAAAACTTAAATATAGGGTAGTAGATTCAAACTTTGTTCTAACAGGACTAAGTTCTACCAATCTTATATGTTCGATACCCTCTCCATTCAACAGAAATTAACTGATGCGTTCGATGTGCAGGTACACTCCAAGAAAGGTATGTTCACTCACGCCAAAGAGATTAAGTCTTTTCAGAACTATTTCGAAATAACTTATGATCCTACATGCTTGGAAACCACTGTGTATCGAGCATCCCAGACCTTGAAGGAAAAATTTAAAGAAAAAATTTCTAAGTTCAAACTTCCTTCAGGGTTGTCACCTGAGGATAGGTATAGGTTGGCACTCGAAATGCATCCACCTAAATTTCCTAGATTGCCTACCTCAGAACTGGCTCTGGCTTGGTTTCCTCCATACCCTTGGTGGTTCACTTGCAAAGAAATGTTCAAATACCTTCAAAAGAAACCAAAGCCATCTGAGACTGTGACATGGGCTCGCCATTGGCTCCATGATTTCCCAGGACATCTTCGCTATGACCTTTCTGCCATGTCGATTATATCTAATCAAGGCGCATGTGCGAATGCTTGGGGAAATCCCAAATGTTTCTTACTTTCTTCATTTTTAACTTTTACCTTAATTGTTTCGATTTTCAGCCATCAGGATAAACTCTGTAGCTTCGAAGTCTAAGGAAGGAAGTACCTCCCAAAAATCTGTCGAAACCACTGATGATGTGCCCTTAGCCATACCAACAACAACTACTGCAACAACCACAACACCAACAATAACAACTGTTCCAACTCCGGAGGGAATCAATTAGCCCTGATGTTTCGAATAAACTGAAATTCATGATTTAGATCTAACTCATGTTTAAATCTTTTCAGACTAACAAACTCCCACCAACCACTCAGAAGAAAAGGAAACCAAGCACTACTGGGAAGAATCCCAATGCTGGAGGGAATTCACCAACCGCTTCGAAGAAGAAGCAGAAGAAAGAAGTTTCCAAAGGCGCTGAACCAACTGGCATTTCTGGACTCGATTCCAGAGATGCTGCTCCCTCAACAAAATCCAAAAATCCACCTTCGACCTCCAACGTAATGTTGGAACATATAGATAGTAACCTTTCCTCTGAGAATCCACAGGTGAATTGAACTCGAATCTTTAACAAAAATAGTTATTCATTACCTTGGTGCATGCTCTTAATATTCTTTGTCTCTATAGGACATTTCGAACCCAACTCTTACTACTTCGACTTCTCCATCAAAGACTGCTGCTCCCATCAACTCTTCTCCTCATGGGGACTCCAGTAACCTGGTGCAAAACAAAGGATCCTCCAACATGGCGGTTCCAACTGGGGCTTCAGAGCAACAAGATGACCAAGGCACTTCTCCTCCTTTGAAAGAAATGAACGAAGCAACGCCTCATGAGTCTACAAAGATTTTACCAGAAACTTCTCTTCCAAAGTCTCCTCTCGAAACCCTTCAAGAGAGCCCAAAAGACATTCATGCTGAAGAGAAGAAGGCTGATTCTGATCAAGAGAACGAAGAATCTGCAGAGGAAGGATCCGAGGAAGAAGATGCCCAGAATGGTTCGACTGATGGAACAGAGTCAGATGTCAATAGCCGTGAGAACAATGATATCGAAGTGGTGGATCTGGTTGATGATGAAGAAGGCAATGAGCAAGAAAAAAGTGAAGGTGATGGTGACCAGACCAATGAGCCTATGGAAGTCGAGATGGATGTGACTCCCTTGCGTATGGAACTTCCTCAATCGTCTCAATCTTAAATGACTGAAGAGGAGTTAGCTATCCTAAGACGAAATGACCCAATTGGGTATATGAAGGCTAAACTAGCTCAAAGGGACACTCCTCTTGCTAGGGCTGGTACTAGTTTGACTAACGATCCATTGCCCTCAGATGATAGAGTTGTACTCCTTAACAAAATTAGGAGAACAATCCTTGATGTGGACTTGTTCGAAGTGCTCAAGAAGGATAGTACAACTTGCTATACCATGAAAGAGCTACTTACGCAAGTTAACCTCTGTTGGCTGGAGATTTTGATGATACAGTTCGAAACGAAGCAAGTTGGATATTTCGTTGGAATAAAGCAAGATGTTACGGTTCAGAATGGTAGAAGCAGTTCTTCGAACGAACATGTCAAAGCTTGGAGCTTCGAGTGACAGTTGTGAAGATATATTTAAAAGAAGCCTCGAAGTGGTAACGAGACTGTGTCTAAGAAATGAGTTCGAAGCGAAGAGTGCTAAAACATTTGAAATTCAAACGCAAGCGGGATGTTCGAAATTTAAATATATATGCGCTGGAGCGTTCGAAGACGCGTGGAAGCTGGAGAGGAGCAGTGCTCTGCATGTTCTGAACGTGGCAGAATCTTATAGACAAGACCGTTATGGTCGAAGTAGTATAAATAGAAGTCTTAGCGTTAGGATTTCGTGTGTCATATCTATTGTACAAAATTCAGTAAACATTCAAAATACCACATGGCTAGGGAAACGAATGCTCGAACAATGTACGTATGATAACACCAAATATTTATAATTCAGTAAAACTCTTTATCTTTTCCAGTTTATCTTTTATCTTCATGTCACTGTCATTCAACACCTTTACATTCAAAGTCATTTATTTGTTTCTTGCATTTAAACGCTTTCCTTCTATTTAGAATCTTTCACATTCCAGAAACTCTTTTACATTTCATGCTTTTATATTCATGCTTTTTCATTAAAGTCTTTACATTCAAAGTCATTTACTTGTTTAATGCATTTAAACGTTTCTTCTATTTGAATCCTTTACATTTCAGAAACTCTTTTATATTCACCCTTTACATTTCTTTGCAATCGAATCTTTATTCATACAATTCAGTTTCGTATGTTTTCACTTGATTATGTCATTAGACCCTTTTAATATGGTAATCGAAGTGAGTTGAACCCCTATAAAACATTCCAAATACAAATCCTAACTATGAATATCAGATTTACAATTAGAGTTATCCAAACGACCAATACCCCATAGGATCAATCTAGTCGATCCTGCAAGTTACCAGAGAGATTAAATAACAGTCATTAAGATTATTTGATAGTTTGGAGGACTAGCGGTTGTTTACCAGAAATCACTGTAAACAAATTGGCACACCCGGTGGGACCGTCATTGGTCGTTACGAAATTTAGAACAAAGTAAAGATTGTTGGGACATAATCATTGTAAAAGTGCTTTCTGAGTGATAAGTTCGTTGTTATATGAACCTTAGAAGTGGTAGAATAACCAATAGCCACCAACCCTTACCCAGAAGAAAACGTTTAAACAAGATGTCTAATCCAGACAATCAACAAGGGGAACAAAATATCCCACATGGAACAGGCACTAATATGTCCACTTCAACGTGAACGTCTAATGCGATCCCTTTGAACGCACAGTCTGTTGCATCTTCTACCAGTAGTGTAGCCACAAATGGAACAAGTGGCATGTCGACTAACAGTTCGATCCTGGGAAATACAAGAACCATTGGTTATCCCGGGGGATTCGTCCCACCATCAGGGACACAAACCCATTTCGCCACCCCACTAACTAGACCACCCGGTTTCAATGCTAACAGACACAGAAATTCCTCTTATGGGATGCCAACATCTTTTATGGCGGGTCTGCACACTTCAACATCGAATACATCACCACAATTAGGGTCTGGGTCTGGGGCAAATCAATTTATGACAAATAACCAAGGGTCAGTAGGTTATAGTGCAATGCCTATCTTAACCATAGAAAATCAGTTGACCTTTAGACAATTAATGGATGATAGTAACCATAATATGATAGGAGTGTTAGCGCAAACTATGCAAGAGATCTTTGCGCCAATAGTACAAAATGTAACTGTGACAAACAGAGAAAACGCGGATAACATGAGTTGAATAGCGGATTTCTTTGCTCCGCCAGAAAGGCGTAGACAGAACCAGACAGTTGTTCGAGCAAACATACCTATCATAGAACAAATTGCTAATGACCCACCCTATAGACCAGTCAGAGAGGGGATTAATTTGGGGGCAAGAGCACAAAGGTTAGAAGCCCCAGTGATTCAAGACCCACAAAGGGAAATTATAGAACCCGCGGCAAGGGTCGAAAGGTTAGAAGTCCCAGAGTTTCGAGAAGAACAACCTAGAGGAGTTGTCATGGTGGGTCGAAATTAAGATGCTGATGCAGTCGTTCACAGAATTCGAAACGATAACATCTTGGTAGAAAATAATTTAACCACCATGATAGAGAGAATCATGGCCCAAAATGGCCTCAGTACAGGAATTAGAAGGCCAAATTATGCCTCTCCTATATTAGATTACATAATGCATACTGATTTACCAAGGGAATATAAAGTCCCTAAGTTTACAAAGTTTGCTGGAGATACCAATGAATCAACAGTCGAACACATAGCCAGATATCTAACCGAAGCAGGAGATATAGCAAATAATGAAGACCTTAGGATCAAATATTTCCCAAGTTCCCTAACTAAGAACGCTTTCACATGGTTCACCACTTTGCCTCCTGGCTCCGTAGATACTTGGGCTCTGTTGGAGAGATTATTCCATGAACAGTTCTACATGGGACAATCTAAAATAAGTCTGAAGGAACTAGCCAGTGTTAAGAGGAAATTTACTGAACCCATAGATGACTATCTGAATAGGTTCAGACTCTTGAAATCTAGATGTTTCACAGTAGTTCCTGAACATGAGTTAGTTGAAATGGCTACTGGCGGCCTGGATTACTCTATTCGAAAGAAATTAGACACATAATACTTGAGGGACATGGCTCAATTAGTCGATAGGGTTCGACAAGTCGAAAGGCTAAAGGCTAAAAAGGCCCGAGTTTTTAAAAATAACAAGAAAGAAAGGGTCTCCTATGTTGGAGCTGAGGAAGCAGAAGATTACCCTGAATTCGAAGAGGTCGAAATTGATCTCGCTGAGTTGAAACAGGCTCCACCTTACTCTTGTAAATTATTAGTTCCCACAAAAGGGAAAGAAATTGTTGAAAATGAGAAAAGTGACAAATTCCCAAAGAAGGTTTATACGTTTGACGTAACAAAGTGTGACGAGATTTTTGATTTGCTTGTCAAAGATGGCCAACTCATTGTGCCATCAAATGTCAAAATGCCTCCTTTAGATCAAAGGAAGAAAAGAGGATTTTGTAAGTATCATAGTTTCCTAGGCCACAAAACCTCACAGTATTTTCTTTTCAGGGATCTAATTCAAAATGCAATTAAGGATGGCAGATTGAAATTCGCTGAAAAACCAAAAATGAAAGTAGATGAAGATCCTTTGGATGTCGCAGACACCAATTACTCCGAGCCTATATGCATTGGAGAAATCAATATGGTGGAAGCAGATCAAGATGACACTCCATTAGGAGAGAAAGGCACTGAGAATGAAAACTGGGTGTTAGTCGAAGTCAACAAGGGGGTCCCTGAGGACGTGCACAAGCAACTAGAGGCTTCGATCGAAGCAGTTCCTTTGGCTGTTTCGAAAGAGATCCAGGCTACTGAAGGCCAGGAGAATCAAAAGCAAGAGTTGACACAGGTTACTGAAGACCTGAGGCTAAATTTGGAGAAAGTCCAAATCACGAAGCCAGCCTCCCCTCAGAAAGAAATATGGGATACTTTAGGAGAGCCCAGTGGAAAGTTTGACTACTTGGTGAAGTATTCTGCCCCAGAAAGTTCAAAAATCCAAATCGAAGATGTAAAACCTACAGGATGGGGAGATGATGACCTAAAGGGGGAGGATGTAGATGTCAACATGGTGGATATGGAGAGGCCTCGTTCTGAAATGGAGGAGATGGAGAGATACTTAGAAAAAGAGAAATACAAAATGGAGGATAATTATGCTGGGGGTGCCAGTCTTAAAGATTACCTCATGTTGTGCCACAAAGGAGATGCCGGAATGATACTATGCCCTAGATGCAGCATCATCTGCAACCAGAGAATCGCTGCAAACTTCGAGAGGAAACAAAGGGCACGAACGTGCATCAACTGGCGCCAGGATAACCAGTTATTCAGGTGTTACCCTAAAGCTGGAGAAAGTTTGCTGGAGTTTTTGGTTTGCTGTTACAAAGGGGCAACCAAATGCCTGGTATGCCCAAGGTGTTCTGCAGTGTACGATCAAAGTATGGCCAGAGCCTTCGAAACAATTCCTTTCGCCCCATGCTGGAACCACCAAGAGACTCGTCAGATGGGCCAACGTTTCGATGGCAAATACACTCAACGAAGGCCTGATAGTCCTCATCCCAAAGGCGCACGAAGGGTGACGTTCAAAATTCCTGCTGAAATACCAACAGACAAGTGGCTGCAAGTCAGAACTGACAAGGGCAAAGACAAATGGAGAAACAATGAACGAAACGCACGCCACGCTATGACATACAGGAGGCAGTTCAACATGGCAAAGAGGGAAGAAGTGAGGTTAGAAAATTACAAAGGAAGAAACCCTATGTCAAGATCACAATGGCGAAGGCAACAGAGAATTCGAAAGGCTGAAAGGGAAGTTGTGGAAAATAAAGGAGCAACTTCGATAAAAAACCAAGGAGAATCAAGCACCAACAAACCCACACCAAATAATCAACCTGAGGGCAAACCCCCAATTAGTAGGAGACTCTTCTCTGAAGCACAACCAAATGAATCGAAGGAGTACACACCAGGTCCAGAAGAAGACGAGGATATGCTAACGGACAACTTCGAATCAGAGGGGGAGTCTTCACTCAATATCAATTGCAACATGGTATCGGTACTACCTTGTGAGTTTGGACAGGAAACTGAAATCGAAGAATATGAGGAGGATGATACAATAGATTTGATGAAGCATAGGCCTGTGTGTTACTACATAATGGATAACGGAGCTGTCGAGGAGCAGAATGCTTTCTTCGAGCGCCCAGAGCCAGCTATGAAAAATCATCTGAAGCCATTATTCATTCGGGCAAAGGTTGGTGCCCATGGCGTAAATAAGGTCTTAGTGGATGGGGGCGCTGCAGTTAACTTAATACCTCATTTCATGCTGAAAAAGTTAGAAATACGCGAAAGTGACATCAAACCACACAACATGGTTCTATCCAACTACGAAGGGAAAGTAGGTCAAACATTGGGGGTAGTTCAACTGGACTTGACGATAGGTTCGAGCTACAGGCCCACCATGTTCATGGTGATCGAAGCCAAAGCCAACTACAACTTGTTGTTGGGAAGAGAGTGGATCCATGGCGTAGGAGCAGTTCCTTCGTCAATGCATTAAAGGTTGGTTTTATGGAGAGAAGATGGGATTGTGGAGAATATTGAAGCGGACCAGAGTTACTTCATGTCAGCAGTCAACTTAGTTGACAAGAGGAATTATGACAAACATTTGGCCAAGATTGCTCCTTGTGTCCCTAATGATGAAATCAACGAAACCAGGAACGCACACTATTATATGACCCTTCGCCATGATGGCATATATTGGGATAGAAGAATAGTCAGTGAAGATGAAGGAGTCGAAGGTACTATGCAAAGATGGCCAGCAGGCTGGGAGTTTGACAACCTTGCTCATGACTGAGTCCTCCTTCTTCGAAAGGATTTCGGCCTATATGGCTGAGAACGAATGGAAAGCGGCCTTAGAGGCTGAAATAGATAAATTGGCTGTAGAAGTGAACGAAATAAATGGGGATGGCTCGAAAGGCTCACCCTTTGAAGAACACGAAATAGATTAAAGGCTAGATGCTATTTATGATAAAGAACCCTTAGGCTTCGAGAGGGACCCCATAGACTCAGGGGCCAAAATGTTGGCGCAGGATCCGCTCGAAGAAGTGAATCTGGGGGATGAGAACACGAAAAGAATAACCTACATAAGCGCAAAACTTAGCCCAGGCCTCAAGCAGGGAGTGATCGAAGTCCTCAAAAGAAACAAAGATTGCTTCGCGTGGGACTATGATGAAATGCCTGGTTTAAAGAGGGAGTTAGTGGAACACAGACTTCCAATCAAGGATGGCAAGAAGCCCATCAAGCAAACTCCTAGAAGATTCGCACCAGCGGTTCACACAAAGATCAAAGCTGAGATCGAAAGGTTGCTGCGCTGCAGATTCATCAGAACCACAAGGTATGTCAAATGGTTAGCAAATATAGTGTCTGTTATTAAGAAAAATGGCTCTCTGAGAATTTGCATAGATTTTAGGGATTTAAATACTGCAACCCCTAAAGATGAGTACTCCATGCCTGTGGCAGAAATGTTAGTAGACTCTGCTGTAGGATTCGAATATTTAAGTATGTTAGATGGATACTCTGGGTACAATCAGATTTTTATTGCTGAAGAAGATGTTGCCAAGACAGCATTTCGTTGCCTAGGAGCCTTAGGCACCTACGAATGGGTAGTGATGCCTTTTGGTTTAAAGAATGCTGGTGCAACTTATCAAAGGGAAATGAATTCGATTTTCCATGATTTCATTGAAACCTTTATGCAGGTGTATATTGATGATATAGTCATCAAATCTATATCTGCAGAAACCCATTTGCTTCATTTGAGCCAATCATTCGAACGAATGAGAAAACATGGCTTAAAAATGAACCCCCTTAAGTGTGCATTTTTTGTGCAGGCTGGAGATTTCCTTGGCTTTGTGGTTCATAAAAAAGGAGTCGAGATCAACCAAAATAAGACCAAAGCCATAATGGAGACGAAAGCACCTACGTCAAAAAGGGAGCTGCAATCTTTGCTAGGGAAGATTAACTTTCTCAGAAGGTTCATTTCGAATCTAAGTGGAAGAACCCAAGCTTTCTCTCCGTTGCTTCGTTTGAAGCAAGGCCAAGCCTTCGAGTGGAACGAAGCCCATCAGGAGGCATTTAAGAAGATAAAAAGATATCTCTCTCAGCCTCCCATCTTGTCTCCACCTTCATGGGGAAAGCCCATGAGATTGTACATATCTGCTTCTGAAGTTAGTATAGGTAGTATGTTAGCACAAGAAGATAGCAATGGCATCGAAAGAGCCATATACTATTTAAGTAGGGTATTGAATGATGCGGAGACTAGATATAGCAATATAGAAAAGCTATGTCTCTGTTTGTACTTTTCTTGTATGAAACTCAAGTATTATATAAATCCTGTTGATGTTTATGTTTCATCTCATTTCGATGTTATCAAACACATGCTTTCGAAACCAATAATGCATAGCAGAATTGGTAAATGGGCTTTAGCCCTAACAGAATATTCTTTGACTTTCATGCCTTTAAGAGCTGTGAAAGGTCAAGTAATTTCTGATTTCATTGTGGACCATTCACTGGTCGAAAATACTGTCATGGGTTACGTTGAAATGCAACCCTGGAAATTATACTTTGATGGTTCGACCATAGGGGTGGTAATGGTGTTGGAGTTCTTATAATTTCTCCTGAAGGAATTCCAACAAAATTCAAGTATAAGTTAGATGGTCCTCGTTGCTCGAACAACGAAGCTGAGTACGAAGCGCTTATTGTTGGACTCGAAGCTTGGTTGGAATTGGGGGCAACTAGAGTCGAAATAAAGGAGACTCAGAGTTAGTGGTCAAGCAAATAACAAAGGAGTACAAATGCATAAAGGAAAATTTGATGACATACTTCATCATAGTTAACAGGCTACTTAGAAAATTCGTATACATGGATATTCAACATATACCAAGAATAGAAAACCAAGAGGCAAATGACTTAGCACGGTTGGCTTCAGGTTATAAAGTTTCTACCAAAAACTTTGAGGATTTGGTCGAATTAAGAGGTAGGGTTATGGCTACTAGACTTATACCATCAGATCTAGAGAATATAAAATTAGGTTGTGCTGAGAAACAGAGATTCGAAGTACTAGCCATATACACCTTATCAGATGCAGATTGGTGAAGTCCACTTGTGAGTTATTTAACAGATCCAACTTTGAATGTTGATAGGAAGATAAAATATAGAGCATTATCATATGTCCTCATGGGAAATGAATTGTTCAAAAAGACCCAGGAAGGCGTATTACTGAAATGCCTAGGAGAAAGTGAGGCATACTTAGCATTGTCAGAAGTCCACAATGGGGCATGTGGGGCACATCAAGCAGGTCATAAAATGAAATGGTTGTTATTTCGATATGGCATGTATTGGCCCAGCATGCTCAAAGATTGTATAGACTTTGCTAAAGGGTGTGAAGAATGCCAGAAACATGCAGGGATTCAACATGCTCCTGCAAGTGAGTTACATTCGATCATTAAACCATGGCCCTTCAGAGGATGGGCATTGGATTTAATAGGAGAAATAAACCCTGCTTCGTCTAAAGGACAAAAATATATCTTGGTAGGAATAGATTATTTTACCAAGTGGATAGAAGCAATACCATTAGTAGCTGCTGATCAAGAGGCTATTGTTGAGTTCATACAGAAACAAATTATCTATAGGTTCAGATTTCCAGAGAGCATAACCACAGACCAAGGTTCTGTGTTTACTGGTAGGAAAATGCAAGAATTTGCTCAAGAGATGGGGTTTAGATTACTAACATCAACACCATATTATGCTCAAGCAAATGGTCAGGTCGAAGTAGCCAATAAAGTGATAATAGGGTTAATTAAGAAACATGTTGGTAAAAAGCCAAGGAACTGGCACAAGACTTTGGACCAAATACTATGGGCCTGTAGAACATCTCCTAAAGAAGCTACTAACACCACGCCTTTCCAACTAACATTTGGTCATGATGCAGTTCTACCAGTAGAAATTCATCTACAATCAGTTCGAATTCAAAGACAAAACGAAATCCCGTCTGCATTATATTGGGAGATGATGATGAATGAGTTAGTTGAGTTAGATGAAGTTAGATTTCATGCATTGGAAATCCTAATGAGACAAAAGGAAAGGGTAGCCAGGGCATATAAAAAAAGGGTGAAAGGAAAAGCATTCACTATTAATGACTTAGTCTGGAAAGTCATATTGCCCATGGACAAGAAAAATAAAACATTAGGTAAATGGTCACCTCATTGGGAAGGACCTTTTCGAATAGTAAAGATATTTTCAAACAATGCATACGAAATCGAAGAGTTGGGTGATGATAAGCGAATCCTAAAGGTTAATGGGAAATATTTAAAGAAATATAAGCCACGCCTGTAGGAGATTCGAATAATAACAACGTAATCGAACCATCATAAAGGAATGCCAAAATGGTAATATAGGATTGCCAAAATGGCGTTGTTTGGATATTACAGGCCAAAATTCAGCCAAGATTCAAAACTAATTAAATAAACAGAGATTTAAAAATAGGCATTGTTCCTCAATCTATTGAAAGTACTCCAAAAGGACTCAAGCCTTTGTTGAGTAAAACGCCTTGCTCCTTCTAGGGTAGCTACTTCTCCCTTAAGCTGCTCTGCTACTTCCATTTCTGCAAGTCCTTTGTTGAGGAGCTCTTCGAACTGATTGCCAACAGTATTGGTTTCATAGGCCAATTGTTGTTGTTGAGCCTCCTTAACCTTTTGTTGAAGCTCTTGGATTTGCTTTTCCCAGAGAAGAATAGATTGAGCTCAAGCTTCATATTCAGTTTTGGCTTGCTTTATATGCATGGCTTGGTCTTCAGCTTCTTTAGAGAGCTTCGAAGCATGCTCATAAGCAGCGTCCATGGCAATTCGTTTCTCTTGGACCTTTCTAGTAGCAAATTCGTCTTGAAGAAGACACCCAGTCACGTTATCTAACAGAGATTGAAGATCGAATAAAATGGTGCTGACTGGCAAAGAGCAGGAGGCGAGGTTAACTTGCGTAAGTAGCTCCTTCATGGTATAGCAAGCTGTACTATCCTGTTTGAGCACTTCGAACAAGTCCACATCAAGGATTGTTCTCCTAATTCTGTTAAGGAGTACAACTCTATCATCTGAAGGCAATGGATTGTTAGTCGAACTAGTGCCAGCCCTAGCAAGAGGAATATCCCTTTGAGCTAGTTTTGCCTTCATATACCCAATTGGGTCATTTCGTCTTAGGAGAGCTAGCTCCTCTTCAGTCATTTGAGATTGAGACGATTGAGGAAGTTCCATGCGCAAGGGAGTCACATCCATTTCGATTTCCATAGGCTCATTGATATGGTCACTATCACCTTCACTTGTTTCCTGCTCATTGCTTTCTTCATTATCAACCAGATCCACCACTTCGATATCATTGTTCTCACTGCTATTGGCATCTTCTTCCTCGGATCCTTCCTCTGCAGATTCTTCGTTCTCTTGACCAGAATCAACCTTCTCCTCTTCAGCATGAATGTCCTTTGGGTTCTCTTGAAGGGTTTTAAGAGGAGACTTTTGAAGAGAAGTTTCTGGTAAAATCTCTGCGGATTCATGAAGCGTCGCTTCATTCGTTTCTTTCAAAGGAGGAGAAGTGCTTTGGTCATCTTGTTGCTCTGAAGCCCCAGTCGGAACCGCCATGTTGGAGGATCCTTTGTTTTGCACCAGGTTACTGGAGTCCCCATGAGGAGAAGAGTTGATGGGAGCAGCAGTCTTTGATGGAGAAGTCGAAGTGGTAAGAGTTGGGTTCGAAATGTCCTACAGAGACAAAGAATATTAAGAGCACGCACCAAGGTAATGAGTAACTATTTTTGTTAAAAATTCGAATTCAATTTACCTGTGGATTCTCAGAGGAGAGGTTGCTATCTATATGTTCCAACATTACGTTGGAGGTCGAAGGTGGATTTTTGGATTTAGTTGAGGGAGCAGCATCTCTGGAATCGAGTCCAGAAATGCCAGTTGGTTCAGCGCCTTTGGAAAGTTCTTTCTTCTGCTTCTTCTTCGAAGCAGTTGGTGAATTCCCTCCAGTATTGGGATTCTTCCCAGTAGTGCTTGTTTTTCTTTTCTTCGGAGTGGTTGGTGGGAGTTTGTTAGTCTGAAAAGATTTAAACATGAGTTAGATCCAAATTATGAAATTCAGTTTATTCGAAACATCAGGGCTAATTGATCACCTGTGGAGTTGGAAAAGTTGTTATTACTGGTGTTGTTGTTGTTGCAGTAGTTGTTGTTGGTATGGATAAGGTCACATCATCAGTGGTTTCGACAGATTGTTGGGAGGCGCTTCCTTCTTTAGACTTCGAGGCAACGGACTTTATCCTAATGGCTGAAAATCAAAACAATTAAGGTAAAAGTTAAAAATGAAGAAAGTAAGAAGCATTTGGGATTTCCCCAAGCATTCGCACCTGCGCCTTGATTAGATATAATCGACATGGCAGAAAGGTCATAGCGAAGATGTCCTGGGAAATCATGGAGCCAACGACGAGCCCATGTCACAGTCTCAGATGGCTTTGGTTTCTTTTGAAGGTATTTGAACATTTCTTTGCAAGTGAACCACCAAGGGTATGGAGGAAACCAAGCCAGAGCCAGTTCTGAGGTAGGTAATCTAGGGAATTTAGGTGGATGCATTTCGAGTGCCAACCTATACCTATCCTCAGGTGACAACCCTGAAGGAAGTTTGAGCTTAGAAATTTTTTCTTTAAATTTTTCCTTCAAGGTTTCAGCCGCTTGATGCACAGTGGTTTCCAAGTGTGTGGGATCATAAGTGGTTTCGAAATAATTTTGAAAAGCCCTAATCTCTTTGGCGTGAGTGAACATACCTTTCTTGGAGTGTACCTGCACATCGGACGCATCAGTTAGTTTCTGTTGAATGGAGAGGGTTTCGAACATATAAGATTGGTAGAACTTTGTCCACCATTCCAGAAAACCATTTGCTGTGAAGTGTGTGGGTTCAAAGGGTAGTAGTTCAAATTGAGCGAAGCCTTGATATTGTTCCTGTTGCAGTTTGGCTTCTCTTGCTTTAAAGGTTCGACCAGAAGTGATGGCACTCTCTGTTTGGAACAGAGGTTCAGGGATTAGTTGGCACAGGCCAAATTGTCTAGAAACAAAGTTAGGTTGGTAGGCAAAAAGGAAGATTTGAGTCTTGGAAGGAGTGATTCGTGAGGAAATTAATCTAGGAAGCAAAAAGGATTTCCAAATATCTTGAATTTCTTTGCTTTTAACTGCTTCTGAGAGAGCCATGGTGAACCATGATGGTCCATGAGTCCTTGAAGCAAAGGGTGCCATGGTCTCTTCAAATTTGTGTCTTTTAGAAAAAATCATGATGTATTTTGAGAAAAGGACTTTGAAGTCATCTTTGTCATCATTCGGGGTCAGTTTTCGCAGCCTGGTACCTTCAATAATTCTATCCGTTACCTCTGGATCTTGTTCAACAACGGTGTCAGCAGTTGATAGTGAGGGTTCAAACATGGCATTAAGCCATAATTGGAGTAACCAGAAGGGGCCAGCTAGAAGGATGTTTTTGGGAGTGTGGGATTTCAAACTCGAAACGGATGATCTTAAGCTTTCGTAAAGATCAACAAGTAACAGTTCGCTCAAATATACCCTCCTATTCTCATGTAAGTCTCTATCTAGAGGAATGAACCTGCTCGCTACCTGTAAGGACCTACTGCAGAATACATATCTTGATAACCATAAAGTGAGGAAAGCAATATGTTCCACATCTGACACATTATCTCCTTCAGTGTGGTAATGGCTAATGAATTTGGAAAAGCTGGCTAATTTGACTTCGAAGTCAATAATGTTGGAGTGTTCTTCATTGTCAGGGATATAGGTTTCTCCTACTGGTGACAAACCAGTGATGGCTGCTATATCGAAAAATGTGGGTGTTATCATTCCCCCAGGAAGATGAAAGGTGTTGTAGGTGCTGTCCCAGAAATATAAAGACGCAAATAACAACGGATGACTATAAGTGAAGCCTGGTTTCGATAACTTAATCAAGTTATAGATTCCTAATTCTTCCCATTGCTGGGATTTCTTGGCTTCTACTTTGGTAAGCCAGTTTTGGTAAGCTATGTCAGAGGTAGGGCAGGATCGGACTGGTTTAAAGTTGCTCTTCACATAGTCTAACACAAAGGGATCTTTTGGGGGAACAGTTGGAGTTTCTACGGTTATCGAATCAGAAGAATCACCTATCTTAGGGATATCCATCTTATTAAACAGGGGCTTAAAGTTATAACAAACAGGGAAGATTTTTATAGTATCTTTTAAGATTTCAAAGACTGTAAGAGGACCCATTAGAGCAAACCTCTTTCCAGCAGCGTTAGTTGGAATCAGTACCTGAGAGGCGTAGAGCATTTCTTTTTCTTTGGAGATCATTTGGGGGATAAGCACAGATTGACCTTGATAAGTACCAACCTTGCTTTCCATTATTGTTCCTGTGTTCTTGCCTTTCTTTTTGGAAGTTTTCTTCAGTTGGGATGATGTTGTAGAAGACATTGTTGAAGATTGTTGGAAGTTTTAGGGTTTCGGTGAGAAGAGAGGAAGAAAGTTTCAGAATGTGGAAAAGAATAAAAGACTAAGTTGATTGGTTCTTATAGTGTGGAAGTTTAAACATCCACTAAGTGAGACTATGATACGTGGGAGTCGTGGGTTGGATTGAGAAGGAGGTGGCGTAAAGGCTGATATTGGTAATAAGCGTGGTTAATAATAATCATTGTTTTATAACTGCACCATGCTGTGAAATACTGATTCAAGACGGTTAAGAAATCCAAGAGGCGTCGTGATTGACGTGATTGGGGTCATACGCAATAAATGTTAGGATTACTCAAAGGTCACATCAAAATCTTGCAAATATATTTAAAATAAGTGTTTCTCAAGGGATCGAAATACATATTTTAAATGGGCATTTTGTTGGCTGGAGATTTTGATGATACAGTTCGAAACGAAGCAAGTTGGATGTTTCGTTGGAATAAAGCAAGATGTTACGGTTCGGAATGGTAGAAGCAGTTCTTCGAATGAACATGTCAAAGCTCGGAGCTTCGAGTGACAGTTGTGAAGATATATTTAAAAGAAGCCTCGAAGTGGTAACGAGACTGTGTCTAAGAAATGAGTTCGAAGCGAAGAGTGCTAAAACATTTGAAATTCAAACGCAAGCGGGATGTTCAAAATTTAAATATATATGCGCTGGAGCATTCGAAGACGCGTGGAAGCTAGAGAGGAGCAGTGCTCTGCATGTTCTGAACGTGGCAGAATCTTATAGACAAGACCGTTATGGTCGAAGTAGTATAGATAGAAGTCTTAGCGTTAGGATTTCGTGTGTCATATCTATTGTACAAAATTCAGTAAACATTCAAAATACCACATGGCTAGGGAAATGAATGCTCGAACAATGTACGTATGATAACACCAAATATTTATAATTCAGTAAAACTCTTTATCTTTTCCAGTTTATCTTTTATCTTCATGTCACTGTCATTCAACACCTTTACATTCAAAGTCATTTATTTGTTTCTTGCATTTAAACGCTTTCCTTCTATTTCGAATCTTTCACATTCCAGAAACTCTTTTACATTTCATGCTTTTATATTCATGCTTTTTCATTAAAGTCTTTACATTCAAAGTCATTTACTTGTTTCCTGCATTTAAACGTTTCTTCTATTTGAATCCTTTACATTTCAGAAACTCTTTTATATTCACCCTTTACATTTCTTTGCAATCAAATCTTTATTCATACAATTTAGTTTCGTATGTTTTCACTTGATTATGTCATTAGACCCTTTTAATATGGTAATCGAAGTGAGTTGAACCCCTATAAAACATTCAAAATACAAATCCTAACTATGAATATCATATTTACAATTAGAGTTATCCAAACGACCAATACCCCATAGGATCAATCTAGTCGATCCTGCAAGTTACCAGAGAGATTAAATAACAGTCATTAAGATTATTTGATAGTTTGGAGGACTAGCGGTTGTTTACCAAAAATCACTGTAAACAACCTCGCCACCTGCTCTTTGCCAGTCAGCACCATATTATTCGATCTTCAAGCTTTGTTAGATAACGTGACTGGGTGTCTTCTTCAGGATGAATTTGCTACTAAAAAGGTCCAGGAGAAACGAACTGCCATGGACGCTGCTTATGAGCATGCTTCGAAGCTCTCTAAAGAAGCTGAAGACCAAGCCATGCATATAAAGCAAGCCAAAACTGACTATGAAGCTCGAGCTCAGTCTATTCTTCTCTGGGAAAAGCAAATTCAAGAGCTCCAACAAAAGGTTAAGGAGGCTCAACAACAACAATTGGCATATGAAACCAATACTGCTGGCAATCAGTTCGAAGAGCTCCTCAACAAAGGACTTGCAGAAATAGAAGCAGCAGAGCAACTTAAGGGAGAAGTAGCTACCCTGGAAGGAGCAAGGCGTTTCACTCAACAAAGGCTTGAGTCCTTTCGGAGTAACTTTAATAGATTGAGGAACAATGCCTATTTTTAAATCTCTGTTTATTTAATTAGTTTTGAATCTTGATTGAATTTTGGTCTGTAATATCCAAACAACGCCATTTTGGCAATCTATATTACCATTTTTGCAATCCTTTAAGATGTTTCGATTACGTTGTTATTATTCAAATCTCCTGCAGGCGTGGCTTATATTTCTTTAAATATTTCCCATTAACCTTTAGGATTCGCTTATCATCAGCCAACTCTTCGATTTCATATGCATTGTTTGAAAATATCTTTACTATTCGAAAAGGTCCTTCCCAATGAGGTGACCATTTACCTAATGTTTTATTTTTCTTGTCCATGGGAAATATGACTTTCCAGACTAAGTCATTAATAGTGAATGCTTTTCCTTTCACCCTTTTGTTATATGCCCTGGCTACCCTTTCCTTTTGTCTCATTAGGATTTACAATGCATGCAATCTAACTTCATCTAACTCAACTAACTCATTCATCATCATCTCCCAATATAATGCAGATGGAATCTCATTTTGTCTTTGAATTCGAACTGATTGTAGATGAATTTCTACTGGTAGAACTGCATCATGACCAAATGTTAGTTAGAAAGGCGTGGTGTTAGTAACTTCTTTAGGAGATGTTCTACAAGCCCATAGTATTTGGTCCAAAGTCTTGTGCCAGTTCCTTGGCTTTTTACCAACATGTTTCTTAATTAACCCTATTATCACTTTATTGGCTGCTTCAACCTGACCATTTGCTTGAGCATAATATGGTGTTGATGTTAGTAATCTAAACCCCATCTCTTGAGCAAATTCTTGCATCTTCCTACCAGTAAACATAGAACCTTGGTCTGTGGTTATGCTCTCTGGCAATCCGAACCTATAGATAATTTGTTTATGTATGAACTCAATAATAGCCTCTTGGTCAGCAGCTATTAATGATATTGCTTCGATCCACTTGGTAAAATAATCTATTCCTACCAAGATATATTTCTGTCCTTTAGACGAAGCAGGATTAATTTCTCCTATTAAATCTAATGCCCATCCTCTAAAGGGCCATGGTTTAATGATTGAATGTAACTCACTTGCAGGAGCATGTTGAATCCCTGCATGTTTCTGGCATTCTTCACACCCTTTAGTAAAGTCTATACAATCTTTGAGCATGCTGGGCCAATACATGCCATATCGAAATAACAACCATTTCATTTTATGACCTGCTTGATGTGCCCCACATGCCCCATTGTGGACTTCTGAAAATGCTAAGTATGCCTCACTTTCTCCTAGGCATTTCAGTAATACGCCTTCCTGGGTCTTTTTGAACAATTCATTTCCCATGAGGACATATGATAATGCTCTATATTTTATCTTCCTATCAACATTCAATGTTGGATTTGTTAAATAACTCACAAGTGGACTTCGCTAATCCGCATCTGATAAGGTGTCTATGGCTAGTACTTCGAATCCCTGTTTATCAGCACAACCTAATTTTATATTCTCTAGATCTGATGGTATAAGTCTAGTAGCCATAACCCTATCTCTTAATTCGACCAAATCCTCAAAGTTTTTGGTAGAAACTTTATAACCTGAAGCCAACTGTGCTAAGTCATTTGCTTCTTGGTTTTCTATTCTTGGTATATGTTGAATATCCATGTATTCGAATTTTCTAAGTAGCCTGTTAACTATGACGAAGTATGTCATCAGATTTTCCTTTATGCATTTGTACTCCTTTGTTATTTGCTTGACCACTAACTCTGAGTCTCCTTTAATTTCGACTCTAGTTGCCCCCAATTCCAACAGAGCTTCAAGTCCAACAATAAGCGCTTCGTACTCAGCTTCGTTGTTCGAGCAACGAGGACCATCTAACTTATACTTGAATTTTGTTGGAATTCCTTCAGGAGAAATTATAAGAACTCCAACACCACTACCATCCCTATGGGTCGAACCATCAAAGTATAATTTCCAAGGTTGCATTTCAACGTAACCCATGACAGTCTTTTCGACCAGTGAATGGTCCACAATGAAATCAGAAATTACTTGACCTTTCAAAGCTCTTAAAGGCATGAAAGTCAAAGAATATTCTGTTAAGGCTAAAGCTCATTTACCAACTCTGTTATGCATTATTGGTTTCGAAAGCATGTGTTTGATAACATCGAAATGAGATGAAACATAAACATCAACATGCTTTATATAATACTTAAGTTTCATACAAGAAAAGTACAAACAGAGACATAACTTTTCTATATTGTTATATCTAGTCTTTGCATCATTCAATACCCTAGTTAAATAGTATATGGCTCTTTCGATGCCATTGCTATCTTCTTGTGCTAACATACTACCTATACTAACTTCAGAGGCGGATATGTACAATCTCATGGGCTTTCCCCATGAAGGTGGAGACAAGATGGGAGGCTGAGAGAGATATCTTTTTATCTTGTCAAATGCCTCCTGATGGGCTTCATTCCACTCGAAGGCTTGGCCTTGCTTCAAACGAAGCAACGGAGAGAAAGCTTGGGTTCTTCCACTTAGATTCGAAATGAATCTTCTGAGAAAGTTAATCTTCCCTAGCAAAGATTGCAGCTCCCTTTTTGATGTAGGTGCTTTCGTCTCCATTATGGCTTTGGTCTTATTTTGGTTGATCTCGATTCCTTTTTTATGAACCACAAAGCCAAGGAAATCTCCAGCCTGCACCAAAAATGCACACTTAAGGGGGTTCATTTTTAAGCCATGTTTTCTCATTCGTTCGAATGATTGGCTCAAATGATGCAAATGGGTTTCTGCAGATATAGATTTGATGACTATATCATCAATATACACCTGCATAAAGGTTTCAATGAAATCATGGAAAATCGAATTCATTGCCCTTTGATAAGTTGCCCCAACATTTTTTAAACCAAAAGGCATCACTACCCATTCGTAGGTGCCTAAGGCTCCTGGGCAACGAAATGCTGTCTTGGCAACATCTTCTTCAGCAATAAAAATCTGATTGTACCCAGAGTATCCATCTAACATACTTAAATATTCGAATCCTGCAGCAGAGTCTATTAACATTTCTGCCACAGGCATGGAGTACTCATCTTTAGGGGTTGCAGTATTTAAATCCCTAAAATCTATGCAAATTCTCAGAGAGCCATTTTTCTTAATAACAGGCACTATATTTGCTAACCATTCGACATACCTTGTGGCTCTGATGAATCTGCAGCACAACAACCTTTCGATCTCAGCTTTGATCTTTGTGTGAACCGCTGGTGCGAATCTTCTAGGAGTTTGCTTGATGGGCTTCTTGCCATCCTTGATTGGAAGTATGTGCTCCACTAACTCCCTCTTTAAACCATGCATTTCATTATAGTACCACACGAAGCAATCTTTGTTTCTTTTGAGGACTTCGATCACTTCCTGCTTGAGGCCTGGATTAAGTTTTGCGCTTATGTAGGTTATTCTTTTCGTGTTCTCATCCCCCAAATTCACTTCTTCGAGCAGATCCTGCGCCAACATTTTGGCACCTGAGTCTGTGGGGTCCTTCTCGAAGCCTAAGGGTTCTTTATCATAGATGGCATCTAGCCTTTGATCTATTTCGTGTTCTTCAAAGGGTGAGCCTTTCGAACCATCCCCTTTACTTCGTTCACTTCTACAGCCAATTTATCTACTTCAGCCTCTAAGGCCGCTTTCCATTCGTTCTCAGCCATATAGGCCGAAATCCTTTCGAAGAAGGAGGACTCAATCATGAGCAAGGTTGTCGAACTCCCAGCCTGCTGGCCGTCTTTGCGTAGTACCTTCGACTCCTTCATCTTTACTGACTATTCTTCTATCCTAATACATGCCATCATGGCGAAGGGTCATATAATAGTGTGCGTTCCTGGTTTCGTTGATTTCGTCGTTAGGGGCACAAGGAGCAATCTTGGCCAAGTGTTTGTCATAATTTCTCTTGTCAACTAAGTTGACTGCTGTCATGAAGTAGCTCTGGTCCGCTTCGATTTTCTCCACAATCCCATCTTCTCTCCATAAAACCAACCTCTGATGCATTGACGAAGGAACTGCTCCTACGCCATGGATCCACTCTCTTCCCAACAACAAGTTGTAGTTGGCTTTGGCTTCGATCACCATGAACATGGTGGGCCTGCAGCTCGATCCTACCATCAAATCCAGTTGAACTACCCCCAATGTTTGACCTACTTTCCCTTCATAGTTGGATAGGACCATGTTGTGTGGTTTGATGTCACCCTCATGTATTCCTAACTTTTTCAGCATGAAATGGGGTATTGAGTTGACTGCAGCGCCTCCATCCACTAAGACCTTATTTACGCCATGGGTACCAACCTTTGCTCGAATGAATAATGGCTTCAGATGATTTTTCATAGCTGGCTCTGGGCGCTCAAAGAAAGAATTCTGCTCTTCGACAGCTCCGTTATCCATTACGTAGTAACACACTGGCCTATGCTTCATCAGATCTATTGTATCATCCTCCTCATGCTCTTCGATTTCAGTTTCCTGTCCAAACTCACAAGGTAGTACAGATACCACGTTGCAATTGATATTGAGTGAAGACTCCCCCTCTGATTCGAATTTGTCCGTTAGCATATCCTCGTCTTCTTCTGGACCTGGTGTGTACTCCTTCGATTCATTTGGTTGTGTTTCAGAGAAGAGTCTCCTACTAACTGGGGGTTTGTCCTCAGGTTGATTATTTGGTGTAGGTTTGTTGGTGCTTGATTCTCCTTGGTTTTTGATCGAAGTTGCTCCTTTATCTTCCATAGCTTCCCTTTCAGCCTTTCGAATTCTCTGTTGCCTTCGCCATTATGATCTTGACATAAGGTTTCTTCCTTTGTAGTTTTCTAACCTCACTTCTTCCCTCTTCGCCATATTGAACTGCCTTCTATATGTCATGGCGTGGCGTGCGTTTCGTTCATTGTTTCTCCATTTGTTTTTGCCCTTGTCAGTTCTGACTTGCAGCCATTTGTCTGTTGGTATTTCAGCAGGAATTTTGAATGTTACCCTTCGAGCGCCTTTGGGATGAGGACTATCAGGCCTTCATTGAGTGTAGTTGCTCTCGAAACGTTGGCTCATCTGACCAGTCTCTTTGTGGTTCCAGCATGGGGCGAAAGGGATTGTTTCGAAGGCTCCGACCATATTTTGATCGTACACTGCAGAACACCTTGGGCATACTAGGCATTTGGTTGCCCCTTTGTGACAGCGAACCAAAAACTCCAACAAACTTTCTCCAGCTTTAGGGTAACATCTGAATAACTGGTTATCCTGGCGCCAGTTGATGCCAGTTCGTGCCCTTTGTTTCCTCTCGAAGTTTGCAGCAATTCTCTGGTTGCAGATGATGCTGCATCTAGGGCATAGTATCATTTTGGCATCTCCTTTGTGGCACAACATGAGGTAGTCTTTAAAACTGGCATCCCTAGCATAATTATCCTCCATTTTGTATTTTTCTTTTTCTAAGTATCTTTCCATCTCCTCCATTTCAGAACGAGGTCTCTCCATATCCACCATGTTGACATCTACATCCTCCCCCTTTATGTCATCATCTCCCCATCCTGTAGGTTTGACATCTTCGATTTGGATTTTTGAACTTTCTGGAGCAGAATACTTCACCAAGTAGTCAAACTTTCCACTGGGCTCTCCTAAAGTATCCCATATTTCTTTCTGAGGGGAGGTTGGCTTTGTGATCTGGACTTTCTCCAATTTTAGCCTCAGGCCTTCAGTAACCTGTGTCAACTCTTGCTTTTGGTTCTCCTGGCCTTCAGTAGCCTGGATCTCTTTCGAAACAGCCAAAGGTACTGCTTCGATCGAAGCCTCTAGTTGCTTGTGGACATCCTCAGTGACCCCCTTTTTGACTTCGACTAACACACAGTTTTTATTCTCAGTGCTTTTTTCTCCTAATGGAGTGTCATCTTGATCTGCTTCCACCATATTGATTTCTCCAATGCATGCAGGCTCGGAGTAATTGGTGTCTGCAACATCCAAAGGGTCTTCATCTACTTTCATTTTTGGTTTGTCAGTGAATTTCAATCTGCCATCCTTAATTGCATTTTGAATCAGATCCCTGAAAAGAAAACACTGTGAGGTTTTGTGGCATATGAAACTATGATACTTATAAAATCCTCTTTTCTTTCTTTGATCTAAAGGAGGTATTTTGACATTCGATGGCACAATTAGTTGGCCATCTTTGACAAGCAAATCAAAAATCTCGTCACACTTTGTTACATCGAAAGTATACACCTTCTTTGGGAATTTGTCACTTTTCTCATTTTCAATAATTTCTCTCCCATTTGTGGGAACTAGTAATTTACAGGAATAAGGGGGAGCCTGTTTCAATTCAGCGAGATCAATTTCGACCTCTTCGAACTCATGGTAATCTTCTGCTTCCTCAGTTCCAACATAGGAGACCCTTTCTTTCTTGTTATTTTTAAAAACTTTGGCCTTCTCGGCTTTTAGTCTTTCGACTTGTTGAGACCTGTCTGCTAGTTGGGCCATATCCCTCAAGTGTTGTGTATCCAATTTCTTTCGAATGGAGTAATCTAGGCCACCAGCAGCCATTTCGACTAACTCATGTTCGGGAACTACTGTGAAACATCTAGACTTCAAGAGTCTGAACCTATTCAGATAATCATCTATGGGTTCAGTAAACTTCCTCTTGACACTGGCTAACTCTTTCAAGCTTATTTTAAATTGTCCCATGTAGAATTGTTCATGAAATAACCTCTCCAACAGAGCCCAAGTATCTATGGACCCAGGAGGCAAAGTGGTGAACCATGTGAAAGCGTTCTTAGTTAGGGAACTTGGGAAATATTTAATCCTAAGGTCATCATTATTTGCTATATCTCCTGCTTCGGTTAGATACCTGGCTATGTGTTCGACTGTTGATTCATTGGTGTCTCCAGCAAACTTTGTAAATTTAGGGACTTTATATCCCCTTGGTAAATCAGTGTGCATCACATAATCTATTATGGGAGAGGAATAGTTTGGCCTTCTAATACCTGTATTGAGACCGTTTTGAGCCATAATCCTTTCTATCTTGGTGGTTAAATTATTTTCTGCCAAGATGTTGTCATTTCGAATTCTATGAACGACTTCATCAGCATCTTGGTGTCGTCCCACCATGACAACTCCTCTAGGTTGTTCTTCTCGAAACTCTGGGACTTCTAACCTTTCGACCCTTGCCCCAGGTTCCATAATTTCCCTTTATGGGTCTCGAATCACTGGGGCTTCTAACCTTTGTGCCCTTGCCCCCAAGTTAACCCCCTCTCTGGCTGGTCTATAGGGTGGGTCATCAGCAATTTGCTCTATGATGGGCATGTTCGCTCGAACCCCCACCTGATTCTGCCTACGCCTTTTTGGCGGAGCGAAAAAATCTGCTATTCGACTCATGTTGTCCGCGTTTTCTCTGTTGGTTACAGTTACGTTTTGTACTATTGGGGCAAAGATCTCTTTCATAGTTTGTGCTAACACTCCTATCATATTATGGTTACTATCATCCATTAATTGCCTAAAAGCCATCTGATTTTCTATGGTTAAGATAGGCAATGCACTATAACCTACTGACCCTTGGTTATTTGTCATAAATTGATTAGCCCCAGATCCAGACCCTAATTATGGTGGCGTATTCGATGTCGAAGTGTGCAGACCCGCCATAAAAGATGTTGGCATCCCATAAGAGGGATTTCTGTGTCTGTTACCATCGAAACCGGGTGGTCTAGTTAGTGGGGTGGCGAAATGGGCTTGTGTCCCTGATGGTGGGACAAATCCCACAAGACAACCAGTGGTCCCTGCATTTCCTAGGGTCGAACCGTTGGTCGTCATGCCACTTGCTCCATTTGTGGCCACACTAGTGGTAGAAGATGCAACAGACTGTGCGCTCGAAGGGATCGCATTAGACGTTCTCGTTGAAGCAGACATATTAGTGCCTGTTCCATGTGGGGCATTTTGTTCCCCTTGTTGATTGTTTGGATTAGACATCTTGTTATTACGTTTTCTTCTGGGTAAGGGTTGGTTGCTATTGGTTATTCTACCACTTCTAAGGTTCATATAACAACGAACTTATCACTCAGAAAGAACTTTTACAAAGGTTATATCCTAACAAACCTTACTCTGTTTTAAATTTCGTAACGACCAATGATCGTCCCACCGGGTGTGCCAATTTGTTTACAGTGATTTCTGGTAAACAACCGCTAGTCCTCCAAACTATCAAATAATCTTAATGACTGTTATTTAATATCTCTGGTAACTTGTAGGATCGACTAGATTGATCCTATGGGGTATTGGTCGTTTGGATAAATCTAATTGCAAAACTGATATTCATAGTTAGGATTTGTATTTAGAATGTTTTATAGACGTTCAATTCACTTCGATTACCATGTTAAAAGAATCTAATGACATGATCAAGTAAAGAAATACGAAACTGAATTGAATGAACAAAGATTCGATTGCAAAGAAATGTTTAAATGCAGAAATAAGTAAATGACTTTGAATGTAAATACTTTAATGTAAAAAGCATGAATATAAAAGCATGAAATGTAAAAGAGTTTCTGAAATGTAAAGGATTCGAATAGAAGAAAAGCGTTTAAATGCAAGAAATAAGTAAATGACTTTGAATGTAAAGGTATTTGAATGACATTGACATGCAAATTGAAGATAAACTGGAAAAGATAAAGAGTTTTACTGAATTATAAATGTTTGGTGTTATTATACGTACATTGTTCGAGCATTCATTTCCCTATCCATGTGGTATTTTGAATGTTTACTGAATTTTGTACAATAGATATGACACACGAAATCCTAATACTAAGACTTCTATTTATACTACTTCGACCATAACGGTCTTGCTTATAAGATTTTGCCACGTTTGGAACATGCAGAGTACTGCTCCTCTCTAGCTTCCACGCGTCTTCGAACGCTCCAACACATATATATTTGAATTCCAACATCCCGCTCGCGTTTGAATTTCAAATGCCTTGGAAATCTTTGCTTCGAACTCATTTCACAGACACAGTCTCGTTACCACTTCGAGGCTTCTTTTAAATATATCTTCACAATTGTCATTCGAAGCTCCGAGCTTTGACATGTCCGTTCGAAGAACCGCTTCTACCATTCCGAACTGTAACATTTTGCTTTATTCCAATGAAACATCCATATTGCTTCATTTCGAACTGTATCATCAAAATCTTCAGCCAACACATATATCCCTAATTTTTTCCTGAACCTTTTGGTTCGTCGGGATGCCCTTATTTTTGCCTAGGTATGTCAACCTAACGGGTCTCTTTTCATGCGTAGTATTTTATGATTTTGTCCGTGTATGGAGAATTGTCACTGTCTATGATAGCAAGTGTTATAGAAATGCCAGAAATTAATTATTCGATCGCATGTGATCTTTCATATGTGTGAGCCTATTTTCCCCTAGAGTCAGTCTGGTGCACTTGATGTTTGAAGTTTTGATCAAATTTCTGATAGTCTTGAACTTCCTATGTACCTTTTCTAAGAACTGTCATGGAAGAATCCGAAGACATGATATTGACACCATCTGATACTACTGGCACAAGCAAACGAGCTCGGAATTTTCTAAGAACTGTCATGGGAGGATTCAAAGATATGATACTGACACCATCTGATACTACTGGCATAGACAAGCAATTTGGTGGTACCGAAGATCTTCATAGTGGATTTTTTTCAAGCCCATGATCAACGTAACATTGCCTCTTGAGTGATTCAGATGGATATTTTCCCCTGGTTATTCAATATTTCTTTGAGAGATTCTTTGAATCTCGACTTGACTGCCCCAGATGTGCTAGACAATGATCATGTCGTTCCCCTTGATTGTGAGAGATTTATCATTGGAGGTGTCTTTCCCTTTCAAGTGATTATGTTTATTGAGAGATTTTTCGTTCATTGGATATTCTTCGTGTGAATTTATCTCCTGTCAAACAATTAGCCATATGCAAACAGTGGTATTCAAACAATGCAATGTTTATGTCTGTCTCGAGAATTTTTTTTGAAAACAGAGCGACAAAAATTTGTAAGTATATGAATATAACTAGGGATCTATAGTAAACCTTACAGGAGTCAGGATACCTTTGTAACAGCATGTTCTCGAACTAACCTATGCTTCAATTAGGACTTTTAAAGGACTGTAACGTGGTTTGGTTCACGGTTTAAGAAACAAAGGATAAGGCTCAAAGTTCATTTGTACCCAACCCATTCTCCATGATGTTCTATAGTCCTAATACTCAATCGATCGTGCATTTACCTCCTACTAGAATCTGGAACGATATTTTGGTGATGGTTCGGATATTGGAAGTTCATTTGGGAAGGCAGTCATTTTTGTAACATTTTTCATATTATAGAGGATTTGTAGTGACCTCTTTTTTTTGATCTACTATCCCTAATTTTGGCTGACTGTTCTTGTTTTGAGATTACAGCCAGCGGGATGCCCCCGTTTTTTCTTAAGTATTCTTCATAGGTTTTGACCTAGTGGGCTTTTCTAAAGACTACCTTATTTATGGTGAACCAAATACCATTTTTTGATTCAGAAAGATATTTGTGAAGTGACAGCTTGCGACTGAATATGCATTTGAATCAATCGAGAAACTACCCTACCCCAGGTTATGATTAAAGGTTTTAGTTTGTGCGAAAAAGAAAACTCCTACTTCTTTGGCTCAAAGGGGTTGACTAGGGATTATCTTCCTTATAACTCCACTGTTTTGGGATTTGATACAACGCCTGTACATCATCAGCAAAGTATGTCCAAAAGCATACTGTATGGGATTATGGTATTATTTTCGTCATCCTCCCTCTAAAGGCTTACAACTTGTAATCCAAAGTTGAATATCATACAAAAAGGAGTAAAAGTATAGTTTTAGTATAGTGAAAACGAATTGATTAACTCAAGACAAACATATGCAATGCATTAATGAGAACAACCAAAGTCTTACATAAGGACAAATGTTTAAACAAAACAAAGAAATTACATCTGAAAATTCGAATGATAAAAAATTTCTCCGCCTAAATTTTGTCACTCCAGATAGTGTGTCTTTGAGGGGTGACAGAAAAACTCCAGTTGACCATCTTGTGTAAATCCCAACACTCCTTTGTTGATTAGGTCTTGAATCTTGTTCTTCAATGCTCAACGGTGATTAGTGTCATGTCCCTGACTATTGGAGTGGTATGCGCACCTTTCATTGTATTTGTAGTTGAGAGAAGAAGTGTTAGGTTTTTGAGGAGGCTCCCTTAATGTAACCAGCTTGGCTTCCAACATGTTATGCAATGCTTGAGCCAAGGACATGTCAATCTCGGTAAATTGTCTTTTGGGAGTATCTTGATTACACTGACTACCCTGTCGTGGTTGGCGAGGATGTTGTTGGATTCTTGGTGTAGTAGCCATTTTGAAAGGTGTTCTCTCAACCAAACCAACTTCTTGTTCTACCGGAGGCTGATTAATGACTCGATCCCCAATTCTAACTGTTTGTTCCACATGGTTGCACTCGTCTTGATGAAGCTTGTTAATGAGGCCTCTCAACTCTTCTTGTCCCCGAGCTAAGTTTTGGATAAGAGCCATCTGCCCCAACATCTGGATTCTCATCGTTGCTATCTCTGCTTGCAATTGCTTCAACTGGATATCCCTGTCATCTTCAGGATTCTTCTTGGTGATTCTCTCAATGAGGAGTGCTTTCACTTCTTCTTGCCCCTTGGATAGATTCAGGAATAATTCTTGAAGCTGGTCATTTTGGGTCTGAAGATCTTGGACAACTTGTTCAAGAGCCATTTTACTGAAATAAACAGCAAGTGGATGAGAAAACCTGTATGGGAAAACTTGTCATGATATGATGCATGATATGTGGATGAAATGTCTTCAAGGATCTCGCGGGGTAAACATAAGGAAAATGTCAGGAGTTGAACTTTGATCACAACTTTGAAGAACTTCGTATCGTTGAATTTCCTTCTACGAGAATCAAGCTCACCATATCAAGTGGGTCATATCCCTTGACTCAAGTTACCGTGCTTTGGTCTTGACGGCGTTTGGTTAAAGGAAAAATAAATCCTCTCGCCCCTTGATAGACGTATGGTTCAACGTGACCCTGCAGGCCCTTGAAACCCTTGAAATGGTTAGTGAGTATGATGTCATGATGTTTATGATGTTATGTACAAGTAAACATATACACACAAGACAAATAAGTCCTTAGGTTTAGGCTTTCATGGAGTCTTATAGGTAAGTATCCTCTTGAAGTTTAGTTGGCTCAAACCTGTCCTAGAAATAGTAATCGGGTTCTAAAGGATCCCAATATCACTGGCTTGTCTTCTCGGGCATTGTTTCAGCGTAAGCCTCTTTCACGGCGACCGAAATATCCCAAAAAGCCAAACCTCAATGAGTGTAGTATCGAGTATCTACCAACTTCGGACTGCACCAAAGCCAGTCATCTCGCTACGTCCTAATGGCCAAGTTGGTCAAGTAAAGGTTCTAAAGTCAGTTAGTGTTTCATGACATCACTCAGCGGCCCCGTATTCTCCTTGACTACTCAGGGGCTACCGATACCCACAAATATGTCACACTAATGTAGCTATTGCTTAGACCATGTCGATATACCCCACACAGTTTCCACAATGTATTGCTACTTACTTATAAGGTATCCCAAATCTGGGTAGAGGATTAGAACAAGCCCAAACAAGAGAACCAAAATGTAAAGCAAACAAATCAAACAACGAAAGCAAATAAAGGTGATTTATCCCTAAAGTAACCCCACTTTTAAGTTTATCCCCAGCAGAGTCGCCAATTCTGTGATACAGTGGGAGAACTGACTTGGGTGTTTTGCGTTTGATCGCAAATGTTGCAGTTAGCAAGAGTCGCCGCCAACTTTTATTTTATCCAAAAGAAAAGGCTGAAAAGAACAGGAAAGACCTTTGAGATTATTTCTTGAGTTCTGGGGGTAGATTATGAAAAGGGAAGGTATTAGCACCCTTTTCATCCATAGTTATCTATGGGATCTTGGTTTCTTGCTAGATCACTTGCTTTTGTTTGAAAATATGCTTTGTGTGGTTTTTGAAAGTATTTTGAAAAGGCGCCTTCGTTTAGGCAAACTTTGTAATAGTTCTCGTTCGTAAGAACGTATACAAGGTGTTGGGCTTTTGAAAATATTTCATGTTTGGAAAATGTTTTGAAAGTGTTTTTTAAAAGTGTTTGGTGTTTGTTTTGAAAATTAGCAAGGATGACTGATTTGAAAATGAGCAAGCAACTAGGAACAATCTACCTACTCAAAAGTCTTTTGTTTAGTTCTTCCTTTCCTTTGATATTACCATCTTACCATTTGGTGGTAAGAAGCCTTACCTTCGGACGTAAAGGGACAAGCATGGGTCATCGTATAACCATGATAGCAATGTTATGAGATATCTTAGCATTTCTCTTTGAGGGACTAAGATCATTTGGAAAGGCAACATTGATAGCATCATCGAGGGACTATGATCTCATATTTTTGATTTGCTTTTGCTAAGATATCCCATATGCATAACATGGCTATTTTTGTAAGGCAACAAAGTGGAATTACCCTAAGGGTGTAAGTGTGCAAGTGTGTTTGATTTACATGCTTGTTTATCTTGGATTAGGGTTTACTATTTGTTGATTTCATGTCTTGTCATACACACTCTAATTACTAACAATATATGAAAGCAATAAAAGTGCGAAAAAGTAAAGTCCTATGCTATTACATCATTAGGGGGATGGGGTGCACAAATTTACAAATGGATATTTCAAGAAATTAAAATCCTAATTATCTATTACAACCATATTGAAATAATGTACAAGAAATGTAAAATGGACTTGTTTTGTTTAAGAAAATAAATAAGTTTTCTTAATAAAATAATGTTGATCTTTGATTTTAAAAGAGATAAACCAAAGTATATGATTATAAAAATATTTTTGGTGCTTTGATTATTAAAGATAAAATAAAATAATAAGAGGAAAAGGGGTCAGAATCAGCACATGGTTGAAATGAGAAGGAACATAAGTTCTGACTCTGATACGCTGCAAGAAAGAAGATGTTAGTAGGAAAGTAGAAGGTCAGAAGTTATGGGTTTGGATACACCAATTTCTGAGGTTGTTGGAAATAAGGGAAAGCCTAGAAGCTCTGATTTCTGAAGGAGTTTGGAAACTCTAGTGCAACTGGGAACCTAGAAGTTCTAATATCACTGAAAAAATCAGAAGTTCTGGTTGTTTGAGAGAGTGAAGTGATAATGCTATTGGGTGAGGCTATCTAGAAGTTATGATCTAGGAAACATTGTCTGACAGATAAATGGGTGAAAATTTCAAATAAATGAATTTAAAAAATATGCTTCTGGAAGTAGAACCCAGGACCCTTAGCATTAATGTCTTATACGCACGCTTTCTACCACTGGGGTTGCTGTACATCCGATATTAGAAGAAAAGAGTAAACATATAACACAAAGTAAATTCTGATGCTGAACTTCATCTCTTTCTCTATACTAATCAGGATATCTGCAACTTAGCCATTTCTCAACAAGACAGAAAAGACAAACATATCAATTATGGCAGGTTTCCATCATGGTTTCAGAAACATAAAAAAAAAATTAAGGTTGTAAATCATAAACAAGCATGCATCTTCTAATTCTAATTTCCTTAAGAAGTTATGAATTGGTATTCTCCCTACTTAGGTAGAAAGTATGTGAAACCTCAGAATATATACAACATCAGAATCGGGACGCCAACATTGTATTTTGGACATGCAAGTTTAATAATGTCTAGGTAAAATGATGAGAGTCAGCAGAAGCTTACCTTGCAGCTAAAAGATATTTTGTGAGCTGGAACCTGATTCTGACTGCTGTGATGTTCTGACCAGCTTCCTCACGTGCTCAGTAGGTTGGAATAACCTTTAACTTGGGCTATGAATGGATGGAAAATGCTGGAACAACCAAGAAACAAAGTTCGGACTTTTTAAGGTGGAGACTGATGGGGAACGTGTTACAGTCTAAAAATAGAAGTTAAGACAACTTCTAAAATGTATATCAGCAGCTGTATGGATGATTTGGTCAAGAAACACTTGAGTGAAATTGGAGTTTGAATGCAAGAATCAGAACTAGCAGGTTTTGTATTTGTGTTTGCAGTTTCAGATTCCTGGAATTTTTTGCAAGGTTTCAAAGCTTTTTTCTTTTCAAAATTTCGACCCTTTTACGGTTGCAAATGGATTTCAATTTATAGGCAAAGGTTAGTAGCTTGGAGAGGTCAAGGGTACAACCATCATGCTAGGGCACTGACTTGTTCTTGAAGCAAGTTAAACAAGTATGGTGTTTAGCAAATTTTAGCCGTGTGTTGTACCCTAAAATTTTCCCTCCCATATTTCTCAATAAATGTCAAGTGAGGTCCTCAAATTGCTCAAGGAAATCCAAGGGTTGACCAGACAAACTCTCTCCTAAGGCAGTCTACCCCAAATTAGGGTTTCACTTTTCATCAAGATGCTTAAGTCCAAAGGATCCCAAATGCTCACCATTGTCCTAATATGTTCTCAAGATCATCCATGTCAAGTTTCAAGCCTTGCAAAGGAAGTTTGCTCAGTCAATTGCTCAAAGGCCTGGAAATCGACCGTGCTAGGGCAAAAGTCAACTGTGGCCCATATACAGTCAAACTTCAAGATTTTTGGTCAACATTATCAATTTGAGGTATTATTCATCATTTTATCAAGGTTTGATCATGATTCCTCAAGGATTGCTCACAATTCATCAAAACCCAAAATTTGCTAAATTACGGTTTTGTAGGAAAAGTCAACCCAACTTTGACCAAGCATAACTTTCTCATACTTTATAAAAAATGACCCATCCAAAGCTCATTTTTAAGAGGATGTAATTCCCTACAATTCATATTCAGCTCCCAAGTTCAAAATATGCACTCACAAGAAGATATGAATTTGGACATTATAGGCCATTTTGGAAAGTCAACAAAAACACCTTTTGAGTAAAAGCTTCATACATGAACATGGAAGATTCAATTGAGATGAGACAAAAAGGGTTGCTTAGATGACACCTTGAGATTTCTAAAAAGTCCAAGAACACATCTCTAGGGTCAAAATTGAGGGAGTTATGCACTGACCAAGTTGACCCTTTTTGCAAAATTGCCAAAAGTCAAAAGTGTCCAAAATTGCATTTTTGCCAAATGGGCCCAACTTTTAATGCTTGCACTGAGTTTGTAATGTGACCCACGACCCATGAGCCCTTCCACTTGTCATTATTTTATTTTTGTTATTTATTTTGATTTTATTTCATTTAAATCAAATAAAATCAATATAAAATAGTAAAAATATCAAAGCTAATTAAATCTTGAGATTTTGTGCATGATTAGGTCCAATACACAGCTGGAAACAAGATCAAATTGTGCAAGGTTCAAAATGGATAGAAAAAGATTGAATTTTCTTGATTTGTAAAGATTTGCACAAGGATCAAATCATGAATCAATAATCATAATTGGAAAAGATTTGATACAAAGTTGCAACCCTAATACATTCTTGGATACATAAGGAACAATTGCAGACCAAAAAGAAAGAGGCTGGAGGCGTGCAAGAGAGAAAACAAGTTTAAAAAATTCAAGAGAAAAGTTGCAAACCAATTTCCACGTTTCAGATCACTTCAAGGCATTCTAGTCATCCCAATCGATTGCTGGACTCCCCAGGATCAAGATTCAATTGCTAGCAAGCCTCCTCACACTCAGAATCACGCTGTAAGGTTCATACGGTTTATCACTTTTCTTGAATTCTAAAATCTTAATTCTAGCATCTTTAACATGATTGATTGACATATTCTTAAACCTTGTGATGTTTGCAAGCTAATGGTTATATTTAATTGCGTTTTTACTAACTGAACATAAAAGTGCCATGGCTAGGGTTTTTGCTTTGTTTTTAGGGGTTTCTTGTACAGGTACAATTAGGCATGGATAAAGGTACCATGATGCTCGTGAGGTTGCAACGAGTGGATTGGTACCATTGGTTTTGATTTATCATGCGTATACAAGATTTTAGAATGAACAGGGGATGTAGTTACACTCATATGTCCGTAGTTAAAAGCTTCCAGGGCTAACACAACAGTGGGAGGAAGAAGAAAGTAACGTGGCACTCCCTGACTTGCCCATTAAAATTTCGTGCATTTTAAATATAACTTTTTTGCTTTTGTCATATTATATTTGTTGTTGATCATATGTACAACTAACACAACTAGCTCAACTGGAAAGCACGCAGTGGGAGAATGCCTAAGGGCCTGGGTTCGATCCCCAGGTCCCAACCTTGGTTTCATATTATTTTGCTTTGCATAATCAGGTGTACAAGTGTCCCTTGAGTCCACCATGTATCATCAACGTCCAACCATCAGATCATCAACAAGTCAGATCTAAGGCCTTCCCAATGAAGGTCCACCATGTGCATAAGTCAAGCGTAATGCATGGGATTGGAAAAGTCAAAAGGGCTAGGAGCATTGTTGGGCTCAGATTTGCCAACCACACCCCCTCCTTTTGCTAATACCAAGCTCATTCTTTCTCTTTTCTTTTTTATTTAATTTAATTTACTTAATTATTTTTTAACAAAATCAATTTCATTTTTTCAAGTTTCACAAAATTTAGAATTAGGTTTTTTTATTTTGTAAAATTTAATTTAATATTAGTTTAAATTTAATTTAGGATAATTCTAACTTTTTGTATATAATTAAAATCAATTACAAAAAATTAGGGCTTGCTTTTGATTTAATTTTTATTTCTTTCTCAAAATAAAAAAAAAAATACAAAAATAGGTTAATTTAATTATTTTTCTTAAATTTAAAATTAATTAGAAATTAGGTTATTTTTATTCAATTAGACTTTATTTTCTCAAAATAATCAAAAAAACCACAAAAAATGATTTCTCCTTTAAGTTACAATTAGGTAGTTGGGGTCAAAACCCTAAATCTCTCGTTTTCGATTCATTGCACGCGTTTATTATTATTTTTGCAATATTAATGTAACTGCTCACGGTATGTAATAGTTTAATCTAAGATTTTCTTTTATTTATCGTTTTACGGGTTTTGGCTATGTAATTAATCCCTACCCTGAAGCCTTGTAATAGCGTAGGTTTTATTTCTCACATTTTTAATTCTCGCAAACATTAACTGTTAGATGTATGTTAATAGGATTGTATGACAAGATTGCATGATAATTTTAAAACGGCTAGAAAACCCTAATGTGCAAAGATAATAACTGAAATCAAATCACTCGCACATGCACACTCCTAGGGTATACTCTCACTTCGGTTGCCTTCGGTAAACGATCATTAAGTATAGGGTGTCTTAGTGGTGGTCCTCCTGTCTAAACAAAGATCAAATGTCCCGTTTGGAAAGGTTGCCTCGGAAATGTTGCCTCGAATATGATCTTAAGATTCTAGGGTTATTACTAAGACGTCCTAACATTGCTTTAGTGATCGTACGTCCCTTATGAATTGACCCTTACAACTCCAACGACGGTGCTACCTATTTCTCAATAATATGATAGCGATGTCTAAAGGAAACAAGAACAGAAACAATCTTTTTTTCGAGTAGGTAGATACTAGTAGGTACTTGCTCGAAATCAAACTTTTCACACCAAACACTTTTCAAACAAAGTTTTCAAAATAACTTGGTAACACTCTTGAGGACAGAAGCAAGGGTTAAAACGAAGTAAAACAAAAACTTTTTTTCAAAACAAACACACACAAGAGATTTTAAAAAGATGAGCTAGTACCTAAGAGCCCATGGAAAACCATGGATAAAAAGGGTGCTAATACCTTCCCTTTCTATAATCTACCCCCCGTACTTAAAATCTCGAAAAAGGAATTTTTCTATGATTTTTCCTTTCTAGTTGGATAAAATAAAAGTCGGTGGCGACTCTTGCTTACCGTGACATTTTGCGAATACAAAACGCAAAACGCAAACCAGCATTTTCAAAACAGTCGGTTCTGCCACCGTATCACAGAACTGGCGACTCTGCTGGGGAGTAATAAGTGGGGTATACCTTAGGATTTAGTTCATCATATTTGCTTCTCTTATTTGTTTTGGTTGCTTTACTTTTAAGGGTTTTGTTTGGGAGTTACTATAGATCCTAACTCGGATCTGGGGACACCTTTTAGGTAAGTAGCAATAAAATGTGAGGGAATTGTACAACATAGATCGATACGGTTGAAGCAGTAGCTACGTTGATGTGGCACATTGGTTGGTATCGGTATCCCTTGTGGAGAAACGAGGAGAATACGGGGCCGTTATGTGTATCGTTAAGCATCAAATGACCTTAGAACCTGTAATCGACCAACTTGGCCATTAGAAAGTAGTGAGATAGCCGGCCTCAGTGTAAAGCTGAGAACTGGTTGATATTCGATGCTACACTCATTGAGACCATACTCTTGAGATAGTTTCGGCTGCAAGAAAAGATTGCGTGAGCTGAAACCATGACCGATGGAGGATGGTCAGTGATATTGAGAACCTCTAGAACCCGACTACTTTTGCTAGGACAGGTTGAAACCAACTGAACTTCAAGAGGGTAATACCTTTGACCCCATGCAAGCCTTAAACTTAACGGCTTTTGTGTGACTTGTTTGCCTTTGCCATGCCTATTATCTGCTATACCTGTTGTTTTTATCATGACTTCATGCATCATAACATGGCATTCATACTTCATCACACTAACCATTTCAAAGACCAAGGGAATTTATCTTTGTTTTGTTTTGCAGATTATGGCTTCCGTGCGCAGAAATACCACCCGAGTTAACTTTGTGCAAATACCTGCTCAACTTAAAGAGTTAGCCTCAAGAGTTTATGAGACTTCTATGTTCATTAAGAGACATGGTCAGCTTCTTAGCCTGGTCACCTCAAAGTTTGATGAGCAGATGATGAGTGTACTTTTCCAGTTCTTCGATCACTACGCCAAAAACAAGTTACGAAAGCGCTTTTTTTGGCCTTTAAAAGCGCTTAAAAGCGCTTTCGTAGGTAGCACTGCTATAGGTTTTAGTAGCGCTTTTTGTTTAATGACAAGCGCTTTCGTAGGTCTACCTAATACAACACTTTTTCTAAAAAGTGCTCTCTTAAGTAGGCTTTTGGCAGTGCTTTTTTATGAAGAAGAGCTTTCATAGGTCTACCTAAGGTAGCGCTTTTTTCTGGAAAAGCGCTGTCTTAGGTAGGCTTTTAGCAGCGCTTTTTTTTCCTGGAAAAGCGCTGTCTTAGGTAGGCTTTTAGCAACGCTTTTTTCTGGAAAAACGCTTTCATAGGTGGTCTTTTAGCAGCGCTTTTTCTTGGAAAAACGCTGTCATATGTTTTCCTTAGACAACGCTTTTTGTGAAAAAGCGCTTTCATAGGTTACCTAAGGCAGCGTTTTTCTTGAAAAAGCGCTTTCATAGGGTGTTTTTTTAGAGGTATAATTTATATAATTCATATACCTGCATTGTTTGCAGCATTTTATTTATATAAACCAGTTGCCATAACCTGTAATTCATAAACCGCGGTAATGCATTGTATACCATTGTAATCCAAAATATATATACACCATTTTTGTACCTCAAAATATATAAAAACCATTGTTATCAGCATTGTAACTCAAAATCAGTCTTACAAAATCAACCCTAACAACAACTAAACCAGTCCTAATGTATGAAAGAAACACGGTCAATTATGTATTAAGGTCCTAGTCCTGCGAGGTTTAAACATAATAACACGGTCAATATGGTATTCCATGTACACATGTAACGTATTCATAACACTTTTCACATAATAATGTATTCATACCTTATATGATTCTCTGCTCAATAAAATATTGACACAATTCCTCTTTGATTTCTTCCAACTGAAGTTTCGTGTAATATGCACATTTGTATTCATCGAAGTACTACATAACAAAACATAATATGCATGATTTAGTTAAAAGTAAAAAATTATATGAAATATCCGAGAAATAATAAAACAAATCCTAAGTTATAAATCCATACCGTGACTGGAATCTCTATTTGATTCAGTTGAAGGATTTCTTTGATAAACCGCATAACAAAGTATCCGCAATCTATACCGTTTTGCTGTTGAGGACACTACATAGAAAAACAAATAAGAATATATAGTTGTATTGTTTTATCAAATAGCATAAATATTATAAGCAAAATAGTGGAAATTAATATACCTGCACTTTGATCCAATTAATGTTGTTTGATTTAGACCGTCGTACCCGAGCTTCTCTTTGACATCGGAATACTTGTATCGCTCTAACAAAATAAAAATATATATATTTAGAACAATGTCACAGAAATAATTAAATATATAAATACACACAAATATTTAGAATAATCTCACTTACGTATCAATCATTAACTTCATATCCGAATAATTTGTCCAATCACCGTCAACCAAATTCAGATAATAGACCACTTCTTTTATAGGATCGATAGCAACCAACAACCAGTGACGTCTATAAATTAAAACAACAGTTTAGAAGAAAATTTTCTACGCAAAAATTACAAATATTAAAATGAACTTAGAGTGAAAATCTAACCCTGTAGGAATAGTATTATACGCCCAAAGATATAAGCTTTCTATACTGCCAGTTGCCATGAATCTTTCGACTAAGTGCTCTCTTACTGAATCCGGTTCCCTACCAATTATCGCTCCGCTGACACGGGAGGAAGACACGAAATGGAATCTGTTTGACAATTGATTCCCGTGCATCAATTTGTCATATAAAAACCTTAAATAAAAACATAATTAATATTAGACTATATTCATTGAAATGTTTAAAAAATTTTCAGCTAATTACATAATATAAAGATGGGGTTACCGGATGTATGCGTGCATAATACTGACGCCTAATTCTTTATGACGAAAAATCTCTTCCACGTCCTCATGTCCAATTATTTCGGTGCAAGGAAAACCAAAGATACCTTGATCCATATCCATTTGACGAATACCACCATCCATCAAATCTGTTGTTCCCACTATTGTTTCAAGACACTGCCGGTATCGAGGAAAAAATCTAGTAGGAACCCTTTTCTTGGGTAGTACGCAAACGATTTTCTGGCTCACTTGTTGTGACCCTTGAAAAGGTACCTAAAAATCATATAGACTCAGTTAAATTATAAAATTATGCAGTTTTTTATTCAGATCATATAATTAACACTTTAAACGTACCTCTTTTTGTGATACATCAGACTCGTCGTGCCGCAAAATCCCTTTACCCTTAGATGCGAGTTTTGTAGGAGTCTATAATTACCGTGGAAATAACTGAGGTCAGAACTGACAGTTGAAGACTTAAAGATTCATAATGGTTTTCAACATACCTGATCATCTATGAAAATGAGGTTCGATGGCCATGCAACAAAAGATCCTATTGCATCTCGCAACAATGTGGTCTCAGAAACAATGTCAGATACCGGCAACAATGCATCCATATCTAAAGCAATACCAACCAATACTTTCATGTGTCCATCCGGAAGCGGTCTAGTCCTGCTTCAATTCAGAATATTCTAACAGAAAAACTAGAACAAAACCACATGTCCAATGTCATCACAAAATCAATTCGGTCCATAGTTCATGGGGTAAAACCAGAAAAGCTCAGCATTATTTACCCGTGGTAGACTTGTACTAATGATAGCCGAAAAGTTATTTAATAAACACAAAGGATACAGTTATTCGACCGTTAACCTTCATTACCAGATCAGCCCATCTACAAAAAATTGGTTCAGATTCATCAACTAACAAGGAGCCAGATATCCAATCATCATCAAAAACCAGTTTTACACAATTCACATAAATCCCATAAGCCTCGTGACCAGTAATGCAAAAACAATTAAAGACGCATCACTAAAATTCAAAGAGGCATTGTCATGAGTTAGAAAGAAGAGAAGCCTTTCTATGTTGGTTCTTCGTGTGACCATGGCTCTGTAGAAAACTCGTAGTTCGTGACGCGATCCCAATGAGGTGTTTCACTTTATTGGAAACTACTTGATAGTAGCAATCTCCGAAGGCTGCTTCCTGATGACAGGTTTCAAACCAAGCCGGGAGTTGAATCTCAGAAATTCTCAAGGGAGTTCATTCATTTGGTCTGTCTTCCTGATGCGGGGAGTGTTGGTTTCTCAGAAATTCTCTTCGTCAATCTTCAAATTCTCACCTTCATCTTCTCTCCGCTTTCTCTCCATAACCTTCATTCTTCAGACTTCAGAAGAATCACCAAAAATACTTCAATCTTCTCTCTATGAAATCTCTGAAGCTCTCTGCATATTCAATCTTCATTATCTCTGAGCCTCTTCAACAATCTTCAATAATCTGCAACAATCATCATCAACATCGTTAAGCAATCATCATTATCATCTGCTTCAAACATCGGCAACAACACCACAATAGAAACAAAATCGTAGAAGAAATTTGAAAGTAGAGATGAAGTGAATCGAAGAAGTAGCAGTGAAATCTACCTCTGAGAGTTTCGATTCGCTTTACCGGTTTGAAGGAGCACCAGACTCTTTCCAGTAGGTAAACAACGTCGAACTTTATCATTTATCCGTTTTTATGCATCTTGATGTGTGTCAAGTTAGAAGGACCAAGATTGTGAAGTTGATTTCGAACGCGTGGAGAGGTTGAAATCGTGACCGGGACGTTGAAAGAGGTTACGACGACTCAATACGGTGGTCGCTGGTAGGTTGAGATCAAAGAGGCAATTCCATGAATGATTCCAAGCGAGATAAAGAGGAGTATATGAGGTCAAGACATGACTGTGAGTTAGATGAAACGTTTTACGGCCATTTTCGGACTCAAACCACCACGGGTGCCGGTGTCGCGGTGGCTGAGATTTTTTAACCTTTGAAGATGATGAAACAACAAATAAAGGGAATAGATAAAGACTGTGAACCCTAAGACTTTCTCCAAATGCAGTGTTTCATTGTTTCTAGCCACTTTATTCTCATATATTTAATAATCTGGATTATGTTAATTCGTTTGGGATTTCAAAAAGCGCTTTCGTAGCATATCCTATAGCAGCGCTTTTAAAAGCGCTTTCTAAAGGCCAGCTTTAGCAGCGCTTTCTAAGGCTGACCTTTAGCAGCGCTTTTGAAAAGCGCTTTCTTAAGGTACCCTCTGAAAGGCCAGCTTTAGCAGCGCTTCCCAAAAAGCGCTTTCTAAGGGTGACCTTTAGAAGCGCTTTTGAAAAGCGCTTTCTTAAGGCACCCTTTGAAAGCGCTTTTTAAGCGAATTTTTTTTAAAAACCTACATCAGCGCTTTTTTCCAAAAGCGCTTTCTTTTATGTGCTGCTAAAACTTATTTTTGGCGTAGTGGATCTTGTGTATCATTGCTTCACCTTTCCAGATTATCAGCTGGTTCCCACTTTGGAAGAGTTCTCTCACTTATTGGGCATATCCATCCTTGAATAGATTCCCTTCATAGGTATGGAAGAGACTCCTAGACCAGAAGACATTGCCTCAGCTCTACATCTGAAACGGGCTGATGTAGTATCCAATTGGGAAACACGAAGCGGGGTCGAAGGTTTCTTATCCAAGTTTCTGATAGATCAGGCTCAGCTATTCTGGGATAATTTAGATTTTCAGGCTTTTGAAGACATCTTGGCTCTCCTTATCTATGGGTTGGTTCTCTTCCCGAATCTGGATTCCTTTATAGATGTAAATGCTGTCAAGATTTTCCTTTCTCACAATCCTGTGCCTACTCTACTGGGTGATATCTTGCATGCCCTCTACACTCGTACGGTGCGAAGAAGAGGGACTCTTATGTGTTGCATGTCGTTGCTGTCGAGGTGGTTTATTTCGCACCTCCCTAAGTCTGTGTTGAAGAACGAAGAAAGTTTGGGTTGGTCCTACAGGATAATGTCACTTGCCCATACAGACATTCTTTGGAGTTCTAAGGCTATGGAAGACACTGCCGTTATTGATCGTTGTGGGGGATACCCTAATGTCCCATTGCTTGGAATCAAAGTGGTATAACTTACAATCCTTGTCTAGCTTTGCAACAATTTGGTCGTGCTCAGAGAGATGGTCCCCATGAGCTACTTCTTGCGGATATTGCATTTGACTACAAGGAAGACGTTGACGAGCACCGCCAAAGGTTTATACGAGCTTGGGGGCATGGTGAACAGATCTGACCCCCAAGAGCTGGGACCAAGGACTTCCCTTCCTATGCAGCATTATCTCCAATGGGTCCGAGCTCGTGCCCAGAAGCTTGGGATGCCCTATGAAGCAGTATTTCCAGTGATTGTGGAACCTACCAATGAAGAAGGCGTTCCTTACACAGTTCTTTATCCTTATATGCCCACTGATCCCGGGGCATTGCAAAGGTCTTGGATTCAGCTGAAAGAGGAGAGGGATACTTACCGGGAGAAGTACCATGAGCAAGAAAGGAAGATTTTGAAGCTCATCAGGCAACTCGAGGAGGAAAGAGTGATTAATGACTACGTCAGCACAAAGAGGAAGCGTCCATGGGACTTTTGATTTTGCTTTTCTAGTTTTAGATTTGTTTTTCATTTACTTCTTTGTAACGCCTTAAAGGCATTGTTGAACCTTTTTACAAGTTAATCTAATAAAGTTTGTTTATTTTTGGTTTGCAAATTTAAATTTCCCAAAGTCTTTGAAATCATTACATACGCATCCCATTATCATGCACACCATTACAGGTTTCTCATCTTCTTCACTGTTTATTTCAGCATGAAATGTCTTCTGATCAAGCCATCAAAGATATTCAGGCACAAAACGCCCAATTCCAATAGATGTTCTTAAGCTTGGCTAAAGGGCAAGAGGATCTAAAAAATCTCATTCTGAAAGAGAAGAAGAAGAAAAAGAAGAAGGTCGTTCTTCTGAATATGGGCAAAAGGTTTGGGGACAGGTTGAAACAGCAAGCTGATCTAACCTCTTCATCCAAGGAAGGGGAGAACCAAGAAGAAGAAAAGGGCCCCAGTCCTGCAGTTTCTGATAATGATACTGATTATGATGATGAGCAATATCCTCCTGTCGAGGATAGGTACAAGCAGTTAGAAGACCGTCTGAGTGCTATGGAGATTCATAAGATCCCTGGTTTGGATTTCAGAGAGCTGGGACTGGTATCTGGAGTGGTGATCCCTCATAAGTTCAAGGCTCCTGTTTTTGCCAAGTACGATGGAGTATCCTATCCAAAACTCCATCTCCGCTCGTACGTCAGAAAAATCCAACCCCACATTGCTGATAGAAATTTGTGGGTACATTTCTTTCAAGATAGTCTGTCAGGGACTCAGCTTGAATGGTTTTATCAACTAGAAGGAGCCAATGTCCAAAACTGGGAAGACCTTGCTGCTGCTTTTTACAGGCAGTATCAGTATAACACCGACCTTGCTCCCACTCGTACTCAGCTTCAGGGTATGTCTCTGGGTGCAAGTGAAGGTTTTAAGGACTATGCTCAAAAGTGGAGAGATTTGGCTGGAAGGGTCCAACCCCCTTTGTCTAATAGGGAGTTGGTTGGCATGTTTCTAGGGACGCTATCTAGTCCATTTTTCAATCATCTGATCGGCAGTTCGTCATATGGGTTTACTGAATTGATCTTAACCGGGGAGAGAGTAGAAGCTGGCATTTAAAGTGGTAAAATACAGAAGGATACTTCATCAAGTACAATAAAGAAGCCCTTCATCGGTAAGAAAGAAGCTAGTGCAGTCTACGGCCCGAGGGGACAAAGCAGACCTGAACACCGTCAAGCAGTAAATGCAGTAGTGATATCAAGACCCACAGTTGCTCCATAATGCAACAATAAAAAAAGGGTGGAAAGACCACAGAGGCAGTTCACTCGGCTCAATATGACCCTGACTCAAATTCTACCACAATTATTGAAGACCAATCTGGTAACTCTGAGGGAAGCCCCGAAGAATCCCAACACCACTTCTCCTCACTATAACCCGAATGCCCGCTGCCCCTATCACTCCGAAAGTCCGGGTCATGATACAAACAACTATTGGGCCTTGAAAAACAAGGTACAAGACTTAATCGAAGCCAAAGAGATTGAGTGTGACGCTCCGAAGAAGCCCAACGTCATAACTGAACCCATGCCCAAGCATGAATCGAGAGTCAATGCTATTGAGGTTGTCTCCGCCACAGAAGATGCTGACGATGAAAACCCAGATATCGACAGCTGGATCTACCCTACAACCAACGGTGGATTGAACAACTGGACGATGAAGGACTTCATACCTGTTTCTTTTATTCCACAATAATTGACTTTTGTTTTGAAAGTTGTAATAGACAGTTTGAAACTTTTTGGCCCGGTGCCTTGCCCAAGGCACCTTGGCTTTGCTTATGAGGGCTTATTATTTTTCATTTCACATATCATTAATAAAACATTGGACGTTTCTTGCATTACAAATTTTGCACTCCTTATTTTTCTTTTTCTGTCTCTCGCCTTATCAAAAACAACTATTCTCTTACACACACTCACGTATCATAATGCAGATCCATATCCACTCTGGATCCCATTGATAACGACTCTGCTACTTCCAGTTATGACTTCAAAAATCCGATCAACCAAGCCGAGGATGAAGGTGAGGATGATTGTGAGGTGCCTGGGGAACTTGCTAGACTGTTACTACAGGAAGAAAGGGCCATACAGCCTCATGAAGAGCCAGTGGAATCAATGAGTTTGGATATAGAGGAAGACAGGAAAGAAGTTAAGATAGGTGCGAATCTGGAGCCTAGTGTCAAGCAACGATTGATACAAATGCTACGCGACTATATTGAGATCTTCGCTTGGTCTTATGAAGATATGCCTGGTTTGGACACTGATATTGTGGTACACCGCCTGCCAACCAAAGAAGACTTCCCTCCGGTAAAGCAGAAGGTTTGCCGTATGCGCCCTGAGATGTCTGAGAAAATCAAAGTTGAGGTCATGAAACAGTTCGACGCGGGATTTTTAGCTGTCACTTCTTATCCACAGTGGGTTGCCAACGTCGTTCCAGTGTCTAAGAAAGATGGTAAGGTACGGATGTGTGACTATAGAGATCTGAATAGGGCGAGCCCCAAGGATGATTTCCCACTTCCTCATATCGATGTTCTGGTCGACAACACCGCGCAGCATAAGACCTTCTCCTTTATGGATGGTTTTTCTGGTTACAATCAGATCAAGATGGCTCCCGAGGACATGAAGAAGACAACCTTCGTCACACAGTGGGGCACCTTATGTTACAAGGTAATGCCTTTCGGGTTGAAGAATGCTGGAGCAACGTATCAGTGCACCATGGTTGCTTTGTTCCACGACATGATTCACCATGAGATCGAGGTTTATGTTGATGACATGATAGCAAGGTCCCAGACTGAGGAAGAGCACCTTGACCATCCCCAGAAACTGTTCGACAGGTTGAAGATGTACAAGCTCAGGTTGAACCCGAACAAGTACACCTTCAGGGTAAGGTCTGGTAAGCTGTTGGGTTTCTTCGTCAGTGATAAGGGTATTCAGGTGGACCCTGCCAAGGTAAAAGCCATACAAGAGATGCCGGCTCCCCGCACAGAGAAGGAAGTTAGAGGCTTTTTGGGACATCTGAACTACATTTCCCGATTCATTTCACATTTGACTGCTACTTGTAAGCCAATCTTCAAGCTGCTGAAGAAAGATCAAGTGGTAAAATGGAATGATAAATGTCAGACCGCTTTCAAAAGGATCAAGGAATACCTCCAAGAGCCACCAATTCTGATGCTTCCAGTTAAAGGGAGACCTTTGATCTTATACTTGACAGTGCTGGATAATTCAATAGGGTGTGTGCTGGGGCAGCATGACGAGTCTAGCCGAAAAGAGCACGCTATTTACTACCTTAGCAAAAATTTTACCGACTGTGAGACCCGATACTCACTGCTCGAGAAAACTTGATGCGCTTTGGCATGGGCTGCTCGCCGGCTGAGACAGTATATGCCGACTCACACCACCTTATTGATATCAAAGATGGATCCAATCAAGTATATCTTCGAAAAGCCTGCCTTGTCCGGAAGAATAGCAAGATGGCAGATGATCTTAACTGAGTATGACATCCAATACACAACCCAAAAAGCAATCAAGGGGAGTGTATTGGCGGATCATTTGGCGCATCAGACCGTGGATGACTACCAGTCCATGAATTTTAATTTCTCGGATGAGAATATCATGTTGGTGACCGACTGTGAAGAACCTGGACCGGATGAAGGACCTGAGGAAGGATCCCAATGGTCTATGTATTTTGATGGAGCCTCAAACGCGTTAGGTAATGGCATTGGCACTGTGATCATATCTCCTGAGGGCTGTCATACTCCGTTCACCGCCCGATTATGTTTTAACTGCACTAATAATATGGCAAAGTATGAAGCGTGTATCATGGGTCTTAGAGCTGCTATTGACCTAAGGATTAAGTTCTTAAGTGTATTCGGAGATTCTGCTCCAGTGATCAGTCAGATCAAAGGCGAGTGGGATACGAAGCACCCAAATCTTATTCCTTACAAGGAGTATGTACTGACATTGCTCCCACACTTTGAGGAGATAACCTTTGAACATTTCCCGAGAGAGGAGAACCAGTTAGCGGACGTGCTAGCTACCACGTCTTATATGTTCAAAGTCAGGTGGGACAACGAAGCTCCCCAGATTACCATTGAGAGGTTGGACGAACCCGCACATTTCTGTGACATTGAGACAAAAGAGGTAGCAGATAAACCCTGGTTTCATGAGGTAAAGAGGTATCTTGAGGCTCAAGAACACCCCGAGGGTGCATCTGTTAATGATAGGAAGTTCTTGAGAAGGTTCGCTGCGAAGTTTTTCATTAGAAATGGGATTCTTTACAAGCGTAACCATGATTCAACCTTACTGCGATGTGTGGACAAAAGCGAGGCAAAAAGGATCATGGCAGAGTTACATGAAGGTACCTTTGGAACTCATTCCAGTGGACATACCATGGCAAAGAAAATCCTACGGGCAGGATATTATTGGTCCACTATGGAAGCCGATTGTTATCAGCATTCTCGGACCTGTCATAAGTGCCAAGTCTATGCTGATAAGGTGCATGTACCTCCGGTTCCTCTGAATGTTTTGACGGCTCCTTGGCCTTTCGCAATGTGGGGCATCGACATGATTGGCGAGATCAGACCTACTGCGTCTAACGGGCATCGTTTCATTCTGGTAGCTATTGATTATTTCATGAAGTGGGTTGAGGCAGCTTCCTTTGCTACAGTAACCAAGAACGTCGCGACGCGGTTTATCTGACACAATCTAATCTGTCGATACGGTGTACCAGAGTGGATCATCATGGACAATGGTACGAATCTCAACAACACAATGATCACCGAGCTCTGCAAATAGTTTAAGATACAACATCACAACTCTTCTCCCTACTGGCCGAAGATGAATGAGGCTATTGAAGCAGCTAATAAGAACGTCAAGAAGATTATGCAGAAGATGACGATGACATACAAATACTGGAACGAGATGTTACCATTCGCTCTTTATGGGTACCGTACCTCAGCACGGACGTCGACAGGGGCAACACCCTACTCTCTGGTGTATGGAATGGAGGCGGTCCTACCCATTGAGGTCCAGATATCCTCTCTCCGGGTTATGAAGGATGCAGGTTTGAGCGGAGATGATTGGATCCAGACCCGACTTGATCAGCTGAACTTAATCGATGAAAAGAGACTTACTGCTATTTTTCATGGTCAGACGTATCAAAAGCGAATGATCAAGGCTTTTAACAATAAAGTCGGATGACAAGAATATTAAGTCAGGGATTTGGTGATCAAACGCATCATACTGCCGCAAGGTGATCCCAGGGGAAAATGGACCTCCACGTACGAAGGACCATTTGTGGTTAAGAACATTTTCTCAGGAGGAGCCATGATTTTAACCACCATGGATGGTGACGACCTTCCTCACCCTGTCAATGTAGACATAGTGAAAAAATACTACGCCTAATCAAAGACCCGCTAGGTTTACTGGCCTAGGCAAAAATAAGGGCTTCCCGGCGAACCAAAAGGGTTCGGGCAAAAATAAGGGATGAAAATGAAAAAAACTGTACACCCGGCAAGTCGAAAACCTGAAAAGGAGGCTTGGGCAAAAAAGGGTATCCCGGTGGACTGAAAACCCGAAAGGGCGGTTCATGCAAAAATTAGGGATCAAAGTATAACACTATGTCTCATTTGATCATCTTGCGACCAAACTTCGGTATCGACTATCAAGCTCGGACAACGCCAATCAATCTGATCTACCTTCGACCAAGTAGCAAAGTGATGAGACGCTTTAAGATATAAAGGCAATAGCAGAGTTGGAACCCAGTGGGATTGTTTCGTATAGCTGTTTCTTTCTTTTACACAAATTGGATAATTTCTTTCAGCGACATTCTCTTACTAGGACGTCAGCCTCTTTGTACAAAAATGCCTATTACAGGCCATCTTCAAAATTAATACAATTCATTTTCACAAGAAATATCGATTTGTTTTTCTTTTTCTGTTTTATTTTGCAAGATCGTCCAAAGATTCATTTTTGATATATGCATTTGAAAATAATTGCTGCTCATAAATACTTACATATGAAACAAAAGACAATTACTCGTCATTCCAGGAACAGGGGCAAATAAGAAATGTCCAAACCTTATTGTTGTTCTACCCACTAGGTACAGGGATATATGCAGCTTGAGAATATGACTAAAGGTACCTATATTCCCCGCAGAGTAGGAAGTATCCAAGGACAGTGGTGTTAGCTCTACCCAGCCAAGGTTCATAATCACGAATGAGTCGGCAAAATTCTCCCCAAGAAGAGTTTATCTATCGCCAGCAAGAGAAGTTCACTACCAGCGGAGTTTATTTCTCCAAAGCAACAGATCATCCAATAGAGTACCTCTCTTCCCCATAAAGTCGTCCTCCCACAGGATTATTCTCTAACAGAGTTTCTCCCGGTGGAATGTTCTCAATCAGAACGGACGCAAGTCTCCAGCTAATCATCTTCGGTCACTATCCATAGCAAGAACAAAGAACTCAACTGCTTGTACTCTCCAACAGCAGTCCAGGGTTTATTCTCCCCAGCCGGAAGAGATCACAAGAACATTGCATATCCATACATCGTGACATGATCATATGCATCATACATCACAATCTCATTTATTTTGAGAACATCATTACTCAATACATTTCATACATCATGACATTACATACGACTAACTCTTTACCCTTTAGGGAAATATGCAATCAAGTTCTCACAAGTTTTCGCTGGTTCAGTCAAATCGATACTAAGATTTCTATTCCAGTTCAAGCTATGAAGCTCGGAAATCAACCGGATAATATCTTGATTTCTCCAAGATACTACGAAGCCTGGAATCGACTAGATAATGGTATATCTTAAATACAAGCTATGGAGCCTGGAAATCGACCAGAAAACAGCTTAACCCTCAACAAGTTATTGTGAAGCCTGGAAATCGACCAGATAGAAATACCAGATACCATGAAGCCTGAAATCGACCAGATAATAGGTATAAGACACCGTGAAGCCTGGTGCATGACCAGATAACAATATAAAATGCTGTGAAGACTGGATCATGACCAGATAACGGCAAAGGACACTGAAGCCTGGGACACGACCAAATAACAATATAAGGTACTACGAAGCTTGGAATTCGACCAAATAGCAGTTTACTCGGCCAATTGCTATGAAGCCCAGAAATCGACCGAATATTAGTATGCCTTAAATTCAAGTTGAAGCCCGGATGCGACCAGATAACCACTTAATTCCTTCTGAAGCCTGGAGCACGACCAGATAAGAATGGAGAAATTGCAAAAACCTGGAGCACAACCAGATATCAAGTTTAATCTCATCTCCCCAGTAAGTCACTACAAAGCCTGGAGCACGACCAAATAATAGTTCATTTTCACCTCCTCGACTAAGAGATGATTCCCCAGTAGAATAACAGACGACTGAAGCTCCTAAAATTCTATTTCTCCCAAGACATAGACCAGTATTCCCCAGCGAAATCTTCCTCAACAACAGGTATACGAGTTCTAGCAGAGGAATCTCTTATGGGATCGACACCTCTTCTGATGGCATCTTTAAGCCCATCTTCCGTCATTTACTTCCAAATGGCATCTATAAGCCCATTCCTGACATCACAAGGCCAGTACCACTTCATGCGAGTGCAAATTTCTGGGCACTCTAGTGTTCAATCATCTTCCACCTTCGGATCACGAAAGACAGACAAGCCAATCTACATCCTCAGGTTTAAGAAGATTGAACAGGGGCAGATGTTGTACCCCAAAATTTTCCCTCCCATATTTCTCAATACATGTCAAGTGAGGTCCTCAAATTGCTCAAGGAAATCCAAGGGTTGACCAGACAAACTCTCTCCTAAGGCAGTCTACCCCAAATTAGGGTTTCACTCTGCATCAAGATGCTTAAGTCCAAAGGATCCAAAATTCTCACCATTGTCATAATATGTTCTCAAGATCATCCATGTCAAGTTTCAATCCTTGCAGAGGAAGTTTGCTCAGTCAATTGCTCAAAGGCCTGAAAATCGACTGTGCTAGGGCAAAAGTCAACTGTGGCCCACATACAGTCAAACTTCAAGATTTTTGGTCAACATTCTTATTTTGAAGTATTATTCATCATTTGATCAAGGGTTGATCATGATTCCTCAAGGATTGCTCACAATTCATCAAAACCCAAAAGTTGCTAAATTAGGGTTTTGCAAGAAAAGTCAACCCAACTTTGACCAAGCATAACTTTATCATACTTTTATAAAAAATGATCTATCCAAAGTTCATTTTGAAGAGGATGTAATTCCCTACAATTCATATTCATCTCCCAAGTTCAAAATATGCACTCACAAGAAGATATGAATTTGGACATTATAGGCCATTTTGGAAAGTCAACAAAAACACCTTTTGAGTCAAAGCTTCATAGATGAACATGGAAGACTCAATTGAGATGAGACAAAAAGGGTTGATTAGAGGACATCTTGATCTTTCTAAAACGTCCAAGAACACATCTCTAGGGTCAAAATTGAGGGAGTTATGCATTGGCCAAGTTGACCCTTTTTGCAAAATTGCCAAAAGTCAAAAGTGTCCAAAATTGCATTTTTGCCAAATGGGCCCAACTTTTGATGCTTACACTGAGTTTGTAATGTGACCCACGACCCATGATCCCTTCCACTTGTCATTCTTTTATTTTTGTTATTTATTTTGATTTTATTTCATTTAAATCAAATAAAATCAATATAAAATAGTAAAAATATTAAAGCTAATTAAATCTTGAGATTTTGTGCATGATTAGGTCCAATACACAGTTGGAAACAAGATCAAATCGTGCAAGGTTCAAAATGGACAGAAAAAGATTGAATTTGCTTGATTTGGAAAGATTTGCACAAGGATCAAATCATGAATCAATAATCATAATTGGAAAAGATTTGATACAAGGTTGCAACCCTAATACATTCTTGGATACATAAGGAACAATTGCAGACCAAAAAGAAAGAGGCTGGAGGCGTGCAAGAGAGAAAACAAGTTTAAAAAATTCAAGAGAAAAGTTGCAAACCAATTTCCATGTTTCAGATCACTTCAAGGCATTCTAGTCATCCCAATCGATTGCTGGACTCCCCAGGATCAAGATTCAATTTCTAGCAAGCCTCCTCACACTCAGAATCACACTGTAAGGTTCATACAATTTATCACTTTTCTTGAATTCTAAAATCTTAATTCTGGCATCTTTAACATGATTGATTGACATATTCTTAAACCTTGTGATGTTTGCAAGCTAATGGTTATATTTAATTGCGTTTTTACTGACTGAACATGAAAGTGCCATGGCTAGGGTTTTTGCTTTGTTTTTAGGGGTTTCTTGTACAGGTACAATTAGGCATGGATAAAGGTACCATGATGCTCGTGAGGTTGCAACGAGTGGAATGGTACCATTGGTTTGGATTTATCATACGTATACAAGATTTTAGAATGAACATGGGCTGTAGTTACACTCAGATGTCCGTAGGTAAAAGCTTCCAGGGCTAACACAACGGTGGGAGGAAGAATAAAGTAACGTGGCACTCCCTGACTTGCCCATTCAAATTTCGCGCGTTTTAAATATAACTTTTTTGCTTTTGTCATATTATATTTGTTGTTGATCATATGCACAACTAACACAACCAGCTCAGCTGGCAAGCGCGCAGTGGGAGAATGCCTAAGGGCCTAGGTTCGATCCCCAGGTCCCAACCTTGGTTTCATATTATTTTGCTTTGCATAATCAGGTGCACAAGTGTCCCTTGAGTCCACCATGTATCATCAGCGTCCAACCATCAGATCATCAACAAGTCAGATCTAAGGCCTTCCCAATGAAGGTCCACCATGTGCATAAGTCAAGTGTAATGCATGGGATTGGAAAAGTCAAAAGGGCCAGGAGCATTGTTGGGCTCATATTTGCCAACCACACCCCTCCTTTTGCTAATACCAGGCTCATTCTTTCTCTTTTCTTTTTTATTTAATTTAATTTACTTAATTGTTTTTAACAAAATCAATTTCATTTTTTCAAGTTTCACAAAATTTAGAATTAGGTTTTTTTATTTTGTCAAATTTAATTTAATAATAGTTTAAATTTAATTTAGGGTAATTCTAAATTTTTGTATATAATTAAAATCAATTAGAAAAAATTAGGGTTTGCTTTTGATTTAATTTTTATTTCTTTCTCAAAATAAAAAATACAAAAATAGGTTAATTTAATTATTTTTCTTAAATTTAAAATTAATTAGAAATTAGGTTATTTTTATTCAATTAAACTTTATTTTCTCAAAATAATCAAAAAAACCACAAAAAATGATTTCTCCTTTAAGTTACAATTAGGTAGTTGGGGTCAAAACCCTAAATTTCTAGTTTTCGATTCATTGCGCGCGTTTATTATTATTTTTGCAATATTAATGTAACTGCTCACGGTATGTAATAGTTTAATCTAGGATTTTATTTTATTTATCGTTTTACGGGTTTTGGCTATGTAATTAATCCCTACCCCGAAGCCTTGTAATAGCGTAGGTTTTATTTCTCGCATTTTTAATTCTCGCAAACATTAACTGTTAGATGTATGTTAATAGGATTATATGACAAGATTGCATGATAATTTTAAAACGACTAGAAAACCCTAATGTGTAAAGATAATAACTGAAATCAAATCACTCGCACATGTGCACTCTTATGGTATACTCTCACTTCGGTTGCCTTCGGTAAACGGTCATTAAGTATAGGGTGTCTTAGTGATGGCCCTCCTGTCTAAACAAAGATCAAATGTCCCGTTCGGAAAGGTTGCCTCGAAAATGTTGCCTCGAATATGATCTTAAGACTCTAGGGTTATTACTAAGACTTCCTAACATTGCTTTAGTGATCGTACGTCCCTTACGAATTGACCCTTACAACTCCAACGACGGTGCTACCTATTTCTCAATAATAGGATAGCGCTGTCTAAAGGAAACAAGAACAGAAACAATATTTTTTTCGAGTAGGTAGATGCTAGTAGGTACTTGCTCAAAATCAAACTTTTCACACCAAACACTTTTCAAACAAAGTTTTCAAAACAACTTCGTAACACTCTTGAGGACAAAAGCAAGGGTTAAAATGAAGTAAAACAAAAACTTTTTTTCAAAACAAACACACACAAGCGATTTTCAAAAGATGAGCTAGTACCTAAGAGCCCATGGAAAACCATGGATAGAAAGGATGCTAATACCTTCCCTTTCTATAAACTACCCCCGTACTCAAAATCTCGAAAAAGGAATTTTTCTGTACTTTTTTCCTTTCCAGTTGGATAAAATAAAAGTCGGTGGCGACTCTTGCTTACCGCGACATTTTGCGAATACAAAATGCAAAATGCAAACCAACATTTTTTAAAACAGTCGGTTCTGCCACCGTATCACACCGTGTCTAAGCTAGATTTGTAAGCATGAATTAAGGAGAAAAACCCTCAGAAGCAAAAGCAAAGCATGGGCCCGACATACTCTTGTACTAAAGTTTACTTTTCAAGGACAACAATGGTACTTCTATCTCACACGTGGGAAGATCCTTTGGATAAAAACTTAAAAGTGGTTGTTAGCATTAAATGATGATGAGATTTATCAAACCAGAAATCCTGCAATATGAGATTATGCATCATAGGTTAATTATGGGTTAGAAGTTCAGTATCAGCGCAACTTATAACAAACATCCAACTTATGATCTTTGAATCTCTTTGCTCCAGCGTGTTCTGAGGGAGTTCTCAGACTTTCCAGAAAGCTTGTAACACGCTTTGGAAACCCTCTTTGAATTGTTCTTGTAAATTCTGACTGGACCTACATGAAAATTGATCCAGAAGTTCTAACCAAATCCTGTTTTAGAAAGGTCCATAATTTACTGAGTGTTTCAGTTTTAATGACGTCCCTTTGAAGCTGTATAACTTAAAACCCCAACATTTCTAGAAGAAGTCATGTTCTGCAATGTTTTATATCTCATTGAGGTCTACAACTCTTATGTTAGAAGTTCTTCAAGAATCAACTTGCATCATGGTGGAAATCTGGAAAGAAGTTCTGAATCTATCTTATTTCTTAAACACTTAGAAAAAATTCTAAGTATTTAGAATTTTGACTTTTTCAACATAATCTCGACTTTTAATTTTCTTGATTAAACAAGCTTCATACTTTAACATCCCTTGATAAAATACAATTCTTAAAACTTGGTTTTGATCCAAAAGTCAAAGTTTGACTTTTCAGTATGCAATTGACCAATTTGTCCTTATGAATGACTTTCTTGAAAAATTGTGATCCAAGACTTGAAACTTGATAGAGGCAAAACTGAGGGCCCAGGATGATTCTTTGAGAAATGAGAGGGAAAACTTTGGGGTACAACACTAACAAAAAGACAAAAAATAACTGAATCTCAGCACATATGCACATATGCACCTCTAGGGTATCCCCGCTTCGGTTGCCTTCAGAAAAACGGTCATGTCCCTCGAGAATAGGGACTCTTTAGCAAAAGACCCATAAATCAAAATATCATAGTCCCTCGATGACTCTACAGTGTTGCCTTTCGGTAAATGATCTCGTCCCTTAAATAAAAGTTGCTAAAGCATCTCCATATGTTGCCTTTATGACTGTAAAACGTCCCTTAGAATGTCCCTCAACATCCAACGATAAGGCTACCTACTCTCTAATAGTAGGATAACATTGTCTAAAGGAAAAGAGGAAAAGAATAACCCTTTTCGTGTATAAAAATAGATAGCTGTTAGAAGTTTGCTCAAACATTTTGCACATACACAAAAAACTATTTTTCAAAAGACATTTCAAAACACTTTATATACTTTCTCCACTATCCCAAGGAACATTACAAAGTTCGCCGTACTAAGGAGTTTTCAAAAACATTTTCAAATACAAAGCATAAAGCTATTTTAAAAATGAGCAAACCTCTAAGAGCCCGTGGAAAACCATGGATGAAAAGGGTGCTAACACCTTCCCTTTCCATAATCTACCTCCCTTACTCAGAGAAATCTCAAAAAAGGTCTTTTTTTGTTCTTCTCCCCCTTTCCTTTGTTGGATAAAAGAAAAGTCGGTGGCGACTCTTGCTTACCGCAACATTTGTGAATACAAAATGCAAAACCAATATTACAGTCGGTTCTGCCACCATATCACACCATTAATAACACTTAGATGATCAAATACTTTTGTATGTTCATCCATACGCAAGCTATGAAATTGCTCCTTCAACAACAACTAATTTGATATACCATTTCCTTGATATAGCCCTTTAAGTTTCTCCCTAAGCTCTTTGGCTGACAATGTACCAAGAACATTCTTAGCCAAAGACATGCAGATTGTACTTGAAGCTCTCAAATCTAGTTCCTCCCACTTCTTATTGTCCATGTTGGAAATGTTTCCTTTCAACGTCTTGTGTAATCCTAATTGTATCAAAACATCTTTGATTTGAATTTTCCACAAGGCAAAATTAATTCTTTCATCAAATTTTTGTAAGTCAATCTTCATTGCATTTGAAAAACTTGACATTGCAATCAAAACCTTTCCTGCAGTAAAACAAAAATTTCCCAACCAACATAGAGTATACAATTTTTTTTCTAATGTGGAAGATCAGTCAAAAGTGCAACCACAGAGCATACTAAAAAAGTTTATACCCACCAAACCAAGGCTCTTGATACTACTTATTGGGAAAAATAACAAACATAAAGAAAAAAGAGGAACAAAATAACAACACACTACAACAAATAACACTTTTCATGATGAAGCTTTCACGTCAACCAAAAAAAATTGAGGGTTTTCACCAACGCGCCCCATATAATTATTAAAAAAAACAACTTGAGCCCTTGTTTATCTAGAAAACCACAGTGAATTACCATTTCAGACAAGTTTCGAATCCCAACTACGACACTTTATGTTTCTATTTGTAAAAAAGTGTAAATAAATTATCTAACCCTCCGATTTCTTTAATAAACTGAGGGATAAAATAATCCGATTTGACTATAAAAATACTCGTTGAACAAATTTAACCCTAATGTTATCTTATTTGTAGCCGACCCACCATTTTTTTGGGATGGATTGCAAAACTGAAAAAATGTTCTTCTACCTTGAGCAAAACACTTTTTTAGCTTTTGCGATCCATCTCAAACAATGGTATTGATGTTGTTATTGTTGTTGAATGTTTTGAACAACTATGATATATTCATCGTTACTGATGGATTGCAAGTGCAGAAAAATATTTTCCAATTTTTACAACAAACACCTTATTAGAAGTTGGAAGCATTCAAACTCACTGTCTACGCTAGTGAAGATAATGATAATGATAGCGTAACAATCCATCTAGGATGCAATGATAATGATATCACAACAACTAATCTTGAATCGCGAACATCTTGTATGGGACCTGAACATTATGTATTTTTAATATTATGAATAAACAATGTAACCATTAAAAAAATTTAATTTAACCCCTCGGTTTATTTGAAAATCCAAGGGGTTAATTGAACTAACCCCTCGGTTTTATTCCAAAACCGAGAGGATATTTAATTCCATTGATTTAATATATATATTTGTTTGCTTCTATAGTTTTCACATAACGTTAACAATGCAATTCAAACCCTACTTCATCTATTACATTTCATAACAAAGTAAACATTAAACATAAAGGAGATAACAAAACATAACATCTTCAAATTTCCATAAAATTTTTCTGATTTCAATTTTTTCTTTAGTGTCTTGTTCTTCTTCTTTGAATCTTCATACATAACCTTCAAATAACCCATAGCTTCCACCTCTAACTTCATCATGCTCCCATATTCATTTCTACCTTTTGCCACCATGTCTTCATCTCATATGAACATTTACATGTCTCTTCACTCCTCTAAAATGGACATCTCCAAAAAATTCTTCCTTGATTTTGTCCCTTCTTGCATTTTGTTGTACCCCAATTTTTGTCCCTAAGATCCCTTCATCATACCATGTTGATTCACTCACAACAAGACCACACTAGGATTCTTGGTTCCCCTCCCTACATTAAGTTTTTCCCTTTTTGAGGGATTACCAAGCACCTTGACTTATGTTCCTTTTGTGATCATGAATATTGTTTTGTTTTCTTCATTTAACTAATAAAACGCAATGTTGGTTTGTCTTGCTTGTTATCCATGTAGGTGAAGGCAATTTAACAAGCTACCCCATGGGTTCATGAGCTTATTTCCATGCCCTAGTCAATATAGCTTGAGAAGTTCAAACCTCACCATTGGATTGGTTTTAGGAGAATTGGCATGGCAAGGTTGCTTTGGTTCATCACATTTCAAGGTTATTAGATTTGACTCAAAAGTACAAGGGGTTGATTGGAGAAGTTGTCATGTTTGGACAAGGCCTTGTTCCTATTGGTCACAAGAGCATATTTCTATCAAATTTCAAGATATAAAAGTGGTTTTGGTGGCTATGATTCCTAATTATCATCCTCAACAACTTCTATTCACAAAGCAAGAATATTGGTACAAGAAGTTTGATCAAACTTGTCAAAGTTCCTCAAAGCATTTTCTTGATCTAGGAGCTAGGGTTTTGAACTTAAAAGGAGTACATCTTGCTCACCTTTTGGTATTTTTGAGTGATTCCAAATATATCCTCCTCTTCAAAGGGTTATCAACAAATCACTTCAAAAGTTCCAAGGAGTTTTCATGTGGAAGGAACTTGGTGAAGAAGAAAGATTACAAGTCATCCAGATGAATCCACAATTTTACATGAGTGACTTCAAATGGTCCTAACTTGGTAAATTTTTATCACCTTGAGTCTATTATTTTTCCATAATGATCTTGAAGATGTGAACTTTATGCCTTCTTTTATGTTCAAAGTGGGAAAATGGATGGAAGTTTCCTTAAAGATGCAAAAGATTATAGGTCATTTCATGATTTTTTTCCAACTTCAACAAGTCATAACTTGCTCAAATTTTGGAGATTTTGAATGATTCAAGTTTCAAAGTGTCATTCAAGAGGTCTACTTCATGCCATCTTTTTTGGTCAAGAGCAAGTTCCAAGTGGAAGGCCATGTTTGGATGCAAGACATTATAGGTCATTTTTGAAGAAGAATGTGAAATATTTCTAAGTATGCAAAGTCAACCCCTTTTCTTCAACTTTGACTCAATACAACTTTCATATCAAGCATCCATTCAACTCCATTCTTTTTCCATTGCAAAGCTTGTAACCTCATCTTTCTAAAGCATCATGAATCATGCCCTAAGACCCCTTGAGTTGAAAATGCCATTGGTAAGAAGTTGGCACTTTGAAATTGAATTTCTCACCAAGTCAGAATTTTGAAATCCATAATGTGGCCTCTAATCACAAGTTTTCCACGCGTTTTTGCCTCTAAACATGTTTAGTGAAGTTCCATATTTGTTTAGCGCATCAAAACGCAAGAATTGGATGAGTTTTGATGAAGTTTGTATCACACTTCACTCGTGCATCAGGTGTGCATGATTTCCCTCCAAAACGCATCATTCACTCTTCCTTTTGATCCCATTCGCTTCTCCTATAAATACATGAACTATCCCATTCAATTTCCCAAGCTAGGATAGCCAGAATCACCCTACCAAACTTGCTCCATAACTCAATTTTCTGTAACTTCAAAATCCATTCTCGACCCTTTTTCAATCCAGTTTTTCCATCAATTCACCTTCCTTGATCTTCCCTGAAGCTAACCATATAATTATATTCAAGAATCGTGCCCTATACTGCTCCATAGAAGTCCAGTTTCAGAGCTCTGCAACTCAACTTCAATAGATAGATTCCTTCATCAATTCTTCAAAACTCTGATATCATTGTGTTGCTCTCATTGCCCTGGTTCTAGTCGCAACACTTACCTTTTACTGGAAACACGTTTTGACCATGAAATTTCAAATCCCTTTTCAAAACTTTCCTTCCAAATTGCTTGAGCTACAGTTTATATAAATTTAGCGCGAGGGTGTGGTTGTCTTCGTCTTGAAGAGACGAAGCGAACGGCATATGTCCGAGCTTCTGATTTTACAGTTTGAGAGACCTGCAATTCGTGATGGCTGGAGGTTGAAGATGACCAACGTGTCATCTTCTAACCAACGAAGGCGCGCCATCTGTATTTTTTAAATTATGATTTAATTAATGATTCTGTACAATACTCACTAATGACCATGATATTCACAGCGCGCCAGATCCCTTGGATTTGATTACTAATGCGTTTTGACTTTCATCCAATGGTCCACATATTTTACTTTTATTTACTTTTTTTGATTTTTATATTTTAATTGTTTTAAATTTAAAAAAAACATAGAAAATTCATTTTTAGTCCAAAAAATCTGAAAAAATTATGAACAATATTTTTGATTATTCTCTTTCTGATTTTTATTTTTTCACAATTTAGTTTTGTGTTTTGGTATTTTTTTACAAATTTTACACTTATTTCATTTGTTTTAAATGTTTAAAAATACTTTTATACATTTTTAAATTTTGAAAAAATTATGGAATGATCCAATGATATTGTGACAAATATTAGTGATCTTATCTTATTTTTGTTTCTGACTTTACTATTTTTTGTTTATTTTACCCATTTATTTTAATTTTATAAATAATTTCTGACTTTAAAAAATTACCAAAAAAATTGTAAAATTACTTGGGCCTTTTTCTGATTTTTCTATGGTCTTACTTTTCATTTCTTAATTAATTTGAACATAGTTGATATTTTTCTCATTATTTTCTATTTTTAAAATATTTTTAAAAATCCTTTTTTGTGTATATTAAATGTGATATTATTTTGTGATTATTTTCTGGCTGATCTTGGGTTAGATTTTGGATCATGAACTTTATTAACATCATTGGATCCATGGTGTTGAGTTTAACTCCACAAAAATGGATGAATGATTTTAATAATAGTTTGATTAAAATTTAATTCAAATGTGGTTTGTATATTTTTCCCATCCCTCTTCATCTCATCCCTTTCTTATTGCACTAGATGTTGTTGGAGCATGATCTCTATATCATGTCTCAAAACAAATGGTGCATAGATTGATATTGATCGGCCTCAAAATAGGTGCGATTTCTATATAAGTCCACTTACGATTGCTTAACATAGTGCTAAATTTTGTTCCGATTCGAATAAATGATCATTCGTGGCCCAAACTTATGATTGCAAGCCCACATATGTTAATTTGATCTCTTTGATCTAATAACCTTGAGATTGATTGTGTGGAGGCTTTGGTTCTACCAATCCTCTAATGGATCTAAAACACCTTTGGTCAACGCGGATCACTTAAACATCGTTGATCATTAAATGGTACTTATGAGAATTCCAAATGAATGATATACTTGAGAAAAAGCAAATGCAACTTGTTGTGTGGAGGCTTTGGTTCTACCAATCCTCTAATGAGTTCCAAATGCAAGCTTTAAGATGGTCATCCAACTAACCACTAATTATTGACTTGTTTACCTTATACTTTTATTTTTTATGCTTTATGTACTATTTACTTTTAGCATTTACATTTCAAGCCATTTTCATCTTTGCTCATTTGAGCATTTATTTTCTTGCCATTTTTACTTTTCTTACTTGAGCTTTTCTTTTCCTTTCTTAAGACACTTAATAATAAACATAAACCCTAAAAAATCTTTAACGGTGCTTGGACTATTTGGTTACTATCCTTGGTGTGATATAGTGGGAGAACTAACTTGATTGTTTTGCAGTTGATCACAAATGTTGAGGTTAGCAAGAGTCGCCACTGACTTTTCTTTTATCCAAAAGGAAAGGTGGAAAAGCACAGGAAAGACCTTTGAGATTATTTCTTGAGTTCGGGGGGTAGATTATGAAAAGGGAAGGTATTAGCACCCTTTTCATCCATGGTTTTCCATGGGCTCTTAGTTACTTGCTAGATCACTTGCTTTTGTTTGAAATTATGCTTTGTGTGGTTTTTGAAAGTATTTTGTAAAGAGGCCATCGTTTAGGCCATCTTTGTAATGATTCTCGTTCGTAAGAATATATACAAATATGTTGATCTTTTTGAAAATGTTTTCAATTTTGTATGATGTTTTGAAATGTATAACAAGGATGTTTTGTTTTGAAATGGAGCAAGTAACTAAAAGCAATCTACCTACTCAAATGTCTTTCTTGTTCATTTTATTTCCCTTTGACATTGTTATTTTACCATTGATTTGGTAAGCAACCCTATCTTTGGATGTAAACGGGACGGGCGTGGGTCATCGTATAATCATGATTAGCAATGTTGCAAGGTATCTTAGCACTTTTTGAGGGACTAATATCATTTTGTAGGGAAACCTTGAATAGCGTCATCGAGGGACTATGATCTTGTATTTGTTTGTTTTTGCTAAGATACCTTACATGCGTAATATGGCCATCTTGTATAAGGCAACCAAGTGGAGTAACCCTAGGGGTGCTTGTGTGCAAGTGTGTCATTTTCATTCTTGATTTTGTCTTGAATTAGGGTTTTCTATTTGATTGATTTTTATCTTCCCACACAAACCCTAATTACTAGCATATTATGTAAAAGCGATAAATTGTGAAATTTAAAGTTACTACACTATTACAAACATTTGTGAGAGGGGGGGGGGGGGGGGTATAAAATTTATGAATCGGAATTGCAATAATATAAACCTAATTAATCTATTACAACCAAATTGAATGTGTACAAATAATTGGAATAAATAGTATACAAGGTGAATTAAATATGCAAAGATATGTAAATGCAAAGAAGATTTTTGTTTGATTTTTTTATGTGAAAAAACTTTAACCTAAACCTAATTAAAAATAAATAAATCAAGATTAACTTAAACCATTTAAGAAAAGGAATTATTTAAGAAAAGATTTTTGAATAAACCCTAATTCTATTTGATTAAAAGAAAATAAGTTTCTTTAAGAAAAATATTTTTGTATTTTTTGTCTTGAAAATAATATATGGCATTATGAGATATTTTTGGTCTTTTTTATATTAAAATAATATATTTAATGGGTGTGAAGAAAAATAAATATTTAACCTAATTCTAATTTAATTTACAAGTTTATTTAATAAAAAAATGGATAATATATAACTAAATAAAAATAATTTTGTGAGGAAAATAAAATAAAATAAGCCAAAATATAAATCTATCATTTTAATATTTTTTATGATTTTTAATGTTAAGAAAAATGTATTTAAGAAAATAAAATAAGAATAAAATAAATAAATAAAATGATACGGGCCAAGGGTGTCACAAGCAGACAGGGGGGTAACTGTTAGAAAAAACAAAAAGCCCAAGATTTGGAGGCCCAGCGCTGCAAGAGACAAAAAAAGAGTGAAAAAAGTGAGAAAATGCAAAAGGCAGTGCGCTGAGGCTTGAACCCGTGATCTCTAGCATTTACGCGCACTGCCTTACCACTGGGGTGGCTGTACATCTGTTTATATAAACACAAACATAAATATATATTAGAAAATGCCTCCTGAAGGCAACTTCATCTTCAACCTTGAGCCATGGCCGGATCACCTGTATCTTCTTCATTTCTCCATAAAAATGGAAAGTTCAAACATGAAAGTTATGGTGTTTCTTCCCACGAGTTCAACCATATAATTTATGTAAACTAAAGTTCAAAGATAAGATCTAATTTTACTGGCCCTAATTTGAAACCTAATTTTTTGCAGAAATTTCAAATCCAAAATTCTCTATACACAGTTGATATAAATGAAAACTATGAAAATGGTTATCTTTAAAGCAAGGATATCTACATTTTTCTTTCACAAATCAGGACCAAATGGTGCTTGTATGAAGAGATAAAAGTTTGAGTTTTTACCTCTTGTAGCTGGGATCATGAATGGAGTTTGAGCAAGTTTTGAGAAGGCCTGAGGATCTGTTTAGCTTGCCTGGACCTCCTTGAGTGTATTCCAATCCTTACTTTGTCCTGAAAGTCCCTGGATCTCTCTACTCAAGTCAACCTACAAGCTTGATTTTTGAAAATAGTGGATGGTGGAGGAGGAGCTACAGTCTTGAAACAGGGGTCTGGATCACTTAGATATGATGTATATTAAGTGTTTTGGTGGTTAAAACTCAATACGCACGAGTGGATTTTGAGATGGCTATGTAAGGTTCAAAACTGTCAAGATATGGCAGATTCTGAGTTTCAAAGTGTTTGGGAGTGTTTTTGAGTCTTATCCTTTTTTTTCAACTTGCAAATAATGTGTTTACTTATAAGCAAAAGGTCTTAAGTCTTGTAACAACTCAGATTTCAAAAACTCACATGTTTGCTTGGTTTCTTGTTTGTGAAGCAAAGTTAGCAAGCATGGTTCCAAGGTGTAGTACCAAGCTTGTAGGGGGATGAGACCTTTAAACATACTTGTTATGATTGAGTGGAGTGTGTTTGTGCAGAAAAAACAAGTGCAAGGCTCAATGCAAGCTGACTTTGCATAAAGCTTGCTTTTCCAAAATGGCAATGTTGCCTTTCTCCCAAAATGGAATTATTCTTGTACAATGCATTCAATGCTTGGCTTAAAGCTTCCAACATCTGAAAACATTTAATTATAGAGTGAAAGTTGAGTTAGGAGCCTGCAAAGTAGGATTTTTTCAGCATGCTTGAGGATTGGATCCAATGTTCTTCACAAAATGGCTTGAAATCTAAGTGACAAATCACCAACTTCATCTCTTCGATTCTCCAAACTCAAGAATGATCTCAAGGAGTTCCTGGACATTTTGGAAAGCTTGAAATGTGATCTACAACTCATCTTTGAATTGCTTTTGAAAATCCCTCTTGGAACTATGTGAAAAATTGCCATGAAGTTAGGTAAAAAATCTGCCTAACTAAGGCAAAATTTCACTAAGTTATTTTTAGTTCATGAGCATGTATTCACAAAATTATATCTTGAGATCCAAGCATTTTTAGGAGAAATTGTGTGAAGCAAAGTTGTAGATTTCATGAATATCTACAAATTTCATGTTGGAAGTTTCCTTTGAATCATCTTCCATCATGGTGAAAGTTTGGCTCAAAGTTGAGAAAAAATAAGAAATTTTCTATACTTAGAAAAAAATTTCTAAGTTAAGAAATTTCAACTTTTCAAAACAAAAATATTAAATCCTTGATTTCTTGATGAAAAAGTTTCATATTTTGACATGTTTTGATGAATTATGATCTTTGGCATTTGATTTTGACCAAAAAGTCAAAGTTTGACTTTTCAGTATACAGTTGACTTTTGATCAGTTGACTGAAAAAATTCATCTGTCAATCCAATGGATTTGTAATGTTTTGAATCATGTTATTATGTAAAAATTATGCAATTGAACTCTTGAAATCAAGCTTCAAACCAATTGATCATTTGTTAGGCCAAAAATCAAAAATTGCCCTTTCTCAGTCAAAACCCTAATTTTGACCATTTTTCCCTTTTGATGATTTGCTCAAATTTCTTGAGGAGTTGTGGTACAAACTTGATCAAATGCTTCATATGAGTCTAAGATGTTGATGTGGATAAAAAATTATGAAGTTTGACTGTAAATTGACCATGATTGACTTTATCCCAATACAGTTGATTTTTAGGTCAACTGTTCAATTGACAGGTCAAAAGTGTGATTCAAGACTTGAAACTTGAGATGAGTAATATTAGGGGTCCATAATGATCCTTGGAATTCATATGTAGAATTGATAGTTCAAAAATCCTTGTGCAAACTCAAACCTTAATTTTGGTCATCAGTGCTTGAGGAGGTGTCTTGAGCTGATCAAAACCTAGTGTAGTCTTGATCTAAAGGAGATCTTGTGAAAATCCTTGATAAGTGAGAGGGAAAATTTTGGGGTACAAAAGCTGCCCCTGTTCAATCTTCTTAAGCCTGAAGAGCTAGATTGGCGAATTTTATCCATTCGTGACTCGAAGGTGGAAGATGATTGGACATTAGAGTGCCCATAAATTTGCACTCGGCGATGTGATGGTAGAAGGAATGTGCTTAAAGATGCCATTTGGAGAGGTGATAGAAAGCTGTGGGAGATGGGCTTAAATATGCCATCCAAAAGTGATTATTGAATTGTAATTTGTAAGCTGAAAGAATGAGTATCAGAATGGCGTCCGTGTCTATAGCGTATCTGAATTGTATCTGAAAGTTGACTCTGAATGAGTATCAGAATGGCATCCGTGTCTGGAGCGTATATGTATTATATCTGAAAGAGGCTCTGAATGAGTATCAGAATGGCATCCATGTCTGGAGCGTATCTGAACTGTATCAAAAGGTTGAATCTGAATGATTATCAGGATGACATCCACATCTGGAGCATATCTAAACTGTATCAGAAGGTTGAATCTGAATGAGTATCAGGATGGCATCCGTATCTGGAGTGTATCTGAACTGTATCAAAAGGTTGAATCTGAATGAGTATCAGGATGGCATCCATATCTGGAGCCTATCTGAACTGTATCAAAAGGTTGAATCTGAATGAGTATCAGGATGGCATCCATATCTGGAGCGTATCTGAACTGTATCAAAAGGTTGAATCTGAATGAGTATCAGGATGGCATCCGTATCTGAAGCGTATTTAAACTGTATCAAAAGGTTGAATCTGAATGAGTATCAGGATGGCATCCGTATCTGGAGCGTATCTGAACTGTATCAAAAGGTTGAATCTGAATGAGTATCAGGATGGCATCCGTATCTGGAGCGTATCTGAACTGTATCTGAAAGCTTTGAACATTGTTATTGATAGCTTTTAACCTTATCCTGAAAAGGGTAACAGGTTAGCTAAAATTCAAAGTCATGTTGTATGAAATGTATGATATCATGCATTTGTTTTATAAATGTTTATGATATATGAATGCGCTGTACGCGCATGTGAGCTAATTTGCTGTACTGCTGTTGGATTTGGGGAAAATAAATCCCTGACTGCTGCTGAGGATATGTAAGTCTTTACGTCTTTGAAGTTGAAGTATTGGTGAATTTCTGTCGAGAGAAATAAACTTTGTTGTAAGGGCAATGCCATGTACTTCTTGTAAAATCTTATTGGGGAATCCTAAGAAATTTGACGACTTCTACTGGGGATTAATAATTTGAAACTTTATTTCGCCGGGGATTTAAATGATGTACGACAGGGGATTACTTATGGGATAATCTAGAGGTATTTCCCTATCCTTTCAACCTATCAGTAATTGCCTCTTTTCATTTTGTTTATTTGTAAACAGTAATTATGTTCAAGTGCATATGTTCAACAATGAATCATTGGACGTTTTTGTAAACAAAACACAAGAGTAAAGAAAAACAGATAGTTTTGCACTTTCAAAGGGACATCTTTGTATTGACTTTGAGTAAGATTTTTTGGTACAGGGAGACAAACATTCTAGTAAGAGAATGCTGTCGTAAAAAATAAAATTTTTGATACAAAGAAAAGATAGCTATGTGTACAAAAATCTAATGGGGTTTCCATTCTTCTATAGCCTTCGTATCTCCGAGCGTCTTTTCTATTTGTTTCCTTGTCCGAAGCTGATTGAATTGATCATAAACTCTGAGTTTGTCAGTGGAAGCCAAAGGTTTTCCGTAAAGTGATCCAACGGGACATAGTCATACGCTTTAATTCCCTAACTTTTTCCTGGACCGCCCTTTCGGGTTTTCAGTCCACCGGGAAACCCTTTTTTGCACAAGTATCCCTTTCAGGTTTTCAACTTGCCGGGTGTACAGATTTTTTGTTTTATCCCAAATTTTTGCCCGAACCCTTTTGGTTCGCCGGGATGCCCTTGTTTTACCTAGGTGTGTCAACCTAGCGGGTCTCTTATGCGTAGTATCTTTTGACTATGTCCGCGTTCGCAGGATGCGGCAGGTCGTCACCATCCATGGTGGTCAAGATCATTGCCCCACTAGAGAAAATGTTTTTGATTATAAATGGTCCTTCATAGGTAGGAGTCCACTTTCCCCTAGGGTCACCTTGTGGCAAGATGATGCGTTTGATCACTAGGTCTCCAACTTGATACACTTGGCGCCTGACTTTCTTGTTGAAGGCCTTGATCATCCGCTTTTGAAACATTTGACCATGGAAAATAGTAGCAAGTCTCTTCTCATCGATCAAGTTCAGTTGATCAAGTCGAGTCTGGATCCGGTCGTCTTTGTTCAGCCCTGTATCCTTTATAATCTCAGAGAGGGGATATGGACCTCGATAGGCAAGAAAACTTCCATGCCGTAGACCAGAGAATATGGTGTTGCCCCGGTTGATGTGCGAGCCGTGGTATGATACCCGTGGAGAGCGAACGGTAACATCTCATGCCAGTCTTTGTACGTGACCGTCATTTTCTGTATGATCTTTTTAATGTTTTTATTTTCAGCTTCGACATCACCATTCATCTTTGGCTGATAGGGAGAAGAATTGTGATGATGAATTTTGAATTGCTCGCACAATGCGGTGATCATAGTGTTGTTGAGATTTGTACCGTTGTCAGTGGTGATCCTTTCCGGGATACCGTACCGGCAGATGAGATTTTTCTTGATGAAACGGGCAACAACGTTCTTGGTGACGAAAGCGAAGGAAGCTGCCTCCACCCACTTTGTAAAATAGTCAATGGCCACTTGGATGAAGCAGTGTCCATTGGAGGCTGTCGGCTTGATCTCCCCAATCATATCAATCCCCCACATAGCAAAGGGCCAAGGGGCTGTCAAGACATTCAGAGGAACCGCAGGCACATGCACTTTGCCAGCATAAATTTGACACTTATGGCAGGTTCGAGAGTATTGATAGTAATCTGCTTCCATGGTAGACCTGTAATAGCCTGCCCGTAGGATTTTCTTTTCCATCGTATGCCCACTGGAATCGGTGCCAAAAGTGCCTTCATGTAATTCAGCCATGATCCTTTCAGCTTCAACCCAATCTACGCACCGAAGTAACACAGAGTCATGATTGCGTTTATATAGGATATCATTACTAAGGAAGAACTTAGCAGAGAATCTCCTTAGGAACTTCTTATCATTGATTGAAGCTCCTTCTGGGTATTCTTGAGCCTCGAGATACCTCTTGACTTCGTGAAACCAAGGCTGGTCCACTACTTCTGCAGTATTAATCTCGTGACAATGCGCTGATTCCTCCATTCGTTCAATGGCGATCTGGGGAGCCTTTTTATCCCAATCAAGTTTAAACATAGATTACATTGTGGCTAGAGCGTCTGCTAGCTAATTTTCTTCTCGCGGGAAATGCTCGAAGGTAATCTTCTCAAAATGTGGTAGCAATGTCAAACCATGTTCTTTGTAAGGGATAAGGTTTGGGCGTTTGGTGTCCCATTCCCCTTTGATCTGGCTGATAACCAAAGTTGAGTCTCCGAATACATCCAAGGATTTGATCCCTAGGTCTATGGCAGCCTTGAGACCGAAGATGCATGCTTCGTATTCCGCCATGTTGTTTGTACAATTGAAGCAAAGTCTTGCGGTAAATGGAGTATGACACCCTTTCGGAGATATGAGTAAAACACCAATACCATTGCCGAGTGCATTGGAGGCTCCATCAAAGAACATGGTCCATCGGGATCCTTGTTCAGGTCCGTCATATGGCCTGATTTCTTCACAGTTGTCTAATGTCATGATGTCTTCATCCAGAAATCCGAACTTCATGACTGGTAGTCTTCCACAACTTGGTGAGAGAGGTGATCAACTAGTACACTGCCCTTTATAGCTTTCTGGGTAGTATACTGTATGTCATATTCTGTCAGGATCATCTGCCATCTCGCTATTCTCCCAGAAAGAGAAGGCTTCTCGAAAATGTATTTTATCAGATCCATTTTAGATATCAATAAGGTAGTATGAGTCATCATATACTGTCTTAGCCAGCGAGCAGCCCATGCCAGAGCGCAACAAGTTTTCTAGAGCAGTGAATATCTGGTTTCACAGTCGGTAAATTTTTTGCTCAGGTAGTAAATAACATGCTCTTTTCGGCCAGACTCATCATGCGGCACCAATACACACCCCATTGAGTTTTCTAAAACAGTCAGATACATGATCAACGGTATTCCCTCGACTGGTGGCATCAACACAGGAGGCTCTTGTAAGTATTCTTTGATTTTGTCAAAAGCGACTTGGCATTCATCATTCCATTTGACTACTTGATCTCTCTTCAATAGTTTGAAGATTGGCTCACAAGTAGCTGTCAGGTGAGAGATGAATCTGGCAATATAGTTCAAACGTCCAAAGAATCCTCTGACTTCCTTCTTAGTACGAGGAGCAGGCATCTCTTGTATTGCTTTAACTTTGGTAGGATCGACCTCGATACCTTTGTTGCTGATGATAAAGCCTAGGAGTTTACCAGACCGTACCCCAAATGTGCATTTGTTTGGATTCAACCTCAGCTTGTACTTATTCAGTCTCTCAAATAGTTTTTGTAAGTGATCAAGATGATCCTCTTCTGTTTGAGACCTGGATATCATATCGTCCACGTAGACCTCTATTTCGTGATGTATCATGTCGTGAAATAGAGCTACCATGGCACGCTGATAGGTTTCCCCAACATTCTTCAGTCCGAATGGCATTACCTTATAGCAAAAAGTGCCCCACTGCGTGACAAAGGTTGTTTTCTCCATGTCCTCAGGTGCCATCTTGATTTGGTTGTAACCCGAGAATCTGTCCATGAAGGAAAACACTTTGTGTTGTGCCATATTTTCAACTAGGATATCAATGTGGGGGAGTGGAAAGTTATCCTTAGGGCTTTCCCTATTCAAATCTCTGTAGGCTACACACATTCGCACTTTGCTGTCTTTTTTGGGTACGGGAACAACATTGGCAACCCATTGGGGGTAAGAGGTGACAGCCAAGAATCCAGCATTGAATTGCTTCATGACTTCCGCTTTAATCTTTTCTGACATGTCGGGCCTCATGCGATGAACCTTTTGCTTTACTAGCGGGAAATCCTCTTTTGTAAGCAGACAATGTACCACAATATCTTCATCAAGTCCTAGCATGTCTTCATACGACCAGGCAAAGACTTCGACATAATCATGCAACAACTGAATCAGATGCTTCTTGACAATGGGTTTCAGATTGGCACCCACTTTGACCTCTTTTTTATCTTCTTCGGTACCTAGGTTGATCGTATCCACGGGTTCCTCGTGAGGATGAATGGTTCTCTCTTCTTGTTGTAGAAATCTGGCAAGTTCCCCTGGTACCTCACAATCTTCCTCACCTTCGTCTTCGGCTTGGTAGATTAGATTCTTAGAGTCATAAAAGGCCATAGAAGTATCGTTATCCATGGGATCCCGAATGGATGCATACCTGCATTGTGAGTGTGGGTGTGTGTAAGGGTATAGCTATCTTTGAAAGAAAGTAAAATGTAAAAGAAAAAACAATGAGCACAAAAGTTTGTATGCGAAAACGTCCATGATTCATTGATGTCATATGAAAAATGAGATAATAACCCTTACAAATGGACCATCGTGCCTCAGGCAAGAAACAAGGTTTTAAGAGTGCGAATTGTTTTGAATATTACAAATCCAACAAAATGTAAAGACAAATTACTGAGGGATGAAAGTGATCGGGACGAAGTCTCTAGCCTCTCTATTGTTGAGCCCTCCATTGACAGTCGGGAAGATCCAATCCTCCAGGTTGTAACCATCTTCACCATCTTCCACTGCGTTGACTTCACGATTGTTGATCTTCAAGGGTGGCCCTCCAGCACGGGTACGGCGTACATCCTTTTGAGCACTTGAAGTGAAACCTAGGCCAAACTTGTCATACTTATATGGGATATCTGGGAGTTGTCCCCAGATAGTGCATCAACCTTTTTCCACCACTGCTTTAGCATCTTTCAGTGAAGACATTCAGAGTGGAGGCCTTGTAATCTTGGGAACAACCTTGGTCACTGACACATCTTGAGGGACCTCTTCAAAGTGTTGAAATGGAGTTTCAATGAATTCACCATCCAATTCCACATATCTGAAGGAATTGAGATGGCTGATCATGTATTCTTCCTCTCCATGAACGGTGATAATCTTTCCTTGAACTGGATACTTCAACATTTGGTGCAACATAGAAGTAACAGCGTCAACGTTGTGGATCCATGGTTGGCCTAACAAGCAGGAGTATGAAGGGCGGATGTCCATCACATAAAAAGTTGAATTTAAGGTTTGGGTTCCAACCTTTACGGAAATGTACACCTCCTCATGTACCATCCTCTTTGAACCGTCAAAAGCCCTTACCACTATGTTGCTTGGCTTCAAAGTTAACCCCTCACATCAAGTCTATCAAGAGCTTTTTTGGGTAATACATTCAGAGATGATCCAGTATCCACCAAAACATGCGCCAGAGTTGTGCCTCTACATTCCACTGAGACATGCAATGCCTCATTATGCTTCCTTCCCCTCGATGTTAGATCAACATCTGAAAAACCTAAACCATTGCCCACAGTTAGACTAGCTACGCAGCCTTGAAATTGATCAGCAGATGCCTCTTGAGGTACATGGGCGGTTTTTAAGAACTTCACCAAGGCTTTTGCATGTGCCTCAGAACATAGTAGTAATGCCAGCATGGAGATTTTAGAGGGAGTTTGCCCCAGTTGTTCAACTACATCGTAGTCGCTTCTCTTTATAATTTTTAGGATCTCCTCCATTTTTTTCTTGGAGGTCTCAGGGATAGTCAATGACTGAGCCTTCACCCGGACAGGCTCAATCATAACACCTTTTCCTCGAGTCTTGGTTGACTCGGCAGCAGGAGTGTTAGTAGGAATAATTACAGGGGTTGTAACAGCTTTGTTAATTGGAGTATTTGTAGAGATGATTATAGGTGTGGGAGTAACCTTTGGAGCAGCCACATGGATGAGTACGGGTCTAGAAACTGCTTTTGGGGGACAATTTCTGGAGAAAATATCCTACCACTTCGGGTAATTTTGCTAGTTCCTGCAATGTTACTGATGTTGGAGGTGACCTTCTTGGAATTTATCTCTTCAGCGGCCGGCCAGTCTTGCTTGATGCCATGGTAGTAAACGTCCCCTCCATAGTTCCACGGCACGGTTTTGTATGACACATATGGGACTGGCCCAAGCATTGTGATTATTAAAGGAGCTGCTTTCGGAACTGATGTAATTCTAACGGGTCTTTTGGTGGAGACCCTGGAAGAATTGGCGGAAATGGTAATGATAGAAACATCTTCAACATGAATAGGTGGAACAAGAGTCTTTTCAAACAAAATCTCTTTGTTATCTATCAGGCACTGAATGCCTACTTTCAACAAAGGACATCCAGTTGGTGAGGACAAGCAGAGATGGCAAACTTCATTATAGCCCGGAAACACACCGACTTTCAACAAGTTCATTTTAACAGTCAGAAGTGGGGTCATGAGTTCATCAACTAAGGTAACAAACAAATCTTCTTCAATGGAATTAGTATTGTGGCCATGTCTGGGCATAGGAGAAGAAATGACATTTGGCTTCTCGGGCGCATCAAACTCAATTTATTTTGCTTCAATGAGGTCTTGTATTTTGTTCTTCAAGGCCCAACAGTTATTAGTATCGTGACCAGGACTTTCAGAGTGATATGCGCAACGGGTATTGGGATGATAATGAGGAGATGTTGTATTGGGGTTTTTCTGAGCTTCTTTCAAGGTTACCAAATTGGATCTTAGAAGATGCGGTAATACTTGACAGAGTCATGTTAATTCTGGTGAACTGCCTGACTGGCCTTTCCACCCTTGGTTGATTATTTCTTTGTTGATCAAACATAGGCTTAAGAATCATAACAGCCCCCACCATTGGTCGGTGTTCGGCCCTATCTTGGTTCCTTTGCAGATATACAATAACTACCTCTTTCTTCCCAATGAAAGGCTTCCTTATAGCTGTAGAAGAATATGTATCTTTCCACTTTTTATGCCGGCTTCTACCCTCTCTCCGGTTAATATTATTTAAGTAAATCCTACAGATGAACTTCTGATTAAATGATTGAAGAAGGGACCAAATAAGGTGCCTAAGAACATGTCTACCAATTCTCTCTCAGACAGAGGGGGTTGAACTCTTCCAGCCAAATCTCTCCATTTTTGCGCATAGTCCTTGAAACCTTCATTGGAGGCCATGGCCATACTCTGGAGTTGAGTACGGGTAGGCGCCAAATAAGCATTGTATTGATATTTCTTGTAGAAAGCTGTGGCAAGATCTTCCCAATTGTGAACGTTGGTTCTTTCTAGTTGGTAGAACCAGTCAAGTTGAGTTCCATACAGACTGTCTTGGAAGAAGTGCACCATTAGTCTTTATCAGCGGTATGGGGTTAAATTTTCCTCACATATGACTGGAGATGCATTTTAGGGCATGAAACTCGGTCATATTTAGAGAATACAGGTGCTTTGAATTTCGGAGGAATCACAATTCCCGACACCAAACCCAACTCTTCAAAGTCTAAGCCAGGTACCTTTTGGATTTCCATCGCGCTCAATCGCTCTTCGAGATGTTTATACTTATCATCAACTGGAGGGTATTGTTCTTTAGAGTAGTCCTCTTCTTCCTCTTCCTCTTCTGATTCTGACGGGATAAATGTTTCCTTTACTTTACCATCTTGGTTGTCTCTTTCACCGGATGTTGTTGCAAAGTCCAAAGTCCTTCTTGTCTGCCCGTGAAATCTTCTTCCCATGTTCAAGACTCCAGTTACCTTCTTTGTTTTCTTTTTCCTCTCTTCAGCCAGCAGAGTCTTCAACTCTTCTTGCCCCTTGGCTAAGGTCAAGAGCAACTGTTGAAACTGCGTATTCTGAGCTTGGAGATCTTTCACTATTTGCTCGAGGTCCATCTTACTGAAATAAATAGTAGAGATGAGGAGACTTGTTGCAAAAGACCTGTTTATGTTATGATGAATGATATATGCATATGCAATGTTTTCAAGGATTTCAAAGATTCAAATTTGTTTTATACAAAAAGGAAACACAAGTTATATTAATAAGATAAAGTTTGAGTACATCAATGCCCCTTGGGCAAAATAATACAAAAGCTCTAAGATAGAAAAGTAGTGTGCATCCTCTTTGGTGCAATGTAGGCATTCAGAGTCTGCTCCTCATGAAGTAGCTTAGTGAGCTCCAAAACCTTCTTCTCGCTTGCATTGAATTGGGCTTCGAAAGTATATCGATCCATTTTGAGTTGTATCCAATCCATTTATAGGTCTTCAAGATATGTGGGCATGTTAGGATGTAGGATACTGTATGGAACGTCTCCTTCCATGACAGGCTCAATGATTACCGGGATAATGGAGGGGTAAGGCATCATATGACTCTGAGCGCGAGTTCGTACCCATTTGAGGTAAGGCTCAAGAGGTATGGAATTATTGTGCCCCAAAGTCTTGCCATCCACCTTGTTTAATATCCTCCAAGCTCGGATAAATCTCCGGCGAAGACGTTGATCGTCGTTGTCGTAGTCAAATACCAAACCTTGAATCAGTATCTCGTGCGGGCCATCCCTTCAGGCGTAACCAAACTATCTTAAGGATAAAAATGGGTTGTAGGTGATACCTTCCCTAATGCCAAGTAGAGGGACATTAGGGAATTCTCCATAATGGTCGACAATGATAACATTCTCTTTGGATCGAGAGCACCAATGAATGTCTGAATGTTTGAGCGTCATCAACCTTTGTGACCACCTTGAACCTTGCTCATTCTTTAATACATATTGTGGAAGATGAGAAATAAACCATCTTTCCAAGATAGGAGTGCAACACATAAGGACACCTCTTTTCCTCATTGTGCGAATGTGAAAAGAGTGTAGGATATCCCCTAGTAATTTAGGCACCGGGTTGCGTGATATGAAGATTTTGACGACGTTCACATCTATGAGTTGGTCAGGATTTGGAAACAAAACCATCCCATAGATGAGGAGAGCCACAATTTCCTCAAAGGCTTTCAAGTCTAAGTGTTGTACCCCAAAATTTGCCCTCTCATTTTATCAAGATTTCCCTCACAAGACTTCTTGGACTCAAGACCAGATTAGGGTTTGCTCAGCTCAAGACATCTCCTTGCACTGATAACCTGAAATTAGGGTTTGAGTTTGCACAAGGATTTTTGGACCATCAATGCTTCATGTGACTTTCATACACCATCTTGGACCTTTAAGATTGCTCATATCAAGTTTCAAGCCTTGAATCACATTTTTTGCCCAGTCAATTGGACAGTTGACCTAAAAATCAACTGTATTGGGGAAAAAGTCAACCATGGCCAATTTACAGTCAAACTTCATAATTTTTGATCTACATCAACATTATAGGCTCCTATGTACCAATTGATCAAGTTTGGATCACAACTCCTCAAGAAATTTGATCAGATCATCAAAAGGGCAAAATGGTCAAAATTAGGGTTTTGACTGTAGAAGGGCAATTTTTGATTTTTGACCTAGCCAATGACCAATTGGGTTCAAACATGTTTTCAAGGACTCAATGGCATCATCTTGAACTAATCACATAGTTCAAAAGATCTCAAATGCATAGGATTGACAGATGAATTTTGCAGTCAACTGATCAAAAGTCAACTGTGCACTGAAAAGTAAAACTTTGACTTTTTGGTCAAAATCAAGTGCCAAGGGTCATAATTCATCAAGATATGTCAAAATGTGAAACTTGTTGATCAAGAAAACCAATTTTGAAAATTAGGGTTTTAATTTGAAAATTTTCATAACTTAGAATTTTTCTAAGTTATGGAAATTTCTTATTTTTCCCCAACTTTCCATAACTTTTTCACCATGATGCAATTGGATTCAAAGAAAACTTCCACCATTAAAGTTGTAGTCCTCCATGAAATCTACAAATTTTATTCACAAAGTTTTCCCAACAGATGCATGGATATCAAGTTAGGATTTTGTGAATAGGGATCCATAAACTTTTTAACTTAGTGAAATTTTGCCCTAGTTTAGGCAGGTTTTTGACCTAACTTCATGGAAATTTTTCACATAGTTCAAAGAGGTATCTAAAAATGCATTTCAAATATGGATTGTAGATCATGTTACAAGCTTTACAAAATGTCCAAGAACTCTCCAAGATCAATTATGGTTAGGGAGAATCGAGGAAGGGAAAATGGCAATTTATCACTTTTGTCGAAGGCATTTTTCACAATGGTTCAAGTTGCAAATCTGTCCTAGCATGCTTGTACTTAGTATTACAGGTCTTAATCCCTTCCACACTCCATAATTGAATGCTAACACAATGGATAATGGTCTTATTCTGACTTTTGAAGCATTGCACAATGAATTAATCCAAAAATGGCATAAAGTTCATAATACCATTTTGATAAAAGCATGCTTTTTGCAACTTTGCAAATCTTGAGGCATGGACCTAATCTTTTGTTGCAAGCAAGATCCACAAACATCAAAAAATAGTTTACCAACTCCTTGAAGCCATAAAACTAGAAAGTACAGGATTTTGGCATTGTCACTTTCAACTTTCTTCAAAAGCAAGCAAACTTGCAAAAATCAATACAACTTGTCCATCTGATAAAGGCAAGGCTTAGCATCATTTGAAACAACTTCAGAACCTCGTAACAAGCCAATACATGATTGCCTAACATCCCAAACACTCTCAAACACCAAAATCACACTTTTCTGCCCAAACAGGGCATCATTTGCAGAACACTTGCCAACTTGAAACTTGCTCGTGCGTTTTGCCTTTCAACCCTTGAAACATATTCCCTACATCACATCCAAGCTATCCAAGCATTCATCGTGCAACTGTGAGCTCAGTTTCACACTTCACCATTTTAATTTTGCAAGGTTGTAGGTTGACTCGTGCAAGGAGATTCAAGCATCTACAAGGCCAACTAAGCATTGGAAAAGCTTGAGGGAACTTCAAGGAAGCTCACACGATCTTCAGGCCTCACTCAAAGTTCCCACATTGCCATATCCAAACTCAACTGAACAAGGTATTTTTCAAAGTTCTATCTCCTTATTTAGGCATCCTTAAGCTTATATTTGTGAAGCAAAAATGTAGTCCTTAACTTGCTTAAGCTGTACATATGCATAATTTTCATTTATATTAACTGAGCTAAGAGTATTTGATTGTTGAAGTTCATGAAAAAATTAGGTCAGGAATTAGGGCCACTGAAATTCTCCCTGGTTTCTTAGAGTTAGGTTTCAAACTTTATATCATTAGAATCGTGAGTTTACAAGCTACACTTTTTATGTTATGAGTTTTTGATTTTATGCAAGCATGAGCAAGAACAGGATTTGAAGGCAGAGCGCGCGTTTGGACGTTGGCTGGAGGTCAGGGATGAAGGCTGTCTGGGCTTGGCGCCTTGGGCCTGCTACTTTTTGCACCCCCTGTTTCCTATCTGCACCCCCTTGGCATATTTTGATATTTTTCATATTTTCTTTTTATTTTTGTGTTTATTGACTTTATTATTTTTTTTCTTCTTTTTTTCTGAACATTAAAAAATCCCAAAAATATTTTCTTAATTTTTTACATTTTATTTTATTATTTTTATTATTTTTTGGGCATAAAAATAGTTTATTAGGTTTATAGAATTTATTTTCTTAAATAAACTTGTAAATAATAATAAAATACTTAATATTTTATTTCATTATTTTATACACATTAAACATTTATTTTTTATACATAGTAAATTTTTGATATTGGTACATAATATTATTATTGTTTTTCTTGGACAAAATAAATAAAATAATAATAGAAAACATATTTTCTTTTAAAACAAAATTAGGGTTTCCCCTTTCAAAAATAATATTATTATTTTTCTTATTTTTAGGATTTAGATAATTTTATTTTCTCATACATAAAACAGTTACAAAACATTTTTTTGCATATCTACATTTTTATTGCATATTCAAATAATTGTTTATTTATTTATTGTACAATAAATTCAATTGGGTTGTAATAGTAAATTAGGGTTTTTATTTTGAGCAATATCCCCCATTCAAAACTTGTGTCCCCCCTCCCATAATATTGTTGTAATAGTTTAGATTTACTTTACGTAATTTATCGCATTATATACATGTTTAGTAAATTAGGGTTTGTATGATAAGACAAAAATCAAACAAATAGCATGACCTAATGCAAGACAAAAATGCATGAAAAATGACAACACATTGCACACAAGCACCTCTAGGGTTTCACCCACTTGGTTTCCTAAACAAAATGGCCATGGTATTCATGCTAGGTATCTTGGCAAAATTAAACAAAATAAAAAGATCATAGTCCCTCGATGACGCTATCAAAAGGTTGCCTAAAAACAAATGATCTTAGTCCCTCAAAATGCTAAAGATACTTGGCAACATTGCTATCGTGGTCATACGATGACCCACGCCCGTCCCGTTTAACATCCAAAGATAGGGTTGTTTACCAAATCAATGGTAAATCAACAACATCAAAGGAATAAAAATGTACAAGAAAGACTTTCGAGTAGGTAGATAGCTTCTAGTTACTTGATCAATTTGCAAACCATCCTTGCTATTTTTAAACAAACACACACACATTTCAAAACATTTCCAAACAACTTTCAAACATTGAAACATTTTTCAAAAGACAAACATCTTTGTATACATTCTTACGAACGAGAATCATTACAAAGATTGCCTAAACGATGGCCTCTTTTCAAAATACTTTCAAAACCACACAAAGCACCATTTCAAACAATTGGAAAAGCAAAGCAAGTGATCATAATAAGTAACTAAGAGCCCATGGAGAACCATGGATGAAAAGGGTGCTAGCACCTTCCCTTTTCATAATCTACCCCCCGAACTCAAGAAAACACCTCAAAGGTCTTTCCTGTGCTTTTTTACCTTTCCTTTTGGATTAAATAAAAGTCGGTGGCGACTCTTGCTAAACCAAAACATTTGCGAACACAAACGCAAAACCTCAAGTCAGTTCTCCCACCGTATCACAGAACTGGCGACTCTGCTGGGGATCTATAAAAGTGGGGTTACCTTAGGGATTAGATCACCTTTACATGCTTATCTTGCTTGACTTGTTTGCTTTACACTTTGGTCCTATTGTTTGGGTTTGAATCCTCTATCCGAATTTGGGAAACATTCATAGGTAAATAGCAATACGTTGTGGAAACTGTGCGGGGTATACCGACATGGTCTAAGCAATAGCCATATTAGTGCGACATATTTGTGGGTACCGGTAGCCTTTGAGTCAATCAAAGAGAATACGGGGCCGCTAAGTGATGTCATGAAGCACTAATGGACTTTTAGAACCTTTACTTGACCAACTTGGCCTTTTTAGGATGTAGTGAGATGACCGGCTTTGGTGCAGTCCGAAGTTGGTAGATACTCGATACTACACTCATTAAGGGTTGGTTCCTTGGAATATTTCGGTCGCCAGTAAAGAGGCTGAATCGAAACAATGAACAAGGAAACAATCCAGTGATATTGAGCTCCTTAGAACCCGGTTACTATTTCTAGGACAGGTTAAGCCAACTAAACTTCAAGAGGGTGCTTACCTATGAAACCCCATGCAAGCCTAAACTAGGAACTTGTGTGATCTTCTTGTACATATATACTTGTGCATAATATCATGGACATCATGTGCATCATATGCATCCACTAACCATTTCAAGGATTTTGGAATTTCATCTTTGTTCCTGTTTTGTAGGTTATGGATTCACTTCGCAGGAAAACTATCTAAGTCAACCTTGTAAGAATTCATCCACAACTTAAGGAGCTAGCTTCAAGGATTCCTGAGAATTCTCCATTCACCGAGAGACATGGTCGTCTACTCAACTTAGTCAGTGCTAACACTGAGGAGGATATGTTGAAAGTTCTCTTCTAGTTCTTTGACCCTTTGCATCATTGCTTCACATTTCCTGACTACCAACTTGTGCCTACTTTGGAGGAATTTTCTCAACTCTTGAGGATTCCTATTCTCAATCAACTACCCTTCAACAGTACGGAAAGAGATTCAAAGCCAGAACAGATTGCTCAAGCCTTACACTTGCACTCATCTGATGTCACAACACATTGGGAAACTAGAAGTGGTGTCAAAGGCTTCTTGTCAAAATTTCTGTCTGAGAAGGCCCAAAGCTGCTTGAATTCTTTGGACTTACAAGCTTTTGAGGAGATTGTAGCTGTTATCATCTATGGGATGGTCTTGTTCCCTAATCCTGACCAACTCATAGATGTGAGTGCTGTCAAAATCTTCATGACTCGCAACCCGGTGCCTACATTTCTTGGGGATATCCTCCACTCTTTTCACATTCGTACAATGAGGAAAAGAGGTGTTCTCATGTGTTGCACTCCCCTACTGGCAAGATGGTTTATTTCTCATCTTCCCCAATCAGTTTTGAAGAATGAGCAAGGCTTGAGGTGGTCACAACGGTTGATGACCCTTACACATTCAGATATTCATTGGTGTTCTCGATCAAAAGATAATGTTATTATCATTGACCGTTGTGGGGAATTCCCTAATGTCCCTCTACTAGGCATTAGGGGAGGCATCACCTACAACCCCTGCTTGGCTCTGAGACAGTTTGGTTATGCCCGAAGGGATGTCCCACATGACACGCTGATTCCAGACTTGGTTTTTGACTTCGACAACGACGATCAAGGACTTCGACAAAGGTTCATCTGAGCTTCGAGGATGCCCAACAAGGTAGACTGTAAGACCTTGGGACACAAGAATTCCATCCCCCTTGAGCCTTACCTCAAGTGGGTACGAACCCGCGCCCAAAGTCTTATGATGCCCTACCCCTCCATTCTCCCAGTGATTATAGAGCCTGTTATGGAAGGAGAGGTTCCATACACCCTCCTACATCGTGACATGCCAACATCACTCGAAGATCTGCAAAGGAGTTGGATACAGCTCAAGGGAGAGAGCGATACTTTCGAAGCCCAATTCTACGCAAGCGAGAAGAAGGTTTTGGAACTCACTCGTCAACTTCACGAAGATCAGGCTCTCAACACCTACATCGCACCAAAGAGGATCCACAACGTCTTTTTACCTTAGAATTTTGTATTATTTTTCCCAAGGGGCATTGATGTACTAACAATTCTATCTTATTAATATGACGTGCGTTTCTTTTTGTTTAAAACAAATTTGAATTTCTGAATCCTTGAAAGCATTACATGAATACATATCATTCATCATATGCATAAACAGATCTTCACACCAAGTTTCCTCATCTCTCTGCTGTTTATTTCAGCAAGATGGATATTGAACAAACGGTCAAAGACTTGCAAGCTCAGAATTCACAATTTCAACAGCTACTCCTGACCTTGGCTAAGGGGCAGGAGGAGCTCAAGACTCTGCTAGAAAAGGAAAAAGAGAAAAAGAAGAAGAAGCGAGCGGGGGTGGTTCTTATGGGCAGAAGGTTTGAAGGACAAGCCAGACGGACTTTGGAATTCCCATCAACATCTGAATAGGGGGAAGGAAAGGGTAAAGGAATGACAGTGCCATCTGAATATGAAGCTGAATAAGAGGAAGATAAGGACTACTCTGAACAGCATTACCCTCCAGCCGATGACAAATACAAGAACTTAGAAGAACGTCTAGCTGATATAGAGATACAAAGAGTACCGGGGCTGGACTTTGAGGAGTTAGGGTTGGTTTCTGGAATTGTAATCCCTCCTAAATTTAAAGTGCCACTGTTTGCTAAGTACGATGGGGTGTCTTGTCCCAAGATGCACCTGCGATCCTATGTCAGGAAAATTCAACCACATTCTTCTGACAAGGACCTGTGGGTCCACTTTTTCTAGAACAGTCTTTCAGGAACGCAACTTGATTGGTTCTACAAGTTGGAGAGGTCTGATGTCCATAATTGGGAGGATTTGGCAGCCGCATTCTATAAACAATATCAATACAACGTCGACTTGGCGCCAACCCGTACTCAGCTATAGAGTATGGCTATCGCTACCAATGAGGGCTTTAAAGACTACGCCCAAAAGTGGAGGGATTTAGCCGGAAGGGTGCAACCACCATTATCTGAAAGAGAACTAGTGGACATGTTCTTGGGGACTCTGTCAGGTCCTTTCTTTAATCACCTGATTGGAAGCTCCTCTGCAGGTTTCATTGAGTTGATTCTAACTGGCGAGAGGGTGGAAGCCGGTATTAGAAGCGGGAAAATTCAGAAAGATGCGTCCGCCTCAACTGCTGCAAAAAAGCCCTTCACGGGAAAGAAAGAAGTGTTTGTTGTCTATGCACATAGAAATCAGGGAAGAACCGAAAGACGACCAACTGTGGGGGCCGTTATGATTCAGAAGTCTGCATCGGACCAGCTGAGAAACAACCCGCTGAGGAATGATCAGTCGAGAAATAACCAGCAAAGGGTGGAAAGGCCTGTAAGGCAGTTCACCAATATAAACATGACTCATGCTCAAGTCTTACCACATCTCTTGAAGTTAAACCTGGCCATGCTGAAGGAGGCCCCTAAAAATCCTAATACTGCTTCTCCACATTACCATCCCAACGCCAGATGCGCGTACAACTCAAAGTCCAGGGCACGATACCAATAACTGTTGGGCCCTGAAGAATAAGATTCACGATCTGATCGACACAGAGGAAGTTGAATTTGAAGCTCCTGATAAGCAGAATCTTATCTCCGCTCCAATGCCGAGGCATGGTCATAATGCCAATGCTATTGAAGAAGATCTGTTTGTTTCTACTGTGGATGAATTGATAACTCCTCTCCTCACCATCAAGCTGAATTTGTTGAAAGCTGGGGTGTTCCCAGGTTGTGACCAAGATTGCCATGCTTGCATGTCCTCCCCATTTGACTGTCCTCTATTGAAGAAAGGAATCCAACAATTGATTGATAACAAGGAAATTTTGTTTGAGAAGGCTCCTGTCTCACCCATTCCAGTTCCAGAAGTTTCAATAATAACCATATACGCCAATCCTTCCAGGGTTCCTAAAAAACCCGTTAGGATTACATCTACTCCTATGACTACTCCGTTGAAGATAACAATGCCCGGGCCAACCCCATACAAATCCGATAAAATGGTACCATGGAACTATGGTGGAGAAATCTATTACCATGGTGTCAAAAAAATTGAACAGATTGCAGAAGAAGAAAGCTCCGAAGAGGATACTCCCGACATCAGTAAAATTGCTGGAACAAGCAAGGTTACTCGTAGCAGAAGAATCTTTTCTCCAGAGATTGCTCCTCCAACATGAGTCTTTGGACCCGTGGCCACTCTGAAGATTACCCCTGTGATTGTACCCGCAAATGTACCCGCTGACAATAACAATACAATTCCCATCCCTATTTCCGCTGCTGAGAAGAAAGGAAAGAATGTTCAAGAGGGGCCTGTCTTGACGAAGGCTCAATCACTAGTCATTCCTGAAACATCCCAGAAAGAGATGGAAGAAATTCTAAGGATCATTAAGAAAAGTGATTATGCTGTTGTTGAACAACTGGGGAAGACCCCCTCCAAAATATCCATATTAGCCCTGTTGCTGTGCTGTGAGGCACATGCTAAAGCTTTGGTCAAGTTTTTGAAAACGGCCCACGTGCCGCAAGAAACCTCCGCTGATCAGTTCCAGGAATGTGTGGCTAGTTTAACAGCTGACAATGGTCTAGGATTCTCCGATGCAGATTTAACTTCGAAAGGGAGAAAACATAACGACGCACTACATGTCTTGGTGGAGTGTAGGGGAACCACCCTAGCTCATGTTTTGGTTGACACTGGTTCGTCTTTAAATGTCTTGCCGAAGAAAGCCTTGGATAGCTTGGATTTTGAAGGCCTAACCCTGAAACCCAGAAACATCATTGTCAGAGCCTTTGATGGTTCTAAGAGGATGGTCCATGGAGAGGTGGACATCCCGATCAAGGTGGGTACCCAGACGTTCAATTCAACATTCTACGTGATGGACATCCGTCCTTCCTATTCTTGCCTGTTGGGAAGACCTTGGATCCACCATGCTGGAGCTGTCACTTCTACCTTGCATCAAATGCTCAAGTACCCCGTCCAAGGAAAAATTATAACTGTCCATGGCAAAGAGGAATACATGATCAGTCATCTGAATTCTTTCCGTTATGTGGAATTAGATGGAGAATTCATAGAGACCCCTTTCCAACATTTTGAAGAGGTTTCTCCTAAAATAGCAGCGACCAAAGCAGTATCTTCAACTCCTGTGATCACAAGACCTCCACCTCAGATGTCATCCCTCAAGGATGCTAGGGCAGTAGTGGAAGAAGGCGGATCCACTATCTGGGGGCAGCTTCCCGACTTTCCTTTCAAATCAGATAAGTTCGGCCTAGGGTTCACTTCGACTGGTTAGAAGGCTGTGCGCCGCTCCCGTGCCGGAGGGCCACCTGTGAAGATCAACCACCAAGAGGTTAATGCACTAGAGGACCGTGAAGAAGAGGGCTGCTTGGAAGACTGGATTTTTCCTACTGTTGGCGGAGGACTGTGCAACTGGGAAGCAAAAGACTTTATTCCAATTACTTTCATAAATCAGTAATTTATCTTTTCCATTTCTGTTGGACTGTAATAATTCACAAACAATTTGTACTTTTTCAGCCATGTGTCTTACCCGAGGCACATAGGTCCATTTGTAAGGGTTCTTATTTCATTTTCATATGTCATTTTAATGAATCATGGACGCTTTTCATATTTAAACCTTTTGTGCTCATTGTCTTTCTTTTACATTTTGTTGTTTTAAGATGGTTATCCCTTACACACACCCACACTCACAAATGCAGGTACCCTTCTATTCCAGAACCCATGGGTAACGATACTGCTATAGCCTTCAGTGACTCTGAAGATCATATCTACCAAGCCGAATATGAAGGTGAGGAAGATTGTTAGGTGCCAAGGGAATTGGCCAGACTTCTACAGCAAGAGGAAAGAGCAATTCAGCCTCATGAGGAACAGTTGGATACAATCAACTTGGGAACGGAGGACGATAAAAAAGAAATCAAGATAGGTGCCAATCTAGAGCCGAGTGTCAAAGAGCGCCTAATTCAGTTGTTGCATGATTATGTTGAGATCTTTGCTTGGTCATACGAAGACATGCCGAGACTTGATACAGACATTGTAGTACACCTTCTACCCACAAGAGAAGACTGTCCACCAGTTAAGCAAAAGGTCCACCGCATGAGGTCCAACATGTCAGAGAAGATCAAAGCAAAAGTTATGAAGCAGTTCAATGCTGGATTTCTAGCTGTTACTTTCTATCCACAATGGGTTGCTAACATTGTGCCCGTGCCTAAGAAGGACGACAAAGTCAGAATGTGCGTGGATTACAGAGACTTAAACAGGGCCAACCCTAAAGATGACTTTCCACTTCCTCACATCGACATCCTGGTCGACAACACAACTCAACACATGGTATTTTCTTTCATGGACGGATTCTCAGGCTATAACCAGATCAAAATGGCACCTGAGGACTTGGAGAAAACTACTTTTGTCACACAGTGGGGTACGTTCTGCTATAAAGTGATGCCATTCGGACTGAAGAATGCTGGGGCAACCTATCAACGCGCCATGGTAGCTTTGTTTCATGACATGATACATCATGAGATAGAGGTCTACGTAGATGACATGATAGCCCGATCACAAACTGAAGAAGAACACCTTGACCACTTGCGAAAGCTGTTTGTCAGGTTGAAGGAGTACAAGCTCAGACTGAATCCAAACAAGTGTACATTCGGAGTCTGGTCCGGTAAACTCTTGGGTTTCATAGTCAGCAACAAAGGCATCGAGGTTGATCCCGCCAAAGTCAAAGCTATACAAGAAATTCTTGTTCCTCGCACTGAGAAGGAGGTCAGAGGTTTCTTGGGACGCCTAAACTACATTGCTAGGTTCATTTCTCACCTAACATCTACTTGTGAACCAATCTTCAAGTTGTTGAAGAAAGATCAGGTAGTTCAATGGAATGATGACTGTCAAGTTGCTTTCGATAAAATCAAGGAGTATTTGCTAGAACCTCCTATCTTGATGCCACCCGTCGAAGGAAGACCGCTAATCATGTATCCGACCATCTTGGAGAATTCAATGGGATGCGTACTGGGACAACATGACGAGTCTGAACGAAAAGAGCATGCCATTTATTACCTTAGAAAAAAGTTTACCGACTGTGAGACCCGATACTCACTGCTCGAGAAAACTTGATGCGCTTTGGTATGGGCTGCTCGCCGGCTAAGGTAGTATATGTTGACTCATACCACTTTGCTGATATCTAAGATGGATCCGATAAAGTACATCTTTGAGAAACCTGCTCTATCCGTAAGAATAGCTAGATGGCAGATGATCCTAACGGAATACGACATACAATACACGACCCAAAAAGCTATAAAGGGGAGTGTGCTAGCCGATCATCTGACTCATCAAGCTGTCGAAGATTACCAATCCATGAAGTTCGACTTCCCTGACGAGGACATCATGACATTGGACAACATTGAAGATATCAGACCATATGATGGACCTGAACAAGGATCCCGATGGACCCTGTACTTTGATGGGGCTTCCAATGCACTTGGAAACGGTATCCGTGCTGTGCTCATATCTCCAGAAGGTTGCCATACTCCTTTCACAGCTATACTTTGCTTCAATTGTACGAACAACATGGCCGAGTATGAAGCTTGCATCTTTGGACTCAAGGCTGCCATAGACTTGGGAATCAAATATTTGATTGTGTTTGGGGACTCAGCTTTGGTCATCAGTCAGATCAAAGGAGAGTGGGGAACTAAGCATCCAAACCTCATCCCTTACAAAGAACATGTCTTGACATTGTTACCACATTTCTAGCAAATTACCTTCGAGCACTTCCCCGCGAGAAGAAAATCAGCTAGCAGATGCTCTAGCTACAATGTCATCCATGTTTAAACTTAATTGGGATAATGAGGCTCCCTAAATCACCATTGAACGGATGGAAGAACCTGCACATTGTCATGAGATTAATACCGAAGAAGTAGTGGACCAGCCGTGGTTTCATGAAGTCAACAGGTATCTCAAGGCTCAGGAATACCCTGAAGGAGCTTCAGTCAACGACAAAAATTTCTTAAGGAGATTCTCGGCAAAGTTCTTCCTAAGTAATGGCGTCTTGTACAAGCGCAATCATGATTCTATTCTGCTCTGTTGTGTGGACAAAGTTGAAGCTGAAAAGATCATGGCCGAATTGCATGAAGGTACCTTCGGCACTCACTCTAGCGGGCATACGATGGATAAGAAGATTCTATGGGCAGGCTATTACTGGTCTACCATGGAAGCTGACTGCTATCAACACTCCTGCACTTATCACAAATGTCAAATCTATGTGGACAAGGTGCACGTGCCTCCAGTTCCTCTAAATGTCTTAACAGCTCCTTGGCCATTCGCTATGTGGGGAATCGACATGATTGGAGAGATCAAGCCTACAACATCCAATGGACACCGCTTCATACTGGTGGCCATTGACTACTTCACTAAGTGGGTCGAAGCAGCTTCCTTCACATCCGTTACTAAGAACGTTGTTGCCCGCTTCATCAAGCAGAATCTTATTTTCTGGTACGACATCCCAGAAAGGATTATCACTGACAACGGTACAAACCTTAACAATACTATGATCACTGCCTTATGTGAACAATTCAAGATTCAATATCACAATTCATCTCCCTACCAACCAAAGATGAATGGTGCAGTAGAAGCTACGAACAAAAATATCAAGAAGATCATACAAAAGATGACAGTCACCTACAAGGACTGGCATGAAATGTTACCGTTTGCTCTTCACGGGTACCGTACCACGGAACGCACATCAACTGGGGCAACACCCTATTCCTTGGTTTATGGCATGGAGGCTGTTTTACCTAACGAGGTTCAGATTCCCTCTTTGAGAATCATGAAAGATGCTGGTTTGAGTGAAGACGATTGGATTCAAACCTGGCTTGATCAATTAAACTTAATTGATGAGAAGAGACTTACTGCTGTTTGCCACAGTCAGACGTATCAAAAGCGGGTGATCAAGGCTTTCAACAAGAAATTCAGACGCCAGACATATCAAGTCGGGGATCTAGTGATCAAGCGCATTATCTTGCCATAAAGTGATCCCAGGGGCAAATGGACTCCTAGCTATGAAGGACCATTTGTAATCAAGAACATCTTTTCTGGTGGGGCAATGATCTTAACCACCATGGACAACATTGACTTGCAGCACTCTGCGAACGCAAACATAGTCAAAAGATACTACGCATAAATGACCCGCTAGGTTGACACACCTAGGCAAAAAAAGGGGCATCCCGGTGAATCGAAAACCCGAAAGGGCGGTTCAGGCAAAAATTAGGGATAAATAAAAAATCTGTACACCCGGCAAGTTGAAAACCCGAAAGGGCGACTTGGGCAAAAAAGGGTTTCCCGGTGGACTGAAAACCCGAAAGGGTGGTCCTGGAAAAAGTTAGGGAATTAAAGCGTATGACTATGTCTCATCGGATCACTTTAAGGACAATCTCTTCACTGACGAACTCTGGGTTTCTGATCAATTCAATCATCTTCGGACGAAGCAACGGATGGACAAGATATTCAGTGTTACGAAGGTTATAGCAGAATGGGAACCCCATGGGATTTTTTCACACATAGTTATTATTTGTATAAATTTTTCTTACTTTTATGACACCATCCTCTTACTAGGATGTCTGTTTCCTTTGTACAAAACACTTACTCAAAGTAAATACAAAGATATCTATTTCAAAGTATAGAAAACTATTTGCCTTTTTCTTTTACACTTGTGTTTTTATTTGCAAAAACGTCCAATGATTCATTGATGAACATATGCATTTAAACATAATTACTGTTTACAAATAAACAGGATGGAAAAGAACAATTACTGACAGACTGAAAGGATAGGGAAACGTCTTTAGGATATTCCATTAGCAATCCCTACAGTACATCATCTAGATCCCCAGCAGAGCTAAAACCTTGAAATACATATCCCCAGCGGAGTTATAATTTCAAACCCTTAATTCCCATCAAAGTTAATACTTCAAACTCCCAATCCCCAGCGGAGCAAAAACTTTGAGTTACAGATCCCCACCGGAGTAAAAACTTTGAGTTACAGATCCCCAGCGGAGTTAAAAACTTCTTCCCCAGTCAAGTCAAGGTTTCCAACTACCAATCCCTAGTGGAGACCATCCAGTTTCTCCAAATTTCCTCAGCAAGTTATCTTGAAGCCTGGAAATCAACCAGACAACAGTTAACTTTTGTCTCTCCCCAACCTAGGATAACTTCCCAGTAAAGTGGCAGACGACCGAAAACTCCTGAACTTACTCTCCAGCAGTAAACCTTCTTCCCCACAGAGTTTTTACTCCCCAATAAAATGAAGATTCTCATTCTTACTTCCCCGCAGAAGTCATCAGAGTCTTCTTTATTCTCCAGCAGATCAAGGATTTCCTTTGTGTAACCCCCAGTAGAGGTCATCAAATTCTCGGGATTTCCCAAGCAGATTACTCAGGCAGTATACGGCATCGCTCACAACAGAATTTTTGTCAGTGCTCCAACTTCAAGACATGAAGGATCTTTACATCCCCACAGAAGTTGTCAAAGATTTTGAATCTCCAGCAGCGGTCAGGGATTTATTTTCCCCGACAGGAGTTAAGGGTTTTGTTATCCCCAACTATCAAGGATTTATTTTCCTCATCAATACAGCAAATCAGCTTACATGCGCATACATTACATCCATATATCATAAACATTGATAAAGCGCATATATTGCATCATACATCTCATGCAACATATCTTTGTGCTTCAGCTAACATTTTACCTTTTTCAGGATAAGATTAACAGCTATCATTAACAATGTTCAAAGATTTCAGATACAGTTCAGATACGCTCCAAATACGGATACCATCCTGATACTTATTCAAATTTCAACTATCAGATACAATTCAGATACGCTCCAGACAAGGGTGCCATTCTGTTGCTCATTCAGACCCAGATTTCAGATACAGTTCAAATACGCTCCAGACATGGAAGCCATTCTGTCACTTATTCATATCTCTTATTAAGCAATCATGATACAGTACAGATACACTCCAGACAAGGAAATCATTCTGTTACTCATTCAGATTTTAGTTTAGATACACTCCAGACACGGATGCCATTCTGGCCCTTATTCAGTTTCAAATTCAGATACAGTACGGATACGCTCCAGACACGGTTGCCATTCTGTCACTTATTCTGATTTTCCCCAGCTCAAAGACGCTCCAGGCACGGATGCTATTCTATTGCTTATTCAGATTCAACATTCAGATACAGCTTGGATACGCTCCAGATACAGATACTATTCCTTTGCTCATTCAGATTCAGTCCCCAGATACAGTTCAGATACGTTCCAGACGCGGATACCATTCTGATACTTATTCTCCTGACTTACGACTTACAACTCAGCAAACATTCTTGGATGGCATCTACAAGACCATCTCCAACAATATTCTATCACATCTCTAAATGGCATCCTTAAGCCCATTCCTTCAACTACATTTTGACGAGTGCAAATTTACGGGCACTCTAGTGTCCAATCATCTTTTACCATCGAGTCACAAACGACAAACTCACCAATCTAACTCTTCAGGTTCAAGAAGATTGAACAGGGGCAGCTGTTATACCCCAAAATTTGCCCTCTCATTTTATCAAGATTTCCCTCACAAGTCTTCTTAGACTCAAGACCAGATTAGGGTTTGCTCAACTCAAGACATCTCCTTGCACTGATAACCTGAAATTAGGGTTTGAGTTTGCACAAGGATTTTTGGACCATCAATGCTTCATGTGACTTTCATACACCATATTGGACCTTTAAGATTGCTCATATCAAGTTTCAAGCCTTGAATCACATTTTTTGCCCAGTCAATTGACAGTTGACCTAAAAATCAGCTGTATTGGGGAAAAAGTCAACCATGGCCAATTTACAGTCAAACTTTATAATTTTTGATCCACATCAACATTCTAGGCTCCTATGTACTAATTGATCAAGTTTGGATCACAACTCCTCAAGAAATTTGATCAGATCATCAAAAGGGCAAAATGGTCAAAATTAGGGTTTTAACTGTAGAAGGGAAATTTCTGATTTTTGACCTAGCCAATGACCAATTGGGTTCAAACATGTTTTCAAGGACTCAATGGCATCATCTTTACCTAATCACATAGTTCAAAAGATCTCAAATGCATAGGATTGACAGATGAATTTTGCAGTCAACTGATCAAAAGTCAATTGCGTACTGAAAAGTCAAACTTTGACTTTTTGGTCAAAATCAAGTTCCAAGGGTCATAATTCATCAAGATATGTCAAAATGTGAAACTTTTTGATCAATAAAACAAATTTTGAAAATTAGGGTTTTAATTTGAAATTTTTCATAACTTAGAATTTTTTTAAGTTATGGAAATTTCTTATTTTTTCCCAACTTTCCACAACTTTTTCACCATGATGTAATTGGATTCAAAGAAAACTTCCAACATGAAAGTTGTAGTCCTCCATGAAATCTACAACTTTTATTCACAAAGTTTTCCTAACAGATGCTTGGATCTCAAGTTATGATTTTATGAATAGGGGTCCATAAACTTTTTAACTTAGTGAAAATTTGCCCTAGTTTAGGCAGGTTTTTGACCTAACTTCATGGCAATGTTTCACCTAGTTCCAGGAGGTATCTCAAAATTCATTTCAAAGATGGATTGTAGAGCATGTTACAAGCTTTCCAAAATGTCCAAGAACTCTCCAAGAGCATTTATGGTTAGGGAGAATCGAAGAAGGGAAAATGGCAATTTATCACTTTTGTTCAAGGCATTTTTCACAATGGTTCAAGTTGCAAATCTGTCCTAGCATGCTTGTACTTGGTATTACAAGTATTAATCCTTTCCACACTCCATAATTGAATGCTAACACAATGGATAATGGTCTTGTTCTGACTTTTGAAGCATTGCACAATGAATTAATCCAAAAATGGCATAAAGTTCATAATACCATTTTGATAAAGCATGCTTTTTGCAACTTTGCAAATCTTGAGCCATGGACCTAATATTTTGTTGCAAGCAAGATCCACAAACATCAGAAAAAGTTTACCAACTCCTTGCAACCCTAGAACTATCAAGTACAACATTTTGGCATTGTCACTTTCAACTTTCTTCAAAAGCAAGCAAACTTGCAAAAGTTAATACAACCTGTCCATCTGATATAGGCAAGGCTTAGCATCATTTGAAACAACTTCAGAACCTCGTAACAAGCCAATACACAATTTCCTAACATCCCAAACACTCTAAAACACCAAAATCACACTTTTCTGCCCAAATAGGGCATCATCTGCAGAACACTTGCCAACTTGAAACTTGCTCGTGCGTTTTGCCTTTCAACCCTTGAAACATCTTCCCTACATCACATCCAAGCTATCCAAGCATTCATCATGCAACTGTGAGCTCAGTTTCACACTTCACCATTTTCATTTTGCAAGGTTGCAAGTTGACTCGTGCAAGGAGATTCAAGCATCTACAAGGCCAACTAAGCATTGGAAAAGCTTGAGGGAACTTCAAGGAAGCTCACACGATATTCAGGCCTCACTCAAAGTTCCCATATTTCCATATCCAAACTCAACTGAACAAGGTATTTTTCAAAGTTCTATCTCCTTATTTAGGCATCCTTAAGCTTAGATTTGTGAAGCAAAAATGTAGTCCTTAACTTGCTTAAGCTGTGCATATGCATAGTTGTCATTTATATTAACTGAGCTAAGAGTATTTGATTGTTGAAGTTCATGAAAAAATTAGGTCAGGAATTAGGGCCACTGAAATTCTCCCTGGTTTCTTAGAGTTAGGTTTCAAACTTTATATCATTAGAATCGTGAGTTTACAAGCTACACTTTTTATGTTATGAGTTTTTGATTTTATGCAAGCATGAGCAAGAACAGGATTTGAAGGCAGAGCGCGCGTTTGGACGTTGGCTGAAGGTCAGGGGCGAAGGCTGTCTGGGCTTGGCGCCTTGAGCCTGCTACTTTTTGCACCCCCTGTTTCCTATCTGCACCCCCTTGGCATATTTTGATATTTTTCATATTTTCTTTTTATTTTTGTGTTTATTGACTTTATTATTTTTTTTCTTCTTTTTTTCTGAACATTAAAAAATCCCAAAAATATTTTCTTAATTTTTTGCATTTTATTTTATTATTTTTATTATTTTTTGGGCATAAAAATAGTTTATTAGGTTTATAGAATTTATTTTCTTAAATAAACTTGTAAATAATAATAAAATACTTAATATTTTATTTCATTATTTTATACACATTAAACATTTTTTTATACATAGTAAATTTTTGATATTGGTACATAATATTATTATTATTTTTCTTGAACAAAATAAATAAAATAATAATAGAAAACATATTTTATTTTAAAACAAAATTAGGGTTTCCCCTTTCAAAAATAATATTATTATTTTTCTTATTTTTAGGACTTAGATAATTTTATTTTCTCATACATAAAACAATTACAAAACATTTTTTTGCATATTTACATTTTTATTGCATATTTAAATAATTGTTTATTTATTTATTGTACAATAAATTCAATTGGGTTGTAATAGTAAATTAGGGTTTTTATTTTGAGCAATATCCCCCATTCAAAACTTGTATCCCCCCTTCCATAATATTGTTGTAATAGTTTATATTTACTTTACGCAATTTATCGCATTATATACATGTTTAGTAAATTAGGATTTGTATGATAAGACAAAAATCAAACAAATAGCATGACCTAATGCAAGACAAAAATGTATGAAAAATGACAACACATTGCACACAAGCACCTCTAGGGTTTCACCCACTTGGTTGCCTAAACAAAATGGCCATGGTATGCATGCTAGGTATCTTGGCAAAATTAAACAAAACAAAAAGATCATAGTCCCTCGATGACGCTATCAAAAGGTTGCCTAAAAACAAATGATCTTAGTCCCTCAAAATGCTAAAGATACTTGGCAACATTGCTATCGTGGTCATACGATGACCCACGACCGTCCCGTTTAACATCCAAAGATAGGGTTGTTTACCAAATCAATGGTAAATTAACAACATCAAAGGAATAAAAATGTACAAGAAAGACTTTCGAGTAGGTAGATAGCTTCTAGTTACTTGATCAATTTGCAAACCATCCTTGCTATTTTCAAACAAACACACACACACACACACACATTTCAAAACATTTCCAAACAACTTTCAAACATTGAAACATTTTTCAAAAGACAAACATCTTTGTATACATTCTTACGAACGAGAATCATTACAAAGATTGCGTAAACGATGACCTCTTTTGAAAATACTTTCAAAAACACACAAAGCACCATTTCAAACAATTGGAAAAGCAAAGCAAGTGATCATAACAAGTAACTAAGAGCCCATGGAGAACCATGGATGAAAAGGGTGCTAGCACCTTCCCTTTTCATAATCTACCCCCCGAACTCAAGAAAACATCTCAAAGGTCTTTCCGGTGCTTTTTTACCTTTCCTTTTGGATAAAATAAAAGTCGGTGGCGACTCTTGCTAAACCGAAACATTTACAAACACAAACGCAAAACCTCAAGCCAGTTCTCCCACCGTATAACACTAAGGAATTCCAACAGCTTTGGGCTTTCTCAAACAAGAACTTTTCTAAGAAACCTTTGACACCACTCCTTGTTTCCCAATGGGTTGTGACATCAGATGAGTGCAAGTGTAGAGCTTGAGCAATCTCTTCTGGCTTTGGGTCTCTTTCCGTACCGTTGAAAGGTAGTTGATTGAGAATGGGAATCCTAAAGATTTGGGAGAATTCTTCCAAAGTAGGCACAAGTTGATAGTCGGGAAATGTGAAGCAATGGTGTAAAGGATCAGAGAACTGAAAGAGCACCTTCATCATGTCCTCATCTGTGTTGGAGGTGACCAAGGTGAGTAGACGACCATGTCTCTCGATGAATGGAGAGTTTTCAGGAATCCTTGAAGCTAGCTCCTTAAGTTGTGGAGGGATTCTCACAAGGTTGACTTGAATAGTTTTCCTGCGAAGTCAATCCATATCCTACAAAACAAGAACAAATATGAATCCAAAAATCCTTGAAATAGTTAGTGGATGCATATGATGTTCATGATGTTATGTTCAAGTATGCATATACAAACAAAGCAAACAAATCCTTAGTTTAGGCTTGCGTGGAGTTTTATAGGTAAGTACCCTCTTGAAGTTTAGTTGGCTTAAACTTGTCCTAGTAATAGTAACCGGGTTCTAAGGAGCTCAATATCACTGGTTTGTTTCCTTGGTCATTGTTTCAGCACAAGCCTCTTTAATGGCGATCGAAATATCCCAAGAAACCAAACCTCAATGAGTGTAGTATCGAGTATCTACCAACTTCGGACTGCACCAAAGTCGGTCATCTCACTACATCCTAAAGGCCAAGTTGGTCAAGTAAAGTTTCTAAAAGTTCATTAGTGCTTCATGACATCACTCAACGGCCCTGTATTCTCTTTGATTAACTCAAAGGCTACCGGTACCCACAAATATGTCGCACTAACATAGCTATTGCTTAGACCATGTCGGTATACCCTGCATAATTTCCACAACGTATTGCTACTTACCTATAATTTATCCCAAATCCGGGTAGAGGATTTAAACCCAAACAAAGAACCATATTGTAAAGCATACAAGTCAAACAATGTAAGCAAATAAATGTGATCTATCCCTAAGGTAACCCCACTTTTAGAATTATTCCCCAACAGAGTCGCCAGTTCTGTGATACGGTGGGAGAATTGACTTGATTGTTTTGCAGTTGATCGCAAATGTTGCGGTTAGCAAGAGTCGCCACCGACTTTTCTTTTATCCAAAAGGAAAGGTGGAAAAGCACAGGAAAGACCTTTGAGATTATTTCTTGAGTTCTGGGGGTAGATTATGAAAAAGGAAGGTATTAGCACCCTTTTCATCCATGGTTTTCCATGGGTTCTTAGTTACTTCCTAGATCACTTGCTTTTGTTTGAAATTATGCTCTGTGTGGTTTTTGAAAGTATTTTGTAAAGAGGTCATCGTTTAGGCCATCTTTGAAATGATTCTCGTTCGTAAGAATGTATACAAAGATGTTGATCTTTTTGAAAATGTTTTCAATTTTGTAAGATGTTTTGAAATGTGTAGGTGTTGGTTTTGAAAATAGCAAGGATGTTTTATTTTGAAATGTAGCAAGTAACTAAAATCAATCTACCTACTCAAATGTCTTTCTTGTTCATTTTCTTTCCCTTTGACATTGTTGTTTTACCATTGATTTGGTAAGCAACCCTATCTTTGGATGTAAACGGGACGGGCGTGGGTCATCGTATAGTCATGGTTAGCAATGTTGCAAGGTATCTTAGCATTTTTTTAGGGACTAAGATCATTTTGTAGGGCAACCTTGAATAGCGTCATCGAGGGACTATGATCTTGTATTTGTTTGTTTTTGCTAAGACACCTTACATGCGTAATATGGCCATTTTGTATAAGGCAACCAAGTGGAGTAACCCTAGGGGTGCTTGTGTGAAAGTGTGTCATTTTCATGCTTAATTTTTTATTGAATTAGGGTTTTATATTTGATTTATTTTTATCTTCCCACGCAAACCCTAATTACTAGCATATTATGTAAAAGCGATAAATTGTGAAATTTAAAGTTACTACGCTATTACAAACATTTGTGGGAGAGGGGTATACAATTTATGAATGGGGATTGCAATAATATAAACCTAATTAATCTATTACAACCAAATTGAATGTGTACAAATAATTGGAATAAATAGTATACAAGGTGAATTAAATATGCAAAGATATGTAAATGCAAAGAAGATTTTTGTTTGATTTTTTAATGTGAAAAAACTTTAACCTAAACCTAATTAAAAATAAATAAATCAAGATTAACTTAAACCATTTAAGAAAAGGAATTATTTAAGAAAAGTTTTTTGAATAAACCCTAATTCTATTTGATTAAAAGAAAATAAGTCTCTTTAAGGAAAAAGCATTTTTGTATTTTTTGTCTTGAAAACAATATATGGCATTATGAGATGTTTTTGGTCTTTTTATATTAAAATAATATATTTAATGGGTGTGAAGAAAAATAAATATTTAACCTAATTCTAATTTAATTTACAAGTTTATTTAATAAAAAAATGGATAATATATAACTAAATAAAAATGATTTTGTGAGAAAAATAAAATAAAATAAGCCAAAATATAAATCTATCATTTTCATATTTTTATGATTTTTAATGTTAACAAAAATATATTTAAGAAAATAAAATAAGAATAAAATAAATAAATAAAATGATATGGACCAAGGGTGTCACAAGCAGACAGGGGGGTAACTGTTAGAAAAAACAAAAAGCCCAAGATTTGGAGGCCCAGCGCTGCAAGAGACAAAAAAAGAGTGAAAAAGTCAGAAAATGCAAAAGGCAACGCGCTAGGGCTCGAACCCGTGACCTCAAGCATTTACGCATGCTGCCTTACCACTGGAGTGACTGTAGATCCGTTTATATAAACACAAACATAAATATATATTAGAAAATTCCTCCTGAAGGCAACTTCATCTTCAACCTTGAGCCATGGCCGGATCACCTGTATCTTCTTCATTTCTCCATAAAAATGGAAAGTTCAAACATGAAAGTTATGGTGTTTCTTCCCACGAGTTCAACCATATAATTTATGTAAACTAAAAGTCAAATATAAGATCTAATTTTACTGGCCCTAATTTGAAACCTAATTTTTTGCAGAAATTTCAAATCCAAAATTCTCTATACACATTTGATATAAATGAAAACTATGAACATGGTTATCTTTAGAGCAAGGATATTTACATTTTGCTTTCACAAGTCAAGACCAAATGGTACTTGTATGAAGAGATAAAAGTTTGAGTTTTTACCTCTTGCAGCTGGGATCGTGAATGGAGTTTGAGCAAATTTTGAGAAGGCCTGAGGATCTGTTTAGCTTGCCAGTACCTCCTTGAGTGTATTCCAATCCTTACTTTGTCCTGAAAGTCCCTGGATCTCTCTACTCAAGTCAACCTGCAATCTTGATTTTTGAAAATGGTGGATGGTGGAGGAGGAGCTACAGTCTTGAAACAGGGGTCTGGATCACTTAGATATGATGTATATTAAGTGTTTGGGTGGTTAAAACTCAATACGCACGAGTGGATTTTGAGATGGCTATGTAAGGTTCAAAACTGTCAAGCTATGGCAGATTCTGAGTTGCAAAGTGTTTGGGAGTGTTTTTGAGTCTTAGCCTTTTTTTCAACTTGCAAATAATGTGTTTACTTATAAGAAAAAGGTCTTAAGTCTTGTAACAACTCAGATTTTAAAAACTCACATGTTTGCTTGGTTTCTTGTTTGTGAAGCAAAGCTAGCAAGCATGGTTCCAAGGTGTAGTACCAAGATTGTAGGGGGGCTGAGACCTTTAAACATCCTTGTTCTGATTGAGTGGAGTGTGTTTGTGCAGAAAAAACAAGTGCAAGGCTCAATGCAAGCTGACTTTGCATAAAGCTTGCTTTTCCAAAATGGCAATGTTGCCTTTCTTCCAAAAATGGAATTATTCTTGTACAATGCATTCAACGCTTGGCTTAAAGCTTCCAACAGCTGTGAAAACATTTAATTATGGAGTGAAAGTCGAGTCAGGAGCCTGCAAAGTAGGATTTGTTCAGCATGTTTGAGGATTGGATCCAATATTCTTCACAAAATGGCTTGAAATCCAAGTGACAAATCACCAACTTCATCTCTTCGATTCTCCCTACTCAAGAATGATCTCAAGGAGTTCTCCGATATTTTGGAAAGCTTGCAATGTTCTATACAACTCATCTTTCAATTTCTTTTGAAAATTCCTCTTGGAACCATGTGAAAAATTGCCATGAAGTTAGGTCAAAAATCTGCCTAACTAGGGCAAAATTTCACTAAGTTATTTTTAGTTCATGAGCATGTATTCACAAAATTATATCTTGAGATCCAAGCATTTTTAGGAGAAATTGTGTGAATAAAAGTTTTAGATTTCATGAAGATCTACAACTTTCATGTTGGAAGTTTCCTTTGAATCATCTTGCATCATGGTGAGAGTTTGGCTCAAAGTTGAGAAAAAATAAGAAATTTTCTATGCTTAGAAAAAATTTCTAAGTTAAGAAATTTCAACTTTTCAAAACAAAAATCTTAAATCCTTGATTTCTTGATGAAAAAGTTTCATATTTTGACATGTTTTGATGAATTATGATCTTTGGCATTTGATTTTGACCAAAAAGTCAAAGTTTGACTTTTCAATATATAGTTGACTTTTGATTAGTTGACTGAAAAAATTCATCTGTCAATCCAATGGATTTGTAATGTTTTGAATCATGTTATTTGGTCAAAATGATGCAATTGAACTCTTGAAATCATGCTTCAAACCAATTGATCATTTGTTAGGCAAAAAATCAGAAATTGTCCTTTCTCAGTCAAAACCCTAAGTTTGACCATTTTGCCCTTTTGATGATTTGCTCAAATTTCTTGAGGAGTTGTGATCCAAACTTGATCAAATGCTTCATATGAGTCTAAGATGTTGATGTGGATAAAAAATTATGAAGTTTGACTGTAAATTGGCCATGGTTGACTTTTTCCCAATACAATTGATTTTTAGGTCAACTGATCAATTGACTGGTCAAAAGTGTGATTCAAGACTTGAAACTTGACATGAGTAATATTAGGGGTCCATAATGATCCTTGAAAGTCATATTAAGCATTGATAGTCCAAAAATCCTTGTGAAAACTCAAACCCTAATTTTGGTCATCAGTGCATGAGAAGGTGTCTTGAGCTGATCAAACCCTAGTGCAGTCTTGATCTAAAGGAGATCTTGTGAAAATCCTTGATAAGTGAGAGGGAAAATTTTGGGGTATAACACTGGGAATTATGGAGCATGGGACTTTTCTTGGACTTAGGATTATAAACCTTGACCTATCTTGGAGATCTTATCTGATTATTTTGTCCGGAGTTCTTGAGGTTTACCTCAAGACATTGGGTTGCTTGTTTGTTTTTGTGTGCAGGTTTTTGTGAATACACCCTTTGTTTGTAATCGTGAATTCACTCGTATACAGCCGTTACTCTGCCCAATTTTTTGTGAATACTTAATACACTTGAAGTTTGGTTCTCTCAAGAGGTCTAGTATTTCTTTGCTTGATTGGTTTCAATCCAAGGAATGGGAATTCTATCTTGGGTCATAATGTCAAGTATTGGTTCTTGTTGGTTAGATGGTTCTTATCCCTAGATTTTACCTTATGATTTAGGATAGTTCCTTCTTCTCCTCACATCTTCTTTAATTTCAAAAATTTTCTTTCCCTTTTTGAAAACTCTTCTTGTTTTTGAACTTGAACCACTTTCATAATAAACTTGGACTTATGTCCATGCATTTTAAAAACATTTTTTATAAATAAACTCCATTCAACTTAACAATGCCTTGACATTTTTGTGAGAAGACTAAAAGTCAATCAATCTCATTTTAAACCATTTTGCCACTTTGGCTTTTATCTTTAAACTTTTCTCAAAAAAGGTTGAACTCTTGTCAATCCTTGTAGTGATGCAAACAACTATACTTCTACAATATGTAGTAAAGAGAGATATTTTCCACTTGGGTGTTGAGTGAGGCATTGTTGATTTTCAAAATCCAAGCCATGTCCTCCACTTTGAGATGATGCAAATTCTTATTTCTCATGATTGTGGATAGTAGGTATGTTTTCCATACGGACAATGACAATGATGTTTCGTCTCATAAAATTAACCAACGCATTTGTGTTTTAAATTTTTAAAAGAGGAACTACGTGTACCCTGATCCCCTATTGCATGAAAAGGTGGTACATAGGCACTAAAGGTTCGCAACCGCGGCGGGTGTAAAAATTTTAAAATAAATATATTTCTTTCCTCACCTCCACCATCCATTTATATACAACCTTTTTTATAGCCAAAATATACGGATTTTACAAAGAGGCTCCTGCGGAGTACCGTAGATGTTTAGGGTGCTAATACCTTCCTTTTGCATAACCAACCCCCTTACCTTGAATCTTTCCCCCTCTTTTTGGGTTATTCGCTCTTTTCCCATTCCTTTGGAAACAATAAAGTGCGGTGGCGATTTTTATTTTGATTTGTATAAAGTCTAGTCAATCCAATTGCTTAGTCTTGAATTTTTATACCGCTACACATTGGTATGAAACTATACGAGCATCACACCCACATAATGGTCCAGATCGTGATTTTACAAAAGTAGAAGACATAGAAACAGCTTTGGATGAGTTTGTCTTCAAAGACGACATTGTTTTAGTTTGGTTAGGAAATATAATATTCTAAAACCGAATTGATAGTTAAGTGTTATTTTTCACTGTTTTCAACGGCCTTAAACAAATCTATATCGTCCATTTAAAGGTTATCAACACTCAAGAATTCTCCTTTAGTGATCTGCATGAAACCTAAGGGACATACACTATACAAATTGTCTTACGATAGGAAATATAACCAAAATGAAACATATGAAGCGCTTGAAAGCTAAGAACGCTTGAAAAAGTTTTCTATGATGGATTGCAAGCGCAGAAAATCATCAAGGTTCAAGGTTTGTTTTCTTAAATATTTTTTCAGTATTTGAATTTTTTAGGTTATTGTTTTCTCAAATATTAATTACCTTACCTTTTTTTCATCAGAAACCATTGCATGTAAGATCTAACAGAAGATGTTCTCCAAGATTCTATTATATGAAGATTTAAATCTACATCTTGAGGGGAAACAAGATATCCTATGGAATTTGATTTTTATCTTGAACCACCCTATAAAGTTTGGCTTTTATCTTTATTTTCTGGGTAAACAATATAATTTTATGGGTAAATAATGTTCTGTATAAACAATGTAATATTATGAATAAAGAATGTAAATGTAACAATTTAAAAAAATCTTATATACCCCTTGATTTTTCGAGAAACTGAGATAAAAGATACGCTAGTTTAGAATATTATAAAAGTGCAGCATATGGGGTTCGAACTCATGTACTAAATGGTTCTGAAATAACTATTCATGTCGGATATGGAAACACTGACGTGTTAAATAGAGACTTTTCATGACGACCTTATTTCTCTCACTTCTGTTGCCAACATACAACGCTTTTCGCACCCGACATTAGAATCGTTATTTGTAGTAGTGACACAAGAGAATAACGTAGAAACTTTAAAACTAGAGAAAAAACCACGGTCATTGTCAAATGACAATCAGAGAATAATAATATGTAAAAATTGTTACAACAAATAGACTACTTTCAACGATACTAAGGCTCCAATATAGTCACACTCTCCAAAACAAATATTTAACTATCATTCACAACACTCTAAAACAAGAGTATAAATAAAAAATAAAAAATGTCAAATACAAACTTATATATATATATATATATATATATATATATATATATATATATATATATATATATATATATATATATATATATATATATATATATATATATATATAAACCAATACATACCTGTTCTGCATTGGGCCTGCCCTTAGCCCAACTCCCAGTGAGGCCCAATCCAAGTGTGTAAACCTGCACCACTGACCGGTTCTACCCTCGAACACGGCGAGCAACTACCACCCTTTCTCCACGGGGAGACAACCTCACCACGCGAGGATAACGTCCTGAGTAGACTGAGGACGGTCACCTCCGACCATGAAGGCTTCAAGGACACCTCGACCAAGACTGGTCCCCCATCGACCCCGCGTATCGCGGGGATTACCCACGTGAGCAATGCTCCTCCCGAGCATCCTCCTCGTAGGGATGACTACCATCGTCTCCACATATTATAGAGTCTTCGTGGTCCCGGAAAGATTGCATCCATATCCTCCTGACCTTGTGGAAGACGTCATCCAGGTAGGGGACCACGTGCGGGTCCCCACTACTCATGTAGGACCTGGAAGTCTCTATATTGGGCCTTCTTGACCAGCCTAATGTAGAGACCTTGGCCCAACGCTAGGGGCTATAAATACCCTCTCCTTCGAAAGGGTCAGGTATTCAACACTTTCTAACTCTCACATTTGCTTTCTCATTCCACAACTTACTTTGGCATCAGAGTGTCTTGCAGGTACCCCCCATCTCACTCAACTTCCACTCGAACTAGCCGTGACGGTCCATTTTGGTCAGGTACGATCAGTGGCGCCATCTGTGGGAAACTTGCTTCCCCGTCTTCCATTTACTCAAGACTAAAGCTAAATCACCCTTACGTCTGTCATGGCTGATCAAACGGCAGAAAACAACATGAACGTCCGCATCCCCGACGTCAACAACAACGTCGCCGACAACAATGCCTGTGTCGACAAGGCTGGTACTGCTGGCCACATCACGCCCCCACCGTTAATATGCCTGGGCCTTCAGAATATAGAGACGGGGCGACTACCTCGTCATCATCACTATCTCAATAACTTGAAGACGACCGACCACCTTTTCAGAACTACCAACCCAACCAATTCCTGGAGGTCCCTATTCCCACCGGGGCAGATGCCATGACCAGGGCACTATTCGCGGCGATAAACCAAATAAATTATCTGATATTCTCTCATGGTGAGAGACTGAGGGTGCTCGAAGATGCTTAGAGAGCCCCCAGAAGACATAAGAGGCCCCATTCTCCTTCTCCTAGCCAAGAAGAGGAACATCCCCAATCTCCCCCGTGGAGACGTAGGTGGGACACCTCTAGAAGTCCCTCTCCCCGACCTATCAGGCGGCGCCCCACATAGGAGAGGGACCAACCTGTTGATACGGGGAGACGCAATAACATCCCCTCACATCAAGAACAAAGACCACCTGGAGACATAAGTAGGGGAAATAACGGACATCAGTACCGCCCGAGGAACGCTCCTCGCGACCAGGACTGCCCTAACCACCATTACAATAGATATCCTTCTCCCTCGCCTGCTAGAAGTTACGAAGACGACCCCCGCGGTCCCTTGTCGCAAGCCATCACATAAGCACGCATCCCCCTGGGCATGGAGAAGCCTTTCCATCTGAAGGAGTACGACGACATTGCCGACCCGGTAGACCACATAGACGGGTTCGAGGCAATGCTCCATTATCATAATGTCGGGGGACCAATTAAATGTCGATTGTTCCCCATGACTTTGAGGAAAGCTGCGACGGACTAGTACAAGAGTCTTGCCCTGGGGTCAATCACCTCCTGGCGAAATCTAAAAAACCAATTCATCTGTTCGTTCACTGCTTCACATCGCCACCCAAAGACTGAAGCAACCCTCGAGGCTATCGTCCAGAGACACGATGAGACCCTAAAGGAATTTATTAACCGATTCAACCGGGAAGCCATCCAGGTCCCCTGCACCGATCACATGAAGAGATAATTGCTCGAGAGGGGACTCCTCCCGGGCACAGAATTCAGAAAGACCGTTGGCATCGAACCTCCCTGGATATTCAATGCCATCCTCGAAAAATCCAGAGCATACATGGATTACGAGGAGAGAGAAGCGGCCAATAGAGCCCCATACCCCAGGAATCGTGGATCAACCAATATTCCACGATTAGACTCCGACCCTCGGGGAGATTTACTGAGTACACTCCGCTAACGGCTTCCCGCGAGCGTGTTTTGGCGGAGTGTGCGAACATAGATTTCAAGGACGGCAGCGTCAAGCGTCCTCGCCCCGCTCCTGCTAAGCCCGGGGAGATCAGAGTAAATACTGCCAATATCATCGCAGCCATGGACACTTAACTGAAGATTGTTTCCATCTCAAGGATGCTATTGAGACCCTCATAAAGGGGGAAGACTCGGGTAATATCGACGTGGTGACTCCCCCTGTTGAGATGCCTACGAAACTAGGGAGACCTAGGAGGATGCCCGACCATCTGACGAGTCGGTTCCTATCCAAACCGCATTCTCTGTTACGAGACTAGAGGACTTCTACGTCCCCGAACGTCTGGAAGAGACTTTGTCCATGCATAGCAGGTGGGAAAGCTTACCCTCCACCATGGTCATAAATGGGGGGGGGGGGGGGGGGGGGTTAATGACATAACCATAAATTCAACAAAGAGGAAGCTGAACGAGTTGGTCGACGCGTCCCCCGCAAACAGTGACCTTCGAGAGGGTGAAGGGAAGATCAAAACCGATCACCTTTTACCTCTAGGAATTTCCCGGAGGGCCCCCAGATTCAGCCAACCCTCTTCTGATCAGGGAAAGAATGGATAACTTTGATGTTCATTGCGTCCTAGTCAACGAGGGAAGTTCCGTCAACGTGATGTACAACTAGCTTTTCAGAACCCTGTAGCTCGACGATTCTCACCTTTCACCATACGTGGGGTCCTACCTACAGGGCTTCAATGGCTCGACCTCTAAGCCATGGGGATACGTAGAGCTCATGGTCACCTTCGGCGAAGATACCTCCACCAGGCAGGTCAAGGTGCGCTTCCTGGTCATTGACTGTCCGTCCCTCTACAATTGCATCCTTGGTATACCGACACTAGAAGAGTTGACCGCAGTGCCGTCTACAGTCCAACTGAAGATGAAGTTCTACACAAAAAGGGCACGCGTTGTCACCATTCAGAGCGACCTAGCAGCTGCCCGAAGATGCTTCAATGCGGCGGCCAAGGGACAAAGCATAATCGACACCGGGGAACGACCCACCAAGAGAGCTATATTAGCGCGACCAGAGCCACAGTAGTCAGGGCCACAACCCATCAAGGCAGAAGCGCAGAAGAATCCTCCAAAGGTCTACTCAATCTCGTTAGACACCCGCTTTGACCAAGATGAAGCACTCAACGACGAGCAGGGTCTCTTCCGACCAATTTTGGACGGGGACTTCGAGCTCGTCCCTCTCGGTGAGGACCCAAACAAAGGGGTGAAGATCGACACCGGACTCCCCGACCTGGCGAGGAAGCAGATCAAGGCTTGCTTGATGGAAAATGCAGATCTATTTGTATGGAGCGGCACAGAGATGCCCGGTCTCGACCCCAAGGTTGCCTATCATAACCTCGCCATTAATCCAGCCACTAGGGCAGTAGTATAACATAGGCGTTGGCAGTACCTAGAGAAAATGGAGGCTGCTGAAAAAGCTGTAAAAGACCTCCTAGAGGCAAATTTTATTTTTGAAGCCCGGTATTCAACCTGGCTGTCAAATGTTGTTCTCGTTAAAAAGAATAATGGAAAATGGCGTATGTATGTTGACTATACCGATCTTAACTGGGCATGCCCCAAATATGCATTCCCCTTGCCTAATATTGACATGCTGGTCGACAACTCGACCAACTATAAAATTTTATCTTTCATGGATGCCTATTCGGGCTACAACCAAATCCCAATGGCAATGAGCGACAAATAATGCATTGCCTTCATGACCAACTCAGACAACTATTACTACAATGTAATGCCCTTCAGTTTGAAAAATGTAGAAGCAACATACCAACTGATGATGAACAAAGTCTTCCGCAACGAGAACGGAGATATGCTCGAGGTATACATGGACAACATGATCATCAAATCTCTAGAAAACATCGACCACGCTGTTCATCTCAGGAAAGTCTTTTCCCAAACAAGGCAATGTAGAATGAGATTCAATCCCGAGAAATGCACCTTCGGGGTTAAGGCAGGCAAGTTCCTCGATTTTTACTTAACAGAACAAGAAATCGAAGCCAACCTCGACAAGTGTCGGGAGTTATCTGACCTCCCTACACCTACCTCCAAAAAATCCATACAAGTCCTGAATGGTATGCTCGCCTCGCTCTCCCGTTTTTTCACGAAATCTTCTCAACACGACCTACCTTTTTTCAAACTCCTGCACAAGGAGGAAACCTTCGAGTGGACCGAGGAATACGAACATGCCCTCCTCCATCTCAAACAAAGCCTTCCACAGCCGCCCGTACTATCACGACCACTCGACAGGGAGACGTTATTCCTATATCTGGCTGTTGTACCCCAAAATTTTCCCTCTCATTTTAGCAACATTTCTCATCACAAGACTCTTGGAACTCAAGACCAAGTTAGGGTTTGCTCTGCTCAAGACACCTCCTTGCACTGTTGACCTAAATTAGGGTTTGAGTTTGCACAGAGATGTTTGGACCTTCAATGCCCAAATTGACTTTCATATTTCATGTTGGACTCATAAGTTTGTCCATACCAAGTTTCAAGCCTTGAATCATATTTTTGCCCAGTCAATTGGACAGTTGACCTAGAAATCAACTGTGTTGGGGAAAAGACAATTGTGGCCAATTGACAGTCAAACCTCATAAATTTTGACCCACATCAACATTATGAACTCATATGAATCATTTGATCAAGTTTGGACCATAATTCCATAAGAAATTTGATCAGATCACCAAAAGGGCAAAATGGTCATTTTTAGGGTTTTGACTGCACAAAGGCAATTTTTGACTGTTTGACCTAACCAATGGCAAATCAAGCTCAACCATGGACTCAAGGACTCAATGAAATTATCTTGACCTATTCAACAAGTTCAAAAGATCTCAAATGCATAGGATTGACAGATGAATTTTTCAGTCAACTGATCAAAATTTGACTGTACACTGAAAAGTCAAACTTTGACTTTTTGGTCAAAATCAAATACCAAGGGTCATTATTCATCAAGATGTGTCAAATTATAAAACTTGTTCATCAAGAAACCTAAAATTGCAAATTAGGGTTTGAAATTGAAAAATTTCATAACTTAGAAATTTTTTAAGTTATGAAATTTTCTTAATTTTTCCTAACTTTGTCCCATATTTTCACCAAGATGCAAATGGATTCAAACAAAACTTACAACATGAAAGTTGTAGTCCATCACAAAGTATACAACTTTGATTCACAAAGTTTTCTCAAAAGAAGCATGGATATCAAGTTATGATTTTTGGAACAAGGGTCCCTAAAACTTTTAACTTAGAGAAATTTTGCCCTAGTTTAGGCAGGATTTTGACCCATCTTCTTGGTCATTTTTCAAATAGTTCCACTTTGAGTCTCAAGTTGCATTTCAAAGATGGATTATAGTACATGTTTCGAGCTTTCCAAATTGTCCAAGAAATCCTCAAACACATTTTTGGTTATGGAGAATCGAATGCTTGAAGTTGGCAAAAACTCACTTTGTAACCATGACCAATACATGTTCATGCAAGTTGCAAAATCAGACCAAGATAACTTTGTACTTAATTACAGGCCTCTAAACCAATTTACAATCAAATATTGAATGCAAATACATTGGTTAGAGGCATTGTTCTGATCAAGGGAGCATTATACAATGAACATTTCCATTTTGGGCATAAAGATCACACTTCCATTTACATAAAACATGCTTTATGTCAAGTTTTATTTCTTGAGCCATACACCAAGGCTTTTGCTGCAAACAAGGCTCCCTAATGTCAGGAAAAGCTCAACAACTTTGTGCAGCTAGGTTCCAAGCCAGTACAACCTTGCATTGTCAACTCTCACATTTTGCTTCAAAACCAAGGCATTGTACCAAAAGTCCACAACTCACACATCTGATAAAATCAACTCAAGCCAAGGTTTCAAACAAGTTTTGCATATCCTTGTAAGCCAGAAACACGAGCCTTTAACCTCTAAAACCCCCTTGTGCACAAAAACCACATTTTCTTGCAAAACAGAGCAGGACCTGCAAATCACACGCCAAATCACATTCCACTCGTGCGTTTTGCTTGCAATCAGTTCCAATACCTTCCGTTCAACTCACTCAAGATGTCCCAAACCTCCATTGCCAACTGTAACTCCATTTACAGTGTTCACCATTTCTGTTTCAAGCTTATGCAGGTTGACTTCTAGAGGTTGATTCAGGCCATTTCAAAACAAACTAAGCATTGGGAAAGGTTCAGGGAACATCAAGCAAGCTCCAAAGAACCTCAGGTCTCACTGAAAGTTGCTGCATTGTCCAACTCGAACTCAACTGAAACAGGTTTTTTCATGAACTTCTATCTCTCTATTTAGGAACATTTAGCCTTAGGTTTGTGAACGAAAGATGTAGTACTCATTGCTCTGAAACCATACATATGCCCAATTCTCATTTATATTGAACGTGCTAAGAGAATTTCATCCATGAACTTTCTGAAAAAACTAGGTTAGAAATTAGGGCCAGAGAAATTCTCTGGTCTTTGAGAGTTAGATTTAATGCTTTATATGGTTAGATTCGTGTTTAAATTCTCTACAAGTTTGATGTTGTAAGTTTTGACAAAAAGTCACGTTTCCAGGATGTTCAAAGATGGATACAGGGCGCGCGTTTTTCTGTTTGTCACAAGGAAGAAGATGAAGCTGATGGGCTGGGCTTGGTTTCTTGCTTCTAACACCCTCCTTTTGCTAAATGTACCCCCTGGCCCATTTCCTTTATATTTTTGTCATTTTTATATTTTAATTTTATTTCTGACTTTATTTATTTATTTCCAACCATAAAAAATGCTTAAAAAATATTTTTCATAATTTTTACATTTATTTGATATTTATTTTAATTATTACTAGAATTAAAATATTTTATACTTGTATATTATTTTGTTTAAACTTGAAAATAATGTAAATAATGTTTTTATTTTCATTTCTTATTTTTATTCACATTGAAAATATTTTCTTGAATAGATATATTTTTGTAAATATTTTATTTTTATTTTATACACACTTAACATACTTAATATATATATATATATATATATATATATATATATATATATATATATATATATATATATATATATATATATATATATATATATATATATATATATATACTTTTATTTTATTAAATACTTAGAAATAAAATACAAAAATATTACATTTTTATTTTTATTATTATTTATACTAAAAATACCCCTTTTTTAGATATATTTCATTTTTATACATATTAATATTTTTTTTTGTGCATAAATAATACATTATATTTATTTTCTTAAAAAATTTAGGGTTTTTTACCCTAAAACAAATAAAATTAATCTTTTATTTATTTCTTTACACCTTTTTTACATTAAAAAATACTTTTGCATATATGGACAAATGAAAATTCTTTTTGCATAATACATCTTATTTAATATTTATTTATCTTGTTTAATTAAATATTGCCCATTTATTTTATTTGCACAAAGAATTCAATTTGGATGTAATAGTAATTAGGGTTTTAATTTCTTGTAAAATAATCCCCTATTCAAAATTGTACCCCCTCCCTATATCAAAGTTGTAATAGCTTAGATTTATTTTTACGCACCTAATGCTTTTAATTATGCCATGATTAGAGAATTAGGGTTTGTATGTAAAATCAAAAACCAACAAATAGTTTGACCTAATCAAAGACAAAAATGCATGAAAAACAAACACAATGCACACTTGCACCCCTAGGGTTACAATCCACTTGTTGCCTTCAAAAATGGGCCATGGTATGCATGTTAAGTACTTTGGCAAAACAAAAACAAAACAAAGATCATAGTCCCTCGGTGACGCTATCTGAGTTGCCTAAACAAAATGATCAAGTCCCTTAACACCATTGCTATTATGGTTTATACGATGACCCGCGCCTGTCCCGTTTAACATCCTAACACAAGGTTGTTCACCAAATACAATGGTGAAACAACATTGTTAAAAGGGTTAAAAACATAAGAAAGATCTTTGAGTAAAATAGGGTAGATAACTCTTAGTTACTTGATCAAAAGCTTGCAAAAACATCCTTGCTATTTTTAAAACACACTTCACAACACAATTTCAAAACCCTACTTTCAAACATTGAAAACTTTTCAAAAGACAAAAACACCTTTGTATACATTCAAACAAGAATCATTACAAAGGTTGCCACTACGATGGCCTCTTTTCAAAATATCTTTCAAAAACACACACAAAGCACCATTTCAAACAATTGAAGAGCACCATTTCAAACAATTGAAAAGCAAAGCATGTGATCTAAACAAGTAACTAAGAGCCCATGGATAACCATGGATAGAAAGGGTGCTAATACCTTCCCTTTCTATAATATACTCCCCGAACCCAAGAAAACATCTCAAAGGTCTTTCCTGTGCTTTTTGACCTTTCCTTAGGATAAAATAAAAAGTCGGTGGCGACTCTTGCTAAACCGAAACATTTGCGAACACAAACGCAAAACCTCAAGTCAGTTCTCCCACCACATCACACTGACCGTCTCCGTCGAAGCCTCCAATGCGGCCCTCATTCGCGAGACCCCTGACGGTCAAACACCTGTGTATTTCAAGAGAAAAGTGCTTCAGGGACCCGAGGTCAGATACCAACAGATCGAGAAGGTGGCATTGGCCCTCGTCAATGCGGCTAGAAGGATCAAACACTATTTCCTTGCACACACGATCGTCGTACGAATAGACCAGCCTGTGAGAGAGCTCTTAGGTCGACCATACATGGCATGTCAAATTCTAAAGTGGTCCTTGGAACTTTCGGAATTTGACATCCACTACGAAAGCAGGAAGGCTCTAAAGGCCCAAGCTCTGGCCGACTTCATCACTGAGATGACGACTCACAACCTCCCCACAGGGAAGGATCACAAATGGACCATCTTTGTGGACGAAGCATCAAGCTCGACCGAGAGTGGAGCAAGAATCCTCCTCGAAAACGAGGGAGGTGTCCTGATTGAACATTTGCTCACTCTCTCCTTTCTGACCTCAAACAATCAGCCAGAATACGAGGCTCTGCTCGTAGGTCTAAGATTGGCCGAGGATTTGGGCGCTCGTGAGTTACAAATTTTCACTGATTCCTAACTTGTCGCGTCTCAAGTTCAAGGGAGATACCAAGCTAAAAACAACAGCCTCATTGAATATCTAAACTTGGTCAAAAAAATGAAAAAGTTTGACCGAGCAGAAATTACACACGTACCACGCGAACAAAACACACGGGCCGACATACTTTCAAAACTCGCGAGTACGAAGAAGGGAAGAAACAAATCTGTCATATAAGAATTCCTATCTCGTCCGAGCATTGAAAGGTCCACGGTTCTGCTCGAAGTGAATGCCATCGGGGACGATTCATACTGATGACCCAGGTGTTCAATTTTCTAACGAAAGGAGAACTTCCCCTAGACCAAAGGGAAGTAGCCGTGACCAAACGAAGAGCATGCTCTTATGTGGTGCTCGAGCATAAACTATATCGCCATGGATTCTCCATCCCACTCTTGAAGTGTGTCAAAGAATTCGTGGTCCCCGAGATACTACGGAAAATTCACGAAGGAATCAACGCCCAACACATGGGCGGAAGGTCTCTAGCCGGAAAGGCGTTGCGAGCAGGATACTACTGGCCGACCATGCAACAAGATGCCAAAGAGCATGTCCAGAGGTGCGAGAAGTTCCAGAGACACGCTAACATGCACCTCGCTCCCCCGCACGATCTAAATACGCTATCATCTCCGTGGCTATTTTCCTGGTGGGGAATGGACATCCTCAGACCGTTCATACAAGGGACATACCAAAACAAATTCCTCATTGTGGTCGTAGACTATTCCACCAATTGGATAGAGGCTGAAGCCCTAGCGAAAATCACCTCGCACAACATTCTCCATTTTTACAAACGAAACGTGCTCGCTCGGGTTGGGATACCACAAGCGCTCGTCACGGACAATGGCACACAATTCACCGACCAAGGTTTCAAAAGCTTCGTTGCCAAACTCGGAACCAAGCGGCATTTTACCTCAGTCGAGGACCCCCAGACCAACGGGCAAACCGAAGGTGTGAATATGGTCATCTTACGAGGGCTTAAACGCAGGCTAGGCGAAGCCAAAAGGGGATGGGTCGAAGAACTACACAATGTTCTACGGGCTTACCGAATAACCCCCCATTCGATGACTGGCGAGATGCCATTCCGCCGACCTATGGCACCGAGGCCGTCATCCCGATAGAAATCATAGAGCCATCTAGGTGAACGGAAATGCCCCTTGACAAGGAGATAAACAAAGAGGCCCTCAGATATGACCTCGACCTAGTCGAAGAAATCCGATCAGGAGCATCTCTTCGCGAGGCCGCGCTAAAACAGCAGGTAACCCTACGCCACGACAACAAAGTCGTAAAGCACGAATTTCAGGTCGGTAGCCTAGTCTTGCAAAGAAACCAGAAGGATTCCCGCGAAGGAAAGCTGGCCACAAGCTTGGAGGGGCCTTACCGCGTCCAAGGAGCTACGGGCACCAGAGCATATTACCTCGAGCAATTGAACGAGGAACCACTACCTCGACCCTGGAATGCTGCAAAGCTAAAACAATATTACAGCTAAGTCCCTCACCTGCTGAGGACTTTTGACGTTGAATATTCCTCTTCAGCCGACGAATGGAAAAGCTCGACCACGTAGGCGCGTCGAGGTACGGACACGACCTACAAACTAACAAAAAGCAAGATGTCGTTCATTTTGACGAACAATATCCTAGCCCGACGGGGACACCTCGATCGAGATCTGCTGTTGAAGTACCTCAACATGGCAGAACACCTAGCTCGTGATGGGCAGTTCATGCCACAAGCGTAGGATCCCGACCACGATTATACGCTCGTCCCGAGGATCCCCACTCTGCGCCCTCGACACATTTCCACATGTATCGAACTAATATTAGGATCGAGCACATGTCTCCACACGGAAAACACGAACTTCATGGAAAATTCATAACGACCACAAATAATTATCGAGCATGCAGGATATACTAGTATTCATGAAGTAACCAAGTCAAAAACAACAACGAACAAAAATAACAATAAGTTGGCTATAGCAAAGATAGACATCAAAACAAAGCAAAATATTGTCAATGGAGACCACTTGGGTCAAAGATGTCTGAATATTACAAATATTATGGGTACGCAGGCCCAAATACAAATAAGATGAAAAAACAAAAATGTCAGTCGCTCCCCGGAGTACTCACTTCAACCTCGGGAGAGTCAGGAGGGGGAAAATCCGACCATCAATCACCTGGGACAAAACCCCGGTTCCTTCAGTGTTTAATCTAGGGTTTAGCACAGACAGCTGATTCATGGCAGATTCAAAGCCATAGGCCCATACGTCAACACAGTCCGACTCTAAGAGTTGAATCTGAGCAATGAAGTTAGCACGCATGCACAAATCGGCTACCCCCTCAGGCTCATCCTCTGTGGGCATCATAACATCCTTCAGATCTGCAACCTCCCTCGTCAGCCGTTGGTTATCACTCTATAACCATTCCTTATCAAGCTGGAGGAATTCTTTGTCTTCGAGGGATTTCTTGACTCTCTCGTTATCCCCCGCCAGCATGTCAGACTGCTCATGAAACATCTCCTTGCTTTGTTCAAGAGCGGTTTTTAGCTTGCGGGTTTTTGTCACAAGAGTCGCCTTCTCTGACTCCAGTTCCTTGACCCGATCGGAGGAGTCTGACCCTTTGCCCTCCAGGACAACGACCATCTCTGCCATCTTCACCACCCCGACCATGCTGGCTACGAGGTACTTCGTTCGACCTTCCTTGTCGAGCCGCCTGATGATGTCGGACTCGTTGTTGGACACGGTCAAGGGAAAACCCTCGAAGAAGTCTTTTTCTATGAAGCAGTGTGGTGGGCTGAAGGCCCGAGCACCCGCCCCTCCGTCAGTAACATCAGCATGTCCGCCTTATGGATGACTCCGCTTCTTGCTCACCAACACGGCTTGGCGCTCGGTGTCATGAGAACTTGAGGACCCACTAGATCCTTCCCTGACCAGCTCGGGGGATGGACCCATGCGCGTAACTCGCTGCGGTTTCACCAACCTTGTTGCTCTTCTTCTCCTGAGTCAACTTCAGCAATCTCTCGCGGCGCTCCGTCATGTGACCTGCAAAAACAAAGAAAATATGCTGGGGTCAACTTCGTCGAAGAAACAAAAGAAGGCAATCAATATAGTAAAACTAAGCAGGAAACCTAAGAGATCTACGGACTGCCTGTAAGATTGACACTCGACGAGCGCCTTGGTATTGATCGGACGTGCCTCGAACATTGGCTCTCCGTCTTCATCAAGGACATCGTGTCCTTCCCTCGTAACCCACCTGGCAGGGAAGAAACCATTGACGAATTGATTAAGGACGCCATATGCCTCCTCGCCCTCGACGCTCATACCGATGGCGGAAGTGTGATAATATCTGGGACCGTGGTTGTAGTGGGCCGAGCACCAGTGGATGGGAAAATTTGAGATTCTCCCAATCTCAAGATTACCCTCGGTGTCCAAGCACGACTCCCCATCCTCGTCCATAACGGTAGCCGGGTTGAACTGGGAATCCAAGGCTGTTTGGGTAGATGATTGCAAGATATACCATTTGTCCTTAAAGTCCCGGACAGAATCCATGTACATCCTAAACAGCCTCTTCGGCTGTTTAAGGGATACCCAACTATGTTTCCCTCCTCAGGTCTGCCATTGCAAGTGAAAAACCCTGAAGAACAGGGGAATGGTCGCCCCGATCCTCAGGAACCGACATGTGAGTTCGAATGCCCGGATAAATGCAATCGCATTGAGATGAAGCTGGGAGGGCGCCGAGTTCAAATGATTAAACACCCCCATCTGGAAGTCGTTAAAAGGAAGCTGAAGTCCAAGGTCTTTGAACACGACCTCATACATAGGGAAGGCATATTGGGTGAACTCCAAGCATATGCGAGCGTCTTGCGTCGGTCTCATAATTTTGAAATTTCTTCGAAAACCCTCCTGGCCGCCACCATACTCGACGACCGTATGGGCTTGCCTCCCTGTGCAACTGTAGATCGAGGCTATCCCTCGGGGTTCCACACCAACCTAATCCAGAGTAGGATCGTCGACCGTGTCAACCAGATTGACGCTCTCCTCAGTTGCGCTGGTTCCTTCAGTGTCCATATGCTCTGATGACTTAGAAGCATCGGCCGTTTACCCGCAAAGCACAGGAAACCGGTGAATTCGACAACAAATCCACATTTCCACGATGCAGATGAAGAGGCTAAGCAACACCCACACCAAGTCGATGGTCATTCGCATAAAAAGGGGAAATACATGGACCTCGACCAGCCTGCTGATCCTCTAAGATCACGCAACCATCCTAACGATGAATTCCTGTTTTTTCATAAATATACCGGGCACAGGAAGAATATGGCGAGCAGACTATGAATCTCATGACCAAGTTCATAAATTTGTTAGTCAAACACATAGAGATCACGGGGAAAACTAACCTAAGTACTGACGAGAGGATGAATCTCACGACTAAGTTCATAAATTTGTTAGCCAAACACATGAATATCACGGGCATAATCATAAATCATACTCCTAAGCGCATGAATATCACGGGCATAATCATAAATCATACGTCTGAACACATGAATATCACGGACATAATCATAAAATTATATGCCTAAATGCATGAATTCCCCGGGAAGAACCCCCCTGATGCAAAATCCTACTACTAAACATCATCAAAATCTATCTACATACAGGATATCAAGGAAAAAGAATGCTTACTTAAGAATAGATGAAGAACGACCGTGATTGAGGTAGAGTACGCGGTAGACTGTGCGGCGGTTTCAAGGATTCTGGAAAAAGGAACGGTGTTGACAACGGAGAAAGTGGAGAGCGCGAAAATAAGAAAGTAAATTATGAGCCTGGAGCCCTATTTATAGAGCTGACATGGAATGTGAAACGTCGCGTCGGACATCTCACAATCCGCCTTTCTCCTAGACACCTACACGTACATGCAATGATGGCCCCTACTCCCTAGGTCATCATTACGGTTCCCAAGAGCCACGCCACGTGTCTGACAAGTGTATCATCTACTCCCCGTGAGTCCTCCTTGAACCCACTCCGACCGTTTCTCAGGGAAAAATCATGAACCAACGATGTTCTCCGTCTACGGTATAAAAACTCTGTTTCGAGCAGCTCACCTCGCAAAAGGACAAACTAGAACTAAGTCATGACTCCTTCATCAGGAGCGACGACTTGGGGGGCTCCTGTTCTGGACTGGGCCTACCCTTGGCCCAACTCCCAGTGAGACCCAATCCGAGTGTGTCAACCTGCACCACTGATCGGTTCTACTCTCGAACACGACGCACAATTACCACCCTTTCTCCACGGGGAGACAACCTCACCACGCGGAGACAATGCCCAGAGTAGACTAAGGACGGTCACCTCTGACCATGAAGGCTTCGAGGACACCTCGACCAAGACTGGTCCCCCATCGACCTCGCGTATGGCGGGGATCACCCACGATGAGCAGATGCTCCTCCCAAGCATCCTCCTCGTAGGGCTGACTACCAACGTCTCTGGATATTACGGAGTCTTCGTGGTCCCGGAAAGATCACATTTATATCCTCCTGACCTTGTAAAGGACGTCATCTAGGTATGGGACCACGTGCGGGTCCCCACTACTCACATAGGACCTGACAGTCTCTACATTGGGCGTGCTTGACCAGTCCAATGTAGAGACCTTGGTCAAACGCTGAGGGCTATAAATACTCTCTCCTTTGAGAGGGTCAGTGTTGTACCCCAAAATTTTTCCTCTCATTTCATCATCATTTTCTCATCACAAGACTCTTGGAACTGAAGATCAAGCTAGGGTTTGCTCTGCTCAAGACACTTCCTTGCATTGTTGACCTAAATTAGGGTTTGAGTTTGCACAGGGATATTTTGACCCACAGTGCCCAAAGTGACTTTCATACTTCATGTTGGACTCACAAGTTTATCCATACCAAGGTTCAAGCCTTGATTCAAATTTTTGCCCAGTCAATTGGACAGTTGACCTAGAAATCAACTGTATTGGGGAAAAAGTCAACTGTGGCCAATTGACAGTCAAACTTCATGATTTTTTACCCACATACACATAATGAACTCACATATGTCATTTGATCAAGTTTGGATCATAATTCCACAAGAAACTTGATCAGATCACCAAAAGGGCAAAATGGTCATTTTTAGGGTTTTGACTGTACAAAGGCAATTTTTGACTGTTTGACTTAACCAATGGCAAATAAAGCTCAACCATGGACACAAGGACTCAATGACATTGTCTTGACCCATTCAACAAGTTCAGAAGATCTCAATTGCATAGGATTGACAGATGAATTTTTCAGTCAACTGATCAAAATTTGACTGTATACTGAAAGGTCAAACTTTGACTTTTTGGTCAAAATCAAGTGCCAAGATTTATTTTTCATCAAGACATGTCAAATTATGAAACTTGTTCATCAAGAAACCCAAAAATGCAAATTAGGGTTTAAAATGGAAAAGTTTCATAACTTAGAAATTTTCTAAGTTATGAAATTTTCTTATTTTTTCCTAACTTTGTCCCATTTTTTCACCAAGATTCAATTGGATTCAAACAAACCTTGAAACATAAAAGTTTCCTCAAAAGAGGCTTGTATCTCAAGTTATGATTTTTGGAACAAGGGTACCTAAAACTTTTAACTTAGGGAAATTTTGCCCTAATCTAGGCAGGATTTTGACCCATCTTCTTGGCCATTTTTCACATAGTTCCACTTGGAGTTTCAAATTGAATTTCAAATATGGATTATAGTACATGTTCCAAGATTTCCAAATTGTCCAAGAACTCCTCAAACACCCTTGTGGTTAGAGAGAATCGAATGCTTGAAGTTGGCAATAACTCACTTTTGTCCATGACTAATACATGTTCATACAAACTTGCATTTTCAAATCAGCATGCCTTACACTAGTTTGCAGGCCTCTAAACCACTTCACACTCCATAATTTAATGTCAATCCATCAGTCTAAGCCTTTGTTTTGTTCATTTGGACATTATACACAAGATTAAGCCTTGAGTAGAAAAAGGCAAATTTCCATTTTTGCTTAAGTATGCTTTATGTCAAACCAACAATCCTTGAGCATTGGTCCAAGATCTCTTGCAGTAAAACAAATCCAAAAATCAGAGGGGCCAAGAGAAATGTATGCAAGCATACTTGACAGCCTATACAAGCCTGTAACTTTACTTCCACATTGGAACTAAAAGTAGAGAAAACTTGCAACATAAGCAATCTTTCATATTTGTTAAGAGGAGCTTAGACAAACATTGTAGACAAGTTCCATACCTTCCAACAAGCCTAAAGCAAGACCCTTTCATCACTAAAACCTCCTCATACTCAGAATCACCGTTTTTCTGCAAAACATGGCAGGTTCTGCATTTTGCAAGCCACAATAAAATTCCATCATGCGTTTTGTCCAAAGATAGTTCAAACACCTTCCAATCAACTCACCTGAACTATCCCAGGCCCCCATTGCAAGCTGTAACACCTCTAACACACTTTTCCATTTTCATTTCAAAGTTCTGCAGGTTGAGTTCTACAACACGATTCAAGTTGTTTCAAAGCAAGCCAAGCATTGGAGAAGCTTCCTTGGACCTCAGGCAAGCTTAAGAGAAGCTCAAACACCATTGAAGGTTGCTGCATTGTCCAGCTCGAAGTCAACTGAAACATGTATTTCATGGACTTCTATCTCCCTATTTAGGAATGGTTAGGCTTAGGTTTGTGAATGAAATATGTTGTACTCATAGCCCTGAAGCCATACATATGCTTAGTTTTCATTTGCATTAATCGTGCTGAGAGAATCTCACTCATGAACTTTCTGAAAAAACTAGGTTAGAAATTAGGGCCAGAGAAATTCTCTCTGGTCTTTGAGAGTTAATCCAAGTTTTTTATATGGTTAGATTCGTTATTTGATGCTCTACAAGTTTCATGTTTTGAGTTTTGTCAAAAGATCAAAGAATCAGGAGATACAGGTTGAGGTAGCTAGCGCGTGTTTTTTTTTTCAAGTTCTGTTGGACAGAGGAAGAAGATGAAGTAGCTGGGCTGAGCCTGGCTACTTCCTACTTTTGGCACCCCCCACTTTCAGTTTCACACCCCCTGGTCCATTTTCTTGTATTTTGATATTTTTGCATTTTTATTTTCTTTTTTGACTTTGATATTTTATTTTCAAACATAAAAAATGATCCAAAAATAAACATAAAAAATGATCCAAAAATATTTTTATATTTTTTTGCATTTATTTGGTATTTATTTTATTTATTCCCACCATAAAAATGTTTAAATACTTTATGTTATTTTGTTTAAACCTAAAAATAATGTAAAAAATATGTTTATTTTCATTTTTATTTTTATACACATTTGAAAATATTTTCTTGAAATATATACATTTTTGTAAATAATTTATTTTAATTTTTTACACACTTAATATATTTAATATATATATATATATATATATATATATATATATATATATATATATATATATATATATATATATATATATATATATATATATATATATATATATATATATATATATATATATATATATATATATATATATATATATATATATATATATATATATATATATATATATATATATATATATATATATATATATATATATATATATATATATATATATATATATATATATATATATATATATATATATATATATATATATATATATATATATATATATATATATATATATATATATATATATATATATATATATATATATATATATACTTATATATTTTATCTTATTAAATAATTAGGTCAAAAATACAAAAAATATTACATTTTCATTTTTATTATTATTTTGGACCAAAAATATCATTTTTATAATATACTTTTATTTTTTTTAATATAAATTAGTATATTATTGCACATAATTAATAAATAATATTATTTATTAAGAATTAGGGTTTCTTGCCCTAAATAGAAAAATAATTAAAATTGATCTTTTTTTTATTTTAACATTTCACATTGAAAAAATATTTTTTACATACTAAAAATATTTTTGGCATAATACATTTTATTTACATTTATTTATTGTATTTATTTCAATTATTGTACATTTAAATATTGTATCTTATACATTCAATTTGGTTGTAATAGTAATCTAGGGTTTAATTTCTTGTCAAATATCCCCAATTCAAATTTGTACCCCCCTCCCTATATCATGTTGTAATAGTGTAACATTTAAATTCTCGCACATTTAAAAGCTTTCAATTATGCCATGCTTAGACCTAGGGTTTGTATGCAAATAAAATCAACAATTAGTTTGACCTAATCCAAGATAAATATGCATGAAAAAAACAAACACAATGCACACTTGCACCCCTAGGGTTACAATCCACTTGTTGCCTTCAAAAAGGGGCCATGGTTGCATGTTGAGTACTTTGGCAAAATAAAAACAATCAAAAAGATCATAGTCCCTCGATGACGCTATCTGAGTTGCCTAAACAAAATGATCAAGTCCCTTAAAAAAATTGCCAAAGATACTTGACACTATTGCTATCATGGTCTATACGATGACCCGCGTCTGTCCCGTTTAACATCCTAACACAAGGTTGTTCACCAAGTACAATGGTGAAGCGACATTGTTAAAAGGGTTAAAAACATAAGAAAGACCTTTGAGTAAAATAGGGTAGATAGCTCTTAGTTACTTGATCAAACTTGCAAAAACATCCTTGCTATTTTTCAAAACACACTTCACAACACAACTTCAAAACCCTACTTTCAAACAGTGAAAACTTTTCAAAAGACAAAAACACCTTTGTATACATTCAAACAAGAATCATTACAAAGGTTGCTACAACGATGGCCTCTTTTCAAAATATCTTTCAAAATCACACACAAAGCACCATTTCAAACAATTGAGAAGCACCATTTCAAACAATAGAAATGCAAAGCAAGTGATCTAAACAAGTAACTAAGAGCCCATGGATAACCATGGATAGAAAGGGTGCTAATACCTTCCCTTTCTATAATCTACTCCCCGAACCCAAGAAAACATCTCAAAGGTCTTTCCTGTGCTTTTTGACCTTTCCTTAGGATAAAATAAAAAGTCGGTGGCGACTCTTGCTAAACCGAAACATTTGCGAACACAAACGCAAAACCTCAAGTCAGTTCTCCCACCGTATCACAGTCAGATATTCAACACTTTCTAATTCTCACACTTGCTTGCTCATTCCGCAACTTACTTTAACATCGGAGTGCCTTGCATGTACCCCCATCTCATTTAATTTCCGCTCAAACTAGCCGTGACAGTCTATTCTAGTCAGATACGATCAATACCGTTACAAGTCCTTGAAAGATAAACATTGTAAAATTGATGTTGAATTGAGTTATCAAAGTATTTAATAATATCTCTCATTAAAAAATCTTTTTGCATTATTATAATGAAGGTGCGTTCACTGTTGATTCACGGCAGGGCCTATATATATCTGCAGTAGATTGATTTGTTTACTTTTCAACAACTTGTTATAGCTTTGAAATCATGTGATTAGTGATCGGAATTTATTATAATTGATTATAAAAGAAAAAAGTTTTCGTTTCTTATGCTTTGTTTAGATGGTGAAAGCACACCAACTATGTGTAAAAACGGTAGTTGCATGTGCGATTTAATATGAAATATTCAAATAATGCAAAACCAATACGTAATGTCAAGTTTTATTGGACTAATATCTGAAGTTAATTATGAGCAACGGCAATCATACCTACGTATGAAATTATCTAATTATAGTGGAGATTGACCAAAACAAATTAAGACAAGGCTACAACGTCACATTTTTGTTTCAGTTTTTTATTTTTATAAAGTACGTATCATAATGATTCAGTAACCATGTGATCAGGTTGAAAAATGTTAACGTACTTCCTCTAAGACTATAAATTGTTTGGGTTTAGTACTCAAGTTCTATTTTTAGGTGGATTAAACTTTTGTCAAAGTTAACTTACTTTCGAATCAAAATATGAATTAGTCAAGGTCTCTTTTCCATGATTAACCGAATGGTAATTAATTAAGACAAAAATATTATCATCACTTGGTATCTTATCCAATAACGTTCAAGTTTGAATATGACTTTTATGGTATTGTGAATTCCCTCATGTAAAAAAAATAAATTAGAAACAGCCTTGATCTTTATCGAAAGATGTATTTGTTTTAAGTATTAGAATTGCATTTTTGAGTTTCTAACATTGAAAATGCAACAATGTTATGTTTTTGTTAAGTTTTTAAAAATTATTTTCAACTATTTTTTATTTAAGGAATATTTTATACATAATTTTTGTAATGATTATTCTCGTGTTTAAAGGATTGATATCTAACATTTTCGTAATTACAACTTTTCACTTTTATTTATATTTATTTTATTTTTATTTTTTATAATTTTTAAATTAAATCATTATTGTAAATATTTAAAAAATAATAATTTTTAATCAAATATTTGTATAAAAATATTATTCTTATAAATAATAATTCTAAAAATAAGGTTTTAAAGAATGATATTTTATAATTTGAAATAAATAATATTTTTTTAGATACTTCTTTAAGATAGACTCTCACATATGAAGTTACATAAGAGAGGTATTATAACAAACACATTCACTTCAAACTGAATGTTTAGTATTATTGGAACTTTTTCCTTTTCTTTTCAAAAGACATCTTTAGAAAGTTATTCTTAATTGGTTATGATATTATTTTGATAGGGAGAAAACTTGATTAGAACATTTGTATATTATGGGGAAATTTTGCAAACAAACAAGATATCAAATATTTGTTTGATAATATGGTTTGATACATATGTTGGGTGATATGAAAGGGTAGGAAATAAATTCTTTTTAAAGGAGATTTCACTCGCATTGAGGAGAATAGTGAAGAAATTAAGAGATTAATTTGAATTTGACTATTTTCGAGTAGCGGAACGAGAGATCAGTGATATGGTAGAAAAGAGCTTTTTGGTGCGGTGATATAAATTTGTAGTATGGTGGAACGAAGGTGAACCTGTAAGGTTAGTGTTGTACCCTAAAATTTATCCTCCCATTTTCACACAAGACATACTCCTAGAGGTTCTCAATTGTCCTAGGTTGATCAAGATTTGACCAAACAATTTTCCTCCTAAGGCAATGAGTCCCCAACTAGGATTTAAATTTTCATCAAGATGGTTGAGCTCCAAGGATCCCAAATGTTCTCCATTGTCCTAATATGTCCTTAAGATCATCCATGCCAAGTTTCATGCCTTGCTCAACAAGTTTGCTCAGTCAATTGCCCAAGTATTAAAAAATCAACTATGTTAGGTCAAAAGTCAACAGCGACCTATGTACAGTCAAACTTCAATATTTTTGGTCAACATCAACATCTTGAAGTGATATTCATCATTTGATCAAGGGTTGATCATGATTCCTCAAGAAATGCTCCTAACCTATTAGAAGTCAAAAATGGCAAAGTAGGGTTTCTATAGGAAAAGTCAACTGAATTTTGATCAGGCATAACTTTCACATACTTCATCCATTTCCCCCCTAAAAAATCTCATATTTAAGAAAATATCATTCCCTGTAACTTCTCTTCAGCCCTCAAATCCAAGAAATGCACCATTTGAAAGATAAAAGCTCATACATTACAGGTCATTTTCAAAAAGTCAATAAAAGCCACTTTTTTCTAAGACATTTTACATCAAGATAAAATCTTCAAATGAAAAATTGATCAAAAGAGGGATTGAAGTAGACATCTTGGGATTTTCAAAAAGTCCAATTTCATCATCATGAGATGAATATTGTGCAAGTTATAGATTTCCCAAGTTGGGAAAATTTGGGAATTTTCAAGAATTATGCATTGAGCAAATTTGAAGTTTTAAGGCAAGGGCTCAATTTCTTGGACTTCAAGCATCTTACTAAGTTTATAGAGGACCTCTAAAATTATTCTTGACATGCCTTACCTTTACTAACTATTTTATTCATATTTATTTTAATTTATTTTAAATAAATATAAAATAAAATGTATAAAATAATTGGAAATGAGCTTTGAGCTTTGGGTTGATGTTTTGGATAGCCTAGACCCATAAAATTTTGTGCAAGCAATGTCCACATTCATTCAAATTCAAAAATGACAAGATTCCATGTCTTTGGCAAAGTTACAAAACATCATTGATGGCTTTAAAAACACATGTTTATGGTTGTTATTACCTTTGTTCTCTCGTCTCCTCCCTCCTCTCTATATAAAGGACACATTAGCAAGCTTCAAGACACATGAGATACAACCTGAAAAAGTTCTACAAATTTTTCAAAAATTATCAAAGTTGTAAAAATTCGTATTTTAGGTTCCAACATTTCTCAATCCAAATACATTCCCGGAGGTTCCCTGAAGCTTTTGCAATCATTACCAAGCCGTAAAACATCACAAAATGCCTCAGTAAGCTCCATTTTTATATTTTCTAACTTGTTTCATGCAGATCCGGTGCTCCTTGTAGCTAGATATGCATTATACACCATCAGACATGTGATCAAATGTCCATCTAATCAGATCTAGTGCACTCCATCTGCGGGCTCACCATGTGCCATCAAGACCAATCCACATTGGATCCAGAAGCAAATCTAGGCCTCTCCCTTCATGGACCAGCGAATTCAACAACCACACCCCCACTTTTTTTTACTATCTCAAGCCCATCTAGTTTTTTTTTTGTAATGTTTTAATTTCTTTTATCTTCTTTACTTAATTAAGCAAATAATAAAAAAACTCACAAAAAAATTAGACTTAGACTTTTTTTTAAAATTAAAATAATGAAATATTTTAATTAATTAATTAATTAAATTTTAACTACTTTCTTATTTTAAAATGAACTAAAATTTAGGATTTAATTTATGTTTCAAATGTTTTCTTAATAAAAAATGAAAAAATATTAGAATTAGATTAATTTCATTCAATATTTATTTTCTTAAATTAAATTTAGATTTAGTTTAATTATTTTTCTTGAAATAAATAAAAATAAAACCAAAAAGATTTTTTTGGTTTACTTAGAATTTTTCTTAGGATTTTTAGACGTAATTTTTATTTCGCGCACATTATTTTTATTCTAATATTTTATATAAATAATATAACTGATTATGGGATGTAATAGTCTATATTTAAAATTCTGCATTTTATTTTCTTGCACTTTTTATGTAATTGTCCCAAAACATTGTAATAACCTAGGATTTAAATTTTTGCACTTTAAATTTTTATAAATATTAACTGTTAGTAACTAGGCATGCATGATAAGACTGAAAATTAAAACATTAGCAAACTTAATAATGCAAGATAAATAATTGAATCTCAACACACTTGCACATGCGCACCTCTAAGGTATCTCCCACTTTGGTTTCCTTTAAATAAAACAGTCATGAGGCAGGAACGCTTTAGTAAAGACCCATTAATAAAAAAAGATCATAGTCCCTCGATGACCCTACAGTTGCCTTTCGGTAAATGATCTAGTCCCTAAAAGAAAATTGCTAAAGCGTCTCCACAAGTGCCTTCGTGATTGTAAAACGTCCCTTCGATTGTCCCTCAACATCCGACGATAGGACTACCTACTCACTAATAGTAGGACAACACTATCTAAAGGAAAGGAGGAAAAAAACATCATTTTTCAAGTAGGTAGACTGTTCTTAAGTACTTGCTCAAACCTGAAATTTTTACACTTACACACTTTCAAAAAAATATTTCCAAAAGCGCTTTATCACACCCTTGAGGATTGATACAAGAGTTACCATAAAGCAAACAAAATCTTTCAAAACCACAAACACACAAACAATTTTAAAAAATGAGCAAGTACCTAAGAGCCCGTGGAAAACCACGGATGGAAAGGGTGATAATACATTCCCTTTCCATAATCTACCCCCTTACTCAAAAAATCTCAAAAAAAGGTATTTTTCTGTTGTTTTCACCCTTTCCTTTGTTGGATAAAAGAAAAGTCGATGACGACTCTTGTTTACCGCGACATTTGCGAACAAAAAATGCAAAACCAGTATTAAACAGTCGGTTCTGCCACTGTATCACATAACTGGCGACTCTGCTGGGGAAAATAATAAAAGTGGGGTTTACCTTAGGGTCTAGATCATTTTGCTTCTTTAACTGTTTGTTTGCTTTATTTTTAAGGGTATTGTTTGGGGTTACTATAGATCCTACACCCGGATCTGGGGAAACCTTTTAGGTAAGTAGCAATAGATCATGGAAACTGTGTGGGGTATACCGACACGGTTGAAGCGATGGTTACGTTGATGTGACACTTTGGTTGGTATCAGTAGCCCTTGAGTTAATCAAGGAGAATACGAGGCTGCTGCGTGGTGTCATAAAGCATCAACTGACCTTAGAACCTTTAATTGAACAACTTGGCCATTAGGACGTAGCGAGATGGCTATCTTTGGTGTATTCCCAAAGTCGGCAGATACTCGATGCTACACTCATTGAGATTTGACTCTTGAGTTTTATTTGGTTGCGAGTCACTCGCCTATCGAACGAAACTTGTGGGAAAGATCAATGATATTGAGATCCCTTAGAACCTGGTTACTATTACTAGGACAGGTTGAGCCAACTAAATTTTAAGAGGGTACTTACCTACAAACCTCATGCAAGCCTAAACCTAAGGCTGCTTGTGTGATTTGTTTGATTTCAACTTGAGCTACTTGCGGGGTTTTTATCTAACAACATGATCTCCTTGCAGGATTTGTTTACAGTTATTATCCAGTAACCTGGACTTCTTAGACTCACTTGTCTTCATCACCTTACACTTTTTCTTAACGCATAGCATACACATCATAACATCATTCCACAACATTTCCTTAATCCTTGAACTTTGGGCCTCATTTGAGTCCTTCCTCAATCATTCATGAACTTAGGGTTTACATTATGACTTCTAAACATTTCAAGAATGCTTGAAGATTTTTGGTTAGAATTATTGAAATCTTTTTCTATTTTTGATGCATTTTTGAAGTGAAGGTACCCAATTGATGTAGCATATCTTGTTGCATATTGCTTGATGGCCAATGAACTTGAGTGAGGTCTATAATTGGGCACCTAATGATCATGTTGATTCTTTTTATCCACAATAACTCAAGCCATTTCATTTAATTCCCCATGCTTGAATGATTGAACCTTTTGATGCATTGTGTGGGATTCCTCTTCTATTATGCTTGTGAGTTGTGATGAATTAATTATGCATGATTGAATTGTGGTTGCTACTGACCTATATGGTCTTTGATTGTATTATTCTTAAGCTCCCATGATCCTTGATTGATGTTCAATTGTCAATTCAATATGGTGATAGAAAGGAGCAACATTCCTCTGATTCTTTTGACCTAATTGTGCATGTGCCTATTTCTTTTCTGTCTACCATACCTAATGCTCTGGTAATTGTTATCATGTTTTCCTCACTTCATCATGTTTCATCCACCCCTTATGTGAGACATCATTCACTTTATGGAATATTAACTTGTTTGTTGAATGTGCGAGGTGCTTTGAGAAAGTTTCCATTTTTGGCTTGAGGCTACTGTGTTTCACTTTATTTGTGGAACACAACTTATTATACTGGCACTGCTATTGTGTTTGGCATGTTTGATATTCCATGCAGGATATATACATATGATTGTGAATGCTATACATTTCCCATGGGATCTGTTCATAATTGATAATCTCATTACTTACATCCTTATGGCGTAATTTCTGACTTAATTTGTCTACTGATGCCAACTTGCTTGAAGTTCCCTGGGTTTCTTTTATTCTTGCTCAGTTGCTACGGATAGTTATCCGTTTGGTATTGCATTATCTCCTTTCTTCCATTTTCATTTTGCATAGTTCCCTGATTGCATGATGGGACCTCTGTTGCTGATATATGTCAGGAGGCCCTCTGGTTTTTGTCTGATACATGTGTTGTGTTTGCTTTTGATCGATGAGTCACTCAATTTAGAAATTGAGATCACGACTTCGCTCTCATTGCATGTTCCCTATAGGATGTTTATTGCTTTTCTTCTTTAACCTTTGATCGATGAGTCACTCAATTTAGAAATTGAGATTACGACTTCGCTCTCATTGCATGTTCCCTATAGGATGTTTATTGCTTTTCTTCTTTAACTTTTGATCGATGAGTCACTCAATTTAGAAATTGAGATCACGACTTCGCTCTCAGTGCATGTTCCCCATAGGATAGTTTTGTTAAGCTTACTTTAACATGTTAATTAAGGTAGGATTCTCCTTTATCCTCAACCTTAGGATCAACCATTGTATGATAACACTAGGGATAGTACTAGGCTAGTTTCCGTTAGTTGTTTTTCCTTTCTATGCATTCTGCATCTTAAAACAAAAACTGTTTTCTTGGAAAATCCTAAAACACTTCTAATAAACTCAAACCCTTCTTCAAGGTAAAAGATACGAATCAATCTTATTTGTCTGTGCTATCTTTTAGCCGATGTTTCTCCATCGCACATTTGTTTGAAGCCGATGTTTCGCCAACACATATGTTTGATATCCTACTTTGATTCTCAATATCATTGTGAGGTGTGATGTTTTGCCATCCGGTTTATTGATGTTTCGCCATCGCACATTTGTTTGAAGCCGATGTTTCGCCATCGCACATTTGTTTGAAGCCGATGTTTCTCCATCGCATATGTTTGTTATCCTACTTTGATTCCCAATATCATTGTTAGGTGTGATGTTTTGTCATCTGTTTTATTGATGTTTCGCCATCTTTGCCATGATATCTTGTTATCTCTTAGCCGATGTTTTCGCCATCACACATTTGTTTGAAGCCGATGTTTCGCCATCGCATCTGTTTGCTATCCTGCTTTGATTCTCAATATCATTGCTAGGTGTGATGTTTTATCATCCGTTTTATCATTTGATGTTTCGCCATCTCGGACATGTTACCTTGTTATTATTTAGCCGATGTTTTACCATCTTATCTGTTTGTTGTTTTACTTGATGTTTTTCCATCTTAACTATCTTTGTTTGTCTTAACTAAAAAACACAAACCAACCAAAATATATAAGCCGAACTACGGCTTCTCTGATTCCTTAAAAGGGATACGTAGGCATTGGGGTAGGGCCCGATCAAGCACAACTTTCTATTTTCCCTACATTGTTTCCTTTTTTATTTCGCATGCATTCCCTTTTTAGCTTTAAGCCATAGACATAAGATTTGACCACACCCATTAGATTAGACAACAAGAGTGGATACCGTAGAGTACTACGGGCATGTGGGGTGCTAATACCTTCCCCTCGCGTAACAGACTCCCTTACCCGATCTCTCGGTCGAAAGACCGTGATTTCTCCCTTTTCAGGTTTTCTCGATGTTTACCTTTCCCTTTTGGCGGGATAAAAAACGTTCAGTGGCGACTTCATTGATGTTTCATTACATCCAGATGACAGGTTCCGGCCGCGGGGTTTCAGCTGGAGACTTCACTGGGGACAGATCGACCTTTTGCTGGTCCATCCCGGAGTCAATTCTAGCTCTTGTTTTTTTTTGGGTGTTTATTTTACCGCTTTGCATATTTATCTGTTTGCATTGCATCCTATGTGCGCTTTACTTTCTGCATACTGGATTTGGCTAGACTATTTGGATTCTGGATTTCTTGGTGGGTGGGTTGTTCCATGAGGTAAAAGGCCTCATACCTAGGATATGAGTGAATTCCATAGGAACTAGGAATAGAGTGGCCATGGCGACTATGAGGCGGATGCTTTGTAGATCTGACCATGAGACCCATGACTTCAGAGGTAGTTCGGATAGGTGTTATCGTATGATCATACCGACATTCGAGCTCTTGTACTCTGATTTGGCTTTTAACCTTACCTTGACCTAGACTACACCCGTGAGAGGGGCGGGAAAACTTTTCTTACAGGTACAGGTACCGTTGGTGACTTTGTGTTGCGAAGGTGACTCAGGTTCCCATGATAGTTTTGAAGCTTTGGGATTTTCTTTTGATCTTGGGTGGTGCTGTTCTGTATTGGTCCAGCCATGATCCAGTGTAAAACTTTGATCCTATCATGTTGCATCATAGCATATTTATTTCTAAAAAAATGATGTATAAAAAATGACTAGCATATGCATGTCATCTTCCAGGGACATTCAAGAGTCTTCTTTCCATCAGAAATGGTTGGCCTCCCGTCAGATGAGTTTGATTCAGTTCATGTTAAAGAGCCCACCAAGCATACATTCTCTTATCAGATCCCTTCTATTGATGTGTCTGAATTGAAGAGGTTGAGTTCTTATCTGAAGGGTGATGTTCTGAATAATTTCAACTAAAATTATGGAAATTTGTTACTAATCCTTAACACTCCAGTTGACCCAATGGCTTTGATCACTCTCTTCCAGTTCTATGACAAGGAATTATGGTGTTTTACTTTTCAAGATTATCAACTAGTTCTCACACTAGAAGAGTACGCATACCTACTTAATATCAAGTTGTCTGATGAAGTTCCTTTTGTCCAAGTGCCGGAGAAGCCGAAGTTCAAAGTTATTGCTGAAATTCTTCATTTAAGTTGGAAAGAGGTGAAAGACAATTGGAAATCAAGTGAGGATACTACAGGGTTTTATTTTGGTTTCTTAGTGAAGAAAGCTGAAGACTGGGCGAAGAAAGGGAATTGGAGTAACTTCAACACTCTGTTTGCTCTCATGATATACGGGATCATCCTCTTCCCTCGCAATAGAAATTTTATGGATTTAACGGCTATTTGTGTTTTTAGAAATAAGAACCCGGTACCGACACTCTTGGCAAATACTCTTTACACCGTTCATTTTAGGCATGGAAAAGGAGGTAATGTAAGTTTATGTCGTTCAATGTTGTATCAATGGTTTAAGTTGCACCTACTGGTAAGTGGCCCTTTCATGGATACCAGGCATTCTCTTCGATGGTCATCCAGACCTGTCAACCTCACTTCATTTGATATCCGGTGGAATTATGACATGGGGGAGGTACGAAGTATTATCACTAGCTGCAGAGATTTCCCTAATGTTCCCCTCATAGGAACTAAGGGGTGTATCAACTATAATCTTGTGATTGCTTATCGTCAATTGGGATATGCAATGAATGGACCGCCAAAGGTTGATGAGGTGTTTGAATCAGTGTATTTTGTTAGAGGAAGTGATCATGTGATGTTGAAAAGAGTGACAAGTGCTTGGAAGAGAATTCACAAGAAGGATAGAGCTACTTTGGGCAAGAAGGTTCCTATTTCTATGGTTCCTTATTTTGAATGGATTAAAGCCAGGGTTAAGATTTTACGGTTACCATTTGCAAGGTCGACTCCTATATGTGAGCAACCTCCTACTGTTCTGAGTAACACGGTGCCTACCGAGGTGTTCACCCAGGTTCATGTAGAGAACATTCAACTTCGTGCAAAAGGCCGTGAGGCAGGGATGAAACTCTATTGGGTAGATCAAGAAAGGGCTGACTTAGCTTGCAAACTCAAAGAAGCTCAAGGGGAAACTTCTGATGCAACCGGTTTTAAGAAGAGATCTCATGCTGAAATGGAAGAAGAGTTGACTAAGACCCAGCAAGAGTGCCAGAAGCTTCAGGTATCTGAGAATAGCTAAAGGAAGAAGATTCAAAGCTTGGAGAAATAGCTCAAAGACAAAGATGCCCAGCTTAAGAAGGAAGTAGCCTAGAGGTGCATCGCAGAGGATCGGTTTCAAGAAAGTAAAATAGTCGCATCATAGCTTTTGAAGGAGAAAGCCAAGCTTGAAGAATATTGTCAACACCTTGAAGCATGTTTTGTTCCGGAGATTTAGTTTTGTTATTTACCCTTGGTGTTTTTGGTCACCCCCAGGATTATTGGAAGGGAACATTTGTTTTTTTTATTATTCAGTTTTTGTTAAGTTTACTTTGAAGCACGTATGTTGTCCGGAATCACTTGAACATCGTTTCTTTTGTTTGTAAATAATTGAAGTATTTGTCTTATTTCCCCTTTTTCTCTTTGATTGTATGTTTGATCTTTGGATGCACGCCGTGATTGATGCATAAAAGGACTCTTGAATACCTGGAAATGACAAACATATCATGCACATCATGCATTTCATAACATTACAGGTTATCTCAAGGCGATATTCTTATTTTTCTGCTTTTCTTATTCAGAATTCAAGACGACTACTCATCGGTATTCCACCATAAACAATTTTCCAAGACAGATGGAACAAGTTCAAGCTGAACTCGCTGAAATAAGGGCCCAGATGGCTACTCAGATGACCCAGTTCATGGAGGTCATCACCAACGTGAATCGCCGACAGGAGGAACTGGCTGTCATTGTCAACAACCAGCGCCTCTATTCAGGGGGATGGTGGAAATCAAGGGCTCTATCAGGACATTTCTATAGGATTGGGGGATGTGCAAGATCAGCCTGCTGGAAATTTTCACGGGATTCCCGGAAACCCTTTTGTGCGCAACGTAAGGCATTTTCCCCCGTCTCCGGGACCTCGTCTTGTGGGGAACAGAAGAGTTAATCAGGGCGGTGTAAGGAACTATCAGGAGCAGGATTATGACTTTGACCAGGATGAAGATCAGTTTTCTGTTCGGCATTCAGAGCCGGAGGTTTAGATTGAGGATATGAAGTATCAGTTATTAGAAGAACGTTTGAAGGTCGTGGAAGGGAAATGAGCCCTTGGTATGGATGCTAATGATCTCAGGTTGGTGTCTGGGGTGAAAGTTCCTCCAAAGTTCAATCCTCCTACATTTGAAAAGTACAATGGAATGTCATGTCCTATTACTCATGCAACTGCTTATTTCCGAAAGATGTCGGTGCATACTGAAGATCAGGGGCTTTTGATTCATTTTTTCCAGGATAGCCTATCTGGGGCACCCCTGGAATGGTACATGAAGTTGGATAAAACCCATATTTGTTGCTGGAATGATCTTGCTCAGGCTTTTGTCAAACATTATCAGTACAATGTGGATATGGCGCCTAATCGCAGTCAGTTACAAAATATGTCACAGGGACCAAAATAATCTTTCAAGGAATACATTCAGAAGTAGCATGAGTTGGCTGCAAGGGTTCAACCTCCACTCATGGAGAGAGAACTCATTGATATGTTTATGAGTACCCTGCAAGGGCCATTCTATGAGCACATGATAGGAAGTACTTCGGCATGATTTGCAGACTTGGTTATGGATGGTGAAAGAATTGAGGTAGGTTTGAAATTGGGGAAAATTTAGATTGGAGGTTCTAGTAGCTCATCAGGGGGCAGTAAGAAACCATTCAACACTTACCCCAAGAAAAGGGAAGGCGATGCAAGAGCGGTTTACTCTCATAGAGGAAGAAGAGAGGATTGTCAACACCAACAAATCAATGTTGTTTCTATTCCTGTTAATGCTCCTCTGCAGCAGAGACCGAATACAGTGCCTCAACAACAAAGACAACAAGATGCTCCCCATCAATATAATAATCAACAACAGAGACAACCGAGAAAATTCGATCCCTTGCCGGTATCTTTTACTGAAGCACTCCACCATTTGCTTGATTTGAAGTTGATCAGTTTGAGAAATATGCCACCACCCCCAGCAAGACTTCCTCCTAACTATGATGCTAATGCAAGATGTGAATTCCATTCAGGCGGAGTTGGCCATTCTACTGACAATTGCTTTGCGTTGAAGTGCAAGGTACAAGACTTATTGGACGCTAAGGCAATTGAGTTTACCCAATGCCGAGGCATGGAAGGGGTGTTATTAATATGATTGATGATAATGGTGAAATGTTGAATTTAATCATGAATGTGGAACAAGTAACTACTCCGTTGTGCTATGTTAAGAGGTATTTGCTTGACAAATCTATTTTCCCGGGTTGTACTTTAGAGTGTGCCAAGTGTAGAGAGAAACCGAAGGGCTGTGATAATTTAAAAGCCGGTATCCAGTTGTTGATAAAGGAAGGTTCCCTGCAGTTTGATAGGAAACTGAGCTACCGCAAGGTTACCGAAGAGGATGTTGCTGTGGTATCTATTCCTTACACCCCTGTGCGTATTCCTGCCCCATCTAGGGAACCTCCTTTGATGATTACGGTACCTGGTCCCATGCTGTACACCAGTGAGAAGGCCATCCCATGGCATTACGGTGCCGATATTTATTACCATGGGGTGAAGCAGGAGGTAAGTACCCGTTCGTCTGAGGAAGAACGTGCTGAAGGTAATGAAGAGGAAGTTTATAACTTTTCTGGTGTGGGTCGAATGACTAGAAGTGGAAGAGTATTTGGTCCTTCCAATGTGAAAGATGCGGCAGATGCTTCTGCAAGAGAAAAAGGAAAACAACAGGCGATAATTGGTAATCCAAGGGTTATGCCATCCAATGTGACTCAACCAATTCGGATACCAGAAGCTTATTCAGTTCTCGATGAGGTTGAAGAGTTGATGCGAATTATCAGAAAGAGTGATTATAGCATAATTGATCATCTGAGCCATACTCCTTCTAAGATGTCTATCTTGTCTCTGTTAATTTATTCAGAACCTCACAGAAATGCTTTGATGAAATTGTTAAAGAATGCGTTCGTGCCACATGAGATAAGAGTCAATCAGTTTGAGAATGTTTGTGCTAACATATCTGCCAAGAACGGTCTGGGCTTCACAGATTTTGATCTTCCTCTGGAAGGGCCAGACCATAAAAAAATGTTGCATATTTCGATGGAGTGCAGGGGCACTACTTTATCCCGGGTTTTGGTGGATACAAGATCGTCTTTGAATGTACTACCGAAGTCAGCATTGATGAAGATTGATTATTCTGGACTGGAACTACGCCCTAGTGATTTGATGGTAAAGGCGTTTGATGGGTCTCGAAGGTCAGTGTTTGGGGAAGTATAGTTACCAATCAAGGTTGGTCCGCGCACCTTCACGGCTACATTTTTTGTGATGGATATACAACCAGCGTATTGTTGTTTGTTGGGGCGTCCGTGGATTCATAGAGCAAGGGCGGTCACTTCTACTCTTCATCAGAAACTCAAGTATCCCGCAGAAGGAAAGGTAATAACTGTGTGTGGCGAGGAAGAGTACATCGTGAGTCATTTGACATCATTTCGCTATGTTGAAGTTGAAGGTGAGATACATGAGACTCTGTTTCAAGCGTTTGAGACAGTTCATGCTGTCAATTTTCCTCCTCCAGATCAGAAAAGGAAACCTGAAACTGTTATGTCTTCTCTCAAGGATGCAAGAGCTGTGGTGGAAAATGGTAGCCCTGAAGGTTGGGGTCAAGTGCTGGACGTTACCCCAAAATTTGATAAATTTGGTCTTGGTTTTAGCCCAGGTCAGCAGAGTTCAACTCCCAGAGCATCTAGTTTATCTACTCCTTTGAAGCTTTCCCGTCCCTGTGCTACTCAAGAAGGACACGTCAATGCAGTTGGAGATGATAGGGTTGATGGCTACAATATCGAAGATTGGATTCGTCCGAGTATTCCAGGCCAAACACTCAACAATTGGACTTCCGTGGATGTTATCCAAGTTTCAAGCGCTGAGGAGTAATTTTCTTGTTTTCTTTTATTATCATATCATAATTCCTACGCTCTTCCTAAGGCGTAGTGGATCATTTGTGTAGGGCCACCATGTTTATTTTCAAGTTTATCATGAAATAAAGGACGTTTTTGCATTCAAAATTTTGCTCCATTTTTTTTTATTTTGGCAATGTTTTCTCTTTTCACACACAGTCACTAAAAAACGGCAAAATGTCATTCATGCAGATGCACTTCCACCACCGATCATATTGATAACGACTCTGCTATGGCTCATTATGACTTTGATACTCCTATTTATCAAGCTGAAGAAGAGGCATATGAGGATTGTGATCTTCCTGAGGAATTAGCAAGATTGTTAAAACAAGAGGAGAAGGTTATCCAGCCGAATCAGGATTTGATTGAGGTGGTGAATATTGGCACAGAAGAGGTAAGAAGAGAAGTCAAGATAGGGGCAGATGTCGAAGAAAGTATAAAGGTCAGATTGATTGAGCTACTCCGAGAGTATTCTGATATCTTCACTTGGTCTTATGAGGACATGCCTGGGTTAGATACAGACATAGTGGTGCATTGACTACCGCTCAAAGAAGGTTGTTCCCATGTCAAGCAAAAGCTCCGAAGAACTCATCCTGAGATGTCCAAGAAGATCAAAGAGGAGGTCCAGAAGAAGTTGGGCGCAAATTTCTTAAAGGTCATCAATTATTCGCCATGGATTGCAAATATTATGCCTATTCCCAAGAAGGATGGTAAGGTCAGGATGTGCGTGGATTATAGGAATTTGAACAGGGCCAACCCTAAAGATGACTTCCCTCTTCCGCATATTGATGTGTTGGTCGATAATACTACTCACTCCAAAGTGTTTTCGTTCATGGATGATTTTTCGGGTTACAATCAAATTAAGATGGCTCCAGAGGATATGGAGAAGACAACATTCATCACGCCTTGGGGAACTTTTTGATATAAAGTGATGCTGTTTGGTTTGAAAAATGTTGGGGCAACATATCAGCGCGCCATGGTCACTCTCTTTCATGATTTGATTCATAAAGAGATTGAGGTTTATGTAGACGATATGATTGCTAAGTCTGACATGAAGGAGGAATATCTTGTTCATCTGAAGAAATTGTTCGAGAGACTGATGCAGTTCTTGCTAAGGTTGAATCCGAATAAGTGCACTTTCGGGGTGAGTTCCGACAAGCTGTTGGGTTTTATTGTAAGTGAAAAAGGTATCAAGGTGGACCCGCCCAAGGTAAAAGTGATACAGGAAATTCCTGAGCCAAGGACAGAGAAGGAAGTACGTGTTTTCTTGATAAGGTTAAACTACATTTCTAGATTTATTTCTCATCTCACAGCTACCTGTGAACCTTTGTTCAAGTTGTTGAAGAAAAGTCAGACAGTGAAATGGAATGAAGATTGTCAGAAGGCCTTTGACAAAAGAAAGGAGTATTTGCAGGAACCTCCGATACTCATGTTGCAAGTGGAAGGAAGGCCACTAATCATGTATCTAATCGTGTTGGAGAGCTCAATGGGTTGTGTCCTCGGCCAACACGACGAAACAAGGAAGAAAGAGCAGGCTATTTACTACTTGAGTAAGAAGTTTACGGAATGTGAGTCAAGGTACTCATTGCTGGAAAAGACTTGTTGTGCGCTTTCCTGGGCCGCCAAACGTTTGAGGCAATACATGTTAACTCACACCACCTACTTGATATCCAAAATGGATCCAATCAAGTACATTTTTGAGAAGCCAGCTCTTACAGGCATGGTAGCCCATTGGCAGATGATACTCACCGAATATGATATCCAATATACTACTCAGAAGGAAATTAAGGGTAGTGTACTAGCCGACCATCTTGCTCATCAGCCCATGAATGATCATGAACCGATGAATTTTAATTTTCCAGATGAGGAAATTGTGTATATTCGGGATCGTAATATGCCAGACCCAGACAAAGGACCCGAACCGGGATCACGTAGGACACTTGTTTTTGATGGTGCCTCCAATGCCATGGGCAACGGCGTCGGAGCTATTATCACTTCCCCTGAGGGATACCATATTCCTTTCACGACTCGTATTTGTTTCGATTGCACTAATAACATGGCCGAATATGAGGCTTGCATTTATGGCATTGAAGCGACGATCGACCTGCGCATCAAATTTTTGAAAGTTTACGGGGATTCCAATCTTGTTATCAGCCAGATTAATGGAGATTGGGAGACTCGCCATCAGAACCTAATTCCCTATCGTGAGCATGTTATGAAGCTGATTCCATACTTCTAAGAGATCATGTTTGAACACATTCCCAGAGAAGAAAACAATCTAGCTGATGCACTGGCAACTTTGTCCTCCATGTTCAAGGTTAAATGGGCTAATGAGGCACCTTCCATTACTATCAGAAGTTTGAGTGAGCCAGCTTTCTGTTTTGAGGCCAGTTTGGAACCAGATGGTAACCCTTGGTTTTATGATGTTAAACGATACCTTGAAACACAAGAGTACCCTGCAGAGGCATCTGTCACATACAAGAAGTTCTTGAGAAGATTTTCAGCCAAGTTCTTTCTCAGTGGTGGTGTATTATATAGAAGGCATCATAACGGTTTACTGCTCAGATGTGTTGACAAGAATGAAGCAGCTAGAATCATTGAGGAGATACATGAAGGTGATTTCGGGACCCATTCCAACGGGCACACCATGGCCAAAAAGATTTTGCGAGCATGTTATTACTGGTCCACCATGGAGACTGACTGTTACAATCATGCGCGGGTTTGCCATAAATGTCAAGTCTATGCTGATAAAGTGCATGTGCCGCCAGTACCTTTGAATGTCTTGACTTCCCCTTGGCCGTTTGCGATGTGGGGAATTGATATGATCGGCAAAATTGAACCAACTACGTCCAACGGTCACCGTTTCATTCTGGTTGCCATCGATTATTTTACAAAATGGGTCGAAGCTGTATCCTATGCGAATGTCACCAAGCAGGTGGTAACTCGGTTCATTAAGCACAATATTATCTGTCGCTACGAAGTGCCTGAAAAGATAATTACTGATAATGGGTCTCATTTGAACAACAAAATGATGAAGGATCTTTGTGAGTCCTTCAAAATCAAGTATCATAACCCTTCCCCATACCGACCAAAGATGAATGGTGCTGTCAAAGCGGACAACAAGAATATCAAGAAAATCGTGCAGAAGATGGTGGTAACCTATAAAGATTGGCATGAGATGCTGCCTTTCGCTTTGCATGGTTATCGCACCACTGTGCATACTTCGACTGGGGCAACCCCATTTTCATTGGTTTACGGCATGGAAGCAGTATTACCGGTAGAAGTCGAGATTCCTTCTCTTAGGGTCGTGAGAGATGTTGAGCTGGATGAAAGTGAATGGGTACAGAATCGGCTGGATCAGTTAGAACTTATTAATGAGAAGCAGTTGATAGTTGTATGTCATGGTCAGGTATATCAGCAAAGGATGAGGAAAGTTTTGATAAGAGGGTACGGCCTCAGTGTTACAAGCCAGGTGACCTTGTGCTAAAAAGGATAGTACTTCCCTAGGGAGATCCCAGGGGAAAGTGGGTTCCGACTTATGAAGGTCCTTTCGTGGTCAGGAAAGTTTTCTCAGGAGGAGCGATGATGCTCACAACTATGGATGGAGAGTACTTCCCTCTCCCTATGAATGCTGACGTAGTTAAAAAAATACTTTGCATAAAAAATAATAAAGAACCCGCTAAATTGAAAACCCGAAAGGGCAGTTTAGGAAAAAAAAGGGTGTCATGGTGAATCGAAAACCCGAAAGGGCGGTTCAGGGAAAAGTTAGGGACTTAAAGCAAATGACTACGCTCGGCATGATATCCTTGGTTTCTTTCCTTCGTTCCATCACCTGGCATAAGCTCGAAGCTAATCCAAGAAAGATCTGTCTGAAAGCAGGAAGCGTGAGAGTCATAGGAGTCATAGCAGAGTTGGGACTTGATGGATATTCACATTCACATTGCCATTTGTAAACACTTGTTTACTTTGATTTTGTAAATTACTTGCTTCCAAATGTAAATGCCTTTTTCACAGGGTGATTTCTCAAAATCAATAGAATATCTTCTTTCAAGTATACATATGCGTTTCTTTTCTCCCTTCTTATTATTTTGTTTGCAAAAACGTCCAATATTTTGATAAGCATGTGCATATAAACTTTGTGGACCTTACACGGAAATGGTAATCTAAATCATGGTTAGTTGATCGCTTGAAAGATGGATAACAAACACAACTACTACTGTGCAAGGGGCGTGTTTAGTTCTATATTTGGTGGGATTCTCATTCACTTCACTGGTGGAGGCCTTTCCAATTTGTTTCACAGCTCCGTGTTGTTGGTAAAGGTCATGGGTCAGGGTAATGTCAAGATTACGGCAGGTCGGCGAGATCGGCAAACCTAACTGGAGTTACTTCTTCCCCATAATGACTTTTATTACGTTTCTTTGCCGCACTTTCATGTGGTATCTTGATTGATTGTTTTAGCATTGTCTGCATATAGGATTTTGTTTATAGCCGAATGTCAGTTTTGATGCGTTGAATATTTTTGCCTTGAAATTTTTTTTGTTTCATTTTACTTAAATCCATCCAGTACCACTCTTTAAATCAATTTTCGGGCATTTTGATACCAACTGTGCCAATTCTCTTGCTTAGCCAAGAGTTTGGAGGAAGGAGTTTAGCCAAAAACGATGACTGTAATGGTATGCTTTTGAGTAGAACCCCATTGACGATGTACAAGCATTGTTTCAATCCCCAAACACCGGAGATATAAGGGAGTTAGACCCTCGTTAACCCCTCCGAGCCTTCGAAGTAGGAGTTTCTTTTCCGTTAAAAAAACCTTTTTTAAAACCAGGGGCAGGGTAAATGTTCAGTTAATTGGACCAAGCATTCAAATTTCAGAAGGAATTTCCCATCTGAGGATCACCATATTTTATCTTTCGCATCATGAGATCAGAAAAAATGTCTAAACCACGAGGTTCATTTCCTCACAAAGTCCTGAGGTCGAGGTTGAATCGATACAATAATGACTATCCCTCGCCGACCAAGGAATGAGGCATTTGTTTTCTTAAAAAAAAAGAGAAAAGATAAAAAGTTCAAAGACCTAAGGTTACGTTGACTTTGTTCGAAGTGGAAAGCACGAATAAAAAAAAAGAAACGAAAAGTCCTGCTAAGTCGAAACTTGAAAACAAGTCGCTTAGGCAAAAGTTAGGAAATCCCGCTGGACTCCCAAAATTGAAATTCGGAAGATTTTGTCCAGGAAAAAGTTAGGGAAAAGAAGAGCCCAAAAGGCCAGAAAAAGAAAAGATTATTCAATAAAATTTTCATCAAAAGAAGAGGAACAATATAAAAAAAAACAAAAGCAGCAAAAGTTAACTGACAATCATGTTGGAGAATTTTTCGTGATCACTCAACCATTACAAATCCTTTTGAAAGATGAATGCTTGTGATAAGTCAGCTGAATTTAGGACATGAGAATATCACGAAGGGGGTGGGCACCAAATAATTTGAGCCTTGAAAAAAAATTTTTTCTAAAAAAAAGTTACAACCTTTAAAATTCCTAACTGAAACAAGGGCTAAACTCGAAAGCATACTACAACAGGATAGCTTTGCTTAAAACTCCCAAATATGTGTTGCATATTCATGTTGGTATCTTATCACCCGCATCTTGACTCGTTTTTTTTAGAAAAAAGAGAAGGGGAAAAAAGTTTTGAAAATTTTGCACTCTAGCCAGTGATTCATTCACAACAGAGATGCGACACCTTGTTAAGATTTTCAACTTCAAAGGCTTAAATAATCATCGCATCAGGTTTGTCATTCCCAAAATAAACATCTTCCTGTATGTAAAACATTCGTCCGACATCAAGAAAAGAGTTTACACTTCGAACACCTGTAAAGAGCTTAATGATTGTCAAGAAGGGAATATTTGGACAAGGCCCATGTATGGTTAGGACTCTACTTATCCCCTTTGAAGTTTCTTATCCCCAGTAAAGTTTCATTTCCGCAACAAAGTTTTATTACCCCAGGAATCTTCTTTCAAAAGCTTCATTCTAAGACTTCAAGTTTGGATATGCCGCACATCCCCAGTGGAGTCGTTTAAATAGGAACTCACATTTTGAAGAAGTTTAAACTCTCTAATAGAGCTTCCAACAGAGATCCATCACCTTGACCTCTCATTTCCCAGCCGATCTGCTTACTGGGGAATCCTTATGTTAAGATCTTTTCTTATCCCCAGTGAGGTCGATACTGTGTGACTACTTGCATGATCCATCCAATGGTTGCATTCCAAGAGAAATATCTATCCAACGAGAAGTTTCAACAAAGTTTTGTATCCCCGGTGGAGTCTCGTTTCCTCAGCAGAGCTTTATTCCCCCAACAAAGGGTTTCATCCCTCGCGTAGGGTTTGTTGTCTTGGTGTCATCCTTAACACGGCCGCGCGTTGTCTTTTCCAGAGATTATAGTCTTTCCCTGATCTTCTCCCTCAATGTCTAGTCTTCTCTAGAAGCTACAGTTTCGATTTGATCTTCTCTAGGAGTTTGCAATTTAGTTTTGCAGCTCCTCTCAATGTTTATGGCCCATTTCTACTGGTTTCTCGATTGTTATTCCCCGTGAAGCTTCATCTCTTCGAGGTTCCCTCTCTAGCGGTTCCCTGTATTTTCTCCTCTCCTTTGGATTTTGCAATTTATTTTTGCAAGTCTTGTCAGATCTTGACTTCTTGTTTTCTGGCGTCTCAATTGGCCATTCCCCAGTGGAACTTTTAAACATGCATCATTACATTGCATCTACCAAAACGTGTAGCATTTCCATTATATGGAGCATTGCGCCATATAAAAAGAATGCAAACATGCATCGGAACATAAGCCATTATTGTTTCTGTTATCCCCAGTGAATTTGCTTATACTTCAGATTAAATCCCCAGCGAGGTCTTCGTCCTCATTATCCCAGTCTACTCCCCATACTAATATCCTTTTTAATGTCAATCATTTGATTGTTTGAGTGTCTACTCTTGACTGTAGTTCAGTTTCAGTCTGGCACGGTTTTCTCGGGTTTAGTCTTCACTACCCTCTCCGGTTCATTCAATGTTTATTGATGCATCTTTCGAATACCAGTTTCGTCCTGATATTCGCTTTCAACAGGTTTTTGGGTGTACGCCCTAATCTTCTCGCTTTGGGTTGAGCTCGAGTTTTGTCTCCTCACCCTGTGCATGAAATCCAGTTTCGTCCTGGTACTCATCTAGTTTAGTTTCGCCTAACTAGTTATTGAGTCGAGTTTCGTCTCGTTTTTGCTTTCATACCTTGGACCCTTTGACGGTGTTCGTTTACCGAGTGCAGTGTTCGTACTGCGTCCTTGGATTGAAATCTGTCTCTTTTGTTCCTTGGATTCTTCTATCAGTTTTCGTCACTGTTTATCCATTGATCTAAGACCAGCAGGTGCTCTAAGAAACACGCACTCTCATCATTTTGCTTTGGGTCGAGTTTTGCCTCGCTACCCGTGCGTGAAATCCAGTTTCGCCCTGGTGCTCATCTAGTTTAGTTTCGCCTAACTAGTTATTGAGTCGAGTTTCGTCTCGCTTTCGTTCCTCATTTCTAGGATTCTTTCAGTTCCTTCATACTGTCTATCTTAGTTTGAGATTAGCAAGTTCTCCTAGAATCACGCACTCTAGCCACTTTACTTTGGGTCGAGCTCAGAGTTTCGTCTCCTCACCCGCGTACGTTTCTTTTCTAGAGCTTAGTTTCGCCTATACTCTGTGGTTTGAGTTTTATCTCACCTCCTCTTTTTGAAGCCCAGTTTTTCCCTGGCACTTTTGTCCGGAAGTTTAGTTGCGTCTACTCTTCTTTATGTTTTCGTTTTGTTTCAACCTGCATTACAGCTTCATTCTGACGCATGTCTTGGGGGTTTTCTGCTTCTTTTTCTTTTTTCTTAAAGAGTGTAACTTTTTGGGTTCTTTTGTATTCAATCTTCTTCAACTCTGAACGCTCGAAAGTTGTCACTTTTCTCACTTATCATGTTGAAGATATTTGAATAGGGGCAGCTGTTGCACCCCAAAATTTACCCTCTTGATTTAGGCTTATGTTTCATCATGAATATCATATTGCATTGCATTCATACATTGTGATGGGATCAAAGTACTTTGGTTATCAAGTCTTCCTCAAGCTTTGAAGGTTGATTGCATTGGCAAGTTGCTCAAGAAGAATCTTACCATCCAAACCTCTGGATCTTTCAAGCTCAAAAGTTATTACATATCTCAAGATATCTTATCCATCTCTTTGGATCATCAAAGGATTGAAGTTTATGTTTGTTTATAAGAGTAATCTCTCTTTTGATTCACTAGTCAAATTAGGGTTTTGTTTGAGCAAGACTTTTGATGCATGTACAAGTCTTGATTTGGAAGCTAAAACATCTCATTGGTATTTGAAAAATCTTTGTACAAGAATTTGGTCAAGATCATCAGAGGATTTGAAGTTTTGGAGATGACTCATCAGTCTCCTAATGTGTTGAACAAATTTAGGGTTTGGTCCAAGTTGAGGTAATTGGGGTCTAGATGAGCCAATTCATGAAGCATCATTATCTTGTCATCATTAGAATCAAATTTGATCAAAGAGCTTCTCATGATACTCAGTGGAATTAAATTTTTTGAAGCTTGATCAGCTATCTCCTAGAACATGGTACAAAATTAAGGTTTTGGATTTAATCAGGATTTCTCTGACTTTTTCACCCAAAACTTGTTTCCATGATTCACTACATGTTATTAAGCATTTAGGATTGAAAGATTGAGGTTCAATTTGTATTGGAAATGGTTCATTTGATCAAAAGGGACAAATTGGTCATTTTGACCAAAGTCAGTAAAATCAGGAGTTGACCAAGTAGACTTTTGGTCAACCATCAATTCAAGCATCCTCTTTTCATATTCCATACCCAAATTCATCTTTGAATCGTGAGAAAGGGTCAATTTGATTGTAACTTGTTCAAGAAGTAACTTAAAATTTGAAAAAATGCTAAGTGCCAAAATGACTTCTCTTGGGCAAGCCACGCGCATAATTTTATCAAACACTTGGCAGACCATTTTGTGGAATCAATTTCTTGTGACACAAGCCTCAATTTTAAAAATTAAAAAGTGCATTTTGAAGAGGGCTATGAAAGCTTCTCATTAAACTTGGAAACACTCAAATTGGATTGAAATTGAGGAAGTTATGATTTGAGGAAGTTGGGTGGAAAAACCGGATTTCTTGAAGGCGCATGGGCAGGCCAGCGTGCACAGTCTTGGGCAATTTGGCTTGACTTGCCCAGGAATCCTAATGACCACATCTTTTCATTTCTCCACCATTTTTGATGAATCAAAGATCATTGTAAAGCTCATCCTTTGGATTTTAATTGGCTCAAAGAAGTTTGGAAAATGCACGAGCCAATTTGAAATGGCTTCAGTTGAAAGACAGCCGATTCTTGATGTATGCTTGGCCATGGCAATTTTCAGGTTTTGGTTTATTTTTGAGTCAATCATTCCAAGTCCAATTTCACATGCTTGGCACGAATTGGATACCTCATGTGCTTGCCAAAAAAAGGCCAAACCAGGTGCATACCTCGTGCCTCTCTCATTCTCACATTTTGGCCAAAATGGGAAACTTTTCACTCAAACAAATCAGTTCCATGTGCAAAAGAGGACAACTCACCTCATCACGCCTTTTTCACTCACTCACACTCTCCTTTTGTTGCTCAAAACGACTGCAAGCTTGGCCTAAATGTCAAGCAAAATGCAAATGGCCATCACACTTGTTTTTGTTTGACAGAAAATTCGTTTTTGCCCTCCAACGACTCTCAGATTGAATTACCACCCTAACCTCACTCAAAACACTCTATATAAGCTGCTCAAACTCTTCTTTCGCATGGATGGGCACGACATTGGAAGAAGCTCCTCATAATTTTCTCATTTTTCTTGCTCTACAACTTGAATCGAGTAGCTCAATTCTCTTGATCCAGTCCTCATCTATCTACTCAAACACCTTCATTGGAGCACAAGGAAGCTATTTGGAAGGGTTTTTTGCTAGATTTCAGAGGCACCAAGTGAATTTATTTTTCACTTTTTAAGGTATGCTCACTGAATCTGAACTTTGATTTGAGCATTAATTGAAGTGTTTTGTGATGTGCATTGTGTTTATAGCTGGCCAATCATTAGGATTGATGTATATTTGAGCTCTGATTCAAGCAGATTTAGTGAAATCACGTTTCGGTTTTTGATGTTTGCAGTGTGTTTTTCCAGTTTTTAAGACTTGATTTCTTGATCTATGCTTGATCTTTGAGTTTGATTCGAATTGCATGATGCTGTATGATATATCAACTTTAATCTGAGCTTAATTTCATGGATTTTGGTTGAGAATCGTGCTTGCTTGATGGATCTGAAGTGAGCATGTTGGAACTGATGGAAACAAGCATTTTGCCTAGGCTGGAGGTTGAAGATGATGCGTGGCATCATCTCATTGGCTTTGTTCTTGTTTTTTGTTATTTAAATTTTCATTGATTCTCTAATTTTATTTTCTTGATCAAAACTTGATGAAAAATTATGAAAAAAATTCATGAAACTTAAAAATAATATTCCTGACCTTGTGTATTTTTTTTTGATAATTTTTGAAAAAGTTTTGATTGGTTTAAAAATTAATGAGTTTAATTAATTATTTGTTTAGTGTTTATTTTTATTTTAATACTTCTTTGATTTGAAAAATTGCACAAAAAATATTTTGGACTCATAAAATAATGTAGAATTTGATTCTGAAATTTGTTTAGCATTTTTTAAATTTTTTATTAGGAATTTAATTTGAGATGTTTATTTTGAATTTTTGCTTTATAATTTTCATTTTAATACTTCTGTTAATTCAAAAATTCTCAAAAAAATCATGAAAGCTTTTCTTTAATCATAGAATCTGAATATATTTTTTATTTTGACCTTTTTGTGATTTTTGGCTAGGGTTTGTATTTTTTCCCTTAAACAATAGTTTAATTGTTAATTGTTTGTTTAATTTTTATTTTAATATTTCCTTTAATTCAAAAATTCTAAAAAAAATCTGAGATGTGTGTTTTTAGTGCTAATGTTTGAATATAATTTTTATTGGACATTTTTCTGACTTTTGTTTCAAATTTCATGTTGAGATGAGATTATTGGATTAATTGATTAATTGTTTGAATTTAATTTTATTTTTGACTTTTCTTCAATTCAAAAAATGTGAAAAAAATATGTATTCTGAATTTTAGGGTTTCCTTGTGATTTTCATGATCTTGGTTTGATTTGTTTGAATTTTTATCTTATCTAATTAATATTTAAGATTAAAAGTCAAAACTTAGGGTTTTGTTGCTTATTGTGCAAGTTTCTTTTAGAAAACCATTATGCCCTGGATGTTCATTGGAATTTAAGTCTTAATTATGGTTCATGAATGTGTTGAGGATTTGAAAACCATTTTTCTTGAATTATTTGACTTTGTTTGACATTTTTCCACAAATTATTTTGAAAACTTGTCTAGTTTGGTAGTTTTTGCCAACTAGTCTTGAACTTTGGGCCTCATTTGAGTCCTTCCTCAATCATTCATGAACTTAGGGTTTACATTCTGACTTCTACACATTTCAAGGATGCTTGAAGATTTTTTGTTAGAACTATTGAAATCTTTTTCTATTTTTGATGCATTTTTGAAGTGAAGGTACCCAATTGATGTAGCATATCTTGTTGCATATTGCTTGATAGCCAATGAACTTAAGTGAGGTATATAATTGGGCACCTAATGATCATGTTGATTCTGTTTATCCACAATAACTCAAGCCATTTCATTTAATTCCCCATGCTTGAATGATTGAACCTTTTGATGCATTGTGTGAGATTCCTCTTCTATTATGCTTGTGAGCTGTGATGAATTAAATATGCATGATTGAATTGTGGTTGCTACTGACCTATATGGTCTTTTATTGTATTCTTCTCAAGCTCCCATGATCCTTTATTGATGTTCAATTGTCAATTCAATATGGTGATAGAAAGGAGCAACATTCCTCTAATTCTTTTGACCTAATTGTGCATGTGCCTGTTTCTTTTCTGTCTACCATACCTAATGCTCTGATAATTGTTATCATGTTTTCCTCACTTCATCATGTTTCATCCACCCATTATGTGAGACATCATTCACTTTATGGAATATTAACTTGTTTGTTGAATGTGCGAGGTACTTTGAGAAAGTTTCCATTTTTGGCTTGAGGCTACTGTGTTTCACTTTATTTGTGGAACACAACTTATTATACTGGCACTGCTATTGTGTTTGGCATGTTTGATATTCCATGCAGGATGTATACATATGATTGTGAATGCTATACATTGTCTGTGGGATCTGTTCATATCTGATAATCTCATTACTTACATCCTTATGGCGTAATTTCTGACTTGATTTGTCTACTGATGCCAGCTTGCTTGAAGTTCTCTGGGTTTCTTTTATTCTTGCTTAGTTGCTACAAATAGTTATCCGTTTGGTATTGCACTATCTCCTTTCTTCCATTTTCATTTTGCATAGTTCCCTGATTGCATGATGGGACCTCTGTTGCTGATATATGTCAGGAGGCCCTCTGGTTTTTGTCTGATACATGTGTTGTGTTTGCTTTTGATTGATGAGTCACTCAATTTAGAAATTGAGATCACGACTTCGATCTCATTGCATGTTCCCTATAGGATGTTTATTGCTTTTCTTCTTTAACTTTTGATCGATGAGTCACTCAATTTAGAAATTGAGATCACGACTTCGCTCTCATTGCATGTTCCCTATAGGATGTTTATTGCTTTTCTTCTTTAACTTTTGATCGATGAGTCACTCAATTTAGAAATTGAGATCACGACTTCGCTCTCAGTGCATGTTCCCCATAGGATAGTTTTGTTAAGCTTCCTTTAACATGTTAATTAAGGTAGGATTATCCTTTATCCTCAACCTTAGGGTCAACCATTGTATGATAACACTAGGGATAATACTAGGCTAGTTTCCCTTAGTTGTTTTTCCTTTCTATGCATTCTGCATCTTAAAACAAAAACTGTTTTCTTGGAAAATCATAAAACACTTCTAATAAACTCAAACCCTTCTTCAAGGTAAAAGATACGAATCAATCTTATTTGTCTGTGCTATCTTTTAGCCGATGTTTCGCCATCACACATTTGTTTGAAGCTGATGTTTCGCCATCGCGTATGTTTGCTATCCTACTTTGATTCTCAATATCATTGTTAGGTGTGATGTTTTTCCATCCGGTTTATTGATGTTTCTCCATCGCACATTTGTTTGAAGCTGATGTTTCACCATCGCACATTTGTTTGAAGCTGATGTTTCTCCATCGCATATGTTTGTTATCCTACTTTGATTCCCAATATCATTGTTAGGTGTGATGTTTTGTCATCTTTTTTATCGATGTTTCGCCATCTTTGCCATGATATCTTGTTATCTCTTAGCTGATGTTTTCGCCATCGCACAGTTGTTTGAAGCCAATGTTTCGCCATCGCATATGTTGGCTATCCTGCTTTGATTCTCAATATTATTGTTAGTTGTGATGTTTTGTCATCCGTTTTATCATTTGATGTTTCGCCATCTCGGACATGTTACCTTGTTATTATTTAGCCGATGTTTTACCATCTCATCGGTTTGTTGTTTTACTTGATGTTTTTCCATCTTAACTATCTTTGTTTGTCTTAACTAAAAAACACAAACCAACCAAAATATATAAGCCGAACTACGGCTGCTCTGATTCCTTAAAAGGGATACGCAGGCATTGGGGTAGGGCTCGATCGAGCATAACTTTTTATTTTCCCTACATTGTTTTCTTTTTTCTTTCGTATGCATTCCCTTTTCAGCTTTAAGCTATAGACATAGGATTTGACCACACCCATTAGATTAGACAACAAGAGTGGATACCGTAGAGTACTACGGGCGTGTGGGGTGCTAATACCTTCCCCTCGCGTAACAGACTCCCTTACCCGATCTCTCGGTCGAAAGACCGTGATTTCTCCCTTTTCAAGTTTTCTTGATGTTTACCTTTCCCTTTTGGCGGGATAAAAAACGTTCGGTGGCGACTTCATTGATGTTTCGTTACATCCAGATGACAGGTTTCGGCCGCGGGGTTTCAACCGTTAAAGAAAAATTCTTACGAAACGATGGTAAGTTCGATAAGAAGTAGGGTAAAAGTCAGTCAAATTATTATAGTGGTGAGGCATATGGTATTCGATGCTATCACTGTAAGAAGGAAGGTCATACAAGAAAAGTGTGTCTCGAACGCCTGAAAGATCTGGGTTCACTTGGAACATGACTCCAAATAATAAATTGTTCGAAGACTTATGTGACCAAGATGGTGGATCTGTATTGCTGGGAAATAACAAAGTTTGCAAGATTGCAGGTGTTGGATCTGTGATATTCAAGCTCCATTATGAGTTAATAAGGCTATTGACGGAAGTCAGGTATATACCTTATTTAAAGAAAAAATTGATTTCTCTTGGTGAATTCGACAACAAAGGATATGTTTTCTAAGGAGAGAAAAGTATCCTAAGAGCCATGAAGGGTTTGAAGAAAGTATTAAGAGGCGTGAAGAAACAAGGCTTGTATACCCTTGATGCTGAAGTTGTAAGTGGTTTGACAAATGTTGCATCCATGAAACCTTTATCGAAGACAGAAATTTGGCACATGAGATTGGGCCATTTCAATGAAAGGGGTCTAGTTGAATTAGGGAAACAAAATTTGCTTGGTGGAGACAAAGTCGAAAAGCTGAAACTTTGTGAACCCTGTGTATTTGTAAAATCTTGTAGAGTGAAGTTCAACAAAGGCAAACAAAGAACACATGGATCCCTTGATTACATCCATGCTGATCTTTGGGGGACTGCAAGGTGTCCATCACATTCAGAAGAAAGGTATTTTCTATCCATGGTAGATGATTACTCTAGAAAGTTATGGGTATTCATCCATAAGATTAAGGATGAAACTTTTGAGAATTTCAAAAGCTGGAAGACTCTGGTCGAAAATCAAATTGGTAGAAAGGTCAAAAGTTGAGAACATACAATGGCCTTGAATTTTGAAATGAGGCATTTGACAACTTTTGTGATGCCTCTGATATTGCAAGGCAAAAAACTAGTGAAGGTACTCCATAACAAAATGGTTTGGATAAAATATTTATTGAACTATTTTGGAGAGAGAGTTATATGCATGTTGACTAGTGTTAGGTTAAAGAAGGTGTTTTGGGATGAGGATGTTTCGAGAATAATATATCTGATAAACATATGTCCTTTGACTGTGTTAGATATGAAGACACTTGAAGGAGTTTGGCTGGGACATCCACCAAATCTCGACAAACTGAAAGTATTTGGATGTGGCGGTAGAAATGTTGAGACTAAGCCATTAGATTGACTTGACTCTCACAAATCAAATTAAAAATAGCCACCGTGCTTTATTGTTTCCAAAGGAATGAGAAAAGAGCGAATAACCAAAAAAAGGGGGAGAAAATCTAAGTTCGGGGGTTGCTTATGAAAAGGGAATGTATTAGCACCCTAAACATCTACGGTAATCCACATGAACCTCTTTGAAAATCTGTATATTTTGGCTATAAAATAGTATAAAAATAGATGGTGGAGATAAGGAAAGAAATGTTTTTTTAAATATTTTTTGCACCCGCCGCAGCTGCGAACCTTTAGTGCCTACGTACCACCTTTCCGTGCAATAGGGGATCAGAGCCACGTAGTTCACCTTTTAAAAATTTTAAAACACAAGTGTGTTGGTTAATTTTAAGAGATAAGACATCATTGCCATTGTCTGAGTGGAAAACATACTTACTACCCACAATTATGAGAAAGGAGAATTTGCATCATCTCAAAGTGGAGGATATAGCTTGGATTTTAAAATCAACAAAGGTTCACTCAACATCCAAGTGGAAAATATCTCACTTCACTATATATTATAGAAGTATAGTTGTTTGCATCACTACAAGGATTGACAAGAGTCTAATATTTTGAGAAAATTTTAAAGATAAAAGCCAAAATGGAAAAAATAGTTTCAATGAGATTGATTGACTTTTAGTCTTTTCAAAAAAATGTCAAAGTATTATTAAGTTGATTAAAGTTTGATTAAGAAAAATGATTTTTTGAAAATGCATGGACATCAGTCAAAGTTTATTATGAAAGTGGTTCAAGTTTTAAAACAAGAAGAGTTTTCAAAAGGAGCGAGAAGATTTTTGAAATTAAAGAAGATGGGAGGAGATGAAGGGGCTATCCTAGAGCATAATGTAAAAGCTAGTGAAAAGAACCGTGTAACCAACAAGAAGCCAACACTTGACACAATGAGTCAATGTAGAATTCCATCCTTTGGATTTGAAACTAAACAAAAAATTACAATAACCTCTTAAGAAAACCAAGCTCCAGTTGCATTGAGTCTTCACAAAAATTGGGAAGAGTAACAACTATATACAAATGAATTCCAGATCACAGACAAAGCAGGTAATCATAATAACCTGCACACAAATAAAACAAACAACCCAATGTCTTGGGGTAAACCCCAATAACTCCAGACAAAATAATAGTTGAGGTCACAAGGTCTCCAACATAGGTCAAGGTCCCTAATCCTAAGTCCAAGAAGTCCATGTCTCCAAAGTACCAAGGATAGTAACCAAGTAGTCCAAGTAACATTTAATTTTTTTTAGGGTTTTAGTTGATTATTAATTATCTTCAAAATGAAATGAAAAGCTCAAGTGAGCAAAATAGAAATGACATAAAAGATAAATGCTCAAATGAGCAAAGATGAAAATAACATGAAATGTAGATGCTAAAGTAAATGGTATATAGAGTAAAAAGCATAAGGTAAAAGTATAAAGTAAAGTCAATTGTTAGAAATTAGTGAGTCGTTGAATGACCATCTTGAATCTTGCATTTGGAACTCATTAGAGGATTGGTAGAACCAAAGCCTCTCAACAACAAGTTGCATTTGCATTTTGTCAAGTATATCATCCATTTAAGAATTCTCAAGGCAACATTAAATGATCAATGATGTTTAAGTGATCCACTTTGACCAAAATTGATGAAGATTCATTAGAGGATTGGTAGAACCAAATCCTCCTAACAATAAATCTCAAGGTTATTGGATCATAAGGTTCAAATTAACATCCTTGGGCTTACAAACATGGGTTTGGGCCATAAATAATGATTTCTCGAATCGGGACAAAATTTAGCGCTATGTTAAGCAATCGTAAGTGGACTTATATAAAAGTCGCACCTATTTTGAGGCCGGTCAATAGCAATCTATGTATCATATGTTTTGAGACATTATATGGAAATTAAGCTCCAATAATATTTAGTACAATAAGAATGGGATAAGATGAAGTGGGATAGGGAAATATTTAAAAATAAAAAAAATTAATCAAACTATCATCAAAATCATTCATCCATTTTGGTAGAGTTAAACTCAACACCCAAGATCCAATGATGTTAATGAAGTCCGTGATCAAAATTCAAAATAGTCAGAATATGTACAAAAATAAAATAATATTTAAAATAAAATAAAAAGGTTTTTAAAATGATTTTAAAAATGAAAATAAGAGGGAAAATAGCAACTATATTCAAATTAATAAAAAAAAAGTGAGACCATAGACAAATTAGAAATGAACTCAAATATTTTTATAAAATTTTTGGTAATTTTTTAAAGTCTGAAACTATTTTTAAAACTAATTTAAATTGCTCAAATAAAGGAAAAAAAGATCAAAAATAGTAAAAATTAAGATAAAATTCCATAAAAAATTCAGAGGGTCAGAAACAATGAAAATGATTTTTATAAAAAATTTCAGAATTTAAAAATGTCAGAAAGTATTTTTAAAACAATTAAAATAAAGCAAACAAAGCCAAAATTATGAAAATATCAAATATTAAAATAAAAATATGAAAAAATATTCACAAAGTCAAAAGTAATTCAAGGTATTTTTGTATATTTTTTTAAATAATTTTTGGATAAAAAATGAAAGAGTTATGAATTTTTGAAATTAAAATGAAATTAACAAATAAATTTGTAAAAATAAAAAAAATCAGAAAAACCACGTGCGTTGGATCTTTCCTCACTAATACACGCTGACACATCCAACAGATCAGAGGTGAGGGAGCATCATGGACCAAAGGTTGAGCGCGCGCATGAATCACAATAAAATCCAGCCAATAGAATTAAAACAATTGGGCTGATGTCATTGGTTAAAGAATGACACGTAGGTCGTCTTCAACCTCCAGCCTCCTACAAATAAGGCAAACCTCAAGCCATTGAATCTGTAAACTTAGGCGCTCACAGTGGTACCAATAGACACATCTATTCAAGACGATCAAACCTAAATTCTCGCTCCAAATTTATATAAAACACAACGTAGTCCATTTGGAAAAAACTAGGGATGTTTAAAAATGTTAAAATCGAAAATCAGAAGTATCAAATGCATTATTTCTCTAGAATTGAGTTAATAGCAAGCATCCGTGAACATCATAAACCATTCTAATAATTTGAGTTAGAAGATTTGATGCCTTAAACTACCTGAACGAAGTGAGATGAAGTTGCTCTGTAAACGGACTTGGCTAGCACGACTCCGGGCAACTCAAGGCTTGAGTCTTCTTCTGTTAGCTTTAGGGAAGTTCAAGGATGAAGGATCAAGGAAGAAATTAAATTGAAAAGTGGTAGAAATAAGAATTCGAAATCTCAGAAAAGGGTGTTATGGAGAGAGTTTGACAGAGTGATTTTGGCTCTTCAAGCTTGAGGAAATGAATGAGGGATGATCCTCTATTTATAGGGAAGTGAATGGAATGTTCAAGTGTGTTAAATGATGAAGTTTGGAGGAAATTCGTGTGAATCTGCATCATGGGAAAAGTGTGACTCATTTTTTTTATCAAAACTCATCCAGTCCTTGCGTTTTGTGATGCTAAATGCTTTTGGAAAGTTGCTAAACACGATTAGAAGAAAAAACATGTTGGAATTTTATGATTAGAAGCTAAAACAAAGATTTCAAATTTTGACTTTTGGAGAAACTTCAGTTTCAAGTTGCCAAATTCAAATCAATGGCATTCTCAACTCAAGGAGTCTTAGGACATGATTCTTGAAGCTTTAGAAAGACGAGGTTACAAGCTTTTCATTGTGTAAAGAATTGGATCAAATGGATGCTTGAGCTGAAAGCTGTAATGAGTCAAATTTGAGAAAAAGAGGTTGACTTTCTGTACTTAGAAAATTTCTAAGTTTTTCTTCAAAAATGACTTGTAATGTCTTGCATCCAAACATGACCTTCCACTTGAAATTTGCTATTGACCAAAAAATATGGCATGAAGTAAATCTATTGAATGAAATTTTGAAAATTGAACCATTCAAAATATCCAAAAATTGAGAAAGTTATGACTTGTTGAAGTTGGCAAAAATTCATGAAATGACCTATAATCTTTTGCATCCTTAGGGCATCTTTTATCCATTTTCATACTTTGCACTTAAAAGATGGGTTGAAGTTCACATATTTAATGTCATTATGGAAAAGTAATGGGCTCAAGGTGCTAAAAATTGACCAAGTTATGATAATTTGAAATCACTTAATGGAATTTGAGGGTTCATCTGGAGGACTTGTAATCTTTCTTCATCATCAAGTTTCTTCCATACAAGATTTCCTTGAAAATTTTGAAGTGATTGTTAATAACCCTTTGAATATCAGGATGTATTTGTAATAACTAAAATATGCCAAAAGATGAGCAAGATATACCCCTTTGTAGTTTAAAAATCCTAGCTTCTAGAGCAAGAAAATGCCTTGGGAAACCTTTGCAATTTTGACTAACCTTCTTGTACAAATATATTTGTAATGTAAATAAAAGTTGTTTAGGATGATAATGAGAATCCATAGAAACCATAACCACTTCCAAATCTTGAGAGTTGAAGGAGATATGCACTTGTGATCAAGAAATTAAGGACTTGCCTAATTAAGTAAAACTTCTTCAATCAACCCTTGTACCTTTGAACTATTTTTTTGACAACTTGAAGTATGATGAATCATAATAGACTTTTTATGATATTTCTTAAAAGTATCTTTAATGTTGAGTCTTGATTCTCAATGAAGCTTTGTTGAGGAAGGCATAAAAATGAACTCATGAATCTATAGATCAATCTTGATGGAATGTGTTGTTATTTCTCCTACAACATCATCAATTGGGGAAAACACTTATTGTATTCATTAGTTAAAGGATAATAAAAACATAGATGATCAAAAAATACAAGTCAAGGTGCTTGGTGATTTCCCATAGAGCAAAGCTAAAGATAGGGAGAAGAACCAAACCCTAGTGTGTGATCTTGTTGTCATTAAATTGATATGATGTAATAGAGGGATCTTAGGGTCAAAAATTGGGGTACAACATTTGCTGCGTAGCCTATGCTCACATTGGGCAAGACAAGTTTGAACCTAGAGCTCTGAAATGCATGTTCATGGGATACCCTAAAGAAGTCAAAGCTTATAGGCTATGGTGCCTGGAGCCAAGTCGTATGAGGTGTATCACTAGTCGAGATGTCGCTTTCAATGAATCTGAAATGGCTTTCAAGAAAACTGATGATGTTGGTCGAAGTGCAGGAATATCTGACAAAGAGCTTGAACATGTAGAGATTCCTGCTGAGGTGAAATATGATAATGCTGAATTGCATACCCCATATGAAGTCAAAGAAAAAGTAGATGATGCTGATGAAGTTGAGGAAACTGTCGATGACTACCTATTGGCCAGATATAGTACGAGAAGAGTTATTAAGCCACCTCAGAGACTTGGGTATACATATCTTATAGCTTATGCCTTAATCTATACAAGTGAGGTTCTAGACGAAGAACTCAGAGACCATAAGGAAGTTATGAGGATTCGAAATAACATTGAATGGCTGAAGGCCATGGATGATGAGATGAAATCTCTTCATGATAACAACACTTGGGAACTGATTAAGAAACCTGCTGGAGCCAGGTTAGTCAGCTGTAAATGGATTTTCAAAGTTAAGAAAGGAATCAGAGGAGTGGCGTCGAAAAGATACAAGGAAAGATTGGTTTCCATGTGTTTCACTCATAAAGAAGGTGTTGACTTCAATGATGTGTTTTCTCCTATTGTGAAGCACACGTCCATTCGAATGTTGCTTGCCATAGTTGCACAGTTCAACCTTGAACTGGAACAAATGGATGTTAAGACTGTGTTCTTGTATGGTGATCTAGATGAAACAATCCTGATGAGGAAACCTGAAGGGTGTGTCGACTTGGTAATTCATTTGTTATTTTATTGCTTTATGTTGATGATATTCTCATAGCAAGAAATAATGTCGAAGATGTAAAAAGGGTGAAGGTTAAACTTAATAAGGAGTTCGAAATGAAGGATCTGGGAGTTGCATTCCGGATTCTTGGGATTGACATTCAAAGAGATAGAAAGAATTTGAAATTATTCTTATCTTAAGAGGCATACCTACAAAAGATTCTTGAGAAGTTTGGTATGTCGAATTCAAAGCTAGTTGTGACTCCAACAAATCCTCAATTCAAGCCGAGTATAGATTAGTGTCCTAGTACTGATCTTGAAAGAGCTTATATGAATAACATCACATATGCTAATATAGTAGGTTCTTTGATGTACGTTATGGTTTGTACTAGACCCGACATAGCATATGCATTAATTCTTATAAGAAGGTACATGGTGAATCCTAGAAAGGCTCACTGGTAAGCATTGAAGTGGATTATAAGGTACATAAATGGGTATCTTAATAGATTCCTTATTTATAATGGAGCATTGGGTGAAAATAGTAAATCAGTAATAGAAGGATATGTCGACTCTGATTATGCATGTTGTATGGATTCCAGAAAATCCATTTCTAGATATGTTTTCATTATGTTTGGCATAACAATTAGTTGGAAAATGACACTTCAGAAGGTTGTTGCCTTATCAACCACTGAAGCACAATATATTTTCCTCACTGAAGCTATGAAAGAATAATTGTGGCTTGAAGGTTTTACTAAGGAGCTGAAACTTCAAAGTCAAGTTATCACTGTTAAATGTGATAGTCAAAGTGTAATACACCTGTCAAAGAATTTAACCTATCATGAGCGAACCAAGCACATTCACGTGAGGTTGCATTTCGTCAGAGGGGTAATCGAGCATGGAGAATTCCAAGTGTTAAAGGTTTTGACAATTCATAATGTTGTTGATATGATCACCAAGAAATTGCCCAGTTGCAAGTTTTTCCACTGTATGCAGTTGGTAAAGCTGCATGAAGAAAGATATCTTGTTCCTTTGATGTTAGAGTTTGTTCCAAGGTTGAGTTTTGTGAGATATTGGATCAAAATCTACTGGGTCGAAGGATAGCTTATTGGTTTCGACAACTCGACAAAGTTGTAGCATGCAGTCGAAGGTTGCTCACATGTTAGTGTTAAAGTATTATATGTTATAGTCGAAGAATGTTAGGATTGTCAGCATCGAATTGGGCCTGCTTGTTATGTCTAATTGTTTAAGTTAGCTTGTACCCTAAGTTAGCTTGTAATGGGTATTTGTAAAAAAATCTCATTAGTTTAGTATGTTAGGTTTACTATAAATAACATATCAGTCTCTCATCATTGCATATTGAAAATCCTAATTTAAGGTGAGAGGATTATTTGTTATTCTTGAGTACTTGTAATCTGATTTAAAGAGAAAGTAAAGAATAACAATTAATAACCAATTCCTTGTGTTCTTCTTTTTTTTCCCATCTTTTCAACCCTAATTGTTTCTTGATCATTAAGAAACAAGTTTATACTTTGTTTCGAGGTATAGTTTTTCACAACATAAGGTATTTCGGGTAGGGCCTTTGGAGTGGGGTTTGTCTTGTTGGGCCTTTGGCCGAAATTGAAATAGTTTCCCTCCAAGTCCTTGTTGTCACGTGTGAAGCTAGGATTAACTTGGAGCTTCGAGACTGGCCTCAGTTATCTAAGCTAATTTGGAGGAGATGTTAGAGGAGTTCATTAAGTGCGAGTAAGTACCTTAGGGAATACGCGTAATAAATACTTGTCTTGTTACTGAAACATTTCGCATCATAAATCCTCCATGTGACCCTATGTACATAGGATATAAAGTTACGATGTCGCTTAAAGATATAGAGTATACTCATGTATCGATATAGCCTCGAGGTTAATCCTAAGTTATTGATACCACCTATTGGATTCTCTCTATCATCGACCATCGTATATTCCTTTATTTGGTGTTTTAATACATTTTGTGTATTTTACCAATTATTTCCCTTTTATTAATCATTTAAATATTTTTTATTAAATATATTTTATTATTTTTGTTTGGTCATGATTTGAGTATTATTTTAGGACAAGTTCCTCAACCTCATTGGATCTTGAGTGTTGATAGGTGAAAAACTAAATCCACCAAAATGGATGAATGATGTTGATGATATTTGAAAACCTAATTTCATCTGATACATACCCTCCCTCTTCATCTTACCCCTTTCTTGGTTTTACTTGTACTACATGTTATTGGAGAATAATCTACATATCATTTCTCTAACATGTCAGTGCATATATTGCTATTGATCGACCTCAAAATAGGTGTGACTTCTACATAAGTCCACTTACGATTGCTTAACATAGCGCTAAATTTTTCCCGATTCAAAAAGTGATCACTTGTGGCCCAAACCTATGTTTGCAAGCCCAAGTATGTTTAATTTGAAATCTTTGATCCAATAACTTTGAAGTTCATTGTTAGGAGGCTTTGATTCTACCAATCCTCTAATGAACTTCATGAATTTTGCTCTAAGAGAATCATTTAAACATCGTTGATCATATGTGGTTGACTTAAGAACTTGAAATGAATGATATACTTGACAAAAGCAAATGAGACTTGTTGTTGAAAAGCTTTGATTTTATCAATCTTCTAATGATTTCTCAAATGAAAGTTTCAAGATGGTCATTTAACTAACCTTCTAACTTCTAATTTACTAACAATTAACTTTACTTTGTGCTTTTACTTCATGCCTTTATTTTTGTGCCTTTACTTTTATGCACCATTTATTTTAGCATTTACATTCCATGTCATTTTTATCTTTGTTCATTTGAGAATTTATCTTTATATCATTTTATCTTTGCTTATTTAAGCATTTATTTTTATATCATTTTATCTTTGCTCCTTTGAGCTCTTATTTTCATTTAAAGATACTTAATAACCAACTTGAACCTTAAAAGATTTTAAGGTTACTTGGACTATTTAGTTACTATCCTTGGCATTATGGAGTTGTGGATCTCTCAAACTTAGGATTAGAAGCCTTGATATTTGAGGCCTTATTGATCTGTTGTTATTTTGTCTGAAGTTCTTGAGGTTTACCCCAAGATGTTGGGTTGATTTTCTTGGTGTGCAGGTTATTCTGATTATATGTTTTGTATGTGATTGAGAATTCCTCTGTATTCAGCCGTTACTCTGCCCAATTTTTGTGAAGACTTAATTTATCTAAACTTGGTATTTCTCAGAGGTTTAGTATTTTTGCTTGCTTGGTTTTGATCCATAGGATGGGAATTCTACATTGAATTCTTCATGTAAGTGTTGGATTCTTGTTAGTTAGATCGTTCAATTACTTAGCTTTTTACCTTATGCTTTAGGATAGTCCCTTAATCTCCTCCTATCTTCTTTAATTTCAAAAATCTCCTCCCATCTTCTTCAAAACTCTTCTTGTTTTCTAACTTGAACCACTTTCATAATCAACTTGGACTTAGGTCCACGCATTTTCAAAAATATTTTCTTAATCAAACTTTAATCAATTTAATCAATTTAATAATACTTTGACATTTTTTGTGAGAATACTAAAAGTCAATTAACCTCATTCAAACCATTTTTCCACTTTGGATTTTTACTTTAAAATTTTTCTCAAAAGATTAGACTCTTGTTGATTCTTGTAGTGATGCGAGCTATTATACTTCTATGATATGTAGTAAAGTGAGATATTTTACACTTGGGTGTTGAGTGAGACTTTGTTGCTTTTAAAAATACAAGCTATATCCTCCAGTTTAAGATGATGCAAATTCTCCTTTCTCATAATTGTGGGTAGTGAGTATGTTTTCCACTCGGATATGACGATGATGTCTTTTCTCTTAAAATTAACCAACACACATGTGTTTTAAGTTTTTTGAGGTGAAATACAAGTACCTTGATCCCCTATTGCACATAAGTTGGTAAGTAGGCACTAAAGGTTCACAACCACGAAGGGTGTAAAAATTGTAAAAAATACTTCTTTTTCTCATCACCACCAACTATTTTTGTATACACCTGTAATACTGTGGAAGAACTGACTTGGTTTTGTGTTTTATCGCAAACGTTACGGATAGCAAGAGTTGCCATCAACTTTTCTTTTATCCAATAGTAAGGCGAAACTTTGTAATGATTCTCGTATCCGTCCCCGAGAACGTGTACAAAGTGTTTTAAAACTATTTTGAAAGTGTTTGTGTGAAATGTTTTATTTTTGAAGAGCTTTATGAGCAAGCGATTAATAGAATTCTACCTACTCAAGGTCTTTCTTGTACATTAATTCTCCTTTAGATAGCGCTATCCTACCATTAGTTGGTAGGAAGCCCTATCGTTAGATATGAATGGACATGCGTGGGTCATCGTACAGTCATCGAAGGCAACTGGTAGAGACGCTTTAGCAATTTATGTTAAGGGACTAGATCATTTACCGAACGAAACGTCGAAAGGGTTATCGTGGGACTATGATCTTTGTTTCGAGGGACTTTGCTAAAGCGTCCCCACGTTCGAGGGACATGACTGTTTATTTTTCCGAAGGAAACAAATGAGTTTACCCTAGAGGCGTGAGTGTATAAAGTGTATTATGTTTCAGTTATTTTATCTTGCATTAGAGTTAGCTATCATTTGTTTTTAATCTTGCCATACAAGACCTAATTACTAAGCAACAAACATAAAAATAATGAAAAGCAGTAAAGTGCGGAAAATAAATGCGGAAAGGTAAACCCTAAACTATTACAACCCTTCGGGGCAGTTACATAATAGAAATGCGGAAAGTAAACCCTAATTACTATTACAATACGAAAAACAGTTACATAATTGGAAAAAATACGAGAATAATAAACTATGCAAAAAAAAAGTAAGAATAGGAAAAGGAAAACAAAAGTGTTTTTGGCGATTTTAGATGAAAAAGCTTTTAATGATTATTAACCCTAAAAAAACTAATTAATTTAAATTAAAAAAACACTTATTAATTAAAAAAATAATTTGATTTTAATTAAAAAGATGATTAATTAAATAAAAAAAACTAAAACTCTAATTAATTTAGGGTTTATATAAAAAAAGATTTTGAAAGAAATTAGGTTTTGTTTTGGTTTTCAAAGGAAAAGGAGGAAAATAGTAAGAAGAATAAAGAGTGAACCAAAATTTCCATGGGTGGGTGTTGAAGTCACACCCTTAGCATTTCTGCCTAGCCTGTCCACCACTGCACCAAGCATGCGCTTGTGATAAGGAATAGAAACCAACGCGTTTCATTTTGTACCTGCAAAACAAGGAAAAATATGAAACAAATCTCAAAATGCCAAAAGCAAGGACCGAACCCGTTCCCTTGCATAGTAAAGCCTTAGCGCGCGCGTTTTAACCACTGGGGTTGTGATACATCAAGTGTTATTGGTGAAACAAAATAAACATAACATTAACATACATTGTATGACCGGAGAGGCACCGGAGCCCTAGCTCCGGTCGTCTTCTCCGGTAGCTTCTTTTACGTTCCTGTGAAACAAACAAATATTAGCAATCCAGGGGACCCTTCCCCCTTAAATCAAGGCCTAAGAATTTAATGGAATTCTTAGTTTGGGATGAATCAAGCTGGTTTAGGAGCTACAGCGAAAATTGCATGGATCGGTGTGGTTATGGCAACTCGCGATTCTGGTAGCATGAAGGTCATGAGATTAACTTTTCCTACACTAACATACCTCAAAAACACATTGATATAGTTAGTATGCGCTAAAATTCAAAGGAAAACGAAATTCATACAATAAGGTAAATCGGTGATGCATGTTTATGCATTTCAGGCCCTTTGGATCGTTGCAATTAGTTAAATCTTTCCCTCTCGCGTCTCTGGAAATGAATGGAATAGTTAGAGTGCTTTGAAAACAGCTGCAAATAGGTTTTACAAGTTTCCCTAATGTGAATTATTTTGGAGTTTTTTGAAGGGTGTTCTTGCACAAGGGTTTTCGTTTTTTATTCTTTGTCTGAATTGCTGAGTATATATAAGAGAATTTAGGTAAAATAAAACATGGGCTTGGACCTTGTAAGAAGCCTTTGTTTTATTTTATTTAATTTTGACTTTAAATTAATAAAAACCAAAATAAATAAAATAAAAAGGTAAAGGGGTGGATGAAGTATATATGAGATTCATTATAAGTTGCACAACAAGTCTGGACCTTAAAACATCAGCCCACTAGCCCAAAAATATAAGTTTGGTCACTTTGAACTTCATGCATTTAATCAAATTTCCCAACTTGAACTAGTCATAACTCTCTCAATTTTTGTCATTTGAAGGTGATCTTGAACTTTTTAGAAATCTCAAGATGTCCTCTACAATCTCTATGTTGACCATTTTAGCATTTGAAGAATTTATCTTTATGTAAGTTACTTTTACAAAAAGTGTCTTTTTGTTAACTTTTAAAATGACTTATAATGTATTGGCCCATAAATATCAAATGAAGATTTTTTTGGACTTGATCTTAGAGACACAAAGTTGTAGAGAGTTTAATTTCCTTCAAAATGAGCTATGGTTGAGGAAAATCTGATGAAGCATGTGAAAGTTATGCTTGGTCAAAGTTTAGTTGACTTCTCCTAAAGAAAACCCTAATTTGATAACTTTTGACTTTTGATGATTTGAGAGTTTTCTTGATGAGTTATGATCAACCCTTGATCAAATTATGAATATACACTCAAAACCTTGATGTTGACCAAAAATCTTGAGGTTTGACTGTATGTTGACTATAGTTGACTTTTTGTCTCATATAGTTTATTTTCTGTCATTTGAGCAATTGACTGGGCAAACTTGTGATGCAAGACTAGAAACTTGGCATGAAGAACCTTAGGGACATATAATAAACCATGACATCCACTTGAGGCCTTATCAACCCAAACCTCCTTTAGAAAAATTAAACCTTAGTTGTAAGCCCATTACTTAGGAGGAGAATTTGTCTGATCAATTCTTGAGTACCCTTGAGCAAATGTAAACCCTAGGAGAATGAGGAGATATCTTGAAAAATGAGATGGAACATATTTGGGTACAATAGCTTCCCTTGTTCAATCTTCTTAAGCCTGAGGGGTTAGATTGGCATGTTCGTCATTCGTGATCTGAAGGTAGAAGAGGATTGAACACTTAAGTGCCTAGAAATGTGCACTCGCATGTGCACGAAGTAAAACTGTTGGTTAGTTGTATTGCTTGAATGGGCTTAAAGATGTCATTCAGAGAGGTGATATAATGTCTTCGGAGATGGGTTTATAAATTCTATCCGAATTAGTTGTTGATAAGAGTATCAGAATGAGGCTACGCTTGACTGTATCTGAAGAATGCTTTCCAGAATGAACCTCTGGGGAATGTGCTTAAGTAGCCGCTTGTCATATTTAGTCTCTGAGGGAAATGCTTTTCAGATTTAGTCTCTGAGGGAAATGCTTTTCATGTAGATAGTCTCCCCGTCCTGCTTCAGGAATTGATCCATAATATGGTTTTTTGTTGGTAAACCCGTTCTATTTCGGGAATCCATACCACCTAGTCATGTTGATAGTGTCCCCGTCCTGTTTCTGGAGTTAATATTTTCCTGATTATATAGATAATTTCCTCGTCCTGTTTCAGGAGTTAATCTTTGCCTGGACGTATAAATAGTTTCCCCGTCCTATTTCGGGAATTAATCTTGGACATGCTTTCTGTTGGTGAACCCGTCTTATTTCATGAACTCATACCGCCTGGTCATGTTGATAGTTTCCCTGTCTTGTTTCGTGAATTAATCTCTGACCTGTTTGAGAATTGCTGATGATGTTCGTCCGTTTGTATACTTTTACCTGAAAAGGCAAAGTTAGTCTTTATGCAATGTCATGATGTATGTAATGCATTGCGTAATGATGTTCTCAAAGTAAATGAGAGTGTGCTATATGCGTTTCATATGTATACTCTATGATATTTATAAATGATATATGGGTGTGAGATGTCCTTGAAGCGTATCGGTAGCTTCGTGTAACATCTTTGGCTGGGGGAAGATAAATCCCTGAATGTTCCTAGAGATGAAGAAAATGGATCTTCCATCTTGTTTAGAATGTCTACGCTGGGGATTCCTGCTTTCTATTTTGAGGATACTCTGCAGGGAATGTTTGACTTCTTCTTGGAGATAGAAGAATTCAGGAACATTGGTCGTTCATCGCTCTACTGGGAATTTAGTTCTTATATACCCTGACTAGGAATAAAAGAGATGGATAAATGTCTGACCGAGTTTTAGATATGGACTTCCAACTCTTCTAGGGAGGACAAAGTTTAAATGATACCTAGTGTGGTTTCTGATTCCGTAGCAACTCTCTGGGGATAACAGCCTAGACTACCCTTTTCTGAAAAGGGTACCATACAGGGGATTTGCAGTAATTGGAGAAATGAGCTTTTTTGGGGAAATAAACCCTGCTGGAGAAATAAACTCTGCTGAGGAAATGATCCTTGCTGGAGAAGATAATTCTATAGAGGACAATGTTAGAAAAATAAACTCCACTGGAGGATTGAATTCTTGTGAATTGTATTGAGGGATCATAATCTATGATGAGGATTAGAATTTTATAGGCCGTGCGGGGGAAGTTTCCATTATATGCTGGAGAAATGATCAAACTCCTTTATCCACTAGTGTGATCCGCTGAGGAGTATGGTTATGTTAATAGCTGGAAGACGCTCCAATTTCTATCTTGAAGGCATATTAGACTTGCAGGGGAAGGTATCTCCGTTGAGGATGAGCTTGTGAAGGTAACTCTGTGGGGATTTCTCTGTGAGGATTTGTGGATGACTTGAACTTTATCCCAATTCCTAGAGTGTTGTGTAAATACTTATTCCTATTTTTTATGCATATGTTTGTCAATAGTAATCATATTCATATGCATATGTTCATTCAATTTAGTCATTGGACGTTTTTGTAGACAAAACAGAAAAAATTAAACAGATTTGAATTTTAAAATTTTATTTGCATTGAAAGTTTGCCTATAAACTGATGGTTTTGTACAAAGGAGACAAAAATCATAGTAAGAAGAAATCTTCATAAAAATGAAAAAGAGTACAAAGAAAAATAAAGAAAGACAACTATGTGGAAACAATCCCATCGGGTTCAAACTTTGCTATTGCCCCTATGTCTTCAAGCATCTCATCCCTCGCTGTCGGAAGAAGATGATTGAATTGATCTTTATCGTTTGAACTTGACACTGATAATAAAGCTTGTTGTATGTAGGTGATCCAACAGGAGATAGTCGTATGCTTTAATCCCTAACTTTTTCCTGGACTTCCCTTTCGGGTTTTCAGTCCACCGGGATACCCTTTTTCGTCCAAGCCGCCTTTTCAGGTTTTTGACTTGCCGGATGTACAATCTTTATATATATCCCTAATTTTTGCCTAAACTCTTTTGGTTCACCGGATGCCTTATTTTTTCCTAGGCAAGTAAACCTAGCGGGTCACTTTCAAGCATAGTATTTTTTGACTATGTTCGTATTCACAGGGTGCAGAAAATCTTCACCGTACATGGTGGTAAGTATCATTGCACCGCCAACAAATATTTTCTTGATTACAAATGACCCTTCATAGGTGGGAGTCCATTTCCCCATGGGACCACCCTATGGTAAGATGATGCGCTTTATTACCAAGTCACTTTCTTGGTATACCCGATGTTTCATCTTCTTGTTGAAGGCTTTGATCATACGCTTTTGATACATCTGATTATGAAAAAAAACCACAAGCCTTTTCCCGTCAATCAAATTTAGCTGGTCCAACCTAGTCTGAATCCAGTCGTCTTCGTCTAAATCCACATCTTTCATAATCCTTAGAGAAGGAATCTGAATTTTGACGGGTAGGACCACTTCTATACCATAGACTAGGGAGAATAAGGTTGCCCCAATTGATGTCCATGCTGAAGTGTGATAACCATGAAGAGAAAAGGGTAACATCTCATGTCAATATTTATACATCACCATCATCTTCTGTATAATCTTCTTGTTGTTCTTATTGGCGGCTTCCACTATGCCATTCATCTTTGGTCGATACGGAGAAGAATTATGGTGCTTAATCTTGAATTATGTGCAAAGTTTTGTGGTGATAGTATTTTTGAGATTAATACCATTGTCTGTGATAATTCTTTTGGGGATGCCATACTGTTGTACCCAAATTTTTTCCCCTAAGATCCCCTTATCATACCATGTTGATTCCATTACAACAAGATCACATTAGGATTCTTGGTTCCCCTTCCTATATTTAGCTTTGCTCTTTGAGGAATCACCAAGCACCTTGACTTGTGTTCTTTTGTGATCATGGGTATTTTTTGTCTTGATTTCTTCTTTTAATTAATAAAATGCAATGTAGGCTGGTCTTGCTTGTTACTCATGTAGGTAAAGGCAATGAGATCCAGCAAGTTGCTCCATGGGTTCATGAGTTTATTTCCATGCCCTAGTCAATAAAGCTCGAGAAGTTATGATGACACACAAATATGTGATATTTCTAGCAATACACAAAATATTTCTCATACTTTAGTTTAAATTAAATTATTTTATAGGTATTATGCAGGTATTTTTCTATTTTCGCAGATATACATTAAGATGAACACTTTGGAAGAAATGAAGAAAAAGAGGTGCAAAACTAGCAAAAAGGCCAAAGGAGAAGAAATGAGCTCAAGCCCATTAAGCATGTGAGCACGTGGCCCACCATGAAGAAGACCTTGACGATCGTCAAGGAGTCATGCCGAACGTCACGCATTGAGGATGACCAAGTGACTATCTTCACTTGGACGTGACGAACGTTACAAGGCCACTTTCCCCCACTTTCTTCGCATCCAACAGACAGAAACGCATTCAAAGCAAATCCAACGATTACCTATATTATCTGACCCACTCAGTCAAAGCAAGAGGAACGTAACAAAGTTAATGGTCCTATTATTTCTCAAAGGAACACAAATTGTTCCTACATTTTCGAGAACAACGGATCACACAAGACTTATAAATAGAGCCTTGGACCATACGAGAAAGGAGTTCTTCTTTTTGGGCAGAAACTTTGGAGATTTTATATTTACTTTTACCAAATATTCTTTAAGCATTATTTTATTTCCATCAATTTCTATATTCCTTCCAGCATTTATTTTCATTGTACGGTTACATCTATTCCCCGATCGAAGCAAAGCCTACAGTTTGTGCAGGAGTGCTTCTATCTTCAGAATTATTACCAGGTTTATATTTAGGAATTCTTATTGTTTTAATCAATATAATTATGTTTATTTTCGTTTGTCTCTTAAATTATTCTGTGATTTGGTCTGATATTATGTTAGGCTAGAATTCCTATATCGGTATGTAAAGTCACTTAACCAAGGGAACAAGTAACTTAGTTGGGATTATTTTTACTACAAAACTTTCTTTTCTGGCCTAAGTTACTATTTTTAATCATTAAATTGTTTTGTTACGAAAGTAAAGAACAAATAGAGGTTAGGGTCAACAAAGCGGAAGTTTGAGATCTTTTAACTGGACAGTAGTAATTAGGCATTAGCTTAAAATACAGCAGAAGCACTTTAAAGTTAATTAAGATTTTATTTAGTTTTCAAAAGGTGTTTTTAACTCCTGCGGGATGGCGGAAGCGTACGTTAGGACTTAACTACATAGCCTAGATCGACAAAACGACAATGTGAGACGAGGGCTTTTAAACTAAATAAGTTTTACTGAAAGCTGTTTTGAAAATATAAAGACACCCAACCGGTCGCTAGTTCTCGAGGTTCGACTATTGCATACTGGTAATTACGCTCATTGATTATTAAAAATCCAACTTAATTTAGTATTTAGTTTTCCCTACAACCCAATCAAATATTCATTAGCTTTAGATTTGCGAAGTAACAATAGAATACGGTAGATCGATTCACCAGTCTCCGTGGTTCGATATCTTTTAAAACTACACGATAAGACTGTGCACTTGCAGTCCGAATCATTGGATACATAAGTATAATCCCGATCAAGTTTTTGGCACCGTTGCCGGGGACTGATTTAAGTCGATATCGCTACTCTTTTGTTATGCAGTAGAGACTAGAGCAAAAACCTCTCTTTTTCTTTTCTTATTCCTTTTCTATTTATTTTCTTATTTGTATGCCAAACACTCGTTCGCAAGGCGAGCCGTTATACATACAAATCAATGATATCGAGCGTTATCTCAGACTTAGACGCTGCATTCAAGAGTATCATCTCTTGCATAACACTCAACCTCGTCAATCACTCGAATCTCCTATTTCTCGACCAACCGAAGAAATGGCTGCCAATCCTGCTCCGCGCCCACTCAAATCCTACGCCATTCCCTCACAAGATGAACCGTACAATAGCATTGTTGCTCCTCCAATTGAGGCTAACAACTTTGAACTGAAACCTTCTTTGTTATCTGCTGTACAACAGAACCAGTTCTCTGGTGGGTCAACGGAAGACCCTAATCTTCATCTATCAATATTTCTACAGTACGCAGATACAATTAAAAACAATGGGGTCAGTCAAGAGGCAATAAGACTTCGTCTCTTCCCTTTTTCTCTAAGAGACAGAGCTAGAGCTTGGCTCCAATCTCTACCCGCAAACTCAGTCACTACATGGGATGAGCTGAAGAAAGTCTTTCTTGCAAGGTATTTCCCGCCTAGCAAAACAGCTATGCTAAGATCTCAAATAAACGATTTTAGACAAAAGGAGAACGAATCCCTTTTCGATGCTTGGGAACGATACAAGGATCTAATGAGACTACGCCCACATCATGGCTTAGAGGAATGGTTTATTATCCATACCTTTTATAATGGTCTCCTTTACAATACAAGATTAACGATAGACGCAGCCGCAGGTGGTGCACTTATGGACAAATCCTACACCGCTGCCTATGCTCTAATAGAAAGTATGGCCCAAAACCACTATCAGTGGGGAAGTGAAAGAGGACAAGCAGACAAAGGTACTGCAGAGAAAACACCGACAAAAGGAGGCATGTATGAGATAAGAGACCTAGACAGTGTCCATGCTAAGGTAGATGCCCTCACCCTAAAGATAGATAATTTGACCGCAATACCCGCAATACCTCCAGCCACCGTGGCTGCTATAACTCCCAATTGCGAAATATGCGGAGTACCTGGACATTTAGTTACCGAATGTAAGATCTTGGAAGGAACTCCAACTGACCAAGTGAGTTATGCTCAAGGAAACCCTTACTCAAACACATACAACCCTGGATGGAAAAATCACCCAAATCTCTCATATAAAAACCCCAATGCGTTGTATGCTCCAAACCAAGCACCTTCCGTGCCACCTGGATATCAGAAACCTCCTACAAACGCTCCTAGTGCGCCTAGAAAATCAAACTTAGAATTGATGATGGAGAACTTCATAGCTACCCAAGCAAACAAACAAAGACGTCCAAAATCAAAACATACACACTAACGAGCAGATAAAACAATTAGCAAACAAAATAGATGCTTTGGCCACCCACAATAAAATGTTAGAAACCCAAATATCTCAAGTGGCTCAACAACAAGCACCTAAAGCTGCACCGGCTGATACATTTCCTGGTCAACCACAACCTAACCCGAAGGGGCATGCTCATGCCATCATATTAAGAAGTGGAACCGAGTTAGAAGGACCTCCTGACCCAAGACCGTCAAATCAAAGTATGTATCAAAGGTCCGAAACACCAACTGAGAAGGAGAATCAACCAGAGAAACCAGAGGAGGATAAATAATATAAAGGAGGAGAGGCCAAAGAAAAAGAAAAAGAAAAACCTTATGTGCCTCCACCGCCTTATAAACCCCAGATCCCATTTCCTGGTAGATTAGCCAAACCTAAGAATGTAGGGAAATTTAAAAAATTCGTAGAACTTCTGAAACAACTTAATATAACAATTCCTTTCACAGAAGCCATAACTCAAATTCCCTCCTATGCCAAATTCCTCAAGGAAATCTTATCTAACAAGAAAAATCTAGAAGATAATGAAACAGTCACACTTACAGCAGAATGTAGCGCAATTATCCAAAACAATATGCCTCCTAAGCTGAAGGATCCTGGAAGCTTCACTATACCATGTCATATAGGTAAGTTTGTCATAGACAAAGACCTATGCGATTTAGGAGCTAGTATTAGCGTTATGCCTTTATCCATATGCAACAAACTGGAAATGGGTGAACTAAGACCAACAGAGATGTCCGTTTAATTGGCGGATCGCTCTGTCAAATACCCAGTAGGAATCTTAGAAAATGTTCCTGTACGGATATGTCAATTCTACATCCCTACAGATTTCATAATCATGGACATTAGAGAAGACGAAAGTACACCTATCATTTTAGGAAGACCATTCTTAGCCACCGCTGGAGCTATCATAGATGTAAAAAAGGGCAAACTAACCTTTGAAGTAGGTGAAGAGAAAGCCGAATTTATTCTGACACAATTCTTACAAGTGCCTGCCATAGATGACACATGTTATCTGGTAGACATCATGGACGAATGCGTAAGAGAAATTGAACGGGAACCGATACCTTGTTCTGAAACCATGAAGATTCCCACACCTCTTATATTCGAAGATAACAAATGGTGTCCCGAATACCGAGACGACAATCTAAGTGAATGCTTAGCTCTGACACCCGATCACATGCCTTGTCCAAGAAAACCATCATTGGATCTTAAGCCATTACCTAAGACCCTTAGATATGAATTCCTTGACACCGAGTTAAAACGACCTGTAATTGTGAACGCGGACCTAGGACAACAAGAAACAGACAAATTATTACAAGTCTTAAGAAAATATCCATCCGCCTTGGGATACAACATTACAGATCTCAAAGGAATAAGTCCTTCCATTTGCATGCATCGTATTATACTGGAAAATGACTGCAAATCTTCTAGAGAACACCAACGAAGAATTAACCCAATATGGAGCACCGTAGTTAAAGATGAAGTAAAAAAACTTCTCAATGCAGGAATCATATACCCAATCTCTGATAGTCAATGGGTAAGCCCAGTTCACTGTGTACCAAAGAAAGGTGGTATAACAGTAACAACAAACAAAGCAGGCGAAGCTGTAGCGGAACGAACTATAAGCGGAGCTAGAATGTGTATTGACTATAGGAAGCTAAACAAGGCCACTCGCAAGGACCATTTCCCTCTACCGTTCATCGATCAAATGCTTGAACGATTAGCTAAGCACTCTCATTACTGTTATCTAGACGGTTATTCAGGATTCTTTCAAATTCCTATTCACCCCGATGACTAAGAGAAAACAACATTCACATGTCCTTATGGAACTTTCGCCTACCGACGAATGCCGTTTGGATTATGCAACGCTCCCGCCACATTTCAGAGGTACATGATGGTAATTTTTGTCGATTTCTACATAGACAACATCATGGAGGTATTTATGGAAGACTTCTCTGTATGTGGAGAGAGTTTTGAAGATTGTCTAATAAATTTAGAGAAAGTTTTGGAGAGATGCGTAAAAGTTAACCTCATTCTGAATTAGGAAAAGTGCCACTTTATGGTCAAACAAGGAATCGTACTAGGACACGTTGTGTTTGAAAAGGGGATTGAAGTCGATAAAGCCAAGGTCAAAGTCATAGAAAACTTGCAACCCCCTAAAACAGTAAGAGAAATACGCAGTTTCTTAGGACACGCCGGTTTCTACCGACGATTCATAAAAGATTTCTCGCAAATATCAAAACCTCTAACTACCCTCCTTATGAAAGACGTTGAATTCGATTTCGATGACAAATGCCTAAAAGCATTTAACTAATTAAAAACATCTCTTGTATCTGCACCAATCATGCAACCACCTGATTGGAGACTTCCATTTGAAATCATGTGCGACGCAAGTGATTACACCGTAGGTGCAGTCCTGGGACAATGAAGAGATAAGAAGCTTCATGCGATATATTATGCTAGTAGAACCTTGGACCCTGCATAGATGAATTACGCAACAATGGAAAAAGAAATTTTAGTTGTAGTCTTTGCACTAGACAAATTTTGCTCCTACCTAGTAGGCGCAAAAATAATCATTTATACAGACCCCACAGCTATTAGATATCTCTTAACCAAGCAAGATTCAAAGCCGAGACTATTGAGACGGATTCTGCTTCTATAAGATTTCGATTTAGAAATTAAATACAAGAAAGGTACCGAGAACGTAGTAGCCGACCATTTATCCCGAATGGAAAGGTTGACACCAGAAGAGGTACCCATTAACGATGACTTCCCGTATGAACGTCTGTTAGCTCAGACGGACTTATGAGATGCCAGCGAAGATCCACCTGAATCAAATCCAAATCAACTGTTTTTAGAACTTGACACACAAGCTGTTAGCTGTGATTTACAAGAAAGCCAAGACGAAATAAATAATGATATAAACAAAACCGTGGTCTCTGTCCGAACTAATCAAACCTTACCATGGTATGCGGATATAGCTAATTACTTAGCGGCCAAAATCCTACCCCCTGATGTGACTTATCAACAGAAGAAAAAATTCTTTCACGATTTAAAAAATTACTTTTGGGATGAACCTTTACTATTCAAGAGAAGTGCCGATGGTATTTTCCGACGATGCGTCCCAGAAAACGAAATTGAAAGCATTATTTCTCATTGTCATGATGCCCCTTACGGAGGACATGCAAGCACATCAAAGACATGTGCCAAAATCTCGCAGTCTGGTTTCTATTGACCAAATTTATGGAAAGATGTGCACATAGCCATCCTTAACTGCGACCGATGCCAACGCACTGGAAACATATCCAGACGCGACGAGATGCCTCAGACTGGCATTCTATAAGTCGAAGTCTTTGATGTATGGGGAATATACTTTATGGGACCATTTTCGTCCTCATTCGGTCATAAATATATACTCGTGGCTGTAGATTACATTTTGAAATGGATCGAAGCAATAGCTTCCCAAACAAACGATACTAGAGTCGTGATTAAACTCTTCAAAAACATTATATTCCCAAGGTTTGGTGTACCCAAGCAAGTCATAAGCGACGGTGGCTCCCACTTCATATCAAGAATATTCGATAAACTCCTAACCAAATATAGGGTGGAACACCGCGTAACAACACCATACCACCCCCAGACAAGCAGACAGATGGAAGTCTCAAATCGAGAAATAAAATAAATATTGGAAAAAACTGTTGCCACGTCAAGAGAGGACTGGTCGGCTAAGTTACCTGAAGCGTTATGGGCCTACGGGATGGTGTTCAAGACGCCAATTGGTACAACACCCTTTAAACTCATCTATGGTAAGTCATGTCGCCTTCCAGTAGAAATTGAACACAAAGCTTACTGGGCAATAAAAACTCTAAACCTAAGCTACACTACGGCGGGTGAGAAAAGGATCCTCGACATAAATGAATTAGAAGAACTAAGATTAGACACATATGAAAATGCGAGGATCTACAAGGAAAGGACGAAAAAATGGCACGACAAACAAATCTCTAAGAAGGAATTCAATGAAGGAGATGTAGTTCTCCTATTCAACTCTCGTCTAAAACTTTTTCCTAGGAAACTCCGTTCATGATGGTCTGGACCCTTCGAAGTGACCAAGGTTTTCCCCAGTGGTGCCATAGAGATTAAAGGAAAGTCCACGAACCCGTTCTTAGTAAATGGCCAACGTCTAAAACATTATTACAACGTTGAAAACAGGGGCTACACCGCGAGCTTAACACTACTAGAGCTACCACCCGAATTAGGAAACTAATTCACGTCTAAAAACATTGTCAAGCTAAAGACATTAAACAAGCGATGTGTGGGAGGCAACCCACAAGTTTTTCATTTAATTTCTTTCAAATCTCTTTATATTTATATTTTGCATTTTGATTTTGATTTTCCAATTTTTCTTTTTCTTTCTTTCTCCCATTGCATATTTTATTTATTTGCATTTTTCTTTTACAAATTTTAGTACCGACTCACAGGAACTTACAAGATAAACTCATTTATGGATACTATCATCTTCGCCACGGAGGCCCAACAGCGACGGTATGAGATTCTGGCTCAGCGCCAGATGAGCATGACTACTTATGTGCATGATCCCATGTTGACAGTTTTAGGCATCAGGGAGAGTGTATATTTCTTGTTCAACCAGATAGGATGGGAAGGATTCCTTGCCCATAAACACCCTACACATCAACGCCTCACCTTAGAGTTCTTGAGCTCACTCATTTATAAACCCACCCAAGGCCTAGGGCGCAGTAGGGGACAAATGTCCTTCAGATTATTTGGCTTCACCCACCAGTTTACAGTTTGTAGTCTTGCTGAGCTGCTAGGATTCCCTAGCTCTATAGATGCCTACATGGAAACCTAGGAGGACGATTACCTTAATTTTGAACTTAACCACTTTTGGAGGGACATAGAGGGCCAATACCCCGAGGACCCTGACCACCTAGATGTAACTGAGATCCATAACCCTGCAATTAGGTATTTCCACCACTTACTAGCTTTCACCCTTTTTGGAAAACCTATAAATAGACTCTCAGTTTCTAGAGATGAGTTATTCATTATTTACTGTGCTTTCCAGTCTAGACCAGTCATTGGTGCTTCATTTATGATCGCCAACATGTTAGCTATAGCTCAGTGTACCCATGGCCCCATCTGTGTCGGCGGGCTAGTCACTATGATAGTCGAGGCCTTATCCCTACGGTCATCTTTATCACGCCTTACGCCGTATTCTAGATACTATACCATGGATATCCTTTTCTGTTTTAACATATCTTTAATTGGTAACCTCGACCCACCTCACTTTCAGCTGCTAGTCCGAAATGACCTTGTCTATTACTTCCTCTTGCCTAGCCCTGAGAACACAAGTGTCTATACTAAGAAAAACTGGCTATATAACCTAGAAAAGACAGATGAACATGACCCTGAGAGGGAGGAGAGCGACTCGTCCACACCTACCGGTTACCATGACTATACTCCATCAGAATACCCTACACTTCCCCTTGTTACCGAAGCTGTTGACGTCCCTATGGTTGATCATGCACATGTTATCACGACACTGCAGTCAGATGTTACTACACTCCGAGGAGAGCTCGCCAATGTTAAAGATCATATCAGCACACTTCGGCGTGACTTATTTCATTTCATGGATGTCGTCACAGAGCAGTTTGATCACATTTATCAGCATATGCACGCTACTGCCCCACCTCTAGGAGGTCCTAGTGCTCGATAGTTTTGTTTCTTTGCCACCCCAGTGAGGACACTGTTTGTTCTCAGTATGGGGGGAGTTTCATTATTATTCTTAATACTCATTATTGTTTTATACTCATATTTTCGAATACTTTGTTACTTTCGGTTCTAAAATTTCAAATACCTATTTATCTATTTATTTCATATTTATATTTTTATTTCAAAGCATTTATTTATTTTCATTCACAGTATTTATTTATTTTCATTTACATTTCATACTATGCAATTTCAATTATTATTCTTATTTATTTCACAGTATTTGTTTCTTATTTATTTATTTCGACTATCATTCCTCTAATTCTACTATGTGCCACTAAATATCCCTTGGAATATTATTCAAATTATATGAAATAATTAATTAATCAATTCATGCTTCACTGCACGCGGTTAAACAAAGATATACACGCATCGTTACACCCTGACGGACGTCAGGAAACATGTGACGAACGTTAGAGATGGTCCCTTTGACCCTGACGAACGTTAGAGAGCGCGTGACGAGCGGCAGAGCTTGTCTCCCACGTTTTCTCTTCCCGTGACCGTTGAACCATATTGAAACTTGTACGAAATTTTGTTTTAAAACCCCCACTACCCCATTTACTCCATTCATCCTTAACTTCCATAACCTCTCATATTCAAAATTCTCCCATAAACCTCATTCAATTTCCTACTCAACAAAACCATCTATATAAACCATTCCACCATCCCTTAGTTTCATCACTACCACCTACCTTCCATCCCTTCACCACACATACATTTTTTCTATTAAGTTCAAAATCATGGCCGCCCAAAGGAATCCACCAAATCAACCCGAACCCAACATGCGACATCTCGTGCTCCGACAAGTAGAAGTAGGTGAACTTCAAAAGGAAAGATACATAAAATTCCATCGTCGAGGGCTAACATCCACGAGGTTCGTCGACAACAACAGCTTGCAAGAATTGGGGTTACAAACCCATATGCAAGGCTTGTTGAACAAAGCTGGCCTGAGCTTTATTAGCACGATGAACGCACCAACTTACGAAGCTCTAACGTTGGAATTCTTAAGTTCCTACGCCTATCACACTCGCGATGATGCCGATGCACACCTGACAGGAGACGCTCAATTTCGGATGTTCAACCGAGAGTACACACTTACCCATGAAAATTTGAGCGACATATTTCATTTTCCCCGTGGAAATAATGTGCAATATCGCATTCCCCCGGAACTGGATTGGAATGGAAGTGCATACGCACTATGGGAGAGAATAACCGGAAAACCAAATGTTAATCCCTAAGCACGTTACGCCTCTCACATCCACAACCCGAACATTCGCTTCTTACACCGTGTTATGGCAAACACAATATTTGGAAGGGCAAACAACAATAAAGTCAACACTAAAGAGTTGTATGCTCTTCACTGTACCTTTTCACAAAACCTCCATCTTAATCCCGTTACTTTAATGATGGCCCACATTCAAAACCTCGTTACAAGAGACGGAACTACCCCTTTTTTTATCGGAGGCATTGTCACCATAATCGCAGTTCACCTGAACTGGGGGGAAAGGATTCAACTCCTACCTCCGCTGCCAGCAGTTTATATGGATATTGATAACTGTAGAGCTGGCCGCCTGATCAAAGTATGAGAAGCTGAAGGGTACTATCTAATGGTTAAGAATGCAAAAGTTCGTAGCGTGATCATGCCAAATCACAATCGTACTAATTTGGGCAATCCGGATAATTGGCTTTACAACCTGAACGCCCCAGAACCCAGAGAAAATGAGCAAGGAAATCAAGGTGAGGCCAACAACGCTGCCGCTGATGAAATCAAAGAAGAATTAGAGCAGCAAGAGCCCCAACCATAACAAGCCAATAATCCCGCCACCATCGATGCAATCTATGCCGCAATAATGCAGCAAAACCAGCTGTCCACTCAATGCTACCAAAGCCTCGAGACGCGCCAAATTGAAATGATGACTCTCATGCAACAAATGCAGAGAGACCAAAACGACTACACTCACAGGCATGATCAAAGTATGCTGGAATTCACCGCAGGAATGACGAAAGATATGCGAGCCTTAACACTTCGTGTTGACGACTTGCATAACGTCATATCTCAGAGAGATGGAGGCGAATCTTCCAGACATGGTGAGTAAGCACGTCGAAGAGCGAGGACACGTGGCAGATTCCGAAGACAAGCGGAGGAAGAATGATTGTCCAGTTTCCATTTCCCCATTCCATCTTCTGTCAATACATTGAGGACAGTGTATGATTCAAGTATGGGGGAGGAAGTACTTCCCTAGTAATTTTTATTTTTTCTTTGTAATTTCCCTTCCGTTATCTTTAATTCAATAAATTATTTTTATCAAGTCATCTATTGAAGCAATTTGTGTTGTTCTTTTAGACTCCCCTTTATTTTTGAGCCCTATAATTTTTTTTTGACTCACTCGACAAGTACATAGACTGCAAGATCTTTAATCGTCAAGAATTGTGGCAAGATTAAGCGAAATTTCTACCGTCTAGACACTCTACAACCCCAGAGTATGATAAATCAGTTCAAGTACCTGTTATTCCAACACCATGAGTTTAGTCTTTGTAGTAACCCTGAGTAGTTTATATTAGCAGTCAGCACCGTCTTAAACATAAACTACGCAGGAAGTCGATGAATATAAGTGGATGATATAATATTTCATCAAAATGTTGCAAGGAAACACACCAATTAAATTGGAAGATCCTTACCCGATCGCCTAATCCTTAGGATGTAAACCTTACAAAGTAACATGAAAAATCATTTGGTAGATGGTTCAGGAGCATCTGGTACTGAACTCGGTAGGGCAGATTACAGTCTGATCCCCCGCATCCAACCATTGAATTGGAAAAGGTTGCCACATTACTGTGCCAGAAACCTCTAAAAGTTTATAAGGATCATAAACCACTAACCGACTATTCTGCTATGTGCGTGTAAAGATAAAGGGCTTAAGGTGATTGCGCTAGAATGAAAAGGGCAAAACAAGACAAATACTCGAGGTAGGGTATGATAGGACCTGTAACTAGTTTATGTAAAATGGGACTGTCTAGTGTCATTGACGTAGTAATGGAGCATGAATCGAGGCATCGATTTTCTGAAAAAAACATAACGTAACTATATATTAGTTGATCCGAGTCATAACCGTGCATCTGACCATGTTTAGAAAAACATCGTACTTAGCATTTGCTTGAGGACAAGCAAAGTTTAAGTATGGGGGAGTTTGATGACACACAAATATGTGATATTTCTGGCTTGATATACACAAAATATTTCTCATACTTTAGTTTAAATTAAATTATTTTATAGGTATTATGCAGGTATTTTTCTATTTTCGCAGATATACATTAAGATGAACACTTTGGAAGAAATGAAGAAAAAGAGGTGCAAAACTAGCAAAAAGGCCAAAGGAGAAGAAATGAGCTCAAGCCCATTAAGCATGTGAGCACGTGGCCCACCATGAAGAAGACCTTGACGATCGTCAAGGAGCCATTCTTAACGCCACACATTGAGGATGACCAAGTGACTATCGTCACTTGGACGTGACGAACGTCACAAGGCCACTTTCCCCCACTTTATTTCCAGCAATTTCTATATTCCTTCCAGCATTTATTTTCATTGTACAGTTACATCTATTCCCCGATCGAAGCAAAGCCTACAGTTTGTGCAGGAGTGCTTCTATCTTCAGAATTATTACCAGGTTTATGTTTACGAATTCTTATTGTTTTAATCAATATAATTATGTTTATTTTCATTTGTCTCTTAAATTATTCTGTGATTTGGTCTGATATTATGTTAGGCTAGAATTCCTATATCGGTATGTAAAGTCACTTAACCAAGGGAACAAGTAACTTAGTTGGGATTATTTTTACTACAAAACTTTCTTTTCTGGCCTAAGTTACTATTTTTAAATATTAAATTGTTTTGTTACGAAAGTAAAGAACAGATAGAGGTTAGGGTCAACAAAGCGGAAGTTTGAGATATTTTAACTGGACAGTAGTAATTAGGCATTAGCTTAAAATACAACAGAAGCACTTTAAAGTTAATTAAGATTTTATTTAGTTTTCAAAAGGTGTTTTTAACTCCTGCGGGATGGCGGAAGCGTATGTTAGGACTTAACTGCATAGCCTAGATCAACAAAACGACAATGTGAGATGAGGGTTTTTAAACTAAATAAGTTTTACTGAAAGCTATTTTGAAAATATAAAGACACCCAATCGGTCGATAGTTCCCGAGGTTCGACTATTGCATACTAGTAATTACGCTCATTGATTATTAAAAATCCAACTTAATTTAGTATTTAGTTTTCCCTACAACCCAATCAAATATTCATTAGCTTTAGATTTTCTAAGTAACTATAGAAGACGGTAGATTTATTCATCAGTCTCTGTGGTTCGATATCTTTTAAAACTACACGATAAGACTGTGCATTTGCAGTCCGAATCATTGGATACATAAGTATAATCCCGATCAAGTTCAAACCTAACCATTGTTTTTTTTTGGATTAAATGGCGTGGCAAGGTTATTTTGGTTCACCACATTTCAATATTATCAAATTTGGTTCAAAAGTACAAGGGGTTGATTGGAGAAGTTGTCATGCTTGGACAAAGCTTTGTTCCCATTGGTCACAATTGAATATTTCTCTCAATTCTCAAGATATGTAAGTGGTTGTGGTTTCTATGAGTTCTCATTGTCATCCTCAACAACTTATATTTATAAATCATTTGTGTTGGTACAAGAAGTTTGTTCAAAATTGACAAAGTTCCCCAAGGCATTTTTCTTGATCTAGGAGCTAGGGTTTTGAACTTCAAAGAAGCATATCTTGCTCATCTTTTTGTATTTTGGAGTGATTACAAAGACATCCTTCTATTTAAAGGGTTATCAACAAATCACTTCAAAAGTTCCAAGAAGTTTTCACGTGGAGGAAACTTGATGATGAAGAAAGATTACAAGTCCTCCAGATGAACCCCCATTTTCCTACGTGTGACTTCAAATGATCATAACTTGGTCAATTTTTATCACCTTGAGCCCACTAGTTTTCCACAATAATCTTGAGGATGTGAACTTTATTCCTTATTTTATGTGCAAAGTAAGAAAATGGATGGAAGATGCCCTAAGGATACAAAAGATTATAGGTCATTTCATGATTTTTGCCAACTTCCACAATCCTTAACTCTCTCAATTTTTGGAGATTTGTAATGGTTCAAGTTTCAAAATGTCATTCAAGAGGTCTATTTCATGCCATATTTTTGGTCAAGAGAAAATTCCAAGAGGAAGGCCATGTTTGGATGAAAAACATTATAGGTCACTTTTGAAGAAAAACTTGAAATATTTCTAAGTATGGAAAGTCAACCTTTTTCCCCCTACTTTGACTCAATGCAACTTTCAGCTCAAGGATATATTTGATTCCATTATTTTTCCATTGCAAAGCTTTTAACCTCATCTTTCTAAAGCATCAAGAATCATGCCTTAAGACCCCTTGAGATGAGAATGCCATTGGATTGAATTTGGTAACTTGGAACTGAAGTTTCTTCATAAGTCAGAATTTGAAATCATTGGTTTAGCTTCTAAACACTTTGTTTCTGCGCATTTTTGCCTCTAAACATGTTTAGTGATCTTCTAGAAGTGATTAGCACAACAAAACGCGCGTTTTGGATGAGTTTTGATCAAATTGGAAGTTACACTTTTCTTGTTTGCAACTTCACACGATTTTCCTCCAAACTTCATCATTTCACACGCTTAGACATTCCATTTGATTCCCTATAAATAGAGGGTCACCCCCAATCATTTCCTCAAGCTTGGATAGCCAAAATCACCCTGCCAAACTTGTTCCATAACTCAAAATTCTGCTACTTCGAAATCTGCTTTCAAGCCTTTTCCAATCCAATTTTTCCATCAATTCACCTTCCTTGATCTTCCCTGAAGCTAACCATATAATTACATTCAAGAATCGTGCCTTAGATTGCTCCATAGAAGTCCAGTTTCTGAGCTCTGCAACTCAACTTCAATAGGTAGATTCCTTCATCAATTCTTCAAAACTTTGATATCATTGTGATGCTCTCATTGCCCTGGTTCTAGTCGCAACACTTACTTTCACCTGGAAACTTGTTTTGACCACGAAATTTCAAATTCCTTTTCAAAACTTTCCTTCTAATTTGCTTGAGCTACAGTTTATATAAATTTATCGCGAAGGTGTGGTTGTCTTCGTCTTGAAGAGACAAAGCGAATGGCATATGTCTGAGCTTTTGATTTTACAGTTTGAGAGACCTACAATTCACGTTGGCTGGAGGTTGAAGATGACCGATGTGTCATCTTCCAACCAATGATGGCACACCACTTATTTTTTTTTTAAATCTGATTTAATTAATGATTCAATGCATTATGCACTAAAGTCCATAACATGCACAGCGCGCCAGATCCACTTGATATGTTTACTAACACATTTTGACATTGATCAGATGGCCCATATTTTTTTCATTTTTATTTTCTTTTCTGATTTTTATATTTAATTATTTTAAATTTCAAAAAATCATAGAAAATTCATTTTTAGTCCAAAAAATCTGAAAAAATTATGAAAAATATTTTTTATTTTTTATTTTTTCACAAATTTATTTATGTGTTTTAGTATTTTTTATAAATTTTCACTTTATTTTATTTGTTTTAAATGTTTAAAAATACTTTCATGCATTTTTAAATTCTGAAAAAAATATGGAATGATCCAATGATATTGTGACAAATATTGGTGACCTCACTTATTTTTTACTTCTGACTTTGGTATTTTTTATCATTTTTGGTTTTTTTTACTCATTTCTTTTAATTTTAAAAATAGTATCTGACTTTCAAAAATTACCAAAAAATTTATAAAAATATTTGAGTCCATTTCTGATTTTTCTATGGTCTTACTTTTTATTTCTTGATGAATTCAAATATAGTTGATATTTTTATCCCTTATTTCTATTTTAAATATTTCTAAAACTTTTTTTGTATATATTAAAATGAAATCTTATTTTGTGATTATTTTCTGGCTAATCTTGGGTTGAATTTTTGATCATGAACTTTATTAACATCATTGGATCCATGGTGTTGAGTTTAACACCACAAAAAAGGATGAATGATTTTAATAATAGTTTGATTAAATTTAAATTCAAATGTGGTATGTATATTCTTTCCCACCCCTCTTCATCTCATCCCTTTCTTATTGAACTAAGTGTTATTGGAGCATGATCTCTATATCATGTCTCAAAACAAATGGTGCATAGATTGCTATTGATCGACCTCAAAATAGGTGCGACTTCTACATAAGTCCACTTACGATTGCTTAACATAGGGCTAAATTTTGTCCCGATTCGAATAAATGATCATTCGTGGCCCAAACCTATGTTTGCAAGCCCAAGTATGTTAATTTGATCTCTTTGATCCAATAACCTTGAGATTCATTGTGTGGAGGCTTTGGTTCTACCAATCCTCTAATGGATCTACAATACTTTTGGTCAACGCGGATTACTTAAACATCATTGATCATTAAATGATACTTTTGAGGATTCCAAATGGATGATATACTTGACAAAAAGAAAATGCAACTTGTTATGTGGAGGCTTTGGTTCTACCAATCCTCTAATGAGTTCCAAATGAAAGTTTCAAGACGGTTATCTAACTAATCACTAATTATTAAATTGTTTTTACTTTATGCCTTTTATTTTGTATGCTTTATGTACCATTTACTTTTGAAGAAGTGAAAAACACAAGAGGGGGGGGGGGGTTGAATTGGAACTTAAAAAAAAGCAGTAGACACAATATTTTTATCCTAGTTTGTTTGATCTCAAACTACTTCAGTCCACCCGCCAAGGTGATTTCGCTTCTCTCCAACGAGGACTTAATTCACTAATCAACACTGATTACAATACTACTTTGACAACTGCCAAAGTCTTCTTGAGTATAACCACAACCCGATTTATCTCAAGGAAAACTAGCTTAATCAAAAGAGAATGATTTACTGTGTACTGTTGTTTTTCATTACAAAAACTGTATCACTACTGTGATGTATTACACAAATTGAGAGTATAAGAGAATATGAATGTTTGCAGTGATTAAGATGTATGAGCAGTCATCGGTGAAAATCGTAAATGATTTGTCCTCTAAGCTTGTTTATATAGCGTGAAAATCTTGTCCAAAATAAAGCGTGATAATGGACACTCAATGCACTTTCCATACTGAGAAGATTCTTGTCTGAATGAAGTCGTTGCATATGGTACTGTCTTAATTTAAAATTAATGCTTCAGAACTAGGATCTTGCATGTTGCTTTTACTTCAGAACTATGATGACTCAGAGATGTGAGGATCTGTTGGCATATTAGACTTTTGTTCAGATTCAGAGTGTCTTATACTTTAGCGTAGATTCTGATCATCATTCTTCATAACATTTTGATTAGCTCAGCTTGAAAGCTTCTATAGCTTAACTTCTGATGATGTTTCAGTCAGAACTTCTGCATACAAAACAACACAAATTTAGAGTGCATATTTGTTCTTTGTGTTTGTTATCATTAAAACTCTAATTAAGGGTTGTAGAATCAAACTATGTTCTAACAATCTCCCCCTTTTTGATGATGACAAAAACTAGGATTTTCAATAAAAATATATAACAAAAAGCTTAAGAGAGTCTCCCCATGAGTTGATTACTCAGATAAAGATGAGTTACTTCCCTGAAGTTATTTCTCGTTAGAGCTTTTGATGCATCTCCTTCTGTCCTTATCAGAATATGTTCCTGTTCAAGCTTTCAGAAAACATAGAAGTTAATATATTCAGAATGTTTGAGACTTTGTCCCGGTATACTGTTATTGAAAATATCTTACGTTCTCCCCCTTTTTGTCAAGTATCAAAAAGCAATATAATCAGAGTCAAAAGGATGATTTGTATTGAAAACAGAATGCAATGACATTTTTCAGAAACAAAGAGGATAAGATGAAGAATACAGAAAACAAGTTAAATAAAATCTACGAAGGAGGGGGAAGTCGTGTGAACAACGCTTCCAGCAAGCTCTTAATATGAGTGGTTGATTCTTCCTGCTTTCCCAGAATGTCTTTGATTTCTTTTGTTGTATCTTCTTGTTTTTCCAATATATCCCTTATCTCTTTGTTTGTGCCTTCTTACTTGTCCAACCTGGCGTGGATTAGAGCATTCTCCTTCTTCAACTCTTCCAGAGTTTGTATGACTAGAGACGAAGCTGGTGTATCTTTAGGCGTTTCATTTTGTTCAGAACACTCTGCAGCCTCTTCTAATTGAACAACTTCTTCTATTGCAATTTCCTTTTTTGGAGCAGTAGTCAGAGGGTGACTATCAGAATCTGGTTCAGTGGCTTCTGAAGGTTGGTGCTCTTTCTAGGGAGCATTTTCCAGCAGAACAATTTCTTTCTTGTCCTAGTGGCTTAGAACTTGATCTTTGAAGGCTTTCAGCTGATCACTGAAGTTCTGCTGAGCCATCTCATATCTCAATTCTTTCAGCTTCTGGGATTCAGAGATGAACCATTTTCTGAATCTATCCCACAAAGAATCAGACGCAGTAGGATTAGAATTCTCTTGACTTACTTGCTTCAAAGAAGTAACTCATTCCTGTATTTCTGTTTCAAAAATCAACAAGTTCTTACCAACATCTTATTTGGTTAAGGTTGGTTTGGGTTTGGGGATGACAATTTTATTTGAGGTGGAAGTTAGATGGTCCAGCGCTTCTAGATCAATGAAAGTTCTGAGGTGATTAGCTGGACGATTGATTGGTGAGGGAGTGGAAGAATCAGAAATTAGGATTGGCGAGTGAGGAGTGTTTGGTGGCGTGGATTCATATGGTGAAGGTATTTTTGGAATATCATGAATGAAGAGAGTTAAACGAACCGTAAGAGGTTTTGTTATCTAAGGAATTGGGGTAGTGGTATCAGAGTCTGAAAGGGAGTCTTCTGATTAGTTTGCGGAAGCGTGTTGAATTTCTGGTTCAGGTGTTTCAGAAGATGGATTTTCAGATTGAGGAGTGAGAGAGTTTTCATTTTCTGGTTGAGGTGAGTTGAGGATTTGATGTTCTGGTTGAGGAGAGTGTGGTTGTGGATTTTCTGGTTGTTGAGTTTGAGTGTTTGGATTTTCTGGGATTGGTGAGGAAAAGTCTTGATCAAACAGTTCAATATCAGAGAGAACTCTTGCAAGTTCTGGTTGATGTTGTTCTAGATTTGGATTGGGGGAGTGAGGTTCATTTAAGAAATTGCCAAGAGTTACAAATGGGTCAAACTCTATGTCAAAATCCTCAAATGTTTTGGGTGAAGGATTTTCTGTTGGTTGAGGGGGAATGGTTTCAGATGTTGGAATAACTATTGATTCTACAACAGAAACAAAAGATGTGTTAACTTTCTTTTTTGCAGCTTTTGGTGTCCTCTGAGAGGATCCTTCTCCTGCTGCCTTCCTCTTTCTGGATTTATTTAACACAACCTCTGGAGCTGGCTTGTGCAGGTCATGGATGTTGATTTCTGGAATAGTCCCATCTTCCTTGCAAGCTTCAAGGTATCTGACTATAATCTCTGGAGAGGCATCTATCTTAGAGAATAGTGGAAAATCCTTCAGATGGTTTCTCCTAGAAGTGATGACCTCATGAGAAGCAATTGTTGGTTCCTTCTTAATGCTTTCAATAATCTTCATTTTCTTCAGATTCTTGGCATTCAGTGGTTTCCCAGCAGTTGCTTCCAGAGTGCTGATTTCTTGAGCCTCTGTCAGATGTTCTATCAACCTATTTTCCGTTAGAATATCTGAAATCAATCTTCCCAGAGTAATCCAATCCCTCTTAGTTCTTTCTTCTTCTCTTGTCTCTTTCACAATTGTTCGGAGATGGTTGAAGAGCAAATGTGGAAGATTTATTTTGGTCTTCTTTGCAATGAAGTATATCAGAAACTGCTGATCAATGTTGATGTAATCAGGAGAGCTTGTAGGCTTCCTGTGATTGATACATCCCAGAATGATTCTAGCCCAGATTCTGTATGATCCTTCAAGTCTCTGATCTTGTTGGATGGCTGTCCAGAAGTGAAAATGACCCTAGCAATGGATTTTAGGTCAGAACACTTATCATCCATATCAATGCATCTGAATCCACCGCCATTGTATCCAATGATTTTCCCAATCAAATCTTCTGTAATCACTATCTTCTTCCCCATAACATATGACGTAACCTGGTGGTTGGATGAAGTAGCATGAATCCAAAATTCTTTAACAAGAATGGGAAAATTTGGACCCAACAGACGATCAAAGTATCTGTTCCATCCCTGTGCAGTTACATCTTCATACATATTAAACCCGTTTTCTTGTAAACTTTCAAAATCGATGATCAATTCACAGAGAACTTCAAGGTTGTCGACCGGAGTGAGAAGTGTTCTAATGGGCTCCTCATATTATTCAGTTGACGAAGAACCAGGAGCACTATTGAGATTCTTGAGACTTGATGAGGATGCCATTAGTAAATTAAGTTTATATAAGCATTTTTGAAAACGTAATCAGTAAGAAAGAGAAAATAAGTAATGATTATATTGAATTAATGAAACCTGAAATTAGGGGATTTAGTGAGATATTGAACGGTTACTAATGACAAGTGTCTCAATGTATCCAATCAGAGCCTTGGACCCTTCAGAATTTTAACACGTGTTCAGCCTCAAAAGGTAGCTTGTGAGAGGATGACAGATGTTTGATGGTGTGAACTGCACGCCTCTATCCTTGAAATGAAAAGTTCAGATCTTCATTGATAGATTCCGAGGCAACTGTACTCCTAACTTCCTCAAATATGTTGAAGTCTTCAAGTTGACTTTTCATTCAGAGCATTTGAGTGCTACATCCAACAGCTGCTATGTATTCAGCTTCTGCTGTTGACAATGCTATTCTGGACTATCTCTTGCTGGTCCATGAGATCAGGTTGTCTCCCAAAAACTGGAAGCTTCTAGAAGTGCTTTTACGCTCTACTCTGTCTCCAGCAAAGTCAGTATCACAGTATCCTACTAAGATGTATTCATTAGATTTTATATAAAACAAACCCAAATTAGTAGTACCTTTCAGATACTTGAAGCTTAACTGCTGTTAAGTGAGACTCTCTAGGATCTGATTGGAATCTAGCACATAAGCAAACATTGAATAAAATATCAGGCCTTGAAGCCGTCAGATAGAGGATAGATCCAATCATACCTCTGTAGATCTTCTGTTCTACCTTTTTACTTACCTCTTCCTTTTCCAGAATGCACGTGGGATGCATTGGAGTCTTTGAGGGCTTACATTCTGAGAGGTCAAATTTCTTTAGAAGTTCTCTGATGTATTTTCTCTGGTGATTATAAGTTCCTTATGGAGTCTAGTTTATCTGAATGCCCATAAAGAATTTAATCTCCCCCATTAAGCTCATCTCAAACTCTGCCTGCATGCACTTAGCAAATTCTCTGGCGACTGGAGCAAAGGTTTCTGTATAGTATATCCCCTCTTGCTGACTATAACCTTGTGCCGCCAGTCGTGCCTTGTTTCTGATGACTTCTCCTTGCTCATTCAGTTTGTTTTTGAACACCCACTTTATTCCAATGATGTTGAGTCCTTTTGGTTTGGGAACCAGATCCCATACGTCATTTCTGGTGAACTGGTTTAATTCCTTCTGCATTGCCAGAATCCAGTCATTGTCCATAAGAGCTTCATCAATTATTGTTGGTTCAATCAGTGAGACCAGTCCCATGAGAGATTCTTCAGAGTTTCTGAATGTTGATCTTGTTCTGATTGGATCATCCTTCTTTCCCAGGATCTTATCTTCTGGGTGAGCTATGCTGCTTCTGGATAACCTTTTCTGGAGTTGATCAACATAAGGTACTTGAACACTTGTGACATTTTCTTCTGAAGTTGTTGGAGCGTCTCTGTTGGAAACTTCTTATGAGTTGTCTTCAGCACCTGTGAATTCAACTTCTATATCTGCAAAAGATTCATTCTGCTTTGACTTTTGAGGGTCAAGCTTATCATCAAATCTAACACTGATTGACTCTTCAACAATATGTGTTTCTGTATTGTATATTATGTACCCTCTTGAGCGTTTAGAGTATCCTAACATAATACACTTCTGTGCTTTAGAGTCAAACTTGTTCAGTTGATCTTTAGTATTCAGAATAAAGCATGTGCATCCAAAAGGATGGAAATAAGAAATGTTGGGCTTTCTGTTATTCCACAATTCATATGGAGTCTTTTCCAGAATAGGTCTTATAGAGATTCTATTCTGAATATAACACGCCGTATTAATTGCTTCTGCCCAGAAAATCTTAGCAATATTAGTCTCATTGATCATGGTTCTAGCCATTTCTTGCAATGTTCTGTTCTTTCGTTATACAACTCCATTTTGTTGGGGAGTTCTAGGACAAGAGACGTCATGCGAAATGCCTTTTTCATTAAAAAATGTTTCAAATTTTTTGTTTTCAAATTCTCCACCATGATCACTTATGACTTTGACAATTCTAAGATCCTTTTCATTCTGAACTTGGTTACAGAAAGCAACAAACACAGAATGTGAGTCATCTTGTGTCTTAAGAACTTTACCCATATCCATCTATTATAGTCATCTAAGATCACTAACCCATACTTCTTGCCACTAACAGACGTAGTTTTCACTGGTCCAAATAAGTCTATGTGCAGAAGTTCTAATGGCCTAGAGGTGGAAACAACATTTTTAGCTTTAAAAGCAGGTTTTTCGAATTTGCCTTTCTGACATGCTTCATACAGAGCATCTGTGCTGAACTTTAGATTAGGAAGTCCTCTGACCAGATTGAGTTCGTTAATCTGAGATATTCTTCTCATACTAACATGCCCCAATCTTCTGTGCCAGACCCATTGCTCGTTGTTAACATAAAGAAGGCATTTTACATTCTGACTTTTTAGTTCAGAAAGTTTTATCTTATAAATGTTGTTTTTCCTCTTTCCATTAAACAGGATAGTTCCATCTTTCTAACTAACAGCTTTGCATGAATTTTGATTAAAGATTATATCATAACCGTTATCACTTAATTGACTTATGGATAACAGGTTATGCATCAATCCATCAACTAAAAGTACATTATTAATAGAAGGAATATTACCATTACCTACTATTCCAGAGCCAATGATCTTCCCTCTTTGGTTTCCTCCAAAGCCCATGTAGCCTCTAGGTTTAAGTTCGAGGCTTTGGAACATATGCTTTCTTCCTGTCATGTGTCGAGAGCATCCAGAGTCCAGGTACCATGACTGGTGTTTTATCCTTGCTACTAAAGATATCTGCTACATATATAATTTTGTCCTTAGGTACCCATATCTTTTTGGGTCCTGGTTTGTTAGTTTTACCAAAATTATGTTTGAATTTTGGTTTGGCAGAATAATCATTACTAGTGTATTTTAGGTCATGTGTGTGCCTGTATGTGAAGTGTGATTTTAGTGGTGTGCATTTTATAACTAGGTCCATGACTTTCTTAGGTGGAGATACCTTACCTTGGTATCCTATTCCTTTTCTGTCATTCCTTCTAACTCCATAGATCATGGAAGCCATCTTGCTTCTATCTACGTTTTTAGCCAGAAACTTCTGAAAGCTGTGATCATACTCTTTGATGATCTTATCAGCATTACTAGGAGTCTCTGAGATTATTTCCTTCTGAGAATTTTGTAAATCATTTTCTAATTTTAAAATCTTTTCTTTTAACTCAGAATTTTCTAATCTAAGACTCTCAGTTCTTTCAGAGTCAGAGACAAGATCCTTTTTCAAGTTCTTGAATTTGACTCTGATCTGCTAATACCTTTCAGGAATTTCACTCAGACTTTCTGCAAGTTCAACTTTAGTAAAATTAACAGTGAAATCAGGGAATACCTCTTCTATGTCTGATTCTGAGTCTGAACCAGAAGCTTCGCTGTCTTCTGTCACATTTGCCATAAGAGGGACATTGGCCCTTTCATCATCTGACTCTGAGTCAACATCAGAAGTGTCTGAATCGTCCCATGTTTCCATGAGGCTTTTCTTCTTCTCCTTGAAGAACTTCTTTTTGGGCTTCTTCTTTTGAAGCCTTGGACAGTCACTTTTGTAGTGCCCTTGTTCATTGCACTCATAGCAGATGATGTCTTTGTTATTTGACTTTCTGTGACCGAAGGAAGCTTCAGATCTTCTGTGTCCAGAGGAGGACTCAGACTTTCTGTGTCTGGAGGAGGATTCATTATGATTCTCTGATCTTCCTAGGTTTCTGAATTTTCTTTATCTCTGCTTCCATAACTGATTGACCCTTTTGGATAGAAGAGACAATTCGTCTTCTTGTGATGAGGATCCATCAGAAGTTTCTTCCATAGCCTACAAAACCTTAGAGTCAAGTTTTTTGTTAGATTTTAATGTTAAAGGCTTACCTTGTTTCTGAGGCTCGTCTTCTTCTAGATCTATCTCATGACTTCTGAGGGAGCTAACAAGTTCCTCCAGAGATATCTTGTTGAGATCTTTAGCCATCTTAAATGCAGTGACCATTGGCCTCCATTGCTTTGGTAGACTTCTGATGATCTTCTTTACATGATCAGCAGTAGAATATCCTTTGTTAAGAACTTCCAGCCCAATAACAAGAATCTAGAATCTTGAGAACATTGCTTCTATGGATTCACTGTCTTCCATATTGAATGCTTCGTATTTCTGGATGAGCGCAAGGGCCTTGGTTTCTTTAACTTTTATGTTGCCTTCATGCGTCCTTCTCAGAGAGTCAAACATGTTTTTGGTTATCTCTCTGTTTGAGATCTTCTCATATTCTGAGTATGATATTGCACTGAGAAGTATTATTCTGGCTTTATGATGGTTTCTGAAATCACGCTTTTGCTGGTCAGACATCCTTTTTCTATCTATCTTCTGACCACTTTCATCCACAAGTTATGTGTATCCATCAATTACCATGTCCCATAGATCGGCATCATGAGCCAAAAAGAAGCTCTCAATTCTGTCTTTCCAGTAGTCAAAATTTTCTCCATCAAAGACTGGAGGTTTGCCGCTGATTCTGTCCTTCTCCTCATGATAGTCATTACTGATGTTTTGGCTTGGTCCCACCATAGTGTTTTTCTAAAGCTTGGATCTTGTACTGACACGGTTAAGTGTATGAACTCAGAACCAGACGCTCTAATGCCAATTGAAGAAGTGAAAAACACAAGAAGGGGGGGGGGTTGAATTGAAACTTAAAAACAAAATCAGTAGACAGGATATTTTTATCCTGGTTCGTATGATCTCAAACTACTCCATTCCACCTGCCAAGGTGATTTCGCCTCTCTCCAACAAGGACTTAATTCACTAATCAACACTGATTACAATACTACTTTGACAACTGCCAAAGTCTTCTTGAGTACAACCACAACCCGATTTATCTTAAGGAAAACTAGCTTAATCAAAAGAGAATGATTTACTGTGTACTGTTTTTTTTCGTTACAAAAACTGTATCACTACTGTGATGTTTTACACAATTTGAGAGTATAAGAGAATATGAATGTTTGCAACGATTAAGATGTATGAGCAATCGTCGGTGAAAATAGTAAACGATTTTTCCTCTAAGCTTGTTTATATAGCGTGGAAATCTTGTCCAAAATAAAGCGTGATAATGGACACTCAATTCACATTCCATACTGAGAAGATTCTTGTCTGAATGAAGCCGTTGCATATGATACTGTCTTAATTGAAAAGTAACGCTTCAGAACTAGGATCTTGCATGCTGCTTTTACTTCAGAACTATGATAACTTAGAGATGTGAGGATCTGTTGGCATATTAGACTTTTGTTCAGAGTCAGAGTGTCTTATACTTTAGCACAAATTCTGATCATCATTCTTCAGAACATTCTGATTAGCTCAGCTTGAAAGCTTTTGTAGCTTAACTTCTGATGTTGTTTCAGTCAAAACTTTTGTATACAAAACAACACAAATTTAGAGTGCATATTTGTTCTTTGTGTTTGTTATCATCAAAACTCTAATTAAGGGTTGTAGAATCAAACTATGTTCTAACAACTTTAAGCATTACATTTATGCTATCTTCATCTTTTCTCACTTGAGCCTTTTCTCTTTTTCTTCTAAGACACCTAATAATAAACATAAACCATAAAAACTTTAATGATACTTGGACTATTTGGTTACTGTCCTTGGCATTATGGAGTATGGGACTTCTTGGACTTAGGATTAGGAACCTTGGCCTATGTTGGAGGATTTGTAACCTTAATTAATATTTTGTCTGGAGTTCTTGAGGTTTACCTTAAGACATTGGGTTGTTTGTTTGTTTTATGTGCAGGTTATTGTGATTACATACTTTGCTTGTAGCATGGAATTCACCTGTATACATCCATTACTCTGCCCAATTTTTTGAAGACCTAATACACTTGAAGTTTGGTTTTTACAAGAGGTGTAGTATCTTTGCTTTCTTGGTTTTAATCCAAAAAATGGGAATTCTATCTTGGCTCATAATGTCAAGTATTGGCTTTTTGTTGGTTAGGGTGTTCTTATCCCTAGATTTTACCTTATGCTTTAGGATAGTCTCTTCTCCTCCTCCCATCTTCTTTAATTTCAAAAATCTTCTCCCTCTTTTTGAAAACTCTTCTTGCTTTTAAACCTGAACCATTTTCATAATAAACTTGGACTTAGGTCCATGCATTTTCAAAAAACCTTTTCACAAGTAAACTTCAATCAACTTAACAATACCTTTACATTTTTTTGAGAAGACTAAAAGTCAATAAATCTCATTTCAAACCATTTTTCCATTTTGGCTCTTATCTTTAAAACTTTTCTCAAAAGATTAGACTCTTGTCAATCCTTGTAGTGATGCAAACAACTATACTTCTACGATATGTAGTGAAGTGAGATATTTTCCACTTGGGTGTTGAGTGAGGCATTGTTGATTTTAAAATCCAAGCCATATCCTCCACTTTGAGATGATGCAAATTCTCCTTTCTCATGATTGTGGGTAGTAAGAATGTTTTTCACACGAACAATGACAATGATGTTTTATCTCATAAAAATTAACCAACACACTTACATTTTAAAATTTTTAAAGAGGAACTACGTGTACCCTGATCCCCTATTGCACGAAAAGGTGGTACGTAGGCACTAAAGGTTCGCAACTGGGGCGGGTGCAAAAACCATAAAAATATATTTCTTTTCTCACCTCCAACATCCATTTTTACACAACATTTCATAGCCAAAATATACAGATTTTACAAAGAGGTTCCTGCGGAGTACCATAGATGTTTAGGGTGATAATACCTTCCCTTTGCATAACCAACCCCCTTACCTTGAATCTTTCCCCCTATTTTTTCGGTTAGTCGCTCTTTTCCCGTTCCTTTGGAAACAATAAAGCGCAATGGCGGTTTCTATTTTGACTTGTACAAGTCTAGTCAATCCCATGGCTTAGTCTTAAACATTTCTACCGCTATAGAAAAATGGCAACTTCACTGGGGAAAGATTAACCTCTTGCTGGTCTATCCCTATGTGGGTTGAGCCTGTCTTTATTTATATCTGCGTATATGCTATTGTTATTTATGTGTTATATGTTGAATATATGTTTATCTGGATTTTTCTAGTTTTCAAGGTGCTTGGTGATTACTCATAAGTCCTATACCCGGACTTGGGAAAACTTTAAGATAGGACAGGCGGTATAGTTATGTTAACTTTGAGGGAGTAATCCCAAAAAAGGAGGCAAGAGATCCCCCCACTCAGTGGAGGCCCCTTTGACTGTAGTATCGTTTACCGAGTAATCGGGAAGATGTATTACTTTCGACCTGGGAGCCTGCTGAAGTTGAGGACTGTAGAATACCAAACTCATCTTGGCCTTTTAGGTGTAGTGTGGAAGCTATGACGGAGTAATCTGGAAATATTTGTCACGCGATGCTACGCTCGGACGAGTCTTTCTTGAGAATATTACTAATTAGCGAGTTAATCAGGAAGTTGGTAACATCCAAAGGAAGGATGTAGACTCTGGGAACCTCTAGAACCTTGTTCGGCAAGTGATAACTTTTAGACCGTACCTTATGGGTAGTACCTTCGACCTCATGCTCGTGACGTTAAACCTATGAACCCTATATGTGTGATCTAGTGTGTGATTGATGCATTATGCATCCATGCACCCATAAGCATCTTTTGAAGAAATCTTATTTCAAGGGATTTAAAATTTGACCATTTGTGAATATTTCAGATACTTTTTAACCATGGATTCTGGAAAAAGAAATATCAGGAAGTACAGTTTCAAGGATCTCAAGATAGATAAGTTGATCAGTCTAATTCCTAAGATTGAGTGTTCTGCAGACTTTCAGAAGAAGTATGGATCCATCATTCCTCTCATGAAGCTGAAGATGAAGTAGGGTATTCTCTCGACCTTGGTCTAGTTCTATGATCCGATGTATCATTACTTTACTTTTCCCGACTATCAGTTGATGCCTACACTAGAGGAGTATTCTTATCTATTGGATTTACCTGTTATCAATCGTGTTCCTTTTACTGTGTTTGAGGATGAGCCAAAATCACATGAGATTGCTACTTTGATCCATCTGAGGAAGTCTGAGGTTGAAGCCCATATGACTACTAAAGGAGGGATTAGAGGATTACCAACTCAGTTCTTATTGGAGAAAGCTTGCTACTTTGCCAGGATGAAGAGTACAATCGCTTTTGAGGCCATCTTTGCTCTACTTGCTTACGGGTTGTTCTTATTTCCTAATGTGGACAAGTTTGTTGACATTAATGCTATCAGGATCTTCATGATCGGAAACCCAATTCCTACATTGCTGGGAGATGCTTATTACTCTATTCATATTCAGAATTCTTATCATGGGGGGATGATTATCTGTTGCACGCCTCTGTTGTACCGTTGGTTTATCTATTATATGTCTCAGTTTGATGCTTTTTGGGATGTCAAGAAGGAACCCCGTTGGACTCCTAAGATCATGGAACTTACTCACTCGAGTATTGATTGATATCATCGAGCTTACCGGGATATAGAGATTATTGACAGTTGTGGTAGTTTCCCCAATGTACCTCTTCTTGGTACAAATGGAGGAATTAACTATAACCCTGTTCTTGCATGATGACATCTTGGTTATCCGATGAGGGATAAACCAAATAGTATTCATGTGAGTAGTTTATTTATGAAGGAGGGAGAAGACCATATGCAATCTAGGGAGCAAATTGTGAAGGCCCGGCGTCACATTCATTAGAAGAGTAGGAAGGATTTGGGACCTAGGGGTGCTGTTTCTTTGGAGCCATATCTGCAGTGGGTCCAGACGAGAGCCATTCAGTTGAAGATGCTGTATTCCCGGGAAACACCTATGCTTGATTTATTTATGAAGACCACTTATACCCTATTAGATGATCTAGAAGAGCTGCAGCTTGCTTTGGTCAAGATGAAACAGGAAAAGGACGCTTGGAAGAATAAGTGCCAAACTTTAGATATTTCCTATAGAGCGAACTTGAAGGAGAAAGACGAATTGATTGAGATCCTTGAGAGACAGGCTGTAGAGACTATGGAGAGGCAAGGGGATTTATTTTCTCCTAAGCCTAGGTCAGATGCTATTTTATCACTCCCTGATTCAGGTTATTGGAAGGAGGTTGCCACCAGATATACGGAAGAAAACCAGAGGTTGAAGGCTCAGATTGCCAGGCTCACAGGGAAGCGCCAGCGTGTATAGTGATCTCCATCAAGCTATTCTTCTCAGGATTTTAGATTTTATTTTCATCTTGTACTTGGGATCATTAAAACTTGTAACCCATTTTGAAGTTATTATAATAAATTTTTTTCCAGTATTCTCAAATGTGTTATTACTTTGATATTTACAATATGTCCCTAAATTTTAAATCCCTTGAAATATTAAATAATGAAATAAAATCATGAGCATTACACATCATGCATCATATTGCATATATTTATTGAATTTGTTATGCATATCCAGGTGTCTTACCAAGCTTCTTTACTTCATTCAGCAAGCTAACTCATCACTACAACACTCGGGCTAATTTCAGAAAAAAGATGGACAACTTAGAACAAGAGAATTGCGAGCTGCGCGAGGAGGTTTCTGCTTTAAAGGCCGGCATGACCAATCTTACTGCTATGATGGAATCTCTGTTGGCTGCTCAGAATCAGCCACTGAGTGTTCAACCTCAACCAACAAGGGTTACTACTGAAGCTCCAATTGTTCCTGTATTTGCTACTCCAGCTGTTATTCAAAATCGCATGCCTCAAGGTTACCCTTGGGGAATGCCAGATAATTTTGTGCCTGAAAGTTTAAACCTTGGTCCTCAAGATACTACAATTGTTTGGAATATTGTTACTCCGACACCTCATGTGGTACATGGTTCTCCTGCTGCACCTCCTTCGATGAATATGGTTTTGTTTGTTAATGATGATATGTGTCGTCCTTTCCATCCACCGAGTGAAAACTTGGGTCTTTATGACAGAATGGATGATTTTCAAGAGCAGTTTGACAAGATGCAGAGGGAGATGAAGGCCCCCAGGGGAAAATAGTTATTTGGGCAGAATGTGAATGAATTAGGCTTAGTCCCCAATGTCAAAGTACCTGCGAAGTTTAAGGTCTCGGAGTTTGAGAAATACAAGGGCAACACTTGCCCTCGTGTCCATCTGGTGATATATGTAAGGAGAATGTCTACCCATACTGATGATCAACGTCTGCTGATTCACTTTTTTCAGGATAGTTTGACCGGTGCCGTGCTAAAGTGGTATATGAGTTTGGATAATGTTAACATCCATACTTTCAATGACTTAGGAGAAGCGTTCATCAAACAATACAAATACAACGTGGACATGGCGCCTGACCGTGATCAACTCAGGCCCATGGTTCAGAAAGATAAGGAATCATTCAAAGAATATGCAAAGAGATGGCGTGAGGTGGCCGCCCAAGTGATTCCTCCCATGGAAGAGAAGGAGATGACTAATATTTTATTGAAAACTCTGGGTGCTTTTTACTACGAGAGGATGGTAGCGAGTGCACCAAGTGATTTTAATGAAATGGTAGGAATGTGTGTCCGCTTAAAAGAAGCTGTAAGAGAGGGTCGTTTAACGAGAAGTGAAGGATCTGGAGGTGTGAAGAAGCCATCTTATGGGTTTACCAAGAAGAAGGAAGGGGATGCAAATGTAGTCATGCAAGAGAGGAGGGTTAATACTCCTAGAAGGAATTCTCAGCGTCATCAGCAAGTCGCCTCAATTACTCCAGTTGTTGGTGTAGCTCCAACTACCGTTACTTATCAGAGACTGTCCCAACAGGGGGATCAAGGGTATAATTAGAGAAGGGATATTTATGACCAAATTCCTATGAGCTCTATGGAGTTACTACCGACATTGATTCAGAAAAAGTTGGTTCAGACTCGACCATCTCCCGTTGTACCATCACCATTGCCTTGGTATTACAAGGCAGATCAAACATGTGCTTTTCATCAGGGAGCACCAGGGCATAATGTTGAGAATTGTTATCCTTTGAAGATCGAGGTGCAGAAATTGGTGAAGTATGATATTCTATCTTTCAAGGATGTGGGCCCTAATGTGAAAGACAATCCTCTACCTAAGCATGGAGGAGTAAATGATGTGAATATGGTGGCCGGATGTCCAGGCAACTTCCAGATTTTTTATATTAATCTGGTTAGAGGAGATTTGGTGAAAATGCTTGCAGACCTCTATGAATTTAGCTACTATACGCATGATCATTCTGATTGTGCTATTTGCAGTACAATTATACAGGGTTGCGATAAGATAAAGGTTGATCTACAAGAGATGATGAATGAGGGCCTCATCCACATAATCAGGCCTAGGGCAAAGTATGAAGATGAGGTGAATATGGTTTCTGGATGTCCTGGAGAATTCAGAATTTTTGATGTAGAGTATATGAATGAGGACCTTGTGCAATTGCATGCTACTTTCTGCCATATGGCTGGTCAGGTAGAACACCAGTATGGGTCTTGCCAAATTTGCTACCGAGACTCCCGAGGATGTTCAATCGTGAAGAAAGGTGTTCAGTTGTTGTTAGATAATGGAACTATCAAGGTTACAGGTCAAAGGGATGATTACCATGAAGTTGATTTGGTTGAGGTTTTCTTGACTGAAGAAGAGTCAGATGAAGAGTATGCCTCTGCAGATGAGTATTTCTCCTCAGATGAAGATTTGTTTTCCAGAAATGACTCAATAATGACTTATTTTGTTGAAGAAGTGGTAAACATCATTGTACCTTGTTTTGCGGCACCCGCCCATCTTGAAGTTGAATATTATAGCAAGCCAGCTGTTACCCCATTGGTGATTAGTTTACCGGGGCCCGTTCCCTACAAGTCAGATAAGGCTGTGCCCTACAAATACAACGCTATAATCTTAGAGGATGGAGTGGAAATTCCCATCCAGCCAATGCCTGATGTTTTAAATATCGCTAAAAATAATAGGGTGACCCGCAGCGGTCGTGTGTTTTCACCAGTTGTTCGAGGAGATGTTAGTGTTGGAAAGAAAATTACTGAGAAGGTTGAACCCAAGAAGGATATGGGTGAGACTAGTGGGGCTACGTTAGAGAAATAAGTGGATGATATTTTAAAGATAATCAAGATGAGCGACTACAAAATTGTAGATTAGCTACTGCAGACTCCTTCAAAAATATCTATCTTGGCTTTATTGATGAACTCATCTACTCACAGAGAATCCTTGATGAGAGTATTGGACCAAGCTTTTGTGGAGAGTGATATGCCAATAGACCAATTCAACAGCGTAATAGGGAACATTACGTCATGTAATAACTTGAGTTTCTGCGATGATGAATTTCCAGATGAAGGAAGGAATCACAACTTGGCCCTCCACATCTCTATGAACTGCAAGAATGATTCACTATCCAATGTGCTGATTGATAATGGATCTGCTCTGAACGTTATACCGAGGAGAACTCTTATGAAGTTTAAATATCAAGGAACGCCTATGCGCCCGAGAGGTATCATTGTGAAAGCGTTTGATGTATCAAGGGAATATGTTATTGATGAAGTGGAATTGTCTATTCATATAGGACCACATTTGTTTCAGATAACTTTCTAGGTCATGGACATTATTCCCGCTTATAGTTGTTTGTTGGGACGGTCGTGGATTCATGAGGCATGGGTTGTCACTTCAAATTTAAACCAGAAACTGAAATTTGTACGTGAAGGGAAAGTAGTAATCATAAATGGGGAATAAGCATTATTGATATCTCATTTATCCTCTTTCAGCATTGTGGAGGCGGATGAAGCTACTGTTAGAACCCAGTTCCAAGCCTTATCCATTGACAACATAAGAGGAAATGATAATTCCATGGTTTCACTTAAGGATGCGCAACAAGTTGTGCGAAAGGGTCATAGCGAGGTATGTGGACAAATTGTGGATCCACCTATAAACAAGAATAGAGTCGGCTTGGGGTTCTCTTTGAAGAATGACAAAGGTAAGAGCATGAAGCCGAAGTCGGCTGCAGGCAAGTATCAAGACATCTTCCATAGCGAGGGATATCTTCGTCCAACTGTTTATGGGATTAATGCCATTGTGGAAGATGAAGCAGAGCAGGAAAATATCGAATTATGTGACGCACAGAGTTAGGGTTCAGAACTGGATCACCATTGATGTTCCCTATTACATACATGTTTCAAAGTAATTTGTTTTGTTAATATTTTTTAAAGCTTTCACTCTACCCAAGGTGGAAGTATTAATGTTTTAGGGCTTATCTGTTTGTTGTGACTTTTAAAATCAATAATAAAAGTTGTCTTTGTTTCCCAAATTGTGTCTTTATTTTCTACTTTTTCTTGGAAAATGGTAATTAAATAAACCCTTCAAAATAAATAATAACTGAAATTCAATCTGCATGATCACTTGTTATATGTCTCAGTTTCTAAAAGCAATCATAAATCATATGTGCAGATTAATTAAAAAACCCGTTGAATACAATGATCATGCACCCTCTCCCAACTTTGAATGTCCTGTGTATGGGGCCGAAGAAGAAGACTATGATGAGATTCTAGAAGAGGTCTCATGGTTGCTTGAGCACGAGGAAAATACTATTCAGCCATATAAAGAGCCATTGGAAGTGATCAATTTGGGTTCAGAAAAAGATCCGAAAGAAGTCAAGATTGGAGCATCGCTGCATCCTGATGTGAAGAGCAGGTTGATTGAGATGTTGAAAGAGTATGCAGATATTTTTGCTTGGTCTTACCAAGATATGCCTGGTCTAGATACAGATATTGTGGAGCACCGTTTACCGTTGAAACCAGAGTGCCCGCCAATCAAACATAAGTTGAGAAGAACTCAGCCAGATATGGTAGTGAAGATCAAAGAGGAGGTTCTAAAGCAGATTAATGTTGGTTTTCTTGTGATGTCAGTGTATCCTCAATGGATTGCCAATATTGTCCCAGTACCGAAAAAAGACGGAAAAGTCCGCATGTGCGTAGATTACAGAGATCTAAATAAAGTTAGTCCAAAAGATGATTTTACATTGCCATACATTGATATGTTAGTGGATAGCACAACAAAATTCAAAGTTTTCTCGTTCATGGACGGATTTTCCGGTTATAATCAAATAAGAATGGCTCCGAAGGACATGGAAAAAACAACGTTCATCACACCCTGGGGAACATTTGGTTACAGAGTGATGCCCTTCGGGTTGAAGAACGCTGGTGCAACGTACCAGAGGGCTATGACAACCCTATTCCATGATCTGATGCACAAGGAAATCGAGGTATATGTTGATGATATGATTGCTAAATCCCAGACGGAAGAAGGGCCTGTAGAAGATTTGTTGAAGTTGTTTCAGCATTTAAGGAAGTATCGTCTCCGTTTGAATCCAAATAAATGCACCTTCAGTGTTCGATCAGGAAAATTGTTGGGTTTCATTGTTAGCTAGAAATTAATTGAAGTTGACCTAATAAAGTCAAAGAAATTCAAGAGATGCCAACACTGAGAACTGAAAAATAAGTTAGAGGGTTCCTCGGGCGTTTGAATTATATTTCCAGATTCATTTCCCACATGACTGCAACATGTGAACCGATCTTTAAGTTGTTAAAGAAAGATCAAGGTTGTGTTTGGACAGAGACTGCCAAAGGGCATTTGAAAGTATTAAAGAATATCTGCTTGAACCTCCTATCTTGCTCCATCTTGTCGAAGGAAGACCATTGATTATGTATCTGACAGGGTTAGATAATTCCATGGGTTGTATTATGGCACAACAAGATGAAACAGGGAAGAAAGAGTATGCCATTTATTATCTCAGTAAAAAGTTTACTGATTGTGAGTCGCGGTATTCCATGCTGGAAAAGACATGTTGTGCTCTAGCCTGGGCGGTAAAATGTTTGCGGCAATATATGTTGAATCACACTACTTGGTTGATCTCCAAAATGGATCCAATCAAGTACATTTTTGAAAAGCCTGCTCTTATTGGGAGAATTTCCCGCTGTCAGATGTTGCTATCTAAATATGATATCGAATACCGCACTCAAAAAGCTATTAAAAGCAGTGTGTTTGAAGATTATCTTGCTCACCAACCAATGGAGGATCATCAGTCTGTGGAGTATGAATTCCACGATGAGGATGTGATGTTCCTGAAAGTGAAAGATTATGATGAACCATTGCCCGAGGAAGGTCCTGACCCTGAATCTCGTTGGAGTATGACATTTGATGGAGCTGTGAATGCTTATGGTAAAGGAATTGGTGTTGTGATTGTCACTCCACATGGACCTACATTCCTTTTACTGCAAGGTTGACATTTGATTGTACTAATAATATGGCAGAATATGAGGCTTGTATCACGGATCTCGAGGAAGCTATTGATCTCAGAATTAAAATTCTAGATGTGTATGTTGATTCAGCTTTGGTAATAAATCATATTAAAGGAGAATAGGATACTCGTCACCCCGACTTGATCCCTTACAAAGATTATGCTAGAAGGTTGTTACCCTTCTTTAATAAAGTTGAATTCCATCATATTCCAAGAGATGAAAATCAAATGGCGGATACTCTGGCAACTCTGGCTTCTACGTATCAAGTAAATACTTGGAATGATATACCTCGAATAATGGTTTGGCGACTAGATAGGCCCGTTCATGTGTTTACAACAGAGGAGGTAGCAGATAAGAAACCTTTATATTATGATATCAAGCATTTTCTCCATACTCGGGAATACACGATTGGTGCTCCGAAGAAAGATAGAAAGACATTGAGAAGATTGGCAGGCAGTTTCTTCCTCAGTGAAAATGTGTTGTATAAGAGAAATTATAACATGGTCTTGCTCAGATGCATGGATAGACATGAAGAAGACATGTTGATGCATGAGATTCATGAAGGTTCATTTGGCACTCATGCCAATGGATATTCGATGGCTAAAAAGATGCTAAGGGCAGGTTACTATTGGCTGACAATGGAATCTGATTGTTACAAATTTGCAAAGAAGTGTCATAAATGCCAGATTTATGCAGATAAGGTCCATGTGCCTCCAACACCTCTCAATGTGATTTCCTCCCCGTGGCCTTTCTCTATGTGGGGTATTGACATGATTGGGATGATAGAACCTAAAGCTTCAAATGGACACTGTTTCATCTTGGTAGCAATTGATTACTTCACCAAGTGGCTGGAGGCTCATTCATATGCTAATGTCACTAAGCAGGTGGTTGTGCGCTTCATCAAGAATAATCTTATATGTCGGTATGGTGTGCCGAGAAGAATTATCACCGACAATGGCTCAAATCTGAACAATAAAATAATGACAGAACTGTGTGAAGAATTCAAGATTGTCCCTCATAATTCCTCTCTGTACATGCCAAATATAAATGGGGCTGTTGAAGCTGCTAATAAGAATATCAAGAAAATTATCTAGAAGATGGTTGTTACTTATAAGGATTGGCATGAAATGCTCCCTTTTGCTTTCATAGATATCGAACATCTGTCCGCACCTCAACAGGAGCAACCCCGTTTTCCCTTGCGTATGGAATGGAAGCTGTACTCCCAGTCGAGGTTGAGATCCCCTCTTTGCATGTGATAATGGAAACCAAGTTGTCAGAGGCTGAATGGGTCCAGAACAGGTTTGACCAATTGAATTTGATCTAAGAAAAGAGAATGACAGCTTTGTGTCATGGACAGTTATATCAGAAGAGAATGAAGAAAGCTTTTGATAAGAAGGTCAAACCTCGTGAATTCAGAGAAGGCATCCTCGTGCTCAGGAATATCATGTCTTTCAACATTGATTCTAGGGGAAAGTGGACTCCCAATTTTGAAGGCACATATGTTGTCAAGAAAGCCTTCTCTGGCGGTGCATTAATTCTTGAAACTATGGATGACGAGGAGTTCCCACGTCCCATGAATGCTGGTGTAGTCAAAAAATACTCCGCCTAAAGAAATAAAAGAACAACTCGCTAAGTTGAAAACCTGAAAGGGCGGCTTAGGCAAAAAAGAGCATCTCGGTAGGCCGAAAACCCGAAAGGGCGGTCTAGGCAAAAATTAGAGACATAAACAGAATAAATTTCCCGCTAAGTTGAAAACACGCAAGGGAAGCTGAAGCAAAAGTTAGGGGCTTTCTTGGCAAGTAACTACATCAGACAAGACTTGATTGTTGGAGCAAAAATATTCTTGGGTCCTCTCATACTTCAACATAAGCTGCTGCTCAGGATTTCAAAAGTTGTTAGAGGGGATAGTGGTCATTATATCTTAATGTATCTTTTCCATCATATATTACCATTTTCCTAACTTTGTAATCATCCATGGAGACTCGTCATTCGCAGACTACCATTCTATTAATGAAATTTGAGCTTTTACCCAATTCTTTGTAGTTCTTATTTTATTTAGCTTGCAAAGGATCCATTTATTATTGATAATAACTTTCAAAGCAAAAATATTAAATAACAAAATTGACTTTAAAAAAGAATACACAATTTACTGTTACTTTAAAATTTGGGACGCAATAGGAAAACAAAAGTGGTGATCCCAGGAATGGACGGACTCCAGTTGTTTTGAGAAGTTTTGTTTCCTGGGGAAGTTTTTCTCAAGAGGTTCTCGCTGTATTGGGTTTGTGACTCCAGTGTCCCCGGTCAAGTTGTGGTTCATTTCTCCCTTTTCCCAAGTTTGCATGATATGAAGATTCAATCCCAGATTCCTCTAGTAAAGGTTTTCGTTTATTTAATAGAGGTTCTTTCTACCCAGAGAAGTTGGTACAATAACTACTCTTGAAGAACGCAGGTCTCCGGTTTCTCTATTGAAGAATGTATATTGGTTTTCTCTTTGAGGATGTGGTGTTAACCTCCCCAGTGAAGTCAGCGCGATATCCCCAGTTAATGGCTTGATGATAGGACATTATACGCCTTAACAAAGATTGTGTGTTTCCTCTTTCAAAATGGTCCAGAATTCCCCAGTGAATGTTTTGATGATTTGATGACCGTCTGCTCTACTTGAAATTGATTTTTCAAAATCCCCAGTAGAAGCATTACTTTTGAAAATATTTTATTTCCTGTTGAAGTCTGAGTGCTACACCTAGTAAAGCCTGGAGAAGTATGTTGTATCTCTGTATCTGTACTATTTGGTCATTATATTTTGTTTACTTCTGGATTACGTTTCTCCCCAGTAAAGTTAAACCAGACAGTAGGTTTTGTTTCCTCAGCTGGCGCTTACCTTTTCTTGGATTGTTCATCTTTAATGTAATTTAGCCGAGTGTTGATTGTGCCCGAGGTAGTTTTGCTTGGTTACTCCCAGTGTTGTATATCTGTTTTGTCAGCATACACACGATAACACTCATATATTCATACATACATCATGCATAGCTAAAATTGGCAATTCATTGCTCAGTCACATTCGTTAATATTTTGTTGACATATCACCCTATTTTGCAGAGTTATGTTGTCCTCTCTCCAATAGAGTGTTGGCCTTAAGAAGAATGCATATATTCTTTCAATTTCCCCATTGAGTTATCCCTCGTGGAATATTTTTGCTTTAGCCTTCTTGAACAACTCTTTGTCTGGATGATTTGGGTTTCCCTCTTGAGTTTATTTCTCAAAGGATGTATTATGGTTGACTGTTCCATCCCAATTTACATCTGGTTTGAATCTTTGATCCTCAGCAATATTGTTACTTATGATATCTGCAGGCTTCGAGCCTTGTTTTGAGAATGTGCATTTATTTTGCACGAGAAGACTTTATCTCCTCAGCAGAAATATATTGGCATCTCCCCAGAAAGTCATATTTCTTTCCCCAGGAAGCCATACTGTTCTCCCCAGAGAGTCATTTTTACAATCCTCCATGACAGCAACTGGCGAATCTCTTTATTTGATCAACCTATACACCCAGTAAAAGTCAAAGTAACTGTTTTTTTGCTATCTTCTCTATGAGTTAATAGTTTTCAGTTCGTTGCCCAAATTACCCCAGTGGATGACAAAACTTTCAATATCACAAAGACAGTTCATTGTGAAATTTTTACAAGTGGTAGTCTCTTTATTTGAGACAACTTATATATTACCCTTTCCAGGAAGAGTGCTTTGGTTAAAGAAGAAGTTGAGACCTGTTCTAGGTGAAATGCCAGAATTTTGGGGAAACTTATATTTTCTCTCTACCTTCAGCGAAATTTGGCAGGTCACCTTCAATGAAGTTTGGTGATTGTTATCTTTTTTCTACCTTCAGTGAACGACGGTGCTATGATATATTTTCTCTCTACCTTCAGTGAAAGTTGGTAGGTCACCTTCAGTGAAAGTTGGTGATTGTTATATTTTTGCTACCTTCAGTGAACGTTGGTAGTTCATCGTCAGTGAACGGTGGTGCTATGATATATTTTCTATCTACCTTCAGTGAAAGTTGGTAGGTCACCTTCAGTGAAAGTTGGTGATTGTTATCTTTTTTCTACCTTCAGTGAACGTTGGTAGTTCATCATCAGTGAACAACGGTGTTATGATATATTTTCTATCTACCTTCACTGAAAGTTGGTAGGTCACCTTCAATGAAAGTTGGTGATTGTTATCTTTTTGCTACCTTCAGTGAACATTGGTAGTTCATCATCGGTGAATGGCAGTGCTATGATATATTTTCTCTCTACCTTCAGTGAAAGTTGGTAGGTCACCTTCAGTGAAAGTTGGTGATTGTTATCTTTTTGCTACCTTCAGTGAACGTTGGTAGTTCATCGTCAGTGAACGACAGTGCTATGATATATTTTCTCTCTACCTTCAGTGGAAGTTGGTGATTGTTATCTTTTTGCTACCTTCAGTGAACGTTGGTAGTTCATCGTCAATGAACGGAGGTGCTATGATATATTTTATATCTACCTTCAGTGAACGTCAGTAACTCACCTTCAGTGAAACGTCAGTGTTGTTATTTCTTTCCTCTTTCTACCTTCAGTGAACATTGGTAGTTTTGCCTTCAGTAGAAGTTGGTGTATCCTTTGACTTTTTACCATCCTTTAAGACAGGTCTTTTGATCCACCTGTGATTTATTTTCCTGGCCGTGTTTCTCTTTTGTTTCGGTATTTTCTTTGCTACATCCCTAGTGGTGTTTTGCGTCTCCTTGGTGTCGTTCATATGCATTCATGCTCATAAGCACTGCATGGAATCTTAGGGCCGAAAATAGGATTTATTTTATATTTAAGTATCTTCGATCACGTCGACACGAAAATTTTCAACCTTCGTATCTTCAGATAGAAGAAACTTAAATAAGGGCAGTTGTTGTACCCAAAATTTCCCCCAAAGATCCCCTCATCATACCACGTTGATTCCATCACAACAAGATTACATTAGGATTCTTGGTTCCCCTCCCTATATTTATTTTTGATCTTTGAGGAATCACCAAGCACCTTTACTTGTGTTCTTTTATGATCATGAATATTTTTTTGTCTTGATTTCTTCTTTTAATTAATAAAATGCAATGTAGGTTTGTCTTGCTTGTTACTCATGTAGGTAAAGAAAATGAGATCCAATAAGTTGCTCCATGGGTTCATGAGTTTATTTCCATGCCCTAGTCAATAAAGCCTTAAAAGTTCAAACCTCACCATTGGATTTGTTTTTAAGGAAATGGCATGGCAAGGTTATTTTGGTTCACCACATTTCAAGATTATCAAATTTGGTTCAAAAGTACAAGGGATTGATTGGACAAGTTATCATGCTTGGACAAGGCTTTGTTCCCATTGGTCACAAATGCATATTTATCTCAATTATCAAGATATGGAAGTGGTTGTGGTTTCTATGAGTTCTCATTATCATCCTCAACAACTTATATTTACAAAGCATTTGTGTTGGTACAAGAAGTTTGTTCAAAATTGTCAAAGTTACTCAAGGCATTTTTCTTGATCTAGGAGCTAGGGTTTTGAACTTCAAATAAGCATATCTTGCTCATATTTTGGTATTTTGGAGTGATTCCAAATACATAATTATCTTAAAAGGGTTATAAACAAATCACTTAAAAATTTCCAAGGAGTTTTCATGTGGAGGAAACTTGATGATGAAGAAAGATTACAAGTCCTCCAGATGAACCCCCATTTTCTTATGCGTGACTTCAAATGATCATAACTTGGTCAATTTTTATCACCTTGAGCCCACTCTTTTTCCATAATGATCTTAAGGATCTAAAATTTATTCCTTATTTTATGTTCAAAGTAAGACAATGGATGGAAGATGCCCTAAGGATACAAAATATTATAGATCATTTCATAATTTTTGCCAACTTCAACAACCCATAACTCTCTCAATTTTTGGAGTTTTTGAATGGTTCAAGTTTCAAAATGTCATTCAAGAGGTCTATTTCATGCCATATTTTTTGGTCAAGAGTAAATTCCAAGAGGAAGGCCATGTTTGGATGCAAAATATTATAGGTCACTTTTGAAGAAAAACTTGAAATATTTCTAAGTATGGAAAGTCCACCTTTTCCCCCCAACTTTGACTCAATGCAACTTTCGGCTCAAGCATCCATTTGATTCCATTCATTTTCCATTGCAAAGCTTGAAACCTAATCTTTCTAAAGCATCAAGAATCATGCCTTAAGACCCCCTTGAGGTGAGAATGTCATTGGATTGAAATTGGTAACTTGGAACTGAAGTTTCTTCATAAGTCAGAATTTGAAATCATTGGTTTAGCTTCTAAACACTTTGTTTCTACGCGTTTTTGCCTCTAAACATGTTTAGTGAACTTCCAGAAGTGATTAGCACAACAAAATGCACATTTTGGATGAGTTTTGATCAAATTGGAAGTCACACTTTTCTTGTTTGCAACTTCACACGATTTCCCTCCAAACTTCATCATTTCACACGGTTGGACATTCCATTTGATTCCCTATAAATAGAGGGTCACCCCCCATTCATTTCCTCAAGCTTGGAAAGCAAGAATCACCCTGCCAAACTTGTTCCATAACTCAAAATTTGGCTACTTCGAAATCTTCTTTCAAGCCTTTTTCAATCCAAATTTTCCATCAATTCACCTTCCTTGATCTTCCCTGAAGCTAACCATATAATTACATTCAAGAATCGTGCCTTAGATTGCTCCATAGAAGTCCAGTTTTAGAGCTCTACAACTCAACTTCAATAGGTAGATTACTTCATCAATTCTTCAAAACTTTGATATCATTGTGATGCTCTTATTGCCCTGGTTCTATTCGCAACACTTACTTTCATCTGGAAACTTGTTTTGACCACGAAATTTCAAATCCCTTTTCAAAACTTTCCTTCCAATTTATTTGAGCTACAGTTTATATAAATTTGTCGCGAATGTGTGGTTGTATTCGTCTTGAAGAGACGAAGCGAATGGCATAGGTTTGAGATTCTGATTTTACATTTTGAGAGACCTGCAATTCACGTTGGCTGGAGGTTGAAGATGACCAACGATTCATCTTCCAACCAATGATGGCACACCACTTGTTTTTTTGAAATCTGATTTAATTACTGATTCAATGTATTATCCACTAAAGTCCATAACATGCACAACCCGTTAGGTCCACTTGATCTATTTACTAACGCGTTTTGACATTGATCAGATGACCCATATTTTTTTTATTTTCTTTTCTGATTTTTATATTTAATTGTTTTAAATTTAAAACAATCATAGAAAATTCATTTTTAGTCCAAAAAATCTGGAAAAATTATGAAAAATATTTTTGATTTTTCTCTTTCTGATTTTTATTTTTTCACAATTTTATTTTGTGTTTTGGTGTTTTTTATAAATTTTCACTTTATTTGATTTGTTTTAAATGTTTAAAAATACTCTCATGCATTTTTAAATTCTGAAAAAAATATGGAATGATCCAATGATATTGTGACAAATATTGGTGACCTCACATATTTTTTATTTATGACTTTAGTATTTTTTATCATTTTTGGTTTGTTTTACTCATTTCTTTTAATTTTAAAAATAGTTTCTGACTTCAAAAAATTACCAAAAAATTTATAAAAATATTTGAGTCCATTTCTGATTTTTCTATGGTCTTACTTTTTATTTCTTGATGAATTTGAATATAGTTGGTATTTTTATCCCTTATTTCTATTTTAAATATTTCTAAAACTTTTTTTTGTATATATTAAAATGAAATATTATTTTGTGATTATTTTCTGGATAATCTTGGGTTGAATTTTTGATCATGAACTTTATTAACATCATTGGATCCATGGTGTTGAGTTTAACTCCACAAAAATGGATGAATGATTTTAATAATAGTTTGATTAAATTTTAATTCAAATGTGGTTTGTATATTCTTTCCCACTCCTCTTCATCTCATCCCTTTCTTATTGCACTAAGTGTTATTGGAGCATGATCTCTATATCATGTCTCAAAACAAATGGTACATATATTGCTATTGACCGACCTAAAAATAGGTGCGACTTCTACATAAGTCCACTTACGATTGCTTAACATAGCGTTAAATTTTGTCCCGATTCGAATAAATGATCATTCATGGCCCAAACCTATGTTTGCAAGCCCAAGTATGTTAATTTGATCTCTTTGATTCAATAACCTTGTGATTCATTGTGTGGAGGCTTTGGTTCTACCAATCCTCTAATAGATCTACAACACTTTTGGTCAATGCGGATCACTTAAACATCATTGATCATTAAATGGTACTTTTGAGGATTCCAAATGGATGATATACTTGACAAAAAGCAAATGTAACTTGATGTGTGAAGGCTTTGGTTCTACCAATCCTCTAATGAGTTCAAAATGCAAGTTTCAAGATGGTCATCCAACTAATCACTAATTATTAAATTGTTTTTACTTTATGCCTTTTATTTTTTATGCTTTATGTATCATTTACTTTAAGCATTACATTTCATGCTATCTTCATCTTTGGTCACTTAAGCCTTTTCTCTTTTTCTTCTAAGACACCTAATAATCAACATAAACCATAAAAAATTTAATGATACTTGGACTATTTGGTAACTATCCTTGGCATTATGGAGTATGGGACTTCTTGGACTTAGGATTAGGAACCTTGGCCTATGTTGGAGACTTTGTAACCTTAATTGATATTTTTTCTGAAGTTCCTGAGGTTTACCTCAAGACATTAGGTTGTTTGTTTGTTTTGTGTGCATGTTATTGTGATTACATACTTTGCTTGTAGTCTGGAATTCACCCGTATATAGCCGTTACTCTGCCCAATTTTTTGAAGACCTAATACACTTGAAGTTTGGTTCTCACAAGAGGTCTAGTATCTTTTCTTGCTTGGTTTCAATCTAAAGAATGGGAATTCTATCTTGGCTCATAATGTCAAGTATTGGCTTTTTGTTGGTTAGATGATTCTTATCCCTAGCTTTTACCTTATGCTTTAGGATAGTCTCTTCTCCTCCTTCCATCTTCTTTAATTTCAAAAATCTTCTCCCTCTTTTTGAAAACTCTTCTTGCTTTTAAACCTGGACCATTTTCATGATAAACTTGGACTTAGGTCCATGCATTTTCAAAAAACCTTTTCACAAGTAAACTTCAATAAACTTAACAATACCTTGACATTTTTTTGAGAAGACTAAAAGTCAATCAATATCATTTCAAACCATTTTTCCATTTTAGCTCTTATCTTTAAAACTTTTCTCAAAAGATTAGAATCTTGTCAATCCTTGTAGTGATGCAAACAACTATACTTCTATGATATGTAGTGAAGTGAGATATTTTCCACTTGGGTGTTGAGTGAGGCATTATTGATTTTAAAATCCAAGCCATATCCTCCACTTTGAGATGATGCAAATTCTCCTTTCTCATGATTGTGGGTAGTAAGAATGTTTTCCACACGGACAATGACGATGATGTTTTATCTCATAAAAATTAACCAACACACTTACATTTTAATTTTTTTAAAGAGGAACTACGTGTACCCTGATCCCCTATTGCACGAAAAGGTGGTACGTAGGCACTAAAGATTCTCAACCGCGGCGGGTGCAAAAACCATAAAAATATATTTCTTTTCTCACCTCCACCATCCATTTTTGCACAACATTTCATAGCCCAAATATACAGATTTTACAAAGAGGTTCATGCGGAGTACCGTAGATGTTTAGGGTGCTAATACCTTCCCTTTGCATAACCAACCCCCTTACCTTGAATCTTTCCCCCCTCTTTTTTGGGTTACTCGCTCTTTTCTCATTCCTTTGGAAACACTAAAGTGCGGTGGCGATTTCTATTTTGATTTGTACAATTCTAGTCAATCCCATGGCTTAGTCTTAAACATTTCTACCACTACACATACCAACAAATGAGGTTATGCTTAATAAACCGGGCCACCATATTCTTGGTAACAGTGGCAAATGAGGTTGCTTCAACCCAATTTGTGAAATAATTAATGGCGACAAGGATGAAATGATCTCCATTAGAAGCAGTAGGCTCAATCTCTATAATCATATCAATGCCCCACATTGCAAATGACCAAGGAGCAGTCAAAACATTCAGAGGAACTGGTGGCACATGTACTTTGTCAGCATAGATCTGACATTGGTGACAGGTTATGGAATGATGATGGCAATTAGTTTCCATGGTCGACCAATAATAACCCGCTCTCAAAATCTTCTTAGCCATTGTATGCCCACTGAAATGAGTACCAAATATACCTTCATGCATATCTTCCACAATTTTATCAGCTTCCTTCTTGTCCACACAATGAAGCAGAGTCAAATCATGGTTGCGTTTGTACAAAATTTTGTTGCTCAGGAAGAACTTAGCAGAGAACCTTCATAGAAATTTCCTGTCATTAATAGATGCCTCCTTCGGGTACTCTTGAGCCTCTGGGTATCCCTTTACTTCATGAAACCAAAGCTTTTCCTCTACTCTGTCAGTATCAACCTCGTAGTAATGTGCCGGCTCGTCCAGTATCTCAATGGTAATTCAAGGAGCCTCATTGTCCCATCTGACTTTGAATATAGATGACATGGTAGCCAACGCATCTTCCAACTGATTCTATTCTATTGGGATGTGCTCAAAAGTGATTTACTCGAAGTATGGAATTAAGGTTAACACATGCTCTCGGTATGGAATGAGATTTGGATGCTTCATATCCCATTCTCCCTTAATCTAACTGATTACCAGGGCTGAGTCCCCATATACACTCAAGAATTTGGTCCTCGTGTCAATAGCATCTTTGATACCCATGATGCACGCTTCGTATTCGGCCATATTGTTGGTACAGTCAAAGTAAAGTCTGGCAGTGAAAGGCATATGGAAACCCTTAGGAAAGATAATCACAACACCAATTCCATTACCAAGTGCGTTGAAAGCTCCATCAAAAACCATAATCCATCAGGATCCCAGCTCAGGTCCTTCATACAGTCCATATTCTTCAGAATCTGTAACTAGTATAATCTTCTCATTTGGGAACTTAAAATTCATAGACTGATAGTCGTCTACAACTTGATGAGCCAAATGATCTACTAGTACAATTCCTTTGATTGCCTTGTGAGTGGTGTACGGAATGTTGTATTTTATTAAAACCATTTGTCATATGGATATTCTTCCAGAGAGAGCGGGCTTCTCGAATATATATTTTATGGGATCCATTTTAGAGATCAACAAAGTAGTATGGGTCAACATATACTATCTTAGTCGGCCAACAATCCATTCCAAAGTGCAACAAGTTTTATCGAGCAGTGAGTATCTTGTTTCACAGTCGGAAAACTTTTTGCTAAGATAGTATATTGCATGCTCTTTTCAAATAGACTCGTCATGTTGGCCCATTACACACCCCATTGAGTTCTCTAACATTGTTAAGTATATGATCAGAGGTCTTCCTTCAACTGGTGGCATCAGAATTAGAGGTTCTTGTAGGTACTCCTTGATTTTGTCAAAGGCTGTTTGGAAGTCTGCGTTCTACTTCATTACATGATCTTTCTTCAGCAACTTAAAGATCAGCTCACAAGTAACGGTCAAATGAGAAACATATCTGGAAATATAGTTCAGTCGTCCCAACAAACCTCTGACTTCCTTCTCAGTACGAGGAGCAAGCATTTCTTGAATAGCTTTGACCTTGGCGGGATCAACTTAAATACCTTTACCATTGACGAAGAAACCCAGGAGTTTACCTGATCTCACCCTAAAAATGCAGTTGTTCAGATTCAATCTCAACTTGTATTTCTTCAGTCTCTCAAACAAATTGTGTAGATGGTCAAGATGTTCTTCTTCAGTATGAGATCTGGCTATCATGTCGTCGATGTAAGCCTTTATCACGTGGTGAATCATGTCATGAAACAAAGCTATTGGTGTACCCCAAAATTTTCCCTCCAATTTTCTTCAAGACATTCTTCTAAGGCTCTCATGTACCCAAAGCTACTCAAGAGTTGACCAGTCAAACCTCCTCCTAAGTAAGGGGTCTACAACTAGGGTTTTGAGTTCCTCAAGGAAGTTTGGGTTGCAAAGGTCTCAAATGGTTTTCATGGTTCATCATAGGTCTTCAAAAATGTATATGTCAAGTTTCATGTCTTGCATCACAAAGTTTTCTCAGTCAATGGCCCAAATGATTTAAAGTCAACTGTATTGGGTAAAAAGTCAACTATGGTCAACATATAGTCAAACTTCAAGATTTTTGGTCAACATCAACATTTTGAAATGATATTCATCATTTTATCAAGGGTTGATCATGATTCCTTAAGGAAATCCCTCAAATCATCAAAATTCAAAAGTTGCCAAATTAGGGTTTCCTTAGGAGAAGTCAACTGAATTTTGACCAAGCATAACTTTCACATGCTTCATCAACTTTTACCATACCAAAGACCATTTTTAAGAAAATTAAATTATCTATAACTTTTATATGTATGCTCAAGTCTAAAAAGTGCTTCATTTGAAAGATATGAGTTCATACATTATAGGTCATTTCAAAAGTCAACAAGAAGACACTTTTTGTCAAGACAAATTACATCAAGATAAAGTCTCCAAATGAAAAAATGATCAAAAGATAAATTGTAGAAGACATCTTGAGCTTTTCAAAAATTCAAATATTATCTTCAAAGGTTGAAAATTGAGAGAGTTATGATCAGTTCAAGTTGGGAAATTTTGAAGAAATGCATGAAATGCAAAATGAGCAAACTTGAAATTTTGGACTTTTGACCTAACTTTTTAGGTCTCAAACATGTCCATGACCTTATGAAAGCCTCCTAAGCCTAATCATACTTTGTCTTATATTTTCTTATTATTTTATTTACATTTATTTTGTTTTTATTCAAATAAATACAAAATAAATTAAATAAGGTACAAAATCATTGGGCCAAGTGCATGATCGGTTTCTTAAGGCCCAAACATTTCAGTATAACTTGCCAAAACTGTGTAGGACTCAAGAAGGCAAGGAGAATCTCAAGAATGAGGTTTTTTTAATGTGTTTGGATTCTTGTCTCATAAGCCATGAATACATTTGTTCCTTCCATACTTATTCACACTCATTTCCTTCCTCTATATAAGTGCTACCAAATCATATCAAAGGGACATGAAAATACAGCCTAAGAAAACCTCCAAAATTCTCTAAATTTTTTAAAAGATTAGTGCTAATACCAACCTTATTCCTCAGCTGCTCCCAAGCCTATTTAATCCTTCCATCGTCTTCCTAAAGTTGACAGGAGTTAGTACCAATCACTATCCATCGTGAATCAACCCCAGAAGTTTCCCTTGCATAAACTCTGATTGGTAAGTTTGTAAGTGTTGGTTCTCAAGGTTTATCACGGTTTAAATCATTATGAACATGCCAACTTAATTTGCATACATTTTTTGAATCATTCTAACGCTTTATATGTGAGTATTGATGCAGAAATAACATCACGCCGTAGTCAGGGCACATAGCGTTTTAAGCTTCGGGTTTCATGATACAGGTACTTTTAGCCTAAACAGATTCCATATTTGTATTCAGGAGGAAATTTCAAGGGGAATACTATACTTTACTCGATGAATAGTGGTTTAAAACCCTTGACTAGTGGCGTGGCACAATGGAATGTTATGGTTGGTCCATTCAAACTACCTGGACCCACTCACACGTGCGCATCTTTGTTTGTCTGATATTAGCTCTTTTTTGTATTATATATGTTTTATTTGTTTTAGTTACCGAATGTAATGGCCGCCCCAATAGTAAGCGTGTATGTGTTAGGGTGTTAGTGTGTCAGGGCATGGGTTCGATCCCTGCCCCTGGCATGTTATTTTTCATGGTTCTCTTTTACAGATCAATGCAAGCTAACTCAACGCGTCCACCATGCTCCCTCTCATCATCACTCTTGGATCTCAATAGATCTTGATCCAACGCTCCAGATCAGCATGCACATCATGAACCTTCAAGGGCCACCCCCACTGAATCCAGCGCAAATTCTAGGCCTTGTCAAGATTGGGCTTAGCAATTGGTTTCTCACACCCCTCAGATTTCTTTTGCATTTTAGGCCCATTTATTTTTCTATTTTTAATAATTATTTTTGTTTTGAATAATTAACATTTTTAAATAGTTAATTAAATCAATTTTAACCAGAAAAAATCACAAAAATCACAAAAAATTAGATTTAGGTTTTGATTAAGTAATTTAATTTTTAATCAATAAAAATTGATTTAATTTAATCACATTTTGATTTTATTTTATTAATTAATTTGTAAAATAATTAGAATTAGGGTTAATTTTTATTTCACACTATAAAATATTTTTCTAAAACAAAACACCAAAAATATTTTCCCAACACTTAGAATTTTTTAGGTTTTAATATCTTTCCCTTCTTCACAATCTCCGTGCGTTTATTTATTTTTGCATTATTATTTTCATAAATATGTAACTGTTAAGGGATGTAATAGATAAATTAGGGTTTACTTTACTTTTCCCCCCGTTTTGTGGTTTGTAACCCCCTTCCCCGAAGTTCTGTAATAGTCTAGATTTCTTTTTTGCTATTTACTGCTTTCCTTATTACTGCTAGTTTAATAGGATTGTATGGAAAAGACTAAAAGCAAACACTAGATAACCATAAATCCAATACAAATTAACTAAAATCAAAACACTATTCACATTCGCACCTCTAGGGTAACTCCACTTGTTGCCTTCGGTAAAGCAGTCATATCCCTCGAACGTGGGACACTTTAGCAAAGACCCTCGGTTAAAATCTTGTAGTCCCTTGATGACCCTTCGATGCTGCTTCGGTATACGATCTTAGTCCCTTACGATAAATTGCTAAAGCATCTTACGAGTTTCCTTTTTTACTGTATGATGACCTGCGCCCGTCCCTCAAACATCCAATGATAGGGCGTCCTTCTAAATAATGGTATGGATAAGCACTATCTAAAGGAAGAGGAAAATAACACGAAAGCCTTTTGAGTAGGTAGATAGCTCGTAGTCACTTGCTCACAAACGAACAATATTTTTCACACAATACACTTCTTTTCTGAAATATTTTCAAAACAAACACTTTTTTATGCGTTCTCAACGATACGAGAATCATTACAAAGTTGCCGAACATAGGCATTTTCAAACTTACACATTCACAAAGCATTTTCAAAAGTGAGCCAGCGATTAAGAGCCAGTACATAACTACAGATGAAAAGGGTGACAATACATTCCCTTTTCATAACCTACCCCCCCCCCCCCCCCCCCCCTTACTCAGAAAATTCTCAAAGGTCTTTCCTGTTCTTTTCACCCTTTCCTTTATTGGATAAAAGAAAAGTCGGTGATGACTCTTTCTATCTGCAACATTTGCGATTAAACGCAAAACTAAAAGTCAGTTCTCCTACCGTATTATAGCTACCATTGCATGTTGATATGTTGCACCAGTGTTCTTCAACCCAAAAGGCATAACTTTGTAACAAAAGGTGCCCCACTGTGTGACGAAGGTAGTTTTCTCCATGTCTTCAGGTGCCATCTTGATCTGATTATAACTCGAGAAATCGTCCATGAAGGAGAATACCTTGTGTTGAGCAGTGTTGTTGCCCAGAACATCGATATATGGAAGTGGGAAGTCATCTTTAGGGCTTGCCTTGTTCAGATCACTGTAGTCTACACAAATACACACTTTGCCATCCTTTTTTAGGTACTTGAACCAAATTTGCAACCCACTGAGGATACAATGTAACTTCTAAGAAACCTGCATTGAATTGCTTCATAACTCATCCTTGATTTTCTCAGACATCTCGGGACTCTTACGACGAACCTTATGCTTTATTGGAGAACAACCCTCTTTCATCGGTAGAAGGTAAACTACAATATCAGTATAAAGCCCTGGCATGTCTTCATATGACCAAGAAAAGACCTCAACATAGTCATGCAACATCTGAATTAACCGGTTCTTGACACTGTCCTTTAGGTTGGCACCTATCTTGACTTCTTTCCTGTCTGCCTCAGTACCCAAGTTTATAACCTCAACTGGCTCTTCATCCGTTTGTATAGCCTTTTCCTCTTGCACTAATAGTCTGGAAAGTTCTCCAGGTATTTCATAATCTTTCTCACCTTCGTCCTCGACTTGGTAGATTGGATTTTCAAAGTCATAAGTGGCAATAGCAGAATTTTTATCAACGGGATCTAGAGTGGATATGGATCTGCAATTTATTATGTGGGTGTGTGTAATAATACATATCTATTTTGAGAGTGTAATAAAGTAAAAGAAAGACAAAGAGCGCAAAATTTAAATGCAAAACGTATAATGTTTTTATTGAATGAAAATATGCTTAGGAAAGATGACAACCCTAACAAACGAACCGTTGTGCCCCGTGAAACAACCGGCTGAAAATCATCAAACAATGAAGTCACCATCAAATGTCTTTTATCCCACATGTAGGGAAAGGTAAACATCGAGAAAACATGAAAAGGGAGAAGTCACGGTCTTGCGACCGAGAGATTGGGTAAGGGAGTCTGTTATGTGAGGGGAAGGTATTAGCACCCCACACGCCCGTAGTACTCTACGATATCCACTCTCGTTATCTATCTTATGGGTGTGTTTAATCTATGCTTACTGTTTATTATACTACTGAAGGGAAAATGCATGCAAAAGAAAAGGGAAAAGAATGTAGGAAAGATATAATTATGCTCGCTTGGCCCCTACCCCAATGCTTACGTATCCGTTTTGAGGAATCAGAGCTACCGTAGTTCGGCTCATATGTTTTTGTTTGTTTTGTGTTTTTTATGGACAATGTTAATTCCACCTTCTGCCGTAGCTCGACCTTTGGAGACTTATGCGTTCGCATAGAAGTAAACTAATCATGTCCTTACCTGAAAAGGGTTTTAGAGAAAGGTTCTTGAGCGCATAAAAATATTGAATTGGTTTTGTGTTTTATTACCTTGAAAAAGGGTTTAAGTATGCTTAGCATGTTTTTGATTTGCTAAGAAAAGAAGTTTTTATTTTAGATGCAAGGATGCTGTTGTACCCCAAAATTTTCCCTCTCATTTCTCAAAAGATAACCCCAGATCCTCAGGTTTGCTTCCATCCAATTTCACGCCTAGATTTACAAATTTTCCAAGAAAGTCATTCACAAGGGTAAAATGGCCATTTGCGCATTGAAAAGTCAAACTTTGACTTTTGATCAAAATTAAGCTTCAAGAGTCATATTCCATCAAGACATGTTTGAGATATGAAGTTTGTTTCATCTGGAAATTCAAAAATCAAAAGTTATTTGGAAAAGTTAAATTTCTAAATATTTAGAATTTTTTCTAAGTGTTTAAGAAATATGACAAGCTCAGAACTTCTGATCAGATTTTCACCATGATGCAAGCTGATTCTGGCAGAACATCTGATACAATAGTTATAGATTTCAATAAGATCTAAAACATTGCAGAATAGAACTTCTCCTAGAAATGCTGGAATTTCAAGTTATAAATGTTCAGAGGCACGTCCTTGAAATTAAAGCACTCAACAAATTCTGGACATTTTCAAGACAGAATTGGGTCAGAACTTCTGGGCCAATTTTCATAAAGGTTCAGTCAGAGTTTGCAAGGGGAAATTCAAAGAAGGTTACAAAGCGTGCTACAAGCTTCCTGGAAAGTCTGAGAGCTCCTTCAGAACATGCTGGAGCAAGGAAATACAAAGATCAGAAGTTGGGTGTTTGTTTTAAATTATGCTGAAGCTGAACATCTGATCCAGATTTAAGCAATGATACCGAATCTCACATTGTAGGAATTTTGATTTGATAAATATCATCATCATTTAATGCTCACAACTACTTTTGAGTTTTTATCCAAAGGATTTCCCCACGTGTGGTATAGAAGTACCATTGTTGTCCTTGAAAATCAGATTTTGTACAAAGTATATGCTGGGCCCAGGATTCGCTTTTGCTTCTGAGGGTAATTTTCCTTGATTCATGCTTACAAATCTAGCCTAGACATGGCTAAAAGCTGATAACCACCTTGCTTTGTGCCTTGAACCATACTTGTTTGAACTTGCTTCAAGAACAAGTCAGCGCCTAGCATACGATGGTTGTACATTTGATTTCTCCAAGCTACTAAATCCTTGCCTATAAATTGAACTACATTTGCAACTGTGAAAGGGTCTAAAGTTTGAGAAAGAAAAGCCCTGAACCCCTGCTAAAATTCCAAGATTCCAAAAAACTGTAAACACAACATACAAAACCTGTTAACTTTTGAACTCCATTTGTTCTCAAGTGTTCCTTGACTAAAACCATCCGTACAGTTTCTGATTCACATATTAGAAGTTATTCTAACTTCTATATTCATACTGCAATACACTCTCCATCCACCTCCACCTCAAAGAAATCAGAACATCACCCCTTGGCTGTTCTAGAAGCTGAAAACTTCTAACCTGCTGAGTACGTGAAGAAGCTTATCAGAACATCACCAGAGTTCAGAACCAACCTCCGGTTCATAGAATCTTTTCTAGCGGCAAGGTAAGCTTCTGCTGACTCTCACCATATTACCTAAGCATTATCAGATTTACATGTTAAAAAATACAATGTAGACATCATGTTTCTGATGTTGTACATATTCTGAGGTTTCACGTATTTGTCTTCCTAAATAGGGAGTAAATCAGTCCAGAACTTCTTAAAGAAATTAGAACTCATAATTAGGATTAGCAAATTCATGTTTGCCTTGACTTGGAGTTCTTATATTTCTTGTTTCTGAAACACTATGAAACCTGTCATAACTATCATATGCGCATCTTCTGTTGTGTTAAGAAATGACTAAGTTGCAGATGTTCTGACTAGCATGGAGGGGGAGACCAAATTCTGCCAGTGGTATCAGAACTTTTGAAAACTACTTTGTTCCCAGCGGACCCAGAACTTCTGACTTTACCTATTTTTTTCACTAACAGGATATCTGTTTTGCAGTATGCCAGAGTCAAAACTTCTGACCTCCTTTAGTCAGCAATACGCTGATTCTATTTTTCTTTTTTCTCACTATTTTTCCTATTACTTTCTATTTCATTAATCAAAAAACACCAAAAACATCATTTTTACATGCTTTATTTTATATCTTAAAACAAAAGATCAAAAATATTTTCTTAAAATAAAACAAGTCCATTTTACATCTCTTGTACATTCTTTTCCATTTCAATATGATTGTAATAGTAACTTAGGATTTAATTTTATTTGCAATCCCCATTCATAAATATGTACCCCCATCCCTAAAATATTGTAATATCGTAGGACTTCACATTTCTGCAATTTATCGCTTTTGAATGTAAATGCTAGTAATTAGGGTGTGTATGGAAAGATAAAATCAACAAGTAGATAACCCTAATCAAAGATTAAATGCATACAAATCAAACACACTATCCACACATGCACCCTTAAGGTTAACTCCACTTTTTGCCTAAAAAATGGTCATGTTATGCATGTGGGGTGTCTTAGCAAAAACAATCGAAATACAAAGATCATAGTCCCTCGATGACGCTATAAATGTTTCCTTTCAAAATGATCTTAGTCCCTCAAAAATAAATACTAAGATACTTTGCAACATTGCTAATCATGACTATACGATGACCCACGCCCGTCCCGTTTACATCTAAAGATAGGTTTACTTGCTAAATCAATGGTAAGACAACAATGTCAAAGGAAAATAAAATGAACAAGAAAGACATTTGAGTAGGTAGGTTGCTTCTAGTTACTTACTCCATTTCAAAACAAATATCCTTTCTATTTTCAAAATAAACACATACACTTTCAAAACATCTTACAAACTTGAAAACATTTCAAAAAGACAAACATCTTTGTATACATTCTTACGAACGAGAATCATTACAAAGATTGCATAAACAATGGCCTCTTTTTTTCAAAATACTTTCAAAACCACAAAAGCACATTTTCAAACAATAGCAAGTGATCTATCAAGTAACTAAGATCCCATGGAAAACCATGGATGGAAAGGGTGCTAATACCTTCCCTTTTCATAATCTACCCCCCGAACTCAAGAAACATCTCTAAAGGTATTTCATGTGCTTTTTTACCTTTCCTTATTGGATAAAATAAAAGTCGGCGGCGACTCTTGCTAACCGCAACATTTGCGATAAAATGCAAAATGATCAAGTCAGTTCTCCCACCGTATCACAGAACTGGTGACTCTGCTGAGGACATAAATAAAGTGGGGTTACCTTAGGGTTAGATCACATTTACTTGCTTTCTTTATTTGATTTGTATGCTTTACATTATGGTTCTCTGTTTGGGCTTGCTTTGATCCTTCACCCAGATCTGGGACACCTTTTTAGGTAAGTAGCAATAGATTGTGGAAACTGTACGACGTAAACCGATATGGTTGAAGCAATGGCTACGTTAGTGTGACGTATTTGTGAGTACCGGTATCCCTCGTGGTGAATCGAGGAGAATACGGGGCCGCTGAGTGGCGTCATGAAACACTAACTGACTTTAGAACCCTAATTGAACAAACTTGGCCATTAGGTCGTAGTGAGATAACCGATTTCAGTGTAGAGCTGAAAATTGGTTGATACTCGATACTACACTCATTGAGGCTGGGCTTTTGGGATATCTCGGCCGTAAGAAAATATTGATTATGCTGAGACAATGCCTAAAAGAAAGGTCGGTGATATTGAGATCCTTTAGAACCTGATCACTATTACTAGGACAGGTTAAGCCAACTAAACTTCAAGAGGGTACTTACCTATAAAACCTCAAGTAAGCCTAAAACATAGGGAATTGTTTGCTTTGTGTGTATATACTTGCTTGTACATAACATCATAAGCATCATGTGCATGCTCACTAACCATTTCAAGGATTTATAAATGTATCTTTGTTTTTGTTTTGTAGGTCATGAATCCCGGCCGAAGAAACACCATCCGAATCAACTTTGTAAAAGCACACCCTCAGCTTCAAGAGTTAGCCTCAAGAGTGCCCGGGGATTCTCCTTTTACCAAGAAATATGGTCGACTCCTCAGTTTGGCTACATCCAACTTCCAAGAGGAGATGGTGTGTGTGTTGTTCCAATTCTTTGATCCCATGCATCATTGTTTCACTTTCCCGGACTATCAGTTGGTACCTACACTGGAAGAGTTCTTTCTACTCTTAGGGGTGCCCGTGCTTGATCAGACACCGTTCACCGGTCTAAAAGGTATTCCAAAACCTGAAATCATCACCGAAGCTTTGCATCTGAAAAGAGCCGACGTCATAACCAATTGGGAGACAAGAAGCGGGGTCAAAGGTTTCCTAGCCAAGTTTCTATTGGAGAAGGCTCGTTCATTCTGGGACGACATGGATTTCCAAGCTTTTGAAGACGTCCTGGATCTTCTCATTTATGGTTTGGTTGTGTTCCCCAACTCAGACCAATTCATAGATGTTAATTCCATCAAAATCTTTCTCTCTCGCAATCCCGTACCTACCTTATTGGGAGACATCTTGCATTGCCTTCATACCTGCACCATGAAGAAAAGAGGTAATATCTTGTGTTATATTCCCTTACTCGCCAAGTGGTTCACTTCACACCTACCTCAATCAACATTGAAGAACGATCAAAGACTAACATGGTCTAAAAGGATGATGTCCCTCACCCATTCTGACATCCGTTGGTGTTCAAGATCCTTGGAAGACGTCTTCATTATTGACCGCTGTGGGGAATTCCCTAACGTCCCTTTGCTTGGTATTAGGGGAGGTATCACCTACAAGCCCTGCTTAGCTCTTCGACAGTTTGGGTATGCCCTAAGAGACGGCCCTCATGAGATGCTCATTCAAGGTCTGGTGTTCGACTATGACAAAGAAGACCAAGATTACCGCCAGAGGTTTACACGAGCTTGGAGAATGGTGAACAAGGTGGACAGTAAGACTTTGGGACACAAAAACTCTATCCCTCTCGAACCTTACCTTAGGTGGGTACGGGCTCGTGCTCAGACACTTATGATGCCTTATCCTCCCATTTTACCAGTCATCGTGGAGCCTGTGGTCGAAGGGATGTTTCCTACACTATCCTCCATCCCGACATGCCTACCTCTCGAAGACTTACAAAAGGGTTGGATCCAGCTGAAAGAAGAACGAGATACTTTTGAAGCTCAATTCTATGCTAGTGAGAAGAGGGTCTTGGAGCTTATGAAGCAGCTATAAGAAGAACAAAGTGTGAATGCTTATCTCGCGCCAAAGAGGATGTGTTCAGTCTTTTTATCTTAGAAAGTTATTTTGTAAGCCCAAGAGGCATGATGTAATCTTTTTTGTTTTGACTGATGAAAGTTAACGTTTGTTCATTCTTTTTTCTATACAAATTTAAATTTCATTAATCCTTGAAATCATTGGCATATACATATTCCATGCATCACAACATGACAGGTTTTCGCATAACAAGTTTCCTTATCTTTCTGTTGTTTATTTCAGCAAGATGGATCTAGAGAAAAATGTGACGGAACTCCAAGCCTAGACCTCTCAGTTTCAGGAAGCTCTACTCGCCCTAGCCAATAGGCAACAAGATATGATGGCTTTGCTGGCCGTTAAGAAGAAGCCAAAGAAGAAAGCTCTACTCAACATGGGTAGAAGATTCAAGGAGACAATCCTTCAAATCCCAGTGGGAGGAGACTCATCTGAAGAGGACGAGAACTAGGTCGGTGAGGTCAAGAGTACTCAGGATGAATGTGCTAATAATCAAGAATTTGATGATGATTATTTCAATGAGCAGTATCCACCCGCTGACATCAAATACAAGCAGTTAGAAGACAGATTGAAAGCTGTTAAAATTCAAGTCGTCCCCGGTTTAGATTTTGATGATTTGGGTTTGATATCTGGGGTAGTCATTCCTCACAAATTCAAAGTACCAATCTTTTCTAAGTACGATGGGGTTTCTTGTCCCAAACTCCATTTGAAATCTTATGTGCGCAAGGTACAACTGCACACTGCTGATAAGAAGCTCTGGGTTCACTTTTTCCAAGAGAGTTTGGCTGGAACACAACTTGATTGGTTTTATCAGTTAGATGGTTTTCGTATCAACACTTGGGAGGATCTAGCTACTGCCTTCTACCATCAGTATCAATACAATGCCGACTTGGTACCAACCAGGGTTCAGTTACAAGATCTGACCATGGGAAAGAATGAAGGATTTAAAGAATATACGCAAAAGTGGAGAGACCTTGCTAGTAGAGTCCAACCTCCCTTGACTAATAGGGAGCACATCAACATGTTCATAGGCACTTTATCTGGTCCTTTCTTTAATCTGTTGGTTGGATGCTCTTCTTCTGGTTTCACTGAATTAATCTTAACCAGTGAGAGAGTTGAAAGTGGCATAAAAAATGGGAAAATATTTGTGGCTTCTAACTTCACCATAAATCCTACCAAGAAACCTTTTTCTGCAAAGAAGGAAGTTAATGTTCTGTATGGGGCAAGGGCCCATACCAAAAAGAATGATCGTATGTCTGTCAATGTTGTCCGAATCTCCAATCCAACTCCTACTCCAAGACCATCCGCAAATCATCAACGTTTTGAAACTCCAAGAAGACAATTTACAAGGTTAGGCATGTCAGTGTTTCAAGCCCTTCAACATTTTCTCAAAGCTAATTTGGTGATGTTGCATGATCCTCCCGCCAACCCTGACACCTCGTCACCAAAGTATAATCCAAACGCTAAGTGTGCTTACCACTCAAACAGCCTCGGGCATGAGACTAATAAGTGTTGGGCCTTGAAGAACAAGATCCGGGATTTAATTGACAACAAGACCATTGAATTTGATCCTCCTCTGACACAAAATATAATTACCGCTCTAATGCCGAAGCACAACAAAGGTGTTAATGTTGTCGAAGATACAATTTTTATTACCTCTGTCGAAGATCTGACTACTCCACTGAATATAATCAAAAACAATCTGTTGAAAGCTGGGATCTTTCCTGGCTGTGAAAAAGACTGTGTGTGTTGTACAAGACAAGACAATGGGTGTGAAGGGCTAAAGAAAGGTATACAACGCCTGATGGATAGCCATAAAATTCTGTTTGAAAAGACTCCGCCTGCCAAGAGTTTGGTTAACAAAGGTTAAGACCTCTCCATTATTACCATCTCAAACAAAACTCTTAGGATCACTTCTAAAGGTCCTATTAGGATTTCAAATGAACCCACCATTTCCCCATTAATAATTACCAATCCTAGACCGATTCCCTACTCTTCAAATAAAGCGCTACCATGGAATTATGGTGCTGAAGTGTTCTATCATGGGATTAAACAAGATGCCTGGATCAAAGAAGAAAAAGATGACGATATTGGCAACATAGTTGGTCAAGCAAAGTAACTAGAACTAGGAGAATATTCTCACCCAATATCTCACCTCCAGTAGTTACAAAAATGCCCATCCGCATTACTGCTGCCAAGCCAAATACCGATACCAGAGGGAAGGGGAAGACTGTTGAGCCTGATGTGATTGAGGTACCTTCCAAAGATGTAGCTGATGAAGAACCCTCCGCCCGTGAAATGGACGAGATTTTGAAGATCATCAAGAGAAGCGACTTCAAAATTGTAAAACAATTGGGGCAAACCCCCTCTAAGATTTTAATGTTGTCATTTCTACTTTGCTCCGATGCCCATGCTCGAACGTTAATCAAGTTCCTGAAATAGGCTCATGTCCCCCATGAGACAACAACAAACTAATTTGAGAATTGCATGGCTAGCCTGACAGCTGATAATGGCTTGGGTTTTTTAGATGTTGACCTAACACCTCTCGGGAAGAATCACAACAAAGCTTTACATGTTTCTGTCGAGTGAAAAGAGACTACCTTATCACATGTTCTAGTAGAAACTAGATCTTCTCTGAATGTATTACCCAAGGGGGAATTAGACCGTCTTGACTATGAAGATTTAATCTTGAAGCCAAGTGATATCATCGTAAGGGCGTTTGATGGATCAAAGAGGACTGTTCATGGGGAAGTAGATCTTCAAATCAAAGTGGGTTCCCAAACCTTCAACTCCACCTTCTATATTATGGATATTCGCCCTGTCTATTCTTGTCTGTTAGGTCATGCTTGGATCCATAAAGCTGGGGCAGTGACCTCGACCCTCCATCAGAAACTCAAATACCCAGTCAAAGGCAAAATAGTCATTGTCTATGGAGAAGAAGAGTTTATGGTGAGCCACATTAACTCTTTCAAGTATGTAGAGATGGACGGAGAATTCATTGAAACCCCATGTCAAGCCTTTGAGGTTGTACCGCTGATGATTGCTGCTACTAAATGTTCTTCTGATGAGTCTAAAGCTGTCAAGGCCACGCCAAAGATGGTTTCAGTCAAGGATGCCCGTGCGGTAATTGAAGAAGGAAATTATGATACTTGGGGGAAACTCCTCGATATCCATTTTAAAACAGACAAATTTGGTTTGGGCTTCACCGCTAAAGCTCAGAAATAAGTAAGGCATGCTCGTGCTGGAAATCCACCTCTCCACATTGGAAACCATGGAGTCAACGCCGTGAGTGATTCTGAAGAAGAGACTATATTTGAAGAGTGGGTGTATCCAACTACAACGGAGCTGAAGAATTGTCATACAAAGGACTTTGTGCCCATCTCATTCATTGAGGAGTAATCTACTTGTTATTACTTTTCTTTCAATTCAAGAACACGTCGTCTGTAATATTTTGACAATGACTTTTCAACCATATGCCTGTCCTGGGGCACTTTGGTTCATTTGTCAAGGGTTTTATTTATGTTCATCTAATCATATGATCATTCAGTACATTGGACTCTTTTGCATTCAACTATTTGTGTTCATTGTCTTTCCTTTCTTTCAATTACATTTTTCAAAAAAAATATAGCCATGTATCTTACATGCACACACACACACACACTTTTGCAGATCCACATCCACTCTAGATCCTATTGCTAATAACTCTACTATTGCCGACTATGACTTTGGATGTCCTATCAACCAAGCCGAAGACGAAGGCGAGGAAGATTGTGACATACCGGGAGAACTATCCAGACTTTTATTACAAGAGGAAAAATCTATTCAGCCGCACGAGGAGTCAGTTGAAGTTATCAACCTGGGTACTAAGGCAGATAAGAAGGAAATCAAGATCAGTGCTAACTTGGAAAGCAGTGTCAAGAGCAGGTTGGTTCAGATGTTGCATGAGTATGTGGAAATTTTTGCTTGGTCTTATGAAGATATGCCTGAGTTGGATACCAACATTGTGCTTCACCGGCTACCGACAAAAGAGGACTATCCTCCTGTGAAACAAAAGGTTCAGCGCATGAGGCCTGATATGTCTGAAAAGATCAAAGCCGAAGTAATGAAACAACTTGATGCAGGGTTCCTAGCTGTGACATCCTATCCTCAATGGGTGGCCAATATAGTGCCAGTGCCAAAGAAAGACGGGAAAGTTCACATGTGCGTAGACTATAGGGATCTGAATAGGGAAATCCCCAAAGATGGCTTCCCTCTACCATACATTGACGTCTTAGTTGATAATATTGCTCAGCATAAAGTGTTCTCTTTCATGGATGGCTTCTCAGGCTATAATCAAATAAGGATGGCTCCCGAAGACATGGAGTCGCCAGTTCTGTGATCGGTGGGAATAGAACTGACTGTTTTTAATGCTGGTTCGCGTTTGCGTTTGTTTTTGCAAAGTGTCGCAGTAAGCAAGAGTCGCCACCGTCTTTTATTTTATCCAACAAGGAAAGGACAAAAGCACAGAAAAATTCCTTTTCGAGATTTTTTCTAGGGTTCGGGAGGTAGATTATAGAAAGGGAAGGTGTTAGCACCCTTTCTATCCGTGGTTATCCACGGGCTCTTAGGTACTTGCTCATTGTGTTTTCAAAAGTTTTCTTTTCTTTGTGTTTATGGGTTTTGAAAAGAGTTTTGTTTTTGAAGAAAGTGTAAGTGCGGAAAGTTTGTTTTGTTTTTTTTAAAAGGAGCAAGTACTTAAGAACCTCTACCTACTCGAAAACGAATTAAACTGTGCAAATGTCCTTTAGACAGTGCTATCCTACTATTGAGGAGTAGGTAGCACCGTCGTTGGAGTTTTCGGGTCAATTCGATTTTAGGGACATGTGGTCACTAAAGCAACGTTAGGATGCTTTAGCGGTAACTCTAATATCTTAGATCATTTTTATCGAGGCAATCATTTCGAGGCAACTTTGATCTTTAGACAGGAGAGCGACCTCTAAATCATCCTATACTCAATGACCACATTCGAGGAAACCAAATGAGGTATACCCTAAGAGTGGCATGTGCGAGTGTGTCAATTTTCAGTTTATATTATCTTTGCATGTTTAGGTGTTCTACCATTTGTTTTTAGATATTGAATGAGCATTTGTATTGTTAATTATGTGTTTGAAAGCCATGAATGAGGAATTGTAACGTTGGCTGAACACATGGGATCCTGTCCCTTTTTGAATTTTGAATGATGTGTGACTGGCCTTCGAATGCTCCCTTTCGAATGGGCTGATGGTAGACTTCAAATGCCCCCCTTCGAATGGGCTGATGGTAGACTTAGAATGCCCCCCTTCGAATGGGCTGATGGCCTCCTTCGAATGCTCTTCGAAAGCTTCTTCAAATGGACCCTCTAAATGCTTCTTCGACTGGACCTTTTGGAACTCCAATCGAAGGACACTGTTATAATGCCAATCGAAGTACTTGTCCAGAATGCCAATCGTAATGCCTGTTCATACTTCCAATCGAAATGCTCCTCAGAACACCAATTGAAGGGTCTTTCAGAATGCCAATTGAAATTCCTGTTCATACTGCCAATCGAAATGCTCCTCAGAACACCAATTGAAGGGTCTTTCAGAATGCCAATCGAAATGCTTGTCCAAAATGTCAATCGAAATGATCCTCAGAACACCAATCGAAGGGTCCTTCAGAATGCTAATCGAAATGCTTTTCCAAAATGTCGATCGAAAGGCTCCTTCAGAACACCAATTGAAGGGTCCTTCAGAATGCCAATCGAAATGCCTATCCAAAATGTCGATCGAAAGGCTCTTTCAGAACACCAATCGAAGGGTCCTTCAGAATGCCAATCGAAATGCTTAAAGAAACACTCAAAATTTTTCCTTTTCCTTAGGCAAGAGTTTATGATCAACCATGTAGATGGAAGACTTTGGGAAACATGAGAGGGCAAATTTTGGGGTACAACAACTACTTTCGTTACGCAATGGGGCACCTTCTGCTACAAGGTCATGCCGTTCGGACTAAAGAATGCAGGGGCAACATATCAAAGGGCTATGGTAGCTTTATTTCATGACATGATTCATCATGAGATAGAGGTATATGTGGATGATATGATTTACAGATCACAAACCGAAGAAGAACATCTCGATCACTTACACAAATTATTCGAGAGGTTGAAGAAGTACAAGCTGAGGTTAAACCCTAACAAGTGCACGTTTGGAGTACACTCTGGAAAGCTCCTAGGTTTTTTTGTCAGCAATAAAGGAATTGAAGTTGATCCTGCCAAGATAAAGGCCATCCAAGAAATGCAAGTCCCTCATTCTGAAAAAGAAGTCAGAGGATTCTTGGGTCGTCTCAATTACATTGCCCGTTTCATATCCCACTTAACTGCTACTTGTGAACCACTCTTCAAACTCTTGAAGAAAGATCAGGTAGTCAGATGGAACAATGAATTCCATATTGCTTTCGACAAAATCAAAGAATATTTACGAGAACCTCTTATTCTCATGCCTCCAGTTGAAGGAAGACCTTTGATCATGTATTTAACTGTACTAGAGAACTCTATGGGGTGTGTATTGGGCCAACATGACGAGTCTAGCCGAAAAGAGCATGCTATTTATTACCTGAGCAAAAAGTTTACCGACTTTGAAACCAGATATTCACTGCTCGAGAAAACTTGCTGCACTCTGGCATGGGCTGCTCGCCGACTAAGACAGTATATGTTGACTCATACCACTTTGTTGATTTCTAAGATGGACCCAATCAAGTACATCTTCGAGAAACTTTCCCTTTCCGGACGAATAGCCAGATAGAAAATGATCTTGACTGAGTACGACATTCAATACACGACTCAAAAAGTCATCAAAGGAAGTGTACTAGCAGATCATTTGGCCTATCAAGCCGTGGGTGATTATCAGTCAATGAATTTCGACTTCCCTGATGAGAACATCATGCTGGTAACATACTGTGCGAAATCTGGACCGTATGACGGACCTGAACAAGGATCCCGATGGACTATGGTATTCGTTGGGGCTTCCAACGCCTTAAGTAATGGAATTGGTAGTGTGATCATCTCTCCTGAAGGTTTCCACACTCCTTTCACTGCCAGACTATGTTTCTATTGCACAAGCAATATGGCCGAGTATGAAGCATGCATCTTAGGTCTGAAAGCTGCTATTGACACGAGGATCAAGCATTTAAATGTGTTTGGGGATTCCGCCCTAGTGATCAGCCAAGTAAAAGGAGATTGGGAAACTAAACACCCTAATCATATCCCTTACAAGGAACTTGTGCTATCCCTGATTCCTCACTTCGAAGAAATCACTTTTGAGCATTTCCCTAGGGAAGAAAACCAGTTGGATGACGCCTTGGAAACCATGTCTTCAATGTTCAAGGTCAGATGGGACAATGAAGCCCCTATGATTACAATTGAAAGATTCGATGAACCTGCACATTGCTATGAGCTCGACACTGATGTGGAAAAGCCTTGGTACCATGAGGTGATGAGATACCTTAATGCTCAAGAGTATCCAGAGGGGGCATCTATTAATGACAGAAAGTTCTTGCGAAGATTTGCAACCAATTACTTCCTAAGTAACAAGATATTGTACAAGCGCAACCATGATTCAACTCTACTCCGATGTATGGAAAAGAAGGAGGCAGAGAAAATCATGGAATACATGCATGATAGTCTCTTTGGTACTCACTCAAGTGGACATGCGATGGCTAAGAAAATCTTAAGAGCAGGTTACTATTGGTCAACGATGGAGACTGATTGCCATCAACATTCAAGGACTTGTCATAAATTCCAAATTTACGCTGACAAAGTCCATGTGCCTCCTATCCCTCTGAATTTCAAGACCGCTCCATGGCCATTTGCAATGTGGGGCATTGACATGATTGGAGAGATCAAGCCCATAACTTCAACCAAACATCACTTTATTCTTGTTGCTATTGACTATTTTACCAAATGGGTCAAAGCCGCCTCATTCGCCTCAATCACCAAAAACGTGGTAGCCAGATTCATTAGACACAACCTCATATGCCATTATGGTATCCCCGAAAGGATCATCACTGACAATGGGACTAACCTCAACAATGCTATGATCAGGGAGCTGTGCACCCAGTTTAAGATCAAGCATCACAATTCTTCTTCATATAGACCAAAAATGAACAGCGCAATCGAAGCGGCCAACAAAAACATCAAGAAGATTATGCAGAAAATGGTTGTAACCTATAAAGATTGGCATGAGATGTTGCCGTTTTCTCTACATGGCTATCGTACTTCAGCTAGAACATCAACTGGGGCAACTCCCTTTTCTCTAGTCTATGGCATGGAAGCTGTTTTGCCAGTGGAAATTCAAATTCCCTCGCTGAGGATTATGACTGAGGCAGGCCTAGATGAAGACGAGTGGATTCAAACGAGATTGGATCAGCTGAACTTGATTGACGAAAAATGGTTAGCTGCTGTTTGCCACTGTCAGACGTACCAAAAACGAATGATTAAGGCTTTCAACAAAAAAGTCAAGCCTCGAATATATCAAGTTGGTGACTTGGTGATAAAACGCATCATTTTACCACAAGGCGACCCCAGAGGCAAATGGACTCCCACCTATGAAGGGCCATTTGTTGTCAAAAGAGTTTTCTCTGGCGGTGCCATGACGTTGACTACCATGGACGGTGAAGATTTCCCACATCCTATAAACGCAGACATAGTTAAAAAATACTACGCATAAGAGACCCGCTAGGTTGACACACCTATGCAAAATAAGGGCATCCCGGCAAACCAAAAGTTTTGGGCAAAAACTATGGATATATGCAAAAGATTGTACACCCGGCAAGTTGAACACCCGAAAGGGCGACTTGGGAAAAAAAGGGTATCCTGGTGGACTGAAAACCCGAAAGGGCGGTTCAGGCAAAAATTAAGGATTAAAAGCGTATGACTATGTCCCGTGAAATCAATACAGTCAATTCTATCACCAAGGTCCAAGTTCAAATGGTCCAAGATCGATCCAATCAACTTCGATCAACAGAAAGGGACGTTCGGAAACATTGGGGGAATAGTAGAGTTGGAAGGCAATGAGATCATTTCACATGGCTATTTTGTTTTCATTCTTAATTTTGTTTTCTTTTAGACGATTTCCTCTTACTAGGATCTCCGTCTCTCTGTATAAAAACGCCTATTCAGAGGCAAAATATCAATACAAATACACATCGAAGTGCAAAATTTCTGTCTTTGTTTTGAATACAAATTTGTTCAATGACTAAAATTGAATGAACATATGCATGTGAACATAATTAAAACTATTTGGCACATGTGTCTTGCTAAGCAGCGGTAAGCATCTCTTTAATGTATATGAAATATCCCCACAGAGTTATCTCACTATCATTATCCCCACAAGGGCGGCAACGATAAACCTTTCCCCTAACGGAGTTGCCCACAAAGTCTCTTTGCATAGGATAATCCCCGACCAGAGTCTCAACCTCTTGGTCGCTTTCTCCCCATCTAAGTCGATCTTTTCCTAAAGGAAATTCACTTCCTCAACATGGTTTATTTCCCCAATAGGGTTATTTCCCCAACCGAATTCAAATTTCTCAACATACAACAATCAAGACACCACAAAATTCCCCAATTGAGTGTATTTTCCCAGTTGAGTATATCTTCCCCAGCTAAGGCTTTTATCCCTAAGCGGAGTTTACCCTCCTCGGTTGAGCGTATCTTCCCCAAGATGAGGATGCCTTACCCGACTGAATCTACCCTCTCCAAGTTTGAATTTCCCTTTTAGATTATTGCAAATCACAGGGCCACAACCCCTGATCCCAAGTAAAGCCATCAACAAAGCCTTTACTATTTCAAAAGATGCTATGAAGCCTGGATCTGACCAGATATTAGCACACTTTTCAAGTTATTACTGAAGCCTGGGCCCGACCAGATAATAGTTTGGCTTCTTCAATTACTGAAACCTGGACCCGACCAGATAATAGTTTGAGTATCTGAAACCTGGATCCGACCAGATAACAGTTGATCTCAATTTCAAAATGCTATAAAACCTGGACCCGACCAGATAATAGCCTAACTCTTCAAATATATATAGAAGAACCTGAACTCAACCCGATCAAGGTTTAACTTCTTTCCCCCATTAGAGTTGCCTCCATATCCCCAACAGTTTATTATGAAACCTAGATCCAACCAGATAATAATTGACCTCATCAACCTCAGAAATCTGCAAAGCCTGGACTCGACCAGATGATAATTTTTCAAACAGTTTATTGTGAAACCTGGAGCCCGGCCAGATAACAATTAAATGTGATCCCTAGAGAGAAACTATGAAGCTTGGACTCGACGAGATAATAGTACAAATTTCCAAAAAGCATGAAACCTGGACCCGACTAGATAGTGGTTACCACTTCAAGTTACTGCGAAGCCTGCATCCGACCAGATAACTGTTAACCTATGTATCCCCAGCAAATTGTTGTGAATCCTAGATCCGACCAGATAACTATTCAATTTCAAGAAATTTTCTACAAAGCCTGGAATCCGACTAGATAACAGTTAATCCGTCTCATCCTCAGCAATTTGTGAAGCCTGGATCCGACCAGATAATAACTGATGTTCAAGAGATATTCCCCAGCGGGAGCATCCTTTCAATAATATTTGAAGATGTGTATATTCTTCATCCCCAACGACAATAAGGGATTCAACCTCCTAGAATTTCCATAGCAGCAGTCAGAGATTTATTTTCCCGGATAGAAACATACATCTCACATTCATACATACCCTATGCATTTAGCATAATATCACATCTGGTGAACATCATGCATGCATCTGCATTTTACTAACTCTTTTATTTTTCACAGGTAAAACATCGAGTTTTAGCATAAATCAACAAGAGATTTATGCTGATACTTCTTCCAGCATTCACCAACATTCCTCCAAATGGCATCTATAAGCTCATTCACCATCCATCTTCGAGTGCAAATTTCTGGGCACTCTAGTGTTCAATCATCTTTCACCTTCAAGTCACGAATGATGGACTCACCAATCTAACTCTTCAGGTTTAAGAAGATTAAACAGGGGCAGCTGTTGTACCCCAAAATTTTCCCTCTCAGTTCTCAAAAGATCAACCTGGATCCTCAGGTTTGCTTTCATCCAATTTCAAGCCTGGATTTACAAATTTTTCAAAAAAGTCATTCACAAGGGTAAAATGGCCATTTGCGCATTGAAAAAGTCAAACTTTGACTTTTGATCAAAATCAAGTTTCAAGAGTCATATTCCATCAAGACATGTTTGAGATATGAATTTTGTTTCATCTGGAAATTCAAAAATCAAAATTTACTTTGGAAAAGTTAAATTTCTAAATGATTAGAAATTTTTTTTAAGTGTTTAAGAAATATGACAAGCTCAAAACTTCTGATCATATTTTCACCATGATGCAAGCTGATTCTGGCAGAACTTTTGATACAATAGTTATAGATTTCAATAAGATCTAAAACATTGCAGAACATAATGTGATCGGTGGGAATAGAACTGACTGTTTAAAGCTGGTTTCGCGAAATGTCGCGGTAAGCAAGAGTCGCCACCGTCTTTTATGTTCTCCAACAAGGAAAGGACAAAAGCACAGCAAAATTCCTTTTCGAGATGTTTCTCGGTTCGGGAGGTAGATTATAGAAAGGGAAGGTGTTAGCACCCTTTCTATCCGTGGTTATCAACGGGCTCTTAGGTACTTGCTCTTATGTTTTCAAAATGTTTGCTTTTCAAATGTGTGTGGGTTTTGAAAAAGTTTCGTGAAAAGATTTCTAAGTAACTCTTGTATCTGTCCTCAAGAGTGTATGAAAAATTTGTTTGAAAACTTTTAGAAAGTGTAAGTGTGAAAAGATTTTTTTGTTTGTTTTTGAAAGAGAGCAAGTACCCATGAGTCATCTACCTAACCTAAGGAATTACGCTGTGTAAGAGTCCTTTAGATAGCGCCATCCCACCATTGAGAGGTAGGTAGCACCATAGTTGGAGGTGTTCGGGTCAATTCGATTGTAGGGACAGTGTGGTCACCGAAGCAGTAGGACACCTTAGAAGTAACCCTAATGTCCTAGATCCTTTTTAATCCGAGGCGACTGTTTCGAGGCAACTGGATCTTAGACATAAGGGCGACCGCTAAAACACCCTATACTTGACGACCACGTTCGAGGCAACGAGTGAGGCGTACCCTAGAAGTGGCATGTGTTTTGTGTGTTGTTTTCATGTTAACATTTATCTTTGATCATGCAATTGTGAGCTACGAGTTGTTTTTAATTTCATACATTCTTTCATGCCTTTTGTTAACAGTTAGGAGTGCGGAAATATGAATCTACGCTATTACAAGGCGCGGGTCTATACATCGCCAAAAACAAAGACCCGTTTTGATAAAGTGCGGAAAGTAAAGAAAGCGGTAACCCTAATTACTATTACATTCCGGAAGCAGTTACATAATAATAAAAAATAACGCGCGAATAGAAAGTAAATCAGGACGTCCTAGGGTTTTGACCCTTTTTGCAATTATGAGTTTTTTAGTCTCTTGCTTTTAATTAAACTAAAAATTAAACCTAATTATTTAATTAATTATTTACAAGAAAGATATTTTTTGTGTTTTTTATATTTAATGATGAAAAAGGAAATTAAAAGTCAAGAAACCCTAGCTCTAAGTTTATTTTAATTATTATAAAAAATGTCAAAGTTAACCTAATTAACTAAATTAATTAATTTACATTTTTATGTACAAAATAATAATAGTTAATAAATAATAATAATGATAATTAAAAAAATATGAATGAAAATTGTCCAACCCTAACTCTATATAATTTTTATTTACTGAGAAAAAGGTTAAAATTGGCCTATTAAACTAATTAATTAGTTAATATTTTATTTACAACAAATAATAGTTAGTGAATTTAATAAATAATAAAACATATTTACAATTTTTGATTTCTGAATTTATTATGAAAAATTAATTTGTTGGTTAATTAATAATAACAATTATAATAATTAAAGGAATTAAAAGAAAAGAAAATAAAATAAAAAAATGCAAACCAGGGGGGGTGTGATGGCCCATGTGGAGGTTTTTTGCTGGAATTCAGGCCCATTAAGAAGCAAGTCTCGTTGACCTTGGGGATTGACCACGCGCTTGTTGACTAGAGAGTACCATACTCTTCATCTCCTGATCATTGGATCATTGCTTGAAGCCACATGGCAGGCTGGATGAGTGAGACTTATGGTGGAATTCTTTTAAGCGCCTACACATGAATTTGTTAGAAAAAATATGATTGAGATTTGGGTGGACCTGGGAATTGAACCCAGGTCCCAACGATTGCAAGCCACGTCTCCAGCCACTACACCATTTGAGCGCGTTTGTAATATGAATCAGAAATAAAGATAATATATAAAATTAAATCAAGGTGCTGGAAGCAACGAAACACACGCCATTATTCAAACTGACCAACCATATTGAGGCACGTCCTTCATCTTCTTCGTTTCCTGCAAAATAAAGAACAAGATAGCGGGGGGTTTTAACCCCCACAAACCAAAACTGCCAAGAATAGCGATTAGAGCTACAGATAACATAAAAAAGGCGCGATGGTATCAATGAATTCGTCTTGTCCTGACGAATTTATCCATATATGGCTTGAGGTCTAATTTTACAGTATGTGAAAAGCCCTAAATTAAAAGCTTCGAAACCCTAGATGTCTCCAATGGTGGATTCTGTTTCAAGACGTTTCAACGCAATTAATCTATACCAAAAGCTTCAGGATGATGTTAGCAATGCAAATCAATAATTATATCATGTCAAATATGCAAGAATTGTGAGTTTCGATCATGGAAAAATTTGTTCAAACCGTGGTTCTGTTTGGCCGTTTCCTTGAGTGTTAGGGCTCGTTCTTGATGGCAATAGATTCCTGGCAATGTCAGTAACGTGATGGAACCAAGAAAAGGGTTTGAATTATGCTGCAAGTGAGATTTCAGTTTCACACTTTCTCTTGATTTTTTGGAATTTGATTATGGGGTTTCAGCAGCTCTTGCACGTTCTTGGCTTCAGGGTCAGGTTTCTTGCATATATGGGAAGAGAATTAGGTCAACCTTAGGCCCAAAAATCCATTGCATTGATGTTTCATTATGTGATTGTCAATCAAATCTTTTTCAACCTTTTTCTTTGATAAAACCTTGCCAATCATGGAGATTTTGAGGTCTTTGATGTGTACACGAATTGCCATCTTGCCCTGATCTTATTTACTTCACAAAAGATCTAAAAATCATATCTTTTGAATTTTCCTACAATTAAAATCAATTAAATGAATTAATACTAATAAAAATTCAATTAATTAATTAAAAATAATAAAATAGATCAATTTAAGTTCAATGGGTCGTGCATAGGCTTTGGACAATGTTTCAAGGAAGAATTTGAGGCCCATTAGCAAAAATGAAGTGTTTTAGGCAAAGTTGACTTTTGAAAGTTCCCAAAAATTTCCCAACTTCTCCAATGCATATCTTGCTCAATTTTGAAGCTATGAACATGTTCTTGGACATCTTGGAAAGGTCTTGAACTCCTTTAACCAATGCTTTTGGTCCCATGTCATTTTGATTCACCAATATCAAGTTATGGTCTTTGACTTAAAGTGCCTTTTTGTTGACTTTTGAAATTGACCTATAATGTTGAAATTGATAACTTTTTGTGAGAGCATTTCTTGGACTTGGAATGTGAAGATGAGTTGTAGGAAATGTCATCCCCTTCAAAATGAGCATTGGATGGGATTTTTCTGAAGAACCATGAAAACGTTATGCCTTGGTCAAGTTACAGTTGACTTTTCAACTGTCCAAAAATAGAAACTTTTGATTCTTGAGACTTTTTGAGCCATGCTTGAGGAATCATGATCAAGAATTGATCAAATGATGATTGTGGCTTCAAAATAAGATGTTGACCAAAAATTTTGACTTTTGACTGCCAAATGACCATTTTGCCCCTGTAGTTGACTGAGAAGCATTTAGGGCTTTTGACTGTGCAACTTGATGCTGAGAGTCTTGAAACTTGCCATGTAGATGCTTGAAAATGTATATAGGCATATGGGACTTGATTGGACCCTTGAAAACCTTAACTTCCTTGCAAGAACCAAAACCCTAATTTTGACTGTGTTAGGAGGCAGTTGGACTGTGCAACCCTTGAGAGATTTTGAACCATTTGGGGATTGATCTTGACAGATCTTGAAGAATATGGGAGGGAAAATTTTGGGGTACAACAGTTTCCCCTGTTCAATCTTCTTAGACCTGAGGATGTAGATTGGCTTGTGTGCCTTTCGTGATCCGAAGGTGGAAGATGATTGAACACTAGAGTGCCCAAAAATTTACACTCGCATAGTAGAGTATCAGCAATGTGATGTCGGGAATGGGCTTATAGATGCCATTTGGAACTGTAATGTATAGTTGTGGAGATGGGCTTAAAGATGCCATCCGGATGTGTCGATCGCGTAAGAGATGCCTTAGCGAGAACTTGCGTACCTGAGAAAGAAAGATAATTACCTGGCCTGTTACAGGGGTTTATCTTCAAACTCTTTATGTAGATATGCCCTGGATGGATACAGGAATCGGGTCCGGAATTAGTCATCTACAGATATGCCCTGGCTGGATACAGGAATCGAATCTTCAAACTCTTCAGATGTGCCCTGGCTAGATACAGGAATCGAATCTGGAAATAGTCGTCAACAGATATGCCCTGGCTGGATACAGGAATCGAATCTTCAAACTCTTCAGACGTGCCCTGGCTAGATACAGGAATCGGGTCCGGAATTAGTCATCAACGGATATGCCCTGGCTGGATACAAGAATCGAATCTTCAAACTCTTCAGACGTGCCCTGGCTAGATACAGGAATCGGGTCCGGAATTAGTCATCTATAGATATGCCCTGGCTGGATACAGGAATCGAATCTTCAAACTCTTCAGACGTGCCCTGGCTAGATACAGGAATCGGGTCCGGAATTAATCGTCAACAGATATGCCCTGGCTAGATACAGGAATCGAATCTTCAAACTCTTCAGACGTGCCCTGGCTAGATACAGGAATCGAATATGGAATTAGTCATCAACGGATATGCCCTGGCTGGATACAGGAATCGAATCTTCAAACTCTTCAGACGTTCCCTGGCTAGATACAGGAATCGGGTCCGGAATTAGTCGTCAACAGATATGCCCTGGCTGGATACAGGAATCGAATCTTCAAACTCTTCAGACGTGCCCTGGCTAGATACAGAAATCGAATCTGGAATTGTGATAGTTGATAGTAATCATCTTTGCATTGACCTTTTTCTAAAAAGGCAAAACATCAGTTGTATGCAATGTCATGATGTATGAAATGCGTGATGTCATGATGTTCTCAAAATCAATGATATTTGTATAATGTGATGTGTATATGTATGTATAAAATGTGATGTTTGTGAATGTATTTTTGTCTAGGAAAATAAATCCTTGACGAATGCCGGGAAATTAAATCCTGGGCTGATGTTGAAGAGGAGAGTTCTTTGCTTCCGCTGGGGATGAAGATTGTAGGAATAAACCGGTAGGAGAAGATGACTCCATTGGGGAATAAACCTGATGGAGAGATTACTTTGCGGGGAATTGCTCTGTGGGGAAGCGATGCTTCGCTGAGGTTTTGATGATAACTCCGCTGGGGATACCGTTGAATAGCTTTGTTAGGGATTGATGAACTCCGCTGGGGGATAGAAAGAACTTCGCCAAGGACGACCTTTCCGTTTGAAATTAGCTGAGGATAACCCAGTTATAAGCTCTGGTGAGGAATAACCTCTGAATAAAGTCGGGGAGAGATATATACTCTGCATGGGATAAGCTTCCAGAATCTACTGGGGAGGATGATTCGACTCTCCTGGGGAAACTTTTTGAACTGCGCTGGGGAGTGGCTCCGCTGGATGTCTGTATTCCGCCGGGGAACAATCTTATATTAAGACTGCCGAGGATGCTTGTTGAGGAATATCTGTACTCCGCTAGGGAATGTTGAGATCTTCTGGGGACACCCAACTTCCTTAAGGCTGACAATAGTCTAACTCTGCTTGGGGAGAGCGTTGCTGACATGCTGGAGATGCTGTGCCTTTTTAGGGCTGATGGGAGACCAACTCTGCTCGGGGAGAATATTGCTGCATCTTGTCTCACTCTGCAGGGAGTGAAGGTGTCTTGGTTACATTCTTCAGCCGAACTTACCTTGGTACCTTGGTGGACAGGGCAACTAGATTGCTTTAGACAACTCATTATTGCCCCTGTTTCTGATATCACCTATAATTAGTCCTTTGTTTCACATGCAAATATTTATGAGTTAGCAATTAGTGTCAAATGCATATATCAAAACTTAACATTGGACGTTCTTCGCAAGACAAAACAGAAAAAGGAAAAATAATTGGCAATTTGTCTGGAAATGTGAATTTGTATTGATTTTTGGAATTTGCCTGTAAATAGGCGTTTATGTACAAGAGGCTGACGTCCTAGTAAGAGAACACCGCCGAACAACATAGAGTTTATACATTTTGTGAAAAGGAAAACAAAACAGCTATGTGAAAAATAATCCCACTGGGTTTCAAATCTGCTATCGCCTTTATGTCTTCAAGCGTCTCGTCACTTGGCTGCCTAGTTAAAGATGAAGCTGACTGATTAATGCCGTCTGAGCCTGATAGTTGGTACCAGATTCTGGATGCAAGGTGACCCAATGAGACATAGTATTACGCTTTATCCCTAACTTTTGTCTGGACCGCCCTTTCGGGTTTTCAGTCCACCGGGATACCCATTTTTGCCCAAGCCGCCTTTTCAGGTTTTCGACTTGCCGGGTGTACAGATTTTTTTCCATTTCATCCCTTATTTTTGCCCGAACCCTTTTGGTTCGCCGGGAAGCCCTTATTTTTGCCTAGGTGTGTCAACCTAGCGGGTCTTTTGTTCATGCGTAGTATCTTTTTACTATGTCTGCATTGGCGGGGTGAGGAAGGTCGTCACCATCCATGGTAGTTAGAATCATAGCTCCTCCTGAGAAGATATGTTTAACCACAAATGGCCCTTCGTATGCAGGGGTACATTTGCCCCTGGGATCACTTTGAGGAAGAATGATGCGCTTAATTACCAGGTCTCCGACTTGATACTCTTGTGGTCTGACTTTCTTGTTAAATGCCCTGATCATCCGTTTTTGGTACGTCTGACCATGACAGATAGCAGTGAGTCTCTTTTCGTCAATCAGGTTTAATTGATCAAGCCGAGTCTGGATCCAGTCATCTTCGCTCAAACCTGCATCCTTCATTATCCGGAGAGAGGGTATCTGGACTTCAATAGGCAAGACTGCCTCCATACCATAGACCAAGGAAAAGGGTGTCGCCCCTGTTGACGTCCTTGCTGAGGTACGGTACCCATGAAGAGCAAACGGTAACATCTCGTGCCAATCTTTGTAGGTCACTGTCATCCTCTGCACAATCTTCTTGATATTCTTATTTGCTGCTTCTACAGCCCCATTCATCTTCGGCCGGTAAGGAGAAGAGTTGTGGTGCTGTATCTTGAATTGCTCGCAGAGCTCAGTGATCATCTTGTTATTGAGATTGGTACTATTGTCCGTAATAATCCTCTCAGGGATGCCGTATCGACAGATCATGTTATGTCGAATGAACCGTGCCACGACGTTCTTGGTTACCGTAGCATAGGAAGCTGCTTCAACCCACTTTGTGAAGTAATCAATCGCCACCAGGATGAAGCGATGCCCGTTATATGCCGTAGGTCTGATCTCGCTGATCATATCAATGCCCCACATTGCAAAAGGCCAAGGTGTTGTCAAGACGTTCAGAGGTACTGGAGGAATGTGCACCTTATCAGCGTAGATTTGGCATTTGTGACATGTCCGAGAATGTTGATAACAATCGGCTTCCATTGTGGACCAGTAATATCCTGCTCGAAGGATTTTCTTTGCCATAGTATGCCCACTGGAGTGTGTTCCGAAGGTACCTTCATGTAGCTTTGCCATGATCCTTTCTGCTTCAGTCTTGTCCACACAACACAGTAAAGTTGAATCATGGTTTCGCTTGTAGAGAATGCCATTGCTGAGGAAGAACTTTGCTGCGAACCTTCTCAGAAATTTCTTGTCATTAATAGATGCACCCTCGGGGTATTCTTGAGCTTCCAAGTACCTTTTCACTTCATGATACCAGGTTTTTTCAGTTACCTCTTCCGCCTCAAGATCACAACAATATGCAGGTTCATCCAGTTTCCAGATAATGATTCGGGGAGCCTCGTTGTCCCATTTGACTTTGAACATAGAAGACATCGTAGCTAGCTCGTCCGCCAACTGATTCTCCTCTCTTGGGAAATGTTCAAAGGTTATCTCTTTGAAATGTGGAAGCAACGTCAACACATACTTCTTGTAAGGAATAATATTTGGATGTTTCGTATCCCACTCGCCTTTGATCTGATTGATCACGAGAGAGGAATCTCCGAAGACACTCAGAAACTTGATCCTTAGGTCAATTGCAACTTGAAGAACCATAATGCATGCTTCATACTCCGCCATGTTGTTGGTGCAGTTGAAACATAATCGGGCGGTAAGTGGAGTATGAGAGCCATTAGGAGATGTGATCACAGCGCCGATGCCATTACCCAACGCGTTTGAGGCTCCATCAAAGTACATAGACCATCGGGATCCTTCCTCAGGTCCTTCATCCGGCCCAGGTACTTCACAATCAGTCACTACCATGATATCCTCGTCTGGAAACTCAAAGTTCATCGATTGGTAATCGTCCACTGCCTGGTGTGCCAAATGGTCTGCCAATACACTTCCTTTGATCGCTTTCTGAGTCGTGTACTGGATGTCGTATTCTGTCAAGATCATCTGCCATCTTGCTATTCTTCCGGACAAGGCAGGCTTTTCGAATATGTACTTGATCGGATCCATCTTTGAAATTAACAGAGTGGTGTGAGTCAACATATAATGTCTCAGCCGGCGAGCAGCCCATACCAAAGCGCAGCAAGTTTTCTCGAGCAGTGAGTATCGGGTCTCACAGTCGGTAAACTTTTTGCTGAGGTAATAAATGGCATGCTCTTTTCGGCCAGACTCGTCATGCTGCCCCAGCACACACCCCATTGAGCTGTCAAGTACTGTCAAGTATAAGATTAGAGGTCTCCCTTCAATCGGTGGTATACAAATGGGTGGTTCTTGGAGATACTCTTTGATTCTTTCGAAAGCCGCCTGACATTCATCGTTCCAACGTACTACCTGATCTTTCTTAAGCACCTTGAAGATTGGTTCACAAGTAGCAGTTAGGTGCGAGATGAATCGGGCAATGTAGTTCAGGCGTCCTAGAAAACCTCTGACTTCTTTCTCGGTCTTGGGAACTGGCATCTCTTGTATGGCTTTCACCTTGGCAGGGTCCACCTGAATACCTTTGTCGCTTACGACGAAACCTAGTAGTTTTCCAGATCTCACCCCAAAGGTGCACTTGTTCGGGTTCAATCTCAGCTTGTACAACTTCAGACGGTCAAACAGCTTCTGTAGATGGTCAAGGTGTTCCTCCTCAGTTTGGTACCTTGCAATCATGTCATCGACATATACTTCAATCTCATGGTGGATCATGTCATGAAATAAAGCAACCATGGCACGTTGGTAGGTTGCCCCAGCATTTTTCAACCCAAATGGCATGACCTTGTAGCAGAAGGTGCCCCACTGAGTAACAAAGGTAGTCTTCTCCATGTCTTCAGGAGCCATCTTGATTTGATTATAACCTGAGAACCCATCCATGAAGGAGAACACCTTATGCTGAGCAGTATTGTCAACCAGAACGTCGATATGAGGCAGGGAGAAGTCATCCTTGGGGCTGGCCCTGTTCAAATCCCTGTAATCAACATACATTCTGACCTTACCATCCTTCTTCGGCACTGGAACCACGTTGGCAACCCACTGAGGGTAAGAAGTTACTGCTAGAAAACCGGCGTCAAATTGTTTCATAACCTCGGCCTTGATTTTCTCAGACATCTCTGGACGCATTCGGCGGACCTTCTGCTTAACCGGAGGGCAGTCTTCCTTGGTAGGCAGGTGATGGACCACAATGTCAGTATCCAACCCAGGCATATCTTCGTAAGACCAGGCAAAGATTTCCACATAATCATGCAACATCTGAATCAACCGTTGTTTCACACTGAGCTCTAGATTGGCACCAATCTTGACTTCCTTTCTGTCTGTCTCAGTACCCAGATTTACCGTTTCCACTAGCTCTTCATGTGGATGAATAACCCTCTCTTCCTGGAGTAACAGTCTTGCAAGCTCGCCAGGCACTTCACAATCATCTTCACCTTCGTCTTCGGCTAAGTTGATCGGATTTTCGAAGTCATAACTGGCAGTAGCAGAGTCGTTACCAGTGAGATCCATAGTGGATTGGAACCTGTGTAAGTGAGTGTGTGTAAATATAGCTGTTTTGCAATATATAAAGAAAGAAAGGGAGCACAAGATTTGAAATGCAAAAAATGTCCAATGTTTTTATTCATGATATATGAAAATGACAAATAATAAGGCCTCGCAAATGAAGCCACGGTGCCCCGGGTAAGACACCGGGCCATAAAGTTCCAAATTATTGTTTATTACAAATTCAAAACAAAGGAGTTCATTACTGAGTAACAAAAGTAACAGGTACGAAGTCTTTCGCAGTCCAGTCGCTTGGTCCACCGTTGGTCGTTGGGTAGATCTAGCTGTCAAATTCAGATTCCTCCACGTCGTCCTCAATAGCATTAACTCCCGGGTTGGTGATGAATACATGAGGTCTTCCAGTCTTTGCCTTACGCACAACCCTCTGAGCTTCTGCAGTGAAACCCAAGCCAAATTTGTCAGTCTTCAAATTAAAATCAGGAAGTCTGCCCCAGTTCGCGCACTCACCCCTCTCAATAACAGCCCGGGCATCCTTTAAGGAAGCCATCTACAAAGGAGGATCTTCAACCACTGTTTCTGCTGCTGCCAGTGTCTGAGGCACCTCTTCAAAATGTTGAAAGAGGGTCTCAATGAACTCCCCGTCCATCTCTATGTACCGAAATGAGTTAAGGTGGCTGACCATGTATTCTTCTTCCCCCTGCACTGTAACAATCTTCCCTCTGACCGGGTACTTAAGCTTCTGATGTAGAGTTGAGGTCACAGCTCCAGCCTTGTGGATCCAAGGGCGACCCAACAAACAAGAATAGGATGGTCGGATGTCCATCACATAGAAAGTAGAATCAAAAACTTGAGAACCAACCCTGATTGGAATGTCCACTTCACCATGTACCATCCTCTTCGACCCGTCAAAGGCCCGGACAATAATGTTACTAGGCTTGAGCTCTAAACCCTCACAGTCCAGCCTGTCTAGAGCTTTCTTGGGTAGTACGTTCAGCGAAGAACCAGTGTCAACCAGCACATGGGCGAGAGTAGTGCCCCTGCATTCAATGGAGACATGCAAGGCGTCATTGTGATTCTTCCCCTTAGCGGTTAGATCAGCATCAGAGAAACCCAACCCATTGTCAACAGTTAAGTTGGCCACACAATCAGTAAATTGATCAGCAGACGTTTCTTGTGGCACATGGGCCGTCTTCAGGAAGGAAATCAGGGCCTTGGCATGGGCCTCTGAACACAACAACAGTGATAGCATAGAGATCTTAGAGGGGGTGTGCCCCAGCTGCTCAACCACATTGAAGTCACTCTTCTTGATAATCTTGAGGATCTCTTCCATCTCTTGCTGGGAAGCTTCAACAGTGGTTGTCTTTGGTGCCTCCATCTGGGCAGGCACATCAGTAGCAATCCCTTTGCCCCGAGCATCAGATGACTCGGCTGCAGGGGTAGGAACTTGATCAGGAGGGGAAACAGGCACACTGGCAGGTGTGATAACAAGAGGTCTCTGAATAACTGGAGGTGCAATATCTGGTGAGAACAGCCTACCACTTCGAGTGACTTTGGCAGGACCGATGATGTTACTGATGTTGGTACTAGTATTGAACTCTTGTTTTACTCCGAGCACATAAACATCTGCCCCATAGTGCCATGGGACAGCCTTGTCAGATTTATAGGGGAGGGGCCCCGGAACAGTGATGGTTATAGGAGCAATCTTGTGAACAGGCATAATTTGGACAGGCTTCCTCGGGAGAGCCTTGGTAGGATTGTTGAAAATGGTGACAACAGATACTTCTTCAGTAGGGACAATGGGAACAACAATCTTCTTGAACAAGATCTCCTTGCTATCCATCAGGTTTTGGACGCCTGACTTCAGCAACGAACAACCAGCAGGTGAAACAACACATAGAAGGCAACCTTTGCTACATCCTGGAAATAAACCGGCTAGCAACAGGTTCCTTTTGACAGACAACAACGGAGTAACAATATTATCCATGGAGGCTACATACAGATCTTCTTCCACTACATTCACCCCATGCTGGGGCATGGGAGCAGTCAGCACATTGGGCCCTACGGGCGCCTTGAACTGTATTTCTTTAGCATCAATAAGGTCCTGGACCTTATTCCTCAGAGCCCAACAATCATCAGTAGAATGCCTCGGGCTATCAGAGTGATAAGCACAACGGGCGTTGGGGTTATACTTCGGAGATGTTGTGTTTACCATCTTCGGAGCTTCTCTAACAGTTACCAGATTGGTTGACAGCAATTGCGGCAATATCTGAGAGAGGGTCATACTGAGCCGAGTATAATGTCTTTTGGGTCTCTCACCCCTTGGTTGATTGTATTGTTGAAGAGCAGCACCAGGCTTAGAAATAACCACCGCGTTGACAGCTTGGCGGCGTTCCAGCTTACTCTGTCTCCTGGGACCATACACAACACTAGCTTCCTTCTTGAAAGGTTTCTTTTCAGAACTTGAGAATGCACCTTTCTGTATCTTCCCCGACTTCATACCAGCTTCTATCCTCTCACCAGTCAGAATGAGGTCTGTAAACCCTGCATAAGAATTACCAATCAGGTGGTTGAAGAAAGGACCAGACAGGGTCCCCAAGAACATGTCGACGAGCTCACAGTCAGTTAAAGGTGGCTGCACCCTGCCAGCCAGGTCTCTCCACTTTTGCGCGTACTCCTTAAAACCTTCTCCCAATCCTAGCGACATACCCTGGAGTTGGGTACGTATAGGAGCGAGGTCGGCATTATACTGATACTGCTTAAAAAATGCAGTAGCCAAGTCCTCCCAGTTTCGAATACTGGCTCCATCCAGCTGATAGAACCACTCGAGTTGAGCCCCTGAAAGGCTATCCTAGAATAAATGGATCCATAAGTTCTTGCCTGCAGTATACGTTGGATCTTCCGCACATAGGATCTGAGATGCAGTTTAGGGCAGGAAACCCCGTCATACTTCGCAAAAGAAGGTGCCTTGAACTTGTGTGGGATCACCACCCCAGAAGATAAACCCAAATCTCCAAAATCCAACCCAGGCACATGTTGAATCTCCATGGCACTCAGACGGTCCTCTAGTTGCTTGTACCTATCCTTAGCAGGAGGGTACTATTCATCATTATAATCTGTCTCGTTGTCGGAGACCACTGGACTAGGAACCCCTCCCCCTTGGGGACTACCCTTCCCTACAGAGGAAGTAGCTTGATTAGCCTCATTCTGCAGTGTATTACCAAATCTCCGTCCAGAGTTAAACAGCACAGTCCTCCCCTTCTTCTTCTTCTTCAAGAGCAGATCCTTCAATTCCTGTTGACCCTGGGCCAAGCTCATGACCATCTCTTAGAACTGGGCGTTCTGGGCCTGGAGGGCCTTGATAGCTTGTTCAGAAGATGATTCAGGATTCATGATGATTGCTGAAATAAACAGCGAAGAAAATTAAGCAACTGTAAAAAGGAGTACCTGCTATGCACATGATGCATGATATGCTATTTATGCAATGCATTCAAGGGTTCGAAAGTTAAAATTCGTTGTAGACAAAAAAGGAACACACGTTATATTAAGAAATAATATGTTCAGTACATCAGGGCCTCATGGGCAAAGCATTACAAAATAATTAATCCCAAAAGACACTGCACATCCTCTTTGGAGATATATAAGTATTGAGAGTCTTTTCCTCGTGAAGCAGGCGGGTGAGCTCCAAGACCTTCTTCTCGCTGGCATGTAAACTGGCTTCAAGAGAATTTCGTTCTTCCTTGAGTTGGACCCAACTCTTCTGCATTTCTTCCCAGGATGTAGGCATGTCAGGATGTTGAATGGCGTACGGGACCTCTCCTTCCAAAACTGGCTCCTTGATCACAGGGAGAACATGAGGATATGGCATCACCAGCTTCTGGGAGCGGGCTCGTACCCACTTGAGATAAGGCTCCAAAGGGATGGAGTTCTTGTGCCCCAGTGTCTTGCTATCTACCCTCTTAGGCATCCTCCAAGCTCTGATGAATCTCTGGCGAAGTCCTTGTGCATCGTTGTCGAAGTCAAAAACTATGTCAGGAATCAACATGTCATGAGGGCCATCCCTCCGAGCATATCCAAACTGTCTCAAAGCCAGACACGGGTTATAAGTAATGCCTCCTCTGACTCCAAGTAAAGGAACATTTGGAAACTCTCCGCAACGATCAATGATAGTGACATTCTCTCTGGACCGAGGACACCAATGTATATCAGCATGTGTAATGGTCATCAATCGTTGCGACCATCTCAAACCCTGTTCGTTCTTCAAAACTGATTGTGGAAGGTGAGAAATAAACCACCTTTCCAAGAGAGGAGTGCAGCACATGAGAACACCCCTTTTTCTCATGGTTCGAGTGTAACATGAGTGGAGGATGTCCCCAAGCAACGTAGGTATGGGATTCCTGGACATGAAGATCTTGACAGCATTGATATCTATAAGCTGATCTGGATTCGGGAACAACACCAACCCATAGACAAGGAGTGCCACAACTTCTTCAAAGGCTTGTAGGTCAAGGTAATTCCAACATTCCTAGGCCTTCTCAAACAAAAACTTTGACAAGAATCCTTTGATACCACTTCTAACTTCCCAATGTCCCTTGATATCAGATGGTTGCAGACATAATGCTTTAGCTACTTTTTCAAGTCTGGGTTCCTTTTCTGTACCGTTGTAGGGTAGTTGACTAAGAATAGGAACCTTCAGCAGCTGAGAAAACTCTTCCAAAGTAGGCACCAATTGATAATTCGGGAAAGTGAAACAGTGGTGCAAAGGGTCAAAGAACTGGAACAATACTTTCACCATATCCTCTTCAATGTTGGTGTTGACCAAGCTGATGAGCCTACCATGCCTTTCACTGAAAGAAGAGCTCTCGGGAATCCTGGATGCAAGTTCCTTGAGCTGAGGAGGGACCCTTACAAGGTTGATCTGAATTGTCTTTCTGCGGATAGTTTCCATGTCCTACAAAACAAGAACAAAGATGAAGATTCGAACCCTTGAAGTGGTTAGTAAATGCATATGATGCTTTATGATGCTATGATGTTATGATAAAAGCACACCACAAGTATTCACAAAAGGCAAACATGATAAGGCACACAAGTCACACCAGACAACCCTTAGAGTTTAGGCCAGCATGAGGTCTAGGTACTACCCTCTTGAAGTTGGTGGGCTCAAAACCTGTCCTATCGAAAGTAACCGGGTTCTAAGGAGCTCAATATCATTGGGTTATTTTCTATGTTCATTGTTTTGATTTAGCCACTGAACTGGCGATCAAAATATTCCAAGAAAACAACCCTCAATGAGTGTAGTGTCGAGTATCAACCAACTTCGGACTGCACCAAAGTCGGTCATCTCACTACCCCTAAAGAGGCCAGGATGGTCAAGTAAGGTTCCTAAGGTCAGTTGATGCTTCACGACACCATGCGGCGGCCCCGTACTCTCCTTGACTTGACTCAAGGGTTAGCGGTACTCACCAAAGTGCCACATCAACGTAGCAACTGCTTCAACCGTGTCGGTATACCCCGCACAGTTCCCTCACAGTTTTTTGCTACCTAAAAAGGGTATCCCCCAGATCCGGGTTAGGATCTATGGAACTCCCAAAACAGGCCCACAATTTTAAAGCAAACAAAACAAAGCAATTGAAAACATAAGTGATCTTAGTCCTAAGGTACACCTCACTTTAAAAAAGTTCCCCAGCAGAGTCGCCAGTTCTGTGATCGGTGGGAATAGAACTAACTGTTTAAAGCTGGTTTCGCAAAATGTCGCGGTAAGCAAGAGTCACCACCGTCTTTTATGTTCTCCAACAAGGAAAGGACAAAAGCACAGCAAAATTCCTTTTCGAGATGTTTCTCGGTTCGGGAGGTAGATTATAGAAAGGGAAGGTGTTAGCACCCTTTCTCGGCTCTTAGGTACTTGCTCTTATGTTTTCAAAATGTTTGCTTTTCAAATGTGTGTGGGTTTTGAAAAAGTTTCGTGAAAAGATTTCTAAGTAACTCTTGTATATGTCCTCAAGAGTGTATGAAAAATTTGTTTGAAAACTTTTAGAAAGTGTAAGTGTGAAAAGATTTTTTTATTTATTTTTGAAAGAGAGCAAGTACCCATGAGTCATCTACCTACCCTAAGGAATTAGGCTGTGTAAGAGTCCTTTAGATAGCGCCATCCCACCATTGAGAGGTAGGTAGCACCATCGTTGGAGGTGTTCAGGTCAATTCGATTGTAGGGACAGTGTGGTCACCGAAGCAATAGTAGGACACCTTAGAAGTAACCCTAATGTCCTAGATCCTTTTTAATCCGAGGCGACCGTTTCGAGGCAACTGGATCTTAGACATAAGGGCGACCGCTAAAACACCCTATACTTGACGACCACGTTCGAGGCAACGAGTGAGGCGTACCCTAGAAGTGGCATGTGTTTTGTGTGTTGTTTTCATGTTAACATTTATCTTTGATCATGCAATTGTGAGCTACGAGTTGTTTTTAATTTCATACATTCTTTCATGCCTTTTGTAACAGTTAGGAGTGCGGAAAAATAAAGTGCGGAAATATGAATCTACGCTATTACAAGGCGCGGGTCTATACATCGCCAAAAACAAAGACCCATTTTGATAAAGTGCGGAAAGTAAAGAAAGCGGTAAACCTAATTACTATTACATTCCGGAAGCAGTTACATAATAATCAAAAATAGCACGCGAATAGAAAGTAAATCAGGACGTCCTAGGGTTTTGACCCTTTTTGCAATTATGAGTTTTTTAGTCTCTTGCTTTTAATTAAACAAAAAATTAAACTTAATTATTTAATTAATTATTTACAAGAAAGATATTTTTTGTGTTTTTTATATTTAATGATGAAAAAGGAAATTAAAAGTCAAGAAACCCTAGCTCTAAGTTTATTTTAATTATTATAAAAAATGTCAAAGTTAACCTAATTAACTAAATTAATTAATTTACATTTTTATGTACAAAATAATAATAGTTAATAAATAATAATAATGATAATTAAAAAAATATGAATGAAAATTGTCCAACCCTAACTCTATATAATTTTTATTTACTGAGAAAAAGGTTAAAATTGGCCTATTAAACTAATTAATTAGTTAATATTTTATTTACAACAAATAATAGTTAGTGAATTTAATAAATAATAAAACATATTTACAATTTTTGATTTCTGAATTTATTATGAAAAATTAATTTGTTGGTTAATTAATAATAACAATTATAATAATTAAAGGAATTAAAAGAAAAGAAAAGAAAATAAAAAAATGCAAACCAGGGGGGGTGTGATGGCCCATGTGGAGGTTTTTTGCTGGAATTCAGGCCGATTAAGAAGCAAGTATCGTTGACCTTGGGGATTGACCACGCGCTAGTTGACTAGAGAGTACCATACTCTTCATCTCCTGATCATTGGATCATTGCTTGAAGCCACATGGCAGGCTGGATGAGTGAGACTTATGGTGGAATTCTTTTAAGCGCCTACACATGAATTTGTTAGAAAAAATATGATTGAGATTTGGGTGGACCTGGGAATCGAACCCAGGTCCCAACGATTGCAAGCCACGTCTCCAGCCACTACACCATTTGAGCGCGTTTGTAATATGAATCAGAAACAAAGATAATATATAAAATTAAATCAAGGTGCTGGAAGCAACGAAACACGCGCCATTATTCAAACTGACCAACCATATTGAGGCACGTCCTTCATCTTCTCCGTTTCCTGCAAAATAAAGAACAAGATAGCGGGGGTTTTTAACCCCCACAAACCAAAACTGCCAAGAATAGCGATTAGAGCTACAGATAACATAAAAAAGGCGCGATGGTATCAATGAATTCGTCTTGTCCTGACGAATTTATCCATATATGGCTTGAGGTCTAATTTTACAGTATGTGAAAAGCCCTAAATTAAAAGCTTCGAAACCCTAGATGTCTCCAATGGTGGATTCTGTTTCAAGACGTTTCAACGCAATTAATCTATACCAAAAGCTTCAGGATGATGTTAGCAATGCAAATCAATAATTATATCATGTCAAATATGCAAGAATTGTTAGTTTCGATCATGGAAAAATTTGTTCAAACCGTGGTTCTGTTTGGCCGTTTCCTTGAGTGTTAGGGCTCGTTCTTGATGGCAATAGATTCCTGGCAATGTCAGTAATGTGATGGAACCAAGAAAAAGGTTTGAATTATGCTGCAAGTGAGATTTCAGTTTCACACTTTCTCTTGATTTTTTGGAATTTTATTATGGGGTTTCAGCAGCTCTTTCACGTTCTTGGCTTCAGGGTCAGGTTTCTTGCATATATGGGAAGAGAATTAGGTCAACCTTAGGCCCAAAAATCCATTGCATTGATGTTTCATTATGTGATTGTCAATCAAATATTTTTCAACCTTTTTCTTTGATAAAACCTTGCCAATCATGGAGATTTTGAGGTCTTTGATGTGTACACGAATTGCCATCTTGCCCTGATCTTATTTACTTCACAAAAGATCTAAAAATCATATCTTTTGAATTTTCCTACAATTAAAATCAATTAAATGAATTAATACTAATAAAAATTCAATTAATTAATTAAAAATAATAAAATAGATCAATTTAAGTTCAATGGTTCGTGCATAGGCTTTGGACAATGTTTCAAGGAAGAATTTGAGGCCCATTAGCAAAAATGAAGTGTTTTAGGCAAAGTTGACTTTTGAAAGTTCCCAAAAATTTCCCAACTTCTCCAATGCATATCTTGCTCAATTTTGAAGCTATGAACATGTTCTTGGACATTTTGGAAAGGTCTTGAACTCCTTTAACCAATTATTTTGGTCCCATGTCATTTTGATTCACCAATCTCAAGTTATGGTCTTTGACTTAAAGTGCCTTTTTGTTGACTTTTGAAATTGACCTATAATGTTGAAATTGATAACTTTTTGTGAGAGCATTTCTTGGACTTGGAATGTGAATATGAGTTGTAGTAAATGTCATCCCCTTCAAAATGAGCATTGGATTGGATTTTTCTGATGAACCATGAAAAAGTTATGCCTTGGTCAAGTTACAGTTGACTTTTTAGCTGTCCAAAAATAGAAACTTTTGATTCTTGAGACTTTTTGAGCCATGCTTGAGGAATCATGATAAAGAATTGATCAAATGATGATTGTGGCTTCAAAATAAGATGTTGACCAAAAATTTTGACTTTTGACTGCCAAATGACCATTTTGCCCCTGTAGTTGACTGAGAAGCATTTAGGGCCTTTGACTGTGCAACTTGATGCTGTGAGTCTTGAAACTTGCCATGTAGATGCTTAACAATGTATATAGGCATATGGGACTTGATTGGACCCTTGAAAACCTTAACTTCCTTGCAAGAACCAAAACCCTAATTTTGACTGTGTTAGGAGGCAGTTGGACTGTGCAACCCTTGAGAGATTTTGAACCATTTGGGGATTGATCTTGACAGATCTTGAAGAATATGGGAGGGCAAATTTTGGGGTACAACACATAACTTCTCCTAGAAATGCTGGAATTTCAAGTTATAAATGTTCAGAGGCACGTCCTTGAAATAAAAGCACTCAGCAAATTCTGGACATTTTCAAGACAGAATTGGGTCAGAACTTCTGGGCCAGTTTTCATAAAGGTTCAGTCAGAGTTTGCAAGGGGAAATTCAAAGAAGGTTACGAAGCGTGCAACAAGCTTCCTGGAAAGTCTGAGAGCTCCTTCAAAACATGCTGGAGCAAGGAAATACAAAGATCAGAAGTTGGGTGTTTGTTCTAAATTATGCTGAAGTTGAACCTCTGATCCAGATTTAAGCAATGATGCAGAATCTCACATTGAAGGATTTCTGATTTGATAAATCCCATCATCGTTTAATGCTCATTTAATGCTCACAACTACTTTTGAGTTTTTATCCAAAGGATTTACCCACGTGTGGCATAGAAGTACCATTGCTGTCCTTGAAAAGCAGATTTTGTACAAAGTATATGCTAGGCCCAGGCTTTGCTTTTGCTTCTGAGGGTACTTTTCCTTGATTCATGCTTACAAATCCAGCCTAGACACGGCTAAAAGCTGCTAACCACCTTGCTTTGTGCCTTGAACCATACTTGTTTGAACTTGCTTCAAGAACAAGTCAGCGCCTAACATATGATGGTTGTACCTTTGATTTCTCCAAGCTAATAAATCCTTGACTATAAATTAAACTACATTTACATTTGTGAAAGGGTCGAAAGTTTGAGAAAGAAATGCCCTGAACCCCTGCTAAAATTCCAAGAGTCCAAAAAACTGTAAACACAACATACAAAACCTGTTAACTTTTGAACTCCATTTGTTCTCAAGTGTTCCTTGACTAAAACCATTCGTACAGTTTCTGATTCACATATTAGAAGTTATTCTAACTTTTGTATTCATACTGCAATACACTCTCCATCCACCTCCACCTCAAAAAAATCAGAACATCACCCCTTGGCTATTCCAGAAGCTGAAAAATTCCAACCTGCTGAGTACGTGAAGAAGCTGCTTGGAACATCACCAGAGTTCAAGACCAACCTCCGGTTCATAGAATCTTTTCCAGTGGCAAGGTAAGCTTCTGCTGACTCTTACCATATTACCTAAGCATTATCAGATTTGCATGTTCAAAAATACAATGTAGACATCATGTTTCTGATGTTGTACATATTCTGAGGTTTCACGTATTTGACTGCCTAAATAGGGAGTAAATTAGTTCAGAACTTCTTAAAGAAATTAGAACTCAGAATTAGGATTAGCAAATTCATGTTTACCTTGACTTGTAGTTCTGATATTTCTTGTTTCTGAAACACTATGAAACTTGTCATAACTATCATATGCGCATCTTCTATTGTGTTAAGAAATGACTAAGTTGCAGATGTTATGACTAGCATGGAGGGGGAGACCAAATTCTTCCAGTGGTATCAGAACTTTTGAAAACTACTTTGTTCCCAGCGGACCCAGAACTTCTGACTTTACCTATTCTTTTAACTAACAGGATATCTGTTTTGCAGTATGCCAGAGTCAGAACTTTTGACCTCCTTTAGTCAGTAATACGCTGATTCTATTTTTCTTTTTTCTCACTATTTTTGCTATTACTTTCTATTTCATTAATCAAAAAACACCAAAAAACATTTTTTTTTCATTTTTACATGCTTTATTTTATTTCTTAAAACAAAAGATAAAAAATATTTTCTTAAAATAAAACAAGTCCATTTTACATCTCTTGTACATTATTTTCCATTTCAATATGGTTGTAATAGTAACTTAGGATTTAATTTTATTTGCAATCCCCATTCATAAATATGTACCTCCATCCCTAAAATATTGTAATAGCGTAAGACTTTATATTTATGCAATTTATCACTTTCGAATGTAAATGCTAGTAATTAGGGTGTGTATGGCAAGATAAAATCAACAAGTAGATAACCCTAATCAAAGATTAAATGTATACAAATCAATCACACTATTCACACATGCACCCTTAAGGTTAACTCCACTTGTTGCCTAAAAAATGGTCATGTTGTACATGTGGGGTGTCTTAGCAAAAACAATCGAAATACAAAGATCATAGTCCCTCGATGACGCTATAAATGTTGCCTTTCAAAATGATCTTATTCCCTCAAAAAGAAATTCTAAGATACTTTGTAACATTGCTAATCATGACTATACGATGACCCACACCCGTCCCGGTTACATCTAAACATAGGTTTGCTTGCAAAATCAATGGTAAGACAACAATGTCAAAGGAAAAGAAAATGAACAAGAAAGACATTTGAGTAGGTAGGTTGCTTCTAGTTACTTTATCCATTTCAAAACAAATATCCTTGTTATTTTCAAAACAAACACATACACTTTCAAAACATCTTACAAACTTGAAAACATTTCAAAAAGACAAACATCTTTGTATACATTCTTACGAACGAGAATCATTACAAAGATTGCCTAAACAATGGCCTCTTTTTTTCAAAATACTTTCAAAACCACACAAAGCACATTTTCAAACAAAAGCAAGTGATCTAGCAAGTAACTAAGAGCCCATGGAAAACCATGGATGGAAAGGGTGCTAATACCTTCCCTTTTCATAATCTACCCCCCCGAACTCAAGAAACATCTCTAAAGTTCTTTCATGTACTTTTTCACCTTTCCTTATTGGATAAGAGAAAAGTCGGTGGGGGCTCTTGCTAACCGCAAAATTTGTGATAAAATGCAAAACAATTAAGTCAGTTCTCCCACCGTATCACAGATGCGAAAGGGGAAGAAAAGAGTCTAAGGGAGACTAACCTATTTCTAACCTAAATGTTATCATACAATGGTAGTCCTATGTCGAGGATGAACAAAAGGGAAACATCTACCTAATGTTAGCATGTATGGTTTACAACCTAAGGTCTAACTTGCGTTCGAACAGAGCAAGCACATCCTAAGGGAACATGGTATGTACATGGATAAAGAAAACAAGCCAATAAGATCAAGAGAGCCCACCTAGAGAGATCATGCCTAGGTTAGCATGTCGAAGAAAGTCTAACAAAACTATCCTATAGGGAACATGCAATGAGAGTGAAGTCGTGATCTCAATTTCTAAATTGAGTGACTAATCGATCAACAAGAAAGAAAATAAACGATAAAATCCTATAGGGAGAATGCACTAAGAGCGAAGTCGTGATCTCAATTCCTAAATTGAGTGACTCATCGATCAACAAGAAAGTAAACAAACACAAGCACAACACATATAGCAAATGAAGTGTAGAATGCCTGCTACAGGTCTTTAAACAACGACTTTGAGCGCACGCTCTTTATTTCCTACTTCTCATGGTATCTAGAAAGCAATAAAGTACGGAAATGAAGAATAAAATAAAGTTGCGATGATACCGAACGGAGGAAGTCCGTTGCCTCTTCAAAACCACGCAAGCCATAAGAAAACTCTACCAAAATGCTTCCTTGAATTTCTTTGACGAATATTACTCTATTGGTTCACTTTGAACACCTTTTAAAATTTTCCAACCAATTCACTTTTACTCACCAATATCACACAAAAATCAATCATAACAGTTTAAAGGAAATCATAAAAATGAAAGAGGTCAGGGGTGCAACCCGTAATCAATGGTATACGAAAACAAATTGATGCCAGACCCATCAAGTTTGGTCCATAAAATTGGTTTTTTGTTAGCAAACCAAAAAGTTGATGGGCCTTGAAAGTGTGGTCTCGTCCAAAACAAACATACCGACAACCCTCTTTTCAGCATCCTTTTTACTCAATTTTTGGAAAATAAGTAAATGAAGAAATACAGCGAATTGAATAAATATTTAAACGGTGATGTTTGTGAAAAATAGGGTTCAAGGTTACGCTTCAAGTTCACGTGGCTGCTTCTTCGTCACACCCAACTCCCACTGCCGTCTACTTCTCTGACGAACTCCATGTCGCTGTCATCATTTCTGTTCAACCTCCGCCTCCCTTCTCAGAATCATTCTTGATGTGGCTTGATTCATCGCGAAAAAAGACGTCCGACGATTCTTCCGTTTAGGTATGACTTTTCTTTTGATTCTTCTTCTACTCAATGAAATTTTTATTGATTGGAGATGCGGTGATGTTATGGATTGATGATGCTAAATCGCTTATGGTTGCAGAGAAATTGCTGAAGATGATGTGTGATGAAGATGAAAGAAGGAGTGTTGTTGATGGCGATTTCCGTTATTATTGTAGATAGAGAACGAAGGTTGTTGTCGTTGAAGGTAATAAAGATGATTTTTGAAGAGGTAGCTACGTAGAGATGAAAATCAAAGTTTCCTGTGCTTTCTTCTAGTGGTTCTTCTATTTCCGGGTTTTCTGTGTTGTCGATGTCATCGAAGATGAAAACAGATTGGGGCTTTGTTGTGATGTTGTTGTTGATATGCGAAGAGGAAGACGGTTATAGAGGAGAGATAATGATGAATGATGTGAAGAGGTTTTTTAAGAATTTTCTTGGTGATCGATGAAGATAATTGTAGAACGATGCAGAATGAGTGAGGTTGAAAGGTGAGTTTCTTCTTTCCTATTTTTCTGTTCTTTCTATTTACTTTTCTCTGCATTTATCTGATCGTGTGAATTTGTCGTTCTTGATTGTGGCGGTGTTGTTGCTTGATGGAAGATTGAAGAAGTAGGAGTTGTTGATGATGATTGAAAGTGATGACGGAGCTTGGTTGCAGAGGGAATTCAAGAAGAATTGTATTGAGTTTCAGAGATTTTAGAGAAGATTGAAGTTTTTCTGGATTTCCTTCAGAGTGTGTCCAGAATCCATATGAATGGAGGTAAATTCTCTTTTTATCTTCCGCCTCTGTATTCTATTACAGTCTCTTTGTTGGATTCTGTTAGTAACTGCCTTTTTTCGTTGCTGGAAGTTTGTTAGGATTCTGTTAGTAGCTACTGTTAGTTTTTCCTGTAATTGGTTAGTTAACTGTTATGAGCTGTTAGGAAAGTGGGAATTGGAAAGTTGTTAGAAATTAGTTAGTAGTTAGAGAAGGTTCTTGGACAGGGCTGTTACAGTTGGTAAAAAAAGTTTGTTAGGCAGTTTTGGAAGTTAGAAACAGTTAGGAAGCTTCTGCTAGTTTTTTTTTGGATAGTTAGAAAACTGTTGGTTTGTTAAAATAGTTAGTTATAGGGCTGTTAGGAAAATATGGTTAGGAAAGTTTTTCTGTTTTGGTTTTGGTTAGAAATTCTATTAGCAGTTTGTAAAATGGTTAGAGGCTTGAACAATTCTGCTATTTTCTGTTTAAGTTTTCTGATTTTTCTGGTATGAACAAAATGCAGGGTTGGACTAATGGATAATTGATGCAGGCTGAATTCTGTTTTGCGGTTAGCTTATTGGTCCAAATATTGTTGGTATTGACGTAGGAACTGGTTTATGCAGAATTGAAAATGTGGCCTGCCTAACATGATTTTGATGCCTGGGCATGCAAAGATACTTCAATGAAGGAAGGGTGAAGGTGTATCATGAGGTTTTGCACACGAGGAGGGATTCGAAGATTGGAGGAAACATGAAGGTGTATGGAGAAATGAGATTTGAAAATGTAATTTGATGACATGAAGTTGTAGTTTCCTTGTAATTATCACTTAGAGCTCCGCTTGTAAAAATATGGATGATCTGATCTTGCTTTTCCTATGTATACGAACTGCTAGCATACCTTTGGGTACCTGTCTTTTGAATTATTATGGGATTTTCTACTTGAATTTCAAGAAATGAACCATGAATAGATGCTTGCACTTAAAATCCTGAATTTGATGACAGGAATTTGTAGAATTTGAATGATGAACGATGAATGATTTTTTTGAATTTTAAAGCCTTGAATAATGAATTTTTGGACTTGGATAAGTGGACTTGAAACTTGCATGACGTATTCCTTTGCAACCTTGTAACTAGTACCAAAGAAAACATTGATCCAATCTAGAACTTGAATAAATACCTCAAATTAATCTTCCATTCTCAATGAAGCCCTATATTCAATTCAATTTTCCAATCTTAACCAAAATTTCATGACAAGCAACAAGTATGTGAAAGAATAATGGTGCCTTTATTACAATGAATCCACAAACTCATCTCTTGTACCATGGATTGTATTTTACAATCCAATTCCACTATATCTCGACTTGATGAGTAACAAGATAGCCAATTCCTTGAATCCTTTGATAAGGGTAGGACTTGGATCATAGTAGGATACCTTGACATGAGACTCAATGAATCTCAGTTGTTGAACATCAACAAGCTCAAATATGATGAGTAACAAACCCTAGTTCACTTGCCTTTGATGAAATCTGATAATCAAGGTAGCTCGAGATGATGGGGGGAACCAAAACCTTAGCTTACAATTGAATTCTTGATGAAGCATAACAAGTTAAAAACCCTAGCATCCTTCCCAGAACAAGTTAAAACCCTAGCGTCTTTCCCTGCTTGTTGAAGAATCAGCTTGAATCTCTTGGATGAAGACAAGAGCCTCAGAGCCTTAAAGAAACCCTAATTCTTTGAAATCTTTGATCACATGCCACATTATATTGATTAATGAATGAATGATGTGTTAGATGACCTAATAGGAGTTATGCACATGAGAAAAGTACAAAATGCATAAGCCAGATAAAAGTAAAAGGGGTAGGAAAATTAGGGGTATTACAGTTGCCCCTATTTAATCGTCTTAAACTTGAAAGTATGATTGGCGCGTGCCTTTCGGAAGTTCAAGGTTGGAGATGATTAAATACCAATGCCAAAAATTTGTCCCGAGAGAGTGTGTAAGTGTTTCTTTATTTGTTTTTTTTTTGCTGGGGGAAGAATTTTTCGTTTTTTAGTGAAGAGACGGAGATTGGACTTGTAACGTAGCATGATGCCAATACAAGGAAGAGATCGGACTTGTAACGTAGCATGATGCCAATACAAGGAAAGGATCAGACTTGTAACGTAGCGTCATGCCAATACAAGGAAGAGATCGGACTTGTAACGTATCATGATGCCAATACAAGGAAGAGATCGGACATGTAACGTAGCATGATGCCAATACAAGGAAGAGATCGGACTTGTAACATAGCATGATGCCAATACAAGGAAGGTATTGGGCTTGTAACGTAGCATCATGGAAATACAAGGAAGAGATAGGACTTGTAACGTGGCATGATGCTGATACAAGGAAGGGATCGGGCTTGTAACATAGCATGATGTCAATACAAGGAAAGGATCGGGCTTGTAATGTAGCGTCATGCCAATACAAGGAAGAGATCGGACATGTAATGTAGCATGATACCAATACAAGGAAGAGATCATACTTGTAACGTAGCATGACGCCAATACAAGGAAAGGATCGGGCTTGTAACGTAGCATGATGCCAATGCAAGGAAAGTATCGGGCTTGTAATGTAGCGTCATGCCAATACAAGGAAAGGATCGGGCTTGTAACGTAGCGCCATGTTAATACAAGAAAGGGACAGCACAGACGAGTGTTTGAATCGATACGGACGAGTATCGAAAGAAGATACGGACGAGTATCAAGAAAGGTTAAACACAGACAAGTGTTTGAATCAATACGGACGAGTATTGAAACAAGATACGAACAAGTATCAAGAAAGGTAAAACACAGACGAGTGTTTGAATCAATACGGACGAGTATTGAAAGAAGATGCGGACGAGTATCAAAAGGTTAAACACGGACGAGTGTTTAAATCAATACGGACGAGTATTGAAAGGAGATACGGACGAGTATCAAAAGGTTAAACACAGACGAGTGTTTGAATCAATACAAACGAGTATTGAAAGAAGATACGGACGAGTATCAAAAGGTTAAACACAGACGAGTTTTCGAATCAATACGGATGAGTATTGAAAGAAGATACAAGCGAGTATCAAAAGGTTAAACACGGACAAGTGTTTGAATCAATACGGACGAGTATTGAAAGAAGATACAGACGAGTATCAAAAGGTTAAACATGGACGAGTGTTCGAATCAATACGGACGAGTATTGAAAGAAGATACGGACGAGTATCAAAAGGTTAAACATAGACGAGTGTTCGAATCAATGCGGACGAGTATCGAAAGAAGATATGGACGAGTATCAAAAGGTTAAACACGGACGAGTGTTCAAATCAATACAGACGAGTATTGAAAGAAGATACGGACGAGTATCAAAAGGTTAAACACTGACGAGTGTTCGAATCAATACAGACGAGTATTGAAAGAAGATATAGGCGAGTATCAAAAGGTTAAACATGAACGAGTGTTTGAATCAATACGGACGATTATTGAAAGAAGATATGGACGAATATCAAAAGGTTAAACACAGACGAGTGTTCGAATCAATACGGACGAGTATTGAAAGAAGATACGGACGAGTATCAAAAGGTTAAACACGGACGAGTGTTCGAATCAATACGGACGAGTATTGAAAGACGATACGGACGAGTATCAAAAGGTTAAACACGGACGAGTGTTCGAATCAATACGGTCGAGTATTGAAATAAGATACAGACGATTATCAAAAGGTTAAACACAGACGAGTGTTTAAATCAATACGGACGAGTATTGAAGGAAGATACAGACGATTATCGAAAGGTTAAACACTGACGAGTGTTTGAATCAATACGGACGAGTATTGAAAGGAGATACAATCGAGTATCAATAGTTTTAAACACGAACGAGTGTTCGGGAAACTGACATGGATGAGTGTTTTGGAATTGACACGGACGAGTGTTTAGAAGTTGACACGACGAGTGTTTAGGAATTGACACGGACGAGTGTTTAGGAATTTACACGACGAGTGTTTAGAAGTTGACACGGCGAGTGTTTAGGGAACTGACACAGGCGAGTGTTGGAAGTCTGAATAATTTGTCAGACAAGAGTTGGCTACCAGAAGAAAACTGGGTCTAGAATGACGAAATGTATTGATTTTACTGGGCATTGAAAAGGTGAAGGTCATCAACTAGGGATTTTGGGAATGATACCCTCCTGCAGGTATGTATTGTTGTCCTTGAATGATTCAGATTTTTGTGTAAGGTACCTGATCTGGCTTATGCTTTGTATGCATGTTTGAATTTCTTTTGCCGCAAAGATCCACTCTGATGGATCAGCTACGCGCTTTTGAAGATGCAATGTTATGTAACGATAACTATATGCAATGCAAAGAAATAGACTTCATGGGTATAAGCGAGATGAATTAGGAGTTGTTGCTCATCACTGGGGATGCCAATACATATCGACTCTGGAAGTCTGCAGTACCAAAGATCGCTGCGGATACTAATAAGTATTTGCACTGGGGAGCCCATGATATCGAAGATTGTTGATGACTCTGCTGGAGATCGAATCGCTGACGAAACGAGTCTTCAGACACACTGCTGGATTCTGAATTGTACCGTTGGGGAAGAGACAATCCAGATAGACCTCCCCATATCCTGAACCATTGAGAGGATGATAGAACTGAATATGCCGGAGAATGGATACTGAACACCATGTGGATCTCTTCGCATATGTGCCCCAAGTTCACGCCACACTGGGGAATTACCTCTTGAATCACTTGGAGATAAGATATGGGAATGGACACCTGCGAATTCCCCGGTTTAGCTCTGTTAATGCCCCACTTTAGCTCCACTGGGGATTTTCTTGATTAACTCCACTGGGGATGCACTTGCGCATTCCGAGTCAAATGACGACTCAGAACTTTCTGAATTCACTTGGGGAATCAGGTTCGAAATTGTTTGTAGTAGATGAAGGAAGCTTCGTGCGCTGGCTAGGTCAGGGTAACCGTTATGATTCTTTTAGCTTGATTGTAGTCATCTCCTGCAACATAATTGGCTTGAATAACTTTGCAAGTACGGATGAGGAATGCCCCTGTCTGGAGGATCTATGAGAAGATCTATGTTGAATAGAAGACCGGAATATCTGTGCCATAATATGATATGAGGTGTCCTTACCCAATGTCTTGAGTCACGAAATAAATTGCTCTTGATTACAACTTTCATGGAGAAATTTGTCTAATCTCGACGTAACTGCCCCATGTTGAATGAATTCTGAATAGATTTATCAATGTGATAGCCCCTGATTGATCGAGCTTGAAGATATTTATCGACGTGATAGCCTCTGATTGATCGAGCTTGAAGATATTTATCGACGTGATAGATTCTGATTGGCCGATCATGAAGAGATTAATCAACGTGATAGCTTCTAATTGATAGCTTGGAGAGAATGCCCCAGATTTGGATGAACTCAGAGAGATCGACTCTCGACTTGATTGCCCTAGATTGGCAGACTCTGCTAACTTCATCACTGAAGGGTACTCAGACTGTGAAGTACCAAAATGATTTCTCTTGACAGAATCTCTGGCTAACATGCCCCTGGATAAGTCATTTCTCTTGTGATAGCTGACTCTTGCTTCGACAGAGTATTCAAGCATCTCTTCTTTGACAAGATTGAGCTCTTTACCGATTGTTCATTGTGTAAACTTACTTGATGTTGATCAGTTGTTTTATATGCAGAAGAATGTTTATTATGAGAATGATAATTCTAATGCAACACATATGTAAGTCTTGAAGTTTAAAAAACTTTGAATGAAATGACGTCACAACTCCATTATGAACGAGTCACTAGCTAGAGAGAAAAATTTGCAAATTCTTTTTTATGGAAGATAATGCAAGCATATGATGCCAACACTGATATTTAAACATATCTCTTAGGAGTCAGTTAAACGCTATCTCGTTGTAGTATTCTTTCGAATTGACCCATGCTTCAATTAGGACTTTGAAAGGGTTGTAACGTGGCCTGGTTCACAATTTTAAAAAAAAGGATTTAAGGCTCAAAATTATTTGGTGCCCACCCATTCTCCATGATGTTCTCCATTCCTATGTTCAGTCGACCTGATACAAGCATCCATCTCTCTAGAAGAGTTTGTGATGGCCGAGGAACCACTGAGGCCTCTTGGACACAACAGTCACTAACTTCTGATTTTGGTGTCTGATCAGACGACTTTGTTCTCTGATGAGGATTTTCATTGGTAATCCTTTTCTCGCCTTTTAGGATTTTCAATTTCCTTCTTGCTTTCCCTAATTTTTTCCTGGACAAATTCTTTTGAATTTCGATTTGGAAGTCCAGCGGGATGCCCCAACTTTTGCCTAAGCGACTTGTTTTCAAGTTTCGACTTAGTGGGGATTTTTGTTTCTTTCTTATTCGTATTTCCATTTTGAACAGGTCATTAATCTTTGCGTTGTCTTTGATTTGTTGGAAGTGACCGTGACTGTCTGAGTCTTTGGTACACGAGGGATAGCCATTGTTGTATCATCATCTGATCTCGGCTTCTTGACTTGCGAGAGATATCCATTAGGATATTGTTAGTTGGTGCACGTTGCTGATAGATGAGGGTTAACCATTGCAGTTTTGACTTTCCTCTACCTTTTGATGGATAACCATTGTTGTATCCTTGGATGCGCACTCTTGATGAGTTTTGAGTGCTTGATTAGATTAGCTAAACACTACCCACCCCAAGGTTTAAAATCAGGGTTTTTTCTGAACAGAAAAGAAACTCCTACTTCGAAGGCTCATAGGGGTTAACGAGGGTCTATCTCCCTTATATCTCCGGTGTTTAGGAATTGAAACAAGGCTTGTACATCGTCAGCAGAGTCTTACTCAAAAGTGTAACAACCAGAGATTTTTTTGTTTTTAAATTATCGTCATCCTCCCTCCAATCTTTACCTAAGCATAAGACTAGGAAATTTGGCATCAATATGCAAGTAAAACATTTAAAAAGTGATAACGAATGAATGAATAAAAATAAAAGAACACTTCAAGACAAGCATACTTATTGCATTAATATTTTCATTCAAAAATAGACAAGTTTCTACATACAAGCAATGTTTAAACAAACAAGCAAGAATGCAAATGAAAATGCAGTAAAGAAACCAATGATTGCCATTGCTGAGGAGACTTGACTCCGTATGGACTTCTTGATTCTGACGACTTTCTGTAGCCTTGATGCTTAAATGGGCGAGAGAATTCCCCTTTTTATCTGATGTGAACACCACAGTCTCTGAATTGATCCAGTCTTAGACTTGGTCTCTGGATGACATACCTTCAATCGAATGGCCAGGTGCCCCAGTATAATATACATAGAAGATCCTTTCAGGAGAACGAATGAATGGCTTACCCAACGAATCGGTATAAACTGCACCACCAAGCATCTCATGTCTCAAAGAAATAATACAGTTCGTCTTCTCTAAGAACAACAGAGACATCCAACTCATGAGAAAGATCTTGGCAGTTGGCCAAATAGGAATTGGACCTTTGGAAGAGACTCCAGACAAGTGCTGGGCTTTATACTTCAACCCCTTTACTGTCTTCGACATTAAAACCGGGTGCCCTAGAATAGGGGATACATCTAGCATGTGTATTCCAATTATAAGAGATGTTTGTGGAAAGAGGACCCCAAAGATCAGAGCTTTGTCAAACTTCCACCAGGAGAGGAAATAACTGGATGTAGTGCGTTAGGGTTGCATCACCATGCTCATCAAGCTTCTTTTGTCTTGGCTTAAAATATTTTTTTTGAATTCACTAGGGGAATGAAGATTGACTGCTTTTGAACAGATCAAGGAACGCAAAGCTGTGGGGAGTGCCCCTGATTGAATAGTCCGATGCTCCAGAATAGTAACCACGTCTGATGCTAGTATCAACCAGAACGAAGCATTGATATAAGATCCCACAGTAAATGTGAACCATCTGCTGATAAGATGCTCCAAGAACTCAAGATTATGTAGCACTCCTTGGTTGAAAGTAATTCCCAAAAGATGAGGAGAAGAGGGGACCTGCTGCAACAATAAGTGCAAGATTGTTGACATCATTATCAGAGCTTTCATGACCTGGCTCATCTGAGTCTTCAATCAATTATCTTCTTGTTCGAAGAAATTTCTGACCACGGGCCAAAGCTTGCATGTACCACTCAGAGTTATTCCATATTTGATCTCTGAGCATGTGACAGTAAGAATCAAGTTGAACCTCTGACGAAAGCCCCAGGTCTGAATAAGAATTCCCAATCTTCGGGTACTTGTTATGAATGCATGAATATGCATGGGGTGCATGAATGAATGCCATGTCATGTTCTATAATTTCCAAGGAATTTACGTGTTTCGATTTTGATTTTACGTAAGTAAGGGATGGAAGAGTATAGCACAATACTTGCAAATATGATTCCTTGGAAATAATAGAACATGTATGTTAAGCATGTGGTTATCCATGTTAAGTATGCAAAGGCATGATATCAAAGAGGATCAAGGTTCCATCATTTCTGAACATGATTGTTGCACAAGATTAAAGGTCTGACATAACTTTTCTGCACATACAAGAACTAAGTACCTTGTAGATCATCAATAACATGGGATCAAGGCTTCTGGAACATCAGATACTGTTGAACCTCTTCTGAACACGCTGAAAATACCAAGATCGAAGGCTCGAATGAATCTCCAGGTAAACAAGTCAGGAACTCAGAAAATAAATCTGAGAACCATACGGTCACCAACAGAATATAGCATCTACATAAAGTCATCAACAGAAATCAAGAACATAGCCATTAGAACCAATAGTTACCATCTGAGCATGGTCACCATCTGAAAATGAGCAATCATCTTGAACATAGTCACCAACTGTACCTGTGATAATAATTCCCTCCCCACTCACGGGTGAAAACTAGGTCAGGGTAAGGCAACAGTAACTCTGAATCGAGGGTACTTCTGAAAAACTATCGCCGTATCACCTATGTGAAAACGGTAGCCCCTCATTTGTACCTCATATGAGCGCGGACGACATGGAAGCGGTAGTGAGACCTAAGTCAACTAGCCATTCATGTTCCACTCTATTCCTAGGGTTCCTATGGTATACAACTCTGGCCTGGGTATTGGGCCTTTTACCTCATAGTAGCACCCACCCAATAAGAAGCAGATCCAGTACAACAGTAGTATATGGAAGACAGTAAAATGCAATGCATACATATGCTCAAGTATATACAAAATGAGTGAATAAACTGAAAGCATAAAGATAAACACCCAAAGAAAAGAAAGCAAGAGCTAGGAGAGACTCCGGGATGGACCGGCATTTGGTCGACCTGTCCCCAGTGAAGTCGCCAGTTGAAACAACCGGCTGAAAATCATCAAACAATGAAGTCACCATCGAACGTCTTTTATCCTACATATAGGGAAAGCTAAACATCGAGAAAACCTGAAAAGGGAGAAGTCGCGGTCTTGCAACCGAGAGATCGGGTAAAGGAGTCTGTTACGCGAGGGGAAGGTATTAGCACCCCACATGCCCGTAGTACTCTACGGTATCCACTCTTGTTATCTATATTATGGGTGTGTTTAATCTATGCTTACTGTTTACTATACTACTGAAGGGAAAATGCATGCAAAAGAAAGGGGAAAAGAATGTAGGGAAGATAAAATTATGCTCGCTTGGGCCCTACCCCAATGCCTACGTATCCGTTTTGAGGGATCAAAGCTACCGTAGTTCGGCTCATATGTTTTTGTTTGTTTTGTGTTTTTTATGGACAATGTTAATTCCGCCTTCTGCCGCAGCTCGACCTTTGGAGACTTATGCGTTGGCACAGAAGTAAACTAATCATGTCCTTACCTGAAAAGGGTTTTAGAGAAAGGTGCTTGAGCGCACAAAAAGATTTGAATTGGTTTTGTGTTTTATTACCTTGAAAAAGGGTTTAAGTATGCTTAGCATGTTTTTGATTTGCTAAGAAAATAAGTTTTTGTTTTAGATGCAAGGATGCGAAAGGGGAAGAAAAGAGTCTAAGGGAGACTAACCTATTTCTAACCTAAATGTTATCATACAATGGTAGTCCTATGTCGAGGATGAATGAAAGGGAAACGTCTACCTAATGTTAGCATGCATGGTTTACAACCTAAGGTCTAACTTGCGTTCGAACAGAGCAAGCACATCCTAAGGGAACATGGTATGTACATGGATAAAAAACAACCCAATAAGATCAAGAGAGACCACCTAGAGAGATCCTGCCTAGGTTAGCATGTCGAAGAAAGTCTAACAAAACTATCCTATAGGGAACATGCAATGAGAGTGAAGTCGTGATCTCAATTTCTAAATTGAGTGACTAATCGATCAACAAGAAAGAAAATAAAGCGATAAAATCCTATAGGGAGAATGCACTGAGAGAAAAGTCGTGATCTCAATTCCTAAATTGAGTGACTCATCGATCAACAAGAAAGTAAACAAACACAAGCACAAAACATATAGCAAATGAAGTGCGGAATGCCTGCTACAGGTCTTTAAACAGCGACTTTGAGTGCACGCTCTTTATTTCCTACTTCTCATGGTATATAGAAAGCAATAAAGTACTAAAATGAAGCATAAAATAAATTTGCAATGATACCGAACAGAGGAAGTCCGTTGCCTCTTAAAAACCATGGAAGCCATAAGAAAACTCTACCAAAATGCTTCCTTGAATTTCTTTGATGAATATTACTCTATTGGTTCCCTTCGAACACCTTTTAAAATTTTCCAACCAAGTCACTTTTACTCACCAATATCACACAAAAATCAATCATAGCAATTTAAAGGAAATCATAAAAATGAAAGAGGTCAGGGGTGCAACCCGTAAGCAGTTGTATACGGAAACAAATTGATGCCAGACCCATCAAGTTTGGTCCACAAAATTATTTTTTTGTTAGCAAACCAAAAATTTGATGGGCCTTGAAAGTGTGGTCTCGTCCAAAACAAACACACCAACAACCCTCTTTTCAGCATCCTTTTTACTCAATTATTGGAAAATAAGTAATACAGGGAATTGAATAAATATTTAAATGATGATGTTTGTGAAAAATAGGGTTCAAGGTTACGCTTCAAGTTCACGCGGCTGCTTCTTCGTCACACACAACTCTCACTGCCGTCTACTTCTCCGACGAAATCCATGTCGCCGTCATCATTTCTGTTCAACCTCCGCCTCCCTTCTCAGAATCATTTTCGATGTGGCTTGATTCATCGCGAAAAAAGACGTCCGTCGATTCTTCCGTTCAGGTATGACTTTGCTTTTGATTCTTCTTCTACTCAACTTCTTCTCTGATTCAAAACCTCCGCGGCTATTTTGTTGAAATTTTCATGATTATGCGACAATGAAATTGTTGTTGATCGGAGATATGGTGATGTTATGGATTGATGATGCTAAATCGCTTATGGTTGCAGAGAAATCGCTGAAGATGATGTGTGATGAAGATGAAAGAAGGAGTGTTGTTGATGGCGATTTACGTTATTATTGTAGATAGAGAATGAAGGTTGTTATCGTTGAAGGTAATGAAAATGATTGTTGAAGAGGTAGCTACGTAGAGATGAAGATCAGAGTTTCCTATGCTTTCTTCTAGTGGTTCTTCTACTGCCGCATTTTCTGTGTTGTCGATGTCGTCGAAGATGAAAAGAGATTGAGGCTTTGTTGTGATATTATTGTTGATATACAGAGAGGAAGACAGTTATAGAGGCGAGATAGTGATGAATGATGTGAAGAAGTTTTTTCAGAATTTTCTTGGTCATTGATGAAGATTATTGTAAAACGTTGCAGAAGAAGTGAGGTTGAAAGGTGAGTTTCTTCTTTCCTCTTTTCCTGTACTTTCTATCTGCTTTTCTATGCATTTATCTGATTGTGTGAATTTGTCGTTCTTGATTGTGGCGGTGTTGTTGCTTGATGGAAGATTGAAGAAGTAGGAGTTATTGATGATTATTGAAAGTGATAATGGAGCTTGGTTTCAGAGGAAATTCAAGAAGAATTGTAGAGAGTTTCAGAGATTTCAGAGAAGATTGAAGTTTTTCTAGATTTCCTCCAGAGTGTGTTCAGAATCCATATGAATGGAGGTAATTTATCTTTTTATCTTCCGCCTCTGTATTCTATTACAGCCTCTTTGTTGGATTCTGTTAGTAACTGACTTTTTTCGTTGCTGGAAGTTTGTTAGGATTCTGTTAGTAGCTACTATTAATTTTTCTTGTAATTGGTTAGTTACCTGTTATGAGATGTTAGGAAAGTGGGAATTGGAAAGTTGTTAGAAATTAGTTAGCAGTTAGAGCAGGTTCTTGGACAGGGCTGTTACAGTTGGTAAAAAAGTTTGTTAGGCAGTTTTGGAAGTTAGAAACAGTTAGGAAGCTTCTGTTAGTTTTTTTGGGGATAGTTAGAAAACTATTGGTTTGTTAAAATAGTTAGTTATAGGGATGTTAGGAAAATATGGTTAGGAAAGTTTTTATGTTTTGGTTTTGTTTAGAAATTCTATTAGCAGTTTGTAAAATGGTTAGAGGCTTGAACAATTCTGCCATTTTCTGTTTAAGTTTTCTGGTTTTTCTGGTATGAACAAAATGCAGGGCTGGACTGATGGATAATTGATGCAGGCTGAATTCTGTTTTGCGGTTAGCTTATTGGTCCAAATGTTGTTGGTATTGACGTAGGAACTGGTTTATGCAGAATTGAAAATGTGGCCTGCCTAACATGATTTTGAAGTTTGGGCATGGAAAGATACTTCAATGAAGGAAGGGTGAAGGCGTATCATGAGGTTTTGCACACGAGGCGGGATTCGAAGATTGGAGGAAACATGAAGGTGTATGGAGAAATGAGATTTGAAAATGTAATTTGATGACATGAAGTTGTAGTTTCCTTGTAATTATCACTTAGAGCTCCGCTTGTAAAAATATGGATGATCTGATCTTGCTTTTCCTATGTATACGAACTGCTAGCATACCTTTGGGTACTTGTCTTTTGAATTATTATGGAATTTTCTACTTGAATTTCAAGAAATGAACCATGAATAGATGCTTGCACTTAAAATCCTGAATTTGATGACATTAATTTGTAGAATTTGAATGATGAACGATGAATGATTTTTTTGAATTTTAAAGCCTTGAATAATGAATTTTTGGACTTGGATAAGTGGACTTGAAACTTGCATGACATATTCCTTTTCAACCTTGTAACTAGTACCAAAGCAAACATTGATCCAATCTAGAACTTTAATAAATACCTCAAATTAATCTTCCATTCTCAATGAAGCCCTATATTAAATTCAATTTTCCAATCTTAACCAAAATTTCATGACAAGCAACAAGTATGTGAAAGAATAATGGTGCCTTTATTACAATGAATCCCAAACTCATCTCTTGTACCATGGCTTGTATTTTACAATCAAATTCCACTATATCTCGACTTGATGAGTAACAAGATAGCCAATGCCTTGAATCCTTTGATAAGGGTAGGACTCGGATCATAGTAGGATACCTTGACATCAGACTCAATGAATCTCAGTTGTTGAACATCAACAAGCTCAAATATGATGAGTAACAAACCCTAGTTCACTTGCCTTTGATGAAATCTGATAATCAAGGTAGCTCGAGATGATGGGGGGAACCAAAACCCTAGTTCACTAGCAACATCTTCTATAGCGTTGACTCCATTATTACTAATGCGGAATGGTGGTCATCTAGCACGAGAATGACGAACAACCCTATGAGCCTCTGTAGTAAAACCCAAACCAAATTTGTTATATTTATACAGAATGTCAGGAAGCTGACCCCAAGTAGTGCAACCACCTTCTTCTACTACAGCTCTAGCACCCTTTAGTGAATCCATTCTGGGTGGAACCCTGGTAACCTTGGGAATAGCAGAAACGTCTTCAGTAGCGGTAGGAGAGACAAATTCAAAAGTATGGAAGGGAGTTTCAATGAATTCGTCGTCCATCTCAACATACCTGAATGAGTTTAAGTGACTCGCCATATATTCTTCTTCACCGCAAATTGTAACAACCTTTCCTTTCCCAGGATACTTCAGCTTTTAGTGTAAGTTTGAAGTAACAGCGCCTGCCCCATGAATCCAGGGGCGTCCAAGTAAACAAGAATAAGTTGATCTAATATCCATCACATAGAAGGTAGATTCAAATACCGGCGAACCTACCTTAAGAAGAAGATCCACTTCTCTGTGTACCATTCTCTTTGAACCGTAAAAGGCTCAAACTATAATGTCACTGGGTTTTAGCACAACCCCTTCATAATCAAGCTTGTCGAGAGCACCCTTTGGTAAGTCATTCAGCGACGAACCCGTATCAACCAATACATGTGCTATAGTAGTGCCTCTACATTCAATAGAGACATACAGATCCTTGTTGTGGTTTCTTCCTTCAGGGATCAAATCAGCATCAGAAAAACCTAGCCCATTATCAGTGGTTAGGCTAGCAACATAACTTCCAAATTAATCCGCGGAAACTTCTTGTGGCAAGTGAGAGGATTTTAAGAACTTCACCAAAGCCTGTGCATGGGCTTCTGAACATAGTAAGAGGGATAACATGGAGATCTTTAAGGGAGTCTGCCCTAGTTGTTCAACAATCTTGTAATCACTTTTACAGATAATCTTTAATACCTCCTCCAACTCTTGCCTAGAGGTGTCTTTAGTGGTAACTTCTTTAGGTGCCTCCGTTTGGGCAGGCTCACTCATTTGCTATTTGCCTCGAGTCTCAGTAGTTGACTCAGTCGCAGTAACTCGAACCGGTGTAGCAACAGTCTTTGGAGAGATTTCTGGAGAGAAAACCCTTCTGCTTCTAGTAACCTTACTGGTCCCAACAATATTGTCAATAGCAGGATCAATAACCTTAATACCTTCATATTCAGTAGTCGATAGTTCTTGCTTGACGCCATGGTAGTAGATGTCGGCTCCATAGTTCCACGGGATAACTTTGTCCAAAGAATACAGAATTAGTCCAGGTGTGGTGATTATCAGAGGAGCAACTTTGGGTTCGGTAGTAATCCTTACATGACCCTTAGAAGTGATCCTGATAAGAGTTCGGTTATTATAGATACTGTTGTACCCCAAAATTTGCCCTCCCATATTCTTCAAGATTTGCTAAGAGCATGCTTCAAAATCTCTCAAGGGTTGCATAGTTCAATGGCCTCCCAACAGTCAAAAACTAGGGTTTTGGTTCTTGCAGAGAAATTGAAGTTTCCAAGGGTCCAATCAAGTCCCACATGCCAACAAACATTGTCAAGCATCCACATGCCAAGTTTCAAGACTCACAGCACAAAATTGCACAGTCAAAAACCCTAATTGCTCAACAGTCAACTGCAGGGGCAAAATGGTCATTTGACAGTCAAAAGTCAAAATTTTTGGTTAACATCTTATTTTGAAGCCACAAACATCATTTGATTAATTCTTGATCATGATTCTCAAGGCATGGCTCAAAAAGTCTCAAGATGCAAAAGTTTCTATTTTTGGACAGTTGGAAAAGTCAACTGCAAATTGACCAAGGCATAACTTCCACATGGTTTATCAGAAAAATTCCATCCAAAGCTCATTTTTAAGAGAATGACATTTCCTACAACTCATCTTCACACTTCAAGTCCAATAAATGCTCTCACTAAAAGTTATCAATCTCAACATTATAGGTCATTTTCAAAAGTCAACAAAAAGACACTTTAAGTCAAAGACAATAACTTGAGATTGGTAAATCAAAATGACATGGGACCAAAGACATTAGTTATAGGACTTCAAGACCTTTCCAAAATGTCCAAGAACATGATCAAAGCTTAAAATTTGAGAAAGATATGCCTTGTGGAAGTTGGGAAATTTTTGGGAATTTTGAAAAGTCATCTTTGCTTCAAATGCCTCAAAATTGCTAATGGGCCTCAATTTCTTCCATGAATCCTTATCCAAAAGCTATGCACGACCCATTTACATCCAAGGGAGTTATTTCATCATTTTTTATTAATTATTTGAATTTTTATTATTATTAATTCACTTAATTAAAATTAAATATGACAAAAATAGCAAATCATGTTTTCCAAATCTTTTTGTGCAGCATATTCTCTCATTAAGGCCTAGGGATTTCGTGTACCACATCAAGAGGCAAGATCTTCCAAAATAGGCATGTTTTTCATGACAAAAAGATTGAAAAAAAATGCTTGAAAATCAAATATGGAATCATTGAATACATGGATTTTGGGCCAGTTTTTCTAACCTAAATCATTCCTCATACATATACAAAGAAACCCTAATGCTCAAAAACAAGGGAGCTGCGCCCAAGGTCAAGAACAAATTTGCATTTTTCACAAAAAAAAGTTAAAACTGTTTTCATAGTTGCAGTGTGATCCAAGGTCTCAAAACTATTCCAAAGGCTTGCTGAGACATCCAGGAGGCGTTTACAATTGAAACCAAGCTTCCACGCGCAGAGAATCGGTAGAACGCCATTGCCCGGTTCATGGAAATTTGCATAATCTTACTTTGAATTTCATGCCATATTAATGCATTTTAATGTTCGATTTATACTAACATGAACTCTCTGAATCTATTGGTGTCTTTTAATTGAATTAATATCACCTGTATCCAAAGTTGCCATGGAAATTTTCTAGGGTTTTAGAAGCTCCAAAAGAGGGGTTCATCCATCTGGAAAAATTGGCCAATCACACCTATACCATTGGAATCAGGACTTTCTGACGATTCAAAACCATACCTCGCGCTCAATTTATGATGGACCATGCTCTAATCGCTATTATTGTATACTGTAGTTAGTGGGGGTTTAAAACCCCCGCTATTTGATTTCTTTTACAGGCAAAGAGATGAAGATGATGCAGGCGTGGCTGAACGTGGTTGGTTAATTTGAAGCTTGGCGCGTTTTTTTTATTATTACAGCCACTAGCGCTTTTTCAGATATGTTGATCATTGTCCATTATACATAAAAACAAACGCGCTTGGCTTGGTGGAAGATGTGTTGTCATGCAAGCAATGGGACCTGGGTTCGATTCCCAGGTCCCCCATATTTCCCTATATTTTTTCTTGTAACTTGTTCAGGTACATTCTCCCTTCAGTGGTCCACCATGTACACGTATGTTTGAGCTTGCCACATGTCTAGCAACTCCAATCCAAGGGCCAGGATGGGCAGTCCACCATGGACACCAGTCAACTGCTTTCCACTCAATCAGAGAAGTCAAACAGGGCCTTGCAACTGTTGGGCCAGATTACTCACCATAAGCCTCCAAATTGGGACAACCACCCCCCATGTTTGCATTTCTTTCTCTCTTTTCATTCTTTTCTTTTATTTATTTTAATCATGTTAATTGTTTTATTTTATTCCATAAAATTAATTTTCATAAAACACAAAAAACCAGAAATCATTAAAAATAAAAATATGTTTATTTAATTTTTAATTCTTTAAATAGTTTTTGTAAATAAAAATTTAATAATCAATTTAGTTTTAATTTAGGGTTTAAATTTTAACTCTTTTTAAATAACTAATAAAATACATAAAAATTAGGTTTAGCATTTTCATTCCTTTTCTCAATAAATAAAATTTTCCTTATTATAATTATTATTAACCATTAATTAATTTTGTAAATAAATATGTTATTTAATTAATTAGGGTAAATTAGGTTACAACTTAAACATTTTTTCTTTAATAATTAAAAACAATTTAGAATTAGGGTTTATTTCAATATTAATTTTCTTTATTCTCATTAAATTTCATAAATACAAAAACATCAAAAAATAAGTTCTTTTCTTTATTTAATTAAATTAAATTTAATAATTTCAATTCAATTCCTTAAAGGGTCCAAGACCCTCGCACTCGATTCTAATCTCTTTTCGCACGTTTACTTTTATTTTTCTTTTTTATGTAATTGCCCCAAAGCCTTGTAATAGATAATTATGACATTTACTTTCCACATTTTTATTCAAATCAGGTCTCTGTTTAATTTGGCGATGTATGGACCCGCGCCTTGTAATAGCGTAGGACCTTTATTTTTCCGCATTTTAATTTCCGCACCCTTTAAGTTGTTAATCACATGAAAGAATGTATGCCCAAATAAAAACAAGCGTAGATCACCCAATACATGACAAAACAAATAATAACTGAAAATGACACACAATTCACACACCACTCTTAGGGTACGCCTCACTGTTGCCTTACCCCTCGAAACGTGGTCGTCGAGTAGAGGACGTTTTAGTAAGTCCTCATGTCCATGAACATGGCATGGGGGTAGCTTCTAAGGTGTCCTCCTATTGCTCCGGTGACCACACTGTCCCTTAACTCGAATTGACCCGAACACCTCCAACGGTGGTGCTACCTATCTCTCAATGGTGGGATGGCACTACCTTAAGGACTTCTACACAGCCTAATTCCTTAGGGTAGGTAGATGACTCATAGATACTTGCTCTAATTCAAAACAAATCAAAAACTTCTTTTCACACTGACACTTTCTAAAAGATTTCAAAACAAACACTTCACAACACTCTTGAGGACTGATACAAGAGTCGAATTGAAGTTTTCAACGAAACTTTTTTAAACCCACACACTTTGAAAAGCAAACAAACATTTTGAAAACATAAGAGCAAGTACCTAAGAGCCCATGGATAACCATGGATAGAAAGGGTGCTAACACCTTCCCTTTCTATAAATCTACCTCCCGAACCGAGAATTATTCTCATAAGGAATTTTGCTTAGCTTTTGTCCTGTCCATGTTGGAGAAAATAAAAGACGGTGGCGACTCTTGCTTCCGCGACATTTCGCGAACCAGCTTTAAACAGTCAGTTCCAGATCCACCGATCACAGAACTGGCGACTCTGCTGGGGAGATACTTTAAAGTGAGGTGTACCTTAGGATAGTTCATAACTGTGTTTTCAATTACTTTGACTTGTTTGCTTTAAATTGTGGGTTGCATCGGAGTTACATAGATCCTAACCCGGATCTGGGGATACCCTGTTTAGGTAGCATAAGCTGTGAGGGACCTGTCCGGCGTAGACCGACATAGGTGAAGCAGTGGCTACGTTGGTGTGGCACCTTGGTCTGTACCGATATCCCTTGTGTCGCAACGAGGAGAATATGGGTCTTCTGAGGAGTCATTAAGCACCAACCGACTTTAGAACCTTAAATGACCCAACTTGGCCAATAGAACAGTAGCAGTATGCTACACCCATTGAGGCTAAACTCTCGTGATGGTTCTGGCTGCAAGAAAAGATTGCGATGCTGGAGTTATGATCGATTGAGGGTAGTCAGTGATATTGGGATCCTCTAGAACCCGGTTACTTCTGATAGGACAGGTATGAACCAACAAACTGAAAAAGGGTAATACCTAGACCCCATGCTGGCCTAAACTCTAAGGGCTGTCTTGTGTGACTTGTGTGCCTTATCATGTTTGCCTTTGTAAATATCTGTGGTGTGTTTTATCATAACATCATGCCATCATGAGCATTGCATGCATCCTGCATAAGGACTGACCATTTCAAAGACAATAGGGTTTCACCTTTGCTCTGTTTTGTAGGATATCATGATGCCTATGCGAAAGAATACTATCCGGTTCAACTTTGTTCACCCATCTGAGTTACTTGAAGAGCTGGTTAGCAGAATTCCAAATACCACTTCCTTCATCCAGAGGCATGGTTCTCTTCTCAGTTTAGTCACGGCAAAGCGGGATCAACAACTGATGAGTGTCCTAACACAGTTCTATGACCCTCTGTACCAGTGCTTCACCTTTCAAGACTTCCAGCTGGTCCCTACCCTGGAAGAGTTCTCTGATTTGCTTGGCATCCCTATCTTGGATCAGACTCCCTACACTGGTTGGGAAAAGACTCTTAGGCTTGAGGAGGTTGCTGCAGCTCTTCCCTTGACTCACCAAGAAGTAATGGACAACTGGGTGACTAGAAGTGGAGTTAAGGGTTTCTTGGCCAAGTTCCTGGTTGGTAAAGCTAACAGTTTCTGGAATGACTTGGACTTTAGGGCGTATGAAGACATTCTGGCTCTCTTAATCTATGGTCTGGTATTGTTTCCTAATCCTGATAACTTCATTAATGTCACTGCCATAAGGATCTTTATGTCTCAGAATCCGGTGCCCACTCTCTTGGGTGATATCCTGTGACAACTTTATGCTCGTACTGCTCGAAGACGAGGAACTCTGTGGTGTTGTATTCCTTTACTAGTGAGGTGGTTTATTTCGCACCTCCCTAAGGTCGTGCTGAAGAACAAAGAAGGAAGAGGTTGGGCTCACAGGTTAATGTCCCTCACTGATAAGGACATCATTTGGACTCTCAGAGGTTTGGATGAGATAGCTGTTATTGATCGTTGCGGAGAATACCCTAATGTTCCTCTGATTGGTACTCAAGGTGGGATCTCTTATAATCCATGTCTAGCTCTCCGTCAGTTTGGAAGGGCCAGAAGAGCAGGGCCTCATGAGATGTTGGTGCCTCACATCAGTTTTGAGTTTCAGGTGGATAGTGACGAGCTGCGTCGTAGGTTCATCAAGGCTTGGGACAGAGTTCACAAAGCTGACCCACAAGAGTTGGGACCAAAGACTTCACTACCTATGGAAGCCTACTACAAATGGGTCCGCATCCGTGCTCAGAAATTAGGTATGCCGTATGAAGCTGTCAGACCCGTCGTTCTTGAATGTCCTGATAAGGATGGGGTCCCTCCAACTGTTCTCCCTCCTCAGATGCCTACTGATGTGGATACACTAAAGAGGTCTTGGTCGCAACTGCAAGAAGAACGGGATGCTTATCGGGAAAATTTCAACGAGCAGGAATTGAAAATCCAGAGGTTGACAAAGCAGTTAGAGAATGAGCGGGCCTTGAATGACTATCTCCGTACTGAGAAGAGGAGACCCTGGGATCAGTGATGAACTTTGGATTATTCTTTTACAGTTTTATTTCCCTTTTCAGTATTTTCACTTTTTTATGTAACGCCTAAGGGCAATCTGTTGAACAATTTAAATTTCAAAGTTGAATCTAATGAAGTGTGTTCCTTTTTGTTTACAAAGTTGATTCCCGATTGTCTTTGAAAACATAAATCATACGCATTCCATTCATCATGTGCATAGCAGGTACTCTTCTTTTCAGGTTGCTTACTGTTCTTCGCTGTTTATTTCAGCATCATGAACCCTGAATCATCAACCGAGCAGTCTATCAAGGCCCTTCAGGCGCAGAACGCACAATTTCAGGAGCTGATCATGGGTTTGGCTCAAGGCCAGGAAGAGTTGAAGGCTTTGCTCCTGAAGAAGGAGAAGAAGAAGAAGAGAATTGTTCTATTCAACACGGGCCAGAGATTTGGTAACACTCTGCAGAATGAGGAAGCTGGTTCTTCTGTAGGCAAAGACAGTCCCCAAGGGGGAAAGGCTCCAAGTCCGGTGGTCTCTGACAACGAGACTGATTTTAATGAGGAACAGTATCCTCCCGCTGAAGACAGATACAAGCAGTTGGAAGACTGGCTTAACGCCATGGAAATTCAACAAGTGCCTGGTTTGGATTTCGGAGACTTGGGTTTATCTACTGGTGTGATCATCCCTCACAAGTTTAAAGCACCATCTTTCACCAAGTATGACGGGGCGTCTTGCCCTAAGCTACACCTCAGATCTTATGTGCGGAAAATTCAGCCGTACACAGTGGACAAGAACTTGTGGATCCACTTCTTCCAGGAGAGTCTTTCAGGGACTCATCTCGAATGGTTCTATCAGCTGGACGGAACCAAGGTTCGTAACTGGGAGGAGTTGGCTACTACTTTTTACAAGCAGTATCAATATAATGCCGACCTTGCTCCTACACGTACCCAACTCCAGGGTATGTCGCTAGGATCAGGCGAAGGTTTTAAAGAGTATGCACAGAAATGGAGGGACCTGGCTGGCAGGGTGCAGCCACCATTAACTGACCGTGAGCTGGTAGATATGTTCTTGGGGACCCTATCTGGGCCATTCTTCAATCATCTTATCCGTAACTCGTCTGCAGGGTTCACTGACCTCATTCTGACTGGGGAAAGGATAGAGGCTGGCATGAAGTCCGGTAAAATTCAGAAAGGTGCGTCTTCAAGTTCTGAGAAGAAACCTTTTAAGAAGGAGGCCAGTGCTGTGTATGGGCCTAGAAGGCAAGATAAACCGGAGCGCCGCCAATCTGTCAACGCGGTGATGATTGCTAAACCTGCTGCCACTCCTCGGCAAACCAATCAACCAAGGGCTGAAAGACCCAGAAGAGAATTTACCCGGCTGAGTATGACCTTATCACAAATCTTGCCACAACTGCTATCGACCAACTTGGTGACTGTCAAGGAGTCCCCGAAGGTTGTGAATACTGCCTCTCCCAAATACAATCCAAATGCCCGCTGTGCTTATCACTCTGATAGCCCGGGGCATTCTACTGATGACTGTTGGGCCTTGAGGAATAAGGTGCAAGACCTTATTGATGCGAAGGAGATACAATTTGAGGCGCCTGAGAGGCCAAATGTGGTGACTGCTCCTATGCCCCAGCATGGAGTAAATGCTATTGATGAAGATGTGTATGCCGTTTTTGTGAATGATGTAGCGACCCCTCTGATGACTGTTAAGAGGAACCTACTGTTGGCCGGTTTATTTCCGGGTTGTAGCGAAGTTTGCCTTTTGTGTGCTGTTTCCTTTACTGGTTGTTCGTTGCTGAAGTTAGGCATCCAAAGCCTGATGGACAGCAAAGAGATTCTGTTTAAGAAGACCGCTGTTCCTTTTGTTCCTGTGGAAGAAGTATCCGTTGTTACAATTTTCAACAATCCAATCAAGGCTCCCCCGAGGAAGCCAGTTAAAATCATGACTGTCGCACCCATTGTTATTACTGTTCCGGGGCCCCTCCCCTATGAATCTGATAAGGCTGTTCCATGGCACTATGGGGCAGATGTATATGTACATGGTATAAAGCAAGAGTTCAATGCCGGTACCAGCATCAACAATATTACCGGTCCAACTAAAGTTACCCGCAGTGGCAGGCTCTTCTCGCCTGACATTGCACCACCAACTATTCGAAGACCTCTCATGATTACGCCTGCAAGTGCACCTGTTACTACTTCTAATCCAATTGCTTCCCCTGCTGCCGAGTCATCTAATGCTCGGGGCAAAGGGATTGATGATGAGCCTGCCCGGATGGAGGCACCAAAGTCTGTGAATGCTGAAGCCTCCCAGCAAGAGATGGAGGAAATTCTTAAAATAATCAAGAAAAGTGATTTTAATGTTGTTGAACAGCTGGGGCATACACCCTCCAAGATCTCTATGCTCTCCTTGCTACTGTGCTCAGAGGCCCATGCTAAGGCCTTGATTTCATTTTTGAAGACGGCCCATGTGCCACAAGAGACCTCTGCAGACCAATTCACTGATTGCGTAGCCAATTTGACAGCCGACAATGGTTTGGGTTTCTCGGATGCTGACCTTACCGCCAAAGGGAAAAACCACAATGATGCCCTGCATGTCTCTATAAAATGCAGGGGCACTACTCTCACGCACGTGTTGGTGGACACCGGTTCTTCCCTAAATGTGTTACCCAAGAAGGCCTTAGACCGGTTGGATTGTGAGGGCCTGGAGTTGAAACCTAGCAACATCATTGTTAGAGCCTTTGACGGTTCTAAGAGGATGGTTCATGGAGAAGTAAACATTCCTATTCGTGTGGGTTCTCAAGTTTTCGATTCAACTTTCTATGTGATGGATATTCGTCCATCTTATTCCTGTTTATTGGGTCGACCTTGGATTCACAAAGCTGGGGCAGTGACATCTACCCTACACCAGAAGCTCAAGTACCCCGTCAGAGGGAAGATTGTCACTGTGCAGGGAGAGGAAGAGTATATGGTTAGTCATTTGAATTCCTTCCGGTATATCGAGATGGACGGGGAGTTTATTGAAACCCCCTTTCAACATTTTGAAGAGGTACCTCCAACATTGGCAGCGGCAGAAACAGTGGCCGAAGAGGACTTTCCTTTGAAGATGGCCTCCTTAAAGGATGCCCGGGCTGTAATCAAGAAAGGTGAATGTGCTAATTGGGACAGGCTCCCTGATTTCACTCCTAAAACTGACAAGTTTGGACTGGGTTTTACTGCAGAGGCTCAGAGGGCTGTGCACAAAGCTAGGACCGGAAGACCTCCGGTGCTCATCACCAATCCAGGAGTGAATGCTATTGGGGATGAAGATGAGGTGGAAGAATCAGAGTTCGATAGCTGGATCTACCCGACAACTGACGGTGGATTGAACAATTGGACCGCGAAAGATCATACACCTGTTACTTTTGTTACGCAGTAATGAATTCCTTTGTTTTTGTTATTTGTAATAAACAATGAACTGAAGCTTTATGGCCCGGTGTCTTACCCAGGGCACCGTTGGCTTCATTTGTAAGGGCATATTAATTGTCATTTCCATATATCATGAATAAAGATCTTGGACGTTTTTTTGCATTTCAAATCTTGTGCTCCTTTTCTTTCTTTCCTTTCTTTATATTGCAAAACAGTTGTATTTACACACACTCACTCATACAGGTTTCAATCCACTATGGATCTCACTGGTAACGACTCTGCTACTGCCAGTTATGACTTCGAAAATCCGATCAACTTAGCCGAAGACGAAGGTGAAGATGATTGCGAAGTGCCTAGCGAACTTGCAAGACTGTTACTCCAGGAAGAGAGGGCCATTCAACCACATGAAGAGCCAGTGGAAACGATAAATCTGGGTACTGAGGAAGACAGAAAGGAAGTTAAGATTGGTGCCAACCTAGGGCTCAGCGTGAAGCAGCGGTTGATTCAGATGTTACATGATTATGTGGAGATCTTTGCCTGGTCCTACGAAGACATGCCCGGGTTGGATACTGACATTGTGGTCCATCATTTGCCTACCAAGGAAGACTGCCCTCCGGTTAAGCAAAAGGTCCGCCGTATGCGTCCAGAGATGTCTGAAAAGATCAAAGCCGAGGTCATGAAACAATATGATGTCGGGTTTCTTGCAGTAACTTCTTACCCTCAGTGGGTTACCAACGTGGTGCCAGTGCCGAAGAAGGATGGTAAGGTCAGAATGTGTGTCGATTACAGGGATCTGAACAGGGCCAGCCCCAAAGATGACTTCCCCTACCTCACATTGATGTTCTGGTTGAAAATACTGCTCAGCACAAAGTGTTCTCTTTCATGGATGGTTTTTCAGGGTATAATCAGATCAAAATGGCGCCTGAAGATATGGAAAAGACTACCTTTGTTACTCAGTGGGGCACCTTCTGCTACAAGGTCATGTCATTCGGGTTGAAAAATGCTGGGGCAACTTACCAACGTGCCATGGTTGCTCTATTCCATGACATGATCCATCATGAGATAGAAGTGTATGTCGACGATATGATTGCAAGATCCCAAACCGAGGAGGAACACCTTAATCATCTGCAGAAATTGTTTGACCGTCTGAAGTTGTACAAGCTGAGGTTGAACCCGAACAAGTGCACCTTCGGGGTTAGATCTGGAAAGTTGCTAGGCTTCGTCGTAAGTGACAAGGGTATTCAAGTGGACCCAGCCAAGGTTAAAGCCATTCAAGAGATGCCAGTTCCTAAGACAGAGAAAGAGGTCAGAGGCTTTCTAGGACGTCTGAATTACATTGCTCGATTCATCTCGCATCTAACTGCTACCTCTGAGCCAATCTTCAAGCTGCTGAAGAAAGATCAGGTAGTACGTTGGAACAATGAACGTCAGGCCGCTTTTGACAGAATCAAAGAATATCTCCAAGAACCACCCATCCTTATGCCACCGGTTGAAGGGAGACCTCTGATATTATACCTGACAGTACTTGACAACTCAATGGGGTGTGTGCTGGGGCAGCATGACGAGTCTGGCCAAAAAGAGCATGCCATTTATTACCTTAGCAAAAAGTTTACCGACTGTGAGACCCAATACTCACTGCTCGAGAAAACTTGTTGCGCTTTGGTATGGGCTGCTCGCCGGCTGAGACAGTATATGCTGACTCACACTACCTTGTTGATCTCAAAGATGGATCCAATAAAGTACATATTTGAAAAGCCTGCTCTGTCTGGGAGAATAGCAAGATGGAAAATGATCTTGACAGAATACGACGTCCAGTACACGACTCAGAAAGCTATCAAAGGAAGTGTATTGGCAGACCATTTGGCACATCAGGCAGTAGACGACTATCAATCAATGAACTTTGAGTTTCCTGACGAGAGCATCATGATTGTGACTGATTGTGAAGTACCTGGACCGGATGAAGGACCTGAGGAAGGATCCCGCTGGTCCATGCACTTTGACGGAGCCTCCAACGCTTTGGGTAACGGTATCGGCGCTGTGATCATATCCCCTCAAGGCACTCATACTCCACTTACTGCCCGGCTATGTTTCAACTGCACCAACAACATGGCGGAGTATGAGGCATGCATCATGGGACTTCAAACTGCGATTGACTTAAGGATCAAGTTTCTGAGTGTCTTCGGAGATTCCGCTCTCGTGATCAATCAGATCAAAGGCGAGTGGGATACGAAACATCCGAACCTGATTCCTTACAAAGAATGTGTGTTGACCTTGATCCCCCATTTCACAGAGATAACTTTTGAACATTTACCAAGAGAGGAGAATCAGTTGGCGGACGCGTTAGCTACAATGTCTTCCATGTTCAAAGTCAAATGGGACAATGAGGCTCCCCAGGTCATTATCTGGAAACTGGACGAACCGGCATACTGTTGTGATCTTGAGGCTGAGGTAGTGACTGAGAAACCTTGGTATCATGAGGTGAAAAGGTACTTGGAAGTTCAAGAATACCCTGAAGGTGCATCTGTCAATGATAAAAAGTTTCTGAGAAGGTTCGCTGCAAAGTTCTTCCTCAGCAATGGCATTCTATACAAGAGAAACCATGATTCAACCCTGCTGCGTTGTGTGGATAAGACTGAAGCAGAAAGGATCATGGCAGAGCTACATGAAGGTACCTTCGGGACATATTCCAGTGGACATACCATGGCGAAGAAAATCCTCCGGGCAGGATATTACTGGTCCACAATGGAAGCTGATTGCTACCAGCATTCTCGGACATGTCATAAGTGCCAAATATATGCAGATAAGGTGCACGTCCCTCCAGTTCCTCTGAATGTCTTGACTGCACCTTGGCCTTTTGCAATGTGGGGCATAGATATGATCGGCGAGATTAAACCTACGGCGTCCAACGGGCATCGCTTCATCCTGGTGGCGATCGATTACTTTACGAAGTGGGTTGAGGCAGTCTCATATGCTACTGTAACTATGAATGTTGTGGCCCGGTTCATTCGGCATAACTTGATCTGTTGATACGGTGTTCCTGAGAGGATCATTACGGACAATGGTACCAATCTCAATAAAAAGATGATCACTGAGCTCAGCGAGCAATTCAAGATACAGCACCACAACTCTTCTCCTTACAGACCGAAGATGAATGGGGCTGTGGAAGCAACGAATAAGAATATCAAGAAGATTGTGCAGAAGATGACAATGACCTATAAAGATTGGCACGAGATGTTACCGTTCGCTCTTCATGGGTACCGTACCTTAGCAAGGACGTCAACCGGGGCAACTCCTTTCTCCTTGGTCTACGACATGGAGGCAGTCTTACCGATCGAAGTGCAAATACCCTCTCTCCGGATAATGAAGGATGCAGATCTGAGCGAAGATGATTAGATCCAGACACGACTTGATCAGTTAAATCTAATTGACGAAAAGAGACTTACTGCTATATGTCATGGTCAGACGTACCAAAAACGGATGATCAGGGCATTTAACAAGAAAGTCAGACCGCAAGAGTATCAAGTTGGGAATCTGGTAATCAAGCGCATCATCCTTCCTCAGAGTGATCCCAGGGGCAAATGGACCCCTACATACGAAGGGCCATTTGTGGTTAAACATGTGTTCTCAGGAGGAGCCATGATCCTAACCACCATGGATGGTGACGACCTTCCTCACCCCGCCAATGCAGACATAGTAAAAAGATACTACGCATGATAAAAGACCCGCTAGGTTGACATACCTAGGCAAAAATTAGGGATTCCCGGCGAACCAAAAGGGTTCGGGCAAAATGAGGGATGAAATGAAAAAATCTGTACACCCGGCAAGTCGAAAACCTGAAAAGACGGCTTGGGCAAAAATGGGTATCCCGGTGGACTGAAAACCCGAAAGGGAGGTCCAGGAAAAAGTTAGGGATAAAGCGTAATACTATGTCTCATTGGATCACCTTGCATCCAGAATCCGGTATCAACTGTCAAGTTCAAACGGCATCGATCAATCAGCTTCATCTTCATTTAGGTCGTCAAGTGATGAGACGCTCGGAGATATAAAGGCGATAGCAGAGTTGGAACCCAGTGGGATTATTCTTTACACACAGCTGTTTTGTTTTCCCTTTTTCACAAATTGTATAAACTCTGTTGTTCGGCGGTGTTCTCTTACTAGGACGTCAGCCTCTTGTACATAAACGCCTATTTACAGGCAATTCAAAAATCAATATAAATTCACTTTTCAGTTAAAATGGCCAATTGTTTTTCCTTTTCTGTTTTGTTTGCGAAGAACGTCCAAGGTTCAATTTGTGATATACGCATTTGACAATAATTGCTAACTCATATTTGCATGCGAAACAAAGGATTAATTACAGGTAACATTAGAAACAGGGGCAATAATGGTTGGTCTAAGCGACCTAATTGTCCTATTCACTAAGGTACCAAGGTAGGTTCAGCCGAAGGACATAACCAATATACCTTAAAGTCCCCAGAGAGTAAGCCAGCAAGCCAACATACTCTCCCCAAGCAAAACTACCGTCAGCCTTAAGGAAGTTGGGTATCCCCGCAGATCTCAACATCCCCCATCACGATACACAAACATTCCTAACAAGCATCCCCGGCAGTCTTAACCTAAGATTGTTCCCCGGCGATATACCAAACATTCAGTGGAACCACTTCCCCAGTACAGTTCAAAAATTCCCCAGGAGAGTCCAGTCCAAAAGTCTCCCCAGGAAAGTGGAAACCATCGCCCAGCAGGAAGCTTATCCCCAGTAGATTCTGGAAGCTCACCCCTGCAGAGCACGAACGCGTCCCCCGGCTTTATTCAAAAGTTATTTCCCTACCAGGATGTAACTGGGTTATCCTCAGCCAATAACCACGGAAAGATCGTCCCCGACGAAGTCTTCCTATCCCCAGCGGAGTCTGTCAAAACTTCCAACATAACAATGGTATCCCCAACGGAGTTATCATTATCTTAGCAAAGTATCTCTCTCCCCACAGAGCATTTTTCCCCAGCAAGATCGCTAGAATAAATTTCTCCCCGCAGAGTAATCTATTCGTCAAACTTATTCCCCAACAGAGTCATCTTCTCCTACTGGTATTCCTGCAACTATCATCCCCAGCGGAAACGAAAGCATTATTCTTCACCATCAGCCCAGGAGTTTACTTCCCGGCACTCGTCAAGGATTTACTTTCCTAAGACAAAATACATTTCATGAACATCACATCTTCATACATTATAGTATGCATATACTCATCATATAACACAATCTCATTTATGATGAGAACATCATTGCTTGATCCATATCATGCACTGCATATGACTGACCTTTACTTTTCAGGAAAGATCCAGTTAAGTTCTCAGCTATGTCCAAGACTTTCGGCTGGTTCAGTTAAATCGATTCCTAAAGATTTTTCTGATTCTTATCCAGTCAAAGTTAATCCAAGACCTTCTCTGGTTCAGTCAGATCGATGCTAAGATCTCCCTGATTCTTATTCCAGTTGAAGATTCCAAGACCTTGCCTGGTTCAGTTAAATCGACCCTAAGATTTTCCTGATTCTTATCCAGTCAAAGGCCTTCTCTGGTTCAGTCAGATCGATGCTAAGATCTCCCTGATTCTTATTCCAGTTGAAGATTCCAAGACCTTGCCTGGTTCAGTTAAATCGACCCTAAGATTTTCCTGATTCTTATCCAGTCAAAGGCCTTCTCTGGTTCAGTCAGATCGATGCTAAGATCTCCCTGATTCTTATTCCAGTTGAAGATTCCAAGACCTTGCCTGGTTCAGTTAAATCGACCCTAAGATTTTCCTGATTCTTATCCAGTCAAAGACCTTCTCTGGTTCAGTCAGATCGACCCTAAGATCTCCCTGATTCTTATTCCAGTTGAAGATTCCAAGACCTTGCCTGGTTCAGTTAAATCGACCCTAAGATTTTCCCGATTCTTATCCAGTCAAAGGCCTTCTCTGGTTCAGTCAGATCGACCCTAAGATCTCCCTGATTCTTACTCCAGTTGAAGATTCCAAGACCTTGCCTGGTTCAGTTAAATCGATTCCTAAAGATTTTCCTGATGCCGATCCAGTCAAAGGCCTTCTCTAGTCCAGTTTAAATCGATTCCTAAAGATTTTCCTGATGAAGACTCAGTAGAAGACGTCCAAGATTATCTCAGCGTTCCTGTTGAGGTAGTAATCGCCCAAGGTTCTCTCAGCGTTCCTGTTGAGGTAGTAATCGCCCAAGGTTCTCTCAGCGTTCCTGTTGAGGTAGTAATCACCCAAGGTTCTCTCAGCGTTCCTGTTGAGGTAGTAATCGCCCCAAGGTTCTCTCATCGTCCCGTTGAGGTAGTAACCATCCCTGATTCAGCACCTTTTGAAGCTCCAGACTCGATTCCTGTATCTCGCCAGGGCATGTCTAAAGAGTTCAAAGATTCGATACCTGTATCTAGCCAGGACGCATCTACACAGAGAGTTTGAAGACCAGTTCCTGTAACAGGCCAGGTAATCATTTTCTTTTTCAGGTACGCAAGTTCTCGCTAAGGAAACTCTTACGCGATCGACACCCAGATGGCATCTATAAGCCCATCCACCTATCCTCCATCAATCTCCAAATGGCATCTGTAAGCCCATTCCCACCATCACACTACTATGTGAGCGCAAATTTCTGGGCACTCTAGTGTTCAATCATCTTACACCTTCGGAGTACGAAAGGCACGACAGCCAATCTACCTCCTCAGGTCTAAGAAGATTGAACAGGGGCAACTGTTGTACCCCAAAATTTGCCCTCCCATATTCTTCAAGATTTGCTAAGAGCATGCTTCAAAATCTCTCAAGGGTTGCATAGTTCAATGGCCTCCCAACAGTCAAAAACTAGGGTTTTGGTTCTTGCAGAGAAATTGAAGTTTCCAAGGGTCCAATCAAGTCCCACATGCCTACAAACATTGTCAAGCATCCACATGCCAAGTTTCAAGACTCACAACACAAAATTGCACAGTCAAAAACCCTAATTGCTCAACAGTCAACTGCAGGGGCAAAATGGTCATTTGACAGTCAAAAGTCAAAATTTTTGGTTAACATCTTATTTTGAAGCCAAAAACATCATTTGATTAATTCTTGATCATGATTCTCAAGGCATGGCTCAAAAAGTCTCAAGATGCAAAAGTTTCTATTTTTGGACAGTTGGAAAAGTCAACTGCAAATTGACCAAGGCATAACTTCCACATGGTTTATCAGAAAAATTCTATCCAAATCTCATTTTTAAGAGAATGACATTTCCTACAACTCATCTTCACACTTCAAGTCCAAGAAATGCTCTCACAAAAAGTTATCAATCTCAACATTATAGGTCATTTTCAAAAGTCAACAAAAAGACACTTTAAGTCAAAGACCATAACTTGAGATTGGTAAATCAAAATGACATGGGACCAAAGGAATTGGTTAGAGGACTTCAAGAACTTTCCAAAATATCCAAGAACAATGATCAAAGATTAAAATTTGAGCAAGATATGCCTTGTGGAAGTTGGGAAATTTTTGGGAATTTTGAAAAGTCAACTTTGCTTCAAATGCCTCAAAATTGCTAATGGGCCTCAATTTCTTCCATGAATCCTTATCCAAAAGCTATGCACGACCCATTGACATCCAAGGGAGTTATTTCATCATTTTTTATTAATTATTTGAATTTTTATTATTATTAATTCACTTAATTAAAATTAAATATGACAAAAATAACAAATCATGTTTTCCAAATCTTTTTGTGTAGCATATTCTCTCATTAAGGCCTAGGGATTTCGTGTACCACATCAAGAGGCAAGATCTTCCAAAATAGGCATGTTTTTCATGACAAAAAGATTGAAAAGAAATGCTTGAAAAATCAAATATGGAATCATTGAATACATGGATTTTGGGCCAGTTTTTCTAACCTAAATCATTCCTCATACATATACAAAGAAACCCTAATGCTCAAAAACAAGGGAGCTGCGCCCAAGGTCAAGAACAAATTTACATTTTTCACAAAAAAAAGTTAAAACTGTTTTCATAGTTGCAGTGTGATCCAAGGTCTCAAAACTATTCCAAAGGCTTGCTGAGACATCCAGGAGGCGTTTACAATTGAAACCAAGCTTCCACGCGCAGAGAATCGGTAGAACGCCATTTCCCGGTTCATGGAAATTTGCATAATCGTACTTTGAATTTCATGCCATATTAATGCATTTTAATGTTCGATTTATACTAACATGAACTCTCTGAATCTATTGGTGTCTTTTAATTGAATTAATATCACCTGTATCCAAAGTTGCCATGGAAATTTTCTAGGGTTTTAGAAGCTCCAAAAGAGGGGTTCATCCATCTGGAAAAATTGGCCAATCACACCTATACCATTGGAATCAGGACTTTCTGACGATTCAAAACCATACCTCGCGCTCAATTTATGATGGACCATGCTCTAATCGCTATTATTGTATACTGTAGTTAGTGGGGGTTTAAAACCCCCGCTATTTGATTTCTTTTACAAGCAAAGAGATGAAGATGATGCAGGCGTGGATGAACGTGGTTGGTTAATTTGAAGCTTGGCGCGTTTTTTTTATTATTACAGCCACTAGCGCTTTTTCACATATGTTGATCATTGTCCATTATACATAAAAACAAACGCGCTTGGCTTGGTGGAAGATGTGTGTACGCGTATGTTTGAGCTTGCCACATGTCTAGCAACTCCAATCCAAGGGCCAGGATGGGCAGTCCACCATGGACACCAGTCAACTGCTTTCCACTCAATCAGAGAAGTCAAACAGGGCCTTGCAACTGTTGGGCCAGATTACTCACCATAAGCCTCCAAATTGGGACAACCACCCCCCATGTTTGCATTTCTTTCTCTCTTTTTATTCTTTTCTTTTATTTATTTTAATCATGTTAATTGTTTTATTTAATTCCATAAAATTAATTTTCATAAAACACAAAAAACCAGAAATCATTAAAAATAAAAATATGTTTATTTAATTTTTAATTCTTTAAATAGTTTTTGTAAATAAAAATTTAATAATCAATTTAGTTTTAATTTAGGGTTTAAATTTTAACTCTTTTTAAATAACTAATAAAATACATAAAAATTAGGTTTAGCATTTTCATTCCTTTTCTCAATAAATAAAATTTTTCTTATTATAATTATTATTAACCATTAATTAATTTTGTAAATAAATATGTTATTTAATTAATTAGGGTAAATTAGGTTACAACTTAAACATTTTTTCTTTAATAATTAAAAACAATTTAGAATTAGGGTTTCTTTCAATATTAATTTTCTTTATTCTCATTAAATTTCATAAATACAAAAACATCAAAAAATAAGTTCTTTTCTTTATTTAATTTAATTAAATTTAATAATTTCAATTCAATTCCTTAAAGGGTCCAACGCCCCCGCACTCGATTCTAATCTCTTTTCGCACGTTTACTTTTATTTTTCTTTTTTATGTAATTGCCCCAAAGCCTTGTAATAGATAATTAGGACATTTACTTTCCGCACTTTTATTCAAATCGGGTCTCTGTTTAATTTGGCGATGTATGGACCCGCGCCTTGTAATAGCGTAGGACCTTTATTTTTCCGCATTTTAATTTCCGCACCCTTTAAGCTGTTAATCACATGAAAGAATGTATGCCCAAATAAAAACAAGCGTAGATCACCCAATACATGACAAAACAAATAATAACTGAAAATGACACACAATTCACACACCACTCTTAGGGTACGCCTCACTGTTGCCTTACCCCTCGAAACGTGGTCGTCAAGTAGAGGACGTTTTAGTAAGTTCTCATGTCCATGAACATGGCATAGGGGTAGCTTCTAAGGTGTCCTCCTATTGCTCTGGTGACCACACTGTCCCTTAACTCGAATTGACCCGAATACCTCCAACGGTGGTGCTACCTATCTCTCAATGGTGGGATGGCACTACCTTAAGGACTTCTACACAGCCTAATTCCTTAGGGTAGGTAGATGACTCATAGATACTTGCTCTAATTCAAAACAAATCAAAAACTTATTTTCACACTGACACTTTCTAAAAGATTTCAAAACAAACACTTCACAACACTCTTGAGGACTGATACAAGAGTCGAATTGAAGTTTTCAACGAAACTTTTTTAAACCCACACACTTTGAAAAGCAAACAAACATTTTGAAAACATAAGAGCAAGTACCTAAGAGCCCATGGATAACCATGGATAGAAAGGGTGCTAACACCTTCCCTTTCTATAAATCTACCTCCCGAACCGAGAATTATTCTCATAAGGAATTTTGTTGTGCTTTTGTCCTGTCCATGTTGGAGAAAATAAAAGACGGTGGCGACTCTTGCTTCCGCGACATTTCGCGAACCAACTTTAAACAGTCAGTTCCAGATCCACCGATCACAGATACCTATTCCAACTCCATGTTTTGCAATAAATTCTCAAAAGACAAAATGCTCTCAACCAGGATTAGGTGATTGTCCATTAGACGCTGAATACATTCTTCTAGCAACTTGCACCCATTGGGTTGGGTTACGCAACAATAACATCTTTTAATATAACCCGTAAATAAACTGGCCTGCAATAGATTCTTATTGATAATCAGGAGGGGAATGGTCAAATCACTTAAAGTAGAAACATAAATAACATCCTCAATAGCCCTTATGCCTTTGTCGTGCTTCAGAATAGGTGCAATAATCACATTGGGTGTCTCGGGTGGATTAAACTCAATCTCTTTATTGTCAATCATGTCTTAAATTTTATTCTTCAAAGCCCATCAGCTATTTGTGTCGTTCCTGGGGCTATTGGAATGATAAGCACATTTCACATTTGGATTATAGTGAGGAGAGGAGGTGTTGGGATTCTGAGGAGGATCCCTCAGTGTAATCAGTTCTGCTTTCAGTAAGTGTTGTAATGCTTTAGACAATGGCATGTTGATCTTTGTAAATTGTCTTCTAGGTGCCTCTACCTACGCTGATTGCTCTATTGTTATTGTTGTTGTTGTACATGCACCGAATTAGAAATTAGCACCACTCCTACTGATTGGTGGCAATAACTTCTATTACGATCCTTTTGGCCATACATAACATTGGTTTCCTTCTTTCTGTTGAATGTCTTCTTTACAGTGCTTGAAGATGCAGCCACCTGAATCTTTCCACTTCGAATTCTGCCTTCAAATCATTCCCCTATCAGTATCAATTCGGTAAAACCAAATGAAGAGCTTTCGATCAAATGATTAAAGAAAGGCCCTGTCAACATGCCCATGAACATATCAACCATCTCCCTATCGGACATAGGAGGTTGAACTCTTCCAGCCAGATCTCTCCATTTTAGGGCATATTCTTTAAACCCTTTATTCGATCCCATAGTCATGCTTAGTAGTTGCACACGAGTTGGGGCAAGGTCAGTATTGTATTGATATTGCTTGTAAAAAGCAGCAGCCAGGTCTTCCCAAGTACGTATACTGGTTCCTTCCAGCTGATAGCACCACTCCAGCTGTGTCCCAGATAAGCTCTCTTTAATGAAGTGAACCCATAACTTACTATCAGCGGTATGTGGTTGGATTTTATGAACATAATACCTTAAATGCATTTAGGATAAGAGACACCACCATATTTGGCCAACACGGGGACCTTGAACTTGTGAGGGATGACAACCCCTGAGATAAGACCCAACTCTTCAAAATCCAGTTCAAGAACTTTTTGGATTTCCATAGCATTAATACGATCTTCCAATTGTTTGTATCTATCATCAGTGGGAGGATACTATTCAACAGAGTAGTCTTCATCAGAATCTTGGCCAGCACAAAGGTTTCTACCTCTCTCAGCCTTCACACTCTTGTCTTCTTCACCCTGATTATCGTCTACATCAGAGGAAATAACATAATTCTAATATTGTTTGGGAGGACCTTTGAGCCTTCTTCCGATGTTGAGGACGATGGCTGGTTTTCTGGTCTTCTTTTTGCTCCCTTTTGTGATGAGTGTCATTAGCTCGTCTTGTCCCTTAGCTAATTCCAAGAAAATTTGTTGAAACTGGGCGTTCTAAGCTTGAAGTTCTTTCACAATCTGTTCGAGGGCCATCTTATACTAAAATAAACAGTAAGAAGATGAGAAAACCTATCTTTGGAAAACCTAAAATGTAATGTTTTCAAGGATCTCGCGGGATAAACAAAAGTAAATGTTAGAAGTTGAGCCTGGCTGCAACTTTGACTAAAGAACTTGGCGTCTTTGAATGTCCTTCTATGAGAATCAAGCCCACCATGTCGAGTGGGTCATAGCCTTTGACTCAAGTTACGTACCTTGAATTTTGACGACATTTGATTAGAGGAAAATAAATCCCCTTGCCCCTTGATAGACGCCTGGTTCATAATAAACCTGCATAACATGCCCCTGAGATCCTTGAAATGGTTAGCAAAATGCTATGGTATGATGTCATGATGCTTATGATTTAATTTTTGAACAGATAACAAACACAAACAAAGCATACATGAGCCTTAGTTTTAAATCTTGCATGGGGTTCGTAGGTAAGTACCCTCTTGAAGTTTAGTTGGCTCAACCTATCCTAAGAATAGTAACTGGGTTCTAGGAGTCTCATATCACCGATCTTTCTTGCAGGCATTGTTTCAACAGTGCAACTGACTTGCCACTGAAATATCCTGAGAGTCGAATCTCAATGAGTGTAGAAATCGAGTGTCAACCAACTTTGGTTTGCACCAAATCCGGCCATCTCACTACCTTCTAATGGCTAAGTTAGGTAAATTAAGATTCTAAAGGTCAGTTAGTGCTTATGACACTACGCAGCACCCTAGTATTCTCCTTGATTGACTCAAGGGACACCATTACAAACCAAAGTGTCACACTAACATAGCCATCACTTCAACCACATCGGTCTATGATGTACAGTTTCCATGACCTATACCTACTTACCTAAGGTCCCCAGATCTAGGTGTAAGATATTTGCAAGAAAGTAAAACCCGAGCAAACCTCAAATGTAAAGCAAACAAAGTAAACAAGTAAAAACAAGTAAAGTGATTTAAACCTAAGATAACCCCTCTTTTTAGTAGTTCCCCAACATAGTCTTCGGTTCTGTAATAAGGTGGGAGAACTGACTTGGTTTTGCGTTTTATCGCAAATGTTGCGGATAGCAAGAGTCGCCACCGACTTTTCTTTCATCCAATAAGGAAAGGGTGAAAAGAACAGGAAAGACCTTTTTTGATTTTGAGTTCGTGGGGTAGATTATGAAAAGGGAATGTGTTAGCAACTTTTTCATCTGTAGTTATCTACGGGCTCTTAATTGCTTAGCTCACTTTTCTTTGAAAATTTCTTTGTGTTGTGTGTTTGAAAAATATTTTGAAAAGATGCAAATTGTAAGGCGAAACCTTGTAATGATTCTCGTATCCATCCTCGAGAACGCGTACAAAGTGTTTTGAAACTATTTTGAAAGTAATTGTGTGAAATGTTTTATTTTTGAAGAGCTTTGTAAACAAGCGATTAATAGCGCTCTACCTACTCAAGGTCTTTCTTGTACTTTCCTTCTCCTTTAGATAGCGCTATCCTACCATTAGTTGGTAGGGAGCCCTATCGTTGGATGTGAAGGGACAGTCATGGGTCATCGTACAGTCATCGAAGGCAACTGGTAAAGACACTTTATCATTTTTTTGTTAAGGGACTACATCATTTACCGAAGGTAACATCGAAAGGGTCATCGTGGGACTATGATCTTTGTTTCGAGGGACTTTGCTAAAGCGTCCACATGTTCGAGGGACATGTCTATTTATTTTTCTAAAGGCAACAAGGGAGGTTACCCTAGAGGTGTAAGCGTACGAAGTGTATTATGTTTCAGTTATTTTATCTTGCATTAGAGTTAACTATCGTTTGTTTTTAATCTTGCCATACAAGACCTAATTACTAAGCAGCAAACATAAAAATAATGGAAAGCAGTAAAATGCGAAAAATAAATGTGGAAAGGTAAACCCAAGACTATTACAATGCTTTAGGGCAGTTACATAATAGAAATGCAGAAAGTAAACCCCAATTACTATTACAAGTCGGGAAACAGTTGCATAATCAGAAAAAAATACGAGAATAATAAACTACGCGAAAAAATGTAAGAATAGGAAAAGGAAAACGAAAACGTTTTTGGTGATTTTTGATGAAAAAGGTTTTAATGTTGATTAACCCTAAAAAACCTAATTAATTTAAATTAAAAGGCATTTATTAATTAACTTAATTAATTAAAAACCTAATTTTATTTTAATTAAAAATATGATTAATTATATAAAAAAACTAAAACCCTAATTAATTTAGGGTTTATATAAAAAAAGATTTTGAAAGAAGTTAGGTTTTGTTTTGGTTTTCAAAGGAAAAGGAGGAAAAGAGTAAGAAGAATAAAGAAAAAACAAAAATTTCTAGGGGTGGGTGTGAACCCACGCCCTTAGCATTCCTGCCCAGCCTGTCCACCACTGCGCCAAGCGCGCACTTGTGATAAAGAATAAAAACCAACGCGTTTCATTTTGTACCTGCAAAACAAGGAAAAATATGAAACAAATTTCAAAAGGCCAAAAGCATGGATCGAACTCGTGCCCTTGCATAGTAAAGCCTCAGCGTGTGCGTTTTAACCACTATTATGGTGATACATCCAGTGTTATTGGTGAAACAAAATAAATATAACATTAACATACATTGTATGACTAGAGAGGCATCGGAGCCCTAACTCCGGTCATCTTCTCCGATAGCTTCTTTTACATTCCTGCGAAACAAACAAATATTAGCAATCCAGGAGGACCCTAGCCCCCTAAATCAAGGCCCGCGAATTCAATTGAATGATTAATTTGGGCTGAATCGCGCTGGTTTAGGAGCTACAACAAAAATTTCATGGATCAATGTGGTTATGGAAACTCACGATTCTGGTAGCATGAAGGTCATGCGATTGACTTTTCTTGGACTAACATACCTCAGAAACACATTGATATAGTTAGTATACATTAAAATTCAAAGGAAAAAAATATGAAATTCATACAATAAGGTAAATCGGTGATGTATGTTTATGTATTCCAGGCCCTTTGGATCGTTGCAAACAGTTCAATCTTTCCCTCTTGCGTCCCTGGAAGTGAATGGAATGGTTAGAGTGCTTTAAAAACAATGGCAAATGTGTTTTACAAGTTGCCCTAATATGAATGATTTTGGAGTTTTTGGAAGGGTGTTCTTGCACAAGGTTTTTCATTTTTTCTTCTTTGTCTGAATTGCTGAGTATATATAAGAGAATTTAGGTCAAATAAAACACGGGCTTGGACCTTGTAAGAAGCCTTTGTTTTATTTAATTTTTACTTTAAATTAATAAAAATCAAAATAAATAAAATAAAAAGGTCAAGGGGTGCATGAAGTAGATCTGAGATTCATTGTAAGTTACACAACACGTTTGGACCTTAAAACATCAGCCCACTAGCCCCAAAATTTTAGTTTGGTCACTTTGAACTTCATGCATTTGCTAAAAATTTCCCAACTTGAACTAGTCATAACTCTCTCAATTTTTGTCATTTGAAGTTGATCTTAGACTTTTTCGAAAGCTCAATATGTCCTCTACAATATATATGTTGACCATGTTTGTATTTGAAGACTTTATCTTGATGTAGGTTGCTTTGACAAAAAGTGTCTTTTTGTTAACTTTTAAAATGACCTATAATGTATTGGCCCATATCTCTCAAATGAAGCATTTTTTGGACTTGAGCTTAGAGAGACCTAGTTGTAGATAATTGAATTTCCTTCAAAATGAGCTTTGGTTGAGGAAAATATGATGAAGCATGTGAAAGTAATGCTTAGTCAAAGTTTAGTTGACTTCTCCTAAAGAAAATCCTAATTTGGCAACTTTTGACTTTTGATGATTTAAGAGTTTTCTTGATGAGTTATGATCAACCCTTCATCAAATGATGAATATCAACTCAGAACCTTGATGTTGACCAAAAATATTGAGGTTTGACTGTATGTTAACCATAATTGACTTTTTGTCCCATATAGTTGATTTTCAGTCATCTGAGCAATTGACTGGGAAAACTTGTGATGCAATACTTAAAACATGGCATGAAGCTCCTTAGGGACATATAAGAAACCATGACATCCACTTGAGGCCTTAGAAATCCAAACTTATTTGATAAAAATGAAACCCTAGTTGTAAGCCCATTGCTTAGGAGGAGAATTTGTCTGATCAAATTCTTGAGTACCCTTGAGCAAATGAAAACCCTAGGCGAATGATGAGATATCATGAAAAATGAGAGAGCAATTTTTTGGGTACAACAACACCTTTTATAGCCAAAATAAACAAATTTTCAAAGAGGTTCATGCGGAGTATCGTAGATGTTTAAGGTGCTAATACCTTCCCTTTGCATAATACCTTCTCTCCCTCATCTTTTTGGGTTTATTCGATCTTTTCCCATTTCCATTGGAAACAATAAAGCGTGATAGTGATTTTTATTTGATCTATGAGAGTCAAGTCAATCCAATGGCTTAGTCTCAATATTTCTATCGCTACAGAAAAAAATGGCGACTTCACTGGGGAAAAACAAATCTCTAAGTGGGTTGAACCTATCTTTGTTTATTTGTGTATGTGTTATTATTTGTTGTGTGTATATATATATATATATATATATATATATATATATATATATATATATATATATATATATATATATATATATATATATATATATATATATATATATATATATATATATATATATATATATATATATATATATATATATATATATATATATATATATATATATATATATATATATATATATATATATATATATATGAATGTCTGGATTTTCCTAGTTTTCAGGGTGCTTGGTGATTTCTTATAAGTCCTCTACCCAGACTCGGGCAAACTTAAGATATGACGGGTGGTATAGCCATGTTAACTTTAAGGGAGGAATCCTAAAAAAGGAGACATGAGATATCCCACTCAGTGGAGTCCCCTTTGACTGTAGTATTTTTTTACCGAGCAATCCAGAAGACGTGCTAATTTCAATCTCGGAGCATGCTGAAGCTGAAGACCATAGAACCCTTAATCCATCTTGGCCTTTTAGGTGTAGTGCGGAGACTATGACAGAGTAATCCGGAAGTGGTTGTTAGGCGATTCTACACTCAAACGAGTTTTTCCTGAGAATATTACTAATTACCGAGCTAATTGGGACATTGGTAATATCCAAACGAAGGATGTAGACTCTGCGAACTTTTTAGAACCTTGTTCAGTAGGTGATAAACTATTAGTCCATACCTTGTGGGTAGTACCTTTGACTTCATGCTCGTGACGTCGAACCTATGAACCCCTATGTTTGTGATCTTGTGTGTGATTGTTGCATCATGCATTCATGCACTCATGAGCATTCTTTAAATAGTTGTTTCAAGGAACTTAAGGTTGACTTTTACAAATATCTCAGATACTTTTTAACCATGGATTTTGGAAAGATAAAGACTCAAGTATAGTTTCAAGGGTCCTAAGATAAAGGAACTGATGAGGTTAATTCCTGAGATTGAGAGTTCTACAAATTTTCGGAAGAAGTATGAAGCCATTGTGCCTCTTATGAAGCTCAAGATGAAAGAGGGTAGTCTTTCTACATTGGTCCAGTTCTATGATCTGTTATACCGGTTTTTTACTTTTCCTGATTATCAGTTGATTCCCACATTAGAGGAGTAATCGTACTTACTTGGTTTACCTATTACTGATTGTGTTCCGTTCACCGGTTTAGAAGGAGAGCCCAAGTCTCATGAGATTGGTACCATAACTCACTTGAGGAAGTCTGAGATTGAGACTAACATAACTACCAAAGGAGGAATCAGAGGTTTACCTGCTCATTTTCTATTAGAGAAAGCTTGTTACTTCGTCAAGATGAAGAGTATAGCTGCTTTCGAGGCTGTCTTTTCTTTGCTCGCCTATGAGTTGTTCTTGTTTCCAAATGTCGACAAGTTTGTGGATGTTAATGCCATTAGGATATTTCTGATTTGGAATCCAGTCCCTACATTGCAAGGAGATACTTCTTATTCCATCCATCTTCAGAATTTCTATCAGGGAGGGATGGTCATCTGTTGCACACCGTTATTATATCATTGGTGTATTTCTCACTTACCTTGTTTTGTTTATTTTTGGCATATCAAGAAGGAATCGCGTTGGGCCCCGAAGATTATGGCTATCACTTATTCTAACATTGATTGGTATCATCAAGCTTATTATGATATGGAGATTATTGATAGCTGTGGTAGTTTCCCAAATGCGCCTCTTCTTGGTACAAAGAGAGGAATTAACTACAATCCCATTCTTGCACGTTGTCAACTTGGATACCCGAAGAGAGATAAGCCAAACAACATTCATCTGAGTAGTTTTGTTCTCAAAAGAAGGAGGAGATCATAAGGCAGCTAAGGAAGCAATTGAAAAGGCTTGGCGTCATATTCATAGAAAGGGTAGAAAAGACTTGGGACCAAGAAGAGCTGTTTCCTTAGAGCCTCGTCTTCGTTGGGTACAAGCAAGGGAAGTTCAGTTGAAGATGCCTTATTCTCGTGAAGAAATTATATCTGATATGATTATAAGAACTACTACTCCTCTCTTAGATGATGTGGAAGAACTTCATCTTTCCTTGGTTAGGATACAACAAGAAAAGGAAGCATGGAAGAACAAGTACCAAAATTTGGAGGTGTCTTACTCAACATAATTGAAAGAGAAGGATGACTTGATTGAGATTTTTGAGAGTCATTCTGTGGGGATGATGGAGAAGCAAGAGGATTTATTTTCCTCTAGAGTTCAACCAAGTCCCGACCACCTATTTTCTGATTCTGGTGGATGGAAAGAAGTCTCCAACAAGTATGCAGAAGAGAACAAGCAGTTGAAGGCTCCGATTGCAAGACTCATGGGAAAGCGTTAGTGTGTGGCGAGATCTTCGTCATCTTTGGCTCCGTAGGATTTTTAAATTCTATTTTTATTCTCTTGTACTTAGGATTATTGAAACTTGTACTAAAAGTTGTAATCCATTCCAAAAATATTATAAAAATGAGAATTTTTTGTATTTCCAAATGTGTTTGTATTTTAATATTTGCAATTGCTTATAATTCTTTGAGTTCCTTGAATAAACAAAATAAATCATATGCATTGCATATCATGCATCATTTCACACATGTTTTTTCATTCCTGTTCATTCCCAGGTGTCTTACTTGTTTCTCTGCTTCAACAATCAGCAAGTTGTCTCATCGCTACAATACTCAGGCTAATTCTAGAAAGAAGATGGAAAACCTTGAACAACAGAATTGTGAGCTACACAAAGAAGTTACTGCTTTGAGAGCTGGTATGGCTAATTTGACCTCTTTGGTAGAATCGTTGGTGGATGCTCAGAATCAGCCACCAGCTCCTTCTTTGTCTCCTCATGCTACTCAGCCACAGTAGACGATACTTATTTCAGAGGTTCTATCAGTTCCCGTCTCTGTTACTCTAGTTACTGGTACTCAATATTGTATGCCTTGCAATTACCCGTGGGGAATACCTGAGAATTTCATGCCAGAAGGTTACAATCCTGCTGCTTAAGTGGCTCCATTTGTTCAAACTACTACTATTTCTTCACCTCCTGTTGCTAATAATGTGATTCATCATGTTGCACCTCCTACAGTGAGTGTTATTCCTGTTATTAATGATAAAGTTTATCATCCTGCTCCTCCACCGAGTGAAAGTTTGGGCTTTTATGACCGAATGGATGACTTACAGGATCAATTCAATGAAGTTCAGAAAGGAGTGAAGGCTCTCCGAGGGAAGGAGTTATTCAGACAGAATGTCAGTGATCTCTAACTAGTTCCTAATGTGAAAGTGCCAACAAAGTTTAAGGTGCCAGAATTTGTGAAGTACAAGGGCAACTCTTGTCCCCGTGACCACCTGGTGATGTATATCAAAAGGATATCCACTCATACTGATGACCAACATTTGCTTATTCATTTCTTTCAGGATAGTTTAACCGGTGTTGCTTTGAAATGGTATATGAGATTGGACAGTAGCAACATCTGCACATTCCATGATTTGGGTGAAGCTTTCATGAAACAATATAAGCACAACATGTTTATGGCACCTGACTGTGACCATCTGAAAGCGATGACTTAGAAGGATAAGGAGTCATTCTGTGGGGATGATGGAGAAGCAAGAGGATTTATTTTCCTCTAGAGTTCAACCAAGTCCCGGCCACCTATTTTATGATTCTGGTGGATGGAAAGAAGTCTCCAACAAGTATGCAGAAGAGAACAAGCAGTTGAAGGCTCCGATTGCAAGACTCATGGGAAAGCGTCAGTGTGTGGCGAGATCTTCGTCATCTTTGGCTCCGTAGGATTTTTAAATTCTATTTTTATTCTCTTGTACTTAGGATTATTGAAACTTGTACTAAAAGTTGTAATCCATTCCAAAAATATTATAAAAATGAGAATTTTTTGTATTTCCAAATGTGTTTGTATTTTAATATTTGCAATTGCTTATAATTCTTTGAGTTCCTTGAATAAACAAAATAAATCATATGCATTGCATATCATGCATCATTTCACACATGTTTTTTCATTCTTGTTCATTCCCAGGTGTCTTACTTGTTTCTCTGCTTCAACAATCAGCAAGTTGTCTCATCGCTACAATACTCAGGCTAATTCTAGAAAGAAGATGGAAAACCTTGAACAACAGAATTGTGAGCTACACAAAGAAGTTACTGCTTTGAGAGCTGGTATGGCTAATTTGACCTCTTTGGTATAATCGTTGGTGGCTTCTCAGAATCAACCACCAGCTCCTTCTTTGTCTCCTCATGCTACTCAGCCACAGTAGACGATAGTTATTTCAGAGGTTCTATCAGTTCCCGTCTCTATTACTCCAGTTACTGGTACTCAATATTGTATGCCTCGCAATTACCCGTGGGGAATGCCTGAGAATTTCATGCCAGAAGGTTACAATCCTGCAGCTTAAGTGGCTCCATTTGTTAAAACTGCTACTATTTCTTCACCTCCTGTTGCTAATAATGTGATTCATCATGTTGCACCTCCTACAGTGAGTGTTATTCCTGTTATTAATGATAAAGTTTATCATCCTGCTCCTCCACCGAGTGAAAGTTTGGGCTTTTATGACCGAATGGATGACTTACAGGATCAATTCAATGAAGTTCAAAAAGGAGTGAAGGCTCTCCGAGGGAAGGAGTTATTCAGACAGAATGTCAGTGATCTCTAACTAGTTCCTAATGTGAAAGTACCAACAAAGTTTAAGGTGCCAGAATTTGTGAAGTACAAGGGCAACTCTTGTCCCCGTGACCACCTGGTGATGTATATTAAAAGGATATCCACTCATACTGATGACCAACATTTGCTTATTCATTTCTTTCAGGATAGTTTAACCGGTGTTTCTTTGAAATGGTATATGAGATTGGACAGTAGCAACATCTGCACATTCCATGATTTGGGTGAAGCTTTCATGAAACAATATAAGCACAACATGTTTATGGCACCTGACTGTGACCATCTGAAAGCGATGGCTTAGAAGGATAAGGAGTCATTCCGTGGGGATGATGGAGAAGCAAGAGGATTTATTTTCCTCTAGAGTTCAACCAAGTCCCGGCCACCTATTTTTTGATTCTGGTGGATGGAAAGAAGTCTCCAACAAGTATGCAGGAGAGAACAAGCAGTTGAAGGCTCCGATTGCAAGACTCATGGGAAAGCGTCAGTGTGTGGCGAGATCTTCGTCATCTTTGGCTCCGTAGGATTTTTAAATTCTTTTTTTATTCTCTTGTACTTAGGATTATTGAAACTTGTACTAAAAGTTTTAATCCATTCCAAAAATATTATAAAAATGAGAATTTTTTGTATTTCCAAATGTGTTTGTATTTTAATATTTGCAATTGCTTATAATTCTTTGAGTTCCTTGAATAAACAAAATAAATCATATGCATTGCATATCATGCATCATTTCACACATGTTTTTTCATTCCTGTTCATTCCCAGGTGTCTTACTTGTTTCTCTGCTTCAACAATCAGTAAGTTGTCTCATCGCTACAATACTCAGGCTAATTCTAGAAAGAAGATGGAAAACCTTGAACAACAAAATTGTGAGCTACACAAAGAAGTTACTGCTTTGAGAGATGGTATGGCTAATTTGACCTCTTTGGTAGAATCGTTGGTGGCTTCTCAGAATAAACCACCAGCTCCTTCTTTGTCTCCTCATGCTACTCAGCCACAGTAGACGATAGTTATTTCAGAGGTTCTATCAGTTCCCGTCTCTATTACTCCAGTTACTGGTACTCAATATTGTATGCCTCGCAATTACCCGTGGGGAATGCCTGAGAATTTCATGCCAGAAGGTTACAATCCTGCAGCTTAAGTAGCTCCATTTGTTAAAACTGCTACTATTTCTTCACCTCCTGTTGCTAATAATGTGATTCATCATGTTGCACCTCCTACAATGAGTGTTATTCCTGTTATTAATGATAAAGTTTATCATCCTGCTCCTCCACCGAGTGAAAGTTTGGGCTTTTATGACCAAATGGATGACTTACAGGATCAATTCAATGAAGTTCAGAAAGGAGTGAAGGCTCTCCGAGGGAAGGAGTTATTCAGACAGAATGTCAGTGATCTCTAACTAGTTCCCAATGTGAAAGTGCCAACAAAGTTTAAGGTGCCAGAATTTGTGAAGTACAAGGGCAACTCTTGTCCCCGTGACCACCTGGTGATGTATATCAAAAGGATATCCACTCATACTGATGACCAACATTTGCTTATTCATTTCTTTCAGGATAGTTTAACCGGTGTTGCTTTGAAATGGTATATGAGATTGGACAGTAGCAACATCTGCACATTCCATGATTTGGGTGAAGCTTTCATGAAACAATATAAGCACAACATGTTTATGGCACCTGACTGTGACCATCTGAAAGCGATGGCTTAGAAGGATAAGGAGTCATTCTGTGGGGATGATGGAGAATCAAGAGGATTTATTTTCCTCTAGAGTTCAACCAAGTCCCGACCACCTATTTTCTGATTCTGGTGGATGGAAAGAAGTCTCCAACAAGTATGCAGAAGAGAATAAGCAGTTGAAGGCTCCGATTGCAAGACTCATGGGAAAGCGTCAGTGTGTGGCGAGATCTTCGTCATCTTTGGCTCCGTAGGATTTTTAAATTCTATTTTTATTCTCTTGTACTTAGGATTATTGAAACTTGTACTAAAAGTTTTAATCCATTCCAAAAATATTATAAAAATGAGAATTTTTTGTATTTCCAAATGTGTTTGTATTTTAATATTTGCAATTGCTTATAATTCTTTGAGTTCCTTGAATAAACAAAATAAATCATATGCATTGCATATCATGCATTATTTCACACATGTTTTTTCATTCCTGTTCATTCCCAGGTGTCTTACTTGTTTCTCTGCTTCAACAATCAGCAAGTTGTCTCATCGCTACATTACTCAGGCTAATTCTAGAAAGAAGATGGAAAACCTTAAACAACAAAATTGTGAGCTACACAAAGAAGTTACTGCTTTGAGAGATGGTATGGCTAATTTGACCTCTTTGGTAGAATCGTTGGTGGCTTCTCAGAATAAACCACCAGCTCCTTCTTTGTCTCCTCATGCTACTCAGCCACAGTAGACGATAGTTATTTCAGAGGTTCTATCAGTTCCTGTCTCTATTACTCCAGTTACTGGTACTCAATATTGTATGCCTCACAATTACTCGTGGGGAATGCCTGAGAATTTCATGCCAGAAGGTTACAATCCTGCAGCTTAAGTGGCTCCATTTGTTCAAACTGCTACTATTTCTTCACCTCCTGTTGCTAATAATGTGATTCATCATGTTGCACCTCCTACAGTGAGTGTTATTCTTGTTATTAATGATAAAGTTTATCATCCTGCTCCTCCACCGAGTGAAAGTTTGGGCTTTTATGACCAAATGGATGACTTACAGGATCAATTCAATGAAGTTCAGAAAGGAGTGAAGGCTCTCCGAGGGAAGGAGTTATTCAGACAGAATGTCAGTGATCTCTAACTAGTTCCCAATGTGAAAGTGCCAACAAAGTTTAAGGTGCCAGAATTTGTGAAGTACAAGGGCAACTCTTGTCCCCGTGACCACCTGGTGATGTATATCAAAAGGATATCCACTCATACTGATGACCAACATTTGCTTATTCATTTCTTTCAGGATAGTTTAACCGGTGTTGCTTTGAAATGGTATATGAGATTGGACAGTAGCAACATCTGCACATTCCATGATTTGGGTGAAGCTTTCATGAAACAATATAAGCACAACATGTTTATGGCACCTGACTGTAACCATCTGAAAGCGATGGCTTAGAAGGATAAGGAGTCATTCAAAGAGTATGTGCAGCATTGGCGCAAAGTTGCTGCCCAAGTAGTACCCTAAATGGGAGAGCAAGAAATGACTAAGTTCTTCCTAAAAACCCTTGGTTCATTTTCCTATAAAAGAATGGTTGCGAGTGCACCAAGTGATTTCACTGAGATGGTAAGTATGAGTTTCCTTTTGGAGGAAGCTATCAGGGAAGTATGATTGACAAAAGATGAAGGTTCTAGTGGAACAAGGAAATCATCATATGGATTTTCTAAGAAGAAAGAAAGTGAAACAAATGCTGTTGCTGAAGAAAGAAGGGTTAGACCTCCGAGAAGACGTCGTCAGCATCAACAACAGGTTGCTTCTGTAACTCCGGTAGTCAATGTGGTTCCGATTGTTGTTGCCTATCAGAGGGCACCTCAACAAGCTAATCAAGGGAAAGGTCAGAAAAGAGAAGCTTTTGATCCTATTTCTATGAGTTATGCAAAAAATTTCTGGCTTTGATTCAAAAGAAATTGGTGCAGTCTAGGCCTCTTTCTGCTATACATGCAACTTTACCATGGTATTATAAGGCGGATCAAATTTGTGCTTTTCTTCAAGGAGCCATTGGGCATAACATTGAGAATTGTTATCCATTGAAGTCTGAAGTGAAAAAAATGGTAAGATATGGTCTCTTATCTTTTAAAGATGTTGGTTCCAATGTGAAAGATAATCCACTACCCAAACATGGAGGTGGAAGTGATGTAAATATGGTTGCTAGTTATCCTAGGGACTTCAGGATTTTTGATATCAACATGGTTAGAGGTGATTTAGTGAAGATGCATGTTGGTCTCTGTGAGTTCAGCTATTACACACATGACCATGACGCTTGTAGTGTTTGTAGTACAAATATCCATGAATGTGATAAAGTGATAGTTGATCTTCAAGAAATGATGGACGAAGATCTTATCCACGTAATGAGACTAAGGGATAAGTATGAAGAATATGTGAATATTGTTTATGGTAGCCCCAGATATTTCTGGATTTTTTATTTGAACTATATGGATGATGATCTGGTACAGCTGCACGCCACATTTTGTCACATGGATGGATCGAAGGTACATCATTATGGGTTCTGTCAGATCTGCTGTAGAGATTCTCGTGGTTGTTCTATGGTAAGAAGAGGTGTTCAAGTGTTGTTAGATAATGGTACTATCAAAATCATGGGCAACATAGATGATTATAATGGAGTTAATATGATTGAAGACTACTCTGTTGAGTCCATGTCTTATGATGAGTATGTTTCTGCTGATGAACTCTTTTCCTCTGATGAAAGTGTGTTTTATGACAATTCTACGATTCCTGAGTATGCTGAAGAAGCAGGGGTGAATGCTATTGTGCCATATTTTGGTGTTCCCACTCCTATAGAGATTGCGTACCACAGCAAGCCCGTTGTTGCTCCCGTGGTTATCTGTCTGCCTAGTCCTATCCCTTATGAATTAGAAAAAGTTGTGCCTTATAAGTACAATGAAACTATCATGTAATAAGGTGAGGAAATTCCTATCCAACCTTTGTTCCATGTTAAGAATATTTCTAAAGCTAGTTGGGTAACTCACAGTGGTCGTGTCTTTGCCCATACTTTTCGAGGAGATGTTAATTATGGTTATAAGGTTGTTGAGATTAATGAACCTAAGAAAGTAGTAGGAGAATCTAGTGGCGCCGCCTTGGAAAACGATGTTGATAATCTGTTAAAAATCATCAAGATGAGTGATTACATGATTATGGATAAGTTGTTGTAAACCCCATCTAAGATTTCCATTTTAGCCTTATTGATGAACTCCTCTGCTCATCGGGAATCTATGATGAGGGTGTTGGATTAGGCTTTTGTAGAAAGTGATATGTCTCTGGATCAGTTCAGTAGTGTTGTGGGGAATATTACGTCTTGTAACAATCTGAGGTTTTGTGATGACGAGTTGCCTGATGAAGGGAGAAACCATAACCTGGCTCTGCATATAGAATGACTCTTTGTCCGATGTGCAGATAGAAAATGGATCTTCTTTGAATGTCATATTGAGAAGCACTCTCATTAAGCTTAAGTACCAGGGAACTTCTATGCGCCCTAGTGGCATTATAGTGAAAGCTTTTGATGGTTCAAGAAAATCTATCATTAGAGAGGTGGATTTACCTATTCACATAGGTCCACACTTATTTCAAATCACCTTTCAGGTTATGGATATTGTCGCAGCCTATATTTGTTTATTGGGACGACCCTGGATCCATGAAGCAGGAGCTATTACTTGCACCTTGCATCAGAAGTTGAAATTTGTCCGTGAGGGAAAGGTAGTTATTATGAATAATGAGCAAGCTCGATTCATATCTCATTTGTCTTCCTTCAGCATTGTAGAGGTCGATGAAGCCGCTTTTGGAACTCAGTTCCAAGCTTTGTTTATTGATAATATAAGGAAGAATGAAGATTATATTACCTCGTTTAAGGATGCGCAACAGGTAGTACAGAAAGGCCCGAGCAAGGTGTGGGGCAGGTTATTAATCCACCCGTGAACATGAATGGGACTAGTTTGTGTTTCTCCGTGAAGAAGGAAGTTGTGAAGCTGAAGTCCGCTTAGAGACTATTAACTTGGGTTCAGAAGAAGATTCGAAAGAAGTCAAGATTGGGGCACTTCTTCATCCCGATGTGAATAGAAGGTTGATTGAGTTACTGAAATAGTATGTGGATATCTTTTCTTGGTCTTACTAAGACATGCCTGGTTTGGATACCGATATTATGGAACATTATTTTCCTCTAAATCCAGAATGTCCACAATCAAGCAGAAGCTGCAAAGAACTCATCCCGACATGGCAGTGAAGATTAAACAAGAGGTTTTAAAGCAGATTGATGCTGGTTTTCATGTAACATCAGTATATCCATAGTGGATTTCCAATATTGTTCCAGTACCAAAGAAAGACGGAAAAGTCCGCATGTGCGTTGATTATAGAGATTTAAATAAAGCAAGTCCGAAAGATGATTTACCATTGCTACATATTCATGTGTTAGTTGATAGCACAACAAAATTCAAAGTGTTCTCATTCATGAACGAATTTTACAAATACAACCGAATTAGGATGGCTCCTGAGGACATGAAAAAAACAACATTTATCACACCCTGGGGAATATTCTGTTACAGAGTGATGCCCTTCGGGTTGAAGAATGTTGGTGCAATGTACCAGAGGGCTATGACAACCCTATTCCATGATCGGATGCATAAGAAAATTGAAGTATATGTTGATGATATGATCTCCAAATATCAGACTGAGGAAGGACACATAAAAGACTTATTGAAATTATTTCAGCGTTTGAGGAAGTATCGTGTCTGTTTGAATCCAAATAAGTGTACTTTTAGTGTTTGTTTAGGAAAGTTGCTAAGTTTCATTGTCAGCCAAAAAGGAATTGAAGTTGATCCTGATAAAGTTAAGGAAATCAAGAAATGCCTGCCCCAAGAACTGAAAAGTGAGTTAGAAGTTTCCTTTGACGTTTGAGTTACATTTCCAGATTTATTCCCCATATGTCTGCAACATGTGAACCAATCTTTAAATTGTTGTAGAAAGATTAAGGTTGTGTATGGACAGATGATTGACAAAGGGAATTTGAAAGCATTAAAGAGTATATATTTGAACCTCCTATCTTACTCCATACTATTGAAGGAAGACCATTGATTATGTATCTGACTGCGTTAGATAACTCCATGGGTTATTGTGATATGGTGGGAGAACAGACTTGGGTGTTTTGCGTTTTATCGCAAATGTTGCGGTTAGTAAGAGTTGCCACCGACTTTTCTTCTATCCAAAAGGAAAGGTGAAAAAGCACAGGAAAGACCTTTGAGATTGTTTCTTGAGTTCGGGGGGTAGATTATGAAAAGGGAAGGTATTAGCACCCTTTTCATCCATGGTTTGCCATGGGCTCTTAGTTACTTGCTAGATCACTTGCTTTTGTTTGAAACTGTGCGTTGTATGGTTTTTTGAAAGTATTTTGAAAAGGCGCCATCGTTTAGGAAAACATTGTAATGATTCTCGTTCGTAAGAATGTATACAAAGTGTTAATATTTTGAAAATGTTTTCAAGTTTGAAAAGTGTTTTGAAAGTGTTTGTTTTGAAAATAGCAAGGATGTTTTGTTTTGAAAGTGAGCAAGTAACTAGGAGCATTCTACCTATTTTGGTAAGTAACCCTATCTTTGGATGTAAACGGGACGGGCATGGGTCATCGTATAACCATGATTAGCAATGTTGCAAGGTATCTTAGCATCTTTCTTTGGGGACTAAGATCATTTTGAGAAGGAAATATAGATAGTGTCATCGAGGGACTATGATCTTGTATTTGTTTGTTTTTGCTAAGATACCTCACATGCATAACATGACTATTTTTATAAGGCAACCAAGTGGATTTTACCCTAGGGGTACTTGTGTGCAAGTGTATTAATTTTCATGCTTTGTTTATCTTTGATTAGGTTTTCCATACAAACCCTAATTACTAGCATTTATATAAAGCGATAAATTGTGAAAAGTAAAATTACTACACTATTACATCATTAGGGGAGGGGGATGTACAAATTTACAAATGGGAATTGCAAGAAAATTAAACCTAATTATCTATTACAACCATATTGAATATTGTACCAAATTGAAAATAAAATGTAAGAATATAAATGGAGAAAAGAGATGATTTTTGTTGTTTTTATGAAAGGGTTTATTTGTCTTCACCTAATTAAAGAAAATGATTAATTAAAATTAAATAAAATTAACTTAAACTAATTAAGAAAAGAAATTAATTTGAAAAGGATTTTTTAGGGTTTTTTATGAAAGGTTTTAAATTAATGAAAATAAAATGAAGATTAATTAATTAAAGTAACCTAAGTTCTAAATTAATTTTAACTAAGATAATAAAAAAATATATTAATTTAACCTAAGTCTAAAAAATAATTATTTAAGAAAAAAGAAATTTATTTGTTTTAAAGAAAATGTTTTTTTTTATCTTTTTGTTTTATGGAGAAAATAAAAATATATAAGTATAAATAATAAATAAAAATAATATTTGGATTTTTTGTGATTTTATGAAAATAATAGTAGTGACAATAATAATAATATTAATAATAATAATAATAATAATAATAATAAAATAAAAATAAAATAAAAATAAAGAATATAGAGAAAAGTCAGGGGGGGTGAGTCAGTAACCCAAGGAGTATTATGAGGGAAAAAAAGAGACTTAGCCCAATGAGAGCCCAAGCGCTGCCAAAAAAGCAAAAGAAAGTCAGAAAATTGTGAAAAATTGCAAAAGGTCACGTTGTGGCTTGAACCCAGGACCTAAGGGTGAACAGGCGCGCGCTTTATCGTTGAGGTGGCTATACATCCGTTGATATAAGCAAAACAAAAAATATATGATACAAAATGCGGCCTGATTACACTTCATCTTCAACCTCCAGCCAAAGGACCTGTATCTTCTTCATCTCTCAACAAAAATGAAAAGTTCAAACATGAAAGTTGTGCCATTTGTTCCCACGAGTCCAACCATGTAAATAACTTAGGCTAACAATCAAAGATGAATGAGAATTTCTCTGGCCCTAATTCAAAACCTAAAAATTTCCGAAAACTTCAACTCTAAAATTCTCTAAGCTCAAGCCATATAAATGCAAACTATGGATATGTACAGCTTCGTGGCAATGATATCTACATTTTATCTTCACAAATCAAGACCTAACAATGCCTAAATATGAAGATAGAAGTTCAAGAAAAATCCCTCAAAATTGGAAATAATGAAATGGAATTGCGCTTGTTTCAGGCAGTGGTGATGATCAGGTTAGCTTCCTTAGACCTCTAGGAAGCTTATGCAATGCTTAGCTTGAGTTTAGAGGGGCTGAAATGGCCTGGAGAAGTCCAACTGCAATGCTCTATTTTTGGTTATGGAGGATGGTATAAATGGTGTTACAGTTTTCAAACAGGTATTGGAATGGTTTGTGTATGATGCTAGGAAGCTTTTGGAAGTGTTAAGCCAAGAAACGCACGAGTGGTTTTGAAGATTGAAGTTCAAAGTCAGAAATGACACAAAAAAGGAGGTTTTGTGCAACCTGAGTTTTCTGGGAGTTTCAGAGCTTGTTGAATCGTGTGTTATGTTGCAATACACTTGTATGGTTATATGAAAAAGATCAGAGGACTTGAGGAGGTCAGAAAAGCAAGATATAGGCTTATGGTTATGTTACTTGATTTTGAAGAAAAGTGGGAAAACAAGTTTCAATGTGTAGTACAAGCATGGCCTGGGTTTATGGGAGGCTCTAGACATTATGCTTTTTCCTTTGACATTGCTTGCGATCAAAAGGAACAAGTTAGGAGCTCTATGCATTGACTTTGTGATTAAAGCTTCTTTACAAGAATGGAATGGTTACTTTGTGCCATAAATGGAAAATTTACTTGGACAAAGCTTGAATCAAGTGGATAATAGCTCAAAAGCAAGTGAAATATTATGATTATGGAGAGATCTTAAGGTTTAGAGGCCTGCTAAGAAATATTGTGCATCATAGGTTTGAAATTGAATTCTTGTTCATCACAAAATGACTTGTAATTTAAGTTTGAAAACCCTAATTTCCTCTATTCGATTCTCCATGCTCAAGAATTATCTAAAGAAGTTATTGAACATTTTGGAAAGCTTGTAATGTAATATACAAACCCTCTTTGAATCACTTTTGAAAACACCCCTTGGAACTATATGAAAAAGTGCCATGAAGTTAGGTCAAAATCCTGACCAAAACTAGGGCAAAATTTCACTAAGTGTTCAATTTCAAGACCATGACTTTGTGAATTAATAACTTGAGATCCAAACATTTTTAGAAGAAGTTGTGGAAAGAAAAGTTGTATATATCATGGAGATCTACAACTTTCATGTTGAAAGTTTATTCTGAATTCTCTTGCATCATGGTGAAAAAATGGCTCAAAGTTATGAAAAACCATGAAGTTTTAAACAGTTAGAAAAATTTCTAAGTTATAAAACTTTGACTTTTCAAAATGAAATCTTGACATTTTTATTTATTGATGAATAAGTTTCATATTTTGACATGGTTTTATGAATTGTGATCTTTGACATTGAATTTTGACCAAAAACTCAAAGTTTGACTTTTCAGTGTACAATTGACTTTTGATAAGTTGACTGAAAATTCACTATCAATCCAATTGATCTTGAGCAATATTTTAGGTCATGCCATTAGGTAAAAATGATGCAATTGAACTCTTGAAATCATGCTTCAAACCAATTGACCATTTGCTCGGGAAAAAAAATCAGAAATTGCCCTTTCTTAGTCAAAACCCTAATTTTGACCATTTTGCCCTTTTGATGATTTGATCAAATTTATTGAGGAATTATGGTCCTAAATTGATAAAATGATACATGTGAGTTTCTAATGTTGATGTGGATAAACAATTATGAAGTTTGACTGTAAATTGGCCATAGTTGACTTTTTCCCCAATATAACTGATTTTTAGGTCAACTACTCAATTGACCGAGCAAAAGTGTGATCTAAAGCTTGAAACTTGACATGAGTAATCTTGGGGGTCCATAATGATCCATGAAAGGCATATGAAGCATTTAAAGTTCAAATATCCTTGTGCAATCTCAAACCCTAATTTTGGTCAGCAGTGCTTGAGGAGGTGTCTTGAGTTGATCAACCCTAATGTAGTCTTAAACCAAGATAGATCTTTGTGATAAAATATTTGATAAGTGAGAGGGAAAATTTTGGGGTACAACATCTGCAACTGTTCAATGTTCTTAAACCTGAAGAGTTAGATTGGCGGATCCGCCATTCGTGACTTGAAGGTGAAAGATGATTGAACACTAAAGTGCCCATAAATTTGCACTCGAAGATGGATGGTGAATGGGATTATAGATGCCATCTGGGGGAATGTTGGTAAACACTGGAAGATATATCAGCACAAATATCTTGTTAATTTATACTAAAACTTGATGTTTTACCTATGAGAAAAACAGTTAGTAAAATGCAGATGCATGCATGATGTTCACAAGATGTGGTATTATGTTAAATGCATATGGTATGTACATGCTATGATGTATGAATGTGAGATGTATGTTTTCGTCCGGGAAAATAAATCCCCGACTGCTGCTGAGGAAATTCTGGGGGGTTGAATCCCTAGTTGTTGTTGGGTGGTGTAGAATATGCATATCTTCAAACTCTGTTGAAAGGATGCTTTCATTGGAGAATATCTCTTGAATTCCAGTTGTTGTCTGGTCGGATCTAGGCTTCACAATTTTCTAAGGATGAAGTAGTCAACTGATATATGGTCGGATCCAGGCTTCACGGCAACTTACTGGGGGGAAGAGACAAGTTAATTGTTATCTGGTCGGATTCCAGGCTTTGTAGAAAATTTTCTTGAAATTGAATAGTTATCTGGTCGGATCCAGGCTTCACAACAACTTGCTAGGGATACAGAAGTTAACTGTTATCTGGTCGAATCTAGGCTTCACAATAACTTGAAGTGGTAACTACTATCTGGTCGGGTCCAGGTTTCATGGTTTTTGGAAAGTTGTGATATTATTTGGTCGAGTACAGGCTTCATAGTGTCTCTCTGGGGATTATAGTTAATTGTTATCTGGTCGGGCTCCAGGTTTCACAATAAATTGTTTGAAAAACTGTTATTTGGTCGGGTCCAGGCTTTGCAGATTTCTGAGGTTGATGAGGTCAATTACTATTTGGTTGGGTCCAGGTTTCACAATAACTGTTTGGGGATTTAGTTGTTATCTGATTGGTTTCCAAATTTCACAACAAATCTTTGAGGGTAATTGCTATCTGGTCGGATCCAGGTTTCACAACAACTTGCTTGAAAAGATGAATTTGACAACTGATATCTGGTCAGATCCAGGTTTCACAGTGATTTATTGGGGCAGAGGCGAACTCTACTTGGGAAAAGAAGTTAAACCTTGGTCGGGTTGAGTCCAGGTTCTTCTATATCTTTGAAGAGTTAGACTATTATATGGTCGGGTCCAGGTTTCATAGTATCTTGAAATTGATATCAATTGTTATCTGGTCGGGTCCAGGTTTCAAATACTCAAACTGTTATCTGATCAGGTCCAGGTTTCAGTGATTTACTAGGGATAGTTGCAAACTCTACTGGAGAAAAGGATTTTTGCTAATGATATTGTAGGAATTGAACTGCTATATGGTCGAGCCCATGCTTCAGCAATTGAAGAATTCAAACTATTATCTGGTCGTGTCCAGGCTTCAATAATAACTTGAAAATTATGCTAATATCTGGTGGGGTCAAGGCTTCATAGTATCTTTTTGGAAATAGTAAAGGCTTTGCCGACGGCTTTACTGGGTATCAGGGGTTGTGGCCCTATGATTCGTAACAATCTAAAAGGAAAATTCAAACTGGAGAGTGTAGACTCAGTCGGGTAGGACAAAATCAACTTGGGGAGGATACACTCAACTGGGGAGGATAGATTCCACTTGGGGATAATAGCTTTGGTTGGGGAAGATATACTCAGCTGGGTAAGACATGCTCAACTGGGGAACTCCGTGGTGTATTTGTATGTTGGGGAAATTTGAACTCGGCTGGGGAGTTTTGTGGTTCCTCGATTATTATTGGGGAAATAAAACCTGTTGGGGAAAGGTTTATTGTAGTCGTCCTTGTGGGAATAATGATAATGAGATTACTTTGCGGGGATATTTCATATACATTAAAGAGATACTTGTTGCTTCTTAGCAGGACACATGTGTCAAATAGTTTTAATTATGTGCATATGCATATGTTCATTCAATTTTAGTCATTGGACAAATTTTCATTCAAAACAAAGACATAAATTTTGCACTTCAAAGTATATTTATATTGATATTTTACCCATGAATAGGAGTTTTTATACAGAGAGACGGAGATCCTAGTAAGAGGAAATCGTCGAAAGGAAAACAACAATTATGAATGAAAACAAATAGCCATGTGAAATGATCTTATTGCCTTCCAACTCTACTATTTCCCCAATGTCTTCGAATGTCCCTCGCCGTCGATAGAAATTGATTGCATTGATCTTGGATCGTTTGAACTTGGACCTTGGTGATAAAATTGACTGTGTTGATTCCAGGGTACATAGTCATACGCTTTTAATCCTTAACTTTTTCCTGGACCTCCCTTTCGGGTTTTCAGCCCACCAGGATACCATTTTTTTCCCAAGTCGCCCTTTCGGGTTTTCAACTTGTCGGGTGTATAATCTTTTGCATATATCCCAAATTTTTGCCCAAACCTTTTGATTTGCCGGGATGCCCTTATTTTTCCTAGGTGTGTCAACCTAGCGGGTCTCTTATGCGTAGTATTTTTTTACTATGTCAGCGTTTATAGGATGTGGGAAATCTTCACCATCCATGGTAGTCAGCATCATGGCACCGCCAGAGAAAACTGTCTTGACAACAAATGGCCCTTCATAGGTGGGAGTCCATTTGCCTCTGGGGTCGCCTTGTGGTAGAATGATGCGCTTTATCACCAAGTCACCAACTTGATATACTCGAAGTTTGACCTTTTTGTTGAAAGCCTCGATCATCCATTTTTGGTACATCTGGCCATGGAAAACAGAAGCTAACCGTTTTTCGTCAATCAAGGTTAGCTTATCCAATCTCGTTTGAATCCACTCGTCTTCGCCTAGGCCTGCCTCATTCATAATTCTCAGCAATAAAATCTGAACTTCCACTGGCAAAACAGTTTCCATGCCATAGACTAGAGAAAAGGGAGTTGCCCCAGTTGATGTTCTAGCTGAAGTACGGTATCCACGTAGAGAAAACGGAAACATCTCATGCCAATCCTTATAGGTTACTACCATTTTCTGCACAATCTTCTTGATATTTTTGTTGGTCACTTCGACTGCGCCATTCATTTTCGATCTATATGGAGAAGAATTGTGATGCTTGATCTTAAACTGAGTGCAAAGCTCAGTGATCATAGCATTGTTGAGGTTAGTCCCATTGTCAGTGATGATCCTTTCAGGGATACCATAACGGCAGACGAGGTTGTGTCTGATGAATCGGGCTACCATATTCTTGGTGACTAAGGCAAATGAGGTGGCTTCGACCCATTTGGTAAAATAGTCGATAGCAACAAGAATGAAGTGATGTTCGTAGGAAGCGGTGGGCTTGATCTCTCCAATCATATCAATACCCCACATTACAAATGGCCACAGAGCGGTCATGACATTCAGAGGGATATGAGGCACATGGACCTTGTCAGCGTAGATTTGGCATTTGTGACAAGTTCTTGAATGTTGATGGCAATAAGTCTCCATCGTTGACCAATAGTAATCGGCTCTTAAGATTTTCTTAGACATCGTATGTACACTTGAGTGGGTACCGAAGAGACCATCGTACATGTCTTCCATGATTTCCTCCGCCTCCTTCTTGTCCACACATTGGAGTAGAGTTGAATCATGGTTGCGCTTGTCCAATATCCTGTTACTTAGGAAGAATTTGGCTGTAAATCTTCACAAGAACTTTCTGTCATTGATAGATGCCCCCTTTGGATACTCTTGTGCTTCTAGGTATCTCATCACCTCATGGTACCATGGCTTTTCCGCATCGGTGTCAAGCTCATAAAAATGCGCGGGTTCATCGAATCTCTCAATTGTTATCATAGGGGCCTCATTGTCCCATATGACCTTGAACATTGAAGACATGGTTGCCAAAGCGTCAGCCAATTGGTTTTCTTCCCTAGGGAAGTGCTCAAAAGTGATTTCTTTGAAGTAAGGAATTAGGGATAACACAAGTTCCTTGTAAGGGATAAGATTAGGGTGTTTAGTGTCACAATATCCTTTTACTTGGCTGATCACTAGGTCGGAATCTCCGAACACATCCAAATGCTTGATCCTTAAGTCAATAGCAGCTTTCATACCTAAGATGCATGCTTCATACTCGGACATATTGTTCGTGCAATCGAAGCATAGTCTAGCAGTGAAAGGACTGTGGCAACCTTTAGGAGAGATGATCATAGCACCAATTCTGTTACCTAAGGCGTTGGAAGCCCCATCGAATACCATAGTCCATCAGGATCCTTGTTCAGGTTTGTCATATGGTCCAGGTTTCACACAGTCTGTTACCAGCATGATGTTCTCATCAGGGAAGTCGAAGTTCATTGACTGATAATCATCCACAGCTTGATGGTCTAAATGATCTACTAGTACACTTCCTTTGATGGCCTTTTGAGTTGTGTATTGAATTTCATTCTCATTCAAGATCATTTTCCATCTGGCTATCCATCCGGAAAGGGAAGGTTTCTCGAATATGTACTTGATTGGGTCCATATTAGAAATCAACAGAGTGGTATGAGTCAACATATACTGCCTTAGCCGGCGAGCAGCCCATGCTAGAGCACAGCAAGTTTTCTCGAGCAGTGAATATCTGGTTTCACATTCGGTAAGTTTTTTGCTCATATAATAAATAGCATGCTCTTTTTGACCAGACTCGTCATGATGGCCCAAAACACACCCCATAGAATTCTCTAGTACTGTCAAGTACATGATCGAAGGTCTTCATTCAACTGGAGGCATGAGAATAGGAGTTTCTTGTAGGTATTCTTTGATTTTGTTGAAAGTAGCTTGGCATTCATCATTCCATCTGACTACCTGATCTTTCTTCAAGAGTTTGAAGAGTGGCTCACAAGTAGCAGTTAAGTGTGATATGAAACGGGAAATGCAATTGAGACGACCCAAGAATCCTCTAACTTCTTTTTCAGAATGAGGGATTGGCATTTCTTGGATGGCCTTTACCTTGGCAGGATAACCTTAAATGCCTTTATTATTGACAACAAAACCTAGAAGCTTTCCAGATCGTACTCCAAATGTGCACTTGTTAGGGTTTAACCTCAGCTTGTACTTCTTCAGCCTCTCGAATAATTTATACAGGTGATCGAGATGTTCTTCTTCGGTTTGTGATCTGGAAATCATATCATCCACATATACCTCTATCTCATGATGAATCATGTCATGAAATAAAGCTACCATAGCCATTTGATATGTTCCCCTGCATTCTTTAGTCCGAATGACATGACCTTGTAGAAGAAGGTGCCCCAATTGCATAACTAAATTAGTCTTCTCCATGTCTTCAGGAGCCATCCTCATTTGATTATAGCCTAAGAAGCCATCCATGAAAGAGAATATTTTATGCTGAGCAGTATTATCAACTAGACGTCAATCTATGGTAGAGGGAAATCATCCTTGGGGATTTCCCTATTCAGATCCCTAAAGTCTACGCACATGCGAACTTTCCCGTCTTTCTTCAGCACTGGCACCACATTAGCAACCCATTGGGGATAGGATGTCACAGCTACGAACCCTGCATCAAACTATTTCATCACTTCAGCTTTGATCTTTTCAGACATATCAGGCCTCATGCGACGAACCTTTTATTTAACAGGAGGGGAGTTGTTGTACCCAAAAAATTTCCCTCCCATATTTCTCAACACATGGCAAGTAAGGTCCCCAAATTGCTCAAGGAAGTTCAAGAGTTGACCAGACAAACTCTCTCCTAAGGCAGTCTACCTCAAATTAGGGTTTCATTTTTCATCAAGATGCTTGAGTCCAAAGGATCCCAAATTCCTTCCAAGGCCTTAATGTGTTCTCAAGATCATCCATGTCAAGTTTCAAGCCTTGCAGAGGAAGTTTGCTCAGTCAATTGCTCAAATGCCTGGAAATCAATTTTGCTAGGCCAAAAGTCAATTGTGGCCTACATACAGTCAAACTTCAAGATTTTTGCTCAACATCCTCATTTTGAAGTATTATTCATAATTTTATCAAGGGTTGATCATGATTCCTTAAGGATTTCTCACAATTTATCAAAACCCAAAAGTTGTTAAATTAGGGTTTTGTAGGAAAAGTTAACTCAACTTTGACCAAGCATAACTTTCTCGTACTTTATCAGAAATGACCCATCCAAATCTCATTTTGAACAGGATGCAACTCCCTACAATTCATCTTCAGCTCCTAAGTTCAGAATATGCACTCACAAAAAGATATGAATTTTTACATTATAGGTCATTTTGAAAAGTCAACAAAAACACCTTTTGGGTCAAAGCTTCATACATGAACATGGAAGACTCAATTGAATTTAGACCAAAAGGGTTGCTTAGGGGACATCCTAAGCTTTCTAAAAAGTCAAAGAACACCTCTCTAGGGTCAAAATTGAGAGAGTTATGCATTGGCAAAGTTGACCTTTTTTGCAAAATTGCCAAAAGATAAATATGCTCAAATTTGCATTTTTTTGTCAAATAGGCCTAGTTTTTCATGATAGAATCTTGCTTATGACATTGTCCACGATCCAAATCAGCACCCACACACCTTTTTCTTTCTTTCTTTATTTAATTTATTTTGATTTTTATCATTTAAAATTCAAATTAAATCAAAAATAGCAAAAAATATCAAAGATTTGTTTTGTGATCAGATTTTGGGTGGAATTAAATCCAATTATGCTGGCAAATCATATCCAAAACGTGCAAAACAAATTGAACCAAAATTAGCATGATTTGGCTTGATATAGAAAGATATCATATAAAGATAAAGACCAAATCAAATCTTCATAATGGACCAAGATTCAGCTCGTTTTTGTGGACCTAATGTGTTGCATTACATATACAGAACATAGCCAAGGCAAGAAAAGAGGTTGAGCAGTCGTGAAAACACCTAAAGAAAACTGAAAATTTCAAGAAAAAGTGGGAATCAGTTTTCAACCTACAAGGAGTTTCAAAGCATTTCAAGAGCACAAATCCCTTCCCAAACATCCCAGGAAGCGATTCTAATCACTCTCAGGTCTTGAAACACCCAGAATCGTGCTCCACACCTCCCACGGTTTGTCCAAAAATTTGATTATGATTTCACTAATTCACGTATCTTTAGCGCTTTTGATTGCCATGCTCATGTTTATCATCGTGTTTGCAAGCTAATCGTTCCATTTAATTGCATTTTTGATGACTGTACATGAAATTGCCATGGTTAGGGTTTTGTGTTCTTGTTTAGGGTTTTTCAATGCAGGCAAAATTGGGCATTAATTCTGGTACCATGATGCTCGTGAGGATGAGACGAGTTGATTGGTACCAGCCATGGTTATTTATCTTGAGCATATGCAATTTTTGAGATGCACATATCTGTACCTACAGCAATGTGTATGTAGGTAAAAGTATCTTAGGCTAAAATGACGGTTTGGGGAAGAAGACGATGTGTGGCACTCACTGGTTGGGTGGTTTGGATTTTAGCGCATTTTTTTAATGCACCACGCGATTTGATTATATTGTTTATTCTTATTATATGTACAAACAAGCAAGGTAGCTCAGTTGGTAAGCAGGTATTGGAAACGTGCATAAGGACCTGGGTTCGATCCCCAAGTCCCATATTTGTTTCATATTATTTTTCAACAAGTGATCAAGCGCGTTGCATTAACGTACATCCATCATATGCCATCAAGATCCAACCATCAAACGCCTCTCCAGCCAGATCCAATGCCTTTCTATTGAAGTTCCACCATGTATCCCAAGTCAACGTGCGCATCAGATCTGGCAAAGTCAAACAGGCCTTAGCCTCGTTGGGCCCAGAAATTCAGTTTCCACCCCCATAATTGCTAATGATGCCAGGCCCATTTCTAAATTTTCTTTCTTACTTTTATTCTTTTTATATTTCTTTTAATTATTTTGATTGACAATTAATTACTTTTTTTTCATAAAATCATAAAATCATAAAATCAAGAAATCAAAAAATTAGAATTAGACTTTTTTATCAAAATTATTTTTGTTAATTTAGTTTAATTAGTTTAACATAGGGCAACTTTAGCGTTTTCTTATATAATTAAAACTAATTAGCAAATTAGGTTAAACTCTTGATTTAATTTTATTTTTATCTTTTTCTCAAGTAAATAAAAATACAAAAATAGTTTTTTTTAGAATAAATTAGTTTATTTTTCTTGATTTAAATATATTAGAATTAGGATTTTCTTTTTAATTTAATAGTTTCTTTATTTTCTTAAATAATAAAACATGACAAAAGAATTTTTTAATCAATCGCAAATAGGATTAGTCAAAGTTTCAAAACCCTAATCGTCTTGTATCAGATTCATCGCGCGCTTATTATTTATTTTGACAATATTTTATAACTGTTCATGGTTTGTAATAGTTTAATCTAGGGCTTTTACTTATCGCTTTTTTCCTCGGGTTTTTGGCTATGTAATTAAGCCCCCTCCCCGAAGCCTTGTAATAGCGTAGATTTATTTTCTCGCATTTTTAATTCCCGCAAATATTTAACTGTTTAGATGTATGCTAATAGGATTGTATGACAAGAATGCATGACAAATTAATACGGTTAGAAAACCCTAATGTGCAAAGATTAAATAACTAAAAACGAATCACTCGCACATATCACTCTTAGGGTATACTCTCACTTCGGTTGCCTTTGGTAAACGATCATTAAGCATAGGGTGTCTTAGTGGTTACCCTCCAGTCTAAAAAGATCAAAATGTCCCATTCGAATGTTGCCTCAGAAATTTTGCCTCAGAAATGTTGCCTCGGAAATGTTGCCTCGAATATGATCTTAAGACTCTAGGTTTATTACTAATTTGTCCTAATATTGCTTTAGTGATCGTACGTCCCTTTCGAGTTGACCCTTACAACTCCAACGACGGTGCTACCTATTTCTCAATAGTAGGATAGCGCTATCTAAAGGAAACAAGAATAGAAACGATCTTTTTTCGAGTAGGTAGATGCTAGTAGGTACTTGATCAAATAAAAACTTTCCGCACTTACACATTTCAAAACAACTTTCAAAAACAACTTCGTCACACCTTTGAGGACTGATACAAGGGTTATCACGAAGTAGAACATTTTCAAAACAAAGCACACAAACACAAGCAATTTAAAAAGATGAGCAAGTACCTAAGAGCCCATGGAAAACCATGGATAGAAGGGGTGCTAACACCTTCCCTTTCTATAATCTACCCCCTGTACATAGAATATCTCGAAAAAGGATTTCTTTTGTACTTTTTTCCTTTCCGATTGGATGAAATGAAAGTCGGTGGAGACTCTTGCTTACCGCGACATTTTGCAAACACAAAACGTAAAATGCAAACCAGTATTAAATAGTCGGTTCTGCCACCTCATCACAGAACTAGTGACTTTGCTGGGGAACATTAAGTGGGGTATACCTTAGGATCTAGTTCATCATAAATTACTTCTCTTGATTGCTTTGTTTGCTTTATTTTTGAGGGTTCTGTTTGGGGTTACTATAGATCCTAACCAGGATATGGGGATTACCTTTTAGGTAAGTAGCAATAGACTGTGAGGGAACTGTACGACGTAGACCGATACGGTTGAAGCAGTAGCTATGTTGGTGTGACACTTTGGTTGGTACCGGTATCCCTTATGGAGAAATGAGGAGAATACGGGGCCACTGCATGGTGTCGTTAAGCATCAACTAACCTTAGAACCTTTAATTGCCCAACTTTTCCATTAGAAAGTAGTGAGATGGTCGGCCTCAGTGTAGAGCTGAGAACTGGTTGATACTCGATGCTAAACTCATTGAGACCATACTCTCGGAATAATTTCGTCCGCAAGAAAAGATTGCATGAGCTAAACCATGACCGGTGTAGGATGGTCAGTGATATTGAGATCCTCTAGAACCCGGTTAATTTTCTAGGACATGTTTGAACCAACTTAACTTCAAGAGGGTATTACCTTTGACCTCATGCAAGCCTTAAACCTAAGGGCTTTGTGTGATTTGACTGTGTTTGCAATACCTATTGTTTGCTATACCTGTGATTTATCATGACATCATGCATCATAACATGGCATTCATGTTTCATTACAATAACCATTTCAAAGACCAAGGGAATTTATCTTTGTTCTGTTTTGCAGATCATGGCTTCCGTGCATAGAAATACCATCTGAATCAACTTTGTGCAGATACCTGCCCAGCTTAAAGAGTTAGCATCAAGAGTTTCCGAAACTTCTACTTTCATTAAGAGACACGGTTAACTTCTCATCCTGGTTACTTCAAACCTTGATGAACAGATGATGAGCGTACTATTTTAGTTCTTCGATCCCAGGCATCACTGCTTCACCTTTCCAGATTACTAGCTGGTACCCACCTTGGAAGAATTCTATCATCTATTGGGCATATCCATTCTTGAACAGGTACCCTTCACAGGTATGGAAGAAGTTCCTAGGCCAGAAGACATCGCCTCGGCTTTGCATTTGAAACGGGCTGGTGTGGTATCCAATTGGGAAACTCGAAGCGGGGTCGAAGGTTTTCTAGCCAAATTTCTGATAGACCAGGCTCAGCTATTCTGGGATGATTTGGATTTTTAGGCTTTTGAAGATGTCTTGGCTCTTCTTATCTATGGTTTGGTTCTCTTCCCTAATTTGGATTCCTTTGTAGATGTGAATGCTGTCAAGATTTTCCTTACTCGCAACCCTGTGCCTACCTTGCTTGGGGATATCTTGCATGCCCTCCATACTCGTACTATGAAGAGAAGAGGGACTCTTATGTGCTGCATGTCGTTGCTGTCGAGGTGGTTTATTTCTCACCTCCCTAAGTCTGTGCTGAAGAACGAAGAAGGTTTAGGTTGGTCTTACAGAATACTGTCACTTGCTCACACAGATATTCTTTGGTGTTCCCGGGCTATGGAAGACACTGTTGTTATTGACCGTTGTGGGGGGTACCCTAATGTCCCATTACTTGGTATCAGAGGGGGTATAACTTACAGTCCTTGTCTAGCCTTGCGACAATTTGGCCGTGCTCGAAGAGATGGTCCCCACGAGTTACTTCTCGAGGACATTGTATTCAACTATAAGGAGGATGTTAAGGAGCATCGCCGGAGGTTCATACGAGCTTGAGGCATGGTAAACAGATCTGACCCCCATGAGTTGGGACCAAAGGCTTCCATTCCTATGCAGCCTTACCTCCAATGGGTCCGAGCTCGTGCCCAAAATCTTATGATGCCTTATGCGGCCATATTACCAGTGATTGTGGAGCCCACTAATGAAGAAGGTATTTCTTACACGGTTCTCTATCCTTACATGCCCACTGATCCTGGGGAGTTACAAAGGTCTTGGATGCAGCTGAAGAATGAGCGGGATACTTACCGGGAGCAGTTCCATGAGCAAGAAAGGAAGGTTTTAAAGCTCACCAGGTAGCTCGAGGAAGAAAGAGTGATCAATGACTATATCAACACAAAGAGGAAGCGTCCATGGGAATTCTGATTTTGCTTTTCTAGTTTTAGATTTGTTTTATTTAGTTCTTTGTAACGCCTTAAGGGTATTGTTGAACCTTTCAAAGTTAAGCTAATAAAGTTTTGTTTCTTTTTTGTTTTGCAAATTTAAATCTCCCAAAGTCTTTGAAATCATTACATGCGCATCCCATTATCATACACATCATTGCAGGTACCACTACAGGTTTCTCATCTTCTTCGCTGTTTATTTCAGCAGAAATGTCTTCCGATCAAGCCATCAAAGATCTTCAGGCACAGAACGCCCAATTCCAACAGATGTTCATAAGTCTGGATAAGGGGCAAGAGGATATGAAGACCCTTATTATGAAAGAGAAGAAGAAGAAGAAGAAGGTCGGTATTCTGAATATGGGTAGAAGGTTCGGAGAAAGGCTGAAGCATCAAACTGATCTGACCTCTTCATCCAAGGAAGGGGAGAACCAAGAAAGGGAAAAGGACCCTAGTCCTGCAGTTTCTGACAACTATACTGATTACGATGATGAGCAATATCCTCCTACTGAGGATAGGTACAAGCAGTTAGAAGACCGTCTGAGCGCTATGGAAATTCAGAAAATACTTGGTTTGGATTTCGGAGAATTGGGACTGGTATCGGGAGTGGTCATCCCTCACAAGTTCAAAGCTCCGGTTTTTGCCAAGTATGATGGAGTGTCCTGCCCAAAACTCCATCTCCGCTCGTATTTCAGGAAGATTCAACCCCACACAGCTGATAGAAATTTGTGGGTGCATTTCTTTCAAGATAGTCTGTCAGGGACTCAGCATGAATGGTTCTATCAGTTGGAGGGAGTTAATGTCCGAAACTGGGAAGATCTTGCTGCTGCTTTCTACAAGCAGTATCAGTACAACGCCGACCTTGCTCCCACTCTACTCAGCTTCAGGGTATTTCCATGGGTGTAGGTGAAGGTTTTAAGGACTATGCTCAAAAGTGGAGAGACTTGGATGGAAGAGTCCAACCCCCTTTGTCTGATAGGGAGTAAGTTGATATGTTTCTGGGGACGCTATCTGGTCTGTTTTTCAATCACTTGATCGACAGCTCGTCATCTAGTTTCACTGAGCTGATTTTAACTGGGGAGAGAGTAGAAGCTGGAATTCAGAGTGGTAAAATACAGAAGGATGCCTCTTCGAGTTCGGTAAAGAAGCCTTTTACTGGTAAGAAGGAAGCCGGTGTAGTCTACAACCCGAGGGGCCAAAGCAGATCTGAACACTGTTAAACAGTAAATGTTGTAGTGGTACAGAGACATGTAGTTACTCCACAATGCAACAATCAACAAAGGGTGGAAAGACCACAATGGCAGTTTACCCGCATCAACATGACATTGGCTGAAGTTCTGCCTCATCTGCTGAAATCCAACTTAGCGACCTTGAGAGAGGCTCCCAAGAATCCAAACACTACTTCTCCCAGATACAATCCCAACGCGCGGTGCGCCTACCATTCTGAGAGTCCTGGCCATGATACAAATGATTGTTGGGCCCTAAGAAACAAAGTACAAGATTTGCTCGAAGCCAAGGAGATAGAGTTTGATGCTCCAGAAAAGTCGAATGCTATAACTGCTCCCATGCCCAAACATGGTCGTGGATTTAATGTTGTTGACACCGATTTGTTTGTGACCTCTGTTGAAGAAATTTCTACTCCTCTTATGACTGTTAAGAAGAATTTGTTGTTGGACGGTTTATTTCCAGGTTGTGGTGAAGGTTGCCACATGTGTTCGATTATACCTACTGGTTGCCGCTTGTTAAAGTCAAGTGTTCAGCGCCTGATGGATAATAAAGAATTTTGTTCGAGAAGACTATGATCCCTGTTGTTCCTGTTAAAGACGTCGCCATTATAACCATTTTTGCCAATCCTTCCAAGGTTTCCTCGAGAAGACCTATTAGGGTTACACCTGCTCAAAGAATTGCTCCGCTAATAATCACTGTTCCTGGTCCCATCCCGTACACCTCAGATAAGGCTGTCCCATGGCATTACGGTGTTGATGTATATTATCATGGTATTAAGCAAGATCTGAAGAATGAAGAAGCTGATACTGATGTCAGTAATATTGTCGGGACTAGTAAAGTTACCCGAAGTGGAAGGGTCTTCTCTCGTGAGATATTGGGTGAAAATATTCTCCCCGTTCTAGTTACTTTGCTTGAGCCAGCTATGTTGCCAACATTGTCATCTTTTTCTTCTCTGATCTAGGCATCTTGTTTGATCCCATGATAGAACACATCAGCGCCATAATTCCATGGTACCTCTTTATTTGAAGAGTTGGGAATCGGTCCAGGATTAGTAATTATTAATGGTTCAATAGTGGGTTCATTTGAAATCCTAATAGGACCTTTGGAGGTGATCCTAAGAGGTTTGTTTGAGATTGTAATAATGGAGAGGTCTTCACATTTGTTAATCAAACTCTTGGCAAGTGGAGTCTTTTCAAACATAATTTTGTGGCTATCCATCGAGCGTTGAATGCCTTTATTCAGTGTTTCACATCCATTGAGTTGTCTTGTACAACACATACAGTCTTTTTCACAGCCAGGGAAGATCCTTGCTTTCAACAGATTGTTCTTGATTACATTCAGCAGAGTAGTTAATTCTTCAACAGAGGCAACAAAAATTGTATCTTCAATAGAATTAACACTCTTGTCATGCTTCGACATCGGAACGGTAATTACATTCGGCATTGGAGGAGAATCAAACTCAACAGTCTTGTTGTCAATCAAATCCTGGATTTTGTTCTTCAAGGCCCAACACTTGTCAGTCTCGTGCCTGGGGCTGCTTGAATGGTAAGAACACTTAGCATTCAGATTATACTTTGGTGACAAGGTGTCAGGGTTGGCGGGAGGATCGCGCAATGTCACTAAATTAGCCTTGAGCAAATGTTGAAGGGCTTGAGACAATGACATGCCTAACCTCGTAAATTGTCTTCTTGGAGTTTCAAAACATTGATAATTTGCAGATGATCTTGGATTAGGAGTTGGATTGGAGATTCAGACAACATTGACAGACGGGTGATCATTCTTCTTAGTATGGGCCCTTGCCCCATACACATCATTGACTTCCTTCTTTGCAGCAAAAGGTTTCTTGATAGGATTGGGAGTGGAGGTAGATGCCACATAGATCTTCCCACTTTTGATGCCACTTTCAACTCTTTCACCAGTTAAGATTAATTCGGTGAAACCAGAAGAAGAGCAGCCAACTAAAAGATTAAAGAAAGGATCAAATAAAGCACCCATGAATATGTCAATGTGCTCCCTATCAGTCAAGGGAGGTTGGACCCTACTAGCAAGGTCTCTCCACTTTTGTGCATATTCCTTAAATCCTTCGTTCTTCCCCATGGTCATATCTTGCAACTGAACCCTCGTTGGCGCCAAATCGGTCTTGTACTGATACTGATGGTAGAAGGCAGTAGCTAAATCCTCCCAAGTATTGATACGAGAACCATCTAAATGATAAAACCATTCAAGTTGCATTCCAGCCAAGCTCTCTTGGAAAAAGTGAACCCAAAGCTTCTTATCAGTAGTGTGCGGCTGTATCTTGCGCACATAAGATTTCAAATGGAGTTTTGGACAAGAAACCCCATCGTACTTTGCAAATATTGGTATTTTGAATTTGTGGGGAATAACTACCCCGGAGATCAAACCCAAATCATCAAAATCTAAACCGGGGTCGGCTTGGATTTCAATAGATTTCAATTTGTCTTCTAATTGCTTGTATTTGATATCAGCGGGCGGATACTGCTCGTAGAAATAATCTTCATTAGATTCTTGATCATTAGCACATTCAGGCTGAGTACTTTTGACCTCACCGACCTGGTTCTCGTCCTCTTCAGATGAGTCTCCTCCTACTTGGATTTGATGGATTGTCTCCTTGAACCTTCTACCCATGTTGAGTAGAGCTTTCTTCTTTGGTTTCTTCTTAACGGCCAGCAAAGCCATCATATCTTGCTGCTCTTTGGCTAGGGCTAGTAGAGCTTCCTGAAACTGAGAATTCTGGGCTTGGAGATTCGTCACAATTTTCTCTAGATCCATCTTGCTGAAATAAACAGCAGAAAGATAAGGAAACCTGCTATGCAAAAACCTGTCATGTTATGATGCATGGGATATGTACATGCAAATGATTTCAAGGATTAATGATATTTAAATTTGTATAGACAAAAGAACAAAAAAACGTTAATTTTCATTAGACAAAACAAGAAAGATTACATCATGCCTCTTGGGCTTACAAAATAGATTTCTAAGATAAAAATACTCACCACATCCTCTTTGGCGCGAGATAAGCATTCACACTTTGCTCTTCTTGTAGCTGCTTCGTAAACTCCAAGACCCTCTTCTCACTAGCATATAATTGTGCCTCGAAAGTATCTCGTTCTTTCTTCAGCTGGATCCAACCCTTTTGTAAGTTTTCAAGAGAGGTAGGCATGTCGGGACGGAGGATAGTGTAGGGAATATCTCCTTCGACCATAGGCTCCATGATGACTGGTAAGATGGAGGGATAAGGCATCACAAGTTTCTGAGCACGAGCTCTCACACATTTAAGGTAAGGCTCGAGGGGAATGGAATTCTTGTGTCCTAACGTCTTGTTATCCACCTTGTTCAACATCCTCCAGGCTCGGATAAATCTCTGGCGGTGACCTTGGTTGTCATTCTCATAGTCGAATACCAATCCTTGAATAAGCATCTCATGGGGACCATCCCTCTGAGCATAACCAAACTGTCTTAAGGCTAAGCAAGGGTTGTAGGTGATACCTCCTCTAATGCCAAGCAAAGGGACATTAGGGAATTCTCCACAACGGTCGATGATAGTAACATTATCCAAAGAGCGGGAACACCAATGAATATCTGAATGTTCGAGCGTCATCCACCTATGTGACCAATTTGAACCTTGCTCATTCTTCAATACAAATTGGGGAAGATGCAAAATAAACCATCTTGCCAGAAGAGGAGTAAAGCATATAAGGATACCTCTTTTCCTCATGGTGCAAATGTGAAAAGAATGTAGGATGTCCCCTAGCAAAGTAGGAACTGGTTTACGAGACATGAAGATTTTGACAGTGTTCACATCTATGAGTTGGTCAGGATTTGGGAACAAAACCATCCCATAGATGAGGAGAGCCACAATTTCCTCAAAGGCTTTCAAATCCAAAGAGTTCCAACAGTTTTGGGCTTTCTCAAACAATAACTATTCTAGGAAACCTTTGACACCACTCCTTGTTTCCCAATTAGTTGTGATATCAGATGGTTGAAAGTGTAGAGCTTGAGCAATATCTTCTGGCTTTGGATCTCTTTCCGTACCTTTGAAAGGTAGTTGATTGAGAATGGGAATCCTCAAGAGTTGGGAGAATTCTTCCAAAGTCGGCACAAGTTGATAATCAGAAAATGTGAAGCAATGGTGTAAAGGATCAAAGAACTGAAAGAGCACCTTCATCATGTCTTCATCAGTGTTGGAGGTAACCAAGTTTAGTAGGAGACCATGTCTTTCGGTAAATGGAGAATTTTCAGGAATCCTTGATGCTAACTCTTTGAGTTGAGGAGGGATCCTTACGAGATTGACTTAAATGGTTTTCCTGAGAATAGAATCCATGTCCTACAAAACAGAACAAAGATAAATCCCAAAAATCCTTGAAATGGTTAGTGAGTATGAGTATGATGTCATGATGTTTATGATGTTTATGATGTTATGTACAAGTATGTATATACAAACAAAGCAAACAAGTCCTTAGGTTTAGGCTTGCATGGAGTCTCATAGGTAAGTACCCTCTTGAAGTTTAGTTGGCTCAAACCTGTCATAGTAATAGTAACCGGGTTCTAAGGAGCTCAATATCACTGGTTTGTTTCCTTGGGAATTGTTTCAGCGTAAGCCTCTTTAATGGCGACCGAAATATCCAAAAAAACCAAACATCAATGAGTGTAGTATCGAGTATCTACCAACTTCAGACTGCACAAAAACCAGTTATCTCACTACATCCTAAAGGCCAAGTTGGTCAAGTAAATGTTCTAAAAGTTAGCTAGTGCTTCATGAGATCACTCAGCAGCCCCGTATTCTCCTTGACTACTCAAGGGATCTCGGTGCCCATAAATATGTCACACTAGCGTAGCTATTGCTTAGACTGTATCGGTATACCCCGCACAGTTTCCACAATGTATTGCTACTTACCTATAAGGCATCCCAAATACGGGTAGAGGATTCAAACCCAAACAAAGAACCATAATGTAAAGCATACAAGTCAAACAAAGAAAGAAAGTAGATGTGATCTAACCCTAAGGTAACCCTACTTTAATAATGTTCCCCAGCAGAGTCTCCAGTTTTGTGATGTAGTGAAAGAACTGACTTGGGTGTTTTGTGCTTTATCGCAAATGTTGCGGTTAGCAAGAGTCGCCACCGACTTTTCTTTTATCCAAAAGGAAAGTTTAAAAAGCACGGGAAATACCTTTGAGATTATTTCTTGAGTTCGGGGGGTAGATTATGAAAATGGGAGGTATTAGCACCCTTTTCATCCATGGTTTTTTATGGGCTCTTAGTTACTCGTTAGATCACTTTCTTTTGTTTGAAATTGTGCTTTGTATGGTTTTTTGAAAGTATTTTGAAAAGGCGCCATCGTTTAGGAAAACTTTGTAATGATTCTCGTTCGTAAGAATGTATACAAAGTGTTGATCTTTTGAAAATGTTTTCAAGTTTGAAAAGTGTTTTGAAAGTGTTTGTTTTGAAAATAGCAAGGATGTTTTGTTTTGAAAGTGAGCAAGTAACTAGGAGCATTCTACCTACTCAAAAGTCTTTCGTGTTCATTTCCTCTTTCCTTTGATATTGTTATCTTACCATTGATTTGGTAAGTAACTCTATATTTGGATGTAAACGGGACGGGCATAGGTCATCGTATAACCATGATTATCAATGTTGCAAGGTATCTTAGAATATTTCTTTAGGGACTAAGATCATTTTGAAAAGGCAACATAGATAGCGCCATCGAGGGACTGTGATCTTGTATTTGTTTGTTTTTGCTAAGATACCTCATATGTATAACATGGCCATTTTTATAAGGCAACCAAGTGGATTTTATCCTAGGGGTGCTTGTGTGCAAGTGTATTAATTTTAATGCTTTGTTTATCTTTTATTAGGGTTTGCTAGTTGATTGGTTTTAGTCTTTCCATACAAACCCTAATTTCTAGCATTTATATAAAGCGATAAATTGCGAAAAGTAAAATTACTACACTATTACATCATTAGGGGAGAGGGTGTACAAATTTACAAATGGGGATTGCAAGAAAATTAAACCTAATTATCTATTACAACCATATTGAATATTGTACCAAATTGAAAATAAAATGTAAGAATATAAATGGAGAAAAGAGATGATTTTTGTTGTTTTTATAAAAGGGTTTCTTTGTCTTGACCTAATTAAAGAAAATGATTAATTAAAATTAAATAAAATTAACTTAAACTAATTAAGAAAAGAAATTAATTTGAAATGGATTTTTTAGGGTTTTTTATGAAAGGTTTTAAATTAATGAAAATAAAATGAAGATTAATTAATTAAAGTAACCTATGTTCTAAATTAATTTTAACTAAGATAATAAAATAATATATTAATTTAACCTAAGTCTAAAAAATAATTATTTAAGAAAAAATAAATTTATTTGTTTTAAAGAAAATGTTTTTTTTATCTTTTTGTTTTATTGATAAAATAAAAATATATAAGTATAAATAATAAATAAAAATAATTTTTGGATTTTTTGTGATTTTATGAAAATAATAGTAGTAATAATAATAATAATAATAATAATAATAATAATAATAACAAAAGAAAAATAAAATAAAAATAAAGAATATAAAGAAAAGTCATGGGGGTGAATCAGTAACCTAAATAGTATTTTGAGAAAAATAGAGACTAGGCCCAATGAGAGCCCAAGCGATGCCAAAAAAACAAAATAAAGTCAGAAAATTGTGAAAATTTGCAAAAGGTCACGCTGGGGCTTTAACCCAGGACCTAAGGATGAACAGGCGCGCGCTTTACCACTTTGGCTATACATCCGTTGATATAATAAAAACAAAAAATATATGATACAAAACGCGCCCTGATTACACTTCATCTTCAACCTCCAATCAAAGGACCTGTATCTTCTTCATCTCTCAACAAAAATGAAAAGTTCAAACGTGAAAGTTGTGGCATTTCTTCCCACGAGTTCAACCATGTAAATGACTTAAGCTAACAATCAAATATGAATGAGAATTTCTCTGGCCCTAATTCAAAACCTAAAAATTTCAGAAAACTTCAACTCTAAAATTCTCTAAGCTCAGGCCATATAAATGCAAACTATGGATATGTACAACTTCGTGACAATGGTATCTTGACTTTTTGATTTCTTTATTAATAAGTTTCATATTTTGACATATTTTGATGAATTGTGATATTTGACATTGAATTATGACCAAAAAGTCAAAGTTTGACTTTTCAATGTACAGTTGACTTTTGATCAATTGATTGAAAATTCACTATCAATCCAATTAATCTTGAGAAATGTTTTAGGTCATGCCATTAAGTAAAAATGATGCAATTGAACTCTTGAAATCATGCTTCAAACCAATTGACCATTTGATAGGGCAAAAATCAGAAATTGCCCTTTCTCAGTCAAAACCCTAATTTTAACCATTTTGCCCTTTTGATGATTTGATCAAATTTCTTGAGGAATTGTGGTCCAAACTTGATCAAATGATACATGTGATTTTATAATGTTGACGTGGATAAAAAATTATGAAGTTTGACTGTAAATTGGCCATAATTGACTTTTTCCCCAATACAGCTGATTTTTAGGTCAACTGCTCAATTGATTGAGCAAAAGTGTGATCCAAAGCTTGAAACTTGACATGAGTAATCCTTGGGTTCCACAATGATCCATGAAAGTCATATGAATCATTGAAAGTTCAAATATCCTTGTGCAATCTCAAACCCTAATTTTAGTCATCAGTGCTTGAGGAGGTGTCTTGAGCTGATCAACCCTAATGCAGTCTTGAACCAAGAGAGATCATTGTGAGGAAATATTTGATAAGTGAGAGGGAAAATTTTGAGGTACAACAGTTTTATTTTGGGACAGCAAGATGAAACAAGAATAAAAAAATATGCCTTTTATTATCTCAGCAAGAAGTTCACTAAGAGTGAGTCACATTATTCTATGCTAAAAAAACATGTTGTGCTTTGGCCTGGGCGGAAAAGAGATTGCGGCAACATATGTTGAATTACACTACTTGGTTGATTTCCAAAATTGATCCAATTAAGTACATTTTTGAAAAGCCTGGTCTTACTGGAAGAATTGTCGGTTGGCAGATGCTGTTGCCTGAATATGATATTGAATATTGTACTCAGAAGGCTATTAAAGGCAATGTGTATGCAGAGTACCATACTCACCAATCAATTGACGATTATCAGCCTATTAAGTATGATTTCCCTAATGAGGATGTGATGTATTTGAAAGTAAAATATTGTAATGAACCTTTGCTTTAGGAAATCCTGAATCTGAATCCCGGTGAGGTATGTGTTTGATGGAGCTGTGAATGCTTATGGAAAAGGAATTGGTGATGTGATTATCACTCCTCATGGGTCACATATCCCCTTAACTCCAAGGCTAATATTTGATTGTACCAATAACATGGTGGAGTATGAAGCTTGTATCATGGGTCTTGAAGAGGCTATAGATCTCAGAATCAAAATTCTTGATGTATATGGCGATTCAACTTTGGTAATAAATCAGATCAAAGGAGAATGAGAGATGAGAATTAGATGGAAGAAGCTTTAGCCACTTTGGCTTCCATGTACTAAGTGAATGCTTAGAACGTTGTACCTCAGATTATAGTTCGATGTCTTGATAGACCAACTCATGTGTTTTCTACGAAGGGGACGTCAGATGAAAAACCTTGGTATTATGATATCAAGAACTTCCTTCAGACTCAGGCATATCTAATTATTGCGTCGAACAAAGATAGGAAGATATTGCGAAGGTTGGCAAGTATCTTTTTCCTCAATGAAGATGTGTTATGATTGAGAAATTACGACATGGTCTTGCTCAGATGCGTGGATATACACAAAGTAGACATGTTGACGCATGAGATTAATGAAGGTTCCTTTGGTAACCATGCCAATGGAAATTTGATGGCAAACAAGATGCTTAGGGCATGTTACTATTGGCTGACAATGGAATCTACTGTTACAAATTTGCAAATAAGTGCCATAAGTGTCAGATTTATGCTGACGAGATTCATGTGCCTCTAACGCTTCTCAATGTTATTCCTTCCACATGGCCTTTTTCTATGTGGGGTATTGATATGATTGGATGATTGAACCCAACGCGTCGAACGAACATCGTTTCATCTTGGTAGCAATTGACTACTTCACCAAGTGGGTGGAAGAAGCTTCTTATGCTAATATCAACAAGAAGGTGGTAGTACAATTTATCAAGAACAACCTTATATGTTGGTATGGTGTGCCAAGTAGGATTATTAGTGATAATGGCTCGAATTTGAATAATAAGATGATGACAGAACTTTGTGAAGAATTCAAGATTTTCCATCACAACTTGTCTCTTTACAGGTCTAAGATGAATGGGATTGTTGAAGCTGCTAATAAAAATATTAAGAAGATCATCCAGAAGATGGTTATTACCTATAAGGATTGGAATGAGTTGCTCCCTTTTGCTTTGCATGGGTATCGTACATCCGTCCGCACTTCAACAGGGGAAACCTCGTTCTCTCTTGTATATGGTATGGAAGCAGTGCTCCCCATTGAGGTTAAAATTCCCTCTTTGTGTGTAATAATGGAAACCAAGTTGTCAAAGGCTGAATGGGTCCAAAACAAGTTTGACCAGTTGAATTTGATTGAAGAAAAGAGAATGACAACCTTGTGTCATGGTCAATTATATCAGAAAATAATGAAGAAATATTTTGATAAGGTTAAGCCTCGTGAATACAGAGAAGGTGACCTCGTTCTCTGAAAGATCATGTCTTTTAACGCTGATTCTAGGGGAAATCGAACTCCCAATTATGAAGGCCTATATGTTGTCAAGAAAGCCTTCTCAGGTGGTGTATTAATTCTTGAAACTATGGATGGTGATGAGTTCCGACGTCCTATGAATGCTGACGCAGCCAAGAAATACTTAGCCTGAATAAATAAAAGAACAACTCCCTAAGTTGAAAACATAAAAGGGCAGCTTAGGCAAAAAAGAGCATCTCGGTAGGGTGAAAACCCAAAAGGGCGGTCTAGAAAAAAGTTAGAGACACAAACAAAATAAATATTCCCGGTAGGTTGAAAACCCACAAGGGCAACCTAGGAAAAAGGTAGGGATTTCCTGGAAAGTAACTGCATCAAACAAGACTTGATCATTGAGGCAACAATCTTCTTAGATTCTCATCACACTTAAACAAAAAGCCTTTTCTTAGGAGTTCAAATTTGTTAAGGAGAATAGTGGTCATTGTATTTCAATGTATCTTTTCCATGTATTTACCAGTTTCCAAAACTTTGTAATCGTCTATGGAGTCTCGTCGTTCACTGACTACCATTCTATTAATAAATTTTGATCCTTTATCTAATTCTTTGCAGTTCTTATTTTATTATGTTTACAAAAATTTCATTTATTATTGATAGTAATTTTCAAAACAAAAAGACTTAATAATAAAAACATGTTTTTGAAAAGAGTTTCCAAATTACTTTTTACTTCAATTATGTGATTCAAGTGGGACAAAAGTAGTGGTTCCAAGGATGGATAAACTATGAAGTTTTGAAAATATTCCCCAAGAAGTATTCTCAGATTACTCTTGCTGATATACGCGTAGCCCACTTGTGTTTTTTTGGATTGATGGATTTCATGCCAATTGATATATGGTGCGATATTGGGTTTGTAATCCCATTTCCCCCAAGTCAAGTCTTGGTTAATATTTTCTCCAGGTTATTATATAGTTTGAGTTTGTATGGTTTGATATCTCTACCAGATTCCCCAGTCAAGTATTGATTCAGGTTTCTCAAGCTAAGTGTGATTCTTTCCCCAACCAGTTGGTGATCAGGCAGAGATTGCAAAGTTATAAAGCCTTTGCTCATTTGGTGGAGTTATTTCTCTCTTTGTGTGTTGAGAATTAATGTAGAATCACTTGCAAAGCACTGCTCTCTCCAATTATGACGTTGTGGTTTCTATGTGCTCCCCAGGTGGCCAGACAGGGGAAGTATCTTTTCTAAGAAGTGTTGAGACAGCTATCAACTTTTTGGGTTTTCTCTTGCCAAGTTTTGAGTTTGATTTAAAATCCCCATAATTTTGACTTGTTGTGATGTTACTTATTATTTCCCCGGATGAATCAAGGATGACGTTTCCCTCTAAGGTTGTTATTCCCGTGGAGTTTTGCAAATTCTCCCCAGAAAAGTTTATGCAATCACTAATCTTGATATTGAAGAATGTATTTGGTTTCCCATCGGCGTGCGTGGTTTCATCTTCTCTAGTGAGTTTAGTACGGAATCCCCAGCTAAAGCCTAGTAAAGTCTTTATGATATTCCCTGGTGAAGCCTGGAGGAGGGTGTTATATCTCCACAACTGTATTGGTTTCAAACCATGTTTCTTCCCAGTAAAGTTAAGACGTGAAGTAGGACTTTGTTTCCTCAGTTGGTGTTTACTCTCTTATGGAATCTTCATCCTAGATGTGATTTACCCGAGTGTTAACTTTACCCAAGTTGGTTTTGTCTGGCTATTCCCAGTGCAATATATTTGTTTTGTCAGCATATACATGATAACATTCATACAATCATAATACATCATGCATAGCTATGTTAAATTTCATTGTTCATTTTCATTCATTGATGTTTTTGTTGGCATATTATCCTCTTTGTAGAGTTATGTTATCCTCTATTCAATAGAGTGTCAACCTTAAATAAAAAGTGCATATCGTTTTAATTTCCCCAATGAGTTATCCCTCGTGGAAGAACTTTGTGTTGTACCCCAAAATTTGCCCTCCCATATTTCTCAAAACATTTCAAGAAAGATCCTCAAGTTGCTCAAGGAAGTCCAAGGGTTGACCAGACAAGATCTCTCCTAAGGCAGTCTACCTAAAATTAGGGTTTCATGTTGCATCAAGATATTTGAGTCCAAGGGATCCCAAATGCTTACCATTTCCCTAATATGTTCTCAAGATCATCCATGTCAAGTTTCAAGCCTTGCAGAGGAAGTTTGCTCAGTCAATTGCTCAAAGGCCTGAAAATCAACTATGCTAGGGCAAAAGTCAATTGTGGCCCACATACAGTCAAACCTCAAGATTTTTGGTCAATATTCTCATTTTGAAGTATTATTCATCATTTTATCAAGGGTTGATCATGATTCCTCAAGGATTACTCATAATTCATCAAAAACCCAAAAGTTGCTAAATTAGGGTTTCTTAGTAAAAGTCAACTCAACTTTGACCAAGCATAACTTTCTCATACTTTATGAGAAATGACCCATACAAAGCTCATTTTGAAGAGGATGAAATTCCCTACAATCCATCTTCAGTTCACAAGTTCAAAATATTCACTCACAAGAAGTTATGAATTTGGACATTATAGGTTATTTTGAAAAGTCAACAAAAACACCTTTTTTGTCAAAGCTTCATACATGAACATGGAATACCAAATTGAGATGAGACCAAAAGGGTTGCTTATAGGACATCTTGAGATTTCTAAAAGTCAAAGAACACCTTCAAAGAGTCAAAATTGAGGCAGTTATGCATTGGTGAAGTTAACCCTTTTTGCAAAATTGTCAAAAATCAACTATGCCTCAAATTGCAATTTTTGCTAAATGGGCCTAAATTTTTGCACTTTTTTTGAGTTGGTAGCATGATCCACGAGCCCTAGCCCTTCCCATTTGTATTTATCTTATTTTTTCTATTTATTTTGATTTTGATTTGAATTAAATCAATTTAAATCAAAACAAATCATGAAAAATCCAAATCATTAAAACCTCAAGATCTTGTGCATGTTTCAGGTCCTATATCCAGCTAGCAAGTGAATCAATTCGTGCAAGGAATAGGTGGGAACAAAAATATTTATTTTGGCCTATTTTGGAAAGATTTTCAAGTGAATCAAATCAAGATCAAAATCCATAATGGATCAAGATTGAGAGCATAATTTCAACCCTAATCCAATCCTTGGTATATAGTGAACATTTGCAGACCTAAAACACAAGCTTTGGAGGCATGAGAAGTCAGAACTGAATTGAAAAAATCACTCAAAAGTGATGGTTAGAATTACTAGTTAGAGGAAGACTCAAGGCAATTTGAATCAGCTAATCCACTCCTGGACCTTCTCTGAAGCTGATTCAATCATTGGCCAACCCCCCAAGCCCAGAAACGGGACGTATAGTCATCACGGTTTGGTATATTTTTCAGATTCGATTATCCAATTTCTGGCATCTTTATCATGTTTCATAGCATATTCTGAATCCTTAACATGTTTGCAAACTAATGGCACCATTTAATTGCATTATTGTTAGCTGTACAGGAATCCGCCATTGTTAGGGTTCCATGTTGTGTTTTGGGTTTTTCTTATACAGGTGAAATTGGGCCACAAGAAGGGCACCATCATGCTCAGCAGGCCAAGGCGGTTTGATTCATGGCCTTAGACTCCATTTATCATGCCCATGTGAGATTTTGAAACAAGCAAATGTTGTAGCGGCGGACATTTTTCTGTAGGTAAAAGTTTATGACTTTTACCAATAGAGAGAGGTTGGGGACGACCTATGTGGCACCATCTTACTTGTCCATTTGAATTATGGCGCTTTTTTTATTTATTCCCACTAACTCACATTTTCATATATTATCCATTATATTATTCTATGTACAACATAAGCGCGCATCTTAGTGGGTGAAGAGGCATTGGAAAAGGTCACAGGACCTGGGTTCGAATCCCAAGTCCCCCATATTATTCAATAATATTTTGCTTTGTGTAATCACGTGATTGTATAGACCAAGACTCCACTATTTGCCATCAGCATGCCACCACTAGATCTGAAGCAGATTTAATCCAAAGGTCACCATGTGATGGACCATCATACATCCTAGTCAATGCACAACATGGGAACCTTGAAGGTCAACGTGGACCAAGTTTGTTTGGGCCCAAAATTGCTGTTCACCCCCCCCCCCCCCAAATTGCTGATTCTCAGGCCCAATTTTCTTTTCCTTTTCTTTTATATTTCCTTAATTAACTCATTTAATTTATTATTACTAACACCAAATTAATTCTTTTTTCATAAAAAAACATAAAATCAATTTTCATCCAATTAGATTTGAAATTTATTTTTTATACAAAAATTAATTTAATTAGTTTATTTAATTTAATAGGTAACTTTAATTCTTTTTGTAAATAAATTAAAACAAGTTAGAAATTAAGGTTTTGTCTAATTTAAATTCTATTTTCTTTTTCTTAAAAATAACCAAAAATACAAAAATAGGTCATGTAATTTAATTTTATTCAATTTATTTTCAGTAGTTAATTAGGTTTTTGCATATTTAATTCAAACCCTATTTTTCTTAAAAATAATTAAAAACAACAAAAACAATAATTTTTTCTTTTAATTAGGTTAGACGGGGTCAAAACCCTAATCTCCTACTGTTCTTAATTCATCGTGCGTGCTTTATTATTTTTTACCATATTGATGTAATTGCTCATGAGATGTAATAGCTTAATTAGGACTTTTTCGTTCGTTTATCGTTTTTTTATACGGGTTGTTTTTGGCTATGTAAATTAATACCCGAAGCCTTGTAATAGCGTAGCTTTACTTTCCGCACTTTAATTTCCGCAAACATAAACTGTTAGATGTATGATATTAGGGTTGCATGACAAGAATGTATGATTAACTTTAAAACGATTAGCAATTCCTAAATGTGCAAAGATAATAACTTGAAATTGAATCATTCGCACATGCGCACTCCTAGGGTACACTCGCACTTCGGTTGCCTTCGGTAAACGATCATTAAGTATAGGGTATTTTAGTGGTCTCTCTCTTGTCTAAACAAAGATCAAAGTCCCGTTCGGAAAAGTTTCCTCGGATACGTTGCCTCGAATATTGATCTTAAGACATTGGGGTTATTACTAAGACGTCCTAGCATTGCTTTAGTGATCGTACGTCCCTTTCTAATTGACCCTTAAAACTCCAACGACGGTGCTACCTAATCACTAATTGTGGGATAGCATTGTCTAAAGGAAACAAGAACAGAAACAATTCTTTTTTCGAGTAGGTAGATGCTAGTAGGTACTTGCTCATAATAAACTTTTCACACCATACACTTTTCAAACTAAGTTTTCAAAACGACTTCGTAACACTCTTGAAGACAAAAGAAAGGGTTAAATCGAAGTAAAACAAAAACTTTTTCAAATCAAAAACACACAAGAAATTTTAAAAATGATGAGCAAGTACCTAAGAGCCCGTGGAAAACCACGGATAGAAAGGGTGTTAATACCTTCCCTTTCTATAATCTACCCCCCGTACTCAAAATCTCGAACAAAGGAATTTTTTTGTGCTTTTGTCCTTTCCAGTTGGATAAAATAAAAGTCGGTGGCGACTCTTGCTTACCGCGACATTTTGCAAACACAAACGCAAAACGCAAACCAACATTTCAAAATAGTCCCGTTCTGGCCATCGTATCACATAACTGGCGACTCTGCTGGGGTGATGATAAGTGGGGTATAACTTAGGATCTAGTTCATCATAATTTATTCTCTTGATTGCTTTGTTTGCTTTACTTTTAAGGGTTTTGTTTGGGGTTACTATAGATCCTAACCCGGATCTGGGGACACCTTTTAGGTAAGTAGCAATAGACTGTGAGGGAACTGTACAGCGTAGACCGATACGGTTGAAGCAGTAGCTACGTTGATGTGGTACATTGGTTGGTACCGGTATCCCTTGTGGAGAAATGAGGAGAATACGGGACTGCCATATGGGTCGTTAAGCATCAACTGACCTTAGAACCTATAATTGACCAACTTGGCCATAGGAAGTAGTGAGATAGCCGGTCTCGGTGTAGATATGGGAACTGGTTGATACTCGATGCTACACTCGTTGAGACCATACTCTCGAGATAGTTCCAGACGCAAGAAAGATTGAGTGAACTGAAACCATGACCGATGGAGGATGGTCAATGATATTGAGAACCTCTAGAACCCGGTTACTATTATTAGGGTAGGTTGAAACCAGCTGAACTTCAAGAGGGTAATACCTAGACTCCATGCAAGCCTGAAACTTAAGGGCTATTGTGTGACTTGTTTGCCTTTACCATGTCTGCTATCTGCTATACCTGTTGTGTGTTTTACCATGACGTCATGCATTACAATATAGCATGCATACTTCATTATACTAACCATTTTAAAGACCGATGAGATTTATCTTTGTTTTGTTTTGCAAATTATGGCTTCCATGTGCAGAAACACCATCCGAGTTAACTTTGTGCAAATACCTGCTCAACTCAAAGAGTTTACCTCGAGAGTTTCTGATACTTCTTCGTTCATTAGAAGACATGGTCATCTCCTTAGTTTGGTTACCTCCAGGTTTGATGAGAAAATGATGAGTGTGCTATTCCAGTTCTTTGATCTAGTGCATCATTGCTTTACCTTCCCGGATTATCAGCTAGTTCCCACTTTGGAAGAGTTTTCTCATTTGTTAGGTATATCCATCCTCAAGAAAATGCCCTTCACAGGTTTGGAAGAGACTCCTAGGCTATAAGACATTGCCTTAGCTTTACACTTGAAAAAGGATGATGTAGTGTCTCATTGGGAGACACGAAGCGGGGTTAAAGGTTTCTTAGCCAAGTTTCTAATGGATCAAGCTCAACTATTCTGGGACAATTTGGACTTTCAGGCTTTTGAACACATCTTAGCTCTCCTCATTTACGGTTTGGTTCTTTTCCCGAATTCAAATTCCTTCATGGATGTGAATGAAGTTAAGATCTTCCTGTCTCGCAATCCCGTGCCTACCCTTCTAGGTGATATTTTGCATGCTCTGTATACTCGTACGGTGCGTAGGAGAGGGACCCTCATGTGTTGTATGCCGCTGGTGGCGAGGTGGTTTATTTCGCACCTCCCCAAGTCCGTGCTGAAAAATGAAGAAGGTTTAGGATGGTCCTACAGGTAATGTCTCTTGCCCATACGGATGTTCTCTGGAGTTCTAAGGATATGGAAGGTGTTGCAATCATTGATCGATGTGGGGAATACCCTAATGTTCTGTTGCTTGGAATTAGAGGGGGAATAAGTTATAGTCCTTGTTTGGCTTTATGACAGTTTGGTCGCGCTCGGAGAGACGGTCTTCATGAGCTACTTCTTACGGACATTGTCTTTGACTATAAGGAGGACATCGAAAAGCATCGCCGAAGGTTTATACGAGTCTGGGGCATGGTGAAAAGGTCTGACCCTCAAGATCTAGGACCGAAGACTTCTCTCCCTATGCAACCTTACCTACAATGGGTCCGAGCCCAGGCTCAGAAGCTTGGGATGCCTTATGAAGCTGTGTTACCAGTGATTGTGGAGCATACTAATGAAGAAGGGGTTCCTTACACAGTCCTTTATCCCCACATGCCTACTGATCTGGGGGCATTAAAGAGATCCTGGATTTAGCTAAAGGAGGAAAGGGATACCTACAGGGAGAAGTATCATGAGCAAGATAGGAAGATCTTGAAGCTCACGAGGCAACTTGAGAATGAGAGGACGATCAATGACTATGTCAGCACAAAGGCAAAGTGACCATGGAACTTCTGATTTTGTTGTTTTTCTAGTTTAGATTTGCTTTCAGTCCATTTCTTTTGTAACGCCTTAAAGGCATTGTTAAACATTTTTACAAGTTTGAATCTAATAAAGTTTGTTTATTTCTTGGTTTTCAAATTTAAATCTCCCAAAGTCTTTGAAATCATTTCATACGCATTCCATTATCATGCACCTCATTACAGGTATCATTACAGGTTTCTCATCTCTTCGCTGTTTATTTTAGCACATAATGTCTTCTGAAATACCTACCGATCAAGACATCGAGGCTCTTCAAGCACATAATGCTCAATTCAAAGAGATGTTCCTGAACTTGGCTAAAGGGCAGGAAGATTTGAAGACTCTCATCATGAAGGAGGAGAAAAAGAAGAAGAAGAAAGTGGTCCTTCTGAATATGGGTCACAGATTTGGGAATAGGTTACGATAGGAGGCTGATTTGTCTCATTCATCTAAAGGAGGAGAGAATCAAGAGGAAGAAAAGGCTCCTAGTCATGTAGTCTTTGATAATGACACTGATTTTGGCTAAGAACAGTATCCTCCTGCCGAGGATAGGTACAAACAACTTGAAGAACGTCTGAGTGCAATGGAGATTCAGAAGATACCCAGTTTGGACTTCGGAGATCTGGGACTAGCATCTGGGGTGGTGATCCCTCATAGTTTAAACCTCCTGTCTTTGCTAAGTACGATGGAGCATCATGTCCAAAGCTCCACCTCCGCTCGTACGTCAGAAAAATCCAACCCTATATTGCTGATAGAAATCTGTGGGTTCATTTCTTTCAAGATAGACTGTCAGGGACTCAACTTGAATGGTTTTATCAATTGAAGGGAGATAATGTCCGCAACTGGGAGGACCTTGCTGATGCTTTTTACAAGCAATACCAGTATAACGCCGACCTTGCTCTGACGCGTACTCAGCTTCAGGGTATGTCTATGGGTACATGTGAAGGCTTTAAGAACTATGCTCAGAAGTGGAGAGATCTGGCTGGGAGAGTTCAACCCCCTCTGTCTGATAGGGAGTTGGTGGATATGTTTCTTGGAACTTTGTCTAGTCCGTTTTTCAATCATTTAATCGGCAGTTCATCATCTGGGTTCACTCAATTAATTTTGACTGGGGAGAGGGTAGAAGCTGGTATCAATAGTGGTAAGATACAGAAAGGTGCTTTATCAAGTACAGAAAAGAAGCCTTTCAGAAAAGAAGCTAGTGCAGTTTACAGCTCGAGGAGTCAAAACCGACCTGAACGCCGCCAAGCGATTAATGCGGTAGTAATATCAAGACCCACCGTTGCCCCACAGCGCAACAATCATCAAAGAGTAGAGAGGCCGCAAAGACAGTATACTTGGCTCAGTATGACCTTATCTCAAATTCTGCCGCAATTGTTAAAGACCAACCTGATAACTCTGAGGGAAGCCCCGAAGAATCCCAGCACCATATCTCCGCTGTATAATCCGAATGCCCGTTGTGCCTATCACTCTGATAGCCCAGGGCATGATACAAACAACTGCTGGGCCTTGAGAAATAAGGTGCAAGATTTGATTGAAGCTAAAGAAATTGAGTTTGACGCACCGAAAAAGCCTAACGTCATTACTGCTCCTATGCCCAAGCATGGAGTAAATGTTGTGGATGATGATTCATTTGTGACCTCTGTGGAAGAAATTTCTACTCCGTTGATGACAGTAAAGAAGAACCTATTATCGTCGGGTTTATTTCCGGGCTGTGGCGAAGGTTGCCACCTATGTTCAATCCTGCCTGCTGGTTGCCATTTATTGAAATCAGGTATTCAACGCCTGATGGATAACAAAGAGGTCTTGTTCGAGAAAACTTTAATTCCATTGATTCCTGTTGAAGATGTTTCCATCATAACCATTTCCGCCAATCCTTCCAAGGCTTCCTCGAGAAAGCCTGTTAGGATTACATATGTTCCGAGAGTTGCTCCATTAATCATTACCGTTCCTGGTCCTATCCTATACACTTCAGATAAGGCTGTCCCGTGGCACTATGGGGCCGATGTATATTATCATGGGATCAAACAAGATTTGAAGGCTGAAGAAGCTGATACTGATGTCACCAATATTGTAGGGGCTAGCAAGGTCACCCGAAGCGGAAGACTCTTCTCTCCTGAAATTTCCCCTCCGACTGTTCAAAAGCCTGTTGCCATTCCATCTGCCAATATGTCAACCACTGTTCCAGTTCATATTCCAGCTATCTCCCCTGTTGCCGAGCCATCTGACACTCGGGGCAAAGAAGTCATAGGTGAGCCTGCCCGAAAGGAGGCACCTAAGAAGATTGTTGTAGAAACCTCTAGACAAGAGATAAAGGAAATTCTGAAGATTATCAAGAAAAGCAACTACAACGTAGTCGAGCAGTTGGGGAAGACCTCATACAAGATCTCCATGCTATCCTTTTTGTTGTGATCATAATCCCATGCAAAGGCTTTAATTGATTTCCTTAAACCCACGTATGTGCCGCAGGAAACATCTGCTGATCAATTCAAAGACTGTGTGGCTAGTTTGACCGCTGACAACGGGTTGGGTTTCTCCGACGCAAATCTGACTGCCAAGGGAAGAAATCATAATGATGCTCTACACGTCTCGATCGAGTGTAGGGGCACTACTCTGGCCCATGTACTGGTGGATACTGGGTCTTCATTGAATATTTTACCCAAGAAAGCATTAGATCGACTGGACTGTGAAGGGTTTCTTCTGAAGCCGAGTAATATTGTGGTTAGGGCCTTTGACAGGTCCAAAAGGATGGTGCACGGGGAGGTAGACGTCCCTGTTAAAGTTGTCTCTCAGACTTTCGCATCTACGTTCTATGTGATGGACATCCGACCATCTTATTCTTGTTTGCTGGGTCGCTCGTGGTTTCTTAAGGCTGGGGCAGTGACTTCTACGCTCCATCTGATGTTGAAATACCCAGTAAAGGGGAAGATTGTTACAGTACGAGGAGAAGAGGAGTATATGGTGAGTCATCTTAACTCCCTTCGATATGTGGAGATGGATGGAGAGTTCATCGAAACCCCGTGTCAGAACTTTGAAGAGGTCCCCCAGACTCTGGTGTCGACTGAAGCTGCTGTTGAAAAACCTCCAATGAAGATGGCTTCCCTCAAGGATGTTAGGGCTGTTATTGAAAAATGTGAGAGTGCAAATTGGGGTCAACTCCCTGACTTCGCACATAAAACTGACAAGTTTGGTTTGGGCTTTACTGCAGAGGCTCAAAGGTCTGTTCGGCGTGCACGGATTGGAAGATATCCTCTGTGCATCAGTAATCCGGGAGTGAATGCAATTGAAGACGAAGAAGAAGAGTCAAAGTTTGAAAGTTGGATTTACCCGACTACCAACAATGGATTGAACAATCGGCGAAGGACTTCGTGCCAGTTTCTTTTATTACCCAGTAATAGACTTTTGTTTTGAAATTTGTAACATACAATTTGAAACTTTACGGCCAGGTGCCTTGCCCGAGGCACCTTGGCTTTGTTTGTGAGGGCTTAATATTTGTCATTTCATATATCATCAATAAAGCATTGGACGTTTTATTGCACTACAAATTTTGCGCTCCTTGTTTTTCTCTTTTATCTTGCATTTTATTAAAGCAGCTATTGTCTTACACACACCCACATATCATAATGTAGATCCACATCCACTCTGGATCCCACTGATAACGACTCTGCTACTACCACTTATGACTTTGAAAGTCCGATCAACCAAGCCGAGGACGAAGGTGAGGATGATTGTGAGGTGCCTAGGGAACTTGCTAGACTGTTACAATAGGAAGAGAGGGGCATACAGCCTCCTAAAGAGCCAGTGGAATCAGTGAATCTGGGTACAGAGGAAGACAAGAAAGAGGTTAAGATCGGTGCAAATCTGGGGCCTAGTGTTAAGAAACGATTGATACAGATGCTGTGTGACTATGTTGAGATCTCCGCTTGGTCTTACGAAGATATGTCTGGGTTGGATACTGACATTGTGGTTCACCGCTTGCCAACTAAAGAAGACTACCCTCCGGTAAAGCAGAAGGTTCGCCGCATGCGCCCAGAGATGTTTGAGAAAATTAAGGCTGAGGTCATGAAACAATTTGACGCTGGTTTTCTAGCTGTTACTTCTTACCCGCAGTGGGTTGCCAATGTGGTTCCGGTGCCGAAGAAAGATGGTAAGGTACGAATTTGTATGGACTATATGGATCTAAACAGGGCAAGCCCCAAGGATGATTTCCCACTCCCTTACATTGATGTTCTGGTCGACAACACCGTGCAGCATAAGATCTTCTCCTTTATGGACGGTTTTTCTGGTTACAATTATATTAAGATGGCTCCCGAGGACATGGATAAGACGACTTTCGTTACGCAGTGGGGCACCTTTTGCTACAAAGTCATGTCGTTCGGATTGAAGAATGCTGGGGCAACTTATCAGCGCGCCATGGTCTCTTTGTTCCATGACATGATTCACCATGAGATTGAGGTATACGTTGATGACATGATTGCAAGGTCCAAGACTGAAGAAGAACATCTTGACCATCTCCAGAAGCTATTTGACAGGTTGAAGATGTACAGGCTGAGGTTAAACCCGAACAAGTGCACCTTCGGGGTAAGGTCCGGTAAGCTGCTGGGTTTCGTTGTTAGTGATAAGGGTATTCAAGTGGATCCTGCAAAGGTAAAGGCTATATAGGAGATGCCATCTCCCCGAACAGAAAAAGAAGACAGAGGCTTTTTGGGGCGTCTAAACTACATTTCCCGATTCATTTCGCACCTGACTGCTACTTGTGAACCAATCTTCAAGCTGCTGAAGAAGGATCAAGTGGTAAGATGGAATGAAAAATTTCAGGCCGCTTTCGAAAGGATCAAAGAATATCTCCAAGAGCCACTTATCCTGATGCCTCCCGTTGAAGGGAGACCTTTGATCTTATACTTGACAGTACTCGACAATTCGATGGGGTGTGTGCTGGGGCAGCATAACGAGTCTGGCCGAAAAGAGCACGCCATTTACTACCTTAGCAAAAAATTTACCGACTGTGAGACCCGGTACTCACTGCTTGAGAAAACGTGTTGTGCTTTGGCATGGGCTGCTCGCCGGCTGAGACAATATATGCTGACTCACACTACTCTATTGATATCAAAGATGGACCCAATCAAGTATATCTTCGAAAAGCATGCCTTATCCGGAAGAATAGCAAGATGGCAGATGATCTTAACTGAGTATGACATCCAATACACAACCCAAAAAGCAATCAAGGGAAGTGTGTTGGCAGATCATTTGGCGCATCAGGCCGTGGATGATTACCAATCCATGAACTTCGAGTTTTCGAATGAGAACATCATGTTGGTGATTGACTGCGAAAAACCTGGACCGGATGAAGGACCTTAGGAAGGATTCTGATGGTCTATGTATTTTGACGGAGCTTAAAATGCGTTGGGTAATGGCATTGGTGCCGTGATCATATCTCCTGAAGGTTGTCATACTCCGTTCACCGCCCGATTATGTTTTAACTGCACCAACAACATGGCGGAGTATGAGGCGTGCATCATGGGCCTTCGAGCAGATATCGACCTAAGGATTAAGTTCTTGAGTGTGTTCGGAGATTCCGCTCTAGTGATCAATCAGATCAAAGGCGAGTGGGATACGAAACACCCAAATCTTATTCCTTACAAGGAGTGTGTATTGACTTTTCTTTCGCACTTTGAGGAAATAACCTTTGAACATTTCCCGAGAGAGGAGAATCAGTTAGAGGACGCGCTAGCTACCATGTATTCTATGTTCAAGGTCAGGTGGGACAATGAAGCTCCCTAGATTACCATTGAAAAGTTGGAAGAATCCGCACATTGCTGTGACATCGAGACTGAAGAGGTAGCAGATAAACCCTGGTTTCATGAGGTAAAAAGGTATCTTGAGGCTCAGGAGTACCTCGAGGGTGCATCTGTTAATGATAAGAAGTTTTTGAGGAGATTCGTTGCGAAGTTCTTCATCAGTAATGGTATCCTTTACAAGCGTAACCATGATTCAACCTTATTGCGATGTATGGACAAGTACGAGGCAGAAAGGATTATGGTAGAGTTACATGAAGGCACCTTCGGAACTCCTTCCAGTGGACATACCATGGAAAAGAAAATCCTACGGGCAGAATACTATTGGTGTACCATGGAAGCCGACTGTTATCAGCATTCTCGAACCTGTCATAAGTGCCAAGTCTATGCTGATAAGGTGCATATACCTCTAGTTCCTCTGAACGTCTTGACGGCACCTTGGCCTTTTGCAATGTGGGGTATCGATATGATTGGAGAGATAAGACCTACTGCATCCAACGGGAATCATTTCATCTTGGTAGAAATTGATTATTTTACGAAGTGGGTTGAGGCAGCTTCCTTTGCTACAGTAACCAAGAACGTCGTGGCGCGGTTTATTTGGCACAATTTGATCTGTCGTTACGGTGTATCAGAGAGGATCACCACTGACAATGGTACAAATCTCAACAACACAATGATCACCGAGCTCTGCAAGCAGTTCCAGATACAGAATCACAACTCTTCTCCCTACTGGCCGAAGATGAATGGGGCTATTGAAGCGGCTAATAAGAACATCAAGAAGATTGTGCAGAAGATGACGGTGACATACAAAGATTGGACAAGAGAGCAATCTTTGGTGTATGTCATGGAAGAAATCTTACCCATTGAGGTCCAGATACGCTCTCTTTAGATTATGAAGGCTGCAGGTTTAAGCGAGGAGGACTGGATCCAGACCCGACTTGATCAGCTGAACTTAATCGATGAAAAGAGACTTACTGCTATTTGTCATGGTCAGACGTATCAAAAGTGGATGATCAAGGCATTTAACAAGAAAGTTAGACGACAAGAGTATCAAGTTGGGGATCTGGTGATCAAACGCATCATATTACCTCAAGGTGATCCTAGGCGCAAATGGACCCCTACGTACGAAGGGCCATTTATGGTTAAGAACATTTTCTCAGGAGGAGCTATGATTCTAACCACCATGGATGGTGACGACCTTCCTTACCCCGTCAATGCAGACATAGTGAAAAAATACTACGCCTAATCAAAGACCCGCTAGGTTGACTGGCCTAGGCAAAAATAAGGGCTTCCCGGCGAACCAAAAGGGTTCGGGCAAAAATAAGGGATGAAAATAAAAAATGTACACCCGACAAGTCGAAAACCTGAAAAGGCGACTTGGGCAAAAAAGGGTATCCCGGTGGACTGAAAACCCGAAAGGGCGGTCCAGGCAAAAATTAGGGATCAAAGCGTAACACTGTGTCTCATTGGATCATCTTGCAACCAGACTTCGGTATCGACTATCAAGCTTGGATGACACTAATCAATCTGATCCACCTTCAACCAAGTAGCAAAGTGATGAGACGCTCGAAGATATAAAGGCAATAGCAGAGTTGGAACCCAGTGGGATTATTCACATAGCTGCTTTTCTTTCTTTTGCATAAAATGTATAAATTATATCTTTCGGCGGCGTTCTCTTACTAGGACATAGCCTCTTGTACAAAACTCCTATTTACAGGCCAACTTCAAAATCAATACAATTCATTTTCACAAAGAAATTTAAAATTGTTTTTCTTTTTCTGTTTTGTTTCGCAAGAACGTCCAATGGTTCATTTTTTGATATATGCATTCGACAATAATTGCTACTCATAAATATTTACATGCGAAACAAAAGACGATTACTCGTAATATCAGAAACAGGGGCAAACAAGAAATGTCCAAACCCTACAGTTGCTCTGTCCACCAGGTATAGGGATAGACCTAGCTGGAGAATACGACTGAAGGTACATTCACTCTTCACAGAGCAAAAGGTATCAAAAAATAGTGATTCTCCCCAAGCAAAATTTATCTATCACCAGCACAAAAAGATTATCCCCAGTGAAGTTTATTTCTTTCATAGACAGAAACTCAATCCCCAACAGGTTTCATTATCGCGAACAGCGGTAATTCATCCCCAGTCAAGGTTATTCCTCCAAATCAACAGAGCCTCTAGCAGAGCATCTCTTCCCCACAGAGTCATTTTCTCGTCAGTGTATTCTCCAGCAGGATTATTCTCATAATCATCTTCGATCATTATTCCCAGGAAGAACAAAGATTTCAACTCTTTTTCTCCAACAACAATCCGGGATTTATTTTCCCCAGCTAGAGAATATCATAAAAAACATTGCATACATCATGACATGCGCATACGCATCATACAACACAATCTCATTTATTTTGAGAACATCATTGCTTGATACATATCATGCATTACATACGACTAACCCTTTACCTTTCAGGAAAGATACAATCAAATTCTCACAAGATTCAAGCTATGAATTCTGGATCTGACCAGATAGTATCTTGATTTCTACATAATATTGTGAAGCCCGGAGAACGATTGGATAACAGTATCAAACACTGCGAAGCCTGGATTCGACCAGATATTGGTTTATCTCTAAGTTATGAAGCCCAGATTCGATCGGATAATAGTTTAATCCCCAGCAAGCCGTGAAGCCCGGATTACGACCAGATATAAGCTCAGCAAGTTATTGTGAAGCCTGGTGTTGTACCCCAAAATTTTCCCTCCCATATTCTTAAAGATTTGCCAAGATCATGGTTCAAAATCTCTCAAGGGTCGCACAGTCCAATTGCCACCTAACACAGTCAAAATTAGGGCTTTGGTTATGGCAAAGAAATTGAGGTTTCCAAGGGTCCAATCAAGTCCCACATGCCTATAAACATTGCCAAGCATTCATATGTCAAGTTTCAAGACTCACAGCATCAGATTGCACAGTCAAAAAACCTAAATGCTTCATAATCAACTGCAGGGGCAAAATGGTCATTTGACAGTCAAAAGTCAAAAATTTTGGTCAACATCTTATTTTTAAGCCACAATCATCATTTGATCAATTCTTGATCATGATTCTCAAAGCATGGCTCAAAAAGTCTCAAGATGCAAAAGTTTCTATTTTTGGACAGCTGAAAAGTCAACTGCAAATTGACCAAGGCATAACTTCTTCATGGTTTATCAGAAAAATTCCATCCAAAGCTCATTTTGAAGAGGATGACATTTCATACAACTCATCTTCACACTCCAAGTCCAAGTAATTCTCTCACAAAAAGTTATCAATTTCAACATTATAGGTCATTTTCAAAAGTCAACAAAAAGGCACTTTAAGTCAAAGCCCATAACTTGAGATTGGTAAATCAAAATGACATGGGACCAAAGGCATTGGTTAGAGGACTTCAATACCTTTCCAAAATGTCCAAGAACATGATCATAGCTTCAAAATTGAGCAATATATGCATTGGAGAAGTTGGGAAATTTTTGGGAATTTTGAAAAGTCAACTTTGCCTAAAACACTTCAAATTTGCTAATGGGCCTCAAATTATTCCTTGAATCATTACCCAAAGCCTATGCACGACCCATTGAGCTTAAAAGGATTTATTTTCTTATTTTTAATTAATTAATTGAATTTTTATTCTTATTAATTCATTTAATTAGATTTAATTATGAGAAAATATCAAATAATGCTTTTTCAAATCTTTTTGTGCAGCAAATCATACTAGGGCAAGCTGGCAAGTCGTTTCACATTCAAAAAGGGAATATTTTCCATGATTGGCAAAAGTTTCAATGGAAAAAGATTGGAAAATATATGATTGGCAATCAAAGATTCAAAACATCAATTCATGGACTTATGGGCTTGTTTCTTGACCTAAATTCGTTCATATACTTATGCACAACTCAACCCTATTCCACAAGACACGAAAAGCTGCTCACAAACTCATAACCAAATTGCAAAATTTCATAAGAAACTTGAAAACTAAAATCACACTTGCAGGGCAATTCAAGGCTTGAAAGTTTTTCTAACACGTTGCTGGACCTTCCAGGAGTCTATTAGCATCAATAATCATTCCAAACGCGCAAAGAATCCAAGAACATAAGCCATACGGTTTGCCACATTTTCTTGAATTCCATATCATGATTCATGCGCATTTGATTCATATTATTGGTTGTTTTGCATTCACAGGAACATTATGAAGCTAATGATATGATTCAATTGTATTATAAGGCCCTGTATCGTGATTTGCCATTAACGTTTTTTAGGGTTTTAGAGCTCAAAAATTAGGGCTTTCCTTGTACTGTAAAATTGGACCCCAAGACCAATATAGACAGAATCTTTGCAACAAGCCTGGTTCATTGAGATGCTCGCGCTCAATTTATATGGTCTAGGGACGTAATCGCTATTTTTCGTGGATATGCTTAGTGGGGGTTTAAAACCCCCGCTATTTGTTTTATGTTTACAGAGAAAACAAGGAAGAAGATGGACGTGGCATGACACTACTGGAAGATTCAAACTGCACGCGTTTTTTTTTTGCTTTATATCATTAATATTGTTGTTTTTTATATAACATTTGTTTTCCATTATAGATACAAACGCGCACAACAGCTCAATTAAGGGACACGCTTGGTAAACGTTGGGACCTGGGTTCGATCCCCAGGTCCCCCCACATATTTCATGATTTTTATCCTAACATGCTTCCATGCAACGCTCACTCAATGGTTCGCCATACACGCTCATGCTTAGGCCTGCCAAGTGGACATGATGATTAATCCAAGGGCCTCAGAATGAAGTTCATGGTAGGGCTCAGTCAATGGACGCACACACAAGCGTGGAAGATCAAACAGGCTTTGGCTGATGGGCCTGAATTACTCTCAATTAACCTCCTCTCTGGGCCTGATACTCCCCTGGTTTGCATTATTTTTTCAATTATATTTATAACTCTTTTTAATTGTTTTTAATTGTTTTCATTAATTCACCATAAAAATAATTTTCATAATATAAAAATCAGAAATCAAAAATTGTAAAATATGTTTAATTATTATTAATTTCACCACAAAAATATTTTTGTAAATAAACTCTAACAATTAATCTAGTTAAATTAGGTTTTAATTTTAATACTTTTCTTAAATAAAAAATGTATAGAATTAGGTTATTGACATTTATCTTTTTCTTAATTAATTTTTCCTCATTATTTATTATTATTATTAATTATTATTTTTGTAAATAAATAATTAAATTAATGAATTAGTAAATTAGGTCAACTTTAATATTTTCATTAATAATTAAAATACATAGAATTAGGGTTTCATCTTGATTTTAATTTTCTTTATTTTCATAAATACCAAAAACGTAAAAAACACTTTATTTTCTTTAATTAAATATTAATTAGCTTTAATTTGATTTAATTTCAAGCAAAGGGTCAAAACCCTCGGACATTCGATTTTAATTTCTTTTCGCGCATTTATTTTCTTATCGATTATTATGTAACTGCTTTCTGGATGTAATAGTAATTAGGTCTTTTTACTTTCCGCATCTTTTATCAAACGGGTCTTTGTATTTTGGCGACGTATAGATGCGCGCCTTGTAATAGCGTAGCTTTATGTTTCCGTCTTTTACTTTCCGCACTCTTAAATTCTAAGCTTTGTATGAAAGAATGTATGCTAATTAAAAACAAGCGTAGCTCACAATGCCCTGATCAAAGATAAAATATAACATGAAAACAACACACAAATACACACACCACTTCTAGGGTACGCCTCACCTGTTGCCTTCGAAACGTGGTCGTCAAGTATAGGACGTTTTAGTAAGTCCTTATGTCCATGATCCAGTTGCCTCGAAACGGTTGCCTCGGATTAAGAAAAGGATCAAGGACATAAGGGTAGCTTCTAAGGTGTCCTACAATTGCTTTGGTGACCACAATGTCCCTTAACTCGAATTGACCCGAACACCTCCAATGGTGGTGCTACCTACCTCTCAATGGTGGGATGGCACTACCTTAAGGACATTTACACAGCCTAATTCCTTAGGGTAGGTAGATCTCATGGGTACTTGCTCTCTTTCTAAAAATAAAACAATCTTTTCACACTGACACTTTCTAAAAGATTTCAAAACAAAACACTTCACAACACTCTTGAGGACTGATACAAGAGTCGAATTGAAGTTTCCAATGAAACTTTTTCAAACCCACGCACATTTGAATAGAAAACAAACATTTTGAAAACATAAGAGCAAGTACCTAAGAGCCCATGGATAACCATGGATAGAAAGGGTGCTAACACCTTCCCTTTCTACAAATCTACCTCCCGAACCGAGAACTATTCTCATAAGGAATTTTGCTGTGCTTTTGTCCTGTCCATGTTGGAGAAAATAAAAGACGGTGGCGACTCTTGCTTCCGCGACATTTCGCGAACCAGCATTAAACAGTCAGTTCTAAATCCACCGATCACAGAACTGGCGACTCTGCTGGGGATATAAAATTAAAGTGAGGTGTACCTTAGGATAGCTCATACTTGTGTTTTCAATTGCTGTGTTTTGTTTGCTTTATTATTATGGGCATTGTCTTGGAGTTTCATAGATCCTAACCCGGATCTGGGGATACCCTGTTAGGTAGCATAAGCTGTGAGGGACCTGTCTGGCGTAGACCGACACGGGTGAAGCAGTGGCTACGTTGGTGTGGCGCCTTGGTCTGTACCGATATCCCTTGTGTCGCAACAAGGAGAATATGGGTCTTCTGAGGAGTCATTAAGCACCAACCGACCTTAGAACCTTAAATGACCCAACTTGGCCAATAGAACAGTAGCAGTATGCTACACCCATTGAGGCTAAACTCTCGCGATGGTTCTGGCTGCAAGAAAAGATTGCGATGCTGGAGTTATGACCGATTGAGGGTAGTCAGTGATATTGGGATCCTCTAGAACCCGGTTACTTTTGATAGGACAGGTCTTAACCAACAAACTGAAAGAGGGTAATACCTGAACTCCATGCTGGCATAAACCTTAAGGGCTGTCTTGTGTGCCTTGTGTGCCTTATAATGTTTGCCTTTGTAAATACTTGTGGTGTGCTTTATCATAACATCATGCCATCATAGACATTGCATGCATCCTGCATAAAGACTGACCATTTCAAAGACAAGAGGGTTTCACCTTTGCTCTGTTTTGTAGGACATCATGATGCCTGTGCGAAGGAACACTATCCGGTTCAACTTTGTTCACCCACCTGATATGCTTAAAGAGTTGGTTGACAGGATTCCAAACACTACTTCTTTCATCCAGAGGCATGGTTCTCTTCTCGGCTTAGTCATTGCAAAGTGGGACCAACAACTGATGAGTGTCCTGACCCAGTTTTATGATCCTCTATATCAGTGCTTCACCTTTCAAGACTTCCAGCTGGTCCCTACCCTGGAAGAGTTCTCTAGTTTGCTTGGTATCCCTATCTTGGATCAGACTCCCTTCACTGGTTGGGAAAAGACCCTTAGGCTTGAGGAGGTTGCTGCAGCCCTTCCTTTGACCAAGAAGGAGGTAATGGACAACTGGGTGACTAGAAGCGGAGTTAAGGGCTTTTTGGCTAAGTTTCTGATTGGTAAAGCTAACAGTTATTGGAATGACCTAGACTTCAGGGCATACGAAGACATTCTGGCTCTCCTAATCTATGGTTTGGTTCTGTTTCCGAATCCGGATAACTTTGTTAATGTCAATGCCGTAAGGATCTTCATGTCTCAGAATCCGGTGCCCACTCTCTTGGGTGATATCTTGCAACAACTTTATGCTCGTACTGCTCGAAGACGAGGAACTTTGTGGTGTTGTGCTCCTTTGTTAGTGAGGTGGTTTATTTCGCACCTCCCTAAGTTCGTGCTGAAGAACAAAGAAGGAAGAGGTTGGGCTCATAGGTTAATGTCTCTCACTGATAACGACATCATTTGGACCCTCAGAGGTATGGATGAAGTAGCTGTTATTGATCATTGCGGAGAATATCTAAATGTTCCACTACTCGGTATCCAAGGTGGAATCTCTTATAACCCATGTTTAGCTCTCCGTCAGTTTGGAAGAGCCAGAAGTACAGGGCCTCATGAGATGTTGGTACCTCACATCAGCTTTGAGTTTCAGATGGATAGTGACGATCAGCGTCGTAGATTCATCAAGGCTTGGGACAAAGTGCACAAAGCTGAACCACGGGAATTGGGCCCGAAGGCTTCTTTACCTATGGAACCCTACTACAAATGGGTCCGCGTCCGCGCTCAGAAGTTAGATATGCCATACGAAGCTGTCAGGCCTATCATCCTTGAATTTCCTGATAAGGACGGAGCTCCTCAAACTATACTCCCTCCTCAGATACCTACTGATGTTGATACGCTAAAGAGGTCTTGGGCGCAACTACAAGAAGAACGGGATTCTTATCAGGAAAAGTTCAACGAACAAGAATTGAAGATCCAGAAGCTGACAAAGCAATTGGAGAACGAGCGGGCTTTGAATGATTATATCCGCATTGATAAGAGGAGACCATGGGATCACTGATGAGCCTTGAATGTCCCTTTACAATTTTATTTCCTTTTCAGTATTTTCACTTATGTAATGCCTAAGGGCAATTTCTTGAACAATTCCAAAGTTTGAATATAATAAAGTGCGTTCCTTTTTGTTTACAAAGTTGAATCCCGATTGTCTTTGAAAACATAAATCATACGCATTCCATTCATCGTATGCATCGCAGGTACTTTTCTTTTCAGGTTGCTTAATGTTCTCCGCTGTTTATTTTAGCTCGCCATCATGAATCCTGAGTCATCTACTGAGCAATCCATCAAGGCCCTCCAGGCTCAGAACGCCCAGTTCCAAGAGCTGATCATGAGTTTGGCCCAGGGTCAACAAGAGCTGAAGACCCTCTTGATGAAGAAGAAGAAGAAGAAGGGTAGGACTGTGCTGTTTAACTCTGGTCGGAGGTTTGGTAACACGCTGCAAAACGATGCTGATCAAGCTGCTTCCTCTGTTGGGAAGGATAGTCCCCAAGGGGGAGGGGTCCCGAGTCCTGTGGTCTCTGACAATGAGACAAATTATAATGAAGAGTAGTACCCTCCAGCTGAGGACCGGTACAAGAAGTTAGAGGACCGTCTGAACGCCATGGAAATTCAACAGGTGCCTGGGCTGGATTTCGGAGATCTGGGTTTGTCTTCTGGTGTGGTAATCCCACACAAGTTCAAAGCACCATCTTTCACAAAGTATGACGGGGCGTCCTGCCCTAAGCTACATCTCAGGTCTTATGTGCTGAAGATTCAGCCGTATACTGTGGACAAGAACTTGTGGATCCATTTCTTCCGGGAGAGTCTTTCAGGGACTCATCTCGAATGGTTCTATCAGCTGGATGGAACCAAGGTTCGTAACTGGGAGGATTTGGCTACTGCTTTTTACAAGCAGTATCAGTATAATTCCGACCTCGCCCCTACACGTACCCAACTCCAGGGTATGTCGTTAAGATCGGGAGAAGGTTTTAAAGAGTATGCGCAGAAGTGGAGGGACCTGGCTGGTAGGGTACAGCCACCGCTGACTGATCGTGAACTTGTAGACATGTTCTTGGGGACCCTATCTGGGTCGTTCTTCAATCATCTTATTGGTAATTCGTCTGTAGGGTTTACAGACCTCATTCTGACTGGGGAAAGGATAGAAGCTGGGCTGAAATCAGGGAAAATACAGAAAGGTGCATCCTCAAGTTCTGAGAAGAAGCCTTTCAAAAAGGAAGCCAGTGCTGTGTATGGGCCCAGGAGGCAAAACAAACCAGAACTCTGCCAAGCAGTCAACGCGGTGGTAACTGCAAAGCCTGTTGCTGCTCCTCGGCAACCTAACCAACCAAGGGGTGAGAGATCCAGAAGAGAATATACTCGGCTTAGTATGACCTTGTCAGAGATCTTGCCGCAACTGCTATCGACCAACTTGGTAACCGTCAGGGAAGCTCCGAAGGTTGTGAATACTACCTCGCCGAAGTATAACCCCAATGCCCGTTGTGCTTATCACTCTGATAGCCCGGGGCATTCTACTGATGATTGCTGGGCCCTGAGGAATAAGGTTCAGGACCTTATCGATGCCAAGGAAATACAGTTTGAGGCGCCCGAAAGGCCTAACGTTGTGACTGCTCATATGCCCCAGCATGGAGTAAATGCTATTGAGGAAGACCTGTATGCAGTTTCTGTGGATGATGTTGCTACCCCTTTATTGACTGTTAAAAGGAACCTGCTGCGTGCCGGTTTATTTCCGGGTTGTAGCAAGGGTTGCCTTCTGTGTGCCGTTTCCCCTGCTGGTTGTCCGTTGCTGAAATCAGGCGTCCAAAACCTGATGGATAGTAAAGAAATCTTGTTCAAGAAGACCGTCGTTCTTATTGTTCCTACTGCAGAAGTATCCGCTGTCACCATCTTCAACAATCCTATCAAGGCTCCCCCGAGGAAGCCAGTCAAAATCATGTCTGAAGCACCTATCATTATTACTGTTCCGGGGCCCCTCCCCTATAAATATGACAAGGCTGTCCCATGGCACTATGGGGCAGATGTGTATGTACTTGGAGTAAAGCAGGAATTCAACACTAGTACCGGTATCAGTAACATCACCGGTCCCGCTAAAGTTTCTCGCAGTGGCAGGCTCTTCTCGCCTGACATTGCGCCACCAGCTATCCAAAGACCTCTTATCATCACGCCCACAAGTGCGCCTGTTTCCCCTTCTGATCAAGTTTCTACCCCTGCTGTCGAGTCATCTGACGCTTGGGGCAAAGGGATTGCTAATGATGTGCCTGCCCGGATGGAGGCACCGAAGACGATTAATGTTGAAGCTTCACAGCAAGAGATGGAGGAAATCCTTAAAATCATTAAGAAGAGTGACTTCAACGTTGTCGAGCAGCTGGGGCACACCCCTTCTAAGATCTCCATGCTTTCCTTGCTGTTGTGTTCAGAGGCCCATGCCAAGGCCCTGATCTCATTCCTGAAGACGGGTCATGTGCCACAAGAGACGTCCGCTGACCAATTCACTGACTGTGTAGCAAACTTGACTGCTGACAATGGATTGGGTTTCTCTGATGCCGACCTGACCGCTAAGGGAAAGAACCACAATGATGCCCTGCATGTCTCTATTGAATGCAAGGGCACTACTCTCGCCCATGTGTTGGTTGACACTGGTTCTTCGCTGAATGTGCTACCCAAGAAGGCCTTAGACAGGTTGAATTGTGAGGGTCTGGAATTGAAGCCTAGTAACATTATTGTCCGAGCCTTTGATGGATCGAAGAGGATGGTACATGGTGAGGTGGACATCCCGATCAGGGTTGGGTCTCAAGTCTTTGATTCAACTTTCTATGTGATGGACATCCGTCCTTCCTATTCTTGCTTGCTGGGTCGCCCTTGGATCCACAAGGCTGGAGCTGTGACCTCCACCCTACACCAGAAGCTCAAGTACCCGGTCAGAGGGAAGATTGTTACAGTGCAGGGGGAAGAGGAATACATGGTTAGCCATCTGAACTCGTTCCGGTATATAGAGATGGACGGGGAGTTTATTGAGACCCCCTTTCAGCATTTTGAAGAGGTGCCTCAGACTTTGGCAGCAGCAGAATCAGTGATTGAAGAAGACTTTCCTCTGAAGATGGCTTCCTTGAAGGATGCCCGGGCTGTAATTGAAAAAGGTGAATGTGCAAACTAGGGCAGGCTCCCTGATTTTACTCCTAAGACTGACAAGTTTGGGCTGGGTTTTACTGCAGAGGCTCAGAGGGCTGTACGCAAAGCAAGGATCGGAAGACCTCCCGTGTTCATTACCAACCCGGGAGTGAATGCTATTGATGAAGATGTAGAGGAATCTGAGTTTGACAACTGGATCTACCCGACAACCGACGGTGGACCGAGCAACTGGACCGCAAAAGACCACATACCTGTTACTTTTGTTACGCAATAATGAACTCCTTTGTTTTTTAAGTTACAATAATTTGAAACACTATGGCCCGGTGTCTTACCCGGGGCACCGTGGCTTCATTTGTGAGGGCTTATTACTTGTCATTTACATATATCATGAATAAAAACATTGGACGTTTTTCGCATTTCAAATCTTGTGCTCCCTTTATTTCTTCGTTATAATATTGCAAAACAGCTATATTTACACACACTCACTTATACAGGTTCCAATCCACTCTGGATCTCACTGGTAACGACTTTGCTACTGCCGGTTATGACTTTGAAAATCCGATCAACTTAGCCGAAGACGAAGGTGAAGATGATTGTGAAGTGCCTGGTGAGCTTGCAAGACTGTTACTCCAAGAAGAGAGGGTTATTCAGCCACATGAAGAGCCAGTGGAAACGGTAAATCTGGGTACTGAGACAGACAGGAAGGAAGTCAAGATTGGTGCTAATCTGGAGGCCAGTGTGAAGCAATGGTTGATTCAGATGTTACATGATTGCATGGAAATCTTTTCTTGGTCGTACGAAGACATGCCTGGGTTGGACACCGACATCGTGGTTCATCATCTGCCTACCAAGGAAGAATGCCCTCCGGTTAAACAAAAAGTTCGTCGCATGCGTCCCGAGATGTCCGAGAAGATCAAAGCTGAGGTTATGAAACAATTTGATATCGGGTTTCTAGCTGTGACTTCTTACCCCCAGTGGGTCGCCAATGTGGTTCCGGTGCCAAAGAAGGATGGTAAGGTTAGAATGTGTGTTGATTACAGGGATCTGAACAGGGCCAGCCCCAAGGACGATTTCCCTCTGCCTCACATTGACGTTCTGGTTGACAATACTGCTCAGCACAAGGTATTCTCCTTCATGGATGGTTTTTCAGGTTATAATCAAATCAAGATGGCTCCTGAAGATATGGAAAAGACTACCTTTGTTACTCAGTGGGGCACCTTCTGCTACAAGGTCATGCCATTTGGGTTGAAAAACGCAGGGGCAACCTACCAACGGGCCATGGTTGCTTTATTTCATGACATGATCCACCATGAGATTGAAGTGTATGTTGATGACATGATTGCAAGGTCCCAAACAGAGGAAGAGCACCTTGACCATCTACATAAGCTGTTTGACCGTCTGAAATTGTATAAACTGAGGTTGAACCCGAACAAGTGCACCTTCGGGGTAAGATCTGGGAAGTTGCTAGGCTTCTTCGTGAGCGACAAAGGTATTCAAGTGGACCCTGCCAAGGTTAAAGCCATACAAGAGATGCCAGTTCCCAAGACAGAGAAAGAAGTCAGAGGCTTTCTAGGACGTCTGAATTACATTGCCCGATTCATCTCGCACCTAACTGCTACTTGTGAACCAATCTTCAAGCTGCTGAAGAAAGATCAGGTAGTACGTTGGAACGATGAATGTCAGGCCGCTTTCGACAGAATCAAAGAGTATCTCCAAGAACCACCCATTCTTATGCCACCGGTTGAGGGGAGACCTCTAATTTTATACCTAACAGTACTTGACAGCTCAATGGGGTGTGTGCTGGGGCAGCATGACGAGTCTGGCCGAAAAGAGCACGACATTTATTACCTTAGCAAAAAGTTTACCGACTGTGAGACCCGATACTCACTGCTTGAGAAAACTTGCTGCGCTTTGGTATGGGCTGCTCGCCGGCTGAGACAGTATATGTTGACTCACACTACTTTGTTGATCTCAAAGATGGATCCGATAAAGTACATATTCGAAAAGCCTGCTCTGTCTGGAAGAATAACGAGATGGAAAATGATCTTGACCGAATACGACATCCAGTACACAACTCAGAAGGTAATCAAAGGAAGTGTATTGGCAGACCATTTGGCACACCAGGCAGTGGACGACTACCAGTCAATGAACTTTGAATTTCCAGACGAGGATGTCATGATAGTGACTGATTGTGAGGTACCTGGACCGGATGAAGGACCTGAGGAGGGATCCCGATGGTCTATGTACTTTGATGGAGCCTCGAACGCATTGGGTAATGGCATTGGTGCTGTAATCACATCTTCTAATGGCTCTCATACTCCACTTACCGCCCGACTATGTTTCAACTGCACCAACAACATGGCGGAGTATGAGGTATGCATTATGGGTCTTCAAGCTGCGATTGACCTAAGGATCAAGTTTCTGAGTGTCTTCAGAGATTCTGCTCTCGTGATCAATCAGATCAAAGGCGAGTGGGATACGAAACACCCAAACCTTATTCCCTACAAGGAGTATGTGCTGACATTGACCCCCCATTTCACGGAGATTACTTTTGAACACTTCCCGAGAGAGGAGAATCAGTTAGCGGACGCGCTAGCTACAATGTCTTCTATGTTCAAAGTTAAATGGGACAACGAGGCTCCCCGGATCATCGTCTGGAAGTTGGACGAACCTGCATACTGTTGTGATCTTGAGGCTGAAGAGGTGACTGAGAAACCCTGGTATTATGAAGTGAAGAGGTACTTGGAAGCTCAAGAATACCACGAGGGTGCATCGGTCAATGATAAGAAATTTCTGAGAAGGTTTGCAGCGAAGTTCTTCCTCAGCAACGGCATTCTGTACAAGCGAAACCATGATTCAACCCTACTGCGTTGTATGGATAAGACTGAATCAGAAAGGATCATGGCAGAGCTACATGAAGGTACCTTCGAAACACATTCCAGTGGGCATACCATGGCGAAGAAAATCCTTCGGGCAGGATATTTCTGGTCCACAATGGAAGCTGACTGTTACCAACATTCTCGGACATGTCACAAATGCCAGATATACGCTGATAAGGTGCACGTTCCTCCAGTCCCTCTGAATGTCTTGACTGCACCTTGGCCTTTTGCAATGTGGGGCATTGATATGATCGGCGAGATCAGGCCTACGGCATCCAACGGGCATCGCTTCATCCTAGTAGCGATTGATTACTTCACGAAGTGGGTTGAAGCAACTTCCTACGCCACCGTAACCAAGAACGTCGTGGCACGGTTCATTCGGCATAACCTGATCTGTCGATACGGCGTGCCTGAAAGGATTATTACGGACAACAGTACCAATCTCAATAACAAGATGATCACTGAGCTCTGCGAGCAATTCAAGATACAGCACCACAACTCTTCTCCTTACCGACCGAAGATGAATGGGGCTGTAGAAGCGGAGAATAAGAATATCAAGAAGATTGTGCAGAAGATGACAGTGACCTATAAAGATTGGCACGAGATGTTACCGTTTGCTCTTCATGGGTACCGCACCTCAGCACGGACGTCTACCGGGGCAACTCCCTTTTCCTTGGTCTACGGCATGGAGGCAGTCTTGCCGATTGAAGTCCAAATACCCTCTCTCTGGATAATGAAGGATGCAGATCTGAGTGAAGATGACTGGATCCAGACTCGGCTTGATCAGTTAAACCTAATTGACGAAAAGAGACTCGCTGCTATTTGTCATGGTCAGACGTACCAAAAACGGATGATCAGGGCATTTAACAAGAAAGTCAGACCACAAGAGTATCAAGTCGGAGACCTGGTAATCAAGCGCATCATTCTTCCTCAAAGTGATCCCAGGGGAAAATGGACCCCTACGTACGAAGGGCCATTTGTGGTTAAACATGTGTTCTCAGGAGGAGCCATGATTCTAACCACCATGGATGGTGACGACCTTCCTCACCCCGCTAATGCAAACATAGTAAAAAGATACTACGCATGATAAAAGACCCGCTAGGTTGACATACCTAGGCAAAAATAAGGGCTTCCCGGCGAACCAAAAGGGTTCGGGCAAAAATAAGGGATGAAATTGAAAAAAATCTATACACCCGGCAAGTCGAAAACCTGAAAAGGCGGCTTGGGCAAAAATGGGTATCCCGGTGGACTGAAAACCCGAAAGGGCGGTCCAGGCAAAAATTAGGGATAAAGCGTAATACTATGTCTCATTGGATCACCTTGCATCCAGAATCCGGTATCAGCTATCAGGTTCAGACGGCATCGATCAATCAGCTTCATCTTCAGCTAGGTCGTCAAGTGATGAGACGCTTGAAGACATAAAGGCGATAGCAGAGTTGAAACCCAGTGGAATAATTCTTTTCACATAGCTGTTTTGTTTTTTCCTTTTCAAAAATGTAAACTCTGTTTGTTCGGCGGCGTTCTCTTACTAGGACGTCAGCCTCTTGTACATAAACGCCTATTTATAGGCTAACTTTAAATCAATACAAATTCACATTTTCAGACAAATTGCCTATTGTTTTCCCTTTTTTTGTTTTGCCTTGCAAAGAACGTCCAATGTTCAGTTTTGATATATGCATTTGACACTAATTGCTAATTCATAAATATTTGCTTGCGAAACAAATGATTAATTACAGGTGACATCAGAAACAGGGGCAATAATGATTTGTCTCAAGCGATTTAGTTGCTCTGTCCACCAAGGTACCAAGGTAAGTTCGGCCGAAGAACGTAACTAAGATACCCTAATTCCCCACAGAGTGATACAAGGTTCAGTAATACTCTTCCCCGAGAAGGCACATATCTCCAGCAAGTCAGCGATACTCTCCCCAAGCAGAGTTATCCTATGGTCAGCCTCAAGGAAGTATATATCCCCGTAAGATCTCAACCTTCCCCAGTGGAGTACAGTGATTCCTCAACAAGCATCCCCGGCAGTCTTGATCTAAGATTGTTCCCTGGCGGAATTTAGACATCCAGCGGAGCCCTTCCCAGTACAGTCCAAAGTCTCCCCAGAAGAGTTAAATCAGCATCCCCAGTAGGAAGCTTATCCCCAGTAGATTCTGGAGGCTTATCCTTGGCACACGCATATCTCCCCATTTTTGTTCAGAAGGTTATTCCTCGCTAGTGCTTATAACTGGGTTATCCTCAGCTATTACAACAGAAAGATCGTCCCCGGCGAAGTCTTCCTATCCCCAGCGAAGTTCATCAAACCTTCCAACATAACTCAACAATGGTATCCCCAGTGGAGTTCTCATTCAACGCTCAGCAAAGTACCTCTCTTCCCACAGAGTATTGTCCCCCAGCAAGATCGCTAGAGTAATTTTCCCTCGCCAGAGTAATCTCCAAGTTTATTCCCCAACGGAATCATCTTCTTCTAACAGGTTTATTCTTGCGATCATCATCCCCAGCGGAAGCAAAATACTCTCTCCTCAACATCAGCCCAGGACAAACCCCCGACATTCGTCAAGGATTTATTTTCCTAGATGAAAATACATTCGCAAACATCACATTTTCATGCATAAAACATACATATACGCATCACATTATACAATCCCATTGGTTATAAGCATCATGACACCACACCTTTCATGCATCATGACATCGCATATAACTAATATTTTGCCTTTTTCAGGAAAGGTCAATACAAAGATAATTACTATCAGCTGTCGTGATTCCAGATCCGATTCCTGTATCTTGCCAGGGTGTATCTGTTGACGACTATTTTCCAGACTCGATTCCTGTATCTTGCCAGGGCACGTCTGAAGAGTTTGAAGATCCGATTCCTGTATCTTGCCAGGGTGTATTTGTTGACGACTATTTTCCAGACTCGATTCCTGTATCTTGCCAGGGCACGTCTGAAGAGTTTGAAGATCCGATTCCTGTATCTTGCCAGGGTGTATCTGTTGACGACTAATTCCAGACTCGATTCCTGTATCTGGCCAGGGTACGTCTGAAGAGTTTGAAGATCCGATTCCTGTATCTTGCCAGGGTGTATCTGTTGACGACTATTTTTCCAGACTCGATTCTTGTATCCTGCCAGGGCACGTTTGAAGAGTTTGAAGATCTGATTCCTGTATCTTGCCAGGGTGTATCTGTTGACGACTATATTCCAGACTCGATTCCTGTATCCTGCCAGGGCACGTCTGAAGAGTTTGAAGATCCGATTCCTGTATCTTGCCAGGGTGTATCTGTTGACGATTATTTTTCCAGACTCGATTCCTGTATCCTGCCAGGGCACGTTTGAAGAGTTTGAAGATCCGATTCCTGTATCTTGCCAGGGTGTATCTGTTGACGACTATATTCCAGACTCGATTCCTGTATCTTGCCAGGGCACCTCTGAAGAGTTTGAAGATCCGATTCCTGTATCTTGCCAGGGTGTATCAGTTGACGACTATTTTCCGGACTCGATTCCTGTATCCTGCCAGGGCACGTCTGTAAGCAACCTCTGAAGTTCCAGATTCGATTCCTGTATCTACCCAGGGCACGTCTGTGAGCGACCATTCGTAGATTTGATTCCTGTATCACGCTAGGGCACATCTACATAAAGAATTTGAAGATCAATCCCGGTAACAGGCCAGGTAAGTATCTTTCTTTTTCAGGTACACAAGTTCTCGCTAAGGAATATCTTACGCGATCGACACCTCCAGATGGCATCTATAAGCCCATCCTCCTATCCATCATTCCTCCAAATGGCATCTGTAAGCCCATTCCCACCATCACATTGCTAATACATTACTATGTGAGCGCAAATTTCTGGGCACTTCAGTGTTCAACCATCTTCCACCTTCGGATTACGAAGGGCACGCAAGCCAATCTGCATCCTCAGGTCTAAGAAGATTGAACAGGGGCAACTGTTGTACCCCAAAATTTGCCCTCCCATATTCTTCAAGATTTGCCAAGATCATGGTTCAAAACCTCTCAAGGGTCGCACAGTCCAATTGCCTCCTAACACAGTCAAAATTAGGGCTTTGGTTCTGGCAAAGAAATTGAGATTTCCAAGGGTCCAATCAAGTCCCACATGCCTATAAACATTGCCAAGCATTCGTATGTCAAGTTTCAAGACTCACAGCATCAGATTGCACAGTCAAAAAATCTAAATGCTTCACAGTCAACTGCAGGGGAAAAATGGTCATTTGACAGTCAAAAGTCAAAATTTTTGGTCAACATATTATTTTGAAGCCACAATCATCATTTGATCAATTCTTGATCATGATTCTCAAAGCATGGCTCAAAAAGTCTCAAGATGCAAAAGTTTCTATTTTTGGACAGCTGAAAAGTCAACTTCAAATTGACCAAGGCATAACTTCTTCATGGTTTATCAGAAAAATTCCATCCAAAGCTAATTTTGAATAGGATTACATTTCCTACAACTCATCTTCACACTCCAAGTCCAAGAAATGCTCTCACAAAAAGTTATCAATTTCAACATTATAGGTCATTTTCAAAAGTCAACAAAAAGGCACTTTAAGTCAAAGACCATAACTTGAGATTGGTAAATCAAAATGACATGGGACCAAAGTAATTGGTTATAGGACTTCCATACCTTTCCAAAATGTCCAAGAACATGATCATAGCTTCAAAATTGAGCAAGATATGCATTGGAGAAGTTGGGAAATTTTTGGGAATTTTGAAAAGTCAACTTTGCCTAAAACACTTCAAATTTGCTAATGGGCCTCAAATTCTTCCTTGAATCATTACCCAAAGCCTATGCACGACCCATTGAGCTTAAAAGGATTTATTTTCTAATTTTTAATTAATTAATTGAATTTTTATTCTTATTAATTCATTTAATTAGATTTAATTATGAGAAAATATCAAATAATGCTTTTTCAAATCTTTTTGTGCAGCAAATCATACTAGGGCAAGTTGGCAAGTCGTTTCACATTCAAAAAGGGAAGATTTTCCATGATTGTCAAAAGTTTCAATGGAAAAAGATTGGAAAATATATGATTGGCAATCAAAGATTCAAAACATCAATTCATGGACTGATGGGCTTGTTTCTTGACCTAAATTCGTTCATATACTTATGCACAACTCAACCCTATTCCACAAGACACGAAAAGCTGCTCACAAACTCATAACCAAATTGCAAAATTTCATAAGAAACTTGAAAACTAAAATCACACTTACAAGGCAATTCAAGGCTTGAAAGTTTTTCTAACACGTTGCTGGACCTTCTAGGAGTCTATTAGCATCAATAATCATTCCAAACGCGCAAAGAATCCAAGAACATAAGCCATACGGTTTGCCACATTTTCTTGAATTCCATATCATGATTCATGCGCATTTGATGCATATTATTGGTTGTTTTGCATTCACAGGAACATTCTGAAGCTAATGATATGATTCAATTGTATTATAAGGCCCTGTGTCGTGATTTTCCATTAACGTTTTTTAGGGTTTCAGAGCTCAAAAATTAGGGCTTTCCTTGTACTGTAAAATTGGACCCCAAGACCAATATAGACAGAATCTTTGCAACAAGCCTAGTTCATTGAGATGCTCGCGCTCAATTTATATGGTCTAGGGACGTAATCGCTATTTTTCGTGGATATGCTTAGTGGGGGTTTAAAACCCCCGCTATTTGTTTTATGTTTACAGAGAAAACAAGGAAGAAGATGGACGTGGCATGACACTACTGGAAGATTCAAACTGCGCGCGTTTTTTTTGCTTTATATCATTAATATTGTTGTTTTTTATATAACATTTGTTTTCCATTATAGATACAAACACGCACAACAGCTCAATTGGCAAGGGACACACTTGGTAAACGCTGGGACCTGGGTTCGATCCCCAGGTCCCCCCATATATTTCATGATTTTTATCCTAACATGCTTCCATGCAACGCTCACTCAATGGTTCGCCATACACGCTCATGCTTAGGCCTGCCAAGTGGACATGATGATTAATCCAAGGGCCTCAGAATGAAGTTCATGGTAGGGCTCAGTCAATGGACGCACACACAAGCGTGGAAGATCAAACAGGCTTTGGCTGATGGGCCTGAATTACTCTCAATTAACCTCCTCTCTGGGCCTGATACCCCCCTGGTTTGCATTATTTTTTCAATTATATTTATAACTCTTTTTAATTGTTTTTAATTGTTTTCATTAATTCATCATAAAAATAATTTTCATAATATAAAAATCAGAAACCAAAAATTGTAAAATATGTTTAATTATTATTAATTTCACCACAAAAATATTTTTGTAAATAAACTCTAACAATTAATCTAGTTAAATTAGGTTTTAATTTTAATACTTTTCTTAAATAAAAAATGTATAGAATTAGGTTATTGACATTTATCTTTTTCTTAATTAATTTTTCCTCATTATTTATTATTATTATTAATTATTATTTTTGTAAATAAATAATTAAATTAATGAATTAGTAAATTAGGTCAACTTTAATATTTTCATTAATAATTAAAATACATAGAATTAGGGTTTCATCTTGATTTTAATTTTCTTTATTTTCATAAATACCAAAAACGTAAAAAACACTTTATTTTCTTTAATTAAATATTAATTAGCTTTAATTTGATTTAATTTCAAGCAAAGGGTCAAAATCCTCGGACATTCGATTTTAATTTCTTTTCGCGCATTTATTTTCTTATCGATTATTATGTAACTGCTTTCTGGATGTAATAGTAATTAGGTCTTTTTACTTTCCGCATCTTTTATCAAACGGGTCTTTGTATTTTGGCGATGTATAGACCCGCGCCTTGTAATAGCGTAGCTTTATGTTTCCGTCTTTTACTTTCCGCACTCTTAAATTCTAAGCTTTGTATGAAAGAATGTATGCTAATTAAAAACAAGCGTAGCTCACAATGCCCTGATCAAAGATAAAACATAACATGAAAACAACACACAAATACAGACACCACTTCTAGGGTACGCCTCACCTGTTGCCTTCGAAACGTGGTCGTCAAGTATAGGACGTTTTAGTAAGTCCTTATGTCCATGATCCAGTTGCCTCAAAACGGTTGCCTCGGATTAAGAAAAGGATCAAGGACATAAGGGTAGCTTCTAAGGTGTCCTACCATTGCTTTGGTGACCACAGTGTCCCTTAACTCGAATTGACCCGAACACCTCCAACGGTGGTGCTACCTACCTCTCAATGGTGGGATGGCACTACCTTAAGGACATTTACATAGCCTAATTCCTTAGGGTAGTTAGATCTCATGGGTACTTGCTCTCTTTCTAAAAATAAAACAATCTTTTCACACTGACACTTTCTAAAAGATTTCAAAACAAAACACTTCACAACACTCTTGAGGACTGATACAAGAGTCGAATTGAAGTTTTCAATGAAACTTTTTCAAACCACGCACATTTGAAAAGCAAACAAACATTTTGAAAACATAAGAGCAAGTACCTAAGAGCCCATGGATAACCATGGATAGAAAGGGTGCTAACACCTTCCCTTTCTATAAATCTACCTCCCGAACCGAGAACTATTCTCATAAGGAATTTTGTTGTGCTTTTGTCCTGTCCATGTTGGAGAAAATAAAAGACGGTGGCGACTCTTGCTTCCGCGACATTTCGCGAACCAGCGTTAAACAGTCAGTTCTAAATCCACCGATCACACCTGGATTACGACCAGATAGCAATACAGGTTACTGTGAAGCCTGGATTACGACCAGATAGCAGCCAAAGACACCGCGAAGCCTGGATTACGACCAGATAGTGGTTTATCTTTAATATAAGTTATGAAGCCCGGATTCGACCGGATAGTATCTTGATTTCTCCGAACACCATGAAGCTTGGATTCGACCAGATAATGGTATGAGACATTGCGAAGCCTGGATTACGACCAGATAGCGGTAAAAAGCACTGAAGCCTGGATTACGACCAGATAACAGTGAGGGACACTGTGAAGCGTGGATTACGACCAAATAGAACTTTACCCGGCCAATTACTATGAAGCCCGGATTTGACCAGATATTAGTAGGCCCGAAAATAAAATGGAAGCCCAGAGGCGACCGGATAACCACTTGATTTCTTCTGAAGCCTGGATTACGACCAGATAAGAAGGTATTGTGAAGCCTGAAATACGAACAGATAGCAGTACAGAACACCATGAAGGTTGTATTCGACCAGATAATGGTATAAAGCATCGTGAAGTCTGGATCACGACCAGATAACGATAAAAAGACTGAAGCCTGGATTTTGACCAGATAACAGTACAAGACACTGCGAAGCTTGGATTTTGACCAAATAGCAGTTTACCTGGACAATTACTAAGAAGCCCGGAGTCGACCAGATATTAGTGTGCCCTAAATTAAAGTTGAAGCCAGGATGCGACCGGATAACAACTTAATTCCTTTTGAAGCCTGGATTACGACCAGATAAGATGTGAGAAATTGCGAAGCCTGGATCACGAATGGATAGCAAGTTTAATCTCATCTCCCCAATAAGTCACTGTAAAGCCCGGAGCACGACCAGATAGCAGTCAGTCTTATCACTATGAAGCCTGGATTACGACCAGATAGTAGTTCATTTTCACCTCTTCGACTAAGAGACGATTCCCCAGTAGAATAACGGACGACCGAAGCTCCTAAAATTCTATTTTCTCCCAAGAAAGAGACCAGCACTCCCCAGCATAGTCTTCCTCAACAACAGGTATACAGACTCTCGCTAAGGAATATCTTATGCGATCGACACTCCTTCAGATGGCATCTTTAAGCCCATCTTCTATCATCACTTTCCAAATGGCATCTGTAAGCCCATTCCCGACATCACAAGGCAAATATCACTTCATGCAAGTGCAAATTTCTGGGCACTCTAGTGTTCAATCATCTTCCACCTTCGGATCGCGAAAGGCAAGCAAGTCAATCTACATCCCCAGGTTTAAGAAGATTGAACAGGGGCAGCTGTTGTACCCCAAAATTTTCCCACCCATATTTTTCAAAACATTTCAAGAAAGATCCTCAAGTTGGTCAAGGAAGTCCAAGACTTGACCAAACAAGCTCTCTCTTAAGGCAGTCTACCTCAAATTAGGGTTTCATGTTGCATCAAGATATTTGAGTCCAAGGGATCCCAAATGCTTACCATTGCCCTAATATGTTCTCAAGATCATCCATGTCAAGTTTCAAGTCTTGCAGAGGAAGTTTGCTCAGTCAATTGCTCAAAGGCCTGAAAATCGACTATGCTAGGGCAAAAGTCAACTGTGGCCCACATACAGTCAAACCTCAAGATTTTTGGTCAACATTCTAATTTTTAAGTATTATTCATCATTTGATCAAGGGTTGATCATGATTCCTCACGGATTGCTCATAATTCATCAAAAACCCAAAAGTTGCTAAATTAGGGTTTCTTAGTAAAAGTCAACTCAACTTTGACCAAGCATAACTTTCTCATACTTTATGAGAAATGACCCATCAAAAGCTCATTTTGAAGAGGATGAAATTCCCTACAATCCATCTTCAGCTCCCAAGTTCAAAATATGCAGTCACAAGAAGTTATGAATTTGGACATTATAGGTCATTTTGAAAAGTCAACAAAAACACCTTTTGTCAAAGTTTAATACATGCTCATGGAATACCAAATTGATATGATACCAAAAGGGTTGCTTAGAGGATATCTTGAGCATTCTAAAAAGTCAATGAACACCTTCAAAGAGTCAAAATTGAAGACGTTATGCATTGGTGAAGTTGACCCTTTTTGCAAAATTGTCAAAAATCAACTATGCCTCAAATTGCAATTTTTGCTAAATGGGCCTAACTTTTTGCACTTGTTTTGAGTTGGTAGCATGGTCCACGATCCCTAGCACTTCCCATTTGTCTTTATCTTATTTTTGCTATTTATTTTGATTTTTATTTGAATTAAATCAATTTAAATCAAAACAAATCATGAAAAATCCAAATCATTAAAACCTCAAGATCTTGTTCATGTTTCAGGTCCTATATCCAGCTAGCAAGTGAATCAATTCGTGCAAGGCATAGGTGGGCACAAAAAGACTGATTTTGGCCTATTTTGGAAATATTTTCAAGTGAATCAAATCAAGATCAAAAGCTATAATGGATAAAGATTGAGAGCATAATTTCAACCCTAATCCAATCCTTGGTATATAGTGAACATTTGAAGACCTAAAACACAAGCTTTTGAGGTGTGAGAAGTCAGAACTGAATTCAAAAAAATCACTCAAAAGTGTTGGTTCGAATTACTAGTTAGAGGAAGATTCAAGGCAATTTGAAGCAGCTAATCCACTCCTGGACCTTCTCTGAAGCAGATTCAATCGTTGGCCAGCCCCCCCCAAGCCCAGAAACGGGACGTATAGTCATCACGGTTTGGTATATTTTTCAGATTCGATTATCCAATTTCTGGTATCTTTATCATGTTTCAATAGCATATTCTGAATCCTTAACATGTTTGCAAACTAATGGCACCATTTAATTGCATTATTGTTAGTTGTACAGGAATCCACCATTGTTAGGGTTCCTTGTTGTGTTTTGGGTTTTTCTTATACAGGTGAAATTGGGCCACAAGAAGGGCACCATCATGCTCAGCAGGCCAAGGAGGTTTGATTCATGGCCTTAAACTCCATTTATCATGCCCATGTGAGATTTTGAAACAAGCAAAGGTTGTAGCGACTGACATTTGTCTGTAGGTAAAAGTCTCTAACTTTTACCAACGGAGAGAGGTTGGGGACGACCTGCGTGGCACCATCTTACTTGTCCATTTAAATTCTGGTGCTTTTTTTATTTATTCCCACTAACTCACATAAGCACGCAACTCAGTTGGTGAAAAGGCTTTGGAAAAGGTCACAGGACCTGGGTTCGAATCCCAGGTCTCCTATATTCTTCAATAATATTTTGCTTTGTGTAATCACGTGATTGTATAGGCCAAGACTCCATTATGTGCCATCAGCATGCCACCACTAGATCTGAAGCAGATTTATCCAAAGGTCACCATGTGATGGACCATCATAGATCCTAGTCAATGCATAACATGTGAACCTTGAAGGTCAACGTGGACCAAGTTTGTTTGGGCCCAGAATTGCTGTTCACACTCCCAAATTGGTGATTCTCAGGCCCAATTTTCTTTTCCTTTTCTTTTATATTTCCTTAATTAACTCATTTAATTTATTTTTACTAACACCAAATTAATTCTTTTTTCATAAAACAACATTAAATCAATTTTCATCCAATTAGATTTGGAATTTATTTTTTATACAAAAATTAATTTAATTAGTTTATTTAATTTAATAGGTAACTTTAATTCTTTTTGTAAATAAATTAAAACAAGTTAGAAATTAGGGTTTTGTCTAATTTAAATTCTATTTTATTTTTCTTAAAAAAACCAAAAATACAAAAATAGGTCATGTAATTTAATTTTATTCAATTTAATTTCATTAGTTAATTAGGTTTTTGCATATTTAATTAAAACCCTATTTTTCTTAAAAATAATTAAAAACAACAAAAACAATAATTTTTTCTTTTAATTAGGTTAGACGGGGTCAAAACCCTAATCTCCTATCGTTCTTAATTCATCGCGCGTGCTTTATCATTTTTTACCATATTGATGTAATTGCTCATGGGATGTAATAACTTAATTAGGACTTTTTCGTTCGTTTATCGTTTTTTTATACGGGTTGTTTTTGGCTATGCAAATTAATACCCGGAGCCTTGTAATAGCGTAGCTTTACTTTCCGCACTTTAATTTCCGCAAACATAAACTGTTAGATGTATGATATTTGGGTTGCATGACAAGAATGTATGATTAACTTTAAAACGATTAGCAAACCCTAAATGTGCAAATATAATAACTTGAAATTGAATCACTCGCACATGCGCACTCTTAGGGTACACTCCCACTTCGGTTGCCTTCGGTAAACGATCATTAAGTATAGGGTATTTTAGTGGTCGCTCTCTTGTCTAAACAAAGATCAAAGTCCCGTTCGGAAAAGTTGCCTCGGAAAGGTTGCCTAGGATACGTTGCCTCGAATATTGATCTTAAGACATTAGGGTTATTACTAAGACGTCCTAGCATTGCTTTAGTGATCGTACGTCCCTTTCGAATTAACCCTTAAAACTCCAACGACGGTACTACCTACTCACTAATAGTGGGATATCATTGTCTAAAGGAAACAAGAACAGAAACAATTCTTTTTTCGAGTAGGTAGATACTAGTAGGTACTTGCTCATAATAAACTTTTCACACCATACACTTTTCAAACTAAGTTTTCAAAACGACTTCGTAACACTCTTGAAGACATAAGCAAGGGTTAAATCGAAGTAAAAAAAAAAATTCAAATCAAACACACACAAGCAATTTTAAAAATGATGAGCAAGTACCTAAGAGCCCGTGGAAAACCACGGATAGAAAGGATGCTAATACCTTCCCTTTCTATAATCTACCCCCCGTACCCAAAATCTCGAAAAAAGGAATTTTTCTGTGCTTTTGTCCTTTCCAGTTGGATAAAATAAAATTCGGTGGCGAATCTTGCTTACCGCGACATTTTGCAAACACAAATGCAAAACGCAAACCAACATTTCAAAACAGTCCGGTTCTAGCCACCGCATCACACTTTTCTTTAACCTTCCTTCCCAGCTCTTTATCTGAATGGAATTTGATCCCCATTTGAGTTTACTCCTTATTGGGTGATGTCTTAGTTGACTATTTCACCCCGGTTTGTTCCTGGTTTGAATCTGTCTTCCCCGAACACTATGTTATTTTGACCTTTCTAGGCTATGAGCCCTGAAATTAGAAGGTGCATTTATTTTGCACGTGAAGACTTTGTTCACTTAGCTTGAATGTGTTGGTATTTCTCCATGAAATCAGAGATTCATTTCCCACCAGTTTTATCGCAATCCTTGTTGTAACAACAAGTTATATTCTCTTTATTTGAGCAACTTATACTAAACCAGTAAGTCTGTTAATGCCAGAGAAGGTGTTTTTAGTCCGATGAATGGTAGTCTTTATCTTATGGGAGTCTCTATGAAAGATCCTTACAGAATTTATTACCCTTTTCAAGTGATATCTTGATCAAATAAGAAATTGTCACCATTATCGGCGAGGTCCAGAGGTTGGTAAAGCTTGTTACCTTTTCCAGGTGGAATGCCTTGGTTAAAGAATAAGTTAAGACCCGTTCTAGTTGGAATGCCAGAATTTTGGTAAACTTATTATTGTTCTATGTTTTTTCTACCTTTATCCCTGAATTAGTAGTTCAACATTATTTGTTAGTCGGTATTTATCTCTTTCTCCCCATTGGTACCCCCAATAGAGTTGATCTATTTCCATCCATAATTGCTGATGTCAACCTTTGTTCCCAGCCATAAGTGCTAATGTCAACCCCTTGTTACCAGCCATAATTGTTGATGTTAACCTTTGTTCCCATCCATAAGTACTGATGTCAACCCCTTGTTCTCAGCCATAAGTGTTGATGTCAATCCTTTGTTCCCATCCATAAGTGTTGATGTCAATCTTTTGTTCCCAGACATAAGTGTTTATGTCAACCCTTTGTTTCCAGATATAAATGTTGATGCCAACCTTTGTTCCCAGTCATAAGTGTTGATGTCAACCCTTTTTTCCTAGTCATAAGTGTTGATGTCAATCTTTGTTCCTAGCCATAAGTATTGATGTCAAACCTTTATTCCCAGCCATAAGTGATGATGTCAACTTTTGTTTCATGTCATAAGTACTAACGTTAATCATTCATTTACTAGTCTAGATGTTGATGTTTACCGTCATCTTTGAGCCGATATTATCTTACCATTTCTATCCATGCCCTTTGGGTTGGTAGTTATGATCCCCTGTGAGTTGTTGTTACTCTCTTTTTGCTATCTCCTCTCTGAGTGGATAGTTCATAATTATATTTCAATTGTTGTTATTCATTTCTTTTTCCTCATTTATTGAGTTGATGATACTTTATATTCTCTTTGGGCTTTACCCCAGTAGAGTTGAGTCTTCTTTTCCCTAGCAGAGTTGATTTTCCTCCATTTAAGTTGAGTTTCTTTCCTCCAGTCGAGCTGGTAATCCTTTCTTGATGGTTACCCCCTTGATAGTTTGTTGCTTGCATTATTAAGAGTTTTCGTTGTTGAAATATTATTATGCATTTGGTTTCTTTGATTTTGGTTTTGGATTTACCTTTTTTTAGACATCCCTAGAGTTGTGTTGTTCCCTAGTGGTTTATTTTCCTGGTCGAACTCTCTTCTTGGTTCGTTGGTTTTATTTTCTTCTTTCTCAATGGTGTTCCATGTCACCTGTGGTATTGGTCGTTTGCATTCATAATCATAAACATTGCACAACATCTTGGGGACAAAAATAAGGTTTATTTTATATTTAATTATCTTCAATCACGTTGAGACAAATATTTTAACCTTAGTATCTCTGGATAGAAGAAACTTAAATAAGGGAAGTTGTTATACCCCAATTTCCCCCCCTAAGATCCCTCATTATCTCATATTATCAATACACCAAGATCATACATTAGCGTTGGTTCTCTCTTTCTACTTCATCCTATCTTTAAGTTTGCTCTTGAGGGATCATCAAGCACCTTGATTCGTGCATCTCGTGCATGTGCTATTTTAACTAACATCAAGATATGTATATATGTTTCTTTAAATGTTCATATTGTAGGTGATCACAATTGCATTCATCTCACCATCTAACCTAGGGTTTTGAGGGATGGTCCTCAACCAAATGATTCTTAAATGGATTGCAATATGTGATACGATGGGAGAATTGACTTGGGTTTTTTGCATTTTATTGAAATTGTTACAGATAGCAAGAGTCGCCACCGACTTTTCTTTTATCCAATAAGGAAAGGGTAAAAAGAACAGGAAAGACCTTTGAGATGTTTTCTTGAATTCGGGGGGTAGATTATGAAAAGGGAAGGTATTAGCACCCTTTTCATCCATGGTTATCTATGGGCTCTTAGTTGCTTGCTAGATCACTTTTGAAATTGCTTTGTTTGAAATGTGTTTGTGGTGTGTTTTGAAAGTATATTTTAAAATCGTCTTCATTTAGACAAACTTTGTAATAATTCTCGTCTCTATAAGAATGCATACAAAGTGTTGGACTTTTAAAAATATTTCATGTTTTTGAAAGTGTTTGGTGTGTTTGAAAAGATGTTTGTTTTTTTTAAGATGGATTATGAGCAAGCAACTAAGAATGTTCTACCTACTCAAAAGTCTTTTGTTCATTTACTCCTTCCTTTGATATTGTTATCTCACCATTGATTGATAAATAACCCTATCTTTGGATGTAAAGAGACGGGTGTAGGTCATCGTATAATCATAGATAGCAATGTTGTGAGATATCTTAGCATTTTTCTTAAGGTACTAAGATCATTTGTAAGGAAACATTCGTAGCGTCATCAAGGGACTATGATCTTCGTATTTTTGATTGTTTTTTGCTAAGGCGTCTCACATGCATAACATGACCATTTTCTCAAGGCAACAAGCGGAGTTAACCCTAGAGGTGTATTGTGCAAGTGTTTTGATGCATTGTTTTTTCCTAGATTAGGGTTGTCTAAGATTGATTTTATCTAGCCATACAAACCCTAATTACTAGCATTTTTATTCGAAAGCGATAAATTGCGGAAATTAAAGTCCTACGCTATTACATCATTTAGGGGATGGGGATACAAGTTTATGAATGGGTAATTAAAGTAAACAAAACCTAATTACTATTACAAGCAAATTGAATAAAAATAATAGCGAAAAAGTCTCAAAAAATCAAGATTTTTGGTGTTGAAGCTGACACAGGCTGTGTCCTGTAACACGAGCACCCGTGTCAGAACCTTGTAATAATTATGCATGTATTTTTTTTTGTCCTAGCTGTGTTGACACGGGAAGTGTCATGTGACACGGGCACCTGTGTCAGGATCCTGTCATGCCATTTTGTCAAGTTTTAACTCCAGTATATGGGACATGAGCATTTTCCTGTGATACAAACACCCGTGTCAGAGTTCTGTCTTGCCATTTTTTCTATTTTCTTCATGACACGGCCCGTGTCAGGTGACACAGTCGACCATGTCAGACTTTCAGAAGCACTTTTTTTTTAGTGTTTGCAACTCTTCTACTTTGATTTGTCCTGTTTTATTCTGTTAAAAATGAAAGTAAAATGATGTATGAACAATAATATCACAGTTTGAGAAAACTTACCTCTTAAAGTAAAAATCCCAAACGTGTATGGATATATCCAGGTGCAATGTGATGATTGATTGAGATTCCTTAGACCTCCTTTAAGTTGTTTCAATCCTTACTTTATGCTTAAAGTGTTTGAATCTCTCAAACCAAGTCAACTTGAAAAACAATGTGTGTGAGTTTGGGAGGTGGTGACAATGATGTTAAATAATTTTTTCTTATGTTTGGACAACTTCTATATGATATATGTGAGGTATTGTGATGGTTTGTTTGGGGAAAACTTGTAAGGTATGAGTTTCAAAGATTTGATCTTCAAAGCTCAAGAGTGGAAATTTTATGGACAATTATGGTTTTTGAGAGTATGAGGGGTTTTGAGGATTTTTAAACACACAAGGAGCTCTCTATTTTTTTGACCTCTTTCTCTTGAAAATGCTCCTCCTATTTATAGGCAAGAGGTTTGTGAACAAGATGATTTGGTTTACCAACTATGGAGTTATGGGTAGGTTGGATTGCAAATACCAAGTTATGTTATGGTCCCAAGATGAAGTACCAAAGTTGCTGGTTTAGAGGGGCTGATTTCCATGGTTTATGGTGGAGTAAAATAAGAAACAAACAAGGTATGGGCTCACGATAAGATTTGTACAAAAAGCTTGCTTTTCAAGAATAGCAATGGTGCCTTTATGTCATAAATGGAAAGATCTTTTGGACAATGGCTTAAACACTTGGGTAATAGATCAAGAGTGGGTGTAAGCATTAAATTATGGTGAGATTGGCAAGTAAGAAGGCCTGCAACACAAGATTATGAAGCAAGCATAAGGGTTTTGTTATGTGTTCTTCACTAAAATGACTTGCAATTCAAGAATGGATGTGCAACTTCATGCCCTCGAATCTCCTAGCTCAAGTATGATAAATTCATGATATTGGATGTTTTGGAAAGCTTGAAACATCCTTTATAACTTTTATGTTGGCCATTTTGACAAAATCATCTTGGAACTATGTGAAAAAGTTCCAAGAAGTTGGGATAAAATCCTGACCAAAACAGTTGAAAATTTCTCTATGTGTTTTATGAAAATGTCATGACTTTAGGAATTTATAACTCAAAATCCAAGCATTTCTAGAACTTGTTCTGCCCTACAAAGTTTTAGATCTCATTGAGATCTACAACTTTCATGTTGGAAGTTTTCTTTGAATCATCTTGCATCTTGGTGAAAAGTTGGCATGAAGAAATGAAATTATCATGTATAAAAACACTTAGAAAAAAATTCTAAGTCTTGAAAAGTTTGACTTTTTACATTGACTTTTGACTTTCTTGATTTCTTGATGATCAAGTTTGATATTCTTTAATGTCTTGATGAATTTTAATCTTTAAAATTTAATATTGACCAAAAAGTAAAAATTTGACTTTTCAGTGTACTGTTGACTTTTTCATCAGTTGACCAAATTTCATATATCAATCCACTGATCTTGAGAAATGTTTTGAGATATGCAAATAGGTCAAAATGATGCATTTGAATTCTTGATATCATGTTTTAAATCAATAATTCATGTATTAGGTCAAAAGTCAGTGATCAATCACTTTCAATCAAAACCGTAATTTGTGGTCTCAGTGTTTCGAAGGTGATTTTGTCTGATCAATTCTTGAGAATCCTTGAGCATTGGAGACCCTTTGTGAAATGTATTGAGAAAAGAGAGGGAAAATTTTGGGGTACAACAACTTCCCCTGTTCAATCTTCTTAAACCTAAAGAATTAGATTGGAGAGTCCGCCATTCGTGACTGGAAGGTGGAAGATGATTGAACACTTAAGTGTCCAGAAATTTGCACTTGTTGTTGTGTTAGTTGATTGTGTCAGAAATGGGCTTGTAGATGCCATTTCGAGAGATGATAAAGAGCTATCTGATATGGGCTTTTAGATTCCATCTAAAGTGACTGCTGGCAAGTATAAAGCTTGACTGCGACGTATAATGAAGGAATCTTTGACGACTACTACTTTAACAGGTAATGAAGGAATCTTATGACTACTACTTCAATAGGTAATTAAGGAATCTTATGACTACTACTTCAACCGATAATGAAGGAATCTAATGACTACTACTTCAACAGGTAATGAAGGAATCTGACGACTACTACTTCAACAGGTAATGAAGGAATCTTACAACTACTACTTCAACAGGTATGAAGGAATCTTACGACTACTACTTAAACGTGTAATGGAGGAATCTGACTACTACTACTTCAACAGGTAATGAAGGAATCTTACGACAACTACTTCAACAGGTAATGAAGGAGTCTTACGACTAATACTTCAACAGGTAATGAAGGAATATGACGACTACTACTTCAACAGGTAATGAAGGAATCTTACAACTACTACTTCAACAGGTATGAAGGAATCTTACGACTACTACTTAAACATGTAATGGAGGAATCTGACTACTACTACTTCAACAGGTAATGAAGGAATCTTACGACAACTACTTCAACAGGTAATGAAGGAGTCTTACGACTACTACTTCAACAGGTAATGAAGGAATCTGACGACTACTACTTCAACAGGTAATGAAGGAATCTTATGACTATTACTTCAACAGGTAATGAAGGAATCTTACGACTACTTCAACAAATAATGAAGGAACCTTACGACTACTACTTCAACAGGTAATGAAGGAATCTTACGACTACTACTTCAACATGTAATGAAGGAATCTGACGACTACTACTTCAATAGGCAATGAAGGAATCTTACGACTACTACTTCAATAGGTAATGAAGGAATCTTACGACTACTACTTCAATAGGAAATGAAGGAATCTTGCGACTACTACTTCAACAAGTAATGAAGGAATCTTGCGACTACTACTTCAACAGGTAATGAAGGAATCTTACGACTACTACTTCAACAGGCAATGAAGGAATCTTACGACTACTACTTCAACAGGTAATGAAGGAATATGATGACTACTAGTTCAACAAGTTATTAAGGAATCTTTGACGACTACTACTTCAATAAGTATCAGAAAATATCCAAGCTTGATCTTGTCTTGGAGAAGTTTACAGATAGTTGATGACGTTCATCTGTTGATTGATCTTTTCCTGAAAAGGTAAAGAGTTAGTTGTATTTAATGTCATAATGCATGCATTGCATAATGATGTTCTCAAAATAAATGATATTGTGTTATATGAGTTTTGTATGTATATGTCATGATGTATGAAATGCATTGTGTAATGATGTTCTAAAAAATGAGGTTGTGCTATATGCGCTTCGTATGCATATGCTATGAATGTTGTTGAAATGTATCTTTGTCTTGGAAAATAAATCATTGACAAGCTGGTGAGTTTTGGGAAGTTAAATCATGGACTAATGTTCGAGATGAAGAGTATGCACATCTTCAGACCTTGTTTTAGAATGTTTCTACTGGGGATTCCTGTTTTGTTGTTTGAGGAGAACTCCGCTGGGGAATATTGACTTTGCTTGAGGGAAACTCCGTGGATAGTGTTGATTTCTGCTTGAGGGAGTAGAGTTCAGGAGTTTTAGTTGTCCATTTCTCTATTGGGGAGCTATCTATTGATTGGAGAGGAAGAATGTTTAGATGTTACCTGGTCGGATCCAGGCTTCACAACAACTTGTTGGGGATAAAGATATTAACTGTTATCTGGTCGAATTCCAGTCTTTGTAGCAACTCGTTGGGGATAATGTAAAACTCTACTTGGGAAGAGGAGTTTTGTTAGTGATTTGAAGAAGTTAAACTATTATCTGGTCGGGTCCAGGTTTTGTAGTAACTTTCGGGGATAGTAACGATTCTGTTGGGGATTGTAATGACTCTACCAAGGATTAAGGGGTTTCGTCCATTGATTTGTAATAGTCTGAGAAACAAATTCAAGTTGGGGAATTTGCAGTTTGTTGGGGAAATGAAACATGTTGAAGAAAGTATTTTGACGACTTGCTGGGGAGGTGACTTCTTTAGGTAGAATTCTGCAAGGCATTTTTCTTTTAAGACCAACTTAGTTTGGGAGAGGGTTTTTGAGAGATTGGAACTCTGGCTGGGGATTGTATGAATCCAAATTTGTGGGGATAATTTTATGGAGATATCCATGAATTTGGCCTTGTGGGACTTAGACCCTTATCTGTGAAGATTATTCTATGGGGATAACCTTATAGAGGTGGCTCTGGAGACTTCACTGGGATTACCTTAAGAAAAGGACTTTGTGAGGATTTCTCACTGTCCATGGAAGTAAGTGTTGTAGAAATAATAGAAAATGTTTGTTGTTCGTACGTGACCCTTTGCTGGAATTCATGTTCAACGCCCCAAGTGGTTCAGATTGAGATCTACCCCTGGCTATTCAAGACTTTATGAGAGAATACTTGGAATCTTGACTTGACTGCCACTGATGAGTTGGACAATAACATGTCATGCCACCTTGATTATGGGAGATTTGTCATTAGAAGTGTCTTTCCATTTGAGGTAATTATGTTTCTTGAGAGAATTTTCGTTCATTGGATATTTGTCGTGCGAATTTCTCTGTTTGTCAAACAATTAGCCACATGCAAACAACGATATTCAAATAATTCAAAGTTTATGTCTGTCTTGAAGTTTTGAAAATGCATTTTTAGCAAAAAAAGAATTTTGTAAGAATATGAATTCGACTCAGGATTTACCGTAAGCCTTACAGGAGTCATGATACCTTTTGGTAACAGTATACTCTCGAACTAACCTATGCTTCAATTAGGACTTTAAGGGGTTGTAACATGGCCTGGTTCACGGTTTAAGAAACAAAGAATAAGGATCAAAGTTTATTGGTACCCAACCCATTCTCCATGATGTTCTCCAGTCCTAAACTCAGTTAATTGCACGTTTATCTCTCAACAGAATCTAGAACGATATCTTGGTGATGGTTCGGATATTAGAAGTTTATTTGAGAAGGCAGTCATTTTTGCAACATTTTTCATGTTGTCGAGGATTTTTAGCGACCTCTTTTGATTTATTATCCCTAATTTTTTCCTGACTTTTTTTTTTGTTTTGAGACTACAGTCAGCGGGATGCCCAAGTTTTTCTTAAGTCTCCTTCCTAGGTTTTAACTCAGTGGACTTTTCTTTTTGAGAGGTAAAGACTGCCTATTTTATGGGGAACCGACACCATATTTTGATTCAGAAGGATATTTTTGTTGTGAATTGACAGCTTGTGACTGAATGCGCACTTGAATTAACTTAGAAACTACCCTGCCCCAGGTTATGTTTAAAGGTTTTAATTTGTGCGAAAAAGAAAACTCCTACTTCTTTGGCTCAAAGGGGTTGACTAGGGATTATATTTCTTATAACTCCACTGTTTTGGAATTGAAAGAACGCTTGTACATCGTTAGCAAGGTCTATCCAAAGCATACTGTGAGATTATGGTATTGTTTTCGCTATCCTCCCTCTAAAGGCTTACAAATTTTAACGAGAGTTGGATATCACAAAAGGGAGTAAAAAGAATAGTTTAAATATAGTGAAAACAAATGGATTAACTCAAGACAAACATATGCAATGCATTAGTGAGAATAACCAAAGTCTGACATAAGGACGAATGTTTAAACAAAACAAAGAAATTACAACTGAAAATTCGAATGAACAAAAATTTCTCCACCTAAATTTGTCACTTCAGATGGTGTGTCTTTGAAGGGTGACAGAAAAACTCAATTTGACCATCTTGTGTAAATTCCAACACTCCTCTGTCGATCAGGTCTTGAATTTTGTTCTTCAATGCCTTACAGTGATTAGTGTTATGTCCCTGACTGTTGGAGTGGTATGCGCACCTTTCATTGTATTTGTAGTTGGGAGCTGAAGTGTTAGGTTTTTGAGTAGGTTCCCTCAGTGTAACCAGCTTGGCTTCCAACATATAATTCAATGCTTGAGCCAAAGGCATGTTGACCTTGGTAAATTGTCTTTTGGACATATCTTGCTTATGCGGGCCATTCTGTCGTGGTTGGTGAGGTCGTTGTTGGACTCTTGGCATAACAACCATTTTGAAAGGTGTTCTCTCAACCAAATCTTCTTCTTGTCTCATCGGGGTCTGATTAATGACTTGATCCCCAATCTTAAATGTTTGTTTCATATGGTTGTATCCGTCTTGATGAAGCTTGTTGGCGAGGGCTCTCAACTCTTCTTGTCCCCGAGCTAAGTTTTGGATAAGAGCCATCTTCCCCAGCATTTGGATTCTCATTGTTGCTATCTCTTCTTGCAATTGTCTCATATGGCCCTCCTTGTCGTCTTCAGGATTGTTATTGGTCATGCTCTCAATGAGAAGTGCTTTCACTTCTTCTTTCCCCTTGAACAGGTTTAAGAACAAATCTTGAAGATGATCATTTTGGGTCTGAAGTGTTGGTGTAAGCCCTAGAGGCCAATACTTTTGGTACTTGTATCGAATTATTTATTAATAATAAAAGGCATTTCTTTATTATGTTTGCTTTCCAAAATAATAAAGTCCCTAGAATGGTTTATTTGTTTAATGAAATGTTAAGTGTGACTTAATCATGAGATCCCATTAAACATAAGACACTATTCTTAAAGTATCCGTAGTCAAGCTTTAATGTGAAGTGGGATAACATTAAAGCATTAAGATTATTATGAAGATAGATTGATGATCACATCTCATGGATCATAGATAAGGAGTTATCAAGTCTTGACATAGGTATGAATATTAGGAGTAATATTTATACTGGATTGACCCGCCATGAGAATACTACATAGAATGTTATGCAAAGTGTCATAAGTTATTCTCATGATGATAATGATGTATACCACCCTTCGACCTGAAACCACTATGGACCCTAGATGCAGAGTCAAGTACTTTATTGCTGATCAAACGTCATCCGTAACTGGATGACTATAAAGACGGTTGATGGGTACTTCACAAAGCATGCTAAGGGACATGAGTGACCTAGATGGAATTTGCTCATCCTGCATAACAGGATAAATGTCTAAGGGCCCAATATTGAACTGGACAAGGGTGACACAGTGTATGCCTTGTGTTCAATATAGACATGAGGGCAAAAAGGGTAATTGTACAACACAAATATTATCACGGAAAAGGTTTGGTCAGATCACATGACATTTTCGTGACTTGGGTAACAGTGATGTGTTGCTAGATACCGCTCACTGTTTATTATATTAAATGTGTGATTTAATATAATTGCCAACGTCGCGAAAACCTACAGGGTCACACACATAAGGACAGGTTGATGAGAGATAGAATAAATAAGGAACACCGTAAGGTACAATGCACTTAAGTGTAATACGGAAAGTGGTAAGGTACCACGTGGATAAGTGATATATGGTACATAATAAGGTATGATGTCCATAAGCTTATTTGGGCTTTTAGCTTATAGCCTTAATTAGGCTTTTAGCTTGTAGCCCACACGAGTGATTCTATAAATAGATCCCTTGTGATGAAGCAATTTCACTTGATGCAATTTCGTTTTTGATTCTCTCTCTCACTCAAGGTTTTCGTTCGTGATCAGCTAGCACTGTGACCGGAAGCGATCTGTTCGTGTGGATTGATTAGAGGCGTTGTTCTTCATCAACGCTCGTGATCACAACACCAAAGGTCTGAATCGCCACAAGAGATAAATATTTCTATCACTTACCATGCTCATTCGTAAGGATCGCTAAAGGAAAATTTTAAATTCCGCTGCGCTTTTGATCGCAATTTTCCTTCATGAAGATCTTGGACAGTCTGCTCGAGATCCATCTTTTCTTGAAACAAACAGTAAATGGATGAGAAAACCTGTATGGGAAAAACCTGCCATGATATGTGGATGCAATGCTTTCAAGGATCTCGAGGGGTAAACACAAGAAAATGTCAGAAGTTGAACTTTGATCACAACTTTGATGGAGAACTTTGTATCGTTGAATGTCCTTCCACGAGAATCAAGCTCACCATGTCAAGTGGGTCATAGCCCTTGACTCTTTGTCTTTTTGACAACATTTGGCTAGAGGAAAATAAATCCTCTTGCCACTTGATAGACTTCTGATTCAATATAAACCTGCATCAAAAGACCTTGAGACCCTTGAAGTGGTTATTGATAATGCTATGGTATGATGTCATGATGTTATATGCACATAAACACACACGAGCAAAGAAAACATGTCCTTAGGTTTAGGCTTGCATGGAGTTCATAGGTAAGTACCCTCTTGAAGTTTAGTTGGTTAAACCTGTCCTAAAAAGTAATCGGGTTCTAGGGAATATCAATATCATTGATCTTTCTTTATTGGGCATTGTCTCGGCACAATCAATCTTTTCTTACGGCTGAGATATCCCAAAAGTCCGATCTCAATGAGCACAATATCGAGTATCAAAAAGTTTTCAGCTTTCCATCGAAATCGGCTATCTCACTACTTCCTAATGGCCAAGTTGTTCAATTAACGGTTCTAAGGTCAGTTAGTGCTTCATGACACCGCTCGGCGGCCCCGTATTCTATGTGATTCAACACAAGGGATATCGATACCAACAAATGCATCACACTAATGTAGCCATTGATTTAACCATATCGGTCTATGCCATACAATTTTCACAATCTATTGCTACTTACCTAATTATGTTCCCCGATCCGGGTAGAAGATCAATACAAACCCAAACAAAGAACCATAATGTAAAGCAAGCAAGTCAAATAAGGAAAGCGTTTAAAGGTGATCTAGATCTAAGGTAACCCCACTTTTAAGTATATTCCCCAGCAGAGTCGCCAGTTCTGTGATACGGTGGGAGAAATGACTTGGGTGTTTTGCATTTTATCGCAATTATTGCGGATAGCAATTGTTTCCACCGACTTTTCTTTTATCCAATAAGGAAAGGGTGAAAAGAACATGAAATACCTTTGAGATATTTTCTTGAGTTTGGGGGTAGATTATGAAAAGGGAAGGTGTTAGCACCCTTTTCATCCATAGTTATCTATGGGATCTTAGTTGCTCGCTAGATCACTTTTGAAATTGCTTTGTTTTAAATGTGTTTGTGGTGTGTTTTGAAAGTATTTTTGAAAAGCGCCTTCGTTTAGGAAAACTTTATAATGATTCTCGTCTCTATAAGAATCCATACAAAGTGTTGGACTTTTTGGAAATATTTCATGTTTTTAAAAGTGTTTGGTGTGTTTGAAAAGATGTTTGTTTTTTTTTAAGATGGATTGTGAGAAAGAAATTAAGAATGTTCTATCTACTCAACAGTATTTTGTTCATTTACTCCTTCCTTTGATATTGTTATCTCACCATTGATTGTTAAATAACCCTATCTTTGGATGTAAAGGGACGAGCGCAGGTCATCGTATAGTCATAGATAACAATGTTGTGAGATATCTTAGCATATTTCTTAAAGGACTAATATCATTTGTAAGGAAACATTCGTAGCGTCATCGAGGGACTATGATCTTCGTATTTTTTATTATTTTTTGCTAAGGCGTCTCACATGCATAACATGACCATTTTCTCAAGGCAACAAGTGGATTTAACCCTAAAGGTGTAGTGTGTAAGTGTTTTGATGCATTATTTTTTCTTGGATTAGGGTTGTCTATGATTTATTTTATCTTGCTATACAAATCCTAATTACTAGTATTTTTATTCGAAATCGATAAATTGCGGAAATTAAAGTCATGCGTTATTACATCATTTAGGGGATGGGGATACAAGTTTATGAATGGGGAATGAAAGTAAATAAAACCTAATTACTATTACAACCAAATTGAATAAAAAATATAGCAAAAAAGTCTTAAAAAATCAAGATTTTTGGCGTTGAAGCTGACACGGGCCGTGTCCTGTAACACGGGCACCCGTGTCAGAACCATGTAATAATTATGCATGTCTTTTTTTTGTCTCAGCTGTGCTGATATGGGCAGTGTCACGTGACACGGGCACCCGTGTCAGGACCCTGTCATGCCATTTTGTCAAGTTTTAACTCTAGTATATGGGTGACAGGCAATGTCCTGTGACACGGGCACCCGTGTCAGAGCCTTGTCTTGCCATTTTTTCTTCTGTTTTCTTCCTTACGTGGCCCATGTCAGGTGACACGGCTGGCCCATGTCAGGTGACACGGCTGGCCGTGTCAGACTTTGAGAAGCATTTTTTTGTGATTTTTAGTGTTTGCAACTCTTCTACTTTGATTTGTTATGTTTTATTCTTTTGAAAACAAAAGTAAAATGATGTATGAACAAGAATATCACAGTTTGAGAAAACTTACCTCTTGAAGTAAAAAACCTAAACGTGTATGTGTAATACGGTGGGAGAAATGACTTGAGATGTTTTTCATTTGATCGCAATTGTTGCGGTTAGCAAGAGTCGCCACCGACTTTTCTTTTATCCAAAAAGAAAAGGGTGAAAAGAACAGGAAAGACCTTTGAGATATTTTCTTGAGTTTGTGGGGTAGATTATGAAAAGGGAAGGTGTTAGCACCTTTTTCATCCATAGTTATCTATGGGCTCTTTTTTGCTTGCTATATCACTTGCTTTGTTTTAAAATGTTCTTTGTGGTGGTTTTGAAAGTATTTTTGAAAAGGCGCCTTCGTTTAGGAAAACTTTGTAATGGTTCTCATTTTGTAAGAACATATACAAAGTGTTGGACTTTTGAAATATTTCATGTTTTGAAAGTATTTGGTGTGTATTTGTAAGGATGTTTGTTTTGAAAGTGAGCAAGCAAGCAACTAGGAGCAATCTACCTACTCAAAAGTATTTGTTCATTTCTTCCTTCCTTTAATATTGCTATCTTACCATTGATTGGTAAGAAGCCTTATCTTTGGATGTAAAGGGACGGGCGTGGGCCATCATATAGTCATGAAAGCAACGTTGTGAGATATCTTAGTGTGATACGGTGGGAGAACTGACTTGAGGGTTTTGCATTTGATCACAAATGTTACGGTTATCAAGAGTCGCCACCGTCTTTTCTTTTATCCAAAAGTAAAGGTGAAAAAGCACAGGAAAGACCTTTGAGATTGTTTGTTGAGTTCGGGGGGTAGATTATGAAAAAGGAAGGTATTAGCACCCTTTTCATCCATGGTTTTCCATGGGCTATTAGTTACTTTCTAGATCACTTGCTTTTGTTTTAAATTGTTCTTGGTGTGGTTTTTTGAAAGTATTTTGTAAAGAGGCCATTGTTTAGGCAATCTTTGTAATGATTCTTGTTTGTAAGAATGTATACAAAGATGTTAATCTTTTGTAAATGTTTTCAAGTTTTGTAAGATGTTTGAAAGTGTAGGTGATTGTTTTAAAAATAGCAAGGATGTTTGTTTTAGGAACATTCTACCTACTCAAAAGTCTTTCTTGTTCATTTTTCTTTTCCTTTGACATTCTTGTCTTACCATTGATTTGGTAAGCAACCCTATCTTTGGATGTAAACGGGACGGGCGTGGATCATCGTATAACCATGATTAGCAATGTTGCAAGGTATCTTAGCAATCTCTTTTAGGGACTAAGATCATTTTAAAGGCAACTTAGATAGCGTCATCGAGGGACTATGATTTTGTATTTGCTTGTTTTTGCTAAGATACCTTACATGCGTAATATGGCCATTTTGTATAAGGCAACCAAATGGAATAACCTTAGGGGTGCTTGTGTGAAAGTGTATTATTTTCATGCTTGTTTTTGTCTTGAATTAGGGTTTTCTAAGTATTGGTTTTAGTATTTCCATACAAACCCTAATTACTAGCATATTATGTATAAAAGCGATAAATTGCGGAATTTAAAGTTACTATGCTATTACAACATTTGTGGGGATGGGGGTGTACAAATTGAATGGGGATTGCAAAAATGTAAACCTAGTTAGTCTATTACAACCATATTGAATTGGTATCAATGTACAAAGAATTAAATGGATACAATGTACAAAATAAAAAAATGTACAAAATGTAAAATGTGAAGTAAATGGGTATTTGTTTGGATTTTTTAGAGAAAAGGGATTTTGTCTTAATATAATTAATTAAAAGAAAAATAATTATTGAAAAGTAAACCCTAAATTTATTAAGAAAAGATTTTAAACAAAACACTAAATCTATTAATTAAAATAAAAGAAATTGAGTTTTATAAGAAAAGTATTTTTTGGTATTTTTATCTTGAAAATATTTATAACATTATAAAATATTTTTAGCCTATAATATTAAAATAATATATTTTAAATGGTGTGAAAGAAAAATAAATACTAACCTAGTTTTAATTAAATTTATAAGACTAGTTAATAAAAATAAATAATGTATAGTTAAATAAAAAAAAATTTATGAGAAAAATAAAATAAACTAAGTTAAAATGAAAATCTAATTTTTTGTATTTTTTAATATTAGGAAAAATAATTAAGAAAATATAAATGAAATAAAAATAAAAAGGAAAATAAATAAACTTGGGCCAGGGGGACGCAAACAGCCTGCAGGGGGTTAGTTAGCAAAAAAAAAACCAAGCCAGGCCCAACGCCTACCAAAAAAGACAACTCATAAAACAAAAAAAAAGTGAAAAAACCAAAAGGGTACCACTGGGGCTCGAATGCAGGTCCCAAAGGTTACAGGCGCGTGCTTCTACCACTGAGGTGGCTATACATCCGTTAACATAAGCAAAATAATAAATATACAAGGCAAAACGCGCCCTGATGACTTCATCTTCAACCTCCAGCCAGACCAACTGTAACTTGCTCATTTCTCATAAAAAATGAAAACTGTAAACATGAAACTTGTAGCAAATTTTCTCACGGTTTAAGAAATATAAAGCATTAAAACTATAGATCAAAGATAACCATGAATTTTAATGGCCCTAATCTGAACCCTAAAAATCTCAGAAATTTCAGTTTCAAAATTCTATAAGCTCAAGAAAAATTAATGGGAACTATGGACATGGTTAGCTTTAGGGCAATGATATCTACATGTTTTGTTCACAAATAAATCATTGATGATGCCTGTATAAAGAGTTCCAGTTGGGAAAACTTACCTCAAAACTGGAAATCGTGTTATGAGTTTGAGCTTGTTTCAAGTGATGGTGATGATCGGGTTAGCTTCCTTGAGGTCCTAGGAAGCTAATGCAACGATTAGCTTGAACAATGGATGGCTGAAATGGTCTGGAGAAGTCAATGTGCATAGCTGAGTTTTTGAAAATGGAGGATGGTGTTAATCGTGTTACAGTTCTGTAACAGGGCGTGGGATCAATTCTATATGATGTTTATAAACTTTAGAAACCAAAAGGCCAAGAAACGCACTAGTAGATTATGAGTTTCAAGTTTTTGGCCAGTTTGTGTGAAAATGGAAGTGTGAAGTGTGATTCTGAGTTCTAGGTTCTTTAAAGGCTTGAGCATTCGTGTGTTTGTGTCAAATGGTTTGTGTATGTATAAACATAAGTGTTTGAGAGCATTGGCAAGTCAGAAGTACCAGTTCCTAGCTTTTGGCTAGGTTACTTGATTTTGAAGAAAAGAGGGAAACAAGTTTCAAGAAGAGGTACAAGCATGGGATGGGTGATTGTAAGTGTTTTAAACATTTATCATGAGTTATAGGACCTGTTTGATCATAAGAGAACAAGTGCAAGGCTCAAGAACAAGTTTTGTATAAAAAGTCACTTTATCAAAATGGCAATGTAACCTTTCTTCCAAAAATGGATAAAAAGCATGTCCATGCATTGAATGCTTGAAGTGAGGCCTCTAACAGCTGTGTAATTCATTAATTATGGAGTGCCTAACAAGTTTGAGGCCTGCAAAGTAGTGTTTATGCAGCATGGTTTGAACTTGAATTTTGTTCATCACTAAAATGACTTGTAATTAAAGTGATAAAACCCTAACTTCATCTCTTTGATTCTCCCTACTCAAGAATGATCTCAAGGAGTTCTTGGACATTTTTTAAATATTGCAATGTGCTCTACAACCCATATTTGAATTGCTTTTGAAGATTATCCTTGGAACTATATGAAAAAGTTCCATGAAGTTGGGTCAAAATCCTGACCAAATTAGGGAAAAATTTCACTAAGTGTTTTGTTTCATGGCCCTATGTTCATAAAATTATAACTTGAGATCTAAGAACTTTTGGAAGGAGTTGTGTAAAGAAAAGTTGCATATTTCATGTAGATATACAACTTTCATGTTAGAAGTTTCTCTTGAATCATCTTGCATCATGGTGAAAAGTTTGCTCAAAGTTATGAAAAAACATGAAATTTCCAACAATTAGAAAAATTTCTAAGTTTAGAAATTTTGACTTTTCAAAATGAAATCTTGAATTTTTGATTTCTTGATGAATAAGTTTCATATTTTGACATTTTTTGATGAATTCTGATCTTTGGCACTTGAATTTGACCAAAAAGTCAAAGTTTGACTTTTTAGTATATAGTTGACTTTTGATCAGTTGACTGCAAAATTCATCTGTCAATCCAATGGACTTGCAATGTTTTGAACTACGTCATTAGGTCAAAATGATGCAATTGGACTCTTGATATCATGCCTTTAACCAAATGAACATTTTCTAGGCCAAAAATCAGAAATTACCCTTTCCCAGTCAAAACCCTAATTTTGACCATTTTGCCCTTTTGGAGATTTGATCAAATTTCTTAAGGAGTTGTGGTCCAAACTTGATAAAATTATTCATATGAGTCTATAGTGTTTATGTGGATAAAAAATTATGATTTTTGACTATAAATTGGCCATAGTTGACTTCTTCCCCAATACAACTAATTTTTAGGTCAATTGCTCAATTGACTGAGCAAAAGTGTGATTCAAGGCTTGAAACTTGTCATGTGTAATCTTGGGGGTCCAAAATGATCTATGAAAGTTGTATGGGGAATTGGAAGTTAAAAAATCCTTGTGCAAACTCAAACCCTAATTTTGGTCATCAATGCTTAAGGAGGTGTCTTGAGCTGATCAAACCCTAATGCAGTCTTGAGTAAAGGGAGACCTTGTGAGCAAATTATTGATATGTGAGAGGGAAAATTGTGGGGTAAAACATCTGCCCCTATTCAATCTTCTTAAGTCTGAAGAGTTAAATTGGCGAGTTTTGCCATTCGTGACTCGAAGGTGGAAGATGATTGGACACTAGAGTGCCCAGAAATTTGCACTCGGTGATGTGATGGTAGAGGGAATGGGCTTAAAGATGCCATTTGGAGGGATGATAGAGAGTTGTTGGAGATGGGCTTAAAGATGCCATCCAAAAGTGATTGGTTAATCTGAAATATAATTTAAATGAGTATCAGAATGGCATTCGTGTTTGAAGCGTATTTGAACTGTATCTGAGAGCTGACTCTGAATGAGTATCAAAATGGCGTCCGCGTCTAGAGCGTATCTGTATTGTATCTGAAAGAGACTCTAAATGAGTATCAAAATGGCATCCGCGTCTGGAGCGTATCTGTAATGTATCTGAAAGAGACTCTGAATGAGTATCAGAATGGCATCCGTGTCTGGAGCGTATCTATACTGTATCTGGAAGTTGAATCTGAATGAGCATCAAAATGGAATCCGTGTCTGGAGTGTATCTGTAATGTATCTGGAAGTTGAATCTGAATGAGTATTAGAATGGCATCCATGTCTGGAGTGTATCTGTACTGTATCTAAAAGTTGAATCTGAATGAGTATTAGAATGGCATCCGTGTCTGGAGCGCATCTATACTGTATCTGAAGATTTGGTTCTGAATGAGTATTAGAATGGCATCCGTGTCAGGAGCGTATCTGAACTGTATCTGAAAACTTTGAACATTGTTAATGGTAGTTGTTAACCTTATCCTGAAAAGGGTAAAATGTTAGCTAAAATGCAAAGTCATGTTGTATGAAATGCATGGTGTAATGTATTCGTGTTATCAATGTTTATAATATATGGATGCGATGTATGCGTATGTGAGATAATTTGCTGCACTGCTTGTTGGATTTGGGGAGGTTAAATCCCTGACTGTTGAGGATATGAGGTGTAAGTCTTCATGTTGTGAAGTTGAAGTGTTGATGAATTTCCACTTAGAGAAATAAACTCTATTGTAAGGGAAATGCCGTGTACTGTTTGTAAAATCATGTTGGGGAATCTGGAGAAATTGAATGACTTCTACTAGGGATTGATAACTGGAAGCTTTGTTTCGCTGGGGATTAAACTGCATACTGCGGGGGGGGGGGGGGGGGGGGGGGGGGTTTATGGAAATAACTGGGATATTTCCCTACCTTTAATCCCTCAGTGATTGTCTTTCTATTTTGTTTATTCGTAAACCGTAATTATATTCACATGCATATGTTCAACAATAAATCATTGGACGTTTTTGTAAACAAAACACAAGAGTAAAGCAAAACAGATAGTTTTGCACTTTCAAAGGGATATCTTTGTATTGACTTTTAGTAAGTATTTTTATACAATGAGACAAACATTCTAGTAAGAGAATGTCGTCGTAAAAAATGGAAATTTTGATACAAAGAAAAGATAGCTATGTGAAATGATCCCATGGGGTTCCCATTCTGCTATAGCCTTCATGTCTCTGAGCATCTTGTCTATTTGTTGCCTCGTCCGAAGATGATTGAATTGATCAGAACCTCTGAGTTTGTCAGTGGAAGCCAAAGTTTTTCCGTAAGGTGATCCAACGGGACATAGTCATATGCTTTAATTCCCTAACTTTTGCCTGGATCGCCCTTTCAAGTTTTCAGTCCACCAGGAAACCTTTTTTTTCCCAAGTCGCCCTTTCGGGTTTTCAACTTGCCAGGTGTACAAATTTATTGTTTTATCCCTAATTTTTGCCCGGACCTTTTTTGGTTCGCCGGGATGCTTTTGTTTTGCCTAGGTGTGTCAACCTAGTGGGTCTCTTATGCGTAGTATCTTTTGACTATGTCTGCATTCACAGGGTGCGGCAGGTCGTCGCCATCCATGGTGGTCAAGATCATTGCTCCACCAGAGAATATGTTTTTGATTACAAACAGTCCTTCGTATGTAGGAGTCCATTTTCCCCTGGGGTCACCTTGCGGTAGTATGATACGTTTGATCATTAGATCTCCAACTTGATACACTTGGCGTCTGACCTTTTTGTTGAAAGCCTTGATCATCCGTTTTTGATACATTTGACCATGACAGACAACAGTAAGCTTTTTCTCATCAATAAAGTTTAGTTGATCAAGTCGAGTTTGGATCCAATCGTCTTTGTTCAGCCCTGCATCTTTCATAATTATCATAGAGGGGATATGGACCTCAATAGGAAAGACAACCTCCATGTCGTATACCAAAGAATAGGGTGTTTCCCCAGTTGATGTGCGAGCTGTGGTACGATACCCGTGGAGAGCGAATGGTAACATCTCATACTAGTCTTTGTATGTGACTATCATTTTCTGTACAATCTTTTTAATGTTCTTATTCGCGGCTTTGACAGTACCATTCATCTTCGGCCAGTAAGGGGAAGAATTGTGATGTTGGATCTTGAATTTCTCGCACAGGGCGGTGATCATAGTATTGTTCAGGTTCGTGCCATTGTCTGTAATGATCCTCTCCGGGATACCGTATTGGCAGATGAGATTTTTCTTGATGAACCAGGCGACAACATTCTTGGTAACAGAAGCGAAAGAAGTTGCCTCCACCCACTTTGTAAAATAGTCAATGGCCACTAAGATGAAGCGGTGTCCATTGGAGGTTGTTGGCTTAATTTCCCTAATCATATCAATCCCTCACATAGTAAAGAGCCAAGAAGCCGTCATGACATTCAGAGGAACCGGAGGTACGTGCACCTTGTCATCATAGATATGACACTTATGGCAGGTTCGAGAGTGTTGATAACAATCTGCTTCCATGGTAGACCAGTAATAGCCTGCCCGTAGGATTTTCTTTGCCATCGTATGCCCACTGGAATGGGTGCCAAAAGTGCCTTGATGTAATTCAGCCATGATTCTTTCAGCTTCAACCTTGTCTACACACCGAAGTAACACAGGGTCATGGTTGCGTTTGTAAAGAATGCCATTACTAAGGAATAATTTAGTAGAGAATCTCCTTAAGAACTTCTTATCATTTACTGAAGCTCCTTCTGGATATTCTTGAGTCTCGAGATACCTCTTGACTTTGTGTAACCAAGGTTGGTCCACTACTTCTTCAGTATTAATCTCGTGACAGTGTGCTGGTTCATCCATTCGTTCAATGGTGATCTGGGGAGCCTCGTTATCCCATTTAAGTTTAAACATAGATGACATTGTGGTTAGTGCGTCTGCTAGCTGATTTTCTTCTCGCGGGAAATGCTCGAAGGTAATCTTCTCAAAATGTGGGAGCAATGTCAAAACATGTTCTTTGTAAGGGATAAGGTTAGGGTGTTTGTTGTCCCATTCCCCTTTGATTTGGCTGATGACCAAAGTTGAATCTGTGAATACATTTAAGGATTTGATCCCCAAATCTATGGCAGCTTTGGGACCAAAGATGCACGCTTCGTATTCCTCCATGTTATTTGTACAACTGAAGCAGAGTCTTGCAGTAAATGGAGTATGACACCCTTCAGGAGACATGAGTACAACACCAATACCATTGCCGAGTGCGTTAGATGCCCTATCAAAAACCAGGGTCCATCGGGATCCTTGTTCAGGTCCGTCATATGGCCTGAATACTTCACAGTTCTTTACCATCATGATGTCCTCATTTGGGAATTCGAACTTCATGGACTGGTAGTCTTCCACAGCTTGGTCAGTAAGGTGATCAGCTAGTACACTACCCTTTATTTCTTTCTGGGTGGTATACTGTATGTCATATTCCGTCAGGATCATCTGCCATCTCGCTATTCTCCCAGAGAGGGCAGGTTTCTCGAAGATGTACTTTATCGGATCCATTTTAGATATCAACAAGGTAGTATGGGTCAGCATGTACTGTCTTAGCCGGCGATAAGCCCATGCCAGAGCACAGAAAGTTTTCTCGAGCAGTGAATATCTTGTTTCATAGTCGGTAAACTTTTTGCTCAAGTAATAAATAGCGTGCTCTTTTCGGCCAGACTCGTCATGTTGCCCCAGCACACACCCCATTGAATTTTCCAAAACGGTCAGATACATAATCAATGGTCTTCCCTCGACTGGTGGCATCAAAACAGGAGGCTCTTGCAGGTACTCTTTGATCTTGTCGAAAGCAGTTTGGCATTCATCATTCCATTTGACTACTTGATCTTTCTTCAGTAATTTGAAGATTGGTTCACAAGTAGCTGTTAGGTGAGAAATGAATCTGGCAATGTAGTTCAAACGTCCGAAGAACCCTCTGACTTCCTTCTCAGTACGAGGAACAGGCATCTCTTGTATCGCTTTCACCTTGGCAGGATCTAATTCAATACCCTTATTGCTAACGACAAGACCTAGGAACTTACCAGATCTTACTCCAAACATGCATTTATTTGGGTTCAACCTTAGCTTGTACTTCTTTAGCCTCTCAAATAGTTTCTGTAAATGATCAAGATGCTCTTCTTCTGTTTGAGATCTAGATATCATGTCGTCCACATAGACCTCTATTTCGTGATGTATCATGTCGTGAAATAGAGCTACCATGGCATGCTGATAGGTTTCCCCGGCATTCTTCAGTCCGAATGGCATAACCTTGTAGCAGAATGTGCCCCACTGTGTGACAAATGTTGTTTTCTCCATGTCCTCAGGCGCCATTTTGATTTGGTTGTATCCTGAGAAATCGTCCATGAAGGAAAACACTTTGTGTTGTGCCGTAGTGTTAACTAGAATATCAATGTGGGGAAGTGGGAAATCATCCTTAGGGCTTGCCCTATTCAAATCTCTGTAGTCCACTCACATTCGTACCTTTCCATCCTTTTTGGGCACGGGAACAACATTGGCAACCCATTGCAGATAAGAGGTGAGAGCCAAGAATCCAGCGTTGAATTGTTTCATGACTTCTGCTTTAAACTTCTCCGACATATCTGGTCGCATACGATCGACTTTTTGTTTTACTGGTTAGAAGTATTCTCTTGTAGGTAGACGATGTACCACAATATTTGCATCAAGTCCTGGCATGTCTTCATACGACCAGGAAAAGACCTCAACATACTTGTGTAGCAACTGAATCAGACTCTCTTTGACACTGGGTTCCAGATTGGCACCCACCTTGACATCTCTTTTGTCTTCTTCGGTGCCTAGTTTAATTGTATCCACGGGTTCCTCGTGGGGCTGAATGGTTCTCTCTTCTTATTGTAGTAATTTGGAAAATTCCCCAGTTACTTCACAATCTTCCTCACCTTCTTCTTCGGCTTGGTAGATTAGATTTTCAGAGTCACAAAAAGCCATAGCAGAAGTGTTACCCATGGGATCCCGAATGGATGTAGACCTGCATTGTGTGTGTGAGTGTGTGTAGGAGTATAGCTATCTTTGAAAGAAATGAAAAATGTAAAAAAGAAAAATAATGAGCACACAGTTTGTATGCAAAAACGTCCATGATTCATTGATGTCATATGGAAATGAGATAATAACCCTTACAAATGGACCATTGTGCCTCGGGTAAGACACAAGGTTTTAAGAGTCTGAATTGTTTTAATATTACAGATCCAACAAAATGTAAAGACAAATTACTGTGGGATAAAAGAGATTGAGACAAAATCTCTAGCCTCCCAGTTGGGAAAATCCAATCCTCCAAGTTGTAGTTGTTTTCATCATCTTCCACCGTATTGACTTCGCGGTTGCTGATCCTCAAGGGTCATCTTCCGACACGAGCGCGGCGTACAATCTTCTGGGCACCTGAAGTGAAACCCAAACCAAACTTATCATATTTTTATGGGATATCTAGGAGTTATCCCCAAATAGTGCACCCATCTTCTTCTATCACTGCCTTGGCATCCTTTAAAGATGACATCCTGAGTGGAGGCCTTGTGATCTTAGAAACTTGAGACACAGCCTTGGTTACTGCCACATCTTGCGGGACTTCTTCAAAATGTTGGAATGGAGTTTCAATAAATTCACAATCTAATTCCATATATCTGAAGGAATTGAGATGGTTGATCATATACTTTTCTTCTCCATGAACGGTGATGATTTTCCCTTGAATTGGATACTTCAGCATTTGGTGCAACGTAGAAGTAACAACGCCAGCATTGTGAATCCATGGTCGGCCTAGAAAGCAGGAATATGAAGGGAGAATATCCATTACATAAAAAGTTGAATCAAATGTTTGGGTTCCAACCTTTATGGGGATATCCACTTCCCCATGCACCATCCTTTTTGAGCCGTCAAAGGCTCTCACTACTATGTTGCTCGATTTCAATGTCAATCCCTCACAGTCAAGCCTATCAAGAGCCTTTTTAGGCAAAAAATTCAGAGACGAGCCAGTGTCCACCAAGACATGAGCCAGAGTTATGCCCCTACATTCAACTGAAACATGCAATGCTTCATTATGCTTCCTCCCTCTTGGCGTTAAATCAGCATCCAAAAAACCTAGACCATTATCTGCAGTCAAGCTGGCTACGCAGTCTTGGAACAGATCGACATATGTTTCTTGGGGTACATGAGCAGTTTTCAGGAATTTTACCAATGCCTTTGCATGCGCCTCAGAACATAGTAATAAAGCCAGCATGGAAATTTTAGATGAAGTTTTCCCCAGTTGCTCAACTACATCGTAGTCGCTTCTTTTTATGATCTTTAGAATTTCCTCCATCTCTTTCTGGGAGGTCTCAGGGATAGCCAATGATTGTGCCTTCATCTGGACAGGCTCAATCAGAATACTTTTACCTCGAGTTCCAGTTGACTCGGCAACAGGAATGTCAGTAGGAGTAATAACAGGAGTTGCAACAACTTTGTCAGTAGGAGTATTAGCAGATATGATTGTAGGACTGGGAACATCCTTTGGAGGTGCAACAACAACAGGAATGATTACGGGTCTAGAAACTGCTTTTGAGGGAGCAATGTTTGGAGAGAAAATCCTTTCGCTTCGGGTAATCTTACTAGTCCCTGCAATACTACTGATATCAGAGTCAACTTTTTTAGAACTTGAATCTTCGGCAGCTGGCCAATATTGCTTGATACCATGGTAGTAGACATCCCCTCCATAATTCCATGGTACAGTTTTGTCTGACAAATACGGGATTGGTCCAGGCATTTATCAAAGGATCTACTTTTAGAACTGATGTAATTCTAACGGGTCTTTTGGTGGAGACCCTGGAAGAATTGGCGGAAATGGTAATGATGGAAACATCATTATAAGGAACAGGTGGAACAAAATTCTTTTCGAACAAAATTTCCTTGTTATCTATTAGGCACTGAACGTCTGCCTTTAACAAAAGACAGCTGGTTGGTGAGGACAAACATAAATGGCAGCTTTCATCACAACCTAGGAATACACCGGCATTCAATAAATTCTTTTTGATAGTTAGGAGTGGGGTCATAAGTTCATCAACTGGAGTAACAAACATATCTTCCTCAATGGCGTTGGTAGTATGGCCATGTTTGGGCATAGGGGCAAAAATGACATTGGGCTTTTCTGGCGCATCGAATTCAATCTCTTTGGCTTCAAGGAGATCTTGTACTTTGTTACTTAGAGCCCAACGGTTGTTAGTGTCATGGCCAGGAATCTCATAATGGTATGCACAATGGGCATTAGGATGATAGTAAGGAGAGGTTGTGTTAGGGTTATTTGGAGATTCTTTCAAAGTCACTAGGTTGGATCTTAACAAATGTGGCAATACTTGAGAGAGTGTCATGTTAATTCTGGTGAACTGTCTGACTGGTCTTTCCATTCTTGGTTGGTTGTTTCTTTGCTGATCAGGCGCAGGTTTAGGAATCATAACATCCCCCACCATTGGACGGTGTTCGACCCTATCTTGATTTCTCTGAGGATATACAACAACCACTTCTTTCTTTCTGATGAAAGGCTTCCTTACAGCAGCAGAGGAGGCATCTTTTTGAATCTTTCCATTCTTTATCCCGACTTCTACTCTTTCTCCAGTCAATATCAGTTCAGTAAAACCTGCCGATGAACTCTCAATTAAGTGATTGAAGAAGGGACCAGACAAGGTGCCCAAAAACATGTCTACCAACTCTCTTTCAAATAGGGGAGGTTGAACTCTTCCGGCCAAGTCCCTCCATTTTTGCACATAGTCCTTGAAGCATTCACTTGAAATCATGGCCATACTCTGGAGTTGAGTACTGGTAGGTGCAAGATCAGCATTGTATTGGTATTGTTTGTAAAAGGCTGGAGCAAGATCTTACCAGTTATGAACATTGGCTCTTTCTAACTGATAAAACCAATCAAGTTGAGTTCCAGACAGACTGTCTTGGAAGAAGTGTACCCATAAGTCTTTGTCAGCGGTATGGAGCTGGATTTTACTCACATAGGGCCGGAGATGCATTTCGGGGCATGAGACTCCGTCATATTTGGCGAAAACAGGTGCTTTGAATTTTGGAGGAATGACAATCCCCGACACTAAGCCCAACTCCTCAAAGCCCAATCCAAGAACTTTTTGAATTTCCATTATGCTCAACCGTTCTTCTAGATGCTTATACTTGTCGTCGGCTAGAGGATATTGTTCTTCAGAATAATCTTCTTCTTCTTCTTCCTCTTCTGATTCAGACTGGGCAACTGTTTCTTTGCCCTTCCCATCTTGATTGTCTTTCTCACCGGATGTCATTGCAAAGTCTAAGGCCCTTCTTGTCTTCCCTTAGAATCTTCTTCCCATGTTTAGAACTTTGGTTATCTTCTTTGTCTTCTTTTTCTTCTCCTCAGCCAGCAAGGTCTTCAACTCTTCTTGTCCTTTGGCTAGAGTTAAGAACAACTGTTGAAACTGTGCATTCTGATCTTGGAGGTCCTTCACTGTTTGCTCGAGATCCATCTTACTGAAATAAACAGTAGAGAGATGAGGAGACTTGTTGCAAGAAACCTGCTTATGTTATGATGAATGGTAAATGCATATGCAATGATTTCAAGGATTTTAAGATTCAAATTTGTTTTAGACAAAAAAGGAAACACACATTATATTAATAGATTAAAGCTCGAGTACATCAATGCCTTCTTGGAAAAAATAATACAAAAACTCTAAGATAAAAAGGTAGTACGCATCCGCTTTGGTGCAATGTAGGAATTCAGAGTCTGCTCCTCATGAAGTAGCCTAGTGAGTTCCAAAACCTTCTTCTCACTTGCGTAGAATTGGGCTTCGAAAGTATCTCGCTCCCCCTTGAGTTGTATCCAATCCCTTCATAGGTCTTCATAAGAGGTGGTCATATCAGGATGTAGGATTGTGTATGGAGCATCTCCTTCCATGACAGACTCAATGATTACCGGGAGAATGGGGGGATAAGGCATCATAAGACTCTGAGCACGAGTTCGTACCCATTTGAGGTAAGGCTCAAGAGGGATGGAATTTTTATGCCCCAAAGTCTTGCTATCTACCTTGTTCAACATCCTCCAAGCTCGAATAAATCTCTGGCGAAGACCTTAATCGTCGTTGTCGTAGTCAAATACCAAACCTTGAATCAGCATCTCGTACGGGCCATCCCTTCGGGCATAACCAAACTGTCTTAAAGCTAAGCAGAGGTTGTAGGTGATACCTCCTCTAATTCCGAGTAAGAGGACATTAGGGAACTCTCCACAATGGTCGACAATAGTAACATTCTCTATGGATTGAGAACACCAATGAATGTCTGAATGTTTGAGTGTCATCAACCTGTGTGACCACCTTAAACCTTGCTTCTTCTTCAATACAGATTGGGGAAGATGCGAAATAAACCATCTTGCCAAGAGAGAAGTGCAACACATAAGGACACCTCTTTTCCTCATAGTGCGAGTGTAAAAAGAATGTAGGATGTACCCTAGAAATGTAGGCATCGGGTTACGGGATATGAAGATTTTGATGGCATTCACATCTATGAGTTGACCAAGATTTGGAAACAAAACCATCCCATAGATGAGGAGAGCCACAATTTCCTCAAAGGCTTGCAGGTCCAAAGAATTCCAACAATTTTGGGCTTTCTCAATCAGGAACTTTGCTAGGAAACCCTTGACACCACTCCTTGTTTCCCAATGAGTTATGACATCAGATGAGTGCAAGTGTAGAGCTTGAGAAATCTTTTCTGGCTTTGGGTCTCTCTCCGTACCGTTGAAAGGTAGTTGATTAAGAATGGGAATTCTCAAGAGTCTGGAGAATTCTTCTAAAGTAGGCACAAGTTGGTAATTGGGAAATGTGAAGCAATGGTGTAAAGGATCAATGAACTGAAAGAGCACCTTCACCATGTCCTCATCTATGTTAGAGGTGACCAAGTTGAGTAGGAGACCATGTCTCTAGGTGAATGGAGAGTTTTCAGGGATCCTTGAAGCTAGCTCCTTAAGTTGTGGAGGGATCCTTACAAGGTTGACTTGAATAGTTTTCCTGCGAAGATAATCAATATCCTATAAAACAAGAACAAAGATGAATCCTAAAATCCTTGAAATGTTTAGTGAATGTGTATGATGTTATGATGTTCATAATGTTATGTACAAGTATGTATATACAAACAAAGCAAACAAGTCCTTAGGTTTAGACTTGTATGGAGTTTTATAGGTAAGTACCCTCTTGAAGTTTAGTTGGCTCAACCTGTCCTAGTAATAGTAACCGGGTTCTAAGGAGCTCAATATCAATGGTTTGTTTCCTTGGTCATTGTTTCAGCACAAGCCTCTTTAATGGCGACCGAAATATCCCAGGAAACCAAACCTCAATGAGTGTAGTATCGAGTATCTACAAGCTTCAGACTGCACCAAAGCCGGTCATCTCACTACATCCTAAAGGCTAAATTGGTCAAGTAAAGGTTCTAGAAGTTCATTAGTGCTTCATAAAATTACTAAGCGGCCTCCTATTCTCTTTGATTAACTCAAAGGCTACCGGTACCCACAAATATATCACACTAACGTAGCTATTGCTTAGACCATGTTGGTATACCATGCACAATTTCCATAACATATTGCTACTTACCTATAATGTATCCCAAATCCGGGTAGAAGATTCAAACCCAAACAAAGAACCATAATGTAAAGCATACAAGTCAAACAATGAAAGCAAGTAAATGTGATCTAACCCTAAGGTAACCCCACTTTTAGAATTATCCCCAGTAGAGTCGCCAGTTCTGTGATACGGTGGGAGAACTGACTTGAGGGTTTTGCGTTTGATTGCAAATGTTGCGGTTAGCAAGAGTCTCCAGCGACTTTTCCTTTATCCAAAAGGAAAGGTGAAAAAGCATAGGAAAGTCCTTTGAAATTGTTTCTTGAGTTCGGGTGGTAGATTATGAAAAGGGAAGGCATTAGCACCCTTTTCATCCATGGTTTTCCATGGGATCTTAGTTACTTTCTAGATCACTTGCTTTTGTTTTAAATTGTGTTTTGTGTGGTTTTTTGAAAGTATTTTGTAAAGAGGATATTGTTTAGGCAATCTTTGTAATAATTCTTGTTTGTAAGAATGTATACAAAGATGTTTATCTTTTGAAAATGTTTTCAAGTTTTGTAAGATGTTTGAAAGTGTAGGTGATTGTTTTAAAAATAACAAGGATGTTTGTTTGAAATTGAGCAAGTAATTAGGAACATTCTACCTACTCAAAAGTCTTTCTTATTCATTTTTCTTTTCCTTTGACATTGTTGTCTTACCATTGATTTGGTAAGCAACCCTATCTTTGGATGTAAATGGGAAGGGCGTGGGTCATCGTATAACCATGATTAGAAATGTCGCAAGGTATCTTAGCATTCTCTTTTAGGAACTAAGATCATTTGAAAGGCAACTTAGATAGCGTCATCGAGGGACTATGATCTTGTATTTGCTTGTTTTTGCTAAGATACGTTACATGCGTAATATGGCCATTTTGTATAAGGAAACCAAGTGGAATAACCCTAGGGGTGCTTGTGTGCAAGTCTATTATTTTCATGCTTGTTTTTGTCTTGAATTAGGGTTTTCTAAGTACTGGTTTTAGTCTTTCCTAAGAAACCCTAATTACTAGCATATTATGTATAAAAGCGATAAATTACGGAATTTAAAGTTACTACACTATTACAACATTTGTGGGGAGGGGGTGTACAAATTGAATGGGGATTGCAAAAATGTAAACCTAGTTAGTCTATTACAACCATATTGAATTGGTATCAATGTACAAATAATTAAATGGATACAATGTACTAATTGAAAAAATGTACAAAAATGTAAAATGTGAAGTAAATGGGTATTTGTTTGGATTTTTTTAGAGAAAAGGGATTTTGTCTTAATATAATTAATTAAAAGAAAAATAATTAATGAAAAGTAAACCCTAAATTTATTAAGAAAAGATTTTTAAACAAAACCCTAAATATATTAATTAAAATAAAAGAAATTGAGTTTTATAAGAAAAGTATTTTTTGGTATTTTTATCTTGAAAATATTTATAACATTATAAAATATTTTTAGCCTTTAATATTAAAATAATATATTTTAAATGGTGTGAAAGAAAAATAAATATTAACCTAGTTTTAATTAAATTTATAAGACTAGTTAATAAAAATAAATAATGTATAGTTAAATAAAATATTTTTTATGAGAAAAATAAAATAAACTAAGTTAAAATTAAAATCTAATTTTTTGTATTTTTTAATATTAGGAAAAATAATTAAGAAAATATAAATGAAATAAAAATAAAAAGGAAACTAAATAAACTTGGGCCAGGGGGCGCAAACAGCCTGCAGGGGGTTAGTTAGCAAAAATAAAAACAAGTCAGGCCCAAAGAGGCCCATCGCCTGCCAAAAAAGACAACTCAGAAAAGAAAAAAAAAGTGAAAAAACCAAAAGGGTACCACTGGGGCTCGAACCCAGGTCCCAAAAGTTACAAGCGCGCGCTTCTAACACTGGCGTGGCTATACATCCGTTAAAATAAGCAAAACAATAAATATACAAGGTAAAACGCGCCCTGATGACTTCATCTTCAACCTCCAGCCAGACCAACTGTAACTTGCTCATTTCTCATAAAAAATGAAACTGTAAACATGAAACTTGTAGCAAATTTTCTCACGGTTTTAGAAATGTAAAGCATTAAAACTATAGATCAAAGATAAGCATGAATTTTAATGGCCCTAATCTGAACCCTAAAAATCTTAGAAATTTCAGTTTCAAAATTCTCTAAGCTCAAGCAAAATTAATAGAAACTATGGACATGGTTAACATTAGGGAAATGATATCTACATGTTTTCTTCACAAATAAATCATTGATGATGCTTGTATGAAGAGTTCCAAGTTGAAAAAAATTACCTCAAAACTGGAAATCGTGTTTTGATTTTGAGCTTGTTTCAAGTTGTGATCGGTGGATCTGGAACTGACTGTTTAACGCTGGTTCGCGAAATGTCGCGGAAGCAAGAGTCGCCACCATCTTTTATTTTCTCCAAATGGAAAGGACAAAAGCACAGAAAAATTCCTTATAGAGATTGCTCTCGGTTCGGGAGGTAGATTTATAGAAAGGGAAGGTGTTAGCACCCTATCTATCCATGGTTATCCATGGGCTCTTAGATACTTGCTCATCGTGTTTTCAAAATTGTTTGTTTGCTTTTCAAGTGTGGGTCTTAAAAAAGGTTTCTTTGAAAATTTCAGTTCGACTCTTGTATCAGTCCTCAAGAGTGTTTGAAAAGTTGCTTTCGAAAGCTTTTGAAAAGGTGTCGGTGTGAAAAGAATTTTTGAATTTTGTTTTGAAATTAGAGCAAGTATCTACGAGTTCTCTACCTACCCTAAGGAATTCTTCTGTGTAAATGTCCTTAAAGTAGTGCCATCCCACCATTGAGAGGTAGGTAGCACCACCGTTGGAGGTGTTCGGGTCAATTCGAAGGTTCGGGACATGGTGATCACCAGAGCAATAGGAAGACACCTTAGAAGCTACCCTCATGCCATGTTCATGGACATGAGGACTTACTAAAACGTCCTCTACTCGACGATCACCTTTCGAGGGGCAAGGCAACAGTGAGGCGTACCCTAGGGGTGGTGTGTGATTTGTGTGTCATGTTCATTTGTTTTTGTCTTGTCATGCATTGGTGATCTACGCGTTGCTTTTATTTTGACATTCATTCTTTCATGCAGTTTAATTAACAGTTTTAAAAGATGCGAAATTAAAAGTCCTACGCTATTACAAAGGCGCGGGTCCACATCGCCAAATTAATCCAGGACCCGATTTGAAATAAAATAAAGTGCGAAAGTAAATATCTAATTAATCTATTACATGGCTTTGGGAGAATTACATGAATATTCACAAAAAGAAATAAAAATGCGAAGAGAATTAAAATCGGGAGTGCGAGGGCGTTGGACCCTTTTAAAGAAATTAAATTAAAATTACGAAATTAATTAAATTAAATGTGAAAGAAAGTTATTTTTGAGTTTTTGTATTTATGGATTTTTATGAGAATTAATGGAATTAAAACCTAATTCTAACTATTTTTAATTTATTAAAAAAAATGTTAAAATTAAACCTAAAATTAACCTAATTATTTACATGGCAATTTATTTACAAAATAATTAATTATTGATAATGGTAGAGAAAAAGAAAAAAAGATAAAAGTGTTTAAAACCCTAATTCTACATTTTTTTATTTTATTTTAAAAATATTGGAATTAAACCTAGAATTAAAAACTAAATGAATAAAATTTATTTACAAAAGGTATTAAATAAAATATTTTTGTCTTTTTAGTCTTTCTGATTTTTATTATGTATTATAAATATTATTTTTAATGAGTTAAATAAAATATAGAATATAATTGAAAATAGATGATAAAAAGAATATAGAAAAAGAAAGCAAACATGGGGGGGTATTCAGGCCCCTTTGGAGGTTGACTTGAAGGACTTTGGCTCATGGAATGCAGGCCTGTTTGACTTTCAACGCTTATGTGTGCAAGGTTGACTGAGGGTGTTCTCTGGACCTTGGATCCTGGCCACTGGATGGATGTGGTGGGACATGTGGCAATCCATTGAGGAGAATGCATGGTGAACCCCTGGGGTTGAAACTGCATGGAATCATATTGAAGCAAAATATATTAAGAAAGTGAGGGGACCTGGGAATCGAACCCAGGTCCCAATACCTGCAAGCCAAATGCACTAGCCACTGAACCACTCAATTCTCTTTGTTATTATAGTGGAGCATAATTAATATAATAGGAAATAGGCACTAGTTACGTTAGAACAAAAATTAGCGCGCGAATGTTCAAATTCCCCAGTTATGCATGGACACGTCTGCCTTCTTCTTCAATTGCCTATAAAATAAAAAGAGATAGAGGGGGTTTTAAACCCCCACTAAATGATGAACATGAAAATAGCAATTAGAATTTGGCCAATGATAAATTGAGCGCGACTAGTGTATTGGATTCGTATGAAGCTTCTGGTTCGAATGGTATAAGTCTTGTTGCCTGATTTTTCCTCAAACGTAAAGCCCCAATTTTACAGTTTTGAAACCCTAACGAGCTCCAATGGTGGATTCGTGTATAGGGCATGAAAATTCAATTGAACGGTATGGTTAGCTTCAGAACGATAAGACTAGTACAAAACAAGCGTTAGAAATAAAAAATATGGCATGAATGATGAAACACGATTATGCAAAAAATATGAAACAGTTTGATCTCCATATACCAATTCTTGATGCTGGAAGCGTGGAAAGGGATTCAGTTAGGTTCCTTGATGTCTTAGGAAGCTTTTGGAATAGTTCTTTTGCCTTGAAACGCTTTGGAATGGTGTTTTCAGTTTTGACTTTTTTCACAAAAATTGCAAATTGTGTTCTTGATATGAGGCGCAGCTTCCAGGGTCCCTGCATTAGGTTTAGCTTCTGACTTATGTATGGGATGGATTAGGGTTGAATTTTGAGCAAAAGATCCTTGCATTGATGTATGAGATATTTGATTTTCCATGAACATTTTTTCAATCTATTTCATGTGTTTTTGATTCCAATCATGGCCAATCTTTCCAATTTTGATGTGCACGAATCTTCAATGACCAATGAGAGCAAATGCTGCATAAAAAGATTCACATACATTTGTTTTAGTATTTTTTTCATATTTTATTTAATTAAATGAATTAATAGTAATTAAAAATTCAAATAAATAATAAAAAATGATGAAATAAATCCCCTTTGGGCCAAATGGTCGTGCATAGTCTTTGGATGATGAATCTTGGAAGAAATTGTGGCCCATTAGAAATTTTAAGGTATTTGAAGCAAAGTTGACTTTTCAAAATTCCCAAACATTTCCCAACTTCTACAAGGCATATCTTGCTCCATTTTTAAGCTTTGACCATGTTCTTTGACATTTTGGAAAGGTCTTGAAGTCCTATAACCAATGCCTTTGGTCCCATGTCATTTTGATTTACCAATCTCAAGTTATGGCCTTTGATTTAAAGTCCCTTTTTGTTGACTTTTGAAAATGACCTATAATGTTGAAATTGATAACTTTTTGTGAGAGCATTTCATGGACGTGAAGTGTGAAGAGGAGTTGTAGGAAATGTATTACTCTTCAAAATGAGCTTTGGATGGAATTTTTCTAATAAACCATGTGGAAGTTATGCCTTGGTCAAGTTACAGTTGACTTTTTCAACTGTCCAAATATGGAAACTTTTGCATCTTGAGACTTTTTGAGCCATGCCTTGAAAATCATGATCAAGATTTGATCAAATGATGTTTGTGGCTTCAAAATAAGATGTTGACCAAAAATTTGGACTTTTGACTGTCAAATGACCATTTTGCCCCTACAGTTGACTGTAGGGCAATTAGGGTTTTTGACTATGCAATTTTGTGCTGTGAGTCTTGAAACTTGACATGAAGATGCTTGACCATGTTTATAGGCATGTGGGACTTGATTTGACCCTTGGAAATTTCAATTTCTTTGCTAGAATCAAAACCCTAGTTTTTGACTGTTAGGAGGTCCTTGAACTGTGCAACCCTTGGGGAGATTTTTTAAGTTTGATCTTTGTCAATCTTTGAAGAATATGGGAGGGCAAATTTTGGGGTACAACAGTTGCCCCTGTTCAATCTTCTTAGACCTGAGGATGTAGATTGGCTGACGTGCCTTTCGTAATTCGAGGGTGGAAGATGATTGGACACTAGAGTGCCCAGAAATTTGCGCTCACATAGTAGTGTGATGGCGGGAATGGGCTTATAGATGCCATTTGGAGATTGATGGATAGGAAGATGGGCTTACAGATGCCATGTTGAGAGGTGATGGATAGGTGGACGGGCTTATAGATGCCATCTGGGTGTCGATCGCGTAAGAGTTTCCTTAGCGAGAACTTGCGTACCTGAAAAAGAAAAAAGATTACCTGGCATGTTGCAGGAGTTGATCTTCAAACTCTTATGTAGATGTGCCCTGACTGGTTACATGAATTGGGTCTGGAGCTTCAAACGGTGATGAATGAACCAGGGATGGTTACTACCTCAACGGGACGGTGAGAAAACCTTGGGCGATTACTACCTCAGCAGGAATACTGAGAGAACCTTGGATGATTACTACTTCAACAGGAATGCTGAGAGAACCTTGGTCGATTACTACCTCAACAGGAATGCTGAGAGAACCTTGGTCAATTACTACCTCAACAGGAACGCCGAGAGAATCTGGGGACGATTACTACCTCAACAGGAACGATGAGAGAACCTTGGGCGATTACTACCTCAACAGGAACGATGAGAAAACCTTGGACGATTACTACCTCAACAGGAACGATGAGAGAACCTTGGACGATTACTACCTCAACAGGAACGATGAGAGAACCTTGGACGATTACTACCTCAACAGGAACGCTGAGAGAATCTGGGGACGATTACTACCTCAACAGGAACGCTGAGAGAATCTTGGATGTCTTCTACTGGATAAGAAACAGGGAGATCTTAGGGTCGATCTGACTGAACCAGAGAAGGCCTTTGACTGGACAAGAATCAGGAAGATCTTAGGGTCGATCTGACTGAACCAGACGAAATCTTGAACATAGCTGAGAACTTAACTGGATCTTTCCTGAAAGGTAACGGTCAGTCATATGCAATGCATGATATGGATCAAGCAATGATGTTCTCAACATAAATGAGATTGTAAGGTATGATGCGTTTTATGCATGCTATAATGTATGGAAATGTGATGTTTTTGAATATATGTTTTTTTCGTCCTAGGAAAATAAATCCTTGACGGGTGCCGGGAAGTCACTCCTGGGCTGATGTTAAAGAATAGATTTTTGCTTCCGCTGGGGATGATAATTGCAAGAATACCGGTAGGAGAAGATAACTCCGTTGAGGAATAAACTTGGCGAACGGATTACTCTGCGGGGAGAAAATACTCTAACGATCTTGCTGGGGAAGATGCTCTGTGGGGAGAGAGATACTTTGCTGAGATAACGGTAACTCCGCCGGGGATACCATTGTTGAGTTGGAAGTGTTAATAGACTTTGCTGGGGATAAGAGAACTTCGTTGGAGACGATCTTTCCGTGGCTTTTGGCTGAGGATAACCCAGTTATATCCGGGTAGGGAAGTAACTCTTGAATAAAGCTGGGAGACGCGTTCGTGCTCTGCGAGGATAAGCTTCCAGAATCTACTGGGGATAAGCTTACTGTTGGGGAGATGATTCAACCTCTCCTGGGGACATCTTGATTGGACTCTCCTGGGGAAGTTTTGAACTGTATCGGGGAGGTGATTCCACTGAATGTTTGATATACCGTCAGGGAACAATCTTTAGACCAAGACTGTCGGGGATGCTTGTTAAGGATATCCAAATATTGCCGGGGAATGTTGAGATCTGCTGGAGGATACCCAACTTCCCTAAGGCTGGCAATGGCTTTGCTTGGGGAGAGTGCACTGACTTGCTGGCTCACTCTCTGAGGATTTAAGATATACTGGTTATGTTCTTCGGCTGAACTTACCTTAGTACCTTGGTGGACAAAACAATTAGATTGCTTAGACAACTCTTTATTGCCCCTGTTTCTAATGTTACCTGTAATTAATCCTTGGTTTCGTATGCAAATATTCATGGGTTAGCAAATTATTGTCAATGCATATATCACAAATTGAACCTTGGACGTTCTTCGCAAAACAAAACAGAAAAGGAAAAACAATTGGCAATTCTAACTGAAAAGTGATTTTTGTATTGATTTTTGAATTGCCTGTAAATAGGCGTTTATGTACAAGAGGCTGACGTCCTAGTAAGAGAATGCCGCCGAACAAAAGAGTTTATACAAATTTGTACAAAGGAAAATAAAACAGTTGTGTGAAAAGAATGATCCCACTGGGTTTCAACTCTGCTATCGCCTTTATATCTTCGAGCGTCTCATCACTTGATGACCTAAACGAAGATAAAGCTGATTGATTGATGTCGTCTGAACTTGATAGTTGATACTGGATTCTGGATGCAAAGTGATCAAATGAGACATAGTATTACGCTTTAATCCCTAATTTTTGCCTGAACTGCCCTTTCGGGTTTTCGGTCCACCGGGATACCCATTTTTGCCCAAGCCGCCTTTTCAGGTTTTCGACTTGCCGGGTGTACAGATTTTTTTTCATTTCATCCCTTCATTTTGCCCGAACCCTTTTGGTTCGCCGGGAAGCCCTAATTTTTGCCTAGGTATGTCAACCTAGCGGGTCTTTTTTTCATGCGTAGTATCTTTTTACTATGTCTGCATTGGCGGGGTGAGGGAGGTCGTCACCATCCATGGTAGTTAGAATCATGGCTCCTCCTGAGAACACATGTTTAACCACAAATGGCCCTTCGTATGTAGGGGTCCATTTGCCCCTTGGATCACTCTGTGGAAGGATGATACGCTTGATTACCAGATCCCCAACTTGATATTCTTGTGGTCTGACCTTTTTGTTAAATGCCCTGATCATCCGCTTTTTGTACGTCTGACCATGACAAATAGCAGCAAGTCTTTTTTCGTCAATTAAGTTTAGCTGATCAAGTCGAGTCTGGATCCAATCATCTTCGTTCAGATCTGCATCCTTCATTATCCGGAGAGAGGGTATCTGTACTTCGATCGGTAAGACTGCCTCCATATCGTAGACCAAAGAGAAAGGAGTTGCCCCAGTTGACGTCCTAGCTGAGGTACGGTACCTATGTAGAGCGAATGGTAACATCTCGTGCCAATCTTTATAAGTCACTGTCATCTTCTGCACAATTTTCTTAATGTTCTTATTTGCTGCTTCTACAGCCCCATTCATCTTCGGTCTGTAAGGAGAAGAATTGTGGTGCTGTATCTTAAACTGCTCACAGAGCTCAGTGATCATCTTGTTATTGAGATTGGTACCGTTGTCTGTAATAATCCTTTCTGGGACGCCGTATCGACAGATCAAGTTGTGCCGAATGAACCTTACCACCACATTCTTGGTTACTGTAGCATATGAAGCTGCCTCAACCCATTTCGTGAAGTAATCAATTGCCACCAGGATGAAGCGATGTCCATTGGATGCCGTAGGTTTAATCTCACCGATCATATCTATGCCCCACATTGAAAACGGCCAAGGTGCAGTCAGGACATTTAGAGGAACTGGAGGAACATGCACCTTATCTGCATATACCTGGCACTTATGGCATGTCCTAGAATGTTGGTAACAATCAGCTTCCATTGTGGACCAGAAATACCCTGCCCGAAGGATTTTCTTCGCCATGGTATGTCCACTGGAATGTGTTTCGAATGTCCCTTCGTGTAGCTCTTCCATGATCCTTTCTGCTTCAGTTTTATCCACACAACGCAGTAAGGTCGAATCATGGTTTCGCTTGTACAGGATGCCGTTGCTAAGGAAGAACTTCGCTGCGAACCTTCTCAGAAACTTTTTATCGTTGACAGAGGCACCTTCAGGGTATTCTTGAGCTTCCAAATATCACTTCACCTCACGGTACCAAGGCTTCTCAGTCACCAATTCAGTCTCGAGATCACAACATTATGCCGGATCGTCCAGTTTCCAGATAACGACATGGGGAGCCTTATTGTCCCATTTGACTTTGAACATGGAAGACATCGTAGCTAACGCGTCCGCCAACTGATTCTCTTCTCTTGGAAAGTGTTCAAAGGTTATCTCTGTGAAGTGGGGGATCAAGGTCAACACACATTCTCTGTAAGGAATAAGATTCGGATGTTTCGTATCCCACTCTCCTTTGATCTGATTGATCACGAGAGCGGAATCTCCGAAGACACCCAGAAACTTGATCCTTAAGTCGATCGCCGCTTGAAGATCCATGATGCATGCCTCATACTCCACCATGTTGTTGGTGCAGTTGAAACATAGCCGGGAAGTGAGTGGAGTATGAGTGCCTTGAGGGGATATGATCACAGCGCCGATACCGTTACCCAAAGCGTTGGAGGCTCCGTCAAAGTGCATAGACCATCGGGATCCTTCCTCAGGTCCTTCATCCGGTCCAGGTACTTCACAATCAGTCACTATCATGATGCTCTCGTCCGGAAACTCAAAGTTCATTGACTGATAGTCGTCTACTGCCTGATGCGCCAAGTGGTCTGCCAAGACACTTCCCTTGATGGCTTTCTGAGTTGTGTACTGAATGTCGTATTCTGTCAAGATCATTTGCCATCTTGCTATTCTCCCAGACAGAGCAGGCTTTTCAAATATGTACTTTATAGGATCCATCTTTGAGATCAACAAGGTAGTGTGAGTCAGCATATACTGTCTCAACCGGCGAGCAGCCCATACCAAAGCGAAGCAAGTTTTCTCAAGCAGTGAGTATCGGGTCTCGCAGTCGGTAAACTTTTTGCTAAGGTAATAAATGGCATGCTCTTTTCGGCCAGACTCGTCATGCTGCCCCAACACACACCCCATTGAGTTGTCAAGTACTGTCAGGTATAATATCAGAGGTCTCCCTTCAACCGGTGGCATAAGGATGGGTGGTTCTTGGAGATACTCTTTGATTCTGTCAAAAGCAGCCTGACATTCATCATTCCAACGTATTACCTGATCTTTCTTCAGCAGCTTGAAAATTGGTTCACAGGTAGCAGTTAGGTGTGAGATGAACCGAGCAATGTAATTCAGGCATCCTAAAAAGCCTCTGACCTCTTTCTCTGTCTTAGGAACTGGCATCTCTTGAATGGCTTTAACCTTGGCAGGGTCCACTTGAATACCCTTATCACTTACAACGAAGCCTAGCAACTTTCCAGATCTTACCCCGAAGGTGCACTTGTTCGGGTTCAACCTCAGCTTATACAACTTCAGACGGTCAAACAATTACTGCAGATGATCAAGGTGTTCTTCCTCAGTTTGGGACCTTGCAATCATGTCGTCAACATACACTTCTATCTCATGATGGATCATGTCATGAAATAAAGCAACCATGGCACATTGGTAGGTTGCCCCAGCATTCTTCAGTCCAAAAGGCATGACCTTGTAGCAGAAGGTGCCCCACTGAGTAACAAAGGTAGTCTTTTCCATATCTTCAGGAGCCATCTTGATCTGATTATACCCTGAGAAACCATCCATGAAAGAGAACACTTTGTGCTGAGATGTATTGTCAACCAGGACATCAATGTGAGGTAGAGGGAAGTCATCTTTAGGGCTGGCCCTGTTCAGATCCCTGTAGTCGACACACATTCTGACCTTTCCATCTTTCTTAGGTACCGGCACCACATTAGCAACCCACTGAGGGTAAGAAGTCACTGCAAGGAACCCAGCATCAAACTGTTTCATAACCTCGACTTTGATCTTCTCGGACATCTCTGGACGCATACGGAGGACCTTTTGCTTAACTGGAGGGCAGTCTTCCTTGGTAGGAAAATGATGGACCACAATGTCAGTGTCTAACCCGGGCATGTCTTCGTAGGACCAGGCGAAGATTTCCACATAATCATGTAACATCTGAGTCAACCGTTGCTTCACGCTGAGCTCTAGGTTGGCACCAATCTTAACTTCCTTCATGTCCGTATCAGTACCCAGATTTATTGTTTCCACCGGCTCTTCATGTGGTTGAATTTCCCTCTCTTCCTGGAGTAACAGTCTTGCAAGCTCACCAGGCACTTCGCAATCATCTTCACCTTCCTCTTCGGCTAAGTTGATCGGATTTTCGAAGTCATAACTGGAAGTAGCTGAGTCGTTGCCAGTGAGATCCAGAGTGGATTGAAACCTGTATGAGTGAGTGTGTGTAAATACAGTTGTTTTGCAATGTATAAAGAAAGGAAAGAAAGAAAAGGAGCGTAAGATTTGAAATGCGAGAAAACGTCCAAGGTATTTTATTCATGATATATGAAATGACAATTAATATGCCCTCACAGATTAAACCACGGTGCCCCGGGTAAGACACCGGGCCATAGAGTTTTAAATCATTGTTTATTACAAATAACAAAACAAAGGAGTTTATTACTGCGTAACAAAAGTAACAGGAGTATGGTCTTTAGCAGTCCAATTGGTCAATCCACCATCAGTCGTCGGGTAGATCCAGCTATTAAACTCTGACTCTTCCACTTCATCTTCGTCCCCAACAGCATTCACTCCTGGATTAGTAATGAGCACAGGAGGTTTTCTAGTATTTGCCTTGCGTACAGCCCTCTGAGCCTCTACAGTGAAACCTAGTCCAAACTTGTCTGTTTTTTGTGTAAAATCAGGAAGCCTGCCCCAGTTAGCACATTCACCTTTCTTGATCACAGCCCGGGCATCCTTCAAGGAAGCCATCTTCAAAGGAACATCCTCTTCGACCACTGTTTCCGCTGCTGCCAATGTTGGAGGTACCTCTTCGAAATGCTGAAAGGGGGTTTCAATAAACTCCCCGTCCATCTCAATATACCTGAATGAATTCAAATGGCTCACCATATACTCCTCCTCTCCCTGCACGGTGACAATCTTCCCTCTGACCGGGTATTTTAGCTTCTGGTGTAGGGTAGAGGTCACTGCCCCCGCTTTGTGGATCCAAGGTCGACCCAGTAGACAAGAATATGATGGACGGATATCCATCACGTAGAAAGTAGAGTCGAATACTTGAGAACCCACACGAATAGGAATGTCTACCTCTCCATGAACCATCCTCTTGGAACCGTCAAAGGCTCTGACAATGATGTTGCTAGGTTTCAGCTCCAGGCCTTCACAATCCAAACGGTCTAAGGCCTTCTTGGGTAGCACATTTAGGGAGGAATCAGTCTCCACTAACACGTGCGCAAGAGTAGTGCCCCTGCATTCAATAGAGACATGCAGGGCGTCATTGTGGTCCTTTCCCTTGGCAGTAAGGTCAGCATCCGAGAAACCCAAACCATTGTCCGTTGTCAGATTGGCTATGCAATCAGTAAACTGGACTGCAGATGTCTCCTGTGGCACATGGGCCGTCTTGAGAAATGAAATCAAGGCCTTAGCATGGGCCTCTGAGCACAGTAGCAAGGAGAGCATTGAGATCTTGGAGGGTGTATGCCCCAGCTGTTCAACAACATTAAAGTCACTCTTCTTGATTATTTTCAGAATTTCCTCCATCTCTTGTTGGGAGGCCTCAGCATTCACAGATTTTGGTGCCTCCATCTGGGCAGGCTCATCTTCAATCCCTTTGCCCCGAGCATTAGATGACTCGGCAGCAGGGGAAACAACTTGATCAGAAACGGGAACAGGTATACTTGCAGGCGTTATAGTGAGAGGTCTTCGAATGATAGGTGGCGCAATGTCAGGCGAGAAGAGCCTGCCACTGCGGGTAACTTTTGCTGGACCAGTGATATTGCTGATGCTGGTGCCAGTGTTGAACTCTTGCTTGATTCCATGTACATACACGTCTGCCCCATAGTGCCATGGGATAGCCTTATCAGATTCATAGGGGAGAGGCCCCGGAACAGTAATCACAATGGGTGCGACAGTCAAGATTTTAACTGGCTTCCTTGGGAGAGCCTTGATCGGATTATTAAAGATTGTAACAACAGAAACTTCTTCCACCGGAACAAACTGAACAGCAGTCTTCTTGAACAGAATCTCCTTGCTGTCCATTAGGCTTTGGATGCCCAACTTCAGCAAAGGACAACCAGAAAGGGAAACAGCACAGAAAAGGCAACCTTCACTACAACCCGGAAATAAACCGGCCAACAGTAGGTTTCTCTTAACAGTCATCAATGGAGTAGCTACATCATTCACAGAAACGGCATACACATCTTCATCAACGGCATTCACTCCATGCTGGGGCATAGGAGCAATCACCACATTTGGCCTTTCAGGCGCTTCAAATTGTATCTCTTTTGCGTCAATAAGGTCTTGCACCTTATTCCTCAATGCCCAACAGTCATCAGTGGAATGCCCTGGGCTATCGGAGTGATAAGAACAGCGAGCATTTGGATTGTATTTCGGAGAGGCAGTATTCACAACCTTTGGGGCCTCTCTGACAGTCACTAGGTTAGTGGACAGCAACTGCGGCAAGATTTACGATAGGGTCATACTCAGCTGGGTAAACTCTCTTCTAGGTCTCTCAGCCCTTTGAGGATTGGTTTGCCGAGGAGCGGCAGCAGGTTTAGTAATCATTACCGCGTTGATAGATTGGCGGCGCTCGGGTTTCTCTTGTCTTCTAGACCCATATACAACACTAGCCTCCTTCTTAAAGGGTTTCTTCTCAGAACTTGCAGATGCACCCTTCTGAATTTTGCCAGACTTCATTCCAGCCTCTATCCTCTCTCCAGTCAGAATAAGATCAGTAAACCCTACAGACGAGTTACCGATAAGATGATTGAAAAATGGCCCAGATAGGGTCCCCAAGAACATATCCACCAACTCCCGGTCAGTCAATGGAGGCTGCACCCTGCCATCCAGATCCCTCCACTTCTGGGCATACTCTTTAAAACCTTCGCTTGATCCTAGCGACATACCCTGGAGTTGGGTACGTGTAGGAGCAAGGTCGGCATTATATTGATACTGCTTGTAAAAAGCAGTAGCCAACTCCTCCCAGTTACGAACCTTGGTCCCATCCAGCTGATAGAACCATTCGAGATGAGTCCCTAAAAGACTCTCCTGGAAGAAGTGGATCCACAAGTTCTTGTCCACTGAGTACGGTTGAATCTTCCGCACATAAGATCTGAGGTGTAGCTTGGGACAAGACGCCCCGTCATACTTGGTGAAAGATGGTGCCTTAAACTTGTGAGGAATAATCACACCAGTAGATAAGCCCAAGTCTCCTAAATCCAGCCCAGGCACTTGTTGGATCTCCATAGCATTCAATCTGTCTTCCAACTGCTTATACCGGTCTTCAGCAGGAGGATACTGCTCCTCGTTGAAATCAGTCTCGTTGTCAGAGACCACTGGACTGGGACCCTTTACCCCTTGGGGACTACTCTTGCCTATAGAAGAACCAGCTTCTTCATCCTGCAGAGTGTTGCCAAACCTTCGGCCCGAGTTGAAAAGGACAGTTCTCTTCTTCTTCTTCTTCTCCTTCTTCAGGAGTAAAGCCTTCAGCTCTTCTTGGCCTTGAGCCAAACCCATGATCAGTTCCTGAAATTGCGCGTTCTGCGCCTGAAGGGCCTTGATAGACATCTCGGTTGATGATGAGTCAGGATTCATGATGCTGAAATAAACAGCGAAGAACAGTAAGCAGCCTGAAAAGAAGAAAACCTACTATGCACATGATGAATGATATGTGTTTATGCAATGCATTCAAGGGTTCGAAAGTTCAAATTTGTTGTAGACAAAAAGGAACACACGTTATCATTAAGGAAATAATTGTTTGATACATCAAAGCCTCATGGGCAAACATTACAAAGCAAATCAATCCCAAAAGACACTACACATCCTCTTCGGAGCAATGTAGGTGTTGAGAGTCTTTTCCTCGTGCAGCAGGCGCGTGAGCTCTAAGACTTTCTTTTCACTAGCATGTAGACTGGTCTCGAGAGAATTCCGTTCTTCCTTAAGCTGGATCCAGCTCTTCTGCATCTCTTCCCAGGATGTGGGCATATCAGGATACTGAATGGTGTAGGACACTTCTCCTTCCAATACTGGCTCTTTGATCACTGAGAGGACATGAGGATAGGGCATCACTAACTTCTGAGAGCGGGCCCGTACCTACTTGAGGTAAGGTTCCAACGGGATGGAGTTCCTGTGCCCCAGTGTCTTACTGTCCATCTTACTGGGCATCCTCCAAGCTCTGATAAATCTCTGGCGAAGTCCTTGCGCATCGTTGTCGAAGTCAAAAACTATGTCAGGAATTAACATGTCATGAGGGTCGTCCCTCCGAGCATAACCAAACTGTCTCCAAGCCAGACACGGATTGTAAGTAACACCCCCTCTTATTCCAAGTAAAGGAACATTAGGGTACTCCCCGCAACGATCAATGATAGTGACATCTTCTCTGGACCGAGGACACCAATGTATATCAGCATGTGTAAGAGTCATTAATCGTTGTGACCATCTCAAACCCCGCTCGTTCTTCAAAACTGATTGTGGAAGGTGCGAAATAAACCACCTTCCCAGGAGAGGAGTGAAACACATAAGAACACCCCTTTTTCTCATGGTTCGAGTGTAACATGAGTGAAGGATGTCCCCAAGTAACGTGGGTATAGGGTTCCTGGACATGAAGATCTGGACAGCACTGATATCTATAAGCCGATCGGGATTCGGGAACAAAACCAATCCATAGACCAGGAGGGCCACAACTTCTTCAAATGCCTGTAAGTCAAGGGAGTTCCAGCATTCTTGGGCCTTTTCAAACAGAAACTTGGCTAAGAACCCTTTGATGCCACTTCTAACTTCCCAATGTCCCTTGAGGTCAGATGGTTGTAAACGGAGTGCTTTGGCAATCTCTTCAATCTTGGGTTCCCTTTCCGTACCATTGTAAGGTAGTTGATCAAGGATAGGGATCTTCAAGAGCCGGGAGAACTCTTCCAATGTAGGTACCAGTTGATAATCCAAGAAGGTAAAACAGTGATGCAGAGGGTCAAAGAACTGGAACAGGACCTTTAACATATCTTCCTCAATGTTGGTGTTGACCAAACCGATGAGTCTTCCATGCCTCTCACTGAATGAAGAACTCTCGGGAACCCTGGATATAAGCTCTTTAAGCTGAGGAGGTATCCTTAGAAGGCTGATCGGAATTGTCTTTCTACGAACAGTTTCCATGTCCTACAAAACAAGAACAAAGAAGAAAATTCGAACCCCTGAAATGGTTAGTCAATGCATATGATGCTGTATGATGTCATGATGCTATGATAAACCACAAATATTCACAAGAGACAAACATGGTAAGGCACACAAGTCACACCATAGCCCTTATAGTTTAGGCCAGCATGGGGTCAGGGGTACTACCCTTTTGAAGTTGGTGGGCTCAACCTGTCCTAAAAAGTAACCGGTTTCTAAAGGTCCCAACATCACTGGATTGTTTTCATTGTTCATCGTTTCGATTTAGCCACTGAACTGGCGACCGAAATATTCCAGGAAAACAACCCTCAATTGAGCGTAGTATCGAGTATCAACCAACCTCGGATTGCACCAAAGTCAGTTATCTCACTACCCTAAAGAGGCCAAGATAGTTCAATTAAGGTTCCTAAGGTCAGTTGATGCTTCACGACACCATGCGGAGGCCCCGTACTCTCCTTGACTGAACTCAAGGGTTACCGGTACACACCAAAGTGCCACATCAACGTAGAAGACTGCTTCAACCGTGTCGGTATACCCCGCACAGTTCCCTCACAGCCTTGTTGCTACTTTCTAAGAAGGTATCCCCAGATCCGGGTTAGGATCTATAGAACTCCCAAGACAGTCCCACAATTTAAAGCAAACAAGTCAATACAATTGAAAACACAATGATCTTAGCCCTAAGGTACACCTCACTTTATAAGAGTCCCCAGCAGAGTCGCCAGTTCTGTGATCGGTGGATCTGGAACTGACTGTTTAACATTGGTTCGCGAAATGTCGCGGAAGCAAGAGTCGCCACCGTCTTTTATTTTCTCCAAATGGAAAGGACAAAAGCACAGAAAAATTCCTTATAGAGATTGCTCTCGGTTCGGGAGGTAGATTTATAGGAAGGGAAGGTGTTAGCACCCTTTCTATCCATGGTTATCCATGGGCTCTTAGATACTTGCTCATCGTGTTTTCAAAATTGTTTGTTTGATTTTCAAGTGTGGGTCTTAAAAAAGGTTTCTTTGAAAATTTCAGTTCGACGCTTGTATCAATCCTCAAGAGTGTTTGAAAAGTTGCTTTCGAAAGCTTTTGAAAAGGTGTCGGTGTGAAAAGAATTTTTGAATTTTGTTTTGAAATTAGAGCAAGTATCTACGAGTTCTCTACCTACCCTAAGGAATTCGTCTGTGTAAATGTCCTTAAAGTAGTGCCATCCCACCATTGAGAGGTAGGTAGCACCACCGTTGGAGGTGTTCGGGTCAATTCGAAGGTTCGGGACATGGTGATCACCAGAGCAATAGGAAGACACCTTAGAAGCTACCCTCATGCCATGTTCATGGACATGAGGACTTACTAAAACGTCCTCTACTCGACGATCACCTTTCGATGGGCAAGGCAACAGTGAGGCGTACCCTAGGGGTGGTGTGTGATTTGTGTGTCATGTTCATTTGTTTTTGTCTTGTCATGCATTGGTGATCTACGCGTTGCTTTTATTTTGACATTCATTCTTTCATGCAGTTTAATTAACAGTTTTAAAAGATGCGGAATTAAAAGTCCTACGCTATTACAAAGGCGCGGGTCCACATCGCCAAATTAATCCAGGACCCGATTTGAAATAAAATAAAGTGCGAAAGTAAATATCTAATTAATCTATTACATGGCTTTGAGAGAATTACATGAATATTCACAAAAAGAAATAAAAATGCGAAGAGAATTAAAATCGGGAATGTGAGGGCGTTGGACCTTTTTAAAGAAATTAAATTAAAATTACGAAATTAATTAAATTAAATGTGAAAGAAAGTTATTTTTGAGTTTTTGTATTTATGGATTTTTATGAGAATTAATGGAATTAAAACCTAATTCTAACTATTTTTAATTTATTAAAAAAATGTTAAAATTAAACCTAAAATTAACCTAATTATTTACATGGCAATTTATTTACAAAATAATTAATTATTGATAATGGTAGAGAAAAAGAAAAAAAGATAAAAGTGTTTAAAACCCTAATTCTACATTTTTTTATTTTATTTAAAAAATATTGGAATTAAACCTAGAATTAAAAACTAAATGAATAAAATTTATTTACAAAAGGTATTAAATAAAATATTTTTGTCTTTTTAGTCTTTCTGATTTTTATTATGTATTATAAATATTATTTTTAATGAGTTAAATAAAATATAGAATATAATTGAAAATAGATGATAAAAAGAATATAGAAAAAGAAAGCAAACATGGGGGGGTATTCAGGCCCCTTTGGAGGTTGACTTGAAGGACTTTGGCCCATGGAATGCAGGCCTGTTTGACTTTCAACGCTTATGTGTGCAAGGTTGACTGAGGGTGTTCTCTGGACCTTGGATCCTGGCCACTGGATGGATGTGGTGGGACATGTGGCAATCCATTGAGGAGAATGCATGGTGAACCCCTGGGGTTGAAACTGCATGGAATCATATTGAAGCAAAATATATTAAGAAAGTGAGGGGACCTGGGAATCGAACCCAGGTCCCAATACCTGCAAGCGAAATGCACTAGCCACTGAACCACTCAAGTCTCTTTGTTATTATAGTGGAGCATAATTAATATAATAGGAAATAGGCACTACTTACGTTAGAACAAAAATTAGCGCGCGAATGTTCAAATTCCCCAGTTATGCATGGACACATCTGCCTTCTTCTTCAATTGCCTGTAAAATAAAAAGAGATAGCGGGGGTTTTAAACCCCCACTAAATGATGAACATGAAAATAGCGATTAGAATTTGGCCAATGATAAATTGAGCGCGACTAGTGTATTGGATTCGTATGAAGCTTCTGGTTCGAATGGTATAAGTCTTGTTGCCTGATTTTTCCTCAAACGTAAAGCCCCAATTTTACAATTTTGAAACCCTAACGAGCTCCAATGGTGGATTCGTGTATAGGGCATGAAAATTCAATTGAACGGTATGGTTAGCTTCAGAACGATAAGACTAGTACAAAACAAGCGTTAGAAATCAAAAATATGGCATGAATGATGAAACACGATTATGCAAAAAATATGAAACAGTTTGATCTCCATATACCAATTCTTGATGCTGGAAGCGTGGAAAGGGATTCAGTTAGGTTCCTTGATGTCTTAGGAAGCTTTTGGAATAGTTCTTTTGCCTTGAAACGCTTTGGAATGGTGTTTTCAGTTTTGACTTTTTTCACAAAAATTGCAAATTGTGTTCTTGATATGAGGCGCAGCTTCCAGGGTCCCTGCATTAGGTTTAGCTTCTGACTTATGTATGGGATGGATTAGGGTTGAATTTTGAGCAAAAGATCCTTGCATTGATGTATGAGATATTTGATTTTCCATGAACATTTTTTCAATCTTTTTCATGTGTTTTTGATTCCAATCATGGCCAATCTTTCCAATTTTGATGTGCACGAATCTTCAATGACCAATGAGAGAAAATGCTGCATAAAAAGATTCACATACATTTGTTTTAGTATTTTTTTCATATTTTATTTAATTAAATGAATTAATAGTAATTAAAAATTCAAATAAATAATAAAAAATGATGAAATAAATCCCCTTTGGGCCAAATGGTCGTGCATAGTCTTTGGATGATGAATCTTGGAAGAAATTGTGGCCCATTAGCAATTTTAAGGTATTTGAAGCAAAGTTGACTTTTCAAAATTCCCAAAAATTTCCCAACTTCTACAAGGCATATCTTGCTCAATATTTAATATTTGACCATGTTCTTGGACATTTTGGAATGGTCTTGAAGTCCTCTAACCAATGCCTTTGGTCCCATGTCATTTTGATTTACCAATCTCAAGTTATGGCCTTTGATTTAAAGTCCCTTTTTGTTGACTTTTGAAAATGACCTATAATGTTGAAATTGATAACTTTTTGTGAGAGCATTTCTTGGACGTGAAGTGTGAAGAGGAGTTGTAGGAAATGTATTTCTATTCAAAATGAGCTTTGGATGGAATTTTTCTAATAAACCATGTGGAAGTTATGCCTTGGTCAAATTACAGTTGACTTTTTCAACTGTCCAAATATGGAAACTTTTGCATCTTGAGACTTTTTGAGCCATGCCTTGAAAATCATGATCAAGATTTGATCAAATGATGTTTGTGGCTTCAAAATAAGATGTTGACCAAAAATTTGGACTTTTGACTGTCAAATGACCATTTTGCCCCTACAGTTGACTGTAGGGCAATTAGGGTTTTTGACTATGCAATTTTGTGCTGTGAGTCTTGAAACTTGACATGAAGATGCTTGACCATGTTTATAGGCATGTGGGACTTGATTTGACCCTTGGAAATTTCAATTTCTTTGCTAGAATCAAAACCCTAGTTTTTGACTATTAGGAGGTCCTTGAACTGTGCAACCATTGGGGAGATTTTGAAGTTTGATCTTTGTCAATCTTTGAAGAATATGGGAGGGCAAATTTTGGGGTACAACACAAGTGATGGTGATGATCAGGTTAGCGTCCTTGAGGTCCTAGGAAGCTAATGCAATGATTAGCTTGAACAATGGATGGATGAAATGGTCTGGAGAAGTCAATGTGCAGAGCTGAGTTTTTGAAAATGGAGGATGGTGTTAATAGTGTTACAGTTCTGTAACAGGGTGTGGGATCAACTTTATATGATGTTTAGAAGCTTTAGAAACCAAAAGGCCAAGAAACGCACGAGTAGATTATGAGTTTCAAGTTTTTGGTCAGTTTGTGTGAAAATGGAAGTGTGAAGTGTGATTCGGAGTTCTAGGTTCTTTCAAGGCTATAGCATTCATGTGTTTGTGTCAAATGGTTTGTGTATGTATAAACAAAAGTGTTTGAGAGCATTGGCAAGTCAGAAGTACCATTTTCTAGCTTTTGGCTAGGTTACTTGATTTTGAAGAAAAGAGGGAAACAAGTTTCAAGAAGAGGTACAAGCATGGGATGGGTGATTGTAAGTGTTTGAAACATTTCTCATGAGTTATAGGACCTGTTTTATCAGAAGAGAACAAGTTCAAGGCTCAAGAACAAGTTTTGTACAAAAAGTCACTTTATCAAAATGGCAATGTAACCTTTCTTCCAAAAATGGATAAAAAGCATGTCCATGCATTAAATGCTTGAAGTGAGGCCTCTAACAACTGTGTAAACCATTAATTATGGAGTTCCTAACAAGTTTGAGGCCTGCAAAGTAGTGTTTATGCAACATGGTTTGAATTTGAATTTTGTTCATCACTAAAATGACTTGTAATTAAAGTGATAAAACCCTAACTTCATCTCTTTGATTCTCCCTACTCAAGAATGATCTCAAAGAGTTATTGGACATTTTGGAAAGCTTTAAATGTTATCTACAACCCATGTTTGAATTTATTTTGAAGATTACCCATGGAACTATATGAAAAAGTGACATGAAGTTGGGTCAAAATCCTGACCAAATTAGGGCAAAATTTCACTAAGTGTTTTGTTTCATTGCCCTATGTTCATAAAATTATAACTTGATATCCAAGAACTTTTGGAAGGAGTTGTGTAAAGAAAATTTTTAGATTTCATGGAGATCTACAACTTTCATGTTGGAAGTTTCTCTTGAATCATCTTGCATCATGGTGAAAATTTTGCTCAAAGTTATGAAAAACATGAAATTTCCAACACAGAAAAATTTCTAAGTTTAGAAATTTTGATTTTTCAAAATGAAATCTTGAATTTTTGATTTCTTGATGAATAAGTTTCATATTTTTACATGTTTTTGTGAATTATGATCTTTGGCACTTGAATTTGACCAAAAAGTCAAAGTTTGACTTTTCAGTATACATTTGACTTTTGATCAGTTGACTGCAAAATTCATTCGTCAATCCAATGGACTTGCAATGTTTTGAACAATGTAATTAGGTCAAAATGATGAAATTGGAATCTTGAGATCATGACTTAAACCAAATGACTATTTTCTAGGTCAAAAATCAGAAATTGCCCTTTCCCAGTCAAAACCCTAATTTTAACCATTTTGCCCTTTTGGAGATTTGATCAAATTTCTTGAGGAGTTATGGTCCAAACTTGATCAAATGATGCATATGAGTCTAGAATGTTGATGTGGATCAAAAATTATGATGTTTGACTATAAATTGGCCATAGTTGACTTTTCCCCCAATACAACTGATTTTTAGGTCAACTGCTCAATTAACTGAGCAAAAGTGTGATTCAAGGCTTGAAACTTATCATGAGTAACCTTGGGGGTCCAAAGTGATCTATGAAAGTTGTATGGGGCATTATAAGTTCAAAAATCCTTGTGCAAACTCAAACCCTAATTTTGGTCATCAGTGCTTAAGGAGGTGTCTTGAGCTGATCAAACCCTAATGTAGTCTTGAGTCAAGGGAGATCTTGTGAGCAAATTCTTGATATGTGAGAGGAAAATTTTTGGGGTACAACACTTAGCATTTATCTTGAGGGACTAAGATCATTTGTAAGGCAACATTTGTAGCGTCACCGAGGGACTATGATCTTGTATTTTAATTGTTTTTGCTAAGACATCCCACATGCGTAACATGACCATTTTTTTAGGAAACAAGTGGAATTACCCTAAGGGTGAATGTGTGAATAGTGTGTATTTTTCATGCTTGGTTTATCTTGAATTAGGGTTCTCTAAGCATTTATTTTATCTTTCCATATAAACCCTAATTTAATAGCATTGATATGAAAGCGATAAATTGCGAAAAGTAAATTTACTACGCTATTACATCATTTGGGGATGGGGTATACAAATTCACAAATGGGGATTGCAAGAAATTAAACCTAATTATCTATTACAACCATATTGAAACTTGAATATTGTACAAGAGTTGAAAGGAATATAACGTACAAGGATATAAATAGAAAAGAAATGGATTTTTGTTTAGATTTTGTTAAGGAAAATGGTTCTTGGCCTAATTAATAAAGAGAATTAAATAATTAACCTTAGGCAAATTAAACTCTAGTTTAAAAGAAATAAAATCAATCCAGAAAGCATTTTTAGGGTTTTTTTAGAAAAGGTTTTAAGTTTAATCAAAATAGTATGGAAATTAATTATTTAAAAGAAAACATAAGTTCTAAGTTAATTTTAATTAAAAAATAAAATAACTAAACCTAAATCTAATTATTAATTTATTAAGAAAAAGAAATTAAGTTTTTATAAGGAAAATGTTTTGTCTTTTTGTTTTTTAAAGGAATAAAACATAAGTATATAGAATGCAAATAATAAATAAAAATAATTTTTTTTGGAATTTTTGATTTAATAAGTAATAATAATAATAAAAATAAATTAAAGAAAATAAAATAAAATATGAAAAATTAAGTCAGGAGGTAAGAATGGAATTTAGGGGGTTTGTTAGGAAAAAAACAGTTTTTGTTTGAAGCTTGGCCCAAGTTTGATTTTATTTGGAAATCAGAAAGAAAAAAAAAAGAATAAAAATAAAATAGATGGGTTGTGTTGTGCAGTAAAGTGGGGGTGTTGTGCAGTAAAGAATGGGAAGGCCCATCCAGGAGGCCCATGCGCGCTAGTGTTTGAAACAAAGAGAAAGGAAATGTTAGAAAAAAAACAAAAAGTGGCAGCACTATGGCTTGAACCCATGACCTTGACCATAAACGTGTGCTGCCTTAACACTGGGGTGGCTATACATCAGTTAACTTAAACAAAACCATAAATATATATTACAAATCCATTCCTAGAAATGAACTTCATCTTCAACCTCCAACCAGGGTCTCTGTATCTCATTCATTTCTTATCCATTCTCAAAACTTCCAACATCAAACTTGTTAGAAATTTTACCAGGATTTCAGAAATGTAAACAATTTGGACTAACAATCAAATATGATCTTGTATTTCTAAAAGTACCAAATCCTGACCTAACTTTTTTCAGAGATTCAAACCTAAAATTCTCTAAGCTCGGGCAATATAAATGAAATTATGGATATTTATAGCTTCAGGGAAATGATATCTACATTTTGTCTTTGAAAATGAAAGCCTAACAATGCCTAAATGAAGAGATGAAAGTTCAGAAAAATACCTTAAAATTGGAAATTGTGAAATGAGTTTGAGCTTGTTTTAAGTGATGGTGATGATCAGGTTAGTTTCCTCAAGTTCCCATGAAGCTAATGCAATGCTTAGCTTGAGCTATGGATGGCTGGAATGGTCTGGAGAAGTCAAGTTGTAGACCTCTATTTTTGGTTATGGAGGATGGTGATGGAGATGTTAAAGTTCCAAAACAAGGACAAGGATGGACTATATTTGAGGTATATAAGCTTTGCAAATGATTTTGAGGGAAATCGCACGAGGGAAATGAAAGATACAAGTTCAAGGGAAGAATTGTGTATCAATGGTGTTTTTTTGAGAAATTTCTGGTTTGTGAGTGTTTGAGGAAGTTTCAGGGCCTTAGCATTCATGTCCTAGCTTGTAAATAGTGCCTATATTTATAAACAAAAGTTTTGGAGTGTTCTAGTTGATAAGAATTCAAATCTACATGTTTAAGCTCAACATGTGATTTTTTGACAAAACAAGTTTCCATGTCTTGTACTTGGTTCATAGAGTTGTTAACCACTTTAAACACAATACCTCTAACTTTGTGGATAGAGTGTAATCAAGGAAAACAAGTTAGAAGCTCAAGAAGCTTACTTTGTGCATAAAGCTTGCTTTACAAGAATGGATATGTTACTTTTTCCCCAAAATGGCAAATTGATTTGGACAAAGCTTGAAACACTTGGATAAGGGCATAATCAGTTGTGTAAACAATTAATTATGGAGTGAAAAACAATTTTGAGGCCTGAAAAGTGAGAATTATGCAGCATGGCTATGGATTTGGTTCATGTTCATCACAAAATATGTCTTGCAAAACAAGTTTGAAACCCTAACTTCTTTCCCTAGATTATCTTAGTTCAAGTATGATCTTGATGAGTTCTTGGACATTTTGGAAAGCTTGTAACATCCCCTACAATCTTCATGTTAGACATTTTTGAAGATTCAATTTGGAACTAGGTGAAAAGTTGCCATGAAGTTAGGTCGAAATCCTGACTAAAATACTCAAAATTTCACTAAGTATTTTAGTTTCATGGACATGTCTTCATAAATTCATAACTTGAAATCCAAGCATTTCTTGAAAAATTTATTCCTTACAATGTTTTAGATCTCATTGAGATCTACGACTTTCATGTTGGAAGTTTTCCTTGAATCGTCTTGCATCATGGTGGAAATTTGGCACAATGTTATGAAAAAATGTTAACTTTCGAACACTTAGAAAAAATTTTAAGTCCTAGAATTTTGACTTTTCAAAGATAATTTTGAATTTTTTAATTTCTTGATGAAAAAATTTCAAATTTTGACTTGTCTTGATGAAATATGATTTTTGAAACTTGATTTTGCTCAGAAAGTCAATGTTTTACTTTTCAGTGTACAATTGACTTTTCATCAGTTGACTGAAATTCATCTGTCAATCCAATGATCTTGAGAGGTGATTTGAACAATAAAATTAGGTAAAGATGGTGCGTTTTAATCCTTGAGATCATGTCTTAAACCAATAAGTCATTTTCTTGGTCAAAAGTCAAGAACTGTGCCTTCTCAATCAAAACCCTAATTTTGACCATTTTGCCCTTTTGGTGTTCTGGTCAAACTTCTTTGAGGAATTATGATCCAAACTTGATCAATTGACATATATGAGTTCATAATGTTGATATGGATCAAAAATTATGAATTTTGACTGCAAATTGACCAAAGTTGACTTTTCCCTAATATAATTGATTTTAGGTCAATTGATCAACTGAATGAGCAAAAATGTGATCCAAAGCTTGAAACTTGACATGAGGAGTATTGGGGATCCAAAATGATTCATGAAAGTCATATGGGGCATTAAAAGTCCATTTATCCTTGTGCAAACTCAAACCCTAATTTTGAGTTATCAGTGTTGGATGAGGTGTCTTAAGTTGATCAAACCTTGTGTAGTCTTGAATCAATGGAGATCTTATGAGAGATTTCTTGAGAAATGAGAGGGAAAATTTTGGGGTACAACAGTATGGATATTTCCAAGTGCAATGTGATGATTGATTGAGCTTCCTTAGACCTCTTTTAAGTTGTTTCAATCCTTACTTTATGTTGAAAGTGTTTGAATCTCTCCAACCAAGTCAACTTGCAAAATAATGTGTGTGAGTTTGGGAGGTGGTGATAATGATGTTACAGAAGTTATTCTTATGTTTAGATAACTTCTATATGATATATGTGAGGTATTTGTATGGTTTGTTTGGGGAAAAGTTGTAAGGTATGATTTTTAAATATTTGGACTTCAAAGCTCAAGAGTGAAAGTTTTATGGACAATTATGGTTTTTGAGAGTATGAGGGGTTTTGAGGATTTTTAAACACACAATAAGCTCTCTATTTTTTCTAACATATTTCTCTTTCAAATTCTCCTCCTATTTATAGGCAAGAGGTTTGTGAACAAGATGATTTGGTTTACCAACTATGGAGTTATGGGTACGTTGGATTACAAATACCAAGTTATGTTATGGTCCCAAGATGAAGTACCAAAGTTTCTGGTTTAGAGGGGCAAATTCCATGATTTATGGTGGAGTAAAATCATAAACAAACAAGGTATGGGCTCAAAACAAGCTTTGTACAAAAAGCTTGCTTTTCAAGAATATCAATGGTGCCCTTATGCCATAAATAGAAATATCTTTTGGATAATGGCTTAAACACATGGGTAATAGCTCAAGAGTGGGTGTAAGCATTAAATTATGGTGAGATTGGCAAGTAAGAAGGCCTGCAACACAAAATAATGCAGCATAGCATAAGAGTTTTGTTATGTGTTCTTCACTAAAATGACTTGCAATTCAAGAATGGATGCTCAACTTCATGCCCTCGAATCTCCTAGCTCAAGTATGATAAATTAATGCTCTTGTATGTTTTTGAAAGCTTGAGACATCCTCTATAACTTTTATGTAGTTAATTTTGACAAAATCATCTTGAAACTATGTGAAAAAATGTCAAGAAGTTGGGATAAAATCCTGACCAAAACTGCTGAAAATTTCTTTAAGTGTTTTATGAAAATGTCACGACTTTAGGAATTTATAACTCAAAATCCAAGCATTTCTAGTACTTTTATGCCCTACAAAGTTTTAGATCTCATTGAAATCTAAAACTTTCATGTTGGAATTTTTCTTTGAATCGTCTTGCATCTTGATGAAAAGTTGGCATGAAGAAATGAAATTATCATGTACAAAAAATCTTAGAAAAAATTCCAAGTCTTGAAAAGTTTGACTTTTCACATTGACTTTTGAATTTCTTGATTTCTTGATGATCAAGTTTTATATTCTTGAATGTCTTGATGAATTTTGATCTTTGAAATTTAATGTTGACCAAAAAGTCAAAATTTGACTTTTTAGTGTACAATTGCTTTTTCATCAGTTGACCAGATTTTATTTATCAATCCAATGATCTTGAGAAATGTTTTGAGATGTGAACATAGGTCAAAATGATGCATTTTAATTCTTGAGATCATTTTTCAAACCAATAAGTCATGTATTAGGTCAAAAGTCAGTGATCAGTCGCTTTCGGTAAAAACCCTAATTTGTGGTCTCAGTGTTTCGAAGGTGATTTTGTCTGATCAATTCTTGAGAATCCTTGAGCATTGGAGACCCTTTGTGAAATGTCTTGAGAAAATAGAGGGAAAATTTTGGGTTACAACACAAGATAATAAGCTTCAAGGGTATGTCTATTATGTCAAAGATTTATGGCTCAAAGAGTTCCCTCACTTTATTTATGTCAAGATCTCCTCAGAGTTGATGGTGGTATTCATTAAGAAGATTCATAGGTTCATGTGTTTATTTCCATGTCTTCTTCAATAAGTTTCATTGAGAATTAAGCTCTATCTTTGAGTGTGCTTCAAGACAACACCATTTCAATGCCTCTTATGGTTCATCATGCTTTATTTTGCCAAGAAAGTTCAAAAAGATTTAAGGTATATTCAACAAGTATGAACTAATTGAGTAAATGCTTGATTCAGTGATCAAAAGTGCATAAATCTATCAATTTTCAACATTTTGAGTTGGTTCTTTTTGCTATGGGTTCTTATTATCATCTACATCAACCTCTCATCACATGACAAGATCCAATTGTGCAAGAAAAATCATTAAAAGTTGAAAGGGGTTTCAAGTCCTTTTGACACTCTCTAAGCTAGGGTTTGTTGACTTTCAAGGACCATATCTTGATAATTTTTTGATATTTTTGACTGAATCTAAAGCCATGATTCTCTTTAAAGAGTCCTTAGCAAGTTCTCATCATGGGTCTAATACAAATTTTGAATGGAAGATCACTAATGGTTGAGAAATATTACAAGTCTCCTTGAAAAGCCTTTGAATCTTAGGGTTTGACTTCAAATGATCATAAATTGGTCAATTTTTATCTTCTTGAGCCCATTATTTTTCCATAATAATCTTTGGGATTTCTACTAAAACTTTGTTTTTATGTGCGAGACTTGAAGATGCTTGGAAAGTGGTTGAAGAATTGAAAAGATTATAGGTATTTTGTGAATTTTCTCAAATTTGTTCATCATCTTCCAAAGACCATATCTCTTTCAATTTTTATGATTTTTGAGTGATCTTAATTCCAAAATTCAATTTAAGAGGTCTATTTCATCTCATCTTGAAATATCAAGATCAAACTTTGAGTGGAAGGTCATGTAATTTTGAAGAATATTATAAGTCATTTTGAGGTCCCATACTCAGAAATATTTCTAAGTACAAAAATCAGTTTGTTTTTAACGATTTCAAGAAGACATAACTTCCAACTCAATCATCCAAACCGAGTATTTCTTGGAACATTGTAAATATTGCGACCTTGTCTTTCAAACACTTCAAGAATCATGTGATGAAGCCTCTTGAGTTTTGTGTACCATGGATTCAAAGTTGGTATCATGAAACTGATTTTTTTCAAAATAGTCAGTTGCAAATTGATTAGTGTGGCCTCTAAACACAAAATTTTCGTAGGTTTTATGTTTAAATATGATTAATTAAGTTGTCTGAAGGTTTTAGCACATCAAAACGCAAGGAATGGTTGAGTTTTGACAACTTGCAAGTCACACTTTGCTCATGATGCAGGTGCACACGAATTCCCCTCATACTTGATCATTTCTCTCAGTTTTAGTTTCCATCATGCTCAACTATAAATAAGGATCATCCCTAACTCATTTTCCCAAGCTTAGACAGCCAAAATCACCTTGCCAAACTCTCTCCATAGCTCACATTTCTGAGATTTCAAAATCACAATTTCCTCCCTTCCAGCTCCAATTTCTTTATTCATTATTCTTCCTTGAAATTCACTGAAGCTAACAAAAGAAGAATTAAGTCTTAAGGTGCTCTAAATCGCGCAAGCCAAGTGAAGCTTCAGAGAAATTTCTTCATACTTTGTTCAGGTAGTTTAAGGCATCAATTCTTTTAACTCAAATTACTGGAATGATCTTTGATGTTCATTGATGCTTGTTGATGGTTTAATTTTGATTATTTGATGCATCAGTTTCCGATTTCAAAATTTTTTAAAACTCTCGGGTTTTTCTCAAATCGGCTGAGCTACAAGTTAAATAAATTTTTCGCGAGGGTACAATTGTCTTCGTCTTGATGAGACAAAGTGAATGACATTGGTATGAACCTCTAATTTTTCCATTTGAAGAATCACGATTTCTATGGTTTTTTCTGAAGACTTAAGGTTGAAGATGATGACATGTTTCGTCTCAACCAATCAGAGCGTGCCAATTGTTTTATTTTGATTGGCCCGAATTTATTTGATTCTGTGTGTTTTTCAATAAGGTCCATAACATGCACAATGCGCCAGGTCCTTTGGATCTGCTTACTAACGCGTTTGACATTGATCAGATGGTCTACATTATTATGGTTTTAATTTTATTTTCTGATTTTATATTTTAATTGTTTTAAACTTTAAAAATTCATTTTAACTTCTAAAATTCTGGAAAAAAATCTCAAAAATACGTTTGATTTTTCTATTTTTGAATTTTACTTTTTCACAATCTTATTTTATGATTTGGTATTTTTTATGATTTTTCACATTATTTGATATGTTTTAATTGTTTAAAAATATTTTTCTTGATTTTTAAATTCTGAAAAAATTATGGAAGGATCCAATGATCTTTTGGCAAATAATGGTAACCTTGTTTTATTTTTATTTCTGATTTTACTATTTTTTTCTTAAATTTTTGGTTTATTTTGCTTATTTATTTAAACTTTAAAAATAGATTCTGACTTTATAATTCTAAAAAATTTTGTCAACACTTAGTGACTCGTGTTTGACTCTGATATTTTTTTAGTATTTTTATTTGGTTTTTTAATACATTTTGTATACTTTATCAATTATTTCCCTTTTATTAATCATTTAATATTGTTTTATTAAATATATTTTATTATTTTTGTTTGGTCCTGATTTGAGTATTATTTTGAGACAAGTTCTTTAACCTCATTGGATCTTGGATGTTGATAGGTTGAAAAACCAAATGCACCAAAATAGATGAATGATGTTGATGATATTTGAAATCCTAATTTCATCTTATACATACCCTCCCTATACATCTTACCTCTTACTTATTTTTACTTATACTACATGTTGTTGGAGAATAATCTACGTATCATTTCTCTAATATGTTGGTACATAGATTGCTATTGACCGGTCTCAAAATAGGTATGACTTCAACATAAGTCCACTTATGATTGCTTAACATAACGGTAAATTTGTCCCAATTTGAAAAGTGATCATTCATGGCCCAAACCTATCTTTGCAAGCCCAAGTATATTTAATTTGAAACCTTTGATCCAATAACTTTGAAGTTCATTGTTACGAGGCTTTGATTCTATCAATTCTCTAATGAACTTCATGAATTTTGGTCTAAGAGAATCATTTTAAAAATGTTGATCATATGTGGTTGCCTTGAGTACTTGAAATGAATGATATACATAACAAAAAGCAAATGAGACTTCTTGTTGAGAAGCTTTGATTTTATCAATCTTCTAATGAGTTCTCAAATACAAGTTTCAAAATGGTCATTCAACTAACATTCTAACTTCTAATTTACTAACAATTAACTTTACTTTATGCTTTTACTTCATGCCTTTGTTTTTGTGCCTTTACTTTTATGCACCATTTATTTTAGCATTTACATTTCATGTCATTTTTATCTTTGCTCATTTGAGCATTTATCTTTATGTCATTTTATCTTTGCTCATTTGAGCATTTATTTTTATATCATTTTATCTTTTCTCCTTTGAGCTCTTATTTTCTGTTAAAAACACTTAATAACTAACTTAAACATTAAAAGACTTTAAAGTTACTTGGACTATTTGGTTACTATCCTTGGCTTTATGGAGTTGTGGATCTCTCAGACATAGGATTATAAGCCTTGATATTTGGGACCTTGTTGCTTTGTTGTTATTTTGTCTGAAGCTCTTGGGGTTTACCCCAGGACGTTAGGTTGATTTTCTTTGCGTGCAGGTTATTATAATTATATATTTTGTCCGTGATTGAGAATTCCTCTGTATTCAACCGTTACTCTGCCCAATTTTTGTGAAGACTTAATTCATCTGAAGCTTGGTATTTCTCAGAGGTTTAGTATTTTTGCTTGCTTGGTTTTAATCTAAAGGGTGGGAATTCTACATTTACTTCTTCATGTCAAGTGTTGGCTTCTTGTTGGTTAGATCATTATTTTCCTTAGCTTTTACCTTATGCTTTAGGATAGTCCCTTTATCTCCTTCTATCTTCTTTAATTTCAAAAATCTTCTCCCTTTTTATTCAAAACTCTTCTTGTTTTCTAACTTGAACTGATTTCATAATAAACTTGGACTTAGGTCCAATAATTTTCAAAAATCTTTTCTTAATCAAACTTTAATCAATTTAATCATACTTTGACATTTTTTGTGAGAAGACTAAAAGTCATTTAACCTTATTAAAACCATTTTCCACTTTGGCTTTTTACTTTAAAATTTTTCTCAAAAGATTAGTCTCTTGTTGATTCTTGTAGTGACGCAAGCTACTATACTTCTATGATATGTAGTAAAATGAGATATTTTCCACTTGAGTGTTGAGTGATGGTTTGTTGATTTTAAAATCTAACTTATATCCTCCACTTTAAGATGATGCAAATTCCCCTTTATCATAATTGTGGGTAGTAATTATGTTTTCCACTCGGATATGAAGATGTTGTCTCTTCTCTTAAAACTAACCAACACACATGTGTTTTAAAATTTTTGAGGTGAACTACGAGTACTCTGATCCCCTATTGCACGGAAGGTGGTACATAGGCACTAAAGGTTCATAACCGCGGCGGGCACAAAAATTGTAAAAAATACTTCTTTTTCTCATCACCACCATCTATTTTTTTATACACCTTTTATACCCAAAATATACAAATTTTCAAAGAGGTTCCTGCGGAGTACCGTAGATGTTTAGGGTGCTAATACCTTCCCTTTGCATAGTCAACCCTCGTACCTAGATGTTGTCCCTTCTCTTTTTAGGTTTATTCACTCTTTTCCTATTTCCTTCGGAAATAATAAAGCGCGGTGATGATTTTTATTTGATTTGTGCGAGTCAAGTCAATCCAATGGGTTAGTCTCAACATTTCTACCACTACAATATGGTTCTTAGAAGTCAGTAAACCCTAGCTCAGAGAGTGTCAAAATGACTTGGAACCCCTCTCAACTTTTGATGTTTTTTCTTGCACAATTGGATCTTTTCATGTAAAGAGAAGTTGTTGTAGATGATGATGATAAGAATCCATAGAAAAATAACCAACTCAAAATATAGAAAATTGATATAATTATGCACTTATGACCACTTAATCAAGTACTTTCTCAATTAGGTAAAACTTGTTGAATCAACCTTGAATCTTTTTTATTTTCTTTGCAAAATAGAGCATGATAAATCACATTAGACCTTGGAATGATGTTATCTTGAAGCACACTCAAAGATGGAGCTTAAGTCTCAATGAAATTTGTTGAAGAAGGCATGGAAATAAACACATGAACCTATGAATCTTCTTGATGAGTGCCACCACCAAACTTTAGAAAACTTGACCTAAATAAAGTGAGAGACCTCTTTGAACCAAAAAATTTGATATCATAGACATAGCCATGAAGCTTAAGCTCTTGCAATCCATTGAAGAACCATTTGACTGAGGTCTGTCCCTCAAAACCATAGGTTAGATGGTGATATGGATGTATTTGTGTCATTACCTACAATATGAAAATTTAAAGAAACATATATACATATCTTGATGTTAGTTAAAAATTAATGCACCTAAAAACACATGTACAAGATACACAATTTAAGGTGTTTGGTGATCCCTCAAGAGAAAACTTAAAGATGGAATGAAGTAGAAGGGAGAACTAACCCTAATGTGTGATCTTGATGTATTCATAATATGAGATGATGAAATATCTTAGGGACAAAAATTGGGGTACATTAGAGAGCGCTTTAGGATTAATTAGAATTTACTAGTTTCCAAAAATTACTTTTAAGTTCAAATGAGACATCGAGAACAAAGAATTTTGGTAGGAGTATAGTCAGAGTCAATAACACGAGAGTGTGAGATAAAGACTTTTAAATCAGTGTTGTCTATTGAGAAATATTTTCACTTTTAAAACCACGCCAATGATTTATCGAATATCCCGAAGTTTGACGAGTTGCATACTGGTGTCCCGTCATTAAATATTTTTATTAAATTTGAATATATTTATCGTTTTCCTCAAAACCCAAGATTAATCATTAGCCTTAGTTTGACTATTGGTCCATGTGGGTTCGATATCTTTTAAACTACACGATTAGATTGTGCACTTGCAGTCAGTAAATTCGATAGACTCTTAAAGTTCACAATCAAGTTTTTGGCGCTGTTGCCGGAAACTGATTTAGTCAATATTGTGATTCCATTGTTATGAAGTATAGAATAAGGCAATAAAACTTTATTAATTTTTATCTATTGATTGTATGCCAAGCACTCTCTTTCAAGGCGGAGAATTAGAGTAACTAATCAATGCGATTGAGCATTTTATTAGTATAAAACGCTGAATTCGAGAATAACAAATTAAGTACAATCTTCCCAAATTCAACCTTCCAAATTTTTCTCTTCCTAAACCAGAACCAAGAATGGCCGAAGGATCCCAAAATTGTTCTCTCAAGGATTATGTGGTCCAATCACAGGAAGAACCTCACAACATCATTGTTGCCCCTACTATCACCTGGAACAATTTTGAGTTGAAACCTACGTTTCTATAAGCTGTCCAACATAATTAGTTTTTAAGAATCCTACAGATGGCCCAAACCTACATTTATATGTGTTTGTGTAGTACGTAGACACATTGAAAGCAAATGGTGTCAGCCCCGAAGCAATAAGACTATGTCTTTTCCCTTTCTTATTAAGAGATAGAGATAGAGCTTGGATCCATTCTCTACCATCTAACTTGGTTACCACATGGGAAGAGTTGAAGAAAGTTTTCCTAGAGCGATATTTTTCGCCAAGTAAGGCGGCTATGCTAAGAGCCAATATCAATGGTTTTAAATAAAAGTAAAGCGAATCTTGTTTCAAAGCATGGGAAAGATACACAGACATGTTACGACTTTGTCCACATCATGGTCTAGAAGAATGGTTGATTATCCACACATTTTACAATGGTCTCTTGTGTAACACAAGATTAACAATAGATGTTGTAGCTGGCGGTACACTGATGGATAAACCTTACCATGATGCTTATCAGCTTATCAAAAGTATGGCTCAAAATCATTACCAATAGGGAAGCGATAGAACCGTTATGGAGAAACCTCAAACAAAAGGAGGTATGTACGAAGTTAGTAATTTAGATGAAGTTCAAGCCAAAATAGAAGCTCTTACCCAAAAGATAGAAAGCTTGACCACAACTCCCATAGCCATCGTGGCTGCAGTAGCTCCAACCTGTGATTTATGTAACGCCCGTAATTTAATTAATTATTTAATTAAATTATTTTTGGAATATTTGTGAAGTTGTGTTATTACGATAATTGATGTGTTGTTGTTATTGAATTTATTTATTCTATTAAGTTGTGGAATAATATTAAAATGATAATATTATTTGATGTGGGCTTGTTTTAAAGGAATAGAAGTAGTAGAAAGGGAGGTGTAGTAGTTTTAAGCCTATTAAGGCATAATAAGAATTATAGGTTATTATATTAGTTTTTAGAAATAATAAGAAAAGAAGAAGTTGTAAGAAGAGAAGGAAATAAGGGTTGGAAGAAGAGAAAGAGAACGTGAAAGTTGCAGAAAATAAGAAAAAGAGGACGAACGAAATTCAATCAGAAAAGATGTAGAGCAACCTTTAATCTGAGGTAAGGGTGGGGTTCTGACTCTATAGTAGGGTTTATGATGATTAGTGTGTGGGATTTGATGCGAAAGATTGTTTGGTTTGTGATTGAATTATATAATTGTTGTTTGATGAAAATAGATGATTTAAGGATGAATAATGATGCCCTAATGTTGTATAATTGATGTAGAAATATAGGATAATTATAATTGATGATTACCTATGATTAGAGGATGTTTTTAGGGACTGCGGAAGGGAAATCGCGGTGAAAACACAGTGAAATCGCAGAAAATATTCATGACAGAACAGTATGTGTCGACCCTAAAAGCCATGCGTCGGTGCATGAAGGTTTTTAGACTCAGGATGAGTCAATACTAATAAGCCATGCGTCGATACATGCAGGCTTTTAGACTCAAGATGAGTCTATACATAGGACTATGTATCGATACATGCAGTGTTACAGACTCAGTATAAGTCGATACGAAAGGAGTACACATCGACTCATGCAGCGTGTTAAACCCAGTGCACATCGACTCAAGACGTTATGCGTCGACTCATGTAGTCTTATTTTTGACAGATTTGTTTCTGAAGGATGTAACTTGAGTTTCCGAACTCTGTTTGAGGTGTCGTTTGAAGTGTTGAATAGATGACGCGATGAACTTCATTCTTAAGGATTAAAATGAGGAATAGGAAGGATAATACCAGCAACCCAATTTAGGACTAGAGTTAGCTTCCCGCGTTAATCGCTATGATGATTTTGTGAAGTATGATGAGGATAAGACGATTATAGATTATTGTTTGGTTCATAGCAGTAACATTAATGATGATAATGATGTAGTATTACAGAATTAATAATACGTAGAGGTTTGGTAATTTAGAGGTAAGCCTTAGATGATTAATTAATTATAGTCAATATCATGTTGTAGGCCTATGGCCAACATTGAAGGATTGTCGATCTACCATTGTATTGTTGTATGGTTGAGTTGTTGTGAATTATGTTGATAAATGATGTTGATAAATGACATTGATGAATGATGTTGATAAATGGTGTTGATGAATTATGTTGATGATTTATGTTGATAAATGATGTTGATGAATGATGTTGAGATACCTCTAATAATTGGCAGCTATTAAGATGTAGGCTTCTGGCCAATGATGATGTTGTGATGAGATGTTGTTAATTATGGTTGTTGTCATTACATTCATGATTGTGTCTGTGATCGGTGGATCTGGAACTGACTGTTTATCGCTGGTTCGCAAAATGTCGCGGAAGCAAGAGTCGCCACCGTCTTTTATTTTCTCCAAATGGAAAGGACAAAAGCACAGAAAAATTCCTTATAGAGATTGCTCTCGGTTCGGGAGGTAGATTTATAGAAAGGGAAGGTGTTAGCACCCTCTCTATCCATGGTTATCCATGGGCTCTTAGATACTTGCTCATTTGTGTTTTCAAAGTTGTTTGTTTGCTTTTCAGAGTGGGTTTGAAAAAGTTTCGTTTAAAATTTCAGTTCGACTCTTGTATCAGTCCTCAAGAGTGTTTGAAAAGTTGTTTTTGAAATCTTTTAGAAAGTGTCGGTGTGAAAAGAACTTTTTTGATTTGTTTTGAATTAGAGAAAGTATCTACGAGTCGTCTACCTACCCTAAGGAATTAGTCTGTGTAAATGTCCTTAAGATAGTGCCATCCCATCATTGAGAGGTAGGTAGCACCACCGTTGGAGGTGTTCAGGTCAATTCGAGGGTTCGGGACATTGTGGTCACCAGAGCAATAGGAAGACACCTTAGAAGCTACCCCCATGCCATGTTCATGGACATGAGGACTTACTAAAACATCCTCTACTCGACGACCACTATTCGAGAGGCAAGGCAACAGTGAGGCGTACCCTAGAGGTGATGTGTGATTTGTGTGTCATTTTCAGTTTATATTTGTCTTGTTCATGCATTGGTGATCTACGCTTTGTTTTTATTTTTGGCATTCATTCTTTCATGCAAGTTATTAATAGTTAAAAGATGCGAGAAGGTAAAAGTCCTACGCTATTACAAAGGCGCGGGTCTACATCGCCAAATTAATCCAAGACCCGATTTGAATAAAAAATAATGCGGAAAGATAAATGTCCTAATTAATCTATTACAAGGCTTTGGGATAAATACATTATGTCCATAAAAGAAATAAAAGTAGAATGCGAAAAGAAATAAAGTCTGGAATGCGAGGGCGTTGGACCCTTTTAAAGAAATTAACTTGAAATTAATAAATTAATTAAGTTTAAATAAAAGAAAGAATTTTTTTTGGAGTTTTTTATATTTATGGAGTTTAATGAGAAAATTAAATGGAATTAAAAAAAATTAATTAAAACCCTAATTCTAAACTATTTTTAATTTATTAAAAAAATGTTTAAGTGGACCTAATTTTAACCTAATTATTTAATGGTAAATTTATTTACAAAAGTAATTAATATTTAATAATGGTAAAAGAAAAGAAAAAGAATAAAATATTTAAAACCCTAATTCTAAATTTTTTTAGTTTGTTAAAGAAAATATTAAAGTTAAAACCTAGAATTAAAACTAAATTAATTATCACATTTATTTACAAAACATTTAAATAAAATATATTTTTATTTTTTGTCTTTTCTGATTTTTGGTATTTTTATGTTATGAAAAATTAATTTATGAATTAAAATAAAAAATAAATAGAACAAATAAATAGAAAAATAAAAATAATGAAAAATAGAATGCAAACCAATGGGGGGTGTTGACCCCAATTTTGGAGGTATCATTGTAGCAATCTTGGCCCACTAGATCCAAAGCCTGTTGACTTTAACCAGCACGTGTATGGCATGGCTGACTAATGTCCATGGTGATCTGCAAATCTGGACCTTTGGATTGGGATTATTGGGCGCGTGGCAAGCCAGATGATGAGGACACATGATGGTCATTGGGAAGCATACTGCATAGAATCATGTTGGAAAGAAAAATATTGAAATAAAGTAGGGGACCTGGGGATCAAACTCAGGTCCCAACGCTTACCATGCTAACGCCTTGCCAACTGCGCTGTTTGCTTTCTTTGTAATAATAATGGACAACAATTAATATATATGAAAAAAAGCGTTAGTGGCTGATATAATAAAAAACGCGCCAAGCTTCGAATTAGCCAACCACGTTCCAACAACTCACCTTCTTATTCCTAGCTTTGTCTTCACCTGAAAAAATATGGAAAGGATAGCGGGGGTTTTAAACCCCCACTAAATGAAGAACATGAAAATAGAGATTAGGCCATACGCAATCATAAAAAGAGCGCGACTAGTGGAATTGATTCGTATGAAGCTTCTGATTCTAATGGCCCTAGTCTTATGGCTTAATTTTACCCCATGTGTAAAGCCCCAAAATCAGAACTCTGAAACCCTAAGCATCTTCCATGGCGTTTTTTGATACAGGGCCTCACAACTCAATTAAGTTATGTCATTAGCTTTAGGAGATGCACGTTAGTATAAATCAACATAAAAAACACATGAAAAATGCATGGAATTCAAGATACGATTATGAGTATTTTCATGAAAAGTGTGACATGGTTCTACCAGTTCTTTGCTTGCAGAGGTCTGATTTCGATTGGAGAAGGTTCCTGGATGTATCAGGAGTGTAATGGAATAGTTGTTTTGCTTTGAAACACGCTGAAACTAGGAAAACAGTTTTGAAATTTTCTTGAGAAAATGCAAAGTTTGTCTATGGTCTGAGGCGCAGCTTGAAGGTTCTTGGCATTAGGGTTAGGTTTGTGCTTATATGAGGAATGATTTTGGTCAATAATCCAAGCCCAAAGCTTTGTCTTTAATGGTTTTCAAGATTTGATTTTCATGGATCTTTTTTCAATCTTTTCCATGTGAAGATCATGCCAATCATTGCCAATTATTTCCATATTGAGTGTGCACGAGATCTTGAGTGATTAAAGAAGACATATGCTGCATAAAAAGATTCAAAAACATTTGTTTAGTATTTTTGTCATATTTTATTTAATTAAATGAATTAATGGTTTTAAAAATTCAAATAAATAATAAACAAATGGTGAAATAAATTCCCTTTGGGTCAAATGGTCGTGCATGGCCTTTGGATAATGATTCTTGGAAGAAAATGTGGCCCATTAACAATTTTGAAGCATTTGAAGCAAAGTTGACTTTTCAAAATTCCCAAAAATTTCCCAACTTCCACAAGGCATATCTTGCTCAATGTTTAAGCTTTGATCATGTTCTTGGACATTTTGGAAAGGTCTTGAAGTCCTCTAACCAATTCCTTTGGTCCCATGTCATTTTGATTTACCAATCTCAAGTTATGGTCTTTGACTTAAAGTCCCTTTTTGTTGACTTTTGAAAATGACCTATAATGTTGAAATTGATAACTTTTTGTGAGAGCATTTCATGGACTTGAAGTGTGAAGAGGAGTTGTAGGAAATGTCTTTCTCTTCAAAATGAGCTTTGGATAGAATTTTTCTGATAAACCATGTGGAAGTTATGCCTTGGTCAATTTGCAGTTGACTTTTTCAGTTGTCCAAATATAGAAACTTTTGCATCTTGAGATTTTTTGAGCCAAACTTGTGAAATCATGATCAAGAATTGATCACATGATGTTTGTGGCTTCAAAATAAGATGTTGACCAAAAATTTTAACTTTTGACTGTCAAATGACCATTTTGCCCCTACAGTTGACTGTTAAGCAATTAGGGTTTTTGACTGTGCAATTTTGTGATGTGAGTCTTGAAACTTGGCATATGGATGCTTGACCATGTTTGTAGGTATGTGGGACTTGATTGGACCCTTGGAAACTTCAATTTTTCTGCCAGAACCAAAACCCTAGTTTTTGACTGTTAGGAGGCCCTTGAACTGTGCAACCCTTGAGAGCTTTTGAACCTTGACTTTGGCAAATTTTGAAGAATATGGGAGGGCAAATTTTGGGGTACAAAAGTTGCCCCTGTTCAATCTTCTTAGACCTAAGGATGCAGATTGGCTGACGTGCCATTCGTAATCCGAAGGTGGAAGATGATTGAACACTAGAGTGCCCAGAAATTTGCGCTCACATAGTAGTGTGATGGTGGGAATGGGCTTATAGATGCCATTTGGAGATTGATGGATAGGTGGATGGGCTTATAGATGCCATCTGGGTGTCGATCGCGTAGGAGTTTCCTTAGCGAGAACTTGCGTACCTAAAAAAGAAAATGATTACCTGGCCTGTTTACAGGAGCTGGTCTTCAAACTCTTTGTGTAGATGTGTCCTGACTGGTTACAGGAATTGAATCTGGAGCTTCAAAAGGTGATGAATGAACCAGGTGTGGTTACTACCTCAACGGGATGATGAGAGAACCTGGGGCGATTACTACCTCAACAGGAACGCTGAGAGAATCTTGGGGCGATTACTACCTCAACAGGAACGCTGAGAGAATCTTGGGGAGATTACTACCTCAACAGGAACGCTGAGAGAATCTTGGATGTCTTCTACTGGGATAAGAATCAGGGAGATCTTAGGGTCGATCTGGCTGAACCGGAGAAGGCCTTTGACTGGATAAGAATCAGGAAAATATTAGGGTCGATTTAACTGAACCGGACAAGGTCTTTAAATATCTTCAACTGGATAAGAATCAGGGAGATCTTAGGGTCGATCTGACTGAACCAGAGAAGGCCTTTGACTGGATAAGAATCAGGAAAATCTTAGGGTCGATTTAACTGAACCGGTCAAGGTCTTGGAATATCTTCAACTGGATAAGAATCAGGGAGATCTTAGGGTCGATCTGACTGAACCAGAGAAGGCCTTTGACTGGATAAGAATCAGGAAAATCTTAGGGTCGATTTAACTGAACCAGGCGAGGTCTTGGAATAGCTGAGAACTTAACTGGATCTTTCCTGAAAGGTAAAGGTCAGTCATATGCAATGCATGATATGGATCAAGCAATGATGTTCTCAACATAAATGAGATTTGTAAGATTTGATGCGTATATGCATGTATCATGATGTATGTGATGTTTATGAATGTATTTTTTTGTCTCGGAAAATAAATCCTTGACGGATGCCGGGAAGTTAAATCCTGAGCTGATGTAGAGCTTTTGTTTCCACTGGGGAGTGATAGTTGCAGGAATACCGGTAGGAGAGGATGACTCCGTTGGGTATTAAGCTTGGCGAATAGATTACTCTACGGGGGAACATTACTCTAACGATCTTGTTGGGGAAAATGCTCTGTGGGGAGAGAGGTGCTTTGCTAGGATATTGATGGTAACTCCGCTGGGGATATCGTTGTTATGTTGGAAGTTTTAGTGGACTTCGCTGGGGGTAGGAATACTTCGTCGGGGACGATCTTTCCGTGGCCTTTGGCTGAGGATAACCCAGTTATATCCTGGTAGGGACATAACCTTTGAATAAAGTCGGGATACGCGTTCATGCTCTACAAGGGTAAGCTTCCAGAATCTACTGGGGATAAGCTTACTGCTGGGGAGATGATTCAAACTTTCCTGGGGAAATCTTGATTGGACTCTCCTGGGGGAATTTGAACTGTATTGGGGAAGTGAATCCATTGGATGTTTGATATACCGCCGGGGAACAATATTTAGGTCAAGACTGCCGGGGATGCTTGTTAAGAATGTCTATATGCTGGGGAATGTTGAGACCTGCGGGGGACGCCCAACTTCCTTTAAGGCTGATAACACTGCTTTGCTTGGGGAGAGTGCACTGGCTTGCTGGCTCACTCTCTGGGGAGTTAAGATATACTGGTTATGTTCTTCAGCTGAACCTACCGTGATACCTTGGTGGACAGAACAATTAGATCGTTTAGACCACTCATTATTGCCCATGTTTCTAATGTTACCTGTAATTAGTCCTTTGTTTCATATGCAACTATTTATGAGTTAGCAATTATTGTCAAATGCATATATCACAAATTGAACCTTGGACGTTCTTCGCAAAACAAAACAGAAAAAGGAAAAACAATTGGCAATTTTATCTGAAAAATGGATTTGTATTGATTTTTGAATTGCCTGTAAATAGGCGTTTATGTACAGGAGGCTGACGTCCTAGTAAGAGAACGCCGCCGAATGAAAAAGTTTATACAAATTTGTACAAAGGAAAATAAAACAGCTGTGTGAAATGAATGATCCCACTGGGTTCCAACTCTGATATCGCCTTTATATCTTCGAGCGTCTCATCACTTGATGACCTAGTTGACGATGAAGCTGATTGATCGATGCCGTCTGAACTTGATGTAGATACCGGATTCTGGATGCAAAGTGATCCAATGAGACATAGTATTACGCTTTATCCCTAACTTTTGCCTGAACCGCCCTTTCGGGTTTTCGGTCCACCGGGATACCCATTTTTTCCCAAGCCGCCTTTTCAGGTTTTCGACTTGTCGGGTGTACAGATTTTTTTCATTTCATCCCTTCATTTTGCCCGAACCCTTTTGGTTCGCGGGGAAGCCCTAATTTTTGCCTAGGTATGTCAACCTAGCGGGTCTTTTTTCATACGTAGTATATTTTTACTATGTCTGCATTGGCGGGGTGAGGAAGGTCGTCACCATCCATGTTAGTTAGAATCATGGCTCCTCCTGAGAACACATGTTTAACCACAAATGGCCCTTCGTACGTAGGGGTCCATTTGCCCCTTGGATCACTCTGAGGAAGGATGATACGTTTGATTACCAGATCCCCAACTTGATACTCTTGTGATCTGACTTTCTTGTTAAACGCCCTGATCATCCATTTTTGGTACGTTTGACCATGGCAAATAGCAGCAAGTCTTTTTTCGTCGATAAGATTTAACTGATCAAGTCGTGTCTGGATCCAATCATCTTCATTCAGATCTGCATCCTTCATTATCCGGAGAGAGGGTATATGTACTTCGATCAGTAGGACTGCCTCCATGCCGTAGACCAAGGAAAAAGGAGTTGCCCCGGTTGACGTTCTTGCTGAGGTACGGTACCCATGAAGAGCGAACGGTAACATCTCGTGCCAATCTTTATAAGTCACTGTCATCTTCTGCACAATCTTCTTGATATTCTTATTTGCTGCTTCTACAACCCCATTCATCTTCGGCCGGTAAGGAGAAGAATTGTGGTGCTGTATTTTGAATTGCCCGCAGAGCTCAGTGATCATCTTGTTATTGAGATTGGTACCGTTATCTGTAATGATCCTTTCTGGGACGCCGTATCGACAGATCAAGTTATGCCGAACGAACCGTGCCACAACATTCTTGGTTACAGTGGCGTATGAAGCTGCCTCAACCCACTTTGTAAAGTAATGGATCGCTACCAGGATGAAGCGATGCCCATTGGATGCCGTAGGTTTAATCTCGCCGATCATATCTATGCCCCACATTGCAAACGGCCAAGGTGCAGTCAGGACATTCAGAGGAACAGGAGGAACGTGCACCTTATCTGCGTATATCTGACATTTATGGCATGTCCGAGAATGTTGGTAGCAGTCAGCTTCCATTGTGGACCAGTAATATCCTGCCCGGAGGATTTTCTTCGCCATGGTATGTCCATTGGAGTGTGTCCCGAAGGTACCTTCGTGTAGCTCTGCCATGATCTTTTCTGCTTCAGTCTTATCCACACAACGCAGTAAGGTTGAATCATGGTTTCGCTTGTACAGGATGCCATTGCTGAGGAAGAACTTCGCTGCGAACCTTCTCAGAAACTTCTTATCGTTGACAGATGCACCTTCAGGGTATTCCTGAGCTTCCAAATATCTCTTGACATCATGGTACCAAGGCTTCTCAGTCACCAACTCAGTCTCAAGGTCACAACAGTATGCCGGTTCGTCCAGTTTCCAGATAACGACATGGGGAGCCTCATTGTCCCATTTGACTTTGAACATAGAAGACATCGTAGCTAACGCGTCCACCAACTGATTCTCCTCTCTCGGGAAGTGTTCAAAGGTGATCTCTGTGAAGTGGGGAATCAAAGTCAACACATATTCTTTGTAAGGAATAAGATTTGGATGTTTCGTATCCCACTCTCCTTTGATCTGATTGATCACGAGAGCGGAATCTCCGAAGACACTCAGAAACTTGATCCTTAAGTCGATCGCAGCTTGGAGACCCATGATGCATGCCTCATACTCCGCCATGTTGTTGGTGCAGTTGAAACATAGCCAGGCAGTGAGTGGAGTATGAGTGCCTTGAGGGGATATGATCACAACGCCGATGTCGTTACCCAAAGCATTGGAGGCTCCGTCAAAGTGCATAGACCATCGAGATCCTTCCTCAGGTTCTTCATCCGGTCCAGGTACTTCACAATCAGTCACAATCATGATGCTCTCGTCCGGAAACTCAAAGTTCATTGACTGATAGTCGTCTACTGCCTGATGTGCCAAGTGGTCTGCCAATACACTTCCTTTGATATCTTTCTGAGTCGTGTACTGGATGTCGTATTCTGTCAAGATCATTTGCCATCTTGCTATTCTTCCAGACAGAGCCGGCTTCTCGAATATGTACTTTATAGGATCCATCTTTGAGATCAACAAGGTAGTGTGAGTCAGCATATACTGTCTCAGCCGGCGAGCAGCCCATACCAAAGCGCAGCAAGTTTTCTCGAGCAGTGAGTATCGGGTCTCACAGTCGGTAAACTTTTTGCTAAGGTAATAAATGGCATGCTCTTTTCGGCCAGACTCGTCATGTTGCCCCAGCACACACCCCATTGAATTATCAAGTACTGTCAGGTATAGTATCAGAGGTCTCCCTTCAACCGGTGGCATAAGAATGGGTGGTTCTTGGAGATACTCTTTGATTCTGTCAAAAGCGGCCTGACATTCATCATTCCAATGTACTACCTGATCTTTCTTCAGCAGCTTGAAGATTGGCTCACAGGTAGCAGTTAGGTGTGAGATGAATCGAGCAATGTAATTCAGACGTCCTAAAAAGCCTCTGACCTCTTTCTCTGTCTTAGGAACTGGCATCTCTTGAATAGCTTTAACCTTGGCAGGGTCCACTTGAATACCCTTGTTCCAGATCTTACCCCGAAGGTGCACTTGTTCGGGTTCAATCTCAGCTTGTACAAATTCAGACGGTCAAACAATTTCTGCAGGTGATCAAGGTGTTCCTCCTCAGTTTGGGACCTTGCAATCATGTCGTCGACATACACCTAGATCTCATGATGGATCATGTCATGAAATAAGGCAACCATGGCACGTTGGTAGGTTGCCCCAGCATTTTTCAGTCCAAAAGGCATGACCTTGTAGCAGAAGGTGCCCCACTGAGTAACAAAGGTAGTCTTCTCCATGTCTTCAGGAGCCATCTTGATTTGATTATAACTTTAGAAACCATCCATGAAAGAGAACACCTTATGCTGAGCAGTATTGTCAACCAGGACATCAATGTGAGGTAGAGGGAAATCATCCTTGGGGCTGGCCCTGTTCAGATCCCTGTAATCGACACACATTCTGACCTTTCCATCCTTCTTCGGCACCGGCACTACATTGGCAACCCACTGAGGGTAAGAAGTCACTGCAAGAAACCCGGCATCAAACTGTTTCATAACCTCGGCTTTGATCTTTTCAGACATCTCTGGACGCATACGGCGGACCTTTTGCTTAACCAGAGGGCAGTCTTCCTTGGTAGGCAAATGATGGACCACAATGTCAGTATCTAAACCAGGCATGTCTTTGTAGGACCAGGCAAAGATCTCCACATAATCATGTAACATCTGAGTCAACCGTTGCTTTATGCTGAGCTCTAGGTTGGCACCAATCTTAACCTCCTTCCTATCTGTATCAGTACCCAGATTTATCGTTTCCACTGGCTCTTCATGTGGTTGAATTGCCCTCTCTTCCTGGAGTAACAGTCTTGCAAGTTCGCCAGGCACATCGCAATCATCTTCACCTTCGTCTTCGGCTAAGTTGATCGGATTTTCGAAGTCATAACTGGCAGTAGCAGAGTCGTTACCAGTGAGATCCAGAGTGGATTGAAACCTGTATGAGTGAGTGTGTGTAAATACAGCTGTTTTGCAATATATAAAGAAAGGAAAGAAAGAAAAGGAGCATAAGATTTGAAATGCGAGAAAATGTCCAAGGTCTTTATTCATGATATATGAAATGACAATTAATATGCCCTCACAAATTAAACCACGGTGCCTCGGGTAAGACACCGGGCCATAGAGTTTCAAATCATTGTTTATTACAAATAACAAAATCAAAGAAATTCATTACTGCGTAACAAAAGTAACAGGAGTATGATCTTTGGCGGTCCAATTGTTCAATCCACCATCAGCTGTCGGGTAGATCCAGCTATCAAACTCTGACTCTTCCACTCCGTCTTCATCTCCAATAGAATTCACCCCTGGATTAATGATGAGCACAGGAGGTCTTCTGGTCTTTGCCTTGCGCACAGCCCTCTGAGCCTCTGCAGTAAAACCCAGTCCAAACTTGTCAATTTTAGGTGTAAAATTAGGGAGCCTTCCCCAGTTAGCACATTCACCTTTCTTGACCACAACCCGGGCATCCTTCAAGGAAGCCATCTTCAAAGGAACATCCTCTTCAACCACTGTTTTTGCCGCTGCCAATGTTGGGGGTACCTCTTCAAAATGCTGAAAGGGGGTTTCAATAAACTCCCCGTCCATCTCAATATACCTGAAGGAATTCAAATGGCTTACCATATACTCCTCTTCTCCCTGCACAGTGACAATCTTCTCTCTGACAGGGTACTTGAGCTTTTGGTGTAGGGTAGAAGTCACTGCCCCAGCTTTGTGAATCCAAGGTCGACCCAGTAAACAGGAATAAGATAGACGAATATCCATCACATAGAAAGTCGAATCAAATACTTGAGAACCCACACGAATAGGAATGTCTACCTCTCCATGAACCATCCTCTTAGAACCGTCAAAGGCTCTGATGATGATGTTGCTAGGTTTCAGCTCCAGGCCCTCGCAATCCAATCCGTCTAAGGCCTTTTTGGGTAGCACATTCAGGGAAGAATCGATGTCCACCAGCACGTGCTCAAGAGTAGTGCCCCTGCATTCTATGAAGACATGCAAGGCATCATTGTGGTTCTTTCCCTTAGCGGTAAGGTCAGCATCCGAGAAACCCAAACCATTGTCAGCTGTCAGATTGGCCATGCAATCAGTAAACTGGTCTGCAGAGGTCTCTTGTGGCACATGGGCCGTCTTCAGAAATGAAATCAAGGCCTTAGCATGGGCCTCTGAGCACAGCAGCAAGGAGAGCATAGAGATTTTGGAGGGTGTATGCCCCAGCTGTTCAACAACATTAAAGTCACTCTTCCTGATTATTTTGAGAATTTCCTCCATCTCTTGGAGGGAAGCTTCGGCATTCACAGATTTTGGCGCCTCCATCAGGGCAGGCTCATCTTCAATCCCTTTGCCCCGAGCATTAGATGACTCGGCAGCAGGAGAAACAACTTGATCAGAAATGGTAACAGGTACACTTGCAGGTGTTATAGTGAGAGGTCTTCGAATAGTAGGTGGTGCAATGTCAGGCGAGAAGAGCCTGCCACTGCGGGTAACTTTGGTTGGACCAGTGATATTACTGATGCTGGTACCAGTGTTGAACTCTTGCTTTATTCCATGTACATACACATCTGCCCCATAGTGCCATGGGACAGCCTTATCAGATTCGTAGGGGAGAGGCCCCGGAACAGTAATAACAATGGGTGCGACAGTCATGATTTTAACCGGCTACCTCGGGAGAGCCTTAATTGGATTATTAAAGATTGTAACAACAGAAACTTCTTCCACAGGAACAAACGGGACAGCAGTCTTCTTGAACAGAATCTCTTTGCTGTCCATCAGGCTTTGGATGCCTAACTTCAGCAAAGGACAACCAGTAGGGGTAACAGCACACAAAAGGCAACTTTCACTACAACCCGGAAATAAACCGGCCAGCAGTAGGTTCCTCTTAATAGTCATCATAGGAGTAGCTACATCGTTCACAGAAACGGCATATACATCTTCATCAATGGCATTCACTCCATGCTGGGGAATAGGAGCGGTCACCACATTTGGCCTCTCAGGCGCTTCAAATTGTATTTCCTTTGCGTCAATAAGGTCTTGCACCTTATTCCTTAAGGCCCAGCAGTCATCAGTGGAATGTCCCAGGCTATCGGAGTGATAAGCACAGCGAGCATTTGGATTGTATTTGGGGGAGGCAGTATTCACAACCTTCGGGGCCTCTCTAACAGTCACCAAATTGGTGGATAGCAACTGCGGCAAGATTTGCGATAAAGTCATACTCAGCCGGGTAAACTCTCTTCTGGGTCTTTCAGCCCTTTGTTGATAGGTTTACCGAGGAGCGGCAGCAGGTGTAGCAATCACCACCGCGTTGACAGATTGGTGACGCTCTGGTTTATCTTGCCTTTTAGGCCCATACACAGCGCTGGCCTCCTTCTTAAAGGGTTTCTTCTCAGCGCTTGAAGATGTACCTTTCTGAATCTTACCGGACTTCAATCCAGCCTCTATCCTTTCTCCAGTCAGAATAAGATCGGTGAACCCTGCAGACGAGTTGCCGATAAGATGATTGAAAAATGGCCTGGAGAGGGTCCCCAAGAACATATCCACCAGCTCACGGTCTGTTAACGGAGGCTGCACCCTGCCAGCCAGATCCCTCCACTTCTGTGCATACTCTTTAAAACCTTCGCTTGATCCTAGCGACATACCCTGGAGTTGGGTACGTGTAGGAGCAAGGTCGGCATTATATTGATACTTCTTGTAAAAAGCAGTAGCCATCTCCTCCCAGTTACGAACCTTGGTCCCATCCAGCTGATAGAACCATTCGAGATGAGTCCCTGAAAGACTCTCCTAGAAGAAGTGGATCCACGAATTCTTGTCCACTGAGTACGGTTGAATCTTCCGCACATAAGATCTGAGGTGTAGCTTGGGGCAAGACGCCCCGTCATACTTGATGAAAGATGGTGCCTTAAACTTGTGAAGAATAATCACACCAGTAGATAAGCCCAAGTCTCCAAAATCCAGCCCAGGCACTTGTTGGATCTCCATTGCATTCAGCCTGTCTTCCAACTGCTTGTATTTGTCTTCAGCAGGAGGATACTGCTCCTCGTTGAAATCAGTCTCGTTGTCAGAGACCACCGAACTATGACCTTTTCCCCCTGGGGACTGCTCTTGCCCACAGAAGAACCATCTTCCTCATTCTGCAGAGTGTTTCCAAACCTTCGGCCCGTGTTGAAAAGAACAATTCTCTTCTTCTTCTTCTTCTGAACCAGCAGAGCTTTCATCTCCTCTTGACCTTGAGCCAAACCCTTGATCAGCTCTTGAAATTGTGCGTTCTGCGCCTGAAGGGCCTTGATAGACTGCTCGGTTGATGATTCAGGGTTCATGATGCTGAAATAAACAGCGAAGAACATTAAGCAACCTGAAAAGAAGAAAAACCTGCTATGCACATGATGAATGGAATGCGTATGATTTATGTTTTCAAAGACAATCGGGAATCAGCTTTGTAAACAAAAAGGAACACACTTCATTAGATTCAACTTTGAAATTTAAATTATTCAACAGGTTGCCCTTAGGCGTTACATAAAAAATGGAAATACTGAAAAGGGAAATAAAACTGTAAGAGAATATCCAAATTTCATCACTGATCCCATGGTCTCGTCTTCTCAGTACGGAGGTAGTCATTCAGAGCCCGCTCATTCTCCAACTGCTTTGTCAGCCTCTGGATCTTCAATTCCTGCTCGTTGAACTTTTCCCGATAAGCATCCCGTTCTTCTTGCAGTTGTGACCAAGACCTCTTTAGTGTGTCATAATCAGTAGGTATCTGAGGAGGGAAAACAGTTGGGGGAACCCCATCTTTATCATAACATTCAAGAACGACGGGTCTGGCAGCTTCATACGACATACCTAGCTTCTGAGCACGGATGCGGACCCATTTGTAATAGGCTTCCATAGGTAGTGAAGTCTTTGGTCCTAACTCTTGTGGGTCAGCTTTGTGAACTCTATCCCAAGCCTTGATGAACCTACGACGCAGCTCGTCACTATCCACCTGAAACTCAAAACTGATGTGAGCTAGACATGGGTTATAAGAGATTCCTCCTTGAGTACCAATCAGAGGAACATTAGGGTATTCTCCACAACGATCAATAACAGCTATCTCATCCAAACCCCTGAGAGTCCAAATGATGTCCTTATCAGTGAGGGACATTAACCTGTGAGCCCAACCTCTTCCTTCTTGGTTCTTCAGCACGAACTTAGGGAGGTGCGAAATAAACCACCTCACCAGTAAAGGGGTACAACACCACAGGGTTCCTCGTCTTCGGGCAGTACGAGCATAAAGTTGTTGCAGGATATCACCCAAGAGATTGGGCACCGGGTTCTGAGACATAAAGATCCTTATAGCAGTGATATTGATGAAGTTGTCAGGATTAGGAAACAAGACTAGCCCATAGATTAAAAGATCAAGGATGTCTTCATATGCCCTAAAGTCCAAGTCATTCCAGAAACTGTTAGCTTTACCAATTAGAAACTTGGCCAAGAAACCCTTAACCCCGCTTCTAGTCACCCAATTGTCCACTACTTCTTGATGGGTCAAGGGAAGAGATGCAGCAACCTCCTCAAGCCTGAGGGTCTTTTCCCAACCAGTGTAGGGAATCTGATCCAAGATAGGGATACCAAGCAAATCAGAGAACTCTTCCAGGGTAGGGACCAGCTGGAAGTCTTGAAAGGTGAAACACTGGTACAGAGGGTCATAGAACTGGGTCAGGACACTCATCAACTGTTGATCCCGCTTTGATGTGACTAAACTGAGAAGAGAACCATGCCTCTGGATGAATGAAGTGGTGTTTGGAATTCTGCTAACCAGCTCCTCAAGCAACTCAGGTGGGTGAACAAAGTTGAACCGGATAGTATTCCTTCGCATAGGCATCATGATATCCTACAAAACATGGCAAAGGTGAAACCCTATTGTCTTTGAAATGGTCAATCCTTATTCAGGATGTATGCAATGCTTATGATGTTATGATGTTATGATAAAGCACACCACAAATATTTACAAAGGCAAACATGATAAGGCACACAAGTCACACAAGACAAACCCTTAAAGTTTAGGCCAGCATGAGGTCTAGGTATTACCCTCTTTCAGTTTGTTGGTTCATACCTGTCCTAGTAAAAGTAACCGGGTTCTAGAGGATCCCAATATCACTGACTACCCTCAATCGGTCATAACTCCAGCATCGCAATATTTTCTTGCGGCCAGAACCATCGCGAGAGTTTAGCCTCAATGGGTGTAGCATACTGCTACTGTTCTATTGGCCAAGTTGGGTCATTTAAGGTTCTAAGGTTTGTTGGTGTTTAATGACTCCTCAGAAGACCCATATTCTCCTCGTTGCGACACAAGGGATATCAGTACAGACTGAAGTGCCACACCAACGTAGCCACTGCTTCACCCGTGTCGGTCTACGCCGGACAGGTCCCTCACAGCTTATGCTACCTAAACAGGGTATCCCCAGATCCGGGTTAGGACCTATGTAACTCCGATGCAACCCACCATTTAAAGCAAACAAGTCAAAGCAATTGAAAACATAGTTATGAACTATCCTAAGGTACACCTCACTTTAAGTTAATTCCCCAGCAGAGTCGCCAGTTCTGTGATCGGTGGATCTGGAACTGACTGTTTATCGCTGGTTCGCGAAATGTCGCGGAAGCAAGAGTCGCCACTGTCTTTTATTTTCTCCAAATGGAAAGGACAAAAGCACAGAAAAATTTCTTATAGAGATTACTCTCGGTTCGGGAGGTAGATTTATAGAAAGGGAAGGTGTTAGCACCCTCTCTATCCATGGTTATCCATGGGCTCTTAGATACTTGCTCATTTGTGTTTTCAAAGTTGTTTGTTTGCTTTTCAGAGTGGGTTTGAAAAAGTTTCGTTTAAAATTTCAGTTCGACTCTTGTATCAGTCCTCAAGAGTGTTTGAAAAGTTGTTTTTGAAATCTTTTAGAAAGTGTCGGTGTGAAAAGAACTTTTTTGATTTGTTTTGAATTAGAGCAAGTATCTACGAGTCGTCTACCTACCCTAAGGAATTAGTCTATGTAAATGTCCTTAAGATAGTGCCATCCCACCATTGAGAGGTAGGTAGCACCACCGTTGGAGGTGTTCGGGTCAATTCGAGGGTTCGGGACATTGTGGTCACCAGAGCAATAGGAAGACACCTTAGAAGCTACCCCCATGCCATGTTCATGGACATGAGGACTTACTAAAACATCCTCTACTCGACGACCACTATTCGAGAGGCAAGGCAACAGTGAGGTGTACCCTAGGGGTGATGTGTGATTTGTGTGTCATTTTCAGTTTATATTTGTCTTGTTCATGCATTGGTGATCTACGCTTTGTTTTTATTTTTGGCATTCATTCTTTCATGCAAGTTATTAACAGTTAAAAGATGCGAGAAGGTAAAAGTCCTACGCTATTACAAAGGCGCGGGTCTACATCGCCAAATTAATCCAAGACCCGATTTGAATAAAAAATAATACGGAAAGATAAATGTCCTAATTAATCTATTACAAGGCTTTGGGATAAATACATTATGTCCATAAAAGAAATAAAAGTAGAATGCGAAAAGAAATAAAGTCTGGAATGCGAGGGCGTTGGACCCTTTTAAAGAAATTAACTTGAAATTAATAAATTAATTAAGTTTAAATAAAAGAAAGAATTTTTTTTGGAGTTTTTTATATTTATGGAGTTTAATGAGAAAATTAAATGGAATTAAAAAAAATTAATTAAAACCCTAATTCTAAACTATTTTTAATTTATTAAAAAAATGTTTAAGTGGACCTAATTTTAACCTAATTATTTAATGGTAAATTTATTTATAAAAGTAATTAATATTTAATAATGGTAAAATAAAAGAAAAAGAATAAAATATTTAAAACCCTAATTCTACATTTTTTTAGTTTGTTAAAGAAAATATTAAAGTTAAAACCTAGAATTAAAACTAAATTAATTATCACATTTATTTACAAAACATTTAAATAAAATATATTTTTATTTTTTGTCTTTTCTGATTTTTGGTATTTTTATGTTATGAAAAATTAATTTATGAATTAAACTAAAAAATAAATAGAACAAATAAATAGAAAAATAAAAATAACGAAAAATAGAATGTAAACCAATGGGGGGTGTTGACCCCAATTTTAGAGGTATCATTGTAGCAATCTTGGCCCACTAGATCCAAAGCCTGTTGACTTTTTCCAGCACGTGTATGGCATGGCTGACTAATGTCCATGGTGATCTGCAAATCTGGACCTTTGGATTGGGATTATTGGGCGCGTGGCAAGCCAGATGATGAGGACACATGATGGTCATTGGGAAGCATACTTCATAGAATCATGTTGGAAAGAAAAATATTGACATAAAGTAGGGGACCTGGGGATCGAACCCAGGTCCCAACGCTTACCATGCTAACGCCTTGCCAACTGCGCTGTTTGCTTTCTTTGTAATAATAATGGACAACAATTAATATATATGAAAAAAAGCGTTAGTGGCTGAAATAATAAAAAACGCGCCAAGCTTCGAATTAGCCAACCACGTTCCAACAACTCACCTTCTTCTTCCTAGCTTTGTCTTCACCTGAAAAAATATGGAAAGGATAGCGGGGGTTTTAAACCCCCACTAAATGAAGAACATGAAAATAGCGATTAGGCCATACGCAATCATAAAAAGAGCGCGACTAGTGGAATTGATTCGTATGAAGCTTCTGATTCTAATGGCCCTGGTCTTATGGCTTAATTTTACCCCATGTGTAAAGCCCCAAAATCAGAACTCTGAAACCCTAAGCATCTTCCATGGTGTTTTTTGATACAGGGCCTCACAACTCAATTAAGTTATGTCATTAGCTTCAGGAGATGCACGTTAGTATAAATCAACATAAAAAACACATGAAAAATGCATGGAATTCAAGATACGATTATGAGTATTTTCATGAAAAGTGTGACATGGTTCTACCAGTTCTTTGCGTGCAGAGGTCTGATTTCGATTGGAGAAGGTTCCTGGATGTATCAGGAGTGCAATGGAATAATTGTTTTGCTTTGAAACACGCTGAAACTAGGAAAACAGTTTTGAAATTTTCTTGAGAAAATGCAAAGTTTGTCTATGGTCTGAGGTGCAGCTTGAAGGTTCTTGGCATTAGGGTTAGGTTTGTGCTTCTATGAGGAATGATTTTGGTCAATAATCCAAGCCCAAAGCTTTGTCTTTAATGGTTTTCAAGATTTGATTTTCATGGATCTTTTCCATGTGAAGATCATGCCAATCATTGCCAATTCTTTCCATATTGAGTGTGCACGAGATCTTGAGTGATTAAAGAAGGCATATGCTGCATAAAAAGATTCAAAAACATTTGTTTAGTATTTTTGTCATATTTTATTTAATTAAATGAATTAATGGTTTTAAAAATTCAAATAAATAATAAAAAAATGGTGAAATAAATCCCCTTTGGGGCAAATGGTCGTGCATGGCCTTTGGATAATGATTCTTGGAAGAAAATGTGGCCCATTAACAATTTTGAAGCATTTGAAGCAAAGTTGACTTTTCAAAATTCCCAAAACTTTCCCAACTTCCACAAGGCATATCTTGCTCAATTTTTAAGATTTGATCATGTTCTTGGACATTTTGGAAATGTATTGAAGTCCTCTAACCAATGCCTTTGGTCCCATGTCATTTTGATTTACCAATCTCAAGTTATGGTCTTTGACTTAAAGTCCCTTTTTGTTGACTTTTGAAAATGACCTATAATGTTGAAATTGATAACTTTTTGTGAGAGCATTTCTTGGACTTGAAGTGTGGAGAGGAGTTGTAGGAAATGTCTTTCTCTTCAAAATGAGCTTTGGATGGAATTTTTCTGATAAACCATGTGGAAGTTATGCCTTGGTCAATTTGCAGTTGACTTTTTCAGCTGTCCAAATATAGAAACTATTGCATCTTGAGATTTTTTGAGCCAAACTTGTGAAATCATTATCAAGAATTGATCACATGATGTTTGTGGCTTCAAAATAAGATGTTGACCAAAAATTTGAACTTTTGACTGTCAAATGACCATTTTGCCCCTATAGTTGACTGTTGAGCAATTAGGGTTTTTGACTGTGCAATTTTGTGCTGTGAGTCTTGAAACTTGGCATATGGATGCTTGACCATGTTTGTAGGTATGTGGGACTTGATTGGACCCTTGGAAACTTCAATTTTTCTGCCAGAACCAAAACCCTAGTTTTTGACTGTTAGGAGGCCCTTGAACTGTGCAACCCTTGAGAGCTTTTGAACCTTGACTTTGGCAAATTTTGAAGAATATGGGAGGGAAAATTTTGGGGTACAATAGTGTCGCATACATTGAATTTCAAGATGGAGTTGATGCTCATTTAGATGACCTGTATTGGCGAATATTAAGATTAAGGCTTATGCCTTGTTGATGCCTCTATTTATTGGCAATTATTTGAGATGGGAGTTCTGCTCCAATGGTACCACATGCATTTCATAGTATTGAGTCTCATTATATGATTGCATAAAGAAGTTGTGTATTGATGTGGTTAATGTGTATTATTGTTGGTATTTTGTTGTGATTATTGTTGCTTATAAGATGAGAAGTGTTGATGTTATGTGATCTAATTTAATATATTATTTATCATACATTTTTTATATTGTTAGATATCTCACCCCTTCAGTTTGAATGTTACCCTTACGTTGGTAACGTACAGGTAATCCAGTGTGAAGGTTGTATACCTTCAGTAGTTCGAGTCGGTGTCATTGCTCTGATACATAACACTTGGGGGGATGAATGCTTGTTGCTTTTAGTTATTGATTATTTCAGTTGTTGAACTTTAATTTGTTTCTTGCTAAGTACGCGTTATTTTGAAGTTGTTGTAATTGTTGGACAAAGATGTTATTATGATTTGTGCTGCGTAGATGTTCAAGTTATTGATTTAAGAGATTAAATTATTATGATGATGGTTCATTCAAAATTTTAAAGTGTTATGTATCCATGTTGAATGCAATGTGTTTTGAAAGTTGAATGTATGCCATCCTGATTCAGTTGCATGAATTTTATAACTATGATTTACATTTATAATTGTCGGGTAGAATTGGGGTGTTACAAAGTTGGTATCAGAGCAAAGGTTGGTCCATTCGACCTTGTTGTCGAGTCGTAGTTGTCTAACAATCAAGTATTGTTAATTTGAGTTCTAACCGTTGTTTATGTTGTAGTGATAAGTTGAGTTGACTGGAAGGAATGGTGTTGCACTTGCTGCTGCTTTAGAAACAATGGCACATACGATGGAGAATAAGCCGAATGCTGACGGGAATGTTGGATCTCGTAGCTTGGCGACTTTCCAGATAGAGAATCTGCCCATGTTCAAGGGAAAGTATGATCCTGATGGAGCATTGGATTGGTTGAAAGATATTGAGAGAATCTTCCGTGTGATGGACTGCACTCCAGCGCAGAAGGTTCAATATGGTACTCATATGCTAGCAATTGAGGCTGATGACTGGTGGCTAGAGACTTGTCAGATATTAGAAGCTGCAGGTGAAAACGTCACTTGGGCTGTGTTCCGTAGGGAATTTCTGAGGAAGTACTTTCCTGAAGATGTTCGTGGTAAGAAGGAGATTGAATTCCTTGAGCTGAAGCAAGGGAATATGTCTGTTGTTGAGTATGCTGCAAAGTTTTCTGAGTTGGCTACGTTTTATCCGCATACGCTGAGGACGATGCTGAGTTTTCAAAGTGTATCAAGTTTGAGAGCAGGTTGCGCCCGGGGATCAAGAAGGTAGTTGGATACCAGAAGATCTGTGTCTTTGCTGATTTGATTGATAGTTGCAGGATTTATGAAGAGGATAATAATGCTCATTACAAGATTATCAGCGAGAAGAGGGGTAAGTACCAACAGAATCGTGGTAAGCCTTATGATACCCCAGCTGGTAAAGGTAAACAGAAAGCTGCTATGGGTCAGAGGACTAGTGGGGGAGATGCTCTTGCTAGTGTGGTTTGTTTTAAATATGGGAAACCTGGGAATAAGAGTAATGTGTGTACTAGTGAAGTAAGGAGGTGTTTTCGTTGTGGTAAGAACAGACATGTTGTATCTGAGTGAAAGCATAAGGATGTGATCTGTTTAAATTATAGTGAAGAAGGGCACATTGGTAGTCAGTGTCAGAAACCAAAGAGGGGGCAGACAACTGGTAAAGTGTTCGCTTTGGTTGAGGATCAGACAGTTGCTGAGGACAGACTTATCAGAGGTACATGTTTCATTAATAGTACTCCTTTAATTACTACTATTGATACCAGTGCTACTCATTGCTTTATTGGTGCTGATTGTGTTGAAAGATTAGGTCTTATGTTGTCTTCCATGAATGGATAAATGGTCTTCGATACTCTAGCCAAGGGGTTGGTGACTACTCCTTTTGTGTGTTTAAAGTGTCCCTTGTCGATCTTCGACAAAGACTTTGCTGTTGATTTGGTTTGTTTACCGTTAAGAGGGTTGGAGGTGATTTTGGGTATGAACTGGTTAGAGCATTATTATGTTCATATTAACTGTTATGACAAGTCTGTGAGGTTTTCTACTCCTGAAGAAGAGGGATATATTTTGTTGTCTACTAAACAGTTGAGGAAGTTTATGCAAGACGAAGCACATATGTTCTCATTGATGGCGTCGCTATCTGTAGAGACTCAAGCTATAATTGAGGAATTGTAGATGGTGTGTGAATTTCCTGAAGTGTTCCCCGATGAGATTCCTGATGTACCGCCGGAGAGGGAAGTTGAATTTGAAATTGATCTTGTACTTGGTACCAGACCTGTGTCTATGGCACCATACATGATGTATGCATCTGAATTGTCAGAGTTGAAGAATCAATTGGAAGAGTTACTTGAAAAGAAGATTGTAAGACCAAGTGTATCGTCGTGGGGTACTCCAGTGTTGTTAGTATAGAAGAAAGATGGAAGTACGCGGCTTTGTGTTGATTATAGACAGTTGAATAAAGTGACGATTAAGAACAAGTATCCGCTTCCAAGAATAGATGACTTGATGGACCAATTGGTGGACGCTCGTGTGTTTAGTAAGATTGATTTGAGGTCAGGTTACCATCAGATTAAAGTGAAGGATGAAGATATCCATAAGACGGCTTTTAGAACGCGTTATGGACATTATGAGTATTCGGTGATGCCTTTACTAATGTGCTGGGAGTATTCATGGAATACATGAATCGTATCTTTCATACTTATTTGGATCGGTTTGTAGTGGTGTTCATTGATGATATTTTGATTTATTCTAAGTCAGAAGAAGAGCATGCAGAACACTTAAGAATAGTATTGCAAGTTTTGAAAGAGATGAATTTGTATGCCAAGTTGTCCAAGTGTGAGTTCTAGTTAAAAGAGGTTAGTTTTCTTGGTCATGTGATCTCAGGTAGTGGCATTGTTGTAGATCCATCGAAGGTTGATGTTGTGTTGCAATGGGAAACTCCGAAGTCAGCTACTAAGATTAGAAGCTTTTTGGGATTAGCTGGTTATTATAGAAGGTTTATCAAAGGTTTTTCTAAGTTGGCACTTCCGTTGACTAAGTTGACTTGTAAAAGTAGAGCTTTTGTGTGGGACGTTCAGCGTGAAAAAAGTTTTACGGAATTGAAGAAGAGATTGACGTCGGCTCCGATTTTGACGTTGCCTAATCCAGGAGAGCCTTTTGTTGTATATTGTGATGCTTCTAAGATGGGTTTATGAGGTGTGCTTAGGCAGAATGATAAGGTAGTTTCTTATGCGTCAAGGCAGTTAAGGACTCATGAGAAGAACTATCCTACGCATGATTTAGAGCTTGCTGCAGTTGTCTTCGTGTTGAAGATTTGGAGGCATTATCTTTATGGTTCTAGATTTGAAGTGTTTAGTGACCATAAGAGCTTAAAGTATTTATTCGATCAAAAGGAGTTGAATATGAGGCAACGGAGATGGTCGGAATTGTTAAAGGATTATGATTTCGGTTTGAATTACCATCTATGAAAAGATAATGTGGTAGCCGATACGTTGAGTCAAAAGACTTTACATATGTCGGCAATGATGGTTAAAGAGTTGGAATTAATTGAACAGTTCAGAGATATGAGCTTAGTTTGCGAGATGACACCGTGGAGTGTTATGTTGGGTATGTTGAAGATTAATAATGAATTTCTAGACAGTATCAGAGAAGCTTAGAAGTTGGATGTGAAAATGGTAGATTCGATGGTTAGGATCGATCAGTATGAGAATGATGATTTTAAGTTAGATGTGCAAGGTGTGTTGAGATTTTGTAACCGGATTTGTATTCCTGATGATGGTGAAATGAAGAAAGTCATACTTGAAGAGAGTCATAGAAGTAAGTTGAGTATTCATCCAGGAGATGCAAAGATGTATCAAGATTTGAAAGGTTTATTTTGGTGGCCTGGAATGAAGAGAGATATGGCTCGGTTTATGTATGCATATTTGACTTGTCAGAAGTCAAAAGTTGAACATCAGAAGCCTGCAAGGTTGATGCAACCGTTAGAAGTTCTCGAATGGAAATGGGATAGAATTTTGATGGACTTTGTGACGGGGTTACCTAATACTTTAAGAGGACATGATTCAATTTGGGTGATTGTTGATAGGCTTACGAAGTTGGCTCATTTTATTTCTATTAACATCAGTTTTCCAGTGTCGAAGTTGGCTGAGATTTACACTAGTGTGATTGTGAAGCTGCATGGTGTTCCTTTGTGCATTGTGTCGGATAGAGATCCAAGATTTACTTCTGACTTTTGGAAGAGTTTGCAAGAAGCGTTGGGTTCTAAGTTGAGGTTGAGTTCAGCGTATCATCCTCAGACAGATGCTCAAACTGAACGGACTATTCAATCGTTGGAAGACGCTGATGGGAAAAGAGATTGCCTTGGTTAAAGTTGTTTGGCTAGGAGCTTCCGGAGAAATTATGACTTGGGATTTAGAGAGAAAGATGCGGGACTCCTATCCTGAGTTGTTTGATTAAGGTAAATTTTCGAGGACAAAAATATTCTAAGTGGGGGAGAGTTGTAACGCCCGTAATTTAATTAATTATTTAATTAAATTGTTTTTGGAATATTTGTGAAGTTGTGTTATTACGATAGTTGATGTGTTGTTGTTATTGAATTTATTTATTCTATTAAGTTGTGGAATAATATTAGAATGATAATATTATTTGATGTGGACTTGTTTTAAAGGAATAGAAGTAGTAGAAAGGGGGTGTAGTAGTTTTAAGCCCATTAAGGCATAATAAGAATTATAGGTTATTATATTAGTTTTTAGAAATAATAAGAAAAGAAGAAGCTGTAAGAAGAGAAGGAAATAAGGGTTGGAAGAAGAGAAAGAGAACGTGAAATTGCAGAAAATAAGGAAAAGAGGCAGAACGAAATTCAATCAGAAAACTTGTAGAGCAACCTCCAATCCAAGGTAAGGGTGGGGCTCTGACTCTATAGTAGGGTTTATGATGATTAGTATGTGGGATTTGATGTGAAAGATTATTTGGTTTGTGATTGAATTATATACATTGTTGTTTGATGAAAATCGATGATTTAAGGATGAATGATCATGCCCTAATGTTGTATAATTGATGTAGAAATATAGTATAATTATAATTGATGATTACCTATGATTAGAGAATGTTTTTAGGGCCTACGGCAGGAAAACCGCAGTGAAAACGCAGTGAAATCTCAGAAAATATTCATGACAGAACAGTATGTGTCGACCCCAAAAGTCATGCATCGATGCATGAAGGATTTTAGACTCAGGATGAGTCGATACGAAGAAACCATGCATCGATACATGCAGCCTTTTAGACTCATGATGAGTCGATACATAGGATTATATATCGATACATGCAGTGTTGCAGACTCAGTATGAGTCGATATGAAGGGAGTACGCGTCGAATCATGCAGCGTGTTAAACCCAGTACGCGTCGACTCAAGATGTCATGCATCGACTCATGTAGTCTGATTTTTGATAGATTTGTTTCCGAAGGCTGTAACTTGAGTTTCCAGACTCTGTTTGAGGTGTTGTTCAAAGCGTTGAATAGATGACGCGATGAAATTCATTCTTAAGGATTAAAATGAAGAATAGGAAGGATAATCCTAGTAACCAAATTTAGGACTAGAGTTAGCTTCCCGCGTTAATCGCTATGATGATTTTTTGAAGTATGATGAGGATAAGACGATTATAGATTATTTTTTGGTTCATAACATTAAGATTAATGATGATAATGATGTAGTATTACAGAATTAATATTACATAGAGGTTTGGTAATTTAGAGGTGATCCTTAGATGATTAATTAATTATAGGCAATATCATGTTGTAGGCCTATGGCCAACGTTGAAGGATTGTCGATCTACCGTTGTATTGTTGTATGGCTGAGTTGCTGTGAATTATGTTGATAAATGATGTTGATAAATGACGTTGATGAATGATGTTGATAAATGGTGTTGATGAATTATGTTGATGATTTATGTTAACAAGTGATGTTGATGAATGATGTTGAGATGCCTCTAATAATTGGTAGCTATTAATATGTAGGATTCTGGCCAACGATGATGTTGTGATGAGATTTTGTTAATTATGGTTGTCATTACATTCATGATTGTTTCTCATACATTACATTTCAAGATGGAGTTGATGCTCATTAAGATGGCCTGTATTGGTGAATATTAAGATGAAGGCTTATGCCTTGTTGATGCCTCTATTTATTAGCAATTATTTGAGATGGGAGTTCTGCTCCAATGGTACCACATGCATTTACATAGTATTGAGTCGCATTATATGATTGCATAAATAAGTTGTGTATTGATGTGGTGAATGTGTATTATTGTTGGTATTCTGTTGCGATTATTGTTGCTTATAAGATGAGAATTGGTGATGTTATGTGATCTAATTTAATATATTATTTATCATACGTTTTATTATATTATTAGATATCTCACCCCTTCTGTTTTAATGTTACGCTTATGTTGGTAACGTGCAGGTAATCCAGAGTGAAGGTTGTATACCTTCAATAGTTCGAGTCGGTGTCATTACTCTGATATGTAACACTCTGGGGGATGAACGCTTGTTGCTTTTAGTTATTGATTATTTCAGTTGTTGAACTTTAATTCGTTTATTGCTAAGTACGCATTATTTTGAAGTTGTTTTAATTGTTGGACAAATATATTATTATGATTTCCACTGCGTAGATGTTCAAGTTATTGATTTAAGAGATTAAATTATTATGCTAATGGCTCATACAAAATTTTAAAGTGTTATGTATCCACGTTGAATACAATGTGTTTTTTAAGTTGAATATGTGGCATCTTGATTCTGTTGCATGAATTTTATAACTTTGATTTATATTTATAATTGTCGGGTAGAATTGGGGTATTACAATTTATGCGGACTTCACACACATGCTGCCCTCCGAATGTCCACTTTTGACAGAAGTACCAGATGATCAAGTGAATTAAGCTCAAGGAAACCCTTATAGTAATACCTATAACACTTCCAGGAAGAACCATCCAAAATTTTCATACAAAAACAACAAAACATTATATGCACCTGGCCAAGCTCCTGCTACACCGACATGATACCATAAAGTCGCCCCAATTGTTCCAAATGTTCCTAGGAAATCCAAAATAGAAATCATGATAGGAAATTTCATAGCCACCCAAGCTCAACAAAACAAGGATTTTCTGAATTAGAACATACACACTAGTGAGAAACTTAAGTGGCTCAACAACAAGCAGCTACTACTGCTCCAACTGCCATTTTTCCTGGACAACCACAACCAAATCCAAAATGTCATGCTAATGCTATAATAATTCAAAGTGGGATGAAATTAGATGGACAAACTGATCCAAGAATAAAAAATCCAGCCATGTATCAGAATACTGGTAAAGAAATTTGAAAGGAAGACGAACCAAAAGAAGATGAGAATAAAGATAAAAGCGAAGAGGCCAAAGAGAAAGAAAAACCTTATGTGCCTCCGCCACCTTATAAACCACCTATATTGTATCCTCAATGGTTATCTAAATCTAAAAGCGTAGGTCAGTTCAAGAAATTAGTTGAACTTTTGAAACAATTGAATATCACAATACCTCTTACAGAAGCAATCACCCAAATGCCCTCTTGCACTAAGTTTCTTAAACAAATCTTATCCAATAAGAAAAATCTTGAGGATAAAAAAACTGTTATGCTTACTGCAGAGTGTAGCGCTATAATTCAAAATGACGTGTCTCCTAAGCTAAAGGACCCTGGTAGTTTTTCCATACCATGTGTAATCGGAAAGTTTGTCATAGATAAAGCTCTATGCGACTTAGGAGCCAGTATTAGCCTAATTCCCTTATAATTTGCAAAAGTCTCAACATGGGAGAATAAGACCAACAAGAATGTATGTGCAACTAGCTGATCGTTCAGTGAAATTTCCTTTAGGTATGCTAGAAAATGTTCCAATACGTATAGGACAATTCTATATTCCTACTAATTTCATAATTATGGATATTAAGGAGGATTCCAACATCCCTACTATATTAGGACAACCATTCCTAGCCACTACCGGAGCCATTATAGACGTAAAAAAAGGAAAACTAACTTCTGAGGTTTGCGAATAAAAGGTCGAATTTTTCTCTCACAATTCTTCAAGGCACTTGTTATAGATGATTCATGTTATTTCTTAGATGTCATTGATGAATATGTAAAAGAAATGGAGAAACAACAAACTACATATGCCAAATTTTGAAAATTCTAATACCTCCTATCTTTGAAGATAATAATTGGTAATGATGAATACCAGGATGACAATCTAAGTGAATGTCTCGCACTAACTCCTGACCTTATGCCTTGCCCAAAGAAACCAATTGTAGAACTTTAAACACTATCTAAATATCTAAGGTATGAATTCCTAGACACAGAACTTGACTGGCCCGTTATAGTCAACATGGATTTAGGACAGATAGAAACTGAAAAGTTATTACATATCCTAAGAAAATACCCAGCTACCTTAGGCTATAACATCTCAAATCTAAAAGGATTAAGTCCCTGTATCTGCATGCATCGCATTATGCTTAAGGAAGACTATAAGACATCTAGAGAACATCGGAGAATAATTAATATCGTTCTGAGCAATGTAGTCAAGAAAGAAGTACAAAGGTTATTAGAAGCAAGAATCATATACCCGATATCCGACAGTAAATGGGTTAGCCCAGTACATGTTGTACCAAAGAAGAGAGGTGTTATAGTTGTAAGAAATGCAAAAGGAGACTCTATAGCACAATGTACTTAAACCGAATGGAGAATATGCATTAACTATAGGAAACTAAACAAAGCCACTCGAAAAGATCATTTTCCTCTACCTTTTATTGATCAAATGCTCGAACGATTGGCTAAGCATTCTCACTTACTCTATTTAGATGGTTATTCAGGATTCTTTCAAATACCTATTTGTTGTACCCCAAAATTTTCCCTCTCACTTCTCAAGAATTTTCTCACAAGATCTCCTTGGGCTCAAGACTACACTAGGGTTTGATCAGCTCAAGACACCTCCTTATGCACTGATGACCCAAAACTAGGGTTTGAGTTTGCACAAATATTTTTTATCCTTTTATTCCCCATATTATTTTCATGGATCATTATGGACCCCCTAGTTTACTCATGTCAAGTTTCAAGCTTTGAATCACATTTTTTATCAGTCAATTGAGCAGTTGACCTAAAAATATGTTGTATTGGGGAAAAAGTTAACTATGGCCAATTTACAGTCCAACTTCATAATTTTTTATCCACATCAACATTTTAAACTCATATGTATCATTTGATCAAGTTTGGACCACAACTCCTCAAGAAATTTGATCAAATCTCCAAAAGGGCAAAATGGTCAAAATTAGGGTTTTGATTGGGAAAGGGCAATTTCTGATTTTTGACCTAGAAAATGGTCAATTGGTTTAAGGCATGATCTCAAGAGTACAATTGCATCATTTTTACCTAATGACATGGTTCAAAACATTGCAAGTCCATTGAATTGATAGATGAATTTTGCAGTCAACTGATCAAAAGTCAACTGTACACTGAAAAGTCAAACTTTGAATTTTTGGTCAAATTCAAGTGCCAAAGATCACAATTCACCAAAAAATGAAGCTTATTCATAAAGAAATCAAAAAGTTAATGTTTCATTTTGAAAAGTCAAAATTTCTAAACTTAGAAATTTTTCTAAGTGTTGGAAATTTCATGTTATTTCATAACTTTGAGCCAAATTTTCACCATGATGCAAGATGATTCAAGAGAAACTTCTAACATGAAAGTTATAGATCTCCATGAAATATACAACTTTGATTCACACAACTTCTTCTAAAAATTCTTGGATCTCAAGTTATAATTTTTAGAACATGTGGTCATGAAACTAAACACTTAGTGAAATTTTGCCCTAATTTGGTCAGGATTTTGACCCAACTTCATGGCACTTTTTCATATAGTTCCAAGGGGAATCTTCAAAAGCAATTCAAATATGGGTTGCAGAGCACATTTCAAGCTTTCCAAAATGTCCAAGAAATCTTTGAGATCATTCTTTAGGATGGAGAATCAAAGAGATGAAGTTAGGGTTTTGTCACTTGAATTACAAGTCATTTTTGATGAACACATGAACCAAATCCATAGCCATGCTGCATAATCCTCACTTTGAAGGCCTCAAACTTGTTTTTCACTCCATAATTAATGGTTTACACAACTTATTATGCCCTTATCCAAGTGTTTCAAGCTTTGTCCAAATCAATTTGCCATTTTAGGGAGAAAGTAACATATCCATTCTTGTAAAGCAAGCTTTATGCACAAAGTCAGCTTCTTGAGCTCCCAACTTGTTTTCCTTGATTACACTCCATCCACAAAGTCACAAGTATTGTTTTTAAATTAGTTAACAACTCTATGAACCAAGTATAAGGCATGGAAATTTGAATTTCTCAAAAAATCACATGTTATGCATAAACTTGTGATTTTGAATTTTGATCAACAAGAAGTCTACAAACTTGTTGCTTATAAATAGAGTCACTATCTGTGAGCTAGAGGATGAGCTAAAGCACCCTAAAATACACCAAAACTCTCTCAAATCAGAAATTGCCCAAAAACTCCATTGTTACACAGTTTCTGACCTTGAACTTCAAACTCACATTTCCCTCGTGCATTTCTTGGTCTTTTAGTTTCTAAAGCTTCCTTACATCAAGTGTAACCTATCCCTGTCCCTGTTTCATTACTGTAACACCATTTACCATATTCTCTATAACCAAAAAAAAAGCATTACACATTGACTTCTCCAGGTCATTTCAGCCACTCTCAACTCAAGCAAACCATTGCATTAGCTTCCTAGGACCTCAAGGAAGCTAACCTGATCATCACCACTTCTTGAAACAAGCTCAAAATCCAAACACGATATCCAGTTTTGAGGTAAGTTTTCTTAACTTGGAAATCTTCATACAGGCATCATCAATAGTTTATTTATGAACAAAACATGTAGATATCATTGCCCTGAAGCTAACCATGTCCATAGTTTCCATTAATTTTTCTTGAGCTTAGAGAATTTTGAAATTGAAACTTCTGAAATTTTTAGGGTTCAGATTAGGGCCATTAAAATTCATGCTTATCTTTGATCTATAGTTTTAATACTTTACATTTCTGGAATCGTGAGAAAATTTGCTACAAGTTTCATGTTTACAGTTTTCATTTTTGATGAGAAATGAGCATGTTACAGTTGGTTTGGCTTGAGGTTGAAGATGAAGTCTTCAGGGCGCGTTTTGCCTTACATATTTATTGTTTTGTTTGTATTAACGGATGTATAGCCACCTCAGTGGTAGAAGCACGCGCCAGTAACCTATGGGACCTGGGTTCGAGCCCCAGTTGTACCCTTTTGCATTTTTTCATGTTTTACAAATTCTGACTTTTTTTGTTTGCAGGGCGCTAGGCCTCTTTGGGCCTGACTAAAATCAACACTTAGAAAACCCTAATTCAAGACAAAAACAAGCATGAAAATAATACACTTGCACACAAGCACCCCTAGGGTTATTCCACTTGGTTGCCTTATACAAAATAGCCATATTACGCATGTGAGGTATCTTAGCAAAAACAAGCAAATACAAGATCATAGTCCCTCGATGACGCTATCTAAGTTTCCTTCCAAATGATCTTAGTCCCTAAAGAGAATGCTAAGATACCTTGCAACATTGTTAATCATGGTTATACGATGACCCACGCCCGTCCCGTTTACATCAAAGATAGGGTTACATACCAAATCAATGGTAAGATAACAATATCAAAGGAAAAGAAAATGAACAAGAAAGACTTTTGAGTAGGTAGAATGCTCCTAATTACTTGCTAAATTTCAAACAAAACATCCTTGCTATTTTCAAAACAAAAACCTACACTTTCAAACATCTTACAAACTTGAAAACATTTTCAAAAGATCAAACATCTTTGTATACATTCTTACAAATGAGAATCATTACAAAGTTTGCCTAAACGATTGCCACTTTACAAAATACTTTCAAAAACCACACAAAGAACAATTTCAAATAAAAGAAAGTGATCTAGCAAGTAACTAAGAGCCCATGGAAAACCATGGATGAAAAGAGTGTTAATACCTTCCCTTTTCATAATCTACCCCCCGAACTCAAGAAACAATCTCAAAGGTCGTTCCTGTGATTTTTCACCTTTCCTTTTGGATAAAAGAAAAGCCGGTGGCGACTCTTGATAACCGCAACATTTGCGATCAAACGCAAAACCCTCAAGTCAGTTCTCCCACCGTATCACACTATTTATCCTGAAGACTAAGAAAAGACCACCTTCCCTTGTCCTTATGGTACATTTGTCTATCGACAAATGTCGTTTGGACTATGTAACGTTTCTACAACATTCCAAGGATGCATAATGTTAATCTTCATTGATTTTATATACGACATCATTAAAGTATTTATGGACGGTTTCTTTGTTTATGGGCAGAGTTTTGAAGGATTCTTATCGAACATAGAAATGGTACTTGAAAGATGCAAAAAAGTGAATCTCGTGTTAAATTAAGAAAAATGCCATTTCATGGTCTGACAAGGAATCGTGCTTGGACACATAGTGTCTGATAAGGGGATTGAAGTTGATAAAGCTAAAATAAAAGTTATAGAAAATCTTCAACCTCTGAAAACTGTAAGAGAAATATAAACTTTTTAGAACACGCTGGTTTCTACCGACGATTCATTAAATATTTCTCTAAATCACCAAACCACTAACTGGCTTATTAATGAAAGACGCTGAATTCATCTTTGATGACAAATGCTTAAAAGTGTTTGAACAACTAAAAACAACTCTCATTACCACACCTATTATGCAATCACCTGATTGGAGATTACCATTTGAAATCAAGTGTGACACTAGCGATTTTTCCGTAGGTGTAGTCTTAGGATAAAGAAAGGATAAAAAGCTTCATGCAATTTATTATGCAAGTAGAGCCTTAGAACATGCGCATATGAACTACGCCACCACAGAAAAGGAACTTTTAGCTGTCGTGTTTGCTTTGAATAAATTTCGTTCTTACTTAGTAGGAGCAAGGATAATTATCTATACCGATCATGCCGCGATTAGGTACCTATTAAGTAAAAATAATGCTAAACCAAGACTTCTAAGGTGGATTTTACTCCTACAAGAGTTTGATTTAGAAATCAAAGACAAGTAAGGGATTGAAAATGTAGAAGCTGATCACTTATCTAGAATGGAAGGCATTAAGCCTAAATGAGTGCCTATCAATAATGATTTCCCTTACGAACGACTCATAGCCCAGTTGGAAAATAATTTAGTTGAATTCCACATAACTTATAATGATACCAAAATAAATGAAGTTTTGGAAACAATTTATACAAAAAAATACACTATGATGGTATGTTGACTTTGTCAACTACTTAGCAGCTGGAGTGCTTTCACCAGATCTAACTTACCAACAAAAGAATAAATTCTTCCATGATCTTAAACAATATTACTGGGATGAGACTCTGGTTTTCAAAAGAGGCACTGATGGTATCTTCCGTTAATGTGTCCCCTAATAAGAAGTAGAAAGTATAATTTCTCATTATCATTATGCCCCTTATGGAGGGTACACAAGCACTTCAAAGACATGTACCAAGATCTAACAAGCTGACCTCTTTTGGTCTAATCTATGGAAAGATATCCATATCGCGGTCATAAATTGTGACTAGTGCCAACGCACTGGCAACATCTCTGGACGCGACGAGATGCCACTAATAGGCGTCTTAGAAGTAGAAGTCTTTGACGTGTGGGGAATAGATTTCATGGGACCCCTCACATCTTCTTTTAGTAATAAATACATACTCTTTGTTGTTGATTATGTATCAAATAGATCGGAACTATTTCTTCTCCAATAAATGACGCACGAGTAGTAATTAAGCTCTTCAAGAATATAATTTTTCCTAGATTCGGTGTGCCGAGACTTGTCATCAGTGATGGTGGCTCCCATTTTATTTCAAATATATTTGAAAAGCTATTACAGAAATATGGAGCCTGACACCATGTAGCAACACCCTATCATCCACAAACAAGTGGACAAGTAGATGTCTCAAATAGAGAAATTAAGAAAATATTGGAAAAAATAGTTTCCACCTCTAGGAAAGATTGGTCTTCAAAGTTACACGAAGCTCTGTGAGAATATAAGACAGCCTATAAAACCCCAATAAGAACCACATCATTTAAGCTAGTTTATGGTAAATCGTGTCATATGCCAGTAGAATTAGAGCATAAATCTTATTGGGCCATTAAGATCCTTAATTTAAATTATACTGCCGCAGGAGAGAAGAGAATTTTAGATATTTATGAACTAGAAAAACTTAGATTAGATGCATACGAGAATGCCCGAATCTATAAAGAAAGGACTAAAAGTGACATGACAAGCGTATATCGAGGAAAGAGTTTAATGAGGGTGACATAGTACTTCTGTATAATTCTCGACTTAAACTTTTCCCAGGAAAAATTCGTTTTAGGTTTTCCGGTCCCTTTGAAATTACCAAAGTTTTTCCAAATGGAGCAATGGAAATAAAGGGAAAAATCTATTGAACCATTTATCGTAAACGGGAAGCCCTTGAAAAATTATCATTGCATTGACAACAAAGACTATTCCACCAGTCTAAAGCTTGAAGAGCTGCCCACTCATTCCCAAAATAAATATTTTGTTAAAACTTCATCGAGCTACCGACGTTAAAAGAAGCATTGTGTGGGAGTCAACCCACGAGTTTTTAATTTAATATTTTTGTCTTTGTTTGAGTTTGCAGAAGATAAAGATATTGATCGCTTGACACCTATCAGTTGCATGCAGGCAACTATCGAGGCGAGCATTGATCAACTTCTTATTCCTTTTCCCATTTTTACTAAAATATTGAGGACAATGTTTGGTTTAAGTGTGGGGGAGGAACTTTACCACTTTCCATTTATCGCTTCTTATTTTTATTTTAGTTTTTTCTAGGTAGATTTCATTATTATGTTTATTTCATTTGTTTAGTGTTAATTGAGTCAAATTCATGTGTTGTCGAGTCTTTTTTCAAAATTTCCGCTATTTATTTGATTTTCCCAGTTTCTTGAGCCATAACAAAAAAATTTAATTTCGGTAAAGTTTAATAAAATTGGTACCGTTTTGACACCTTAAAGCCCCTAAGTATGCAAGATCAATTTGAATACCTATTATACCGACACCTTAAGTTTGGGTTTTAAATTATCCCTGAGTAGTTTATATTAGCATTCAACACCATCTTAAGCATAAACTACGTAGGGAGTCAATGAATATAAGTGAATGATTCCAAAAATTCAAAATAGGGAACAGTTAGGTGACCCTCACCCGGTCACTTAATCCAATGGTAATGGAACCTTAAAAAATATAATAAAATAACTCTTTGTCAGTTGGTTCAGAGGTGTCTGGTGCTAAACTTTGTAGGAAGGACTAAGGTCTGGTCCCCTGTAACTGCAATTGGTTAATAAAAGGGGTTACCAAAATTTTGTACCAGAACCTCGAGACAAAGGATCAGAATCACTAACCGATTTCCCCTACTATATGTGTGTATAGATAAATGGCTTAATGTGTTTGTGCCTGAATGAAAATGGATAAAATGAAATAAAAGAAATAGGCCAAGTTATAATAGAATGATTCATATTGATTTGCATAGGGAGGGAGTTTTTGATCATATTCTATGATTTCGTGTCACTATCGTACCCTTATGTTGATATTTAGTACCTATCCTTCTAACAAAAACCTCACAACCACATACGATTCGAGTATTGTCGTGTTTTTGTTTCAGACCCGTGTTTAGTGTAATTAACATGTTGATTATTTACTCGAGGACAAGCAAAGATTCAAGTATGGGAGAATTTGATAACGCAAAATTATATCATATATTTCACTCGACTCGCATGAAATTTAGTTTATATTTTCTCTATTTATGTCTTGTTATGCTGGTATTATTGTCTTATTTCAGGTATATCGAGCAAGTTGGAGATTTGACTAAAAAAGAAGAAAAGAAATAAATAAAATCAAGAAAGGTGGTAAAAGAGAAAAGAGGGGGTGAAGTATTTAAAAAGAGGAAAACAAAAAAATTATGAATCCTAAAGGCTCAATATGGAAAAACCAAAACCCAGGTGGGGCCCACCACTATAAAAGTGTGGCGCCTGCCATGCACTTAGGGGTGTGGCACTCACCACCCAAGTATGTGAAACCTATCACGTAAATTCAAGGAAAGGGTGGCGCCCACCACCTATATTCGTGGCCCCTACCATGTTCAAACAAACTAAGTGGCGCCTGCCACTTCCACATGTGGCCTCCACCAAGATGAAACTTCTTCTTGGATTCTCGTATCCATTTCTTTCTTCGTCTTTTTCGTTCAATGGAACCACTCAGAATGTGCGTAAGTGGAGATATTTACAAGGCGGAGGTTAAACTATAAAAGAGGGGAAACACTGTCAGTTAGGGGAAGTCAATTTCCTCGCAGCCAGAGCTTGTTCTTATATTTCTCTTTAGGCATTTAAATTCACCGCAATTAGTGATAAGTCTTCCATATCGGGGGACTATTGCAACCTTAGATATAGAATTTATTTTCTGTTTTCAATTCTTGTACAGAAGTATTTCAATCCTGCCGTCATAGTTGTGATTTTGTTCAAGCATTGTACGCGAAGTATTTTTCCATAATTTAAATCAGAGTTAATTTTATTCCAGATTTTATTTCACTTATAGTTTTAGTTTTAATTATCGTTTTAATTATCGTTTTAATTTCATTCCAACATTGTTATGTTTTCTGAAATAGTATTTTGTTTAATGTCTATTAATTGTACTTGCATGTTAGTGTATAGAACCATGTCTGACTAAGTAATTAGATACCGGTACGTAAAGTTAGTTGAACGAAAGGGATTCAGAAATCTATTGGCATGAATATTTATAAACTATTTTTCTGGTCTAGTTTCTAATTCTAATTAAAACAGCTTTGTACGAGAGTAAAAAGTAAACAAAGGTTATAATCAATCAAGCGAGAGTTTGAGATTTTAATCGGATAGTAGAAACTAGGATTTGATTCTAAACACAGCAAGAGCACTTTAGATTAATTAGAATTTAATTGTTTCCAAAAATTACTTTTAAACTCAAATGAGACAGCGAGAGCAAAGCATTTTGGTTTAGGAGTATAGTCAGAGTCAATAACACGAAAGTGTGAGATAAAGGCTTTTAAGTCAGTATTTTCTATTGAGAAATATTTTAACTTTTAAAACCATGCCAACAATTTATCGAATATCCTAAAGTTTGACGAGTTGCATACCGGTGTCCCGTCATTAATTATTTTTTATCAAATTTGAATCTATTTCCAGGTTTCCTCAAAACCCAAGATTAATCATTAGCCTTAGATTTACATAGTAATTTTAGATAGCATTAGTTTGATTATCAGTCCATGTGGGTTCAATATCTTTTAAAACTACGTGATTAGACTGTGCACATGCAGTCAGTAAATTCGATAGACTCTTAAAGTTCGCGGTCAACATTGTATATTGTATTTTATTTTGTTATGATTTATTTGTATTATGTGGTGAATTGGATTTTATGCCTAAGTGTCGAAATGAATGGGTTGATTATGAGATCAATTATTATATTTATTAAGAATGAAAGTGATTCCGCAACTAAATGCTACGTGAAAGTATATGAAAAGCATGAATTTTAATTAAGTGTTATTGAGCATGACAAGTGTATTTGATATTTGAATTATGTGTGACACCCTTGTTTGAGATGCATGAATTATTTACTCTGATTTATGACGTATTATTCCGTGTGGTCTTAAATGGTGTTACATTAGTGGTATCAGAGCACAGTCGATCAGTTGACCAAGTTTTAATGTGTTTATTCCCTTTTATACTCGATATATGTATGTGACTATCAATACTATTTGTTTTAACGAGAATGAAGGAGACTTGTTTATGTCTGCTAAACAAGTGAACGAGTCTGTGCAGGATGGCGTTGAGATGTTTATGTTGAGTGCAACTTTGGATATTAGAGGAAAAAGAGCAATTGGTGATTTAACAGTCGTTCGTGATTTTCCAGATGTATTTCCTGAAGAGATAAGTGATTTACCTCCTAAATGTGAAATACAGTTTACGACCGACTTAGTTCATGGAACTAGTTCGGTATCGATGGCTCCATGTCGTATGTAAGCATCGGAATTAAGAGATTTTAAGAATAAACTTGAAGATCTATTTGAGAAGAGATTCATTCGTCTGAGTGTGTCACTGTGGGGTGAACCAATCTTATTTGTTAAGAAGAAAGAAGGTACTATGATACTTTGTGTGGACTATATATAACTGAACAAGGTGACTTTTGTACCCCAAAATTTGACCTCTCATTTTCTCAATACTTTTCTCACATGGGGCTCCCAAAAATTCAAGCTTACACAAATACATGTGGATTTTTCAGCATCAAGATTAAAGAAGAAATTGCTAAAAAAGGACAAAACAGATGAAAATACTCTTTTGGCAACATTGAAGGAAAAAACAAGTTCTCTTTGATTTTACATCCTTTGATTGGGCAATTTGGCTCCTTCGATGTAGGTTGTGGTTGCATCTTTCGTTTGGGTGCTGGACTCCTTTTGGTCAAGTTCATTTCAGGCTTTGATTGAGGCATTGGACTCATTTGGGCAAGTTCATTTCATGTTTCATTTGGGAATTATGCTTTGTTTGAACGTTTGTGAAAATCTTTCGTTTGGCCACATAGCATCTTTCTTACGTATTAGCCAAGATTTACAAGGCAGAATTCCTTACCATGTTAACATGCAAGGCCAAAGTCACCCTTTTAAGCAACTTGTTACAATCTTCGACAGGGCAACACTACTCATCAAATAGCTTCAATGCACAAGGCAAAAAGCCTCCTGATGATGTCCTTCGATTCAGGAGGACAAAGCCTCTCTTCTGCCCTCTTTCGATTACACATCTTCCCTCCTACAGGCCTCCTTCGCTTGGGGAAATATCCTTCCCAATGTTGCAAGCTTCGATTGAGCCTTTCATCCCCTGCATGCGTCCTTCGTTTGGGGTGTGTGAATCCTTCAATACAAGTTTCTGGTCACACTTTTTGTTTGGGCATATGGTTCCCTTCATACAAGCCTTCGTTTGAGCAAGAATATCTTGCATGTTTGCATAAAGTCACAAAGTAGGGACCTCCTATATACACCCTTTCGTTTGGCTATATGGCTCCTTGTAGGAAAGTTTGAGTAGGCATTAGCTCCCTTGGAAATGGTTTACTTCAACACACAAATTCTACACGGTGCCATTGTCTCGTGCAAAAGAAGTACCATGGTGGCACATTTGAAGGACTTGCTAGACATGTCTGAATGTCCCAATCGAATGACATGTTTTGATGACTGTGATATGGTGAGAGAACTGACTTGAGGGTTTTGCGTTTTATCGCAAATGTTGCGGTTAGCAAGAGTCGCCACTGACTTTTCTTTTATCCAAAATAAAAGGTGAAAAAGCACAGGAAAGACCTTTGAGATTATTTCTTGAGTTTGGGGGGTAGATTATGAAAAGGGAAGGTATTAGCACCCTTTTCATCCATGGTTTTCCATGGGCTCTTAGTTTATTTATAGATCACTTACTTTTTGTTTGAAATTGTGCTTGGTGTGGTTTTTGAAAGTTATTTGTAAAGAGGCCATTGTTTAGGAAATCTTTGTGATGATTCTTGTTTGTAAGAATGTATAGAGAGATGTTTGATCTTTTTGAAAATGTTTTCAAGTTTTGTAAGATGTTTTGAAAGTGTAGGTGTATGTTTTCAAAATAGCAAGGATGTTTGTTTTGAAATTGATCAAGTAATTAGGAGTATTCTACCTACTCAAAAGTCTTTCTTGTTCATTTTTCCTTTTCCTTTGACATTGTTGTCTTACCATTGATTTGGTAAGCAACCCTATCTTTGGATGTAAACGGGACGGACGTGGGTCATCGTATAATCATGATTAGCAATGTTGTAAGGTATCTTGGCATTATTTTTTAGGGACTAAGATCATTTGAGAGGCAACTTAGATAGCGTCATCGAGGGACTATGAGCTTGTATTTTCTTTGTTTTTGCTAAGATGCCTTACATGCGTAATATGGCCATTTTGTAAAGGCAACCAAGTGTATTTACCCTAGGGGTGCTTGTGTGCAAGTTTGTTGTTTTCATGCTTGATTTTGTCTTGAATTAGGGTTTTCTAAGTATTGGTTTTAGTCTTTCTATACAAACCCTAATTACTAGCATTTATATAAAGCGATAAATTGCGGAAAATAAATATCCTACGCTATTACAATCATTAGCGGGATGGGGTGTACAAATTTACAAATGGGGATTGCAAGTAAAATTAAATCCTAAGTTACTATTACAACCATATTGGATGAATAAGAATATACAAGAGATGTAAAATGAATTTGTTTTGTTTAAGAAAAGAAATATGTTTTGTTTAAGAAAATATTTTGATCTTTTTATGTTAAAAGAAATAAAATAAGACATGTGAATATGAAGTTTTTTTTGGTGTTTTTGATTAATAAAAGTGATGGCAAAAATAGTAAGGAGAAAGAAAAGAGAATCAATGCAATGCTGAAATAAAAGAGATCAGAAGTTCTGACTCTGGCGTGCTACAAAAACAAAAATAACATGTTAGCAAAAGAAGGGTGGGTCAGAAGTTCTGGATCCGCTAGGAACAAAAGAGATTCTAGAAGTTCTGATGAAGTTGGCAGCCTAGAAATGCTAATGTTGCTGAAAGGGTAGGAATTTCTAGTTGTTGAGAGAGTTTGGAAGTTCTGATGATAAACTCCACCTCTTTCATCATGCTAAGCAGAAAATATGCAATTTGGTCATTTCTCAACAGAACAGAAAACCCAAACATAGCAATTATGGTAGGTTTCCATCATGGTTTCAGAAACATAAAAAATGTCAAGACTGTAAATCAGCAACAAGTGTGTATCTGCTAAACCTAGTTTCCTTAAGAAGTTTTGAACTGAAATTCTCTTTACTTAGGCAGGCAAATACATGAAACCTCAAAATATGTACAACATCATAATCAGGATGTCTACATTGTATTTTTGAACATGCAAATCTGACAATGCCTAAGTAATATGATGAGAGTCAGCAGAAATTTACCTTGCAGCTGGAAAATAATCTGTGAGCTGGAGTCTGGTTCTGACCGTTTGTGATGTTCTGAACAGCTTCCTCACGTACTCAGCAGGCTGGAAACTTTCAACTTGGGCTACGAATGGTTAGAAAATTCTGGAACAGCCAAGGGGCAAAGTTCTGACTTCTTTGAAGTAAATGTGGATGGAGAGTGTGTTATAGTCTGAACACAAGAATTAGGATAGCTTCTAATATGTAAATCAGAAACTGTATGGATGGTTTTGGTCAAGAAACACTTGAAGGAAATAAGAAAAAGGAGTTTGAGTGCAAGAATCAAAAGCTAACGGGTTTTGTATTTTTTGTTTGCAGTTTTGGACTCTTGGAATTTTAGCAGGGGTTCAAGGATTTTTATTTCTAAAATTTTCGACCTTTTTACAGTTGCCAGTGAAGTCTAATTTATAGGCAAAGGTTTAGTCGCTTGGAGAGGTTAAGGGGTACAACCATCATATGCTGGGCGCTGACTTGTTCTTGAAGTAAGTTCAAATAGGTATGGTGGTTAGCAGCTTTAGCCACGCTGTTGTACCCCAAAATTTGCCCTCCCATATTCTTCAAGATTTATCAAGAATCATCTTCAAATGGTTCAAGATTCCTCAAGGATTGCACAGTTCAAATGCCTCATAAGCCAGCTGAAATTAGGGTTTTGGTTCTCTCAAGGAATTTGAAGTTTTTAATGGCTCAATCAAGTCTCATAGGCCTATACATATTCTCAAGTATCTACATGCCAAGTTTCAAGACTCACAGTGTCAAATTGCACAGTCAAAAGTCCCATTTGCTTCACAGTCAACTGCAGGGGTAAAATGGTCATTTTACAGTCAAAAGTCAGAATTTTTGGTCAATATCTTATTTTGAGCACACAATCATCATTTGATCAAGTCTTGATCATGATTCCACAAGCATGGCTCAAAAATCATCAAGGTGCAAAAGTTAATATTTTTGGACAGCAGAAAAGTCAAATGCATCTTGACCGAGGCATAACTTTTTAATGGTTCATCAGAAAAATCCCATCCAATGCTCATTTTGAAGGGGATGACATTTCCTACAACTCATATTCACATTCCAAATCTAAGAAATGCTCTCACAAAAAGTTATCAATTTCTACATTATAGGTCAATTTCAAAAGTCAACAAAAATGCACTTTAAGTCAAAGACGATAACTTGATATTGGTAAATCCAAATGACATGGGACCAAAGGCATTGGTTAGAGGACTTCAATACCTTTCCAAAATGTCCAAGAACATGTTCATATGATCAAAATTGAGCAAGATATGCATTGGAGAAGTTGGGAAATTTTTATGAATTTGCAAAAGTCAACTTTGCTCAAAACACCTTGTTTTTGCTAATGGGCCTCAAATTTCTTCTTGAAACTTTATCCAAGGCCTATGCATGACCCATTGAGATTATTTGAATTCATTTTCTTATTTTTTATTAATTAATTGGATTTTTAATTGATTTTAATTCATTTAATTAATTTAAAATGTAGGAAATTCAAAGATTTGATTTTTCAATCTTTTGGTGAAGCAAATATGACCTACAAGAGCTGGAAAATTCGTGTGCCAATCAAAGGGACAAAAATCTCCAAGTTTGGCAAGATTTCTCAATCAAAAAGATGCAAAAAGATATGATTGCAAATCAAATATTGAAACCATAATTTCATGGATCTTTGCTCAAGGATTTAACCTAGTTTCATTCTACTATAAGTACACAACCTAAACCTAATGCCATGGAGGTGAAATCTCTGCAGAAAAACCATAATCACATTCAAGAAAAATCAAAGAAACTTGAAAACTGTTTTCCTAGTTCCAGGCTAATTCAGAGCTTTTTATCGATTCTAACACATTGAATAGGTCCCCAGGAACGTGTAGGGATCAAAACCACGTGCTAGAACTCAAGGAATCGCCCATTACAGTGTCACGGTTTGAAGCTTTCTTCCAAAATCGAAATCATTGATTCATGCATATTTAACATCTTTTTGTGATCGTTTTGTGTTGCTAGGGACTGTGTGAAGCTTTTGACATAGGTTAATTGCATTATAATGCCCAGAATCCAAAGACACCATTGACGATTTCTAGGGTTTCCAAGCTCTAAAATTGGGGCTTTACAGCCCAAGAAAAATTAAGCTTCATAATGCCTATGGTTGAGATCGCTGCGTCCAGACGAATTTAACCCTACCCTCGCGAACAATTTATATTGAACACACGCCTATTCGCTATTTTTCGTTGATGCAGGTTGTGGAGGTTAAAAACCCCCGCTATCTAACATGTATTTTGCAGGGACAATTGAGGAATATGATGAGGTGTTGCTTCCTGGTTGGATAATTCAAAAGGGCGCGCGCTTGTTTTTTGAGTTTACAACATATTCATTATTTTTCCAATATAATATTTTCCCTTTATTGTACTAACGATTAAAGCGTGTAGTTGGGTTGGTTGAGGCAAGCGTGCAATAGGCATTGGGACCTGGGTTCGATTCCCAGGTCCACCCAAATTCCTATATTATTTTTCATAACTGGATCACATGCAAGCTTCAGGCTACGTTCCACCATATGCCTCCAACCAACAGCGCGCCAAGTGGTCTTATGCATCAATCCAATGGCCAGGAGCTGAAGAACACCATAGTCCCTAGTCAAAGCATGCGTGGATAATTCCCCAAAGTCAAACAGGCTGAATAGCTTAATGGGCTTGAAATCTGCTTTCTAACCTCCATCTGGGCCCAACACCCCCCTGGTTTTTGTTTTCTTATTTTTTCTCTTTTATATTTTTATCTTTAATTGTTTTATTATTAATATTATTATTATTTAATTAACTTAACTATTATTTTCATAAATAAATTCAGACAATTAAAAAATGTAAATATTATTATTATTATTATTATTATTATTATTATTTAGTAATTTCACTATTAATTATTTTGTAAATAAATGTAAATTAATTAATTTAGTTTAATTAGGTTAACTTTGACTTTTTCATAATAAATAAAATCCATGTAGAAATTAGGTTTTGACAACTTTTAATTCCTTTTATTTTTATTTTTATTTCATAAAAAAACATAAAAAACACAAAAAAACTTTTTTCTTTTAATTAATTAATTAATTAATTAGTAAATTAGGTTTAATTTAATGCAAAAGGACTAAAATTTCATTCTTTTCTCAAAAAGGGTCAAAACCCTAAGGACGTCCCGATTCAATTCTTTCGCGCGCATATTTATTTTTAATTCATTATTTTGATTATATTTATGTATCTGCTCCGAGAATGTAATAGATAATTAGGACCTCTTTTATCGCTTTCTTTTATTTTCTCGCATTTTTTCCAAAGGGTTATGTTTTTGGCGATGTATATACCTGCGCCTTATAATAGCGTAGATTCACTTTCCGCACTTTACTTTCCGCAAACTATTAACTGTTAATTATGCATGACAAGACTTGCCTGAAAAATAAAATTAACTCGTAGCTCACCATAATACATGTGCAAAGACAATTAACATGATACTTGACACACGTGCACATGCCACTCCTAGGGTACGCCTCACTTGGTTGCCTCGAGGTGGTCATTGAGTATAGGGTGTTTTAGAGGTCGCTCTCCTGTCTAAAAGATCCAGTTTCCTCGGAACGGTTGCCTCGGATAAAAAAGGATCTAGGACATTAGGGTTACCACCAAGGCGTCCTACTATTGCTTTGGTGACCACATGTCCCGATAATCGAATTGACCCGAATAACTTCAACGACGGTGCTACCTACTTCTCAATAGTGGGATAGTACTGTCTAAAGGACTCACGGCTTAATTCCTTAGAGTAGGTAGATTTCTCCTGGGTACTTGCTCTTTCAAAACAACAAAAATACTTTTCGCACCTACACTTTCAAAAAGTTTTCAAACAAATACTTCATACACTCTTGAGGACTGATACAAGAGTTATCTAGAAGTTTTTCAAACTAATTTTTTTTCAAAACCCACAATCACAAGAAAAGCAAACAATTTTTGAAAACATAGTGAGCAAGTACCTAAGAGCCCGTGGATAACCACAGATAGAAAGGGTGCTAACACCTTCCCTTTCTATAATCTACCTCCCGAATCGAGAAACATATCGAAAAGGAATTTTTTTGTGCTTTTGTCCTTTCCTTCTTAGAGAATATAAAAGACGATGGCGACTCTTGCTTACCGCGACATTTCGCGAACCAGCTTTAAAACAGTCAGTTTTATTCCCACCGATCACAGAACTGGCGACTCTGCTGGGGAATACTTAATAAGTGAGGTGTACCTTAGGATTAGATCATTTTATGTTTTCAATTGAATGCTTTGTTTGCTTTATATTTATGGGCTCGCATCGGAGTTTCATAGATCTTAACCCGGATCTGGGGAACACCCTTTAGGTAGCATAAGCTGTGAGGGACCTGTCCGACGTAGACCGACACGGGTGAAGCAGTAGCTACGTTGGTGTGACACCTTGGTCTGTACCGATATCCCTTGTGTTGGAACGAGGAGAATATGGGTCTTCTGAGGAGTCATTAAGCACCAACCGACCTTAGAACCCTAAATTGACCCAACTTGGCCATAGAACAGTAGCAGTATGCTACACTCATTGAGGCTAAACTCTCGCGATGGTTCTGGCCGCAAGAAAAGATTGCGAAGCTGGAGTTATGACCGATTGAGGGTAGTCAGTGATATTGAGATCCTCTAGAACCTGGTTACTATTTTCTAGGACAGGTCTTAACCAACGAAACTGAAAGAGGGTAGTACCTAAACTTCATGCTGGCCTAAACTCTAAGGGCTGTATGGTGTGACTTGCGTGCCTTATCATGTTTGCCTTTTGTGAATACTTGTGGTGTGCTTTATCATAACATCATACCATCATAACATTGCATGCATCCTGCATAAGGACTAACCCATTTCAAAGACAAGAGGGTTTCATCTTTGCTACTGTTTTGTAGGACATCATGATGTCGGTGCGAAGGAATACTATCCAGCTCAACTTTGTTCACCCACCTGATTTGCTTAAAGAATTGGTGGACATGATTCCAAATACTACTTCCTTCATCAAGAGGCATGGTTCTCTTCTCGGTTTAGTCACTTCAAAGTGGGACCAACAACTGATGAGTGTCCTGACCCAGTTTTATGATCCCCTGTACCATTGCTTCACCTTTCAAGACTTCCAGCTGGTCCCTACCCTGGAAGAATTCTCTGATTTGCTTGGTATCCCTGTTTTGGAACAGACCCCATTCACTGGTTGGGAAAAGACTCTTAGGCTTGAGGATATTGTTGCAGCCCTTCCTTTAACCAACAAAGAGGTAATGGATAATTGGGTGACTAGAAGCGGAGTTAAAGGCTTTTTGGCTAAGTTTCTGATTGGTAAACTAATAGTTTCTGGAATGACTTAGACTTCAGGGCGCACGAAGACATTCTGGCTCTCTTAATCTATGGTCTGGTATTGTTTCCAAATCTTGATACTTTTGTTAATGTCAATGCCATAAGGATCTTCATATCTCGGAATCCGGTACCCACTCTCTTAGGTGATATCTTGCAACAACTCTATGCTCGTACTGCCCGAAGACGGGGAACTTTGTGGTGTTGTGCTCCTTTGTTAGTGAGGTGGTTTATTTCGCACCTCCCTAAGTTCGTGCTGAAGAACAAAGAAGGAAGAGGCTGGGCTCATAGGTTAATGTCTCTCACTGATAATGACATCATTTGGACTCTCAGAGGTTTGGATGAGGTAGCTGTTATTGATCGTTGCGGAGAGTATCCTAATGTTCCATCGATCGGTACCCAGGGAGGAATCTCTTACAATCCATGTCTAGCCCTCCGTCAATTTGGAAGAGCCAGAAGAGCAGGGCCTCATGAGATGTTGGTACCTCACATCAGTTTTGAGTTTCAGGTAGACAGTGACGAGCTACGTCGTAGATTCATCCGGGCTTGGGACAGAGTTCACAAAGCTGACCCACATGAGTTGGGACCGAAGACTTCTCTGCCAATGGAATCCTACTACAGATGGGTCCGCATTCGTGCTCAGAAGTTAGGTATGCCATACGAAGCCGTCAGACCAATTATTCTTGAATTTCCTGATAGAGACGGGGTTCCTCCAACTGTACTCCCTCCTCAAATACCCACTGATGTTGATACACTAAAGAGGTCTTGGGCGCAACTACAGGAAGAACGGGATTCTTATCGGGAAAGGTTCAATGAGCAAGAACAAAAAATCCAGAAGTTGACCAAGCAATTGGAGAATGAGCGGATCCTAAACGACTATATCCGTACTGAGAAGAAGAGGCCATGGGAGCACTGATGGGCTTTGGATGTTTCTTTTACAGCTTTCATTTCCTTTTCAGTATTTTCATTCTTGTAACGCCTAAGGGCAATTTCTTGAACAATTTAAAGTTTGAATCTAATAAAGTGTGTTTCTTTTTTGTCTACAAAGTTGAATCCCGATTGTCTTTGAAAACATAAATCATACGCATTCCATTCATCATATGCATAACAGGTACCCCTTTTTACAGGTCACTTATCTTCTTCGCTGTTTATTTCAGCAATCATCATGTCTTCTGAGCCTACTACTGAACAAGCTATCAAGGCCCTCCAGGCCCAGAACGCCCAATTCCAAGAGTTGGTCATGAGCTTAGCCCAGGGTCAACAGGAGTTGAAGACTCTGATTCTGAAGAAGAAGAAGAAGAAGAAGAAGAGGACTGTATTGTTCAACACTGGACGGAGGTTTGGGAATGCACTGCAAAGTGAGGCTGATCTGGTTACTTGCTCTGTAGGGAAAGATAGTCCCCAAGGGGGAAGGGTTCCTAGTCCCGTGCTCTCCGACAACGAGACAGATTACAATGATGAACATTACCTTCCTGCTGAGGATAGGTACAAACAGCTGGAGGACCGTTTAAGTGCTATGAAGATCCAACATGTTCCCGGGTTGGACTTTGGAGACCTAGGCTTATCTTCTGGGGTGGTGATCCCACACAAGTTCAAGGCACCTGCTTTTGCAAAGTATGACAGAGCTTCATGTCCTAAGCTGCATCTGAGGTCTTACGTAAGGAAGATCCAACTGTATACAGCTGACAAGAATCTATGGATCCATTTCTTCCAGGATAGTCTTTCAGGGACTCAACTCGAATGGTTCTATCAGCTGGATGGAGCCAGTATTCGTAACTGGGAGTACTTGGCTACTGCCTTTTATAAGCAGTATCAGTATAATTCTGACCTCGCTCTTACGCGTACCCAACTCCAGGGTATGTCACTAGGGACGGGTGAAGGTTTTAAGGAGTATGCACAAAAATGGAGAGACCTGGCTGGAAGGGTGCAGCCACCTTTAACTGACCGTGAGCTCGTTGATATGTTCCTAGGGACCTTGTCTGGTCAATTCTTCAACCATCTGATCAGGAATTCTTCTGTCGGGTTTACAGATCTGATCTTGACTGGTGAGAGGATAGAAGTTGGTATCAAGTCTGGGAAGATACAAAAAGGTGCCTCCTCGAGCACTGAAAAGAAGCCCTTCAAGAAAGAATCTAGTGTTGTTTATGGTTCGAGGAGACAAAATAAACCGGAACGCCGCCAAGCTGTCAACGCGGTGGTAATTTCAAAGCCTGCTGCTGCTCTTCAGCAATATAACCAACCAAGAGGTGAGAGGCCCAAAAGGCAGTATACTCGGCTCAGTATGACCCTGTCTAAGATATTGTCGCAACTACTGTCAACCAATCTGGTAACTGTAAAGGAAGCTCCAAAGGTGGTAAACACCACCTCTCCAAAGTACAATCCCAACGCCCGTTGCGCTTATCACTCTGACATCCCGGGGCATTCTACTGATGATTGTTGGGCTCTGAGGAACAAGGTTCAGGACCTTATTGATGCTAAAGAAATACAGTTTGAGGCGCTCGAAAGGCCCAATGTTGTGACTGCTCCCATGCCCCAGCATGGAGTGAATGCTGCGGAAGAAGACCTGTATGTAGCCTCTGTGGATGATATAGTTACTCCGTTGTTAACTGTCAAAAGGAACCTGTTGCTAGCCGGTTTATTTCCGGGATGTAGTAAAGGTTGCCATCTATGTTCTGTTTCACCTGCTGGTTGTCCTTTGTTGAAGTCAGGCGTCCAAAACCTGATGGATAACAAAGAGATCTTGTTCGAGAAAATTGTTGTTCCTGCTATCCCTGCTGAAGAAGTGTCCATTGTTACTATTTTCAACAACCCTCTTAAGGCTCCCTCAAAGAACCCTGTCAAAATTATGTCTGCTCAGAAGGTTACTCCTATCATCATCACTGTTCCGAGGCCCCTCCCCTATACATCTGACAAAGCTGTCCCTTAGCACTATGGGGCAGATGCTTATGTGCTTGGAGTTAAACAGGAGTTTGATACTAGTACCGGCGTCAGCAACATCACCGGGCCTGCCAAAGTCACTCGCAGTGGTAGACTCTTCTCACCTGATATTGCGCCACCAGCTATTCAGGGACCTCTTGTCATCACACCTGCAAATGTGCCCACTTCCCTGCCTGACCAAGTTCCTGTTTCTACCCCTGCTACCGAGTCATCTGAAGCTCGGGGCAAAGGGATTGCTGCTGATGTGCCTGCCCATACGGAGATGCCGAAGACAACCACTGTTGAAGCTTCCAAGCAGGAGATGGAAGAGATTCTTAAGATTATCAAGAAGAGTGATTTCAATGTAGTGGAGTAGCTGGGGCACACCCCATCAAAGATTTCTATGCTATCACTGTTGTTGTGCTCAGAGGCCCATGCCAAGGCCCTGATTACCTTCCTGAAGACGGCCCACGTGCCACAAGAGACGTCAGCTGATCAATTTACCGAGTGTGTATCCAACTTAACTGCTGATAATGGTTTGAGTTTCTCTGACGCCGATCTAACTGCTAAGGGGAAGAACCATAACGATGCCCTGCATGTCTCCATTGAATGCAGGGGCACTACTCTCGCCCATGTGCTGGTTGACACTGGTTCTTCATTAAACGTCTTACCCAAGAAAGCTCTAGACAGGCTGGCTTGTGAGGGTTTAGAGCTCAAGCCAAGTAACATTGTTGTTCGGGCCTTTGACGGGTCCAAAAGGATGGTACATGGTGAAGTTGATATTCCAATCAGGGTTGGTTCTCAGGTCTTTGATTCTACCTTCTACGTGATGGACATCCGACCATCCTACTCATGTTTGCTGGGTCGCCCATGGATCCACAAGGCTGGAGCTGTGACCTCCACATTACATCAGAAGCTGAAATACCCAGTCAAGGGGAAGATTGTGACAGTTCAGGGGGAGGAAGAATACATGGTCAGCCACCTTAACTCGTTCTGGTACATAGAGATGGATGGGGAGTTCGTTGAGACCCCCTTTCAACACTTTGAAGAGGTGCCTCAGACACTGGCACCAGCAGAAACTGTGATCGAAGATTCTCCTTTGAAGATGGCTTCCTTAAAGGATGCCCGGGTTGTTATTGAGAAGGGTGAGTGTGCAAACTGGGGCCGACTTCCTGATTTCACTCTGAAGACTGACAAGTTTGGTTTGGGTTTCACTACAGAAGCTCAGAGGGCTGTTTGTAAAGCAAGGATTGGAAGACCTCCTGTGTTCATCACCAACCCGGGAGTGAATGCTATTGAAGACGACGTGTAGGAATATGAATTCGACAGCTGGATCTACCCCACAACCAACAGTGGACCGAACAACTGGACTGCCAAAGACTTCATACCTATTACTTTTGTCACTCAGTAATGAACTCCTTTGTTTTGAACTTGTAACAAACAATAATTTGAAACTTTATGGCCCAGTGTCTTACCCGGGGCACCGTGGCTTCATTTGTGAGGGCTTATTATTTGTCATTTTCATATATCATTAATAAAAGCATTGGACGTTTTTTTCATTTCACATCTTGCGCTCCTTTTCTTTCTTTATTATATTGTAAAACAGCTATATTTACACACACTCACCTATACAGGTTCCAATCCACTCTGGATCTCACTGGTAATGACTCTGCTACTGCCAGTTATGACTTCGAAAATCCGATCAACTTAGCCGAAGACGAAGGTGAAGATGATTGTGAAGTGCCTGGTGAGCTTGCAAGATTGTTACTCCAGGAAGAAAGGGTCATTCAGCCACATGAAGAGCCAGTGGAAACGGTAAACCTGGGTACTGAGACAGATAGAAAGGAAGTCAAGATTGGTGCCAATCTGGAGTCTAGTGTGAAACAACGGTTGATTCAGATGCTGCATGACTATGTAGAGATCTTCGCCTGGTCTTACAAAGACATGCCTGGTTTGGACACCGACATTGTGGTTCATCATTTGCCTACCAAGGAAGAGTTCCCTCCGGTAAAACAGAAGTTCCGCCGTATGCGTCCAGAGATGTCCGAGAAAATCAAAGCTGAGGTTATGAAACAATTTGATGCCGGTTTTCTAGTAGTGACTTCTTACCCTCAGTGGGTTGCCAACGTGGTTCCGGTGCCAAAGAAAGATGGTAAAGTTCGAATGTGTGTTGACTACAGGGATTTGAACAGGGCGAGCCCTAAGGATGACTTCCCTCTGCCTCACATCGACGTTCTGGTTGACAATACTGCTCTGCATAAGGTATTCTCCTTCATGGATGGGTTCTCCAGTTATAATCAAATCAAGATGGCTCCTGAAGACATGGAGAAGACTACTTTTGTTACTCAGTGGGGCACCTTTTACTACAAGGTCATGCCGTTTGGGTTGAAAAATGTTGGGGCAACTTACCAACGTGCCATGGTTGCTTTGTTTCATGACATGATCCATAATGAGATAGAAGTATATGTCGATGATATGATTGCAAGGTCCCAAACTAAGGAGGAACACCTTGACCATCTACAGAACATGTTTGACCGTCTGAAGTTGTACAAGATGAGGCTAAATCCGAACAAGTGCACCTTTGGGGTGAGATCTGGAAAATTGCTAGGCTTCATTGTGAGCGACAAAGGTATTCAAGTGGACCCTTCCAAGGTGAAAGCCATACAAGAGATGCCAGTTCCCAAGACAGAGAAAGAAGTCAGAGGATTTCTAGGATGTCTGAACTACATTGCCCGATTCATCTCACACCTAACTGCTACATGTGAACCAATCTTCAAGCTGCTGAAGAAAGATCAAGTAGTACGTTGGAATGATGAATGTCAGGCCGCTTTCGAAAGAATCAAAGAGTATCTCCAAGAGCCACCCATTCTTATGCCACCGGTTGAAGGGAGACCTCTAATCTTATACTTGACAGTACTTGACAGCTCAATGGGATGTGTGCTGGGGCAGCATAACGAGTCTGGCCGAAAAGAGCACGCCATTTATTACCTTAGCAAAAAGTTTACCGACTGTGAGACCTGATACTCACTGCTCGAGAAAACTTGTTGCGCTTTGGTATGGGCTGCTCGCCGGCTGAGATAGTATATGTTGACTCACACTACTCTCTTGATTTCAAAAATGGATCCAATCAAGTATATCTTTGAAAAGCCTGCTCTGTCCGAAAGAATAGCAAGATGGCAGATGATCTTGACCGAATATGACATCCAGTACACGACTCAAAAGGAAATCAAGGGAAGTGTGTTGGCAGACCATTTGGCACATCAGGCAGTGGATGACTACCAATCTATGAACTTTGAATTTCCAGACGAGAATATCATGGTAGTGACTGATTGTGAAGTACCTGGACCAGATGAAGGACCTGAGGAAGGATCCCGATGGTCTATGCACTTTGATGGAGCCTCAAACGCTTTGGGTAACGGCAGTGGCGCTGTGATCATATCTACTAAGGGCTCTCATACTCCACTTACTGCCCGACTATGTTTCAACTGCACCAACAACATGGCGGAGTATGAAGCATGCATCATGGGTCTTCAAGCTGCAATTGACTTAAGGATCAAGTTTCTAAGTGTCTTCGGAGATTCCTCTCTTGTGATCAGTCAGATCAAAGGCGAGTGGGATACGAAACACCCAAATCTTATTCCTTACAAGGAGTATGTGTTGATGTTGCTTCCCCATTTCGAGGAGATAACCTTTGAACACTTCCCAAGAGAGGAGAACCAGTTGGCGGACGCGCTGGCTACGATGTCTTCTATGTTCAAAGTCAAGTGGGACAACAAGGCTCCCCGGATCATCATTTGGAAATTGGACGAACCTGCACATTACTGTGATCTTGAGATCGAAGAGGTAACGGAAAAGCCTTGGTATCATGAAGTGAAGAGGAACCTTGAAGCTCAAGAATACCCCGAGGGTGCATCCGTTAATGACAAGAAAATTCTGAGAAGGTTCGCGGCAAGTTCTTCCTCAGCAATGACATTCTCTACAAGCAAAACCATGATTCAACCTTACTGCGTTGTGTGGATAAGACTGAAGCAGAAAGGATCATGGCAGAGCTGCATGAAGGCACCTTCGGAACACATTCCAGCGGACATACCATGGCAAAGAAAATCCCTCGGGCAGGATATTACTGGTCCACAATGGAAGCCGACTGTTATCAGCATTCTCGGACATGTCACAAATGCCAGATCTATGCTGATAAGGTGCACATTCCTCCAGTTCCTCTGAACATCTTGACAGCACCTTGGCCTTTTGCAATGTGGGGCATTGATATGATCGGCGAGATCAGACCTACGGCAGCCAACAGGCATCGCTTTATCCTGGTAGCAATCGATTACTTTACAAAGTGGGTCGAAGCAGCCTCCTATGCTACCGTAACCAAGAACGTCGTGGCACAGTTCATTCGGCGCAACCTGATTTGTCGATACGGTGTACCTGAGAGGATCATTACGAATAATGGTACCAATCTCAACAACAAAATGATCACTGAGCTCTGCGAGCAATTCAAGATACAGCATCACAACTCTTCTCCCTACCGGACGAAGATGAATGGGGCTGTAGAAGCAGCTAATAAAAACATTAAGAAGATTGTGCAGAAGATGACAGTGACTTACAAAGATTGGCATGAGATGTTACCGTTTGCTCTTCATGGGTACCGTACCTCAGCACGGACGTCAACAGGGGCAACACCCTTTTCCTTGGTCTATGGCATGGAGGCAGTCTTGCCTATTAAAGTTCAGATACCTCTCTCCGGATAATGAAGGATGCAGGTTTAAGTGAAGATGACTGGATCCAGACTCGGCTTGATCAACTAAACCTCATCGACGAAAAGAGACTCACCGTTATTTGTCATGGTCAGACGTACCAAAAACGGATGATCAAGGAATTTAACAAGAAAGTCAGACGACAAGGTGATCCCAGGGGAAAATGGACCCCCACGTACGAAGGGCCATTTGTGGTTAAGAACATCTTCTCATGAGGAGCGATGATTCTAACTACCATGGATGGTGACGACCTTCCTCACCCCGTCAATGCAGACATAGTAAAAAGATACTACACATGATTAAAGACCCGCTAGGTTGACTGACCTAGGCAAAAATAAGGGCTTCCCGGCGAACCAAAAGGGTTCGGGCAAAAATAAGGGATGAAAATAAAAAAATCTGTACACCCGGCAAGTCGAAAACTTGAAAAGGCGGCTTGGGCAAAAATGGGTATCCCGGTGGACCGAAAACCCGAAAGGGCGGTCCAGGCAAAAGTTAGGGATAAGCGTAATATTATGTCTCATTGGATCACCCTGCATCCAGACTTTTGGTATCAACTATCAGGCTCAGACGGCACCAATCAGTCAGCTTCATCTCCAACTAAGCAGCAAAGTGATGAGACGCTTGAAGACATAAAGGCGATAGCAGAGTTGGAACCCGATGGGATTTTTCACATAGCTGTTTTGTTTTCTTTTCACAAAATTGTATAAACTCTATTTGCTCAGCGGCGTTCTCTTACTAGGATGTCAGCCTCTTGTACACAAACGCCTATTTACAGGCAAATTCCAAAATCAATACAAATTCATCTTTCCAGACAAATTGCCAACTGTTTTTCCTTTACCTGTTTTGTTTTGCAAAGAACGTCCAATGTTCATTTTTGATATATACATTTGACATTAATTGCTAATCATAAATATTTGCATGCGAAACAAAGGACTAATTACAGGTGACATCAGAAACGGGGGCAATAAGAATTGTCTAAGCGATCTAGTTGCTCTGTCCACCAAGGTACCAAAGTAGGTTCGGCTGAAGAATTTGATCAAGATACCTCCACTCCCCGGGAGTAAGACAAATCAGCAATACTCTCTCCGAGCAGAGTTGGTCTCCCATCAGCCCCGAAAAGGCACAGTATCTCCAGCAAATCAGCAGCATGCTCCCCAAGCAGAGTTAGGCTACCGTCAGCCCCAAAGAAGTTGGGTATCCCCAAAAAATCTCAATATTCTCCAGCAGAGTATACAGATATTCCTCAGCAAGCATCCCCGACAGTCTTAATATAAGATTGTTCCCCGGAGGAATACCAGACACCCCAGTGGAGCCATTTCCCCAGTGCAGTCTAAAAAGTTTCCCCAAGAGAGTTGAATCATCCTCCCCAGTAGATTCTGGAAGCTTATCCCCAGTAGATTCTGGAAGCTTATCCCCGGTAGATTCTGGAAGCTTATCACCTGCAGAGTACATGCATCTCTCCCCGACCATAGTCAAAGGTTATTCCCCACCAGATCCTATAACTGGGTTATCCTCAGCTAATTACAACGGAAATATCGTCCTCAGCGAAGTTATTCCTATCCCCAGCGGAACTCATCAAATTCTCCAACAGAGCTTATCAACAGGCTCCCCAGCGAAGTTATCATCAAAACCTCAGCGAAGTATCTCTTCCCACAGAGTAATTCCCCGCAGAGTAATCTCTTCACAAGTTTATTCCCCAACGGATTCATCTTCTCCTACCGGTTTATTCTTGCAATCATCATCCCCCAGCGGAAACGAGGAACCCTACTCTTCAACGTCAGCCAAGGATTTAACTTCCCGGCATTCGTCAAGGATTTATTTTCCCAGACGAAAACACATTCATAAACATTTCACATTTCATATCTCCTATTTACATACATGATAAAGTGCATACGACACAATCTCATGACATCATGCATCTCATACATCATGACATTGCATACAACTAATGTTTTGCCTTTTCAGGAAAAGGTCAATCAAAAGATATTACCATCAACTTTTTAAAGTTTCAGATTCGATACCTGTATCTAGCCAGGGTATATCTGTGAGCGAATGATTAGAGGTCTACGTCTGTATCCACCCAGGAAAGCTATCTCGATCAACCTTTTGAAGTTTCGGATTCGATACCTGTATCTAGCCAGGGCATATCTGTGAGCGACTGATTAGAGGTCTACGCCTGTATCCAGCCAGGAAAGCTATCTCGATCAACTTTTTGAAGTTCCGGATTCGATACCTGTATCTAGCCAGGGCATGTCTGTGAGCAACTGATTAGAGGTCTACGCCTGTATCCAGCCAGGAAATCTATCTCGATCAACCTTTTGAAGTTCCGGATTCGATACCTGTATCTAGCCAGGGCATATCTGTGAGTGACTGATTAGAAGTCTACGCCTGTATCCAGCCAGGAAAGCTATCTCGATCAACCTTTCGAAGTTCCAGATTCGATACCTGTATCTAGCTAGGGCATATCTGTGGACGACTAATTCCAGATTCGATACCTGTATCTAGCCAGGGCATATCTGTAGACGACTAATTCCAGATTCGATACCTGTATCTAGCCAGGGCATATCTGTGGACGACTAATTCCATATTCGATACCTGTATCTAGCCAGCGCATATCTGTGGACGACTAATTCCAGATTCGATACCTGTATCTAGCCAGGGCATATTTGTAGACGACTAATTCCAGATTCGATACCTGTATCTATCCAGGGCATATCTGTGAGAGACTGATTAGAGGTCTACGCCTGTATCCAGCCAGGAAAGCTATCTCGATCAACCTTTTGAAGTTCCGGATTCGATACCTGTATCTAGCCAGGGCATATCTGTGGACGACTAATTCCAGATTCGATACCTGTATCTAGCCAGGGCATATCTGTAGATGACTAATTCCAGATTCGATACCTGTATCTAGCCAGGGCATATCTGTGGACGACTAATTCCAGATTCGATACCTGTATCTAGCCAGGGCATATCTGTGGACGATTAATTCCATATTTGATACCTGTATCTAGCCAGGGCATATCTGTAGACGACTAATTCCAGATTCGATACCTGTATCTAGCCAGGGCATATCTGTGAGCGACTCATTAGAGGTCTACGCCTGTATCCATCCAGGAAAGCTATCTCGATCAGCCTTTTGAAGTTCCGGATTCAATACCTGTATCTAGCCAGGGCATATCTGTGAGCGACTGATTAGAGGTCTACGCCTGTATCCAGCCAGGAAAGCTATCTCGATCAACCTTTTGAAGTTCCGGATTCGATACCTGTATCTAGCCAGGGCATGTCTGTGAGCGACTGATTAGAGGTCTACGCCTATATCCAGTCAGGAAAGCTATCTCGATCAACCTTTTGAAGTTCCGGATTCGATACCTGTATCTAGCCAGGGCATATCTGCGAGCGACTGATTAGAGGTCTACGCCTGTATCCCGCCAGGAAAGCTATCTCGATCAACCTTTTGAAGTTCCAGATTCGATACCTGTATCTAGCTAGGGCATATCTGTGAGCAACGTATTGTAGGTCTATACCTGTATCTAGCCAGGAAAATTATCTACATGAAGAGTTTGAAGATCAACACCTGTAACAGGCCAGGAAATTATCTTTCTTTCTTAGGTACGCAAGTTCTCGCTAAGGAATCTCTTACGCGATCGACACTTCCAAATGGCATCTATAAGCCCATTCCCGACAAGGTTCTGTCACATCTCCAGATGGCATCTATAAGCCCATCCTCCTATCCATCATATTTCCAAATGGCATCTGTAAGCCCATTCCCGACATCACATTGCTGATACTACACTATGCGAGTGCAAATTTCTGGGCACTTTAGTGTTCAATCATCTTCCACCTTTGGATCACGAAAGGCACGCAAGCCAATCTACATCCTCAGGTTTAAGAAGATTGAACAGGGGCAACTGTTGTACCCCAAAATTTTCCCTCCCATATTCTTCAAGATTTATCAAGAATCATTTTCAAATGGTTCAAGATTCCTCAAGGATTGCACAGTTCAAATGCCTCATAAGCCAGCTGAAATTAGGGTTTTGGTTCTCTCAAGGAATTTGAAGTTTTTAATGGCTCAATCAAGTCTCATAGGCCTATACATATTCTCAAGTATCTACATGCCAAGTTTCAAGACTCACAATGTCAAATTGCACAGTCAAAAGTCCCATTTGCTTCACAGTCAACTGTAGGGGTAAAATGGTCATTTTACAGTCAAAAGTCAGAATTTTTGGTCAACATCTTATTTTGAGCACATGATCATCATTTGATCAAGTCTTGATCATGATTCCACAAGCATGGCTCAAAAATCATCAAGGTGCAAAAGTTACTATTTTTGGACAGTAGAAAAGTCAACTGTATCTTGACCAAGGCATAACGTTTTCATGGTTCATCAGAAAAATCCCATCCAATGCTCATTTTTAAGGGTATGACATTTCCTAAAACTCATCTTCACATTCCAAATCCAAGAAATGCTCTCACAAAAAGTTATCAATTTCTACATTATAGGTCAATTTCAAAAGTCAACAAAAATGCACTTTAAGTAAAAGACCATAACTTGATATTGGTAAATAAAAATGACATGGGACCAAAGGCATTGGTTAGAGGACTTCAAGACCTTTCCAAAATGTCCAAGAACATGTTCATATGATCAAAATTGAGCAAGATATGCGTTGGAGAAGTTGGGAAATTTTTATGAATTTGCAAATGTCAACTTTGCTCAAAACACCTTGTTTTTGCTAATGGGCCTCAAATTTCTTCTTGAAACTTTATCCAAGGCCTATGCACGACCCATTGAGATTATTTGAATTCATTTTCTTATTTTTTATTAATTAATTGGATGTTTAATTGATTTTAATTCATTTAATTAATTTAAAATGTAGGAAATTCAAAGATTTGATTTTTCAATCTTTTGGTGAAGCAAATATGACCTACAAGAGCTGGCAAATTCGTGTGCCAATCAAAGGGACAAAAATCTCCAAGTTTGGCAAGATTTCTCAATCAAAAAGATGCAAAAAGATATGATTGCAAATCAAATATTGAAACCATAATTCCATGGATCTTTGCTCAAGGATTTAACCTAGTTTCATTCTACTATAAGTACACAACCTAAACCTAATGCCATGGAGGTGAAATCTCTGCAGAAAAACCATAATCACATTCAAGAAAAATCAAAGAAACTTGAAAATTGTTTTCCTAGTTCCAGGCTAATTCAGAGCTTTTTATCGATTATAACACATTGAATAGGTCCCCAGGAACGTGTAGGGATCAAAACCACGTGCTAGAACTCAAGGAATCGCCCATTACAGTGTCACGGTTTCAAGCTTTCTTCCAAAATCGAAATCATTGATTCATGCATATTTAACATCTTTTTATGATCGTTTTGTGTTGCTAGTGACTGTGTGAAGCTTTTGACATAGGTTAATTGCATTATAATGCCAAGAATCCAAAGACACCATTGACGATTTCTAGGGTTTCCAAGCTCTAAAATTGAGGCTTTACAGCCCAAGAAAAATTAAGCTTCATAATGCCTATGGTTGAGATCGCTGCGTCCAGACGAATTTAACCCTACCCTCGCGAACAATTTATATTGAACACACGCCTATTCGCTATTTTTCGTTGATGCAGGTTGTGGGGGTTAAAAACCCCTGCTATCTAACATGTATTTTGCAGGGACAATTGAGGAAGATGATGAGGTGTTGCTTCCTGGTTGGATAATTCAAAAAGGTGCGCGCTTGTTTTTTGAGTTTACGGCATATTCATTATTTTTCCAATATAATATTTGCCCTTTATTGTACTAACGATTAAAGCGTGTAGTTGGGTTGGTTGAGGCAAGCGTGCAATAGGCATTGGGACCTGGGTTCGATTCCCAGGTCCACCCAAATTCCTATATTATTTTTCATAACTGGATCACATGCAGGCTTCAGGCTACGTTCCACCATATGCCTCCAACCAACAGCGCGCCAAGTGGCCTTATGCATCAATCCAATGGCCAGGAGCTGAAGAACACCATAGTCCCTAGTCAAAGCATGCGTGGACAATTCCCCAAAGTCAAACAGGCTGAATAGCTTAATGGGCTTGAAATATGCTTTCTAACCTCCATCTGGGCCCAACACCCCCCTGGTTTTTGTTTTCTTATTTTTTCTCTTTTATATTTTTATCTTTAATTGTTTTATTATTAATATTATTATTATTTAATTAACTTAACTATTATTTTTATAAATAAATTCAGACAATTAAAAAATTTAAATATTTTTATTATTATTATTATTTAGTAATTTCACTATTAATTGTTTTGTAAATAAATATAAATTAATTAATTTAGTTTAATTAGGTTAACTTTGACTTTTTCATAATAAATAAAATCCATGTAGAAATTAGGTTTTGACAACTTTTAATTCCTTTTATTTTTATTTTTATTTCATAAAAAAACATAAAAAACACAAAAAATACTTTTTTCTTTTAATTAATTAATTAATTAGTAAATTAGGTTTAATTTAATGCAAAAGGACTAAAATTTCATTCTTTTCTCAAAAAGGGTCAAAACCCTAAGGACGTCCCGATTCAATTCTTTCGCGCGCATATTTATTTTTAATTCATTATTTTGATTATATTTATGTATCTGCTCCGAGAATGTAATAGATAATTAGGACCTCTTTTATCGCTTTCTTTTATTTTCTCGCATTTTTTCCAAAGGGTTATGTTTTTGGCGATGTATATACCCGCGTCTTGTAATAGCGTAGATTCACTTTCCGCACTTTACTTTCCGCAAACTATTAACTGTTAATTATGCATGACAAGACTTGCCTGAAAAATAAAATTAACTCGTAGCTCACCATAATACATGTGCAAAGACAATTAACATGAAACTTGACACACGTGCACATGCCACTCCTAGGGTACGCCTCACTTGGTTGCCTCGAGGTGGTCATTGAGTATAGGGTGTTTTAGAGGTCGCCCTCCTGTCTAAAAGATCCAGTTTCCTCGGAACGGTTGCCTCAGATAAAAAAGGATCTAGGACATTAGGGTTACCGCTAAGGCGTCCTACTATTGCTTTGGTGACCACATGTCCCGATAATCGAATTGACCCAAATAACTCCAACGACGGTGCTACCTACTTCTCAATAGTGGGATAGTACTGTCTAAAGGACTCTTACACAGCTTAATTCCTTAGAGTAGGTAGATTTCTCCTGGGTACTTGCTCTTTCAAAACAACAAAAATACTTTTCGCACCTACACTTTCAAAAAGTTTTCAAACAAATACTTCATACACTCTTGAGGACTGATACAAGAGTTACCTAGAAGTTTTTCAAACTAAATTTTTTTCAAAACCCACAATCACAAGAAAAGCAAACAATTTTTGAAAACATAGTGAGCAAGTACCTAAGATCCCGTGGATAACCACGGATAGAAAGGGTGCTAACACCTTCCCTTTCTATAATCTACCTCCCGAACCGAGAAACATCTCGAAAAGCAATTTTGCTGTGCTTTTGTCCTTTCCTTGTTGGAGAATATAAAAGACGGTGGCGACTCTTGCTTACCGCGACATTTCACGAACCAGCTTTAAAACAGTCAGTTCTATTCCCACCGATCACACACGCCTAAGCTAGATTTGTAAGCAGGAATTAAGGAAAGGTAACCTCAAAAGCAAAAGCAATGCATGGGCCCAACACACTCTTGTACAAAAGTTTGCTTTTCTAAGACAGTAATGGTACTTCTATGCCACACGTGGGGAAATACTTTGGATAAAGACCCAAAAGTGGTTGTGAGCATTAAATGATGATGAGATTTAATAAACCAGAATCCTGCAATGTGAGATTCTGCATCATTGCTTAATTTTGGATCAGAAGTTCAGCTTCAGCGTAACTTAGAATAGACATCTAACTTCTGATCTTTATATCTCCTTACTCCAGCATGTTTTGAAGGAGCTCTCGGACTTTCCAGGAAGCTTGCAACACGCTTTGTAAACCTTCTTTGAATTGATCATGCCACTTATGACTGAACCTATATGAAGACTGGCCCAAAAGTTCTAATCAAATCCTGTTTTGGAAAGGTTCAGAATTTTGCTGGAAGCTTCAGCTTCATGGACGTGTCTTCAAAGATTTGTAGCTTGAAATCATAGCATTTCTAGGAGAAGTTTTGTTCTGCAATGTTTGAGATATCATTGAGATCCATAAATTTTGTGTTAGAAGTTATTCCATAATCAGCTGGCATCATGGTGATAATCTGATCAGAAGTTCTGAGCTTGTCATATTTCTTAAACACTTAGAAAAATTCTAAGTATTTAGAATTTTAACTTTTCCAAAGTAATTTTGACTTTTGAATTTCTTGATGAAACAAACTTCATATTTTAACATGTCTTGATGAAATATGATCCTTGAAACTTGATTTTGATCCAAAAATCAAAGTTTGACTTTTTTAGTATGCAAATGACCATTTTGCCCTTGTGAATGACTTTCTTGAAAAAAATTTAATTCAAGGTTTGAAATTGGATGGAAGCAAGCATGAGGGTCCAGGATGATCCTTTGAGAAATGAGAGGGTAAATTTTGTGGTACAACAACTGCCCCTGTTCAATCTTCTTAAACCTGAAGAGTTAGATTGGCGAGTTTTGCCATTCGTGACTCGAAGGTGGAAGATGATTGGACACTAGAGTGCCCAGAAATTTGCACTCAGTGATGTGATGGTAGAGGGAATGGGCTTAAAGATGCCATTTGGAGAGATGATAGAAAGTTGTTGGAGATGGGCTTGTAGATGCCATCTAAAAATGATTGATGCGCATTATTTGTAAGCTGAAACTGAATGAGTATCAGAATGGCGCCCATATCTGGAGCATATCTGAACTATATCTGAGATTTGAATCTGAATGAGTATCAGAATGGCATTCGTGTCTGGAGTGTATCAGTACTGTATCTGAAAGTTGAATGTGAATGAGTATCAAAATGGAGTTCATGTTTGAAGCGTATATGTATTGTATCTGAAAGTTGAATATGAATGAGTATCAGAATGGCTTCCGTGTCTGGAGCATGTCTAAACTGTATCTGAAAGGTTGAATTTGAATGAGTATCAGAATGGCATCCGCGTCTAGAGCATATCTGAACTGTATCTGAAAGTTGAATCTGAATGAGTATCAGAATGACATTCGCGTCTGGAGCGTATCTGTATTGTATCTGAAAGGTTGAATCTGAATAAGTATCAGAATGGCATCCGCATATGGAGCATATCTGCACTATATCTAAAAGTTGAATCTAAATGAGTATCAGAATGGCATCCGCGTCTGGACCGTATCTGTACTGTATCTAAAATTTGAATCTGAATGAGTATCAGAACGGCATCCGCGTCTGAAGCGTATCTGTATTGTATCTGAAAGTTGAATCTGAATGAGTATCAGAATGGCATCCGCGTATGGAGCATATTTGTATTGTAACTGAAAGTTGAATCTGAATGAGTATCAGAATGGAATACGCGTCTGGAGGGTATCTGTCCTGTATCTGAAAGTTGAATTTGAATGAGTATCAGAATGGCATCCGCGTCTAGAGCGTATATGTAATGTATCTAAAAGTTGAATCTGAATGAGTATAAGAATGGAGTCCGTGTCTGGAGCGTATCTGAACTGTATCTGAGAACTTTGAACATTGTTAATGGTAGCTGTTAACCTTATCCTGAAAAAGGTAAAATGTTTGCTAATATGCAATGTTATGTTGTATGAAATGCATGGTATAATGCATTCATGTTATCAATGTTTATGATATATGGATGCAATGTATGCGCATGTGAGCTAATATGTTGTACTGCTATTGTATTGGGGAAAATAAATTCCTGACCACTGTTGAGGATATGGAGTGTAAGTCTTCATGTTGTGAAGTTGAAGTGTTGATGAATTTCCACTTAGAGAAATTAAATATGTTGTAAGGGAAATGTCGTGTACTGCTTGTAAAATCCTGTTGGGGAATCCTGAGAAATTGAACGACTTCTACTGGGAATTGATAATTGGAAGCTTGTTCCGCTGGGAATTAAACTGCAAACTGTGGCGAATTTATGGAACTAGCTTGGAGATATTTCCCTACCTCTTGGAGCCATCAGTGATTGTCTTTTTGTTCATTTGTAAACAGTAATTATTTTCAAATGCATATGTTCAAAAATAAATCATTGGACGTTTTTGTAAATAAAACACAAGTGTAAAGAAAAACAGATAATTTTGCACTTTCAAAGGGATATCTTTGTATTGACTTTGAGTAAATATTTTTGTACAATGAGACAAACATTCTAGTAAAAGAATGTTGTCGTAAAAAATGAAAATTTTGATACAAAGAAAAGATAGATATGTGCAATAATCCCATGGGGTTCCCATTCTGCTATAGCCTTCATATCTCTGAGCATCTTATCTATTTGTTGCATCGTCTGAAGATGATTGAATTGATCAGAACCTCTGAGTTTGTTAGTTGAAGCCAAAGGTTATTCGTAAAGTGATCCAACGGGACATAGTCATACGCTTCAATTCCCTAACTTTTGCCTGGACCGCCCTTTCGGGTTTTCAGTCCACCGGGATACCCTTTTTTTCCCATGTCGCCCTCTTAGGTTTTAAGCTTGTCGGGTGTACAGATTTTTTTGTTTTCTCCTTAATTTTTGCCCGAACCTTTTTAGTTCGCCGGGATGCCCTTGTTTTGCTTAGGTGTGTCAACCTAGCGGGTCTCTTATGCGTAGTATCTTTTGACTATGTCTGTGTCCGTAGGGTACGGCAGGTCATCACCATCCATGGTGGTTAAGATCATTGCTCCACCATAGAATATGTTTTTTATTACAAACTTCCCTTCGTAGGTAGGAGTACATTTTCCCCTGGCATCACCTTGCGGCAGTATGATACGTTTGATCACCAGATCTCCAACTTGATACACTTGGCGTCTGACCTTTTTATTGAAAGCTTTGATCATCCATTTTTGATACATTTGACCATGGAAGACAGCAGTAAGCCTTTTCTCAGCAATCAAGTTTAGTTGATCAAGTCGAGTTTGGATCCAATCGTCTTCATTCAACTCTGCATCCTTCATAATTCTCAGAGAGGTGATCTGAACTTCAATAGGCAAAACAGCTTCCATGTCGTATACTAGAGAGTAGGGTGTTTCCCCGGTTGATGTGCGCGTTTTGGTACGATACCCGTGGAGAGCGAATGGTAGCATCTCATTCCAGTCTTTGTATTTGACTGTCATTTTCTGTACGATCTTTTTAATGTTCTTATTCGCGGCTTCTAGACCACCATTCATATTTGGCCGGTAAGGGGAAGAATTGTGATGCTGGATCTAGAATTGCTCGCACAGGGTGGTGATTATAGTATTATTTAGATTCATACCATTGTCTGTAATGATCCATTCTGGGATACCGTAACGACATATGAGATTCTGCTTGATGAACCGGGCGATAACATTCTTGGTAACGGAAGAGAAAGAAGCTGCCTCCACCCACTTTATAAAATAGTCAATGGCCACTAGGATGAAGCGGTGTCCATTGGAGGTTGTTGGCTTGATATCCCCAATCATATCAATCCCTCACATAGCAAGGGGCCAAGGAGTCGTCAAGACATTCAGAGGAACCATAGGTACGTGCACCTTGTCAGCATAAATCTGACACTTGTGGCAGGTTCGAGAGTGTTGATAGCAATCTTCTTCCATGGTAGACCAGTAATAGCCTGCCCGTAGGATTTTCTTTTCCATCATATGCCCACTGGAATGGGTGCCAAAAGTGCCTTCATGTAATTCAGCCATGATTCTTTCAGCTTCAACCTTGTCCATGCACCGAAGTAACACAGAGTCATGGTTGCATTTGTAAATAATGCCATTACTAAGGAAGAATTTAGCATAGAATCTCCTTAATAACTTCTTATCATTTACTGAAGCTCCTTCTAGATATTCTTGGGTTTTGAGATACCTCTTGACTTCGTGAAACCAAGGTTGGTCCAATACTTCTTCAGTATTAATCTCGTGACAGTGTGCTGGTTCATCCCTTCGTTCAATGGTGATCTGGGGAGCCTCGTTATCCCATTTAAGTTTAAATATAGATGACATTGTGGCTAGTGCGTCTGCTAGCTGATTCTCTTCTCGCGGGAAGTACTCGAAGGCAATCTTCTCAAAATGTGGGAGCAATGTCAAAACATGTTCTTTGTAAGGGATAAGGTTAGGGTATTTGGTGTCCCATTCCCCTTTGATATGGCTGATGACCAAAGCTGAATCTCCGAATACATTTAAGGATTTGATCCCCAAATTTATGGCAGCTTTAAGACCAAAGATGCACGCTTTGTATTTCACCATGTTGTTTGTACAATTGAACTAGAGTCTTGCAGTAAAAGGAGTATGACACCCTTCAGGAGATATGAGTACAACACTGATACCATTGCCGAGTGCGTTGGATGCCCCATCAAAAACTAGGGTCCATCGAGATCCTTGTTCAGGTCCGTCATATGGCCTGAATTCTTCATAGTTGTTTACCATCATGATGTCCTCATCTGGGAATTTGAACTTCATGGACTGGTAGTCTTCCACAGCTTGGTGAGCAAGGTGATCAGCTAGTACACTGCCATTTATTGCTTTTTGGGTAGTATATTGTATGTCATATTCTGTCAGGATCATGGACGGCCTAGAAAGCAGGAATATGAAGGGCAAATATCCATTACATAAAAAGTTGAATCAAATGTTTGGGTTCCAACCTTTTTGGGGATATCCACTTCCCCATGCACCATCCTTTTTGAGCCATCAAAGGCCCTCACTACTATGTTGCTTGGCTTCAATGTCAATCCCTCACAGTCAAGCCTATCAAGAGCTTTTTTAGGCAATACATTCAGAGACGAGCCAGTGTCCACCAAGACATGAGCCAGAGTTGTGCCTCTGCATTCCACTGAGACATGCAATGCCTAATTATGCTTCCTTCTTCTTTGTGTTAAATCAGCATCTGAAAAACCTAAACCATTATCTGCAGTCAAGCTGGCTACACAGTCTTGGAACTGATCGGCAGATGTTTCTTGGGGTACATGAGCAGTTTTAAGGAATTTTACCAAGGCTTTTGCATGAGCCTTGTAACATAGTAATAGAGCCAGCATTGAAATTTTAGATGGAGTTTGCCCCAGTTGCTCGACTACATTGAAGTCGCTTCTTTTATGATCTTTAGAATTTCTTCCATCTCTTTCCAGGAGGTCATAGGGATAGATACTGATTGTGCCTTCGTTCGGACAGGCTCAATCAGAATACCTTTACCTCGAGTCTCGGTTGACCCGGCAGTAGGAATGTCAGTAGGAGTGATAACAGGGATTGTAACAGCTTTGTCAGTAGGAGCATTAGCAGAGATAATTGTAGGACTAGGAACAACCTTTGGAGGAGCAACAACAACAGGAATGATTACGGGTCCAGAAACTGCTTTTGGGGGAGCAATTTCTGGAGAGAATATCCTTCCGCATCGGGTAATCTTTCTAGTCCCTGCAATGTTACTGATATTGGAGTCATCCTTCTTAGAATTTGAATCATTAGCAGCTGGCCAATCTTGCTTGATACCGTGGTAGTAGACACCCCCTCCATAATTCCATGGTACCGTTTTGTATGATGAATACGGAATTGGTCCAGGTATTGTAATTATCAAAGGAGCTACTTTTGGAACTGATGTAATTCTAACGGGTCTTTTGGTGGAGACCCTGGAAGAATTGTCGGAATGGGTAATGATGGAAACATCATTATAAGAAACAGTTGGAACAGAAGCCTTTTCGAACAAAATTTCCTTGTTATCTATTAGGCATTGGATGCCTGCTTTCAACAACGAACAACTGGTTGGTGAGGACAAACAGAAATGACAGCTTTCATCACAGCCTGGGACAGCACCGGTGTAACACCTCAATTCTACCCCAAGCAATTATATAAAATAAATCAGAGTTATAAAATTCAATCATGCAAACGAACCAGGGCGTCACAAATTCTTCTATAAAACTCATTGCATTCATCGTGGATATATAACACTTTCAAAACACCGGATGAACCATCATAACATCTTTAATTAAATAACTCAACATCTAAGCAGTGGAATTCTCAATAAGAATTTTATCATCAATACAACAACTTCAAAACAACACAATTTAATAATAATAACAATCAAAACAGCAAGCGTTCATCCCCCCGAATGTTACATATCAGAGAAATGACACCGACTCGAACTACTGAAGGTATACAGCCTTCACTCTCGATTACCTGCATGTTACCAACATAAGGGCAACATTCAAACCGAAGGGGTGAGATATCTAACAATATAATAAAGCGCATGATAATTAATATATTAAATTAGATCACATAACATCACCACTTCTCATCTCATAATCAACAATAATAATACATTCACAGCATCATCACACACTTCTTTATGCAATCATATAATGCGACTCAATACTATGCAAATGCATGTGGTACCATTGGAGCAGAACTCCCATCTCAAAAATTTGCCAATTAATAGAGGCATCAACAAGGCATAGCCTTCATCTCAAAATTCTCCAATACAGGTCATCTCAACGAGCATAAGCTCCATCTCAAAAAAATGCAATGTATGCTACACAATCATGAATGTAATAACAACGCCCAAGTTAACAACATCTCAAATTAACAACATCTCAAAAGCATCTCAACGTCTCTTCATCAACATCTCATATCATCATAATAATTCATCAAACATATTTATTTATTATAAATCATCAACATAACATCATTAACAACTTCTCACTAACAACTCAGTTGTACATTAATACCACAGTAATTCATACTGCTATTCTGTAATTCTTACATCGTCACTGTCACTAATCCTACTGTTATGATTCTAACAGCAGCCTCTAGGCATCTAATTTGCATCATTCTGTTCAAAACTAACGCAACGATCAACATGGGAGTTAATTCTAAATCCTAAATTGGTTACTAGGATTACACTTCCTATTCTTCATTTTAATCCTCTAGAATAATGTTCATCGTGTTAGCTATCTAACACTTCGAACGAAATCTCAAACGGTATCCTAAAACTCAAGTTACAGCACTTTAAAACCGAATCTGCCAAAAATCAGGCATTATGGGTCGACACAAAACCCCTTGGATCGATGCGTACTACTATAACTTCACAACATGAGTCGACGCATCTTCTCATGGATCCACTCATCCTGAGTCTTGCACACAGCATGTATCGACACATGCATCCCACAGAACGACTCATCCTGAGTCTTTCAACCTTCATGTATCGACGCAAGCCTCTTTGTGTCGACTCATACTGAGTCTCTAGGCCCTCATATATCGACGCATCAAGTTTGAGGTCGACACATCCTGATTCTTCCTGTATAATTCTGCGATTTTCTCTGCATCTCCCTACAGGATTCATGTTTTTAACCCTACAAACTTAATATAATCATGATAAATCATCACCTAATTATCCTATAATACTACATCGATCAAACAACATCGGGACATCATTATTCATCTAAAATTTATCAAATCTTCATCATACATCACCATATACATCCAATTCAAGAACAAAACAGCAATCACCTCTAACCTCACATACCAATCATCATGAACCCAATTATAAAGTCAGAACCCCACCCTTACCTTGGATTGAAGGTCACTTTATAATTTCCAGTTGAATTCTCGTTCTGCCGTTTTCCACTTTTTCCAGCAGCTTCACGTTCTCCTTCTCAATCCTTATTCTTCTACTGCTTCTTGTTTCTATTCTTTCTAACAACAATAAAATAACCTATTATTCTTTATTCCTTATTGGGCTCAAAACTAATACACCCCCTTATTACTTCTATTCCTTCGAATAAGCCCACACCAAATAATTTTATAATTCTAATATTATTTCTCCACTTAATAAAATACTTAAATCCAATTAAACACAACACAACTTCTCAAATATTCGAAAAATAATTTAATTAAATAATTAATTAAATTACGGGCGTTACAACTCTCCCCCACTTAGAATATTTTCGTCCTCGAAAATTTACCTCAATCAAACAACTCAGGGTAGGAGTCTCGCATCTTGCTCTCCAACTCCTAAGTCATGCTTTCTCTGAAAGCTCCTAGCCAAACCACTTTAACCAAGGCAATCTCTTTTCCCCTCAGAGTCTTTATTTCATGATCTGCGATCCGTACAGGCATCGTCTCCACCGTAAGATTATCCCGTACTTGCACAGCGTCCATATGAATCACATGGGATGGATCTGAAATATACTTCCGGAGTTGCGACACATGAAACACATCATGCAAATTCGAAAGATTAGGAGGTAAAGCCACTCTATAAGAAACATTCCCAACTCTCTCCAAAATCTGATACGGTCCAATAAAACGAGAAGTGAGCTTCTTAGACTTCAGTTATCGTCCAACACCAATCACAAGTGTAACTCTCAAAAACACATGATCACCAGCTTGGAATTCTAAATATTTCCTTCGCTTGTCATGATAACTCTTTTGTCTACTTTGGAAAGTTTACATCTTTTCTTGAATCAACTTCACCTTCTCAGTAGTCTCACGAACAAGTTCAGATCCAAGTACTACACTCTCACCAGATTCATGCTAACATAAAGGAGTCCTACATCTTCGACCATACAATGCTTCAAAAGTTGCCATCCCAATACTAGAATGGTAACTGTTATTATAAGTGAACTCTACCAACGGAAGATAGGTATCCCACGAACCTCCCTGCTCGAGAACACATGCCCTCAACAAGTCTTCCAATGATTGAATCATCCGTTCGGTCTGACCATCTGTCTGAGGATGATACGCTGAACTCAACCTCAACTTAGAACCCAACGCTTCTTGAAAACTCTTCCAAAAATCAGAAGTAAATCTTGGATCTCTATCTGACACAATGCACAAAGGAACACCATGCAACTTCACAATTACACTAGTGTAAATCTCACCCAACTTCGACACTGGAAAACTGATGTTAATAGGAACAAAATGAGCTGACTTCGTATGCCTATCAACAATCACCCAAATCGAATCATGTCCTCTTAAAGTATTAGGCAACCCCGTCACAAAGTCCATTGAAATGTTATCCCATTTCCATTTTGGAACTTCTAACGGTTGCATCAACCCTGCAGACTTCTGGTGTTCAACTTTCAACTTCTGACAAGTCAAACATGCATACACAAAACGAGCCACATCACTCTTCATACCAGGCCACCAAAACAAGCCTTTCAAATCTTGATACATCTTTGTAGCTCCTGGACGAATACTCAACCTACTTCTATGACTCTCTTCAAGTATCAATTTCTTCATCTCAGCATCATAAAGAATACAAATTCGGTTACGAAATCTCAACACACCTTGCACATCTAGCTTAAAATCATTATTCTCAAACTGATCAATCCCAATAATCAAATCTACCAGTTTCACATCCAACTTCTGAGTTTCTCTGATACTGTCTAGAAATTCATTATTAATCTTCAACATACCCAACATAACACTCTGCGGAGTAACCTCGCAAACTAAGCTCATATCTCTGAACTGCTTAATCAATTCTAACTCTTTAATCATCATTGTTGACATGTGTAAAGTCTTTCGACTCAACACGTCAGCTACCACATTCGCTCTTCCTGGATGATAATTCAAACCGAAATCATAATCCTTTAACAATTCTAACCATCTTCGTTGCCTCATATTCAACTCCTTCTGATCAAATAAATACTTTAAGCTCTTATGGTCACTAAACACTTCAAATCTAGAACCATAAAGATAATGCCTCCAAATCTTCAACACAAAGACAACAACAGCAAGCTCTATATCACGCGTAGGATAGTTCTTCTCATGAGTCCTTAACTGCCTTGACGCATAAGCAACTACCTTACCATTCTGCATAAGCACGCCTCTTAAACCCATCTTAGAAGCATCACAATACACCACAAAAGGCTCTCTTGGATTAGGCAACGTCAAAATTGGAGCCGACGTCAACCTCTTCTTCAATTCCGTAAAACTTTCTTGGCACTGAACATCCCACACAAACGCTCTACCTTTACAAGTCAACTTAGTCAACGGAAGTGACAACTTAGAAAACCCTTTGATAAACCTTCTATAATAACCAACTAATCCCAAGAAGCTTCTAATCTCAGTAGCTGACTTCGGAGTCTCCCATTGCAACACAGCATCAACCTTCGATGGATCTACAGCAATGCCACTACCTGAAATCACATGACCAAGAAAACTAACCTCTTCTAGCCAGAATTCACACTTGGACAGCTTTGCATACAACTTCTTCTCTTTCAAAATCTGCAATACTACCCTCAAGTGTTCTGCATGCTCTTCTTCTGACTTAGAGTAAATCAAAATATCATCAATGAGCACTACCACGAACCGATCCAAATAAGTATGAAAAATACGATTCATATATTCCATGAATACTCTCGGCGCGTTAGTAACACCGAAAGGCATCACTGAATACTCATAATGTCTATAACGCGTTCTGAAATCCATCTTCTTAATATCTTCATCCTTCACTTTAATCTGATGGTAACCCGACCTCAAATCAATCTTACTAAACACACGAGCATCCACCAATTGATCCATCAAGTCATCTATTCTTGGAAGCGGATACTAGTTCTTAATCGTCACCTTGTTCAACTGGCTATAATCAACACAAAGCCTCATACTCCCATCTTTCTTCTTCACTAACAACACTGGAGCACCCCACGGCGATACACTTGGTCTTACAAACTTCTTCTCAAGTAACTCTTCCAATTGCTTCTTTAACTCTGAAAATTTAGATGCAGACATCATGTATGGTGCCATAGAAATAGGTCTGGTACCAGGTACAAGATCAATTGCAAATTTAACTTCCCTCTCTGGCGGTACATAGGAATCTCGTCAGGGAAAACTTCAGGAAATTCACACATCACCTGCAATTCCTCAATTATAGCTTGAGTCTCCACAGATAGTGACGCCATCAATGAGAACATTTGTGCTTCCTCTTGCATCAACTTCCTCAACTGTCTAGCAGACAACAGACCATCTTCCTCTTCTTCGGGAGTAGAAAACCTCACAGACTTGTCATAACAGTTAATATGAACGTAGTTATGCTCTAACCAGTTCATACCCAAAATCACATCCAAACCTCTTAACGGAAAATAAACCAAATCAACAATAAAGTATCTGTCGAAGATCGAAAGGGTACACTTCAATCACACAAAAGAAGTAGTCACCGACCCCTTGGCTGGAGTATCAACGACCATTAATGCATTCAAAGAAGATAACATAAGACACAATCTTTCAACACAATCAGCAGCAGTAAAACAATGAGTAGCACGAGTATCAATAATAGTAATTAAATGAGTACTATTAATGAAACATGTACCTCTGATAAGTCTCTCCTCAACAGCTGTCTGATCCTCCACTAAAGCAAACAGCTTTCCACTAGACTGATCTCTTTTCAGTTTCGGACATTGGCTACCAATGTGCCCTTCTTCTCTACAATTGAAACAAATCACATCCTTGTGTTCACACTCAGATACAAACGTGTCTATTCTTACCACAACGGAAAAACCTCTTCACTTCAGTAGTTCACACATTACTCTTGTGTCCAGGTTTTCCACACTTAAAACAAACCACACTAGCAGGAGCATCTCCCCCACTAGTCCTCTGACTCTGAGCAACTTTATGTTTACCTTTACCAGTTGAGGCATCATAAGGCTTACCACGATTTGTTGGTGCTTACCCCTCTTCTCAATGATAATCTTGTAATGGGCATTATTATCCTCTTTGTAAATCCTGCAACTATGAACCAAATTAGCAAAGACACGAATTTTCTGGTATCCAACCGCCTTCTTAATCTCTGGGCGCAACCCGTTCTCAAATTTGATACACTTCTAAAACTCAGCATTTGCTTCAGCGTAATGCGGATAAAACTTAGCCAACTCATAAAACTTGGGAGCATACTCAACAATTGACATACTTCCTTGCTTGAGCTCAAGAAATTTAATTTCCTTCTTACCACGGACATTTTCAGGAAAGTACTTCCTCAGAAACTCCCTACGGAACACAGCCCAAGTGACATTCTCACCTGCAGCTTCAAACTTCGGACAAGTCTCTAGCCACCAGTCATCAGCCTCGACTACTAGCATATGAGTCCCATACCGAACCTTCTACGCTGGAGTGCAGTCCATCACACGGAAGATTCTCTCAATATCTTTCAACCACTCCAATGCTCCGTCAGGATCATACTTTCCCTTGAACGTAGGTGGATTCTCCCTCTGGAAAGTCGCCAAGCTACGAGATCCAGCATTCCCGTCAGTATTCGGATGATTTTCCATCGCATGAGCCATTGCTTCTAAAGCAGCAGTAAGTGCAGCATCATTCCTTCCAGCCATCTTAACTTCTCACTACAACATAAACAACGATTAGAACTAAAATTAACAATACTCGACTGTTATACAACTACGACTCGACGACAAGGTCGGACCAACCTTTTACTCTGATACCAACTTTGTAACACCCGAATTCTACCCCAAGCAATTATATAAAATAAATCAGAGTTATAAAATTTAATCATGCAAACGAACTAGGGTGTCACAAACTCTTCTATAAAACTCATTGCATTCATCGTGGATATATAACACTTTCAAAACATCTGATGAACCATCATAACATCTTTAATTAAATAACTCAACATCTATGCAGCGGAATTCTCAATAACAATTTTATCATCAACACAACAACTTTAAAACAACATAATTTAATAATAATCAACAATAAAAAACAGCAAGCGTTCATCCCCCCGAGTGTTACATATCAGAGCAATGATACCGACTCGAACTACTGAAGGTATACAACCTTCACTCTCGATTACCTGCACGTTACCAACATAAGGGCAACATTCAAACAGAAGGGGTGAGATATCTAACAATATAATAAAGCGCATGATAATTAATATATTAAATTAGATCACATAACATCACCACTTCTCATCTCATAATCAACAATAATAATACATTCACAGCATTATCACACACTTCTTTATGCAATCATATAATGCGACTCAATACTATGCAAATGCATGTGGTACCATTGGAGCAGAACTTCCATCTCAAAAATTTTCCAATTAATAAAGGCATCAACAAGGCATAGCCTTCATCTCAAAATTCGCCAATACATGTCATCTCAACGAGCATAAGCTCCATCTCAAAAAAATGCAATGTATGCGACACAATCATGAATGTAATAACAACACCCAAGTTAACAACATCTCAAATTAACAACATCTCAAAAGCATCTCAACATCTCTTCATCAACATCTCATATCATCATAATAATTCATCAAACATCATTTATTTATTATAAATCATCAACACAACATCATTAACAACTTCTCACTAACAACTTAGTTGTACATTAATACCACAGTAATTCATACTGCTATTCTGTAATTCTTACATCGTCACTGTCACTAATCCTATTGTTATGATTCTAACAGCAACCTCTAGGCATCTAATTTGCATCATTCTGTTCAAAACCAACGCAACGATCAACATGGGAATTAATTCTAAATCCTAAATTGGTTACTAGGATTACACTTCCTATTCTTCATTTTAATCCTCTAGAATAATGTTCATCGCGTTAGCTATCCAACACTTCGAACAACATCGCAAACAGCATCCTAAAATTCAAGTTACAACACTTTAAAACTGAATCTGCCAAAAATCAGGCATTATGGGTCGACACAAAACCCCTTGGATCAATGCGTACTGCTCTAACTGCACAACATGAGTCGAAGCATCTTCTCATGGATCGACTCATCCTGAGTCTTGCATACAGTATGTATTGACAAATGCATCCCACAGATCGACTCATCCTGAGTCTTTCAACCTTCATGTATCGATGCAAGCCTCTTCGTGTCGACTCATACTGAGTCTCTAGGCCCTCATGTATCGACACATTAAGTTTAAGGTCGACACATCCTGATTCTTCATGCATAATTCTGCGGTTTTCTCTGCATCTCCCTACGGGATTCATGTTTTTAACCCTAAAAACTTAATATAATCATGATAAATCATCACCTATAATTATCCTATAATACTACATCGATCAAACAACATCGGGACATCATTATTCATCTAAAATTGATCAAATCTTCATCATACATCATCATATACATCCAATTCAAGAACAAAACAACAATCACCTCTAACCCCACATACCAATCATCATAAACCCAATTATAAAGTTAGAACCCCACCCTTACCTTGGATTGAAGGTCGCTCTATAATTTTCGGTTGAATTCTCGTTCTGCCGTTTTCCACTTTTTCCAGCAGCTTCACATTCTCCTTCTCAATCCTTATTCTTCTACTGCTTCTTCTTTCTATTCTTTCTAACAACAATAAAATAACCTATTATTCTTTATTCCTTATTGGGCTCAAAACTAATACACCCCTTTATTACTTCTATTCCTTCGAATAAGCCAACACCAAATAATATTATAATTCTAATATTATTTCTCCACTTAATAAAATACTTAAATCCAATTAAACACAACACATCTTCTCAAATATTCCAAAAATAATTTAATTAAATTACGGGCGTTTCAACTCTCCCCCACTTAGAATATTTTCGTCCTCAAAAATTTACCTAAATCAAACAACTCAGGGTAGGAGTCTCGCATCTTGCTCTCCAACTCCCAAGTCATGCTTTCTCCGGCAGCTCCTAGCCAAACCACTTTAACCAAGGCAATCTCTTTTCCCCTCAGAGTATTTATTTCACGATCTGTGATCCGTACAGGCATCGTCTCCACCGTAAGATTATCCCATACTTGCACATCGTCCATATGAATCGCATGGGATGGATCTGAAATATACTTCTGGAGTTGCGACACATGAAACACATCATGCAAATTTGAAAGATTAGGCGGTAAAGCCACTCTATAAGCAACATTCCCCACTCTCTCCAAAATCTGGTACGGTCCAATAAAACGAGAAGTGAGCTTCTTAGACTTCAATGCTCGTCCAATACCAGTCACAAGTGTAACTCTCAAAAACACATGATCACCAGCTTGGAGTTCTAAATCTTTCCTTCGCTTCTCATGATAACACTTCTGTCTACTTTAGTAAGTTTTCATCTTTTCTCGAATCAACTTCACCTTCTCAGTAGTCTCACGAACAAGTTCAGGTCCAAGTACTACTCTCTCACCAGATTCATGCCAACATAAAGGAGTCCTACATCTTCGTCCATACAATGCTTCAAAAGGTGCCATCCTAATAATAGAATGGTAACTGTTATTATAAGTGAACTCTACCAACGGAAGATAGGTATCCCACGAACCTCCCTGCTCGAGAACACATGCCCTTAACAAGTCTTCCAATGATAGAATCGTCCATTCAGTCTGACCATCTGTCTGAGGATGATACGGTGAACTCAACCTCAATTTAGAACCCAACGCTTCTTGCAAACTCTTCCAAAATTAGAAGAAAATCTTGGATCTCTATCTGACACAATGCATAAAGGAACACCATGCAACTTCACAATTACGCTAGTGTAAATCTCAACCAACTTCGACACTGGAAAACTGATGTTAATAGGAACAAAATGAGCTGACTTCGTAAGCCTATCAACAATCACCCAAATCGAATCATGTCCTCTTAAAGTATTAGGCAACCCCGTCACAAAGTCCATTGAAATGCTATCCCATTTCCATTTTGGAACTTCTAACGGTTGCATCAACCCTGCAGGCTTCTGGTGTTCAACTTTCGACTACTGACAAGTCAAACATGCATACACAAAACGAGCCACATCACTCTTCATCCCAGGACACTAAAATAAGCCTTTCAAATCTTGATACATCTTTGTAGCTCATGGACGAATACTCAACCTACTTCTATGACTCTCTTCAAGTATCACTTTATTCATCTCAGCATCATCAGGAATATAAATCCGGTTACGAAATCTCAACACACCTTGCACATCTAGCTTAAAATCTTTATTCTCATACTGATCAATCCCAGCCATCAAATCTACCAGTTTCACATCCAACTTCTGAGTTTCTCTGATACTGTCTAGAAATTCATTATTAATCTTCAACATACCCAACATAACACTCTGTGGAGTAACCTCACAAACTAAGCTCATATCTCTGAACTGCTCAATCAATTTCAACTCTTTAATCATCATTGCTGACATGTGTAAAGTCTTTCGACTCAACGCATCAGCTACCACATTCGCTCTTCCTGAATGATAATTCAAACCGAAATCATAATCCTTTAACAATTCAAACCATCTCCATTGCCTCATATTCAACTCCTTCTGATCAAATAAATACTTTAAGCTCTTATGGTCACTAAACACTTCAAATCTAGAACCATGAAGATAATGCCTCCAAATCTTCAACACAAAGACAACAGCAGCAAGCTCTAAATCATGCGTAGGATAGTTCTTCTCATGAGTCCTTAACTTCCTTGATGCATAAGCAACTACCTTACCATTCTGCATAAGCACACCTCCTAAACCCATCTTAGAAGCATCACAATACACCACAAAAGGCTCTCCTGGATTAGGCAACGTCAAAATCGGAGCCGACGTCAACCTCTTCTTCAATTCCGTAAAACTTTGTTGGCACTGAACATCCGACACAAACGCTCAACCTTTACAAGTAAACTTAGTCAACATAAGTGACAACTTAGAAAACCCTTCGATAAACCATCTATAATAGCCAGCTAATCCCAAGAAGCTTCTAATCTCAGTAGCTGACTTCGGAGTCTCCCATTACAACACAGCATCAACCTTCGATGGATCTACAGCAATGCCACTACCTAAAATCACATGACCAAAAAAACTAACCTGTTTCAGCCAGAATTCACACTTGGACAACTTTGCATACAACTTCTTATCTTTCAAAATCTGCAATACTACCCTCAAGTGTTCTGCATGCTCTTCTTCTGGCTTAGAGTAAATCAAAATATCATCAATAAACACCACCACGAACCGATCCAAATAAGTATGAAAGATACGATTCATATATTCCATGAGTACTCCCAGCGTGTTAGTAACACGGAAAGGCATCACTGAATACTCATAATGTCTATAACACATTCTGAAAGCCGTCTTCTGAATATCTTCATCCTTCACTTTAATCTGATGGTAACCCGACCTCAAATCAATCTTACTAAACACACGAGCATCCACCAATTGATCCATCAAGTCTTCTATTCTTGGAAGCGGATACTTGTTCTTAATCGTCACCTTATTCAACTGGCTATAATCAACAGAAAGCCTCATACTCCCATCTTTCTTCTTCACTAACAACACTGGAGCACCCCACGACGATACACTTGGTCTTACAAACTTCTTCTCAAGTAACTCTTCCAATTGCTTCTTTAACTCTGACAATTCAGATGCAGACATCATGTATGGTTCCATAGACACAGGTTTGGTACCAGGTACAAGATCAATTTCAAATTCAACTACCCTCTCTAGCGGTACATCATGAATCTCGTCAGGGAAAACTTCCGGAAATTCACACACCACCTGCAATTCCTTAATTATAGCTTGAGTCTCCACAGATAGCGACGCCATCAACGAGAACATTTGTGCTTCCTCTTGCATCAAATTCCTCAACTGTCTAGCAGACAACAGACCATCTTCCTCTTCTTCAGGAGTAGAAAACCTCACAGACTTGTCATAATAGTTAATATGAACATAGTTATGCTCTAACCAGTTCATACCCAAAATCAAATCAAAACCTTTTAACGGCAAACAAACTAAATCAACAACAAAGTCTCTGTCGAAGATCAACAAGGGACACTTCAATCACACAAAAGAAGTAGTCACCGACCCCTTGGCTGGAGTATCGACGACCATTTCTCCATTCAAAGAAGACAACATAAGACACAATCTTTCAACACAATCAGCAGCAGTAAAACAATGAGTAGCACCAGTATCAATAATAGTAATTAAAGGAGTACTATTAATGAAACATGTACCTCTGATAAGTCTGTCCTCAACAGTTGTCTGATCCTCAACTAAAGCAAACACCTTTCCATTAGACTGAGCTCTTTTCGGTTTCGGACATTGGCTACCAATATGCCCTTCTTCTCTACAATTGAAACAAATCACATCCTTGTGTTCACACTCAGATACAACGTGTCCGTTCTTACCACAACGGAAAAACCCTCTTCACTTCAGTAGTGCACACATTACTCTCGTGTCCAGGTTTTCCACACTTAAAATAAACCACACCAACAGGAGCATCTTCCCCACTAGTCCTCTGACTCTGAGCAACTTACTGTTTACCTTTACTAGCTGGGGCATCATAAGGCTTACCACGATTCTGTTGGTGCTTACCCCTCTTCTCACTGATAATCTTGTAATGAGCATTATTATCCTCTACATAAATCCTGTAGCTATCAACCAAATCAGCAAAGACACAGATTTTATGGTATCCAACCGCCTTCTTAATCTCCGGGTGCAACCCGTTCTCAAATTTGATACACTTCGAAAACTCAGCATTTGCCTCAGCGTAATGTGGATAAAACTTAGCCAACTCAGAAAACTTGGGAACATACTTAATAATGGGCATACTCCCTTGCTTCAGCTCAAGAAATTCAATTTCCTTCTTACCACGGACATCTTCAGGAAAGTACTTCCTCAGAAACTCCCTACGGAACACAGCCTAAGTGACATTCTCACCTGCAGCTTCCAACTTCTGACAAGTCTCTAGCCACCAGTCATCAGCCTCGACTGCTAGCATATGAGTCCTATACCGAACCTTCTGAGCTGGAGTGCAGTCCATCACACGGAAGATTCTCTCAATCTCTTTCAACCACTCCAATGCTCCGTCAGGATCATACTTTCCCTTGAACGTAGGTGAATTCTCTCTCTGGAAAGTCTCCAAGCTACGAAATCCAGCATTCCCGTCAGCATTCGACTGATTTTCCATCGCATGAGCCATTGCTTCTAAAGCAACAGTAAGTGCAACATCATTCCTTCCAGCCATCTCAACTTCTCACTACAACATAAACAACGATTAGAACTCAAATTAACAATACCCGACTATTAGACAACTACGACTCGACGACAAGGTCGGACCAACCTTTTGCTCTGATACCAACTTTGTAACACCCCAATTCTACCCCAAGCAATTATACAAAATAAATCAGAGTTATAAAATTCAATCATGCAAATGAACCAGGGCGTCACAAATTCTTCTATAAAACTCATTGCATTCATCATGGATATATAACACTTTCAAAACATCGGATGAACCATCATAACATCTTTAATTAAATAACTCAACATCTATGCAGCGGAATTCTCAATAACAATTTTATCATCGACACAACAACTTCAAAACAACACAATTTAATAATAATCAACAATAAAAAACAGCAAGCGTTCATCCCCCCGAGTGTTACATATCAGAGCAATGACACCGACTCGAACTACTGAAGGTATACAGCCTTCACTCTCGATTACCTGCACGTTACCAACATAAGGGCAACATTCAAACAGAAGGGGTGAGATATCTAACAATATAATAAAGTGCATGATAATTAATATATTAAATTAGATCACATAACATCACCACTTCTCATCTCATAATCAACAATAATAATACATTCACAGCATCATCACACACTTCTTTATGCAATCACATAATGCGACTTAATACTATGCAAATGCATGTGGTGCCATTGGAGCAGAACTCCCATCTCAAAAAATTTCCAATTAATAGAGGCATCAACAAGGCATAGCCTTCATCTCAAAATTCGCCAATACAGGTCAACTCAACGAGCATAAGCTCCATCTCAAAAAAATGCAATGTATGCGACACAATCATGAATGTAATAACCACACCCAAGTTAACAACATCTCAAATTAACAACATCTCAAAAGCATCTCAATGTCTCTTCATCAACATCTCATATCATCATAATAATTCATAAAACATCATTTATTTATTATAAATCATCAACACAACATCATTAACAACTTCTCACTAACAACTCAGTTGTACATTTATATCACAGTAATTCATACTGCTATTCTGTAATTCTTACATCGTCACTGTCACTAATCCTACTGTTATGATTCTAACAGCAGCCTCTAGGCATCTAATTTGCATCATTCTGTTCAAAACCAACGCAACGATCAACATGGGAATTAATTCTAAATCCTAAATTGGTTACTAGGATTACACTTCCTATTCTTCATTTTAATCCTCTAGAATAATGTTCATTGCGTTAGCTATCCAACACTTCGAACGACATCTCAAACGACATCCTAAAATTCAAGTTACAGCACTTTAAAACTGAATCTACCAAAAATTAGGCATTATGGGTCGACGCAAAACCCCTTGGATCGATGCGTACTGCTCTAACTTCACAACATGAGTCGACGCATCTTCTCATGGATCGACTCATCCTGAGTCTTGCACACAGCATATATCGACACATGCATCCCACAGATCGACTCATCCTGAGTCTTTCAACCTTGATGTATCGATGCAAGCATCTTTGTGTCGACTCATACTGAGTCTCTAGGCCCTCATGTATCGACGCATCAAGTTTGAGGTCGACACATCTTGATTCTTCCTGCATAATTCTGCGATTTTCTCTGCATCTCCCTACGGGATTCCTGTTTTTAACCCTACAAACTTAATATAATCATGATAAATCATCACCTACAATTATCCTATAATACTACATCGATCAAACAACATCGGGACATCATTATTCATCTAAAATTTCTCAAATCTTCTTCATACATCATCATATACATCCAATTCAAGAACAAAACAGAAATCACCTCTAACCCCACATACCAATCATCATGAACCCAATTATAAAGTCAGAACCCCACCCTTACCTTGGATTGAAGGTCGCCCTATAATTTTCAGTTGAATTCTCGTTCTGCCATTTTCCACTTTTTCCAGCAGCTTCACGTTCTCCTTCTCAATCCTTATTCTTCTACTGCTTCTTCTTTCTATTCTTTCTAACAACAATAAAATAACCTACTATTCTTTATTCCTTATTGGGCTCAAAACTAATACACCCCCTTATTACTTCTATTTTTTCGAATAAGCCCACACCAAATAATATTATAATTCTAATATTATTTCTCTGCTTAAAAAAATACTTAAATCCAATTAAACACAACACATCTTCTCAAATATTCCAAAAATAATTTAATTAAATAATTAATTAAGTTACGGGCGTTACAACCAGAATTTAAGAAATTCTTTTTGATAGTTAGGAGTGGGGTCATAAGTTCATCAACTAAAGTAACAAACATATCTTCCTCAATGGCGTTGGTAGTATGGCCATGTTTGAGCATAGGGGCAGAAATGACATTGGGCTTCAAGAAGGTCTTGTACTTTGTTCTTCAGAGCCCAACAGTTGTTAGTGTCATGGCCGGGACTCTCAGAATGGTATGCACAGCGGGCATTGGGATGATAGTGAGGAGAGGTTATGTTAGGATTCTTTGGAGCTTCTTTCAAAGTCACTAGGTTTGATCTTAACAAATGTGGCAATACTTGAGATAGTGCCATATTAATTCGGGTGAATTGTTTGACTGGTCTTTCCATTCTTGGTTGGTTGTTTCTTTGCTGGTCAGGTGTAGGTTTAGGAATCATAACAGCCCCCACCATTGGACAGCGTTCGGCCCTATCTTGATTTCTCTAAGGATATACAACAACCACTTCTTTCTTTCCGATGAATGGCTTCCTTACATCAGTAGAGGATGCATCTTTTTGAATATTTCCATTCTTTATCCCGGCTTCTACCCTTTCTCCGGTCAATATCAATTCAGTAAAACTTGCCGATGAACTCCCAATTAAGTGATTCAAGAAGGGACCAGACAAGGTGCCGAAAAACATGTCTACCAACTCTCTTTCAGATAGGGGAGGTTAAACTCTTCTGGCCAAGTCCCTCCATTTTTGCATATAGTCCCTGAAGCCTTCACTTGAAATCATGGCCATACCCTGGAGTTGAGTACGGGTGGGTGCAAGATCAGTATTGTGTTGGTATTGTTTGTAAAAGGCTGCAGCAAGATCTTCCCAATTATGAACATTAGCTCTTTCTAACTAATAAAACCAATCAAGTTGAGCTCCAGATAGACTGTCTTGGAAGAAGTGTACCCATCAATCCTTATCAGCGGTATGAGGTTGGATCTTCCTTACATAGGACCGGAGATGCATTTTGGGGCATGGGACTCCGTCATATTTGGCGAACACAGGTGCTTTGAATTTTAGAGGAATAACAATTCCCGACACTAAACCCAACTCCTCGAAATATAATCCAGGAACTTTTTGGATTTCCATTGCACTCAATCATTCTTCTAGATGCTTATACTTGTCGTCGGTTGGAGGATATTTTTCTTCAAAATAGTCTTCTTCTTCCTCTTCCTCTTTTGATTCTAACTGAACAACTTTTTCTTTGCCTTTCCCATCTTGATTGTCTTTCTCACTGGATTTCGTTGCAAAGTCTAAGGCCCTTCTTGTCTGCCCTTGGAATCTTCTTCCCATGTTCAGGACTCCGGTTATCTTCTTTGTCTTCTTTTTCTTCTCTTCAACCAGCAAGGTCTTCAACTCTTCTTGTCCTTTGGACAGAGTTAAGAACAACTGCTGAAACTGTGCATTCTGAGCTTGGAGGTCCTTCACTGTTTGCTCGAGATCCATCTTACTGAAATAAACAGTAAAGAGATGAGGAGACTTGTTTGCAAGAAACCTGCTTATGTTATGATGAATGGTAAATGCATATGCAATGATTTTAAGGATCTTAAAGATTCAAATTTGTTTTAGACAAAAAGGAAACACACGTTATATTAATAAATTAAAGCTTGAGTACATCAGTGCCTCCTTGGGCAAAACAAATACAAAAACTTTAATATAGAAAGGTAGTACGCATCCTCTTTGGTGCAATGTAGGCATTTAGGTTCCTCTCCTCATGAAGTAGTCTAGTGAGTTCCAAAACCTTCATCTCGCTTGTGTAGAATTGGGCCTCGAAAGTATCTCGCTCTCCCTTGAGTTGTATCCAATCTCTTTATAAGTCTTCAAGAGATGTGGGCATGTCAGGATGTAGGATAGTGTATGGAACATCTCCTTCCATGACAGGCTCAATGATTACCGGGAGAATGGAAGGATAAGGCATCATAAGACTCTGAGCATGAGTTCGTACCCATTTGAGGTAAGGCTCAAGAGGGATGGAATTATTATGCCCCAATTTCTTGCTATATACCTTGTTCAACATCCTCCAAGCTCGGATAAATCTCTGGTGAAGACCTTGATCGTCATTCTCGTAGTCAAATACCAAACCTTGAATCAGCATCTCATGCGGGTCATCCCTTCGGGCGTAACCAAACTATCTTAAAGCTAAGCAGGGGTTGTAGGTGATACCTCCCCTAATGCCAAGTAAAGGGACATTAGGAAATTCTCCACAACGATCGACAATAGTAACATTCTCTATGGATCGGGAATACCAATGAATGTCTGAATGTTTGAGCGTCATCAACCTTTGTGACCACCTTGAACCTTGCTCGTTCTTTAATACAAATTGGGGAAGATGCGAAATAAACCATCTTGCTAAGAGAGGAGTGCAACATATAAGGACATTTGTTTTCCTCATTGTGCGAGTGTGAAAAGAGTGTAGGATGTCTCCTAGCAATGTAGGAACCAGGTTGCGGGATATGAAGATTTTGACGGCGTTCACATCTATGAGTTGGTCAGGATTTGGAAACAAAACTATCCCATAGATGAGGAGATCCACAATTTCCTAAAAGTCTTGAATATCCAAAGAGTTTCAATAGTTTTGGGCTTTCTCAAACAAGAACTTTGCTAGGAAACCCTTGACACCACTCCTTGTTTCCCAATTAGTTGTGACATCAGATGATTGCAAGTGTAGAGCTTGAGCAATCTCTTATGGATTTGGGTCTCTTTCCATACCATTGAAAGGTAGTTGATTAAGAATGGTAATCCTCAAGAGTCGGTAGAATTCTTCCAAAGTTGGCACAAGTTGATAATCGGGAAATGTGAAGCAATGGTGTAAGGGATCAATAAACTGAAAGAGCACCTTCATCATGTCCTCATCAGTGTTAGAGGCGACCAAGTTGAGTAGGCGACCATGTCTCTCGGTGAATGGAGAGTTTTAAGGAATCCTTGAAGCTAGATCCTTAAGTTGTGGAGGGATCCTTACAATATTAACTTGAATAAATTTCCTGAGAAGAGAATCCATGTCCTACAAAACAAGAATAAAGAAAAATCCAAAATCCTTGAAATGGTTAGTGAATGTGTATGATGTTATGATGTTCATGATGTTATGTACAAGTATGTATATACAAACAAAGCAAACAAATCCTTAGGTTTAGGCTTGCATGGAATTTTATAGCTAAGTACCCTCTTGAAGTTTAGTTGGCTCGACCTGTCCTAGTAATAATAACCGAGTCCTAAGGAGCTCAATATCACTGGTTTGTTTCCTTGGTCATTGTTTTAGCACAAGCCTATTTAATGGAGACCAAAATATCCCAAGAAACCAAACCTCAATGAGTGTAGTATCGAGTATCTACCAACTTTGGACTGCACCAAAGTCGGTCATCTCACTACGTCCTAATGGCCAAGTGTGTCAAGTAAAGGTTTTAAAAGTTCATTAGTGCTTCATGACATCACTCAGTTGCCCCGTAATCTCTTTGATTAACTCAAAGACTACTTGTACCGACAAATATGTCGCACTAACGTAGCTATTGCTTAGACCATGTCGGTATACCCCGCACAGTTTCCACAATGTATTGCTACTTACCTATAAGGTATCCCAAATCCGGGTAGAGGATTCAAACCCAAACAAAGAACCATAATGTAAAGTATACAAGTCAAACAATCAAAGCAAGTAAATATGATCTAACCCTAAGGTAACTCTACTTTTAGAATTATCCCCAACAAATTCTCCAATTCTTGATACAGTGGGAGAACTGACTTGAGGGTTTTGCGTTTGATCGCAAATGTTGCGGTTAGCAAGAGTCGCCACCGACTTTTCTTTTATCCAAAAGTAAAGGTGAAAAAGCACAGGAAAGACCTTTGAGATTATTTCTTGAGTTCGGGAGGTAGATTATGAAAAGGTAAGGTATTAGCACCCTTTTCATCCATGGTTTTCCATGGGCTCTTAGTTACTTGCTAGATCACTTGCTTTTTGTTTGAAATTGTGCTTGGTGTGGTTTTTGAAAGTATTTTGTAAAGAGGCCATTATTTAGGCAATCTTTGTGATGATTCTTGTTTGTAAGAATGTATACAAAGATGTTTGATCTTTTTGAAAATGTTTTCAAGTTTTGTAAGATATTTTGAAAGTGTAGGTGTATGTTTTGAAAATAGCAAGGATGTTTGTTTTGAAATTGAGCAAGTAATTAGGAGCATTCTACCTACTCAAAAGTCTTTCTTTTTCATTTTTTCTTTTCCTTTGACATTTTTGTCTTACCATTGATTTGGTAAGCAACCCTATATTTGGATGTAAACGGGACGGGCGTGGGTCATCGTATAACCATGATTAGCAATATTGTAAGGTATCTTGGCATTCTTTTTTAGGGACTAAGATCATTTGAAAGGCAACTTACATAGCGTCATCGAGGGACTATGATCTTGTATTTGCTTTGTTTTTGCTAAGATACCTTACATGCGTAACACGACCATTTTGTAAAGGCAACCAAGTGGATTTACCCTAGGGGTGCTTGTGTGCAAGTGTGTTCTTTTCATGCTTGATTTTATCTTGAATTAGGGTTTTCTAAGTATTGGTTTTAGTCTTTCTATACAAATCCTAATTACTAGCATTTATATAAAGCGATAAATTGCGGAAAATAAATATCCTACGCTATTACAATCATTAGGGGGATAGGGTGTACAGATTTACAAATGAGGATTGCAAGTAAAATTAAATCCAAAATTACCATTACAACCATATTGAATGGATAAGAATGTACAAGAGATGTAAAATGAATTTCTTTTGTTTAAGAAAAGAAATAAGTTTTGTTTAAGAAAATATTTTGATCTTTTTATGTTAAAAGAAATAAAATAAGACATGTGAATATGAAGTTTTTTTTGGTGTTTTTGATTAATAAAAGTGATGGCAAAAATAGTAAGGAGAAAGAAAACAGAATCAACGCAATGTTGAAATAAAAGAGATCAGAATTTCTGACTCTGGCGTGTTACAAAAACAGAAATAACATGTTAGCAGAAGAAGGGTGGGTCAGAAGTTCTGGATCCGCTAGGAACAAAAGAGATTCTAGAAGTTTTGATGCCGTTGGCAGCCTAGAAATGCTAATGTTGCTAAAAGGGCATGAATTTCTGGTTGTTGAGAGAGTTTTGAAGTTCTGATGATAAACTCCACCTCTTTCATCATGCTAATTAGAACATCTACAATTTGGTCATTTCTCAACAGAACAGAAAACACAAACATAACAATTATGGTAGGTTTCCATCATGGTTTCAGAAACATAAAAAATGTCAAGACTGTAAATCAGCAATAAGGTGTATCTGCTAAACCTAGTTTCCTTAAGAAGTTCTAAACTGATATTCTCTTTACTTAGGCAGGTAAATACATGAAACCTTAGAATATGTACAGCATCAGAATCAGGATGTCTACATTGTATTTTTGAACATGAAAAACTGACAATGCCTAAGTAATATGATGAGAGTCAGCAGAACCTTACCTTGAAGTTGGAAAATAATTTGTGAGCTGGAGTCTGGTTCTAACCGCTTGTGATGTTCTGAACAGCTTCCTCACATGCTCAGCAGGCTGGAAACTTTCAACTTGGGCTATGAATGGTTAGAAAATTCTAGAACAGCCAAGGGGACAAGTTCTGACTTCTTTGAGGTGAATGTGGATGGAGAGTGTGTTACAGTCTAAACACAAGAATTAGGATAGCTTCTAATATGTAAATCAGAAACTATATGGATGGTTTTGGTCAAGAAACACTTGAAAGGAAATTAAAAAAAAAAGAGTTTGAGTGCAAGAATCAAAATCTAACAGGTTTTGTATTTTTTGTTTGCAGTTTTGGACTCATGGAATTTTAGCAGGGGTTCAAGGCTTTTTCTTTCTCAAACTTTCGACCTTTTTACAGTTGCCAATGAAGTCCAATTTATAGGCAAAGGTTTAGTCGCTTGGAGAGGTCAAGGGGTACAACCATCATATGCTGGATGATGACTTGTTCTTGAAGTAAGTTCAAATAGGTATGGTGGTTAGCATCTTTAGCCGCGCCCAAGCCAGATTTGTAAGCAGGAATTAAGGAAAGGTAACCTCAAAAGAAAAAGAAACGCATGGGCCCAGCACACTCTTGTACAAAAGTTTTCTTTTCCAAGACAGCAATGGTACTTCTATGCCACACGTGGGGAAATCCTTTGGATAAAAAGACCCAAAAGTGGTTGTGAGCATTAAATCATGATGAGATTTAACAAACCAGAATCTTGCAATGTGAGATTCTGCATCATTGCTTAACTCTGGATCAAAAGTTCAGCTTCAGCGTAACTTAGAATAGACATCTAACTTTTGATCTTTATATCTCCTTGCTCCATCATGTTCTGAAGGAGCTCTCAGACTTTCCAGGAAGCTTAAAACACGCTTTGTAAACCTTCTTTGAATTGCTCTTGCCACTTCTGACTGAACCTATGTGAAGACTGGCCCAAAAGTTCTAACCAAATCCTATTTTGGAAAGCTTCGGAATTTTGCTGGAAGCTTCAGCTTCATGGACGTGTCTTCAAAGATTTATAGCTTGAAATCCCAGCATTTCTAGGAGAAGTTTTGTTCTGCAATGTTTGAGATCTAATTGAGATCTACAACTCTTGTGTTAGAAGTTATTCCATAATCAGCTTGCATCATGGTGATAATCTGATCAGAAGTTCTGAGCTTGTCATATTTCTTAAACACTTAGAAAAATTCTAAGTATTTAGAAATTTGACTTTTCCAAAGTAATTTTGACTTTTGAATTTCTTGATGAAACAAACTTCATATTTCAACATGTCTTAATGAAATATGATCCTTGAAACTTGATTTTAATCCAAAAGTCAAAGTTTGACTTTTTTAGTATGCAAATGACCATTTTACCCTTGTGAATGACTTTCTTGAAAAATTTGTAATTCAAGGCTTGAAATTGGATGGAAGCAAGCCTGGGGATCCAGGATGATCCTTTGAGAAATGAGAGGGTAAATTTTGGGGTACAACACTGACCCTCCCCAGGAGCATGTGTTTGAACCATTCGAAAGAACCCATGAAGGGTCTGGTCGAAAGACACTTATTTGGGCCCCATCAAAGGATATCCACATGAGCCATTCGAATGACACTTCGATTTGAAAAAAGAAATGGTTGTTGAAGAGTCTAGTCGAATGGAAAAGCTAGGGGGTTAAGACAAAAGGTTGAGATGCCAAAGGTACTTGTTGACCAAGTCCCATGCGCTACCAGGTTCAGGCCTGATACACTGGCCATAAAACTCCAAAACTGTTGCACAACAGTCCTGCAACACTGCCTTATTCCTTGCACCAAAATGGCTTACAAACACTGCCCCTCGAAAGCTACAAACACAACATGCCTTTTTGTTTAAATCTTTTGTTTTCCCTCCTAAAAAATTAGCCCAATCCATCTATAAATAAGAGACTCCACCACACATGTTAGGGGCGCCTGAAGGATTGCAAGAGAACACTTGTGAAAATTCCCAAAATTCTCAAACACTTCCTAACATTTTTTCAAACAATTCTGAAAAACTCAACCTCCTTTTGTTATAAAAAGAACCTTCAATTCACCCCCAAGTGACCATCTAACTAGCCTTCGACCAACTTCCCTAACTACCATACAGTAGCCCTTTGAGTCATTCCATTACTTGTTATAAAAAGAACCTTCGATCCATGCACACAACCTCTTTTGATTCAGTGACTTCTTACATAAAGTGGTAACTAGATTAGTCTCAGGAAGGTCCCAACGAACTTCCATTCTCCACCAAGGAAGACACTTGCAGTTTTCTTCGATTTAAGAACTTCAAGAGGTAAGTTCCCTTTAAACTTGAATCTATTCTATTTAAATATCATGTGCACATTCCAATAAAGAAAATGTAGATATTTCATATAGGGAGCTTGACCATGTCTTAGCTTTCGATTCTGACTGCCCATATGCTAAAAATCTCAACTCTGAATAGTTAGGCTTTGGACTTTAAGACCCAATAATTTTGTGCTAACCCCTGGCCTGTAGTTACATTTGAATGTTTCATTTTAATAATTTAAGACAGGTTCATTGTGCCTTTCGATTGGCTAAATGCTCAAGCCTTTTGAATCTCAACCTGAGGGTCTAGCATACTTACAGTCGAAGGAGTCAGTAAGGAGCCTGTGGAAAAGAATGAACCTTTCTGACTCCAAGCCTCAAACAAAGACAGAACCTTGCTGAATTCCAACTCCCAATCGAAGGAAAGAACATTGTTGCCTCCAGGCCTCAAACGAAGGACAGAACCTTGTTGACTCCATGTCTAAATCGAAAGAGGTCAAAAAGTGCATAATCGAAGGATGCTTCAGCCTGAATCGAAAGAGCTCATTTTTCTTCTTTTTATTTTTATTTTGTATTTATATTTTCTTACTATTTCAATGTGGTTGTAATAGTGTAGGGTTTAATTTTTGCATTTTTATTGCTTTTTTATAAATGCTAGTAACTAGGATGTATGGCAAGATAAAAAAAACAAGTAGATAACCAAAACTTCAAAAGATAAAAATGCATGCAATCAAACACATTATTCACACACATGCACCCCTAGGGTAATTCCACTTGTTGCCTCGGAAAAATAGTCATGTCCCTCGAATATGGGCATTTTAGAAAAGACCCTTGATAAAAGATCGTAGTCCCTCGATGACCCTCAATGTTGCCTTCAGTAAACAATCTAGTCCCTAAACAACATTGCTAAAACATCCCATAGGTTGCCTTCTATGACTATACAAACGTCCCACGCCCATCCCTTCATATCCAATAATGGGGATTCTTACCAAATCAATGGTAAGATAGAAACATCTAAAGGAGGAAGAAAAGAATACTAAGACTTTTTGAGTAGGTAGGATGCTCCTAGTTGCTCACGTGCTCACAATAAAAACATTTTATACACCCACAATTTCACTATGAAACATTCTCAAAAGACAAAACACTTTGTGTGTGTTCTTATAGATACGAGAACCATTACAAAGACATTTTTCAAAATACTTTCAAAAACCACACCACAAGCACATTTTCAAACAAAAGCAAGTGATCTAGCAAGCAACTAAGAGCTCGTAGATAACTACGGATGAAAAGGGTGTTAACACCTTCCCTTTTCATAACCTACCCCCCGAACTCAAGAAAATAATCTCAAAGGTCTTTCTTGTTCTTTTCACTCTTTCCTTATTGGATAAAATAAAAGTCAATGGCGACTCTTACTATCCGCAACAATTGCGATCAAACGCAAAACAGCCAAGTCATTTCTCCCATCGTGTTACAGGGTTGATACATTATTTTGTGATATTTTGAATATACTTTGATTAGTGTACCATGTGGATACTTTTGTTTTAATTCAAGTATAATTGGTATTTTTGTTTTTCACTATCTTGCTAGCTTTATCTTGATATATCCTTCAAATTATGTATTTATGTTAATTCTAACATACAATTTATAGTAGGTGTAGTTTGATACACCCAAAAAACATATGGGAGCTCCAACCCAAGTTCCCTTGGTTCCTTCTAGTCTTCTCTTCACTCCCCTTAACATGCTTTGTTAATGAATTTTGCGTGTCTGTTAGTCTTAGAGTGTTCCACCGAATTAAAGTGATGTTTGAATTTTAAGTATCCGAAAAGCTTCTTTAGATTTTTGTCCGAGAATTGGGTCTCTTTTTCGGTAACAATAAATTGCAGAATTCCATACCTGGTAAGGATATTTCAATTAAAGAACTTTTGGATGTTGGTCGTAATCTTTATACAAGACGTTCACTCTTATATTTTGTTCCCTCGGGACATACATGATCTCATGGGATTTGAATCTTGCAAGTATTTGTATTGTGAGGGAGACATGTTTTTGTAACATATTATATTTGGTTTTCCCCTCTCAATTGAATTGGGATACTACTCTATAAATCCTCTCACATCCTGACTTCCTCTTTTCCCATTTTAAATGTTAGAGTGACACCATCAATAAAGACTTCAACTTCCTCTTTATTATTAGTAGTAGGGAATTCAAAATGCAAGGATACATAAACCAATAGTCACATTTTACTCCCTAGAATTATGTTGGCGCCACTCCCCCTTCTATTGATGACCCATTCGTGAAGACGATTCATGTTGTGCTTGGTTCTAGAACGAATGGTATCATTTATGTGAGGAAGTCCATAATACATGGGTTTTTCTGGGCTCAAATAGAACATCTAATTTAGTATATGTAGGACCTATTTAAGAGGTTGGTCAGTCTAATAAATATGGTGTGTGCCCAAAAGTAACTTTGTAGCTTCCTTGAGGTTGTAATCAAGGCCAGTTCAATTTTATATATCTTTTGGTGACATGCTTTTGGGCATGCTAGTGCTTTGGATATGAAATATACTAGAACATACACGGTTCCTACTTCTTATATGGGGATGGCGCTGACCACTTCAGTGTACACAAAGATGTAGAGGAACATGATCTCTCTAGCTAACAGTTTAGACAAAAATGGTGGGGTGGATATGGATATTTTTAGTGATGTAAATGCTCACTCACATTCTGGGGTTCCATCAAATTGCACTTCTTTCCTCAATAACCTATAAAATGGTAGTGCATGTTGGGCCAATCTCGAGACGAACATGTTGATGGTTGTGAGCATCTTGTTTAACTTTATTATATTCTTCTTTGTAGTGGGAGTCTCCATTCTAATACCTACTTCACATTTATCGGGATTGAATTTTATTCCATCTATGTTAAGTAGAACCCATAGTAATTTGTTGACCTTAACCTTGAAGGTGCATTTCTATAGGTTAAGTCTCATATTATATTGTCGAACCCGGTTGAATACGCTTGTGATATGTAGTGTAGTTCCTATTTGCTAGATTTTACGAACACATCATCCATGCATACTTATTGTGTCTTAGTGATTTCTTCTTCAAAAAGCATGTACATCATTATTTGATAGTGGCGCATGTGTTCTTCAAACCAAGGGGCATAATATTGTATCAATAATTGGAATTCTCCATCACGAAAGATGTTTTGGTCTTTTCTGGCTCATAAAAAGGAATTTGATTGTACATGGAGTATGTATCCATAAATGAAAACAATTTGTGCTTGACCAAATTATCCACAAATTTATTGATACTGGGAAATGGGTATGAATCTTTGAGGTAAGCTCACTTAATATTAGTGTAATCAAAGTGCATCCTTCATTTACATGGATCCTTTTTAACTAAGATGATGCTAAATATCCATTTAGTGCATTTTAACTCAAAGATAAAATCGACATTAGGTAGACCCTGAACCATATTCTCCTAGTGGCTTCGACCTTTTTTAGGGACTGCCATCTCCTTCTCTAGGATATGAATCTAATTGATAGGTCATTATTCAATTGATGGAACGTTACACTATGATCAATACCAGACATCTAGTCTAGTGAAAGCGGGAAGAGGTTAACTTTAGCTTTAAGGAATCTGATGAGATCTCCTTTCAATGGTCCCAGAAGGCCAACTCTTATCTTGATTGTCCTTGTTGGTTTTCATCGAGTTGTACAATTTTGAATTTCCTATTTGGAATTAGCCTCAGAGTCTTCATCTTTTCCCTAAATGAGAGTTTAGGTTCATCATTCAGTATTGTCTCATACGTGTATGCATCAAAATCGGAGGTATTGATGTTAGGGGTGTGTGTCTTCCCCACTCTCATTTTTTGGCAAGAGGGTGGTTGTTGTAACACCCTGACTTAATTAGAATTAGTTTTAATTAAATAATAAGGTGATATGGTGTATTTACATGAATTTGTGGATTTTATGATGTGGTGTGATGCCTTTGTTGAGGACTATATGCATTAGAATAATGGGAGTTGAGGTTATATAGGTGTACGACTAAATGTGTAGAGACATGAGGGTGTGTAGTATAATATGAATTATTACTATTACTATTGTAATATTAGGATTATTATTATTTTATAATAATCATTAAATAATAATTTAATTGGGATAGTTATATTATTATTGAATTATAAGAGATGAGAATAGAGAGAATATAGTCAGAACATGAAAAATAGAAGAGAAGTGTAGAAGTGAGAAGCGGAGAAGAGCAATAGGAAGCTAAGGAAAGAAGATTCATCCGTAGGAATCAAGAATCATCACCAATATAAGGTAAGGCAGAATTCTAACCTTATAATGGATTGCCTAATGATTGGGTATGGTAGGATCTAGGTTGTATAATTGTATGTTTAAATTTCTCCCTATTTAGTTGTTTTGGGGATTTTTCTCCATTGATGAATTCTTGATGTTTTTGGTATGGTTTTGATGAAATTGGATGATATAAATCGATTAGAATTGATAGACAATGTTGGTGAATAATTAGCATGATTGAAAGAAATGTTTTGATGGAAAGATTAAGGTTTTTAGGCTTGGGAACATGAATTTTCGTAGCATACAAATTGTAGTCTTTGGGGCTGTCAGACTTGGGTAATCGGTTACCCAGTTATGGTAACCGGTTACCCAGTTATGGTAACCAGTTACCACAAAAAGATTTGGAAAAACAGGAGTTACTGTAATACACAGTAACCAGTTACCCAATTATAGTAATCAGTTACTGCTGGGAAATTTTGAAAACAGAGGCTATTGTCTTACGCAGTAACCGGTTTCCAAAACTGGGTAACCGATTACCGCTACAGCTGACAGAAATTTTAGAAAACTTTGAAAAATCACAACTTTTTCCTCGGGTGTCTGTTTGACGCGCCGTTCGTACCGTTGGGGAGCTAAAATTATTTTTTATCTCATAGTAATAAATTGGAATACAATAGATAATTATTTTACCAACATTGATACTTTTCTGTGTGTGGATTTTGATTTATATGCCACGATGTATATGTGGTTAAGTGCGATGATTTATGTTGCGATTGAGTAAGACGATGTTGCATGAACGTTCTTGGTTGTGTGACATGATATGCATGATAATGATGATAATGATGATTACCTGTATTGGCATAAAATTGATAAGTAAAAGTAATTAATGTAAAATTGTGTTCTTGCATATCAGTGCTGCATGCATTCATTAAAGATGGCATATATTGGCGAAAGATGGCATGTATTGGTGAAAGATGGTCTGTATTGGCGAAAGATGGCTTGTATATGTGTTGTTGCCCCAAGTTGGCATTTATTAAGTCGAGGGTTTTGCCCTATTAGTACCACATGCATTGAGTCGGTGTCAGTTTCACTATATTGTATGGTTGTTAATAGTTGATTGTTTGGACATGGAATGAGTTTCTAATTTGTTATGACGAATGTTGTATTGTTATGCATTTGATATTATTGATGTGTTTCATAGTATGATGAACAAGAAAAGGTGTGAGGTAATGATATATATAATGATGTGTGCTTGAATTTCTATCTGCTTATTATTTTACTTCCTCTTATATTGTTATGATATCTCACCCTTTCTGTTTGAATGTTGCCTCCATGTGGGTAACGCGCAGGTGATGAAGATTAGAGTAGCTTAAAGTATGGAGTTGTGCCTCATGGTGCATAGATTGAGTTGGGTCTTTCTCTGATGCATAACACTTGGGGGGGGGGGGTCGTGCGATTGTTTTATTTGTTGGAGTGAACTTATCTTACTCCATTGTTTTGAGTTTTATTTATGACTATGCTGAATTTTGCAAGATGATAACCACAATTATTGTTGGGGAATTGAGGATGAGTTGTTATTGATGTTTTTCCGCTGCGAATGAATATAATGAAGTTTAAGACTTTTTTTATATGTGATTAGTGTTGCGTATCTTATTTAATTATCATGTATGATGTATGAAGATGTGACATCCTAATTGTTGATGTTGTATTTGAGAAATTAATTTACTCAGAATTTTATATAATTTATCGATGGGGAATTAGGGTGTTACAATTTGGTATCAGAGCAGGTCGGTCCGTCCGGCCAAGTTGTTCAGTATGTAGTACGACAGTTGAATATTGTCGATGTGTTATTCCTTAGTACATGACATGTGTGTGAAACACTGTCGGTGCTTTCTTGTTTTTCTAATCACTTCTTTGCAAGAGTGAGATTGATAACAAGTGAGGGAGAAGCTTGTGCTTCCATGAGATGTTTCAGGTGTGAACAGTTAGTTTAGTATATCGTTAATTGCATGGGTGCAGACATTAGTGTTGCTGAGTTGTTTTTCTGATTTTGAAGGAAGAATGGATTCGAGAATTATACCTAACGGTCATTCGAAGGATCCTTGAGAGGTAATGATCAGGTACTTGGGTTATTTTCATCTCTAGAAGTGAAAGGTGATGTTATGACTAATGAATTTCTAGTTATGGGTGAGTTCTTATGTCTTCCCGAGGGAAATTGTCACTTGTCTTTAGAAAGGGATGTTAGATTGACTTAATGTTAGCCTTGGGGTGAACTATCTGGAATTAAACCAAGTGATAATGAGGTGTTTTGGCGAGTCGATGTAGATTCTCATGATTGAAGGTTATACGGATTCAAGATTCTTGTTCGTTGGTCAAGTAGAGGCGTCTGAGGGAAATAGAAAATTGTTGAAGGTTGCTTCTCAGAGGACATAGAGCAATATGACGGCTAGAAATATACAAGAGGTGTATAATTTCTTGATGATCCCATGAGGAAATTAGCTAAGCAGTTAGGATAACTCTTAGAAGGTGGATCTCAGATGGTTATAGTGTTTTCGACACTGCATGTTGATCATGAAGTTGTTAATGTTGAGTATCATTGTGTGTGTTGTCATTGTTCGGGGTAATGTTGGAGTAATGAATTGTGGAGAATTTTGTTGTTGGAATCATATGAGTGGTTGTTGAATGTCGTTAATGTTGTTGGGTATTTGTGAATCGCGAGACAAAATCGGAACCCAAAGATATTAATAGTATTGTAAAAATAATTGGAATATTGATGTTTTTGGTATGATTGGGTGTCGATGTCGGTGTTGAAATTGTTGAGATGTATTTAATGTGTCAGTAATGGGATTGATGCAATATGATTGAGTAATTACATGATTAAATGTGTTTACTACGTGATTTAGAATGTTGACGATGATGTATATAGGTAGGAATTATAGTTTGGAACATGAACGATGAAGTATGTGGAGGTTAGGGATGTTTGAGTACAAAATGAGTGGTTTTCATAACATAAAAATCTGATTTTGTTTTACTCTGGTTCGATTGTAATCGGTTACTGGGATTGAGTAACCGATTACCGCTTAAAAATAGTGTTTTTGACTGTTTTGAGGGGTGTAACCGGTTACCGCTATTAGAGTAACCTGTTACCATTGAGTTGACAACATTTTGTAATTCTTTGAAAAATTCATAACTTAAGTTTCGGACGTCCGATTTGAGTTTCGTTTGAAGCGTTAGAAAGCTAACATGGTGAAATTTGTTTTAAAAATGGTTCCAGCATCTGGAAGTAATTTATTTGTTATGTGATGATGTTGGATGAGAGGAGAAATTTGATGTTGATCTCGTGCTAGGTACCAGACTTATTCCTATGGTACCATATATGAGGTCAGTTAAAAAGTTGGGAGAATTGGAGAAGTTGTTAGAAGATGCACGAAGAAATAGATTTGTAAAATCGAATCTATCATTTTGGGGGCTTTGATGTCATTATTTAAGGAAAAATAAAGTAGTATGAAATTGTATGTGGATTACTGATAAATGATTAAATAGTGGTTGATGTTACATATCCACTTCAGATGATTGACGACTGGATAGACCAACTGGTAGGCGAGTATGTTCTCAGTATAATTGAATTTGGGTCAGATTATCTTCAGATACGGATGAAGACTGAGGATAGTTAGAGGACAATTTGTATAAATCGGTGAAGTTATTTTGAATAATTGAGTCAGTTTGTTGTTGTGTGTATTGAGAGCATTTTGATTTAGTTTGAGTCAGAAAAAGGAAATGTTGAATTTCGTGACTAGAATTATGGTGTCAAAAGGGAAGGAAACGTATGTTAGGAAGTCAGGATGTAGATCATGCTTTGAAGAAGTAAATTTTCTTGAACATGCTATTTAGAACGAAGATGTTTGTGGAATCTATTCAAAGTAAATAAAGGTTTATATTGAGAGACTCTGAAATTGGTTATGAGACTAGAACTTTTCAGGAATTAACTGGTTATTATCGCAACTTGCTTGATATAGGGTCAAGTGAGATAAGTTATTAGTGAATGGATTAAGGGAATGAAATATTTGACATTAGTAAATATGTGAAGATCCTTAATCGTCTACTCCAAATCCATCTTGCTGAAATAAACAGCAGAAAGATAAGGAAACCTGGTGTGAAGACCTGTTTGTGCATATGATGAATGATATGTTATTCATGTAATGCATTCAAGGATTCAGAAATTCAAATTTGTTGCAAACAAAAAAGAACACACGTCATATTAAGAAGAAATTTGTTAGTACATAAGTGCCCCATGGGAAAAATATTACAAAATTCTTAATGTAAAAAGACATTGCGCATCCTCTTTGGTGCGATGTAAGTGTTGAGAGTTTCCTCCTCATGAAGTCGGCGGGTAAGCTCCAAAACCTTCTTCTCACTGGCATAGAAGCTGGCTTCAAAAGTATTAAGTTCTTCTTTGAGTTGGATCCAACTCTTTTGCAATTACTCCAATGATGTTGGCATGTCAGGATATAGGAGGGTGTATGGAACCTCTCCTTCCATAACAGGCTCTTTGATCACGGGGAGAATGTGAGGATATGGCATCATAAGATTCTAGGCGCGGGTTCGTACCCACTTGAGATAAAGCTCAAGAGGGATGGAATTCTTGTGCCCCAGTGTCTTACTATACACTTTGTTGGGCATCCTCCAAGCTTTGATGAACCTTTGTCGAAGTCCTTGCGCATCGTTGTCGAAGTCAAAAACTAGGTCAGGAATCAGCATATCATGAGGGCCATCCCTTCTAGCATATCCAAACTGTCTTAGAGCTAAACAGGGGTTGTAGGTAATGCCTCCCCTAATGCCAAGTAGTGGGACATTATGGAATTCCCCACAACGATCAATGATGATGACATTTTCTCTGGACCGAGAACACCAATGAACATCAGAATGTGTGAGGGTCATCAACCGTTGTGACCACCTTAAACCCTGCTCATTCTTCAAAATTAATTGTGGAAGGTGAGAAATAAACCACCTTGCTAGGAGAGGAGTACAGCACATGAGAACACCTCTCTTCCTCATTGTTCGTGTGTGAAATGAGTGTAGGATGTCCCCAAGCAACATAGGCACAGGATTCCGGGATATGAAAATCTTGACAGCATTCACATCTATAAGTTGATCGGGGTTTGGGAACAAGACCAACCCATAGATGAGAAGTTCTACAATCTCCTCAAAAGCTTGTAGATCTAGAGAGTTCCAGCAGTCTTGTGCCTTCTCAAACAGAAACTTTGCCAGGAAACCCTTGACACCACTCCTGGTTTCCCAATGGCCCTTGATATTAGATGGTTGCAAGTGTAATGCTTGAGCAACATCTTCAGGCTTTGGTTCTTTTTGCGTACCGTTGTAGGGTAGTTGATGAAGAATAGGAATTCTCAGGAGTTGAGAAAATTCCTCCAAAGTAGGTACTAGTTGGTAATTAGGGAATGTGAAACAGTGGTGTAGGGGGTCAAAGAATTGGGAGAGAACTTTCACCATGTCTTCTTCAATGTTGGAGTTGACCAAGTTGAGAAGTCTACCATGTCTTTCACTGAAGAGAGAATTCTCGGGAATCCTGGAAGTAAGCTCCTTGAGTTGAGGAGGGATTCTCACAAGGTTGACTTGAATTGTTTTCCTGCGAAGAGATTCCATGACCTATAAAACAAGAACAAAGATGAAGATCTAAACCCTTGAAATGGTTAGTGGATGCATATGATGCTTTATGATGTTCATGATGTATGCACAAGCATATGTACAAAAAAGTCACACAAGATCCTAGTTTCACGCTTGCATGAGGCTTCATAGGTAAATACCCTCTTGAGTTAGTTGGTTCAAACCTGTCCTATAAATAGTAACCGGGTTCTAAGGAGTTCAATATCACTGGTTTGTTTTCTATGTTCATTGTTTTGGTTTATCCACTTAACTAGCAACCAAAATATTCCAAGAAAACAACCCTTATGAGTGTAGTATCGAGTATGTACCAACTTCGGACTGTACCAAAGCCAGTCATCTCACTACCCCTAAAAAAGGCCAAGATGGTCAAGTAAGGTTCTAAAAGTTCAATAGTGCTTCATGACATCACTCAGCGGCCCCGTATTCTCTTTGATTGACTCAAAGGCTACCGGTACTCACAAATATGTCGCACTAATATAGCTATTGCTTCAACCATGTCGGTATACCCCGCACAGTTTCCACAACGTATTGCTATTTACCTATGAATGTTTCCCAAATCCGGGTAGAGGATTCAAACCCAAACAAGAGGACCAAATGTAAAGCAATCAAGATAAGCATGCAAGGGTGATCTAAGCCCTAAGGTTACTCCACTTTTAAAATTATCCCCAGCAGAGTCTCCAGTTCTGTGATACGGTGGGAAAACTTACTTGAGGTTTTGCGTTTGTGTTTGCAAATGTTTCGGTTTAGCAAGAGTCGCCACCGACTTTTTATTTTATCCTAAGGAAAGGTCAAAAAGCACAAGAAAGACCTTTGAGATGTTTTCTTGGGTTCGGGGAGTAGATTATAGAAAGGGAAGGTATTAACACCCTTTCTATCCATGGTTATCCATGGGCTCTTAGTTACTTGTTTAGATCACTTGCTTTGCTTTTCAATTGTTTGAAATGGTGCTCTTCAATTGTTTGAAATGGTGCTTTTTGCGTGGTTTTAAAATATGTTTTGAGAAGAGACCATCGTTGTGGCAACCATTGTAATGATTTTTGTTGGAATGTATACAAAGGTGTTTTTGTCTTTTGAAAAGTTTTCAATGTTTGAAAGTAGAGTTTTGAAATTGTGTTGTGAAGTGTGTTTTGAAAATAGCAAGGATGTTTTTGCAAGCTTTTGATCAAGTAACTAAGAGCTATCTACCATATTTTAGTCAAAGATCTTTCTTATGTTCTTAACCCTTTTAACAGTGTTGTTTCACCATTGTATTTGGTGAACAACCTTGTGTTAGGATGTTAAACGGGACAGGCGTGGGTCATCGTATAGACCATGATAGAAATTGTGTCAAGTATTTTTGGCAATTTTCTTAAGGGACTTGATCATTTTGTTTAGGCAACTCAGATAGCGTCGTCGAGAGACTGTGATCTTTTGTTTTGTTTTGTTTTGCCAAAGTACTTAACATGCATATCATGGCCCATTTTTGAAGGCAACAAGTGGATTGTAACCCTAGGGGTGCAAGTGTGCATTGTGTTTGTTTTTCATGCATTTTTGTCTTTGATTAGGTCAAACTATTTGTTGGTTTTGATTTTGCATACAAACCCTAATTCTCTAATCATGGCATAATTGAAAGCATTAAGTGCGAAATAAATCTAAGCTATTACAACTTTGATATAGGGAGGAGGGGTACAAGTTTTGAATAGGGGATAATTGACAAGAAATTAAAACCCTAAATTATTACAAACAAATCGAATTTACAATGCATAAAATTTAAATGTATTAAATAAACACAATAAATAAATATTAAATAGAAAATGTATTTATGCAAAAAAAAAAGAGTTTTTATGTATGCAAGGTATTTTTAAATGTGAAGAAGCATAAAAAAAACAAAAAAAAAAGATTTATTTTATTTTATTAAAGGGGTAAACCCTAATTTTCTTAAGAAAATAATATTACCTATTATTTATATACAAAAATATATTAATGTAAAAAAATAAAAATATATTGAAAAAAAGTGTTTTTTAGTATAGAATAATAATAAAAATGAAAATGTAATATTTTTGTGTTTTTTTTTGTTCTAATTATTTAGTAAAAATAAAATATATATGTATATATAGATATATTAAATACATTAAATATGTATAAAACAAAATATTTACAAAAATAAAATATATTCAAGAAAATATTTTCAGTGTGAATAAAAAAAATGAAAATAAAAGTATTATTTACATTATTTTTATATTTAAATAAATAAGAAAAAGGTATTAAATGCTTTTTATATTAGAAATAATTAAAATAAATACCAAATAAAATGTAAAAAATTATGAAAATATTTTCCAAGTATTTTTTATGTTTGGAAATAAAATAATAAAGTCAGAAATGAAATAAAAATGCAAAAATAATAAAAATATAAGAACTTGGGCCAGGGGGGTGAAACTGGAAACAAAGGTGTTAGAAGCAAAAGGCCAAGCCCAGCCCATCAGCTTCATCTTCTTCCTCCATATTTTTTTGAAAACACGCGCCTGTTATACTTAAACTCGTATCTCCTGCATTTGTGATCTTTTGACAAAACTCAAAACATGATACTTGTAGAGCATCAAACCACAATTCTAACCATATAAAAAACTTAATCTAACTCTCAAAGACTAGAGAGAATTTCTCTGACCCTAATTTCTAACCTAGTTTTTTCAGAAAGTTCATGGATGAAATTCTCTTAGCACGTTTAATATAAATGAAAACTAAGCATATGTATGGTTTCAGGGCAATGAGTACTACATCTTTCATTCATAAACCTAAGGCTAAATGTTCCTAAATAGAGAGATAGAAGTTCATGAAAAAACTGTTTCAGTTGGACACGAGTTGGACAATGCAACAACTTTCAGTGAGGCCTGAGGTTCTTTTGAGCTTGCTTGATGTTCCCTGAACCTTTCTCAATGCTTAGTTTGTTTTGAAGTGGCCTGAATCGTTCTACAGAACTCAACCTGCAAAGCTTCCAAACAAAAATGGTGAACACTGTAAATGGAGTTACAGTTGGCAATGGAGGTTTGGGATAGCTTGAGTGAGTTGAGTGGAAGGTATTGGAACTGATTTCAAGCAAAATGCACGAGTGGAATGTGATTTGGCTTGTGATTTGCAGGTCCTGTCTTGTTTTGAAAGAAAATGTGGTTTTTGAGTATGAGGGTGTTTTAGGGGTGAAAGGCTCGTGTTTCTGGCTTACAAGGATGTGTAAAACTTGTTTGAAAACTTGGCTTCAGTTGAATATATCAGATCTGTGAGTTATGGACTTTTGGCAAGTTGACTTGTTTTGAAAGAAAAGTGTGAAGTGAAATGAGATAGGCTTGTACAGGCTATCTCCAAGCATGCACAAGTTCCTTGTACCTTTGCCTGAGTTTGTAGAACTTGTTTGCTGCAAAGAAAGAAGTCCAAGGCTCAAGAAAATGCAATTTGACATAAAGTTGCCTTTATGAAAATGGAAGTGCCATCTTTATGCCCAAAATGGAATTATTCATTGTGCCAAGCTCTAATGATCAGAATAACACCAATGTCCAATGTATTTGCATTCAATATTTTAGTGTAAATTGGTTTAGAGACCTGTAATCAAGTACAAAGCTAGTTTGGTCAGATTTTGCAAGTTGTATGAACATGTTTTGGCCATGGTTACAAAGTGAGTTTTTGCCAACTTCAAGCATTTGATTCTCCCTAACCATAAATATGTTTGAGGAGTTTTTGGACAATTTGGAAAGCTTGCAACATTTACTATAATCCATATTTGAAATGCAACTTGAGAATCCAAGTGGAACTATGTGGAAAATGGCCAAGAAGATGGGTCAAAATCCTGCCTAAACTAGGGCAAAATTTCTCTAAGTTAAAAGTTTTAGGGACCCTTGTTCCAAAAATCATAACTTGAGATCCAAGCTTCTTTTGAGAAAACTTTGTGAATAAAAGTTGTAGACTTTGTGATGGACTACAACTTTCATGATGTAAGTTTTGTTTTAATCCATTTTCATCTTGGTGAAAATGTGGGACAAAGTTAGGAAAAATTAAGAAAATTTCATAACTTAGAAAATTTCTAAGTTATGAAAATTTTCAATTTCAAACCCTAATTTGTAATTTTGGGTTTCTTGATGAACAAGTTTCATAATTTGACATATCTTGATGAAAAATGACCCTTGGCACTTGATTTTGACCAAAAAGTCAAAGTTTGACTTTTCAGTGTATAGTCAAATTTTGATTAGTTGACTGGAAAATTCATCTGTCAATCCTATGCATTTGAGATCTTTTGAACTTGTTGAATATGTCAAGATAGTGTCATTGAGTCCTTGAGTCCATGGTTGAGCTTTATTTTCCATTGGTTAGGTCAAACAGTTAAAAATTGCCTTTGTTCAATCAAAACCCTAAAAATGACCATTTTGCCCTTTTGGTGATCTGATCAAATTTCTTATGGAATTTTGGTCCAAACTTGATCAAATGGTTCATATGAGTTCATAATGTTGATGTGGGTCAAATTTTATGAGGTTTGACTATCAATTGGCCACAGTTGACTTTTTCCCCAATACAGTTGATTTCTAGGTCAATTGTCCAATTGACTGGGCAAAAAAATTGATTCAAGGCTTGAAACTTGGCATGGGCAAACTTATGAGTCCACCATGAAGTATGAAAGTCAATTTGGGAATTGCAGGTCCAAAAATCCCTGTGCAAACTCAAACCCTAATTTAGGTCAACAGTGCAAGGAGGTGTCTTGAGCAGAGCAAAACCTAGCTTGGTCTTGAGTTCCAAGAGCCTTGTGATGAGAAATGTTGATAAAATGAGAGGGAAAATTTTGGGGTACAACAACCATTTTGTGTGAACCTAATGTAAAAAGTGGCTATAAAAGAGTTGGGATTTATTAAGCAGTTTAGAGACTTGAGTTGGTATGTGAGCTAACGTTGCATAGTAGACGGTTGAGGATGTCGAAAAGTGAACAATGATTTTCTGGTGGTTACTAAGTAGAGTCTGAAGATAGATGTGAAATTTGTAGATCTGATGGTTGTTGGAAATCAAAATGAAGACATTGACTTGAGATAGATGATCAGAGTAGCGCAGTGGAAGTGTAGTGTGATGCAGTTTGTTATGTGGGTATGACTTTGGAGTCAAAGATTAAACATTAGAAGTTGTGGGATAATGCAAACTATTAGATATTCCATGATGGAATTGTTAGGTGAAAGATTACTTATATTATTCGTGTTACCACCATGTCAATAGGTGTATTGATTTACATGTTCGATTGGTGAAATGTAACATTGTGGCACTAAGGTTGTGTGTCAATGTTGTTGGTAATCAGTTGTGTTGATGTTCTTATGACGATATCTCTGTGTAATAAAGTGATAGATTTGAGCGAGTGCGTTCATGACCCGATAACAATGAATCAAGTGGGGTCATGGTGGTTGACTAGGTGAGATGTTGGTTAGTAATACTTGAAGTGATGTAAAACATGACATAGAATTTGGAAGAAAAGATGCGAGAGTTGTGTCTGGAGTTTTTAGTATCAAGTGAATTTTCGAGGACAAAAATATACTAAGTGGGGGAAAGTTGTAACACCCCGATTTAATTAGAATTATTTTAATTAAATAATAAGGTGAAGTGGTGTATTTACAATAGTTGGTGGATTTTATGATGTGGTGTGATACCTTTGATGGGGACTAGATGTATTAGAATAATGGGAGTTGAGGTTATAGGGGTGTATGGATAAATATGTAGAGACATGGGGGTGTGTAGTATAATATGAATTATTACTATTATTATTATTATTATTATTATTATTATTATAATATTGGGATTATTATTATTTTATAATAATAATTAAATAATAATTTAATTGGAATAGTTATATTATTATTGGATTATAATAGGTGAGAATAGAGATAATAGAGTCAGAACGTGAAAAACAGAAGAGAAATGTAAAAGTGAGAAGAGGAGAAGAGCACTAGAAAGCTAGGGCAAGAAGATTCATCCGTAGGAATCAAGAATCATCACCAATCTAAGGTAAGGGTGGATTCTAACCTTATAAATGGTTTCCTAATGATGGGGTATGGTAGGATCTAGGTTGCATGATTGTATGTTTTGATTTCTCCCTATTTGGTTGTTTTTTGGAATTTTTCCCTATTGATGAATTCTTGATGTTTTTGGTATGTTTTTGATGAAATTGGATGATATAAATCGGTTAGAATTGATAGACAATGTTGGTGAATAATTAGAATGTTTGAAAGATGTTTTTTGATGGAAAGATTAAGGGTTTTAGGCTTGGGAACATGAATTTTCGTAGCAGAAAAATTGCAGTTTTTGGGGTTGTCAGACTTGGGTAATCAGTTACCCTATTATGGTAACCGGTTACCACAGAAAGATTTAGAAAAGCAGGAGCTACTGTAATATGTAGTAACCAGTTACCTAGTTATGGTAACCAGTTACCGTTGAGAAATTTTGAAAACAAAGGCTATTGTCTTACGCAGTAACCAATTACCAAAACTGGGTAACTGGTTACCGCTAAAGTTGACAAAATTTTTAGAAAACTTTCAAAAATCACAACTTTTGCCTCAGGTGTCCATTTGACGCGCCGTTTGTATCATTGGGAAGTTAAAAGTATTTTCTATCTTATAGTAATAAATTGGAATACATGAGATAATTATTTTACAAATATTGATATATGTTTGTGTGTGGATTTTGATCTATATGCCACGATGTATGTATGGTTAAGTGCAATGATTTATGTTGTGATTGAGTAAGATGATGTTGCATGAATGTTCTTGGTTGTGTGATATGATATGCATGATAATGATGATGATGATGGCCTGTATTGGCGTAGCATTGATAAGTAAAAGTAATTAATGTAAAATTGTGTTGTTGCATATCAGTGTCGCATGCATTCATTAAAGATGGTATGTATTGCTGAAAGATGGCCTGTATTGATGAAAGATGGTTTGTATTAGTGTTGTTGCCCCAAGTTGGCATTTATTAAGTTGAGGTTTTTGCCCTATTGGTACCACATGCATTAAGTCTGTGTCAGTTTCACTGCATTGCATGGTTGTTAATAGTTTATTGTTTGGACATGGACTGGGTTCCTAATTTGTTATGACGGATGTTGTGTTGTTATGCATTTGATATTATTGATGTGTATCATAGTATGATGAACAAGAAAAGGTGTGACGTAAAGATATATATAATTATGTGTGCTTGAATTTCTATCTTCTCATTATTATGCTTCCTCTTATATTGTTATGATATCTCACCCTATCTGTTTGAATGTTTCCTCCACGTAGGTAACGCGTAGGTGACGAAGATTAGAGTAGCTTGAGGTATGGAGTTGTGCCTCGTGGTACATAGATTGAGTCGGGTCTTGCTCTAACGCGTAACACTTGGGGGTTGTTCAATTGTTTTATTTGTTGGAGTGAACTTATGTTACTTCATTGTTTTAAGTTTTATTTATGACTATGCTGGATTTTTTAAGATGATAACCACAACTATTGTTGGGGAATTGATGATGAATTTTTATTGATGTTCTTCCGCTGCGAATGAATATAATGAAGTTTAAGACTTTTTTTATATGTGATTATTCTTGCGTATCTTATTTAACGAGCATGCATGATTTATGAAGATGTGACATTCTAATTGTTGATGTTGTATTTGAGAAATTAATTTACTCTGATTTTTATATAATTTATTGTCGGGGAATTAGGGTGTTACAATTTGTTGATGACATGTGTTGTTCCAAAAAAGTATTTTAGTAGTGTCTCGTGTATCAATCAAGCTTTAACTAGTTTTAATGAGATAATAATCGATTTACCGATGAAATTATGATATTTAATCTTCAAGTAGAGAGTTTAAGATATCATGTCATGTGTAAAGAAGAAAGATCTTCCTAGGATGGAATTGTAAATGCTTTCGCAAGTGACTACCAAGAAGCATGCATCTACCGTTATTTTGTTCTCTTATTCTCTTAAAGAAATTGGTAACTACAAAGTATCACAAAGATGGGTTATGAAATTACTGAATGCTTGAAGATCCATATCTTTGTAGGGTGCAGGTTCTCTTTGCACAATCTTGTCTCAATGAAAAGGTAGACGACTTTTTCGATCTAGACTAAAAATCTTCGACTCAACAATTTCTTTAAAAATAAATTTTAATCACATATTTTAAAAGGTAATTTTTACTTGGGGATCTATTCACCCCCTATAGATAAGTCATCATTGTGTAACAACAAGCTTCCGTTATCATTTAAGATCCTTAGCACTACGCAATTTTCCGTAGTACTGGTTACCACCAACGAAAACACTTCATTGGAAATTCCAACTACTTTTTTGATGTCTCAGAACAATATAAGCTTTCTTTTGGTTTCTGGTCCCCCCTTCTCCATATGCAACCATGAGGTGTTCCTCTTTGTAGATCCCTTGCTCAACTTTTTCCTTTTGGATGATCCTTCGGTGATTGCAGAAATGACGAGGTTTACTGCCGCTTTTAAGGTCAAAATTAGAATAATGATTTTGGTGACAGAATCAAAGGTCGCCATTGTCGAGAACAAGATCGTCACTAGAATGATGTGACATTAGAGATTTGATAAATATAGTGTCAAAATTCATGAGAATAAAAATTCTATTTTCATATTGTTGTACCCCAAAATTTTCCCTCTCATTTCTCAAGGCTTTTCTCACAAAGATTCTTAGGATTCAAGCTTGCACAAGTGCATTGGGATTTTCCAGTACCAAAATTAAAAGGAAACTGCCCAAAAGGGAGAAAACAGATAAAAATAACATTTTGACAAATTTAGAGAAAAACAGGCCTCCTTCGATTGGACTTTGCACCTCCTTCGATTGCTCAAAATTTGTTGTCAACGTGCCTCTTTCGTCTGGGCATGCAACTTCTTGTTGCAGACTTTGTTTATGTCTTCCACTGCCTGCATGTTTGCTTTGAATCCCAAGTTTGTTGGCCACAAGTTCCCCCTACAAGGCAAACCCTTAAATTCATCAAGCATGTTGCCTGCATGCTTGCTTTGAGTACCAAATTTTGCTGCCACAAGTGCCCCCTGGAAGGCAAGCCTTTCGATTGGACAAGTATGCTGCTTGCATGCTTGCAATCGAAGGCCATGACCTACTTGCCACATGTTCCCCTTGGAAGGAAAGCCTTTCTATTGGACAAGTATGTTGCCTGCATGCTTGCAATCAAAGACCATGACCTGCTGGCCACACGTGCCCCCTAGAAATCAAGCCTTTCGATTGAACAAAAAGTATCTACCTACAAAGCTTCGTTTGGTTTACACAAGTTTGTGATACATTGCCTAAGGGTTCGAAGAATAATACCCTTTCTTCATAAAAGGTACTTTAGTCACAAAATCAGCTTTCAACCTGATTTTGGTATGAGCACAAGCAAGGCCAGAAGCATAAGTCACGTCTTCTGCACCCCAACTGCCAAAAGGCCCCCCACTGGTACTTTCATGTTACATATATTTTTATTATTCTGTGCAAAGCTGGCTTTGGACAACATGTCCACTTTTTCTCTATAAATAGAGGAATTTTTTGAAAAGGCAAGGAGAGGATTTGTTTGACAAGAGGAACGAAACCTCCAAAATCTTATCAAACACAACAAAACTCTTAAGTCCTTAAACACTTGTGAAATCAAAAAAACTAGAATCCCATTTTTCACCTCTTTCGATTCTGAAGAACAGCTCCACACTTCAGTCTCCTTCTAATCCATTGGAAAGAAGCATCACACTTGCTTACTTTCCTCCTTCGAATCCAGTCCCCAAGGCCTAGCTTCAGGCCCCTCCCTTCGAATCCAGGAGAACCCAGGGCCACCACTCAAGGTCCAGTTCACCTTCAATACTGCAGCAAGGTAAGTTACTCTTACCCTTACATCTTTCGTTTCAAACATAGCATGTATATAATATTTTTCTCCTTTTCGTTTATACCTTTTTAATTTGTTTTTATGGATAATCCTTTTGTTTCTTGTTTCTTGAGTTATTAAATATACTTTAAGAATTAGATTGGCCACAATACAAATGCCAACATAGCCTTAAGCCATGTTGTTATTTAATATTCCAAATGAAAGAAACAGGAGGAAAGAAACATAAAACGAAGCCTTAGGCTTCCATGCTGCCTCCAAGGTAGAAAGGCAGAATCAGAAGGCACACTTGCACTTATTCCAGCCCCAATCGAAGGCCATGAATTAATGATTCCAGGCCCAATTAAAGAAGGCAACAAGGTAGAAAGGCAGAACCAGAAGGCGCGCCCTGCTGACTTCCAATGCTCAATCGAAGGCCATGACCTGCTGGTGCCAATGCCTAATCGAAGGCCATGACTTGCTGGTGCCAACTCCCAATCGAAGGAGGTCAACAGAAGCAGAATCGAAGGATTCTCCTCCCCCCAATCAAAAGATCTCATTTTCCTTCTTTTTATTTTATTTTTGCCTTTATATTTTTATACACTTCAATATGGTTGTAATAGTGTAGGATTTATTTTTTGCATTTTTTATTAGTTTTGTACAAATGCTAGTAATTAGGTGTGTATGGAAAGATAAAACCAACAAGTAGACAACCTAAAAATCAAAGACAAAATGTATGCAATCAAACACACTTTGCACACATGCACCCTTAGGGTAATCTCACTTGTTGCCTTGGAAAAATAGTCATGTCCCTCGAACATGGACATTTTAGCAAAGACCCTTGATAAAAGATCATAGTCCCTCGATGACCCTCAATGTTGCCTTCGGTAAACGATCTAGTCCCTAAAACGACATTGCTAAAATGTCCCATGGGTTGCCTTCTATGACTATACAAACGTCTTGCGCCCGTCCCTTCACATCCAAAGATAAAGCTTCCTACCAAATAAATGGTAAGATAGAAATATCAAAGGAAAGGAATAAATGAACAAAAGGCTTTGAGTAGGTAGATTGTTCCTAGTTTCTTGCTCATTTTCAAATCAAACATCCTTGCTCATTTTCAAAACAAAAAACACTTTCAAAAACACTTTCAAAAACAGGAAACATTTTCAAAAGCTCAAAACTTTGTATATGTTCTTACGAACAAGAACTATTACAAAGTTTGCCTAAACGAAAGCGCCTTTTCAAAATACTTTCAAAAACCACACAAAGCACATTTTTCAAACAAAGCAAGTGATCTAGCAAGCAACTACGAGCCCATAGATAATTATGGATAAAAAGGATGCTAATACCTTCCCTTTTTATAATCTACCACCGAACTCAAAAATAATCTCAAAGGTTTTTCCTGTTCTTTTCAGCCTTTCCTTTTGGATAAAATAAAAGTCGGTGGCGACTCTTGCTATCCGCAATAATTGCAATCAAACGAAAATACATTAAGTCAGTTATCCCACCGTATCACAGAACTGGCAACTCTGCTGGGGGAAAACTTAAAAGTGGGGTTACCTTAGGGCTAGATCACGTTTACTTGCTTTCCTTGTTTGACTTGCATGCTTTACATTATGGTTCCTTGTTTGGGTTTATTTTGATCCTCTACCCGGATCTGGGGCACCTTTTAGGTAAGTAGCAATAGATTATAGAAATTGTACGACATAGACCGACACGGTTGAAACAATGGCTACGTTAGTGTGACACATTTTTTGGTACTGGTATCCCTTGTGTTGAATCGAGGAGAATATGGGGCTGCTGAGCAGCATCATGAAGCACTAATTGACCTTAGAACCTTAATTGAATAAACTTGGACAATTAGGACGTAGTGAGATAACCGGTTTCGGTGGAAAGCTGAAAATTGGTTGATACTCGATACTACACTCATTGAGATCGGACTTTTTGGATATCTCGACCGCAAGAAAAGATTGATTGTGCTGAGATAACGCCTAAAAGAAAGGTCAATGATATTGAGATCCCTTAGAACCCGGTTACTATTAACTAGGACAGGTTGAGCCAACTAAACTTCAAAAGGGTACTTACCTACAAACTCCATGCCAGCCTAAACCTAAGGACTTGTCTACTTTGTGTGTGTATGGTTATTTCTACATAACAACTTGCTTGCTTTGCATACTTGTACAAAACATCATGACATCATACCATAGCATTTTTCAATAACCATTTCAAGGATCTCAAGGACCCATGGTGCAGGGTCACATTGAACCAGACATCTATCAAAGGGCAAGAGGATTTTATTTTTCTCTAACCAAACGCCATCAAAGATCAAGTACAACAAACTTGATTCGAGGTCCTTAAAACGCCATCAAAGATCAAGTCACATTCCACCGATACAAAGTTCTCCAATCAAAGTTGTTGATCAAAGTTCAATTTCTAACATTTTCTTTTGTTTACCTCGCGAGATCCTTGAAAACATGCATCCACATATCATGCATCATATCATGACAAGTTTCTCCCATAAAGGTCTCCTTATCTTCCTACTATTTATTTCAGTAGAGATGACTCTAGAGCAGACTATCAAGGACATCCAGGCTCAAAACGCTCAACTTCAAGAAATGTTCTTGAACCTATCCAAGGGGCAAGAAGAAGTGAAAGCTCTTCTCACAAGGGGCATGGTCATGGCGAATCCGGAGGGCACCAAGGATGTTCAGTTGGAATGGCTACAAACCGAGATAGCCATAATGAAGGTCCAAATGATGGGACAACTGGTGGGCCATATGGATCTTATCCAAAACTTGGCTCAAGGACAAGAAGAGCTAAGGACCCTCGTCAACAAACTTCATCAAGACGGTTGTAACTGCATGAAATAAGTCGTCAAGATTGGGGACCAGGCCACTAATCATCCCCACATGAGACAAAAGTCCAGTTTGCTAGAGATTAGACCTTTCCAATTTGCTACCACGTCATGAGCCCAACAACCACCTCGTCAACAAGGACAGGGTGACCAAATTAAACGGGTCCCAGCCGTTAGGCAGTTTGCCAAACTTGACATGCCAATATCGCAGGTCTTACAGCACTTGCTAAAGCTGAATTTGGTCACATTGAGGGATCCTCCTCGGAATCCCAATACCTCCGCTCCTAACTACCATCCCAATGCATTATGTGCATACCATTTCAATAATCCTGGGAATGATACGGATAGTTGTTGGGCTTTGAAAAATAAGATCCAAGACTTGATTGACAGAGGAATGCTGGAGTTTACACAAGATGGCCAGACTAAATTTTTCTGCCATCTCTCAAAGGCTCACCACCTGAAGTGACAAGTTCAGACAAAGAGGCTTCTTCATTTGAATTTTCAAGTTGTAATTTCTCTTTTGACAATTATCTATTAATGTCAAACTTTGTTTCATTAATGTATTGCATATGTTTGTCTTAAATTGATCCATTCATTTTCATTACATTTAAACTATGCTTTTTACTCTCCTTATGACATTCAACTCTTGCTAAAAGGTACAAACCTTTAGAGGGAGGATAACAAAAACAATGCCATAATCTCATACAGTATGCTTTTGGACTGACCTTGTTGACGATGTACAGGCGTTCTTTCAATTCCTAAACACTGAAGTTATAATGAGGATAATCCCTAGTCAACCCCTTCGAGCCAAATAAGTAGAAGTTTTCTTTTTTACACAAATCAAAACCTTTAATCAAAACCTGGGGCAGGGTAGTCTCTCAGTTAATTCAAATGTGCGACCAGTCGCAAACTCTCATCTCGTAATACAAAGAATGACATCAAAAAACATTCCTCTGGAATTAAAAGACAATGATGGTTCCCTACCAAAAAAGGCAGTCATTATCTCTCAAGAGAAAAGCCCATTAAGTCAAAACCTACAAAGGAGACTTAAGGGAAACTGGGGCATCCCGCTGACTATAATCTCAAAACAAGAACAATCAGGAAAAAATCAAGGATAACCAATCAAAAGAAAGAGGTCATTACAAATCCTCAACAACATGAAAAATGTTGCAAAAAAATGACTTCCTGCCGATAAACTAAACTTGTTTGAACCATCACCAAAACGTCATTCCAAACTCAATTGGATTTCAAACGCATAATTAACTGAGTTTAGGACTGAAGAACATCACGAAGAACGGGTGGGTACAAATACAGTTTGAGCCTTATCCTTTGTTTCTTAAACCGTGAACCAAGCCAAGTTACAATCCTTCAAAAGTCCTAATTGAAGCATGGGTTAGTTCGAAAGCATACTGTTACAAAAGGTATCCTGACTCCTGTAAGGCTTTACTCTAAATCTTGATTTGAATTTTCTTACAAAATTTCTTGCTAAAAATGCATTTTCAAAATTTCAAGACAAGCATAAACTTTGCATTATTTGAATATCGTTGTTTGCATATGGCTATTTGTTTGACAACAGAGAAATTCACACAACGAATATCCGATGAACGAAAGCTCTCTCGGTGAACAAAATCACTTCAAGTGGGATGACACTTCCAATGAAAAATCTCCTATCAACAAGGGGGCATGACATGTCACTATCTAGCAAACCTGGGGTAGTTCAGTCAAGATTCCAAGAAATCTCTCAAGAAGTGCAGAATAACCAGGGGCATGTCTCCATCTAAATCACTTGGGGCATTGAACGCAAATCCCAACAAATGGTTACGTACAGTCAATTAGTTCCTGGAAATTCCACAAACACTTGCTACTAGGGGAAGTGACAAATCTCCCCAAAACCCTTCTCATACGATGACTCACAGCCAGAGTTTAATCTCTGAAAAAAATTTCCCCATTTGAGTCGACCTCAAGAATCCTCGAGGATTTTCCCCAGTGAAGTCGCCACCTCTCCAACAGAGTGGCAACAGGGTTTATTTCCCCAACAAATGGTAAGATTCCTCGGCTTGAGTTTACCTCCCTGACTACTATAAATCAAAGGACCACAACTCATCTTCCCCAGTAGACTACTCTACAATCCCCAGCAAATTACCGTGAAGCCTGGAAGCCAACCAGATAACAGATAATTTCAGTAAGTTGTTGTGAAGCCTGGACCCGACCAGATGTTAGTTCAACTTTATCCTTTCAAGAATTTGTTATGAAGCCTGGAATCTAACCAGATAATAATCAAATTCAGTAAGTCGCTGTGAAGCCAGGAATATGACCAGATAACAATCAACTTCATTATCCCTAACAAATTGCTGCCAAGCCTGGATTTTGACCAGATAACAGCCAACTTTTGATGCTCTCCAGTCAGGGATAACTCCCGAGTAGAGCAACGGACAACTGAGACTCCTGAACTCTTTTTCCCAAGCAGGAACCAACACTCTCCATAGAGTTTTCAATATTCCCCAGCAGGGTTCTCCTCAAAACAAGAATCCCCGGTGGAAACATTCTAAGCAAAGTTTGAAGACACACCTACTCTTCAATAGCAGTCCAGGATTTAATGACTCCTCCTCATTTGTCAAGGATTTATTTTCCCAGACAAAAAATACATTCAAATAACATTTCACCTTTCATGCATCATATTACATACATGGCAAGTGCATACGATACAATCTCATTTATTTTGAGAACACCATTGCACCATGAATTTCATACATCATGACATTGCATACAACTAACGTTTTACCTTTTTCAGGAAAAGGTTAATCAACAGATGGCTATAGTTAACAATCTTCAAAAGTTCAGAAATTAATACCTGTAACAAGCCAGGAAAACTATCTACATAAAGAGATTGAAGATTAATACCTGTAACAAGCCAGGAAAACTATCTTTCTTTCTCAGGTCAGAGATTAATACCTGAAACCAGCAAGGACAACTATCTCAACAGCCAACAATTTTCAAGTTCCAGATTAATACCTGTAACAAGCCAGGAAAGCTATCTATGGATGAGTGATTATAGATTAATACCTGTAACAAGTCAGAGCAATTATCTACACGACCAGCTGGAGTAACCCTACCCAGGTTCCTTCTCATTTCCAGATGAAGTTTTACACTGACTCATCCTGAAACAGCCCTACACTGGCCCATCACAAATAAACGACTAAAGACCTCCTCTGGTTAGATTTATTTCTTCCAGTTAATGACACGAGACCAAAGACCTCCTCTGGTTAGATTCATTTCTTCTAGTTAATGACAGACGGCCGAAGACCTTCTATGGTTAGATTCATTTCTTCCAGTTAATGATAGGAGACTGAAGACCTCCTCTGGTTAGATTCATTTCTTCTAGTTAATGACAGGCGACCAAAGACCTCCTCTGGTTAAATTCATTTCTTCCAGTTAATGACAGGAGACCGAAGTCCTCCTCTGGTTAGATTTATTTCTTCCAGTTAATGACATGCGACCAAAGACCTCCTCTGGTTAGATTCATTTCTTCCAGTTAATGACAGGCGACCAAAGACCTCCTCTGGTTAGATTCATTTCATCCAGTTAATGACAGGCGACTGAAGACCTCCTCTGGTTAGATTTATTTCTTCCAGTTAATGACAGACGACCAAAGACCTCCTCTGGTTAGATTCATTTCTTCCAGTTAATGACAGGTGACCAAAGACCTCCTCTGGTTAGATTCATTTCTTCCAATTAATGACAGGAGACCGAAGACCTCCTCTGGTTAGATTTATTTCTTCCTGTTAATGACAGGCGACCAAAAACCTCCTCCTGTTAGATTCCCTTCTAGAAACAGTTCATATGCGATCCAAATATGGCTGACATTCTGATACTTATTCCAGATCCTCTTCTAGAAACAGTTCAGATGCGATCCTGATATGGATGACATTCTGATACTTATTCCAGATCCACTTCTAGAAACAGTTCAAATGCGATCCAGATATGGGTGACATTCTGATACTTATTCCAGATCCTCTTCTAGAAACAGTTCAGATGCGATCCAGATATGGCTGACATTCTGATACTTATTCTAGATCCTCTTCTAGAAATAGTTCAGATGTGATCCAGATAAGGCTGACATTCTGACACTTATTCCAGATTCTCTTCTAGAAACAGTTCAGGTGCGATCCAGATATGGTTGACATTTTGATACTTATTCCAGATCCTCTTCTAGAAACAGTTCAGATGCGATCCAGATACGGCTGACATTCTGACACTTATTCCAGATTATCTTATAGAAACAGTTCGGATGCGATCCAGATATGGCTGACATTCTAATACTTATTCCAGATCCTCTTCTAGAAACAGTTCAGATGCGATCCAGATACGACTGACATTCTGACACTTATTCCAGATTCTCTTCTAGAAACAGTTCAGATGCAATCCAGATATGGCTGACATTCTGATTCTTACTCCATATATCTTTTATAAAAAGTTCAGATGCGATCCAGATATGGTTGACATTAAGATACTTACTCCAGATTCCTTCTAGAAATAGTTCAGATGCAATCCAGATACGGCTGACATACTGACACTTATTCTAGATTCTCTTCTAGGAACAGTTCAGATGCGATCCAGATATGGATGACATTCTGATACTTACTCCAGATTTCTTTTATAAAAAGTTCAGATGCGATCTAGATATGGCTGATATTCTGATACTTATTCCAGATTCCTTCTAGAAACAATTCAGATGCGATCCAGATATGACTGACATTCTGATAATTACTCCAGATTCTCATTCAAATACAGTCCAGATACGATCCAGATTCGAATGTAATTCTGTCACTCATTCAAATATAGTCCAAATATGATCCAGATTTGGATGTCATTCTATCACTCTTTCAAATACAGTCCAGATACGATCCAGATTCGGATGTCATTCTATCACTCATTCAAATACAGTCCAGATACGATCTAGATTCAGATGTTATTCTGTCACTCATTCAAATACAGTCCAGATACGATCCAGGTTCAGATGTCATTCTATCACTCATTCAAATATAGTCCAGATACGATCCAGATTCAGATGTCATTCTGTCACTCATTCAAATACAGTCCAGATACGATCCAGGTTCGGATGTCATTCTGTCACTCATTCAAATACCGTCCAGATACGATCCAGATTTGGATGTCATTCTGTCACTCATTCAAATACAGTCCATATACGATCCAGATTCAGATGTCATTATGTCACTCATTCAAATACACTCCAGATACGATCCAGATTCAGATGTCATTCTTTCACTCATTCAAATACAGTCCAGATACGATCCAGATTCAGATTTTATTTTGTCACTCTTTCAAATACAATCCATATATGATCTAGATTTGGATGTCATTCTGTCACTCATTCAAATACAGTCAAGATACGATCCAGATATGGATGTCATTCTGACGCTCATTCAGTACATCTCTCAGATACGAGTCAGATACAATTCATTTATGAATATTATTTTGATACTCATCCAAGACCTCTCCTAGTTCAGCTTAAATCTCTCAATGGTTTATCCTGATTCTTTCTAGTAGACATTTCCTCTGGTTCAGATAAATCGCTCCAAAGATTTATTCTGATTTCCTCTCCAGTTGATATCAGAATTTAGACTTAGTCTAATTTCTGTCAACAATCACCTTTGGATGGAATCTATAAGCCCGTATCCAACAACTATCCATTATTTCTCCAAATGGAATCTTTAAGCCCATTCCCTACCCCAAAATTTTCCCTCTCAATTCTCAAGGCTTTTCTCACAAAGATTCTCAAGATTCAAGCTTGCACAAGTTCATTGGGATTTCCCAGTACCAAAATTAAAAGGAAACTGTCAAAAAGGGAGAAAATAGATAAAAATAACATTTTGACAAATTTGGAGAAAAATAGGCCTCCTTCGATTCATCCCCCTTCCATTGGACTTTGCACCTCCTTCAATTGCTCAAAATTTGTTGCCAGCGTGCCTCTTTCATCTGGGCATGTGACTTCTTATTGCAGGCTTCATTTGTGTCTTCCACTGCCTGCATGTTTGCTTTGAATCCCAAGTTTGTTGGCCACAAGTGCCCCCTACAAGGCAAACCCTTCGATTCACCAAGCATGCTGCCTGCATACTTGCTTTGAGTAACAAATTTTGCTGACACAAGTGCCCCCTGGAAGGCAAGCCTTTCGATTGGACAAGTATGCTGCCTACATGCTTTCAATCGAAGGCCATGACCTACTGGCCACATGTGCCCCCTGGAAGGCAAGCCTTTCGATTGGACAAGTATGCTGCCTGCATGCTTGCAATCGAAGGCCATGACCTTCTGGCTACACGTGCCCCATGGAAAGCAAGCCTTTCGATTGAACAAAAAGTATCTACCTACAAAGCTTCGTTTGGTTTACACAAGTTTGTGATACATTGCATAAGGGTTCGAAGGATAATACCATTAATGGATAATTTGGCAAAGGACTGTGTACCCTATCTTCATAAAAGGTACTTTAGTCAGAAAATCAGCTTTCAACCTGATTTTGGTATGACCACAAGCAAGGCCAGAAGCATAAGTCATGTATTTTGCACCCTAACTGCCAAAAGGCCCCCACTTGTACTTTCACGTTACATATATTTTATTATTCTTTACAAGGCTGGCTTTGGACAACATGTCCACTTTTTCTCTATAAATAAAGGAATTTTTTGCAAAGGCAAGGAGAGGATTTTTTTGACAAGAGGAACGAAACCTCTAAAATCTTCTCAAACACAACAAAACTCTCAAGTCCTTAAACACTTGTGAAATCAAAAAACCCAGAATCCCATTTTTCACCTCTCTCGATTCTGAAGAACAGCTCCACACTCCAGTCTCCTTCGAATCCAATGGAAAGAAGCATCACACTTGCTTTCTTTCCTCCTTAGAATCTAGTCTCCAAGGTCTAGCTTCAGGCCCCTCCCTTCGAATCCAAGAGAGCCCAGGGCCACCACTCAAGGTCCAGTTCACCTTCAAGGCTGCAGCAAGGTAAGTTACTCTTACCCTTGCATCTTTCGTTTCAAACATAACATGTATATAATAGTTTTCTCCTTTTCGTTTATACCCTTTTAATTTTTTTTATGGCTAATCCTTTTGTTTCTTGTTTCTTGAGTTATTAAATATACTTTAAGAATTAATTTGGCCACAATAGAAATGCCAACATGGCCTTAGGCCATGTTGTTATTTAATATCCCAAACGAAAGAAACAGGAGGAAAGAAACATGAAATGAAGCCTTAGGCTTCCATGCTGACCTCCAAGGCAGAAAGGCAGAATCAGAAGGCATACTTGCACTAAGTCCAACCCCAATCGAAGGCCATGACTTACTGATTCCAGGCCCAATCGAAGAAGGCAACAAGGCAGAAAGGAAGAACCAGAAGGTGTGCCCTGCTAACTTCCAATGCTCAATCGAAGGCCATGACCTGCTGGTGCCAATGCCCAGGTGAAGGCCATGACTTGCTGGTGCCAACTCCCAATCGAAGGAGGCCAACATAAGCAGAATTAAAGGATTCTCCTCCCCCCAATCGAAAGAGCTCATTTTCCTTATTTTTATTTTATTTTTGCCTTTATATTTTTATGCACTTCAATATGGTTGTAATAGTGTAGGATTTATTTTCTGTATTTTTTATTACTTTTGTACAAATGCAAGTAATTAATTAGGTGTGTATGGAAAGATAAAACCAACAAGTAAATAACCCAAAAATCAAAGACGAAATGTATGCAATCAAACACACTTTGCACACATGCACCCTTAGGGTAATCTCACTTGTTGCTTCGGAAAAATAGTCATGTCCCTCGAACATGGGCCTTTTAGCAAAGACCCTCGATAAAAGATCTTAGTCCCTCGATGACCCTCGATGTTTCCTTCGGTAAACGATCTAGTCCCTAAAACGACATTGCTAAAACGTCCCATGGGTTGCCTTCTATGACTATACAAACGTCCCGCGCCCGTCCTTTCACATCCAAAGATAAGGCTTCCTACCAAATCAATGGTAAGATAGCAATATCAAAGGAAAGGAAGAAATGAACAAAAGACTTTTGAGTAGGTAGATTGTTCCTAGTTGCTTGCTCATTTTCAAATCAAACATCCTTGCTCATTTTCAAAACAAACAACACTTTCAAAAACATGAAACATTTTCAAAAGCTCAACACTTTGAATACGTTCTTACAAACAAGAACTATTACAAAATTTGCCTAAAGGAAGGCGCCTTTTCAAAATACTTTTAAAAACCACACAAAGCACATTTTTCAAACAAAGCAAGTAATCTAGCAAGCAACTAAGAGCCCATAGATAACTATGGATAAAATGGGTGCTAATACCTTCCCTTTTTATAATCTAACCCCCAAATTCAGAAATAATCTCAAAGGTCTTTCCTGTTCTTTTCAGTCTTTCCTTTTGGATAAAAGAAAAGTCGGTGGTGACTCTTGATATCCACAACAATTGCAATCAAACGCAAAACTCCCAAGTCAGTTCTCCCACCGTATCACACATATACTACACCATTATTCCTCAGCGAAACGAGAGATTGTGCGATATAAAAAACATGATTTTTGTTATACAATTTTAAAATATTAGATCTTTTAATAAAAGATAAGAAAATTAATTTATTAAATGAAGAAATATTAACATTTGTTGAAATGTTAAATTAGATTTGTTAAAATATTATATTAGATTATATTTAATATTTAAATATAATCCAAGTTGTGTAGATCCAAGCTCAATTAGGATTGTATATAAATAGTCCTAGTCTATATCATTATTTGTACAATTTAATAATATAAATCCTTATTTCTTTTATTATTCTCTCTTTCTCTCCTCACTAAAGTGCCTCACGCACTAAAAAATTGGTATCCAGAGCTTCCGGTTATTGTTCTTGATAGAGTTTTCAAGAATTTCACGTCAGAGATTGTGTTTCTAGGGCAAGTGAATCAACCGCTACGAAGATGGATAGTGATATGGGCATTCTGAATTCTCTTCCAATGCTTGGCGGCAAGAATTGGATCCGATGGAAAAAACAAATGCAATCCTTGTTTGGCTTTCATGAAACCCTAAAAGTGGTTATTAATGACGTTCCTGCATTGGATGCAAATGCAACTGATGGATAGAAAAAACCCACAACAAAGTCAAGAAGAAATACTACAAGGCTGCCTATTGCATTCAAACGGCGGCCGATGCTGCTAATTTTGATAGAATCTCTCATGCTGAAACAACGAAGAAGGCATGGGATATTCTGGTGAGTTATTACGAAGGAGGTGAGAAAGTCAAGGTTGTCAAGTTACAAACCTTGCATCGACAATATGAGTTGTTATCGATGGGAAATGATGAAAAAGTTGCAGAATATGTGTCGAAGGTTCAAAAACCCGTCCATCTCATGAAGGGTTATGGTGAAACCATAACTGATAAGATGATAGTTGAGAAGGTAATGAGAACGTTGACCTCTCACTTTGATCACGTTATAGTAGTTATTCAAGAATCCAATAATCTCGAAACCACTAAAGTGGAAGATTTGGTTGGTTCTTTGGAGGTGCATGAGATGAATATTGTCGAAAGTAAAGGAGTGTAAGACTTGATACAGGCTCTACAAGCTTAATCATGGAAAAGGATGGTGGTTCCAACAAATTCAAAGGCAAGTTCGACAAGACTCAGGTCAAGAAGTCTTGGTCGAAACCTCACAAACATCAGGTCTAAGATGGAGCTTCTGAATCCTCAAAAGGAGGAGGAGGAAACTATCGAAAGGGAAAAGAAGATAAAAAGGTGTGTAGTGCTATAACTGTGAAAAGTGGGGTCATGTAGCCAAGAATTGTTGGTACAGAAAAGACAAGGGATCGACAAGAAAGAATGAATGAGAGAACCTTGTACACCAAGATTCAGATGATTCTGAAGGTGGTGTGGTGGTTATGACTTCAATTGCAGATAACCATGTCGAATTTAAAATCTGGTTTCTCGACTCAGGATGCTCGAACCACATGACTAGTTGAAAGGGGTGGTTGGCAGATTTTGACGAGTTGAAGAAGAGCAAGGTAAAACTTGCTGATAATAGTCCATTGAAAGCAGAAGGTACTGGAAATATAGTCTTTCAAATGAGTAATAGAGGGAAAGCTATGATCAAAGATGTGCTTTATGTACCTGAAATAAGGTGCAACTTGCTAAGTGTTGGAGAACTAGTCGAAAAAGGTTTCTCAGTTGTCATGAAAGATTGAGTTTTGAAATTGTTCGACACCAAGAAAAATTTGGTCTTAAAATCTCCGTTGTCGAAGAACAAGACATTTAAGACTATGATCCGTTTGTCTGAAGTTTAATGTTTGAAAATTGTTGTTGACCACAAGGATAGTTGGTTGTAGCATTTGAGGTTTGTACGTTTGAAATTTTGATCACTCAATCAATGTATTAATCAAGATATGGTTACTGGAATTCCAAGTCTTGAGATGCTTGAAAAAATTTGTGAAGGTTGTTTAGTCGGAAATCAATCTAGAAATTCTTTCGTTTCGACTATGCCAATGAGATCATCTTGCATACTCGAAGTGGTACATTCATATGTATGTAGTCCATTCGAAGAACATACAATTGGTGGAAACAAATATTTTGCTTCATTTGTCGATGAGTTTAGTCGAAATTTATGGATCTATGTGATCAAACAAAAGGATAAAGTATTTGAAATCTTTAAGAGATTCAAGATACTTGTCGAAAACCAGAGTGAGAAGAAGATCAAAGTTCTACGAACAGATGGAGGTGGCGAATACACATCCAAGATGTTTGAAGATTTATGTGCAGAACATGGGTTGATCATGAGGTAACTGCTCCTTATACACCTCAACATAATGGAATTGCTGAAAGAAGAAACATAACCATATTAGATATGTAAAGATACATGTTGAAGCAAAAGAATTTGCCAAAGTCTATATGGGGAGAAGTTGTTTCGACTGCAGTTTATATTTTGAATAGGTGCCCTACCAATATATTGAAGAACAAAGTTCCTGAAGAAGTATGGAGTGGAAAACGACCATCAGTGAGTCATTTGAAGGTGTTTGGCTTTATGTATTACAAGCATGTTCATGATGCAATAAGAAGAAAGCTTGATGACAAGAGTGAACCTATGATTCTGGTAGGATATCATAAAACGGGTGCATATAGACTATTCAATCCAGTTAATGAGAAGATTATGTTGAGTCGAGATATTGTGATTAATGAAAATATTGCCTAGGATTGGAATTATAGCAATTCAATTAACAAGCCATTGATGAGTTATGATGTCGATGAAGAAACTGATGAAGTAGAGGCGAAGGAATTGTTGAGAATCCAGTCGAAGTCGAAGAAGAAGCAGTTACTGACATTCCAGACACAGTCAAAGTCGAATAGGCTGAGGTTGAAACAAGCCAATGACCTCAAAAAAATAGAGTTCTTCTAATAAGACTTCATAATTATAAAGCGGTGGGTGTTGATGAAGTCACACGAGATGGAGAATTAGTTCATTTTGCTTTACTTGCAGGTGCTGAACTAATTAACTACAGCGAAGTTTTGAAGAGTAAAAAGTGGAAGTTAGCTGTGGTCGAAGAGTTACAGGCAATCAAAATAAACAACACATGGGAGTTAGTTGAATTGCCAACACATACAAAAGTTATTGAAGTAAAGTGGGTATTCAAGTTGAAACATAATGTTGATGGAACGATAGCAATACATAAAGCAAGATTAGTAGTCTGAGGGTTTCTTCAAAGAGAAGGACTCGACTACTCTGAAATATTTTCTCCAGTAGCAATATTGGAGACTGTACGACTAGCGGTAGCATTGGCATGCAACCAAGACTGGTCGACATTTCATTTAAATGTGAGATCAACATTTCTGAATGGTTCTTTAGATGAAGAGGTCTATGCAACACAAACTTCATGGTTTGTGATTCAGAAGGAAGCGAGTAAAGGATATAAGTTGCACAAAACAGTCTATGGCCTCAAGCAGGCACCTAGGGCATGGAACAAGAAGATCGACTCATACTTAGTCAAACTGGGATTTGTCAAATGAAAATTTGAGTATGGTGTCTATGTTTAGGTTGTAGCACAAGATATAACAATCATCTGCTTATATGTTAATGACTTGCTAGTAACTGGAAATAGCTTGAAGAACTTATCGAAGTTCAAAGAGCTGATGATGAAGGAATTTGAAATGTCTGATTTGGGAAAATTGTCTTATTTCTTAGGTATGGAATTTCAAATGTCGAAGCAAGATATGGTGTTACATCAAAGGAAGTATGTCAAATAAATACTCAAGAGATTCAGAATGGATGATTCGAATCCTGCATCCTCACATGTCGAATCAAATGTAAAATTGGAGAAGAATGTAGAGGAAGACAAAGTTGATGTAACTTTGTTCAAGTAAATTGTGGGATCTCTAAAGTATGTGTGCAACAGTCGACCTGATATAGGTTTTGCTGTAGGATTAGTAAGCAAATATATGAGTGAACCAAGAGTGTCACATATGAAGGCTGCAAGAAGAATCCTGAGATATTTGAAGGGTTCGATAAACTGTGGAATACTATTTCGACGAGATTCTGAAGACAAAGAAGCAATAGTTAATTGTTTTTCAGATGCTGATTAGTGTGGAGATAAGGAAGATCGAAGAAGCACAACTGGATATTGTTTTCAAGTATTTGTTGTCCCAATCTCATGGTGTTCAAAGAAATAACATGTGGTGGCATTATCATCTTGTGAAGTTGAATATATAACATGATCATATGTTGCATGTCAAGCAATTTAGATCAGATTTATACTTGAAGAAATGAAGGTCGGTGTGAACAAACCTCTTGTATTGCAAATCGACAACAAGTCAGCCATAAATTTGGCGAAGAATCCAATTCTGCATGGATGAAGTAAACATATTGAAGCAAGGTTTCACTTCTTGAGGAAAAAGGTAAATTGAGGTGAACTTGAAGTAAGATATTGCTCGAGTGAAGCACAATTGGCCGATATTTTCACCAAAGGATTGAAGATTGACAAATTTATGAATCTGAGAAAGAAATTAAGAATAGTTCAGTTTGATTACTTTTTAGTATGTTCGACAAGTTAGATTATGAAGGTGTGTTGAAATATTAAATTAAAATTTTTAAAATATTAGATTGAATTTAATATTTAAATATAATCCAAATTATGTAGACACAAGTCTAATTAAGATTGTATATAAGTAGTCTTAGTTTGTATTATTATTTATACAGTTTAATAATATAAATTCTTATTTCCTTTATTATTCACTCTTTCGCTTTTTATTAAAGTGTCTTACACACTAATAATATATTTTTAAAAATTTAAGTTAAAAATTTAAATTTATAAATTTAAGCTCTTCTTAAAAGTTAAAGCTAAGCTCTTGTTTAAAATATTGAATTTAAATTTGCACTCATTGATTTTGGGAAAGGTCTTCCTAGAATGAAATTTTAAATGCTCTTATCATTACCTTCCTATATTATCCCATTCCAAATCTCATCTCACCTATTTGAACCAAATGCAGAATCAGGTCCATGCTTTTAATTGCACCGGCCTGACTTTTGCGATTTGCTGGATTCATTACCTTCTGTTTAAGGGGCAGCACAGTGTTAGTTAAGGAATAATCATGTTTTGCTATATGTGGAAAATGGACAAAAATAATATAGTACTGATTCAGTGTTATTGCAGTAACAACATAGATGTATCAAAATTTCGTATCCTAGTTAGCCCTAATATTTATAAATAAAATAAAAAATTAGCATTATAATATTTGTCATATATACTGTACCCCGCATGGCATCAATGTCACCTACAGCCTCGGAAGTGACGATGATTGATAAGGTCCTTCAATCAGCATCAAGTTGTTACTTGTTTATATACGTATGCCACTTTCTAATTAACAACTACATCCATATTATATGTCTTTAATCTTAATTTATAGCCGCGTCTAGACGAAGGAATCTTCGATATGATGGTTGTTTTAGATAAACTTACACAAACTTGGTTATGATAGCACCCATTTTAGACTTACGCTACGTCTATGTAGAATACTAGCTTTTCTATATTTATGCTTTGTGACCCACATGAGTTATGAACATGATCACTTTCATTTGCTTTTTTTAATTAGTTGTGGTGGGGTAGGATTTGGTAGGCAATAATCAACTTACTTACTATTGTCTTTAATTATTATTAGGGTCTTTTGCACCAGCAACTAATCTAGCACTAAGACACTAACTAACCTTGTACTTTAGAGCTGCCCCATTAAACTGATTAAACTGAGGGATGTTCACTTATTTGCTTGGAAATATGCATTTGGATTCGCTTTTGTAAGAGTTAAGAGTAATTTTAGGTACAAATCGTTTTAATTTTAAAATTGAAAATATCATTTTAGAAAAATATGTTAAAGAATATAAGATAATTCAAGTATGTGCCATTGGTTGTAGTTTTTATAGAATCGGTTGTAGAAATAGTGAATCGGTTACGGTAGGAGAGTTTTTGGTTAAAACTAAAAAATATAGAGTTTTTGGTTAAAACTAAAAAACATAGAAGTAAAGTACAATTGGTTGTATTAATAGTGCAACCGATTACACTATGAGAGTTTTAATTTTATTGTTAGTTTATTGCAACTGATCTCTTGTATTGATGTATAAATATTCTTGAGGTATATTGTGAGAAAATTAATGAGAAAATATATAGATTCACTCTTAATTACTCTCTCTCATTCCACATTCAATTATTCAATTTTTATCAATTTTATAGTTTCAAGTTCTAACATTTGGTATCAAAAGTCTGGTTCGATCTATCAAACACTTAGTGTGCAACATGAATTCAATCTTCAATGAAAGAATCCCTACAAGCTTAATTATCCATCCTTGATGCGAAGAATTACGATAAATAGTGCAGTCAAAAGAAGGTGTTGTTTGACTACTAAGATGTTCTTGAAGTGATCAAGAATAGTGTGAATCATTTCGTCGAAGGTGTAACATATGCCAACAAACTATACATAAGGAAGAAAAGAATAAAAACTTCAAGGCGCTGTTTTTGATCCATCAATGTGTCGGAGTAAGCCCTAATAGTCAATCAATATTGACTTTATATGCTTTTGTATCATGACCTTGAAATATATTGTTTGTATATATATATATATATATATATATATATATATATATATATATATATATATATATATATATATATATATATACTTATTAGGCATCGTATTTATTATGTTATTTGTATATGACATAATAAAGTCTTTAGAATAATTAGTCTATTAATGACCTTTTACGTGTGACTTAATCGTGAGACATCATTAAACATAAAGATGTTACTCTTAAAGTATCTGTAATCAAGTTTTACTGTCAAATAGGACAACAATAATGCATAGAGACTATTATGTGAGTAGACTGATGACTGTATCTCACAAGTCATGGATATGAGATATCAAGTCTTCACGTAGGTATAAATATTATGAGTAATATTTATACTGAATTGACCCACCATGAGAATACTACATAGTTTGTTATGTAAGTGTCATAAGTTATTATCATAATGATAGTGGTGTATATCAGCTTTCGACCTGAAACCACTATGGACCCTAGATGAGGAGTCAGGTACTTTATTTCCAATCAAACATTGTCCGTAACAGGATGACCATAAAGATGGTTAGTGGGTACTTTACAAATCATGCTGAGGGACATGAGTGACCTAGATGAGATTTGCTCCTTCTACATATACAAGAGTAATATCTTTGGGTCTCTTGATAGAGTATGACTGTAAAATATATGGCCGTGCTCAAATAAGTTAATATGAGATATTGGACTTATTTGTTATTATCAAGTATACTCGAGAATCAAGGAATAAAATATTGGACTATAAAAGGGTAACATATTATAGGCCTTGTGTCCAATATATATATATAAGGGCGAAAAAATAATTGTACACATGACCATTATCATAGAAAGGTTATGTCATATCACACGACATTCTCGTCACTTGAGTAGCAGTGATGTGTTGCTAGATACCGCTCACTATTTATAATATTTACTATGAGCATCGATACATAGTGTAGGAATAAGCACCTTCGTGAGAGACACACCACTTATCCACCTAAAACCTTAAGGTGATATGTGAGTGGATTCTCCCACTTATATATGCTTAAATTTCCACATTCCTATCCAATGTGGGACTATTTCCCCACTTACTCACACTTCCTATATTATTCCAACACTCCCCCCTCAAGTGTGAGTCCACAATGTTCCCTCACTTGTATCGTCATTGACATCTTCCAACGGAACACCACTTCCTGGACGCATTTTGATACAAGTCTCTTTCGGTCCCTTTCTCGAACTAGCATTCCGATACAAGTCTCTTCTGGTCCCTTTCTCGAACCAAAGGCTCTGACACCATGTTGGGGGGAGTGTTGGCTGAAGATTTTGATAATGATATTAGAAGCCAAATGAATTAAACGTTTTGATCGAAATGAGGTGAAACGTCATATTTCGAAGTAGCAGAAGCAATGTTTCGAATAAGTGTGTTAAAAGCTTGGAGCTTCGAGTGACAATTATGGGAACATATCTAAAGAAGTCTCGAAATAACAACAAGACTGTATCTGGGAAGAGCGTTCGAAACGGAGAAGCACCAAAGCATTTGAAATTCAAATGGAAGCGGGACTTTCGAAGTTTGAAAATTATGTGTTGGAACATTTAGGGACACGTGGAAAGATGAAAGAGGCATTGTCCTGCATGTTCGAAACGTGGCATAATCCTATAGCAAGACCGTTACGGTCGAATTAGTATAAATAGAAGTCTTAGTATTAGGATTTTGTGTGTCATATCTATTATACAAAATACTCAATAACATTCAAACTACCACATGGCAAGGGAAACGAATGCAAGGGAAATGTATGTATGATAGCACCATGTATTTTTGATTTAGTGAAAACCTTTTACCATTTCCAGTACTTTCCTTTATCCTTTTTTGTCAAATAACCTTTACAAGTTTTCTTATTTACAGTCTTTTCACTTCGAAATCTCTTCTTCAAAGTTTTATATTTTAATGTTTTCTTCATATTTCGAGCACTTTATATCTCATAAAACTGTCATATTTTTCATACCTTTACTTTCAAGCCTTAAAATCAAACCTTTTACGTTCCAGAAATCCTTTATATTAACTGTTTTGTAAGTCGAAACCATTTACTTCACCTTTATGCAGTTTTACATGTCTTTACAATTAGCATTACAATTAGCACTTATTCATGTAACTTAGTTTTCACACACATTTTGATCACATCTTTAGACTTTTAGAGAGAGAAATCGAAATAAGCCAAACACATATAAAATATCAACCATGAATATCTGTTCGATTGTGAGAGTAACCTTAATATCCAAGGAGTCCTAGGATCAATCTAGTCGATCCTGTGAGTTACCAGAGGAATTGAATAACAGTCAGAAAGATTATTCGATAGTTTGGAAGACTAGCGGTTGTTTACCAGAAATCACTGGAAACAAATTGGCACACCCGGTGGGACCAATAATTGGATATCAGAATTAAGGATTGTTGAGACATAACCATTACGAAAAACGTTGGAACCTAAGAAGTTTGCTGTTTTATGAACCTGAGAAGTGGTAAGATAACCAACAACAACCAACCTTTATCCAGAAGAAAACGTTTGGACAAAATGTCTAATTCAGACAATCAACAAGGGGACCAAAATGGCCCACATGCAACAGGCACTAACGCGTCCACTTCGATCGGAACATCTAATGTAATCCCTTCGAATGCACAGTCTGTTGCATCTTCGACCAGTAACATAGCCACCAATGGAGTAAGTGGCATATCAACTAATAGTTCGATCTTAGGAAATACTGGAACTATTGGCTACCCTGGGGGATTCGTTCCACCATCAGGGACACAATCCCATTTCGCCACTCCATTAACTAGACCACCCGGTTTCGATGGGAATAGAACCAGAAGTTCCTCTTATGGAATGCCAACATCTTTTATGGCAGGTTTACACAATTCCACATCGAATTCATCTCCACAACTAGGGTCTGGGTCTGGGGCGAATCAGTTTATGACAAATAACCAAGGGTCGGTGGGTTATAGCATAATGCCTATCCTAACCACAGACAACCAGTTGGCTTTTAGGCAAATGATGGATGACAGTAACCATAATATGATAGGGGTGTTAGCATAAACCATGCAGGAGATATTTGCCCCAATAGTGCAAAATGTGACTGTGACGAACAGGGAAAATGCTGACAATATGAGTCGAATAGCATATTTCTTTGCTCCCCCAGAAAGGCGTAGGCAGAATCAGGCGGGATTTTGAACAAACATGCCTGTTATAGAACAAATTGCTAACGACCCAATTTATAGACCACCCAGAGAAGAAGTTAACTTAGGGGCCAGGGCACCAAGGTTAGAAGCCCCAATAATCCCGGGCCCACAAAGGGAAATTATGGAACCAGGGGCAAGGGTCGAAAGGCTAGAAGCCCCAGAGTTTCGAGAAGAACAACCTAGGGGAGTTGTTTTGGTTGGTCGAAATCAAGACGCTGATGCCGTCGTTCATAGAATTCGAAACGATAACATCTTGGCAGAAAACAACCTAACCACCATGATAGAAAGGGTCATGGCCCAGAATGGCCTCAACACAGGAATGAGGAGGCCAAATTACGCTTCTCCGATATTGGATTGCATAATGCATACTGATTTACCAAGGGGATATAAAGTCCCTAAATTTACAAAGTTCGCTGGGGATACCAATGAGTCAACAGTCGAACACATAGCGAGATATCTAACCGAAGCGGGAGATATAGCCAATAATGAAGATCTCAGGATCAAATACTTCCCAAGTTCCTTGACAAAAAACGCCTTCACATGGTTTACCACTTTGCCTCTTGGGTCCATTGACACTTGGGCTCTCTTAGAGAGATTATTCCATGAACAATTTTACATGGGACAGTCGAAAATAAGTTTGAAGGAACTGGCCAGTGTTAAGAGAAAGTTCACCGAACCCATAGATGATTATTTGAATAGATTTAGGCTTTTGAAATCCAGATGTTACACAGTAGTGCCTGAACATGAGTTAGTCGAAATGGCCGCTGGTGGCTTGGATTATTCTATTCGAAAGAAACTAAACACTCAGTATTTGAGGGATATGGCTCAGTTAGCCGATAGGGTTCGACAGGTCGAAAGACTAAAGGCCGAAAAAGCCAGAGTCTTTAAGAATAGCAAGAAAGAAAGTATTTCCTATGTTGGGACTGAGGAAGCAGAAGAATATCCTGAATTCGAATTCGAAGAGGTTGAAATCGACCTCGCTGAATTAAAGCAGGCCCCTCCTTATTCCTGCAAATTGTTAGTTCCCACGAAAGGGAAAGATATTGTTGAAAATGAAAAAAGTGACAAATTTCCAAAGAAGGTTTATACCTTCGATGTCACTAAATGTGACGAGATTTTTGATTTACTTGTCAAAGATGGCCAACTAATTGTGCCATCAAATGTCAAAATACCTCCTTTGGATCAGAGAAAGAAGAGAGGATTTTGCAAATATCATAGTTTCCTAGGCCACAAAACCTCACAATGTTTTCTTTTCAGGGACCTGATTCAAAACGCGATCAAAGATGGCAGACTAAAGTTTGATGATAAGGCGAAGATGAAAGTGGACGAAGATCCCTTGGACGTCGCAGACACCAACTACTCCAAGCCTGCATGCACTGGAGAGGTCAACATGGTGGAAACTGATCAAAGCGACGCCCTAACAGGAGAGAAGGGTACTGGAGTTGAAAACTGGGTGATGGTCGAAGTCAGCGAGGAGGTCACTGAAAACATCCAGAATACGCCAGAGACTTCGATTGCTGCACATGTAGCTGTTGCAAGAGAAACCCAGGCTACTGAAGGCCAGGGAAATCAAAACCAAGAATTAACACAAGTCACTGAAGGCTTGAGGCTGGAATTGGAGAAAGTCCAAATCACGCAGCCAATTTCCCCTCAGAAGGAAATATGGGACACTCCAGGGGAACCCAGTGGAAAATTTGACTATTTGGTCAAATATTCTGCCCCAGAGAGTTCGAAGGTTCAGATTGAGGATATAAAACCCACAGGATAGGGTGATGATGAAGCTAAAGAGGGAGATGTGGAAATAAATATGGTGGATATGGAAAGGCCTCGCTCTGAGATGGAGGAAGTGGAAAAATACTTAGAAAAAGAGAAGTATAGAATGGGGGATAACCACACTGGAGATACTAGTTGTTGTACCCCAAAATTTGCCCTCCCATAATTCTTTAAAGATTTGCCAAGACAAGCTACAAAATCCCCCAAGGGTTGCACAGTCAAAGATCTCCTATACAGTCAAAACTAGGGTTGGTGTTCTGATCAAGAAAATGAAGTTTTCAAAGGTCCAATCAAGTCTCATATGCCTACAAATATGATCAAGCATCCTCATATCAAGTTTCAAGGCATTCAGTACAAAATTGCACAGTCAAAACCCTAAATTGCACTACAGTCAACTGTAGGGGCAAAATGGTCATTTGACAGTCAAAAGTTCAAATTTTTGGTCAACATATCATTTTGAAGCCACAAACATCATTTGATCAATGCTTGATCATGATTCTCAAAATTTGGCTCAGAAATCATCAAGATGCAAAAAGTTTCCTTATTTGGACAGTTGAAAAAGTCAACTGAAATGGACCAGGGCATAACTTTCATATGGATTATCAGAAAAATTCCATCCAAAGCTCATTTTGAAGAGAAAGACATTTCCTACAACTCATCTTCATACTTCAAGTCCAAGAAATGCTCTCACAAAAAGTTATCAATTTCAACATTATAGGTCATTTTCAAAAGTCAACAAAAAGGGACTTTAAGTCAAAGGCCATAACTTGAGATTGGTAAATCAAAATGACATGGGACCAAAGGCATTGGTTAGAGGACTCAAATACCTTTCCAAAATGTCCAAGAACATGAGAAAAGATTAAAAATTTAGCAAGTTATGCCTTGTAGAAGTTGGGAAAATTTTGGATATTTTGAAAAGTCAACTTTGATCTAAATGACCTAAAATTGCTAATGGGCCCATTTTTCTTCCATAAATCATCATCCATAGCATATGCACGACTACTTGGCCCAAAGGGAAGTCTTTATTCATTTTTTATTTATTTATTTGAATTTTTATTTATAATAATTCATTTAAATCAAATTAAATATATGAAAAATGTCTAACCTAATTTTTTCAATCTTTTTGTGCACATTATATCATCAATAATTCGTGCACATCCCAACATGGAAAGATTTGGATTGATTTGCATGATTGAGAGCAAGAGAACACATGGAAAAGATTGAAAAAGATCTTAAGAAATCAAATTTCCAAAATCATGAATGCAAGAGATTTGGAGTGGTTTCTTTGACCTAATCTGTTCAATACATAAGCATAAGCACAACCCTAATGCAGAGGACACGCACAGCTGCTCAGAATACTCCATTGATAACCTAAAATTTTCTCAAAAAAGTCAATACTGAAAACCACTTTTGAGGGCGATTCAAAGGATAATTCTTGTTCCATTAGTTTCCTCAAGGTCCCCTGAATGATTCTCAATCAAAAACACTCATCAAAGCCCAAGGAATTGGTATACAGAACCTGAGATATCTCATGAAAATTGCATAATCGTATTCTCCAATCTAAGCATTTTTACAGCATTTTATTCATGGATTCATGTTCATTATGAAGTTCTGAAGCTAACCAATATATTTGATTGTGTTTTTATGCGTTGTATACAAATATGCCATGTTTGATTTTTAGGGCTTACAGAGTTCTAAATTGGGGGTTTCTTGTTAAAGAAAAATTGGTCCTCCAGACCAAGACCATTCAATTCAGCGCATGGAGACGAAGAAGAAACACCCATCGCGCCCAATTTATGAATGCCTGAGCTCTAGTCGCTATTTTCTTGAAAAGGGCCTAAGGAAACATATGGAAACCGTTGCCTATGTTATTAGTATTTCAGAAAAATAAAAACAGAACGAAGAAGATGATGTGGTGGCGAGGCTTGATTGGTCTGTTTGAAAAATTCGCGCGCTACCCACTAACTCCTTTGTTTTCTCTTATAATATTTGTTGTTTATTTATATATCAAACGCGTTGAATTGGTCTAGTGGCAGGCGATGGTGCTGGTAATATACAAGACCTGGGTTCGAGCCCCAGGTCTTCAATAATCCCCATATTATTTTTCCTCTAACGTTCATATGCAGCGCCTATGTTATGATCCATGATACACCACCATAATCCAAACGTCCACGCGTCTAACAAATCCAAATCAAAGGCTGGGATTGGAGAGCACCATACACCATGGTCAAAGCATGTACACGCTACCTGGAAAAAGTCAAAAAAGGCCAAATTTAATGGGCCAGATTACTGAATTACACCTCCATATTGGGGACTGACACCCCCCCTAGGTTTGCTTTTTTTTATATTTTTTTCTTTGCATTATTTCTATTCTTATTAATTATTATTTGTTTAAATTAATTAATTATTTTCACAAAATATAAAAATACACAAAAAATCAGAAAAAGATAAAAAACATAATAAATATTTTTGTTTTAATATTTTCATAAATAAATGCATGTAAATTATTTAGTTTTAAATTAGGTTGCAATTTTAATTCTTTTCATAATAAAAATCTAAAAAATATAGAACTAGGTTTAATTAATATTTTATTCCTTTTAATTTTTCTTTTTTCATAATATTATTATTTATTTTATTTTCATGAATAAACTTGTAAGTTAATTAGGGTTTCGTTTAGGTTAAAACTTCAATATTTTTCTTAATAACTTTAAAATAATTAGAATTAGGTTTGGCATTTTATTTTAATTTTAATTAATTCTTTTTCTCATTAAATTCCTAAAACACTAAAAAATACCCAAAAAACAATTTCTTGCTTTCTTTCTAATTAATTAATTTGTCGTTAATTCAATTTTTGCAAAAGGGTCCAACGCCCTCGTTTCGTTCTTGATTTCTCATTAACTCGCGTGTTTATTTTATTTTGTTTAAATAATTATGTACCTCTCCCGAAGCCTTGTAAATTACTTCTCGCACTTTTAATTCTTTTACTTTCTTTATTTTCCATTAAATCGGGTCCTGGTTAATTTTGGCGATGTGGACCCGCGCCATTTGTAATAGCTTTAGATTTACTTTTCCTCGCAACTTTTAACTGTTAAACAAAGCATGCAAGAATGAATGGCCATAATAAAAACAAGCGTAGAACACCAATAAACATGACAAAACAAAAATAAATGAATCTGACACACAAATCACACACCACCCCTAGGGTACGCCTCACTGTTGCCTTGCCTCGAAAGGTGATCGTCGAGTAGAGAATGTCTTAGTAAGTCCTCATGATCCGGGAACCTGGCATGAGGGTAGCTTCTAAGGTATCTTCCTATTGCTCCGGTGATCACCATGTCCCGAACCTCGAATTGACCCGAACACCTCCAACGGTGGTGCTACCTACCTCTCAATGGTGGGATGGCACTACTTTAAAGGACATCTACACAGACGAATTCCTTAGGGTAGGTAGACGACTCTAGATACTTGCTCTAATTTCAAAAACAAATCAAAAAATACTTTTCACACCGACACCTTTTCAAAAAGCTTTCGAAAGCATTTTTTCAAACACTCTTGAGGACCGATACAAGAGTCGAACTGGAATTTTCAAAGAAACCTTTTTTAAACCCACAGTTGAAAAGCAAACAAACCATTTTTTGAAAACACAAATGAGCAAGTATCTAAGAGCCCATGGATAACCATGGATAGAAAGGGTGCTAACACCTTCCCTTTCTATAATCTACCTCCCGAACCGAGAGCAATCTCTTTAAGGAATTTTTCTGTGCTTTTGTCCTTTCCATTTGGAGAAAATAAAAGACGGTGGCGACTCTTGCTTCCGCGACATTTCGCGAACCAGCGTTAAACAGTCAGTTCCAGATCCACCGATCACAGAACTGGCGACTCTGCTGGGGAATATCTTTTAAAGTGGGGTGTATCTTAGGGTTAGTTCATAACTGTGTTTTCAATTGTATTTCTTTGCTTGCTTTATTATTGTGGGACTGTCTTGGGAGTTCTATAGATCCTAACCCGGATCTGGGGGATACCTTCTTAGAAAGTAGCAACAAGGCTGTGAGGGAACTGTGCGGGGTATACCGACATGGTTGAAACAGTCTGCTACGTTGATGTGGCACTTTGGTGTGTACCGGTAACCCTTGAGTTCAGTCAAGGAGAGTATGGGGCCTCCGCGTGGTGTCATGAAGCATCAACAGACCTTAGGAACCTTAATTGAACTATCTTGGCCTCTTTAGGGTAGTGAGATAACTGACTTTGGTGCAGTCCGAGGTTGGTTGATACTCGATACTACGCTCAATTGAGGGTTGCTTTCCTGGAATATTTCGGTCGCCAGTTCAGTGGCTAAATCGAAACGATGAACAATGAAAGCAATCCCGTGATATTGGGAACCTTAGAACCCGGTTACTTTGATTAGGACAGGTATGAACCCACCAACTTCAAGAGGGTACTACCCAGACCCCATGCTGGCCTTAAACCTTAAGGGCTTGTCTTGTGTGCCTTGTCTGTCATACATGTTTGTCTTTGTAAATATCTGTGGTGTGTTTAATCATAGCATCATGACATCATCCAGCATCATATGCATTGACTAACCATTTCAGGGGTTCGAATTTTCATCTTTGTTCTTGTTTTGTAGGACATGGAAACTGTTCGTAGAAAGACAATCCAAGTCAGTCTTGTAAGGATCCCTCCTCAGCTTAAGGAGCTTATATCCAGGATTCCTGAGAACTCTTCATTCAGTGAAAGACATGGAAGCCTCATCAGCTTGGTCAACACCAACATTGAGGAAGATATGATAAAGGTCCTGTTCCAATTCTTTGACCCTCTGCATCACTGTTTCACCTTCTTGGACTATCAGCTGGTACCTACATTGGAGGAGTTCTCCCGGCTCCTGAAGATCCCTATCCTTGATCAGCTACCCTTCAACGGTACAAAAAAGGAACCTAAGCTTGAAGAGATTGCTAAAGCCTTGCACCTACAGTTATCTGACCTCAAGGGACATTGGGAAGTTAGAAGTGGTATCAAAGGGTTCTTAGCCAGGTTTCTGTTTGAAAAGGCCCATGAATGTTGGAACTCCCTTGACTTGCAAGATTTTGAAGAGGTTGTGGCCCTCCTTGTTTATGGTTTGGTGTTGTTTCCTAACCCAGATCAGCTTATTGATATCAATGCTGTCCAGATCTTTATGTCCAGGAATCCCGTACCTACGTTGTTGGGGGACATCCTTCACTCATGTTACACTCGAACCATGAGAAAAAGGGGTGTCCTTATGTGTTGCACTCCTCTCCTGGGAAGGTGGTTTATTTCGCACCTTCCACAATCAGTCCTGAAGAATGAGCGGGGTTTGAGATGGTCACAACGGTTGATGACTCTTACACATGCAGATATACATTGGTGCCCTAGGTCCAGAGAAGATGTCACTATCATTGATCGTTGCGGGGAGTACCCTAATGTTCCTTTACTTGGAATCAGAGGAGGTATTACTTACAGCCCATGCCTAGCTTGGAGACAGTTTGGTTATGCTCGGAGGGATGGTCCTCATGACATGTTAATTCCTGACATAGTTTTTGATTTCGACAACGATACTCAAGGACTTCGCCAGAGATTTATCAGAGTCTGGAGGATGCCAAGTAGGATAGACAGCAAGACACTGGGGCACAGGAACTCCATCCCGTTGGAACCTTATCTCAAGTGGGTACGAGCCCGCTCCCAGAAGTTAGTGATGCCTTATCCTCATATGCTCCCAGTAATCAAAGAACCAGTCTTGGAAGGAGAAGTGTCCTATACTATTCAGCACCCTGATATGCCCACATCCTGGGAAGAGATGCAGAAGAGCTGGATCCAGCTTAAGGAAGAAAGGAATTCTCTTGAGACTAGTCTACATGCCAGTGAAAAGAAGGTCTTGGAGCTCACCCGCCTGTTGCATGAGGAGAGGAATCTCAACACTTACATAGCTCCAAAGAGGATGCGCAGCATATTTTGGGATTGATTTGTTTTTGTATTATTTTGCCCATAAGGCTTTGATGTATTAAACAATGATTTCCTTAATAATAACGTGTGTTCCTTTTTGTCTACAACAAATTTGAACTTTCGAACCCTTGAATACATTGCATAAACACATCTCATTCATCATGTGCATAGCCGGTTTCTTTCTCTTTTCAGGTTGCTTACAGTTCTTCGCTGTTTATTTCAGCATCATGAATACTGACTCTTCATCAACTGAGACCTCCATCAAGGCTCTTCAGGCGCAGAATGCGCAGTTTCAGGAACTAATCAAGGGTCTGGCTCAAGGCCAAGAAGAACTGAAGGCTATGCTCCTGAAGAAGGAGAAGAAGAAGAAGAGAAGAATTGTTCTGTTCAACTCGGGCCGAAGTTTTGGTAATGCTCTGCAGCAAGAAGAGGCTGGTTCTTCTGTTGACAAGAATTCTCCTCAGGCTGAAGCAAGGGTTCCTAGTCCGGTAGTCTCCGACAACGAGACAGATTTTGATGAAGAGCAGTACCCTCCTGCAGACGACAAATACAAGCAACTGGAGGATAGGTTGAAGGCCATGGAGGTTCAACAGGTACCGGGGCTGGATTTCGGAGATCTGGGTTTGTCAACTGGTGTGATCATCCCTCACAAGTTCAAAGCACCATCCTTCTCTAAATATGACGGGGCGTCTTGTCCCAAGCTGCATCTAAGGTCCTATGTTCGGAAAATTCAGCCGTACTCTGCGGATAAGAATTTGTGGATCCACTTCTTCCAGGAGAGTCTTTCAGGGACTCATCTCGAATGGTTCTATCAGCTGGATGGGACCAAGGTTCGTAACTGGGAGGAGTTGGCTACTGCTTTCTATAAGTAGTATCAATATAATGCCGACCTTGCCCCCACACGTACCCAACTCCAGGGTATGTCGTTAGGTGCAAGCGAAGGTTTTAAAGAGTACGCTCAGAAGTGGAGAGACCTGGCTGGCAGGGTGCAGCCTCCGTTGACTGATCGGGAGTTGGTAGACATGTTCTTGGGGACCCTATCTGGGCCATTTTTCAACCATCTCATTGGGAATTCTTCTGCTGGGTTCACTGATTTGATTCTGACTGGAGAGAGAATTGAAGCTGGGTTGAAGTCTGGGAAGATTGCGAAGGGTGCATCGTCTAGTTCGGAAAAGAAACCATTCAAGAAGGAGTCTAGTGCCGTATATGGTTCCAGGAAATCAGAGAGACCTGAGCGCCGCCAATCTGTCAGTGCGGTAATGATTGCTAAGCCTGCTGCCGCTCCCCGGCCAAATAATCCTCAAAGGACTGAAAGACCCCGGAGAGAGTTTACCCGGTTAAGCATGACCCTATCGCAGATCCTGCCACAGTTGCTCTCAACCAATTTGGTGACTGTCAGGGAGGCTCCAAAGTTCCCAAATACAACATCTCCCAAGTACAACCCGAATGCTCGTTGTGCTTACCATTCAGATAGCCCGGGGCACTCTACCGATGACTGTTGGGCGTTAAAGAATAAGGTGCAAGACCTTATCGACGCGAAGGAGATACAGTTCGAAGCGCCTGAGAGGCCGAATGTAGTTACTGCTCCTATGCCTCAACATGGGGTAAATGCTGTTGACGAAGATGTTTATGCTGTTTCTGTGGATGATCTAGCCACTCCTCTAAAGATTGTTAAGAAGAACCTACTGCAGGCCGGTTTATTTCCGGGTTGCAGTGAGGGTTGTCTGTTCTGTGCTGTGTCCCCATCTGGTTGTCCCTTGCTGAGGTTAGGCATCCAAAGCCTAATGGATAGCAAGGAGATTCTGTTTAAGAAGTCTGCTGTTCGGTTGGTTCCAGTGGAAGAAGTTTCTGTGGTGACTATCTTCAATAATCCGATCCCGGCTCTCCCGAAAAAGCCCGTTCAAATCATGACCGTTGCACCTGTTATTATCACTGTTCCAGGGCCCTTGCCCTATGTATCTGATAAAGCTGTCCCCTGGCATTATGGGGCAGATGTATATGTAAACGGGATCAAACAAAAGTTCAACACTGGCGCCAGCATTTGTGACATCACTGGCCCAGCCAAGATTACCCGCAGTGGCAGGCTCTTCTCGCCTGACATCGCACCGCCTGCTGCCCGAAGACCACTTCTCATAAACCCTGCAAGTGTACCTATTCCTGCTGCTGATCCAATTGTTTCTCCTGCTGCCGAGTCATCCAATGCTCGGGGCAAAGGAGTTGAAGTTGAGCCTGCCCAGATGGAGGCACCTGTACCGATAACTGCTGAGGCCTCCCAACAAGAGATGGAGGAGATTCTAAAGATTATAAAGAAGAGCGATTTTAATGTTGTGGAACAGCTGGGGCACACGCCCTCCAAGATCTCCATGCTCTCTTTATTGCTGTGCTCCGAGGCCCATGCCAAGGCCTTAATCTCATTCCTCAAAACGGCCCATGTGCCACATGAAACCTCTGCAGTCCAGTTCACTGATTGCGTAGCAAATCTGACGGCAGACAATGGCTTGGGTTTCTCAGATGCTGATTTGACCGCGAAGGGAAAAGACCATAATGATGCTCTGCATGTCTCTATCGAATGCAGGGGCACTACCTTGGCACATGTGTTGGTGGATACTGGGTCATCTTTGAATGTGCTACCCAAGAAGGCTTTGGACCCTCTAGATTGTGAAGGACTGGAATTAAAACCCAGCAATATCATCGTCAGGGCCTTTGATGGTTCAAAGAGGATGGTTCATGGAGAGGTTGATATTCCGATTCGTGTGGGCTCTCAGGTGTTCGACTCCACTTTTTATGTGATGGATATCCGCCCATCTTACTCTTGTCTATTGGGTCGACCTTGGATACATAAGGCTGGGGCAGTGACCTCTACCTTGCATCAGAAGCTGAAGTACCCCGTCAGAGGGAAGATCGTCACTGTGCAGGGAGAGGAGGAATATATGGTGAGCCACCTGAACTCCTTCAGATACATTGAGATGGATGGGGAGTTTATTGAAACCCCCTTTCAGCATTTCGAGGAGGTGTTTCCAATTGCAGCAGCAGCAGCAGAAACAGCAGCAGAAGAAAGTGTTCCTTTGAAGATGGCTTCCCTGAAGGATGCCCGGGCTGTGGTTCAGAAGGGTGAATGTGCCGACTGGGGCAGGCTCCCAGACTTCACACAGAAGACTGATAGATTTGGGCTGGGTTTTACCACAGAAGGTCAGAAGGCTATGAGGAAAGCGAAGATCGGGAGACCTCCGGTATTTATTACAAGTTCAGGAGTGAATGCTGTTGGGGAAGACAACGAAGTGGACGAAGCTGAATTCAACAGCTGGATCTATCCAACGGCCGAAGGCGGATTGAACAACTGGATTGCTAAAGACCATACCCCTGTTACCTTTGTGACGCAGTAATATATTTCTTTGTTTCGTTATTTTGTAATAAACAATGATAAACTCTATGGCCCGGTGTCTTACCCGAGGCACCGTGGTTCTACTTGTGAGGGCATACAAATTGTCATTTCATATATCATGAATGAAAATCTTGGACGTATTTTCGCATTACAAATATTGTGCTCCTTTTCTGTCTTTCTTTCCTTTACATATATTTCAAAACAGCTGTATTTACACACACACTCACTCATACAGGTTTCAATCCACTCTGGATCTCACTGATAACAACTCTGCTACTGCCAGTTATGACTTCGAAAATCCGATCAACTTAGCCGAAGACGAAGGTGAAGATAATTGCGAAGTGCCTGGCGAGCTTGCAAGACTGTTGCTTCAAGAAGAGAGGGAAATTCAACCCCATGAAGAGCCAGTGGAAACAATAAACCTGGGTACTGAGGCAGATAGGAAAGAGGTAAAGATTGGTGCCAATCTAGAGCTCAGCGTGAAGCAAAGGTTAACCAAGATGTTACATGACTATATGGAGATCTTTGCTTGGTCCTACGAAGACATGCCCGGGTTGGATACCGATATTGTGGTCCATCACTTGCCAACTAGGGAAGACTGCCCTCCAGTTAAGCAAAAGGTCCGTCGGATGCGTCCAGAGATGTCTGAAAAGATTAAAGCCGAGGTCATGAAACAGTTTGATGCTGGGTTCCTTGCAGTGACTTCTTACCCTCAGTGGGTTGCTAATGTGGTGCCGGTACCTAAGAAGGACGGTAAGGTCAGAATGTGTGTCGATTACAGGGACCTGAACAGGGCCAGCCCCAAAGATGACTTCCCTTTACCTCACATTGATGTCCTTGTTGATAATACAGCTCAGCACAAGGTATTCTCTTTCATGGATGGCTTTTCAGGTTACAATCAGATCAAGATGGCACCTGAAGACATGGAGAAGACTACATTTGTTACTCAGTGGGGTACCTTCTGTTACAAGGTCATGCCATTCGGATTAAAGAACGCTGGGGCAACCTACTAACGTGCCATGGTTGCCTTATTTCATGACATGATCCATCATGAGATAGAAGTGTATGTTGACGACATGATCGCTAGGTCCCAGACTGAGGAAGAGCACCTGGATCATCTACAGAAGTTGTTTGACCGGTTGAAACTATATAAGCTGAGACTGAACCCGAACAAGTGCACCTTCGGGGTAAGATCAGGAAAGTTACTAGGCTTCGTGGTAAGTGACAAGGGTATTCAAGTGGACCCTGCTAAGGTCAAAGCTATTCAAGAGATGCCAGTTCCTAAGACAGAGAAGGAGGTCAGAGGCTTTTTAGGACGCCTGAATTACATTGCTCGCTTCATCTCACATCTGACTGCTACCTGTGAGCCAATCTTCAAGCTGCTGAAGAAAGATCAGGTAGTACGTTGGAATGATGAATGTCAGGCTGCTTTTGACAAAATCAAAGAGTATCTCCAAGAACCACCTATCCTTATGCCACCGGTTGAAGGGAGACCTCTGATACTATACCTGACAGTGCTTGACAATTCAATGGGGTGTGTGCTGGGGCAGCATGACGAGTCTGGCCGAAAAGAGCATGCCATTTATTACCTTAGCAAAAAGTTTACCGACTGTGAGACCCGATACTCACTGCTTGAGAAAACTTGCCGCGCTTTGGTATGGGCTACTCGCCGGCTGAGACAGTATATGCTGACTCACACTACCTTGTTGATCTCAAAAATGGATCCTATAAAGTACATATTCGAAAAGCCTGCTCTGTCTGGGAGAATTGCAAGATGGCAAATGATCTTGACGGAATACGACATTTAGTACACGACCCAGAAAGCCATCAAGGGAAGTGTATTGGCAGACCACTTGGCACATCAGGCCGTAGATGACTATCAATCAATGAACTTCGAGTTCCCGGATGAGAGCATCATGATAGTGACTGATTGTGAAGTACCTGGACTGGATGAAGGACCTGAACCAGGATCCCGATGGTCTATGCACTTTGACGGGGCATCCAATGCTTTGGGAAATGGTATCGGCGCCATCATTATATCTCCTCAAGGTACTCATACTCCACTCACTGCCCGGCTATGTTTCAACTGTACCAACAACATGGCAGAGTATGAGGCGTGTATCATGGGTCTTCAAGCTGCGATCGACCTAAGGATCAAGTTTCTAAGTGTCTTCGGAGATTCCGCTCTTGTGATCAATCAGATCAAAGGAGAGTGGGATACGAAACATCCAAACCTGATCCCTTACAGAGATTGTGTGTTGACCCTGATCCCCCACTTCACAGAGATAACCTTTGAACACTTTCCAAGAGAAGAGAATCAGTTGGCGGACGCGTTAGCTACAATGTCTTCTATGTTCAAGGTTAAATGGGATAATGAGGCTCCCCGGATCATCATCTGGAAACTGGACGAACCGGCATACTGTTGCGATCTCGAAACTGAACTGGTGACTGAGAAGCCTTGGTACCATGAGGTGAAAAGATATCTGGAAGCTCAGGAATACCCTGAAGGTGCCTCTATAAATGATAAGAAATTCCTGAGAAGGTTCGCAGCCAAGTTCTTCCTTAGCAACGGCATCTTGTACAAGCGAAACCATGATTCAACCTTACTGCGTTGTGTGGATAAGACTGAAGCAGAAAGGATCATGGAAGAGCTACATGAAGGGACCTTCGGTACACATTCCAGTGGGCACACCATGGCTAAGAAAATCCTACGGGCAGGATATTACTGGTCCACCATGGAAGCTGACTGCTACCAACATTCCAGGACATGCCACAAGTGCCAGATCTATGCAGACAAGGTGCATGTTCCCCCGGTTCCCTTGAATGTTCTGACCGCGCCTTGGCCGTTCGCAATGTGGGGCATAGACATGATCGGCGAGATTAAACCTACGGCATCCAATGGACATCGCTTCATCCTAGTGGCGATCGATTATTTTACGAAGTGGGTCGAGGCAGCATCCTATGCTACGGTAACCAAGACTGTTGTGGCACGGTTCATTCGGCACAACCTGATCTGTCGGTACGGCGTCCCTGAGCGGATTATTACAGACAACGGTACCAATCTGAATAACAAGATGATCGCTGAGCTCTGCGAACAATTCAAGATACAGCACCACAATTCTTCCCCTTACAGACCGAAGATGAATGGGGCTGTAGAAGCAGCAAATAAGAACATCAAGAAGATCGTGCAGAAGATGACAGTAACCTATAAAGATTGGCATGAGATGTTACCATTCGCTCTACATGGGTACCGTACCTCAGCTAGGACGTCAACCGGGGCAACTCCTTTCTCTCTGGTTTATGGTATGGAGGCAGTCTTGCCGATCGAAGTGCAAATACCCTCTCTCCGGATAATGAAGGATGTAAATCTGAACGAAGATGATTGGATCCAGACACGACTTGATCAACTCAACCTCATTGATGAAAAGAGACTTGCTGCTATCTGTCACGGTCAGACGTATCAGAAACGGATGATCAAGGCATTTAACAAAAAGGTCAGACCACAGGAATATCAAGTTGGGGATCTGGTAATCAAGCGAATCATCCTTCCTCAGAGTGATCCAAGGGGCAAATGGACCCCTACGTACGAAGGGCCATTTGTGGTTAAGCATGTGTTCTCAGGAGGAGCAATGATATTAACCAACATGGATGGTGACGACCTTCCTCACCCCGCCAATGCAGACATAGTAAAAAAATACTACGCATGAAAAAAGACCCGCTAGGCTGACATGCCTAGGCAAAAATTAGGGCTTCCCGGCGAACCAAAAGGGTTCGGGCAAAATGAAGGGATGAAAAATAAAAAAAATCTGTACACCCGGCAAGTCGAAAACCTGAAAAGGCGGCTTGGGCAAAAATGGGTATCCCGGTGGACTGAAAACCCGAAAGGGCGGTCCAGGCAAAAATTAGGGATAAAAGCGTAATACTATGTCTCATTGATCACTTTGCATCCAGAATCCGGTATCTACATCAAGTTCAGACGGCATCGATCAGTCAGCTTCACCTTCAACCAAGGTCATCAAGTGATGAGACGCTCGGAGTTATAAAGGCAATAGCAGAGTTGAAACCCAGTGGGATCATTCACTTCACACAGCTGTTTTATTTTCTTTTGTACAAAATTTGTATAAACTCTCTTGTTCAGCGGCGTCCCTCTTACTAGGACGTCAGCCTCTTGTACACAAAACGCCTATTTACAGGCCATTCAAAATCAATACAAATACATTTTCAGTTAAACGTGCCAGTGTTTTTTCTTTTTCTGTTTTGTTTTGCGAAGAACGTCCAAGGTTCAATTTGTGATATATGCATTGACAATAATTTGCTAACTCATGAATATTTGCATACGAAACAAAGGATTTTATTACAGGTGACACTAGAAACAGGGGCAATGAAGAGTCGTCTAAACAATCTAATTGTTCTATCCTCCAAGGTACCAAGGTAGGTTCAGCTAAAGAACAAGACCGAGTACATCTTAATTCCCCAGAGAGTAAGTCAGCAGTCAGTGCATTCTTATCCAAGCAAAGTTATCAAATCTCAACGCTCCCCAGCAGCGATACATATATTCTTAACAAGCATCCCCGGCAGTCTTGGTCTAAAGATTGTTCCCCGGCGGTATCTCAATATTCAAAGGAATCACTTCCCCAGCATATCAAAAACTTCCCCAAGAGTCCAGTCCAATCTAGTTCCCCAGGAAATGTGGAATTCATATCCTCAAGCAATAAGCTTATCCCCAGTATATTATGGAAGCTTATCCCCTCGCAGAGCACGAACGCGTCGTCCGGCTTGATTTAAAGAGTTATTTCCTTAACTGGATATAACTGGGTTATCCTCAGCCAAAAGCCACGGAAAGAGTGTCCTCGACGAAGTCTCCTTACCCCAGCAAAGTCCATCAACACTTCCCAACAACAAAGACATCCCCAGCAAATTATTATCAACAATTCAACGAAGTATCTCTCTCCCCCACAGAGTATTGCTCCCAGCATGATCACCAGAGTATCTTTTCTCCCCACAGAATCTTCCATTTTCCAAGTTTATTCCGCAACGGAGTCATCTTCTCCTACCGGTATTCTTGCAGTTATCATCCCCAGCGGAAGCAAAATCTATTCTCCAACATCAGCCCAGGAGTGACTTCCCGGCACCCGTCAAGGATTTACTTTCCTAGACGAAAAATACATTCATAAACATCGCACTTCCATACATCATTATAGCATGCATAGACGCATCATATCTTACAAATCTCATTTATGTTGAGAACATCATCGCTTGATCCATATCATGCATTGCATATGACTGACCTTTACCTTTCAGGAAAGATGCAGTTAAATTCTCAAACATATTTCAAGGCCTTCTCTAGTCCAGCTAAATCGACTCCCAACAGATTTTTCTGATAAAGACTCAGTAGAAGTTATCCCAGATTATAAATTCCTAAGGGTTCCCTCTCCAACGGTGAGTGAGGTGGTAAGTCCTTTTCAGATGTTTCCCTCTCCGACGGTGAGTGAGGTGATAGTCTCCTAACGGTTCCCTCTCCGACGGTGAGTGAGGTGGTAAGTCCTTTTAAGATGTTTCCCTCTCCAACGGTGAGTGAGGTGATAGTCTCCTACGGTTCCCTCTCCGACGGTGAGTGAGGTGGTAAGTCCTTTTCAGATGTTTCCCTCTCCGACGGTGAGTGAGGTGATAGTCTCCTATGGTTCCCTCTCCGGCGGTGAGTGAGGTGGTAAGTCCTTTTCAAGATGTTTCCCTCTCCGACGGTGAGTGTGAGGTGATAATCTCCTATGGTTCCCTCTCCGACGGTGAGTGAGGTGGTAATTCCTTTTCAAGATGTTTCCCTCTCCGACGGTGAGTGTGAGGTGATAATCTCCTATGGTTCCCTCTCCGACGGTGAGTGAGGTGGTAATTCCTTTTCAAGATGTTTCCCTCTCCGACGGTGAGTGTGAGGTGATAATCTCCTATGGTTCCCTCTCCGACAGTGAGTGAGGTGGTAATTCCTTTTCAATATGTTTCCCTCTCCGACGGTGAGTGTGAGGTGATAATCTCCTATGGTTCCCTCTCCGACGGTGAGTGAGGTGGTAATTCCTTTTCAAGATGTTTCCCTCTCCGACGATGAGTGAGGTGGTAATTCCTTTTCAGATGTTTCCCTCTCCGACGGTGAGTGAGGTGATAATCTCCTACGGTCCCCTCTCCGACGGTGAGTGAGGTGGTAATTCCTTTTCAGATGTTTCCCTCTCCGACGGTGAGTGAGGTGATAATTCCTTTCAGATTATGATTTCCTATGATTCCCTCTCCGACGTTGAGTGAGGTGATTCCCTTTCAGATTATAATTGCCTATGGTTCTCTTCCCGATACTGCGAAGACGGTAATTCCCACTGAGATTTTCTCAACGAGCGTTGTTGAAGTTAAAGTCGCCCAAGGTTCTCTTACCATTCATGCTAAGGAAGTAACCATCCATGGCTCATCCATCATCTTTTGAAGCTCCAGATCCAGCTCCTGTAACCAGTCAGGACATATCTATGCCAAGCATCTGAAACCAGCTCCTGCAACGTGTCAGGTACTCATTTTTTCTATTTTTGCAGGTATACAGGTTCTCAATAAGGAATCTCTTACGCAATCAACATCCAGATGGCATCTATAAGCCCATCATCCTATCCAGCAATCTCCAAATGGCATCTGTAAGCCCATTCCCATCATCACTGCTACTATGTGAGCGCAAATTTCTGGGCACTCTAGTGTTCAATCATCTTCCACCCTCGGATTACGAAAGGCACGTCAGCCAATCTGCATCCTCAGGTCTAAGAAGATTGAACAGGGGCAACTGTTGTACCCCAAAATTTGCCCTCCCATAATTCTTCAAAGATTTGCCAAGACAAGCTACAAAATCCCCCAAGGGTTGCACAGTCAAAGATCTCCTATACAGTCAAAACTAGGGTTGGTGTTCTGATCAAGAAAATGAAGTTTTCAAAGGTCCAATCAAGTCTCATATGCCTACAAATATGATCAAGCATCCTCATATCAAGTTTCAAGGCATTCAGTACAAAATTGCACAGTCAAAACCCTAAATTGCACTACAGTCAACTGTAGGGGCAAAATGGTCATTTGATAGTCAAAAGTTCAAATTTTTGGTCAACATATCATTTTGAAGCCACAAACATCATTTGATCAATGCTTGATCATGATTCTCAAAATTTGGCTCAGAAATCATCAAGATGCAAAAAGTTTCCTTATTTGGACAGCTGAAAAAGTCAACTGAAATTGACCAGGGCATAACTTTCATATGGATTATCAGAAAAATTCCATCCAAAGCTCATTTTGAAGAGAAAGACATTTCCTACAACTCATCTTCATACTTCAAGTCCAAGAAATGCTCTCACAAAAAGTTATCAATTTCAACATTATAGGTCATTTTCAAAAGTCAACAAAAAGGGACTTTAAGTCAAAGGCCATAACTTGAGATTGGTAAATCAAAATGACATGGGACAAAAGGCATTGGTTAGAGGACTCAAAGACCTTTCCAAAATGTCCAAGAACATGAGAAAAGCTTAAAAATTGAGCAAGTTATGCCTTGTAGAAGTTGGGAAATTTTTGGATATTTTGAAAAGTCAACTTTGATCTAAATGACCTAAAATTGCTAATGGGCCCATTTTTCTTCCATAAATCATCATCCATAGCATATGCACGACTACTTGGCCCAAAGGGAAGTCTTTATTCATTTTTTATTTATTTATTTGAATTTTTATTTATAATAATTCATTTAAATCAAATTAAATATATGAAAAATGTCTAACCTAATTTTTTCAATTTTTTTTTGCACATTATATCATCAATAATTCGTGCACATCCCAACATGGAAAGATTTGGATTGATTGGCATGATTGAGAGCAAGAGAACACATGGAAAAGATTGAAAAAGATCTTAAGAAATCAAATTTCCAAAATCATGAATGCAAGAGATTTGGAGTGGTTTCTTTGACCTAATCTGTTCAATACATAAGCATAAGCACAACCCTAATGCAGAGGACACGCACAGCTGCTCAGAATACTCCATTGATAACCTAAAATTTTCTCAAAAAAGTCAATACTGAAAACCACTTTTGAGGGCGATTCAAAGGATAATTCTTGTTCCATTAGTTTCCTCAAGGTCCCCTGAACGATTCTCAATCAAAAACACTCATCAAAGCCCAAGGAATTGGTATACAGAACCTGAGATATCTCATGAAAATTGCATAATCGTATTCTCCAATCTAAGCATTTTTACAGCATTTTATTCATGGATTCATGTTCATTATGAAGTTCTGAAGCTAACCAATATATTTGATTGTGTTTTTATGCGTTGTATACAAATATGCCATGTTTGATTTTTAGGGCTTACAGAGTTCTAAATTGGGGGTTTCTTGTTAAAGAAAAATTGGTCCTCCAGACCAAGACCATTCAATTCAGCGCATGGAGACGAAGAAGAAACACCCATCGCGCCCAATTTATGAATGCCTGAGCTCTAGTCGCTATTTTCTTGAAAAGGGCCTAAGGAAACATATGGAAACCGTTGCCTATGTTATTAGTATTTCAGAAAAATAAAAACAGAACGAAGAAGATGATGTGGTGGCGAGGCTTGATTGGTCTGTTTGAAAAATTCGCGCGCTACCCACTAACTCCTTTGTTTTCTCTTATAATATTTGTTGTTTATTTATATATCAAACGCGTTGAATTGGTCTAGTGGCAGGCGATGGTGCTGGTAATATACAAGACCTGGGTTCGAGCCCCAGGTCTTCAATAATCCCCATATTATTTTTCCTCTAACGTTCATATGCAGCGCCTATGTTATGATCCATGATACACCACCATAATCCAAACGTCCACGCGTCTAACAAATCCAAATCAAAGGCTGGGATTGGAGAGCACCATACACCATGGTCAAAGCATGTACACGCTACCTGGAAAAAGTCAAAAAAGGCCAAATTTAATGGGCCAGATTACTGAATTACACCTCCATATTGGGGACTGACACCCCCCCTAGGTTTGCTTTTTTAATATTTTTTTCTTTGCATTATTTCTATTCTTATTAATTATTATTTGTTTAAATTAATTAATTATTTTCACAAAATATAAAAATACACAAAAAATCAGAAAAAGATAAAAAACATAATAAATATTTTTGTTTTAATATTTTCATAAATAAATGCATGTAAATTATTTAGTTTTAAATTAGGTTGCAATTTTAATTCTTTTCATAATAAAAATCTAAAAAATATAGAACTAGGTTTAATTAATATTTTATTCCTTTTAATTTTTCTTTTTTCATAATATTATTATTTATTTTATTTTCATGAATAAACTTGTAAGTTAATTAGGGTTTCGTTTAGGTTAAAACTTCAATATTTTTCTTAATAACTTTAAAATAATTAGAATTAGGTTTGGCATTTTATTTTAATTTTAATTAATTCTTTTTCTCATTAAATTCCTAAAACACTAAAAAATACCCAAAAAACAATTTCTTGCTTTCTTTCTAATTAATTAATTTGTCGTTAATTCAATTTTTGCAAAAGGGTCCAACGCCCTCGTTTCGTTCTTGATTTCTCATTAACTCGCGTGTTTATTTTATTTTGTTTAAATAATTATGTACCTCTCCCGAAGCCTTGTAAATTACTTCTCGCACTTTTAATTCTTTTACTTTCTTTATTTTCCATTAAATCGGGTCCTGGTTAATTTTGGCGATGTGGACCCGCGCCATTTGTAATAGCTTTAGATTTACTTTTCCTCGCAACTTTTAACTGTTAAACAAAGCATGCAAGAATGAATGGCCATAATAAAAACAAGCGTAGAACACCAATAAACATGACAAAACAAAAATAAATGAATCTGACACAAATCACACACCACCCCTAGGGTACGCCTCACTGTTGCCTTGCCTCGAAAGGTGATCGTCGAGTAGAGAATGTCTTAGTAAGTCCTCATGATCCGGGAACCTGGCATGAGGGTAGCTTCTAAGGTATCTTCCTATTGCTCCGGTGATCACCATGTCCCGAACCTCGAATTGACCCGAACACCTCCAACGGTGGTGCTACCTACCTCTCAATGGTGGGATGGCACTACTTTAAAGGACATCTACACAGACGAATTCCTTAGGGTAGGTAGACGACTCTAGATACTTGCTCTAATTTCAAAAACAAATCAAAAAATACTTTTCACACCGACACCTTTTCAAAAAGCTTTCGAAAGCATTTTTTCAAACACTCTTGAGGACCGATACAAGAGTCGAACTGGAATTTTCAAAGAAACCTTTTTTAAACCCACAGTTGAAAAGCAAACAAACCATTTTTTGAAAACACAAATGAGCAAGTATCTAAGAGCCCATGGATAACCATGGATAGAAAGGGTGCTAACACCTTCCCTTTCTATAATCTACCTCCCGAACCGAGAGCAATCTCTTTAAGGAATTTTTCTGTGCTTTTGTCCTTTCCATTTGGAGAAAATAAAAGACGGTGGCGACTCTTGCTTCCGCGACATTTCGCGAACCAGCGTTAAACAGTCAGTTCCAGATCCACCGATCACACTAGTCTCAAGGATTATCTCATGACGTGCCACAAAGGAGATTCAGGCATGATATTATGCCCTAGGTGCAGCATCCTCTGCAATCAAAGAATTGCTGAGAATTTCGAAAGGGTACAGAGGGCTCGAACTGGCAACAATTGGCGCCAGGATAACCAGCTTTTTAGGTGTTATCCCAAGGCTGGAGAAAGTTTGTTGGAATTTGTGTTTCGCTGCTACAAAGGGGCAACCAAGTGCTTGATTTGCCCAAGGTGTTCTGCTGTGTATGACCAAAGCATGGCCAGGGCCTTCGAAACGATTCCCTTCGCTCCTTGCTGGAACCATCAAGAAACTGCCCAGATGGGCCCACGTTTCGACAGCAGACACAAACAGCGAAGGCCTGATAGCCCTCACCCCAAGGCTGCTCGAAGAGTGACTTTCAAACTCCCTGCTGAAGTGCCAACCGATAGATGGTTACAGATCAGAAATGACAAAGGCAAAGATAGATGGAGAAACGCTGAACGAAATGCACGCCATGCTGTGACATACAGGAGGCAATTCAACACAGCAAAAAGGGAGGAAGTGAGATTATAAAATTACAAAGGAAGGAACCCCATGTCAAGATCCTAGTGGCGCAGACAGCAAAGGATTCGAAAGGCTGAGAGAGAAGCTGTGGCAAACAAAGGGGTTACTTCAACGAAAAACCAAGGTGAATCTAGCACCAACAAACCAAAAAATCAAACTGAAGACAAACCTCCAGTCAATAGGAGGCTCTTCTCTGAAGAACAACGCGATGAACCAAAGGAATACACTCCAGGCCCGGAAGAGGACGAAGATATGATAACAGATAACTTCGAATCGGAGGGGGAGTCTTCATTTAACTTGAACTGTAACGTGGTGTCTGTGCTTCCCTGCGAATTTGGGCAGGAAACCGAAATCAACGAATATGAGGAGGAAGACACCACAGATTTGATGAAACATAGGCCTGTGTGCTACTATGTGATGGACAATGGGGCTGTTGAGGAACAAAATGCGTTCTTCGAACGTCCAGAACCTGCAATGAAGAACCATCTCAAGCCGCTTTTCATTCGGGCGAAAGTTGGTGTCCATGGTGTGAACAAAGTTCTAGTGGATGGGGGTGCTGCAGTCAACTTGATACCCCATTTCATGCTAAAAAGGTTAGAGATCCGCGAAGGAGACATCAAGCCCCATAATATGGTTCTGTCCAATTATGAAGGAAAAGTGGGCAAAACACTGGGGATGGTCCAGTTGGAATTGACAATAGGCTCAAGCTGTAGGCCCACCATGTTTATGGTGATCGAAGCCAAAGCCAACTATAACCTACTGCTGGGAAGAGAGTGGATCCATGGCGTGGGGGCAATTCCTTCGTCAATGCATCAGCGACTAGTTCTATGGAGAGATGATGGAATCGTGGAAAACATTGAAGCAGACCAGAGTTACTTTATGTCAACTGTCAATTTAGTTGACAAGGGGGATTATGATAAAAATCTGGCAAAGATTGCTCCGTGCGTTCCAAATGATGAGATTAATGAAACTAGAAACGCCCACTACTACATGACCCTTCGTCATGATGGCCTTTACTGGGGTAGAACAATAATCAGTGAAGAAGAGGAAGTCGAAAGCACTATACAAAAACGGCCAGCAGGCTGGGACTTCGACAACCTTAGCCATGACTGAGTCTACCTTCTTCGAAAGGATTTTGGCCTATATGGCTGATGTGATACGGTGGGAGAACTGACTTGAGGTTTTGTGTTTGTTTTTGCAAATATTTCGGTTAAGCAAGAGTCGCCATCGACTTTTTATTTTATCCTAAGGAAAGGTTAAAAAGCACAGCAAAAAACCTTTTGAGATGTTTTCTTGGGTTCGGGGAGTAGATTATAGAAAGGGAAGGTATTAGCACCCTTTCTATCCATGGTTATCCATGGGCTCTTAGTTACTTGCTTAGATCACTTGCCTTTTGTTTTCAATTGTTTTAAATGGTGCTTGAGTGTGTGGGTTTGAAAATGTTTTGAAAAGAGGCCAATGTGGTGGCAACCTTTGTAATGATCCATGTGGGGATGTATACAAAGATGTACGTCTTTTGAAAAGGTTTTCATTTGTTTTTGAAAGTTGTTTTGAAAGTGTAGTGATGTGTGGTTTTTGAAATAGGCAAGTGTTTTAGTTTGCAAGATTGATTCAAGTAACTAAGAGGTTATCTACTCCTAAATTTCTCAAAAGATTATTGCTATGTTTTAACCCTTTTAACAAGTTTGTTCCACCATTGTATTTGGTGGACAATCTTATGTTTAGGATGTGAAAGGGACGGGCGTGGGTCATCGTTTAGACCATAATTGCAATCGTGCCAAGTATCTTTGGGCATCTTCTTTAAGGGACTTGATCATTTGTTTTTGTTTGTTTTGAAAAAATGTTATCGAGGGACTATGATCATTCAATTTGTTTGTTTTGCCCAAAGAGACCTAACATGCAATATGGCCCAATTTTGAAAGGCAACAAGTGGAGTACCCTAGAGGGTGCAAGTGTGATTTGTGTGTCCATTTTCATGCTTGTTTATCTTGAGATTAGGTCATAACTATTTTTTGTCGTTTTTCGCATACAAACCCTAATTCTAACATATTATCATTAGAAAGCAATAAAGTGCGAAAATAAATTTACTAAGCTATTACAAAACCAAATATGGGAAGGGGGGTACAAATGTTCAAATGGGGATATTGACAAGTAGTGTAAACCTAAAACTATTACATCAATTTGAATTTATACAATTTAATTAATGTACAATAATTAAATAAATAAAAAAATGGAATAAAAATGCAAGATGCAAAAATGTTTTGTATATGTATGAAAAAAGTGTTATTTATGTAAAAATAAAAAGATATTATTTTTGGAGTATTTTGAATTTAGGGCAAAACCCTAATTTTATTAAAGAAAATGTATTATTATTTAATTTAATACAAGTATTTATTTATTATGTACAAAAATAAAAGTAAAATGAAGTATATTATAAAAAAGTATTTTTTATATCAAATTTTAATAAAATGAAAAATTCAAATATTTTTATATTCTAACCTAAATATGTTAATAAACATATATATATATATATATATATATATATATATATATATATATATATATATATATATATATATATATATATATATATATATATATATATATATATATATATATATATATATATATATATATATATATATATATATATATATATATATATATATATATATATATATATATATATATATATATATATATATATATATATATATATATATATATATATATATATATATATATATATATATATATATATATATATATATATATATATATATATATATATATATATTAAGTTCTAAATATGCATTATATATAAAATAATATATATTTAATATTTAATAAAATAAATAAAAAAAGAGTATATATATTTTTTATGTGAAATATTTTCAGAAGATAAACAAAAATAAAATGTATTTACACTATTTTTTCTATTTATTCTAAATAATAGTATATATAATTTTTATGTACAAACAAAAGAAATAATCAAATAAATATGCAATAAATTCAAAAAATGATGGAAAAAATATTTTTATGATTTTAATGTCATGAGAAAAAATAAACAAAGTCAATCAAAAAAGAAAAAGTCAAAAAAGTCAAAGAAATAAGCAAATGGGCTCAGGGGGTTCAAAAGCAATTGTGTGGTGTAAATAAGAAAATATTCCAGGCCCAGCCCAGAATCAGTCATCTTCAACCTCTGAACAACATCACCTACGCGTTTTCTATCTCTTGATTCCTGGACTTTCAAGCAAAACTCATAACATGAAAAGTGTAGAGCATTAAGAGACGATTCCAACCATGTAAAGAACTTGACCTAACTTTCTAAGATGAGGGAGAATTTCTTCTCCCCCAATTTCTGACCTAACTTTTATGCCATGTTCAGACTCAAAATTCTTGCAGCACACGTAACATAAATGAAATCTAACTATATGGTCATGTTCAGGGCTATGATTGTGACATATTTTCTTCACAAACCTAAAGCTAACAATGCCTAATAAGAGAGATAGAACTTCATGAAGATACCTGTTCAGTTGGAATCGTGCTTTGCAATGGAGGATGTTTCAGAGTAAAATGATGATTTGTATAGCTTCCTTGAAGTGTAAGGATGCTATTCCAAGTTCTACTTCGCCTTGAAACTCCCTGAATCGTGCTGGTGAACTTCAACTGCAAAACAGAAAAGCAAAAATGGTGAAGTGGCTTGGAGGTGTTACAGGTCAGGTTTCAGGTCATGGTTAGCTTGCATAGATAGTATGGAAGGTATGTGAACTGGTTTTGGCAAGAATGCTTGAGAGAAATAGAAGTTGGCACCCAAACTGCAGAGGCAACTCTGTTTTTGCAGTTTGAGAGTGATTCTGAGATGGAGGGTGGATTGGAGGTCAAAGGCTCGTGCAAAAGCTTGGGTATGATGTCTGGAATGTGTTTGATAAGTTTGTTCTTGTGTTTGTAAGCTGAGATGGAAGTTGTTATGAGTTATGCTATGTTACTTCACACTTAAGCAAACAAAGGCAAATTGTGCTTCTAGGCCTGTAGAGGACCTCAATCTATGCTGCATAATCCCTCCTTGATCAGTGTGATTAGCACATAAACTTGTGCCAACCAGATTTGCAATGTACTTGTTGGATTCTCAATTGGACATAAAGTGATCTTTTGCAAAAATGGAAAGAATGCTTTATCTAGTTTGGGATTAATCTTGCATACAATGTTCAAACTCATAGAACAACACCTTAACACAATGAATATGCATTAAATTATTGAGTGTAACTTGGTTTAAGGACCTGTAATCTAACCTAAAGCATGCTGAGTTCAAATTGCAAAGTTATGAACATGAAAAATGGCCAATTCAAAAGTGAGTTTTTGCTATATTGTGAAATTCGATTTCTCCCTAACCATGAGGTTGTTTGATGAGTTCTTGGACATTTTGGAAAGCTTGTAATGTGTACTACAATCCATCTTTGAAATGAAAATTGAAATTCCAAGTGGAAGTGTGTGGAAAATGGCCTTGAAGTGGGGTAGAAAACCTTGTCAAAATAGGTTAAAATTTCACTAAGTTAAGAATGGTTTAGTGCCCTTATTCAAAAATTTGTAACTTGAGATACAAGCTTCAAATGAGAAAACTTTGTGAATAAAAGTTGTAGATTATGTAACAAGCTACAACTTTCATGTTTTGACTTTTGTTTGAATCCAAATGAATCATGGTGAAAAAGTGGGGCAAAGTTGGGAAAAAATTAGGGTTTTCCATAACTTAGAAAAATTCTAAGTTATGAAAAATTCCATTTTAAAACCCTAATTTGCATTTCTTGGTTTCTTGGTGAACAAGTTTCATGATTTGGCATGTTTTGATGAAAAATGAATCTTGACTCTTGATTTTGACCAAAAAGTCAAAGTTTGACTTTTCAGTGTACAGTCAAAATTGATCAATTGACTGGGAAATTCAACTGTCAAACTTGTGTACTTGGGATCTTTTGAGCTTGATGAATGTGTCAAGACCATTTCATGGGGTCCTTGAGTCCATATGTGAGCTTGGTTTGCCATTGTTTAGGTCAAACAGTCAAAAATTGCCTTTGTGCAGTCAAAACCCTAAAAATGACCATTTTGCCCTTTTGGTGATCTGATCAAATTTCTTGTGGAATTGTGATCCAAACTTGATCAAATGGTCCATATGAGTTCATAATGTTGATGTGGGTCAAAAATCATGAGTTTTGACTGTCAATTGTCCACAGTTGACTTTTTCCCCAATACAGCTGATTTCTAGGTCAACTGTCCAATTGACTGGGCAAAACTTGGAATCAAGATTTGAAACTTGGTATGGATAATCTTGTGAGTCAAACATGAAACATGAAAGTCATCTTAGGCATTTTAGGTCAAAACATCCTTGGGCAAACACAAACCCTAATTTGAGTCCACAGTGCAAGGAGAAGTCTTGAGCAGAGGAAACCCTAACTGGATCTTGATCTTCAAAGGTCTTGTGATGAGAAAATATTGAGGAAATGGGAGGGAAAATTTTAGGGTACAACAGCTGAGAACGAGTCAAAAGCGGCCTTAGAGGCTGAAATAAATAAATCAACTATGAAGACGAACGAAGTCAGTGGGGAGGGTTCGAAATGCTCACCCTTCAAAGAGTTTGAGATGGATCAAAGGTTGGATGCCATCTATGATAAAGAACCCTTAGGCTTCGAAAGGGACCCCATAAACTCAGGTGCCAAAATGTTGGCACAGGATCCACTCGAAGAAGTCAACTTAGGGGATGAAAAAACGAAAAGAGTAACCTACATAAGTGCTAAACTTAGCCCAGGCCTCAAGAAGAAAGTGATCGAAGTCCTTAAGGAAAACAAAGATTGCTTCGCATGGGATTATGACGAGATGCCTGGTTTAAAGAGGGAGTTGGTCGAACACAGACTGCCAATCAAAGATGGCAAGAGGCCCATCAAACAAACTCCCAGAAGATTCGCACCAGCGGTTCTCACAAAAATTAAAGCTGAAATCGAAAGGTTGCTGCGTTGCAAATTCATCAAAACAACAAGGTACGTCAAATGGTTAGCAAACATAGTACCCGTTATTAAGAAAAATGGTTCTTTAAGAATTTGCATAGATTTTAGGGATTTAAACACTGCAACCCCTAAAGATGAATATTCCATGCCCGTGGCAGAAATGCTAGTAGATTCTGCTGCAGGGTTCGAATACTTGAGTATGTTAGATGGATACTCTGGGTATAACCAGATTTTCATTGCTGAAGAAGATGTTGCAAAGACAGCATTTCGTTGCCCAGGAGCCTTAGGCACCTACGAATGGGTGGTGATGCCTTTTGGTTTAAAGAATGCTGGGCCAACTTATCAAATGGCAATGAATTCAATTTTTCATGATTTCATTGAAACCTTCATGCAGGTGTATATTGACGATATAGTCATCAAATCTATATCTGCAGAAACACATTTGCATCATTTAAGCCAATCATTCGAGCGAATGAGAAAACATGGCTTAAAGATGAATCCCCTTAAATGTTCATTTTTTGTGCAGGCTGGAGATTTTCTTGGTTTTGTGGTTCACAAGAAAGGAATCGAAATCAACCAGAACAAAACCAAAGCCATAATGGAGACGAAAGCACCTGCGTCAAAAAGGGAGTTGCAATCTCTGCTAGGGAAAATTAACTTCCTCAGAAGATTCATCTCGAACCTAAGTGGAAGAACCCAAGCTTTCTCTCCGTTACTTCGTCTAAAGCAAGGTCAAGCCTTCGAATGGAACGAAGCTCACCAGGAGGCGTTTGACAGAATAAAAGAATACCTTTCTCAGCCTCCTATTTTGTCTCCACCTTCATGGGGGAAGCCCATGAGATTATACATATCTGCCTCTGAAGTTAGTATAGGTAGTATGCTAGCACAAGAGGATAGCAATGGCGTCGAAAGAGCCATATACTATTTAAGTAGAGTACTAAATGATGCAGAGACCAGATATAGTAATTTAGAAAAGCTATGTTTCTGTTTGTATTTCTCTTGTATGAAACTCAAGTATTATATAAAGCCTGTTGATGTTTATGTTTCATCTCATTTCGATGTCATTAAACATATGCTTTCAAAACCAATAATGCATAGCAGAGTTGGCAAATGGGCTTTAGCCTTAACAGAATATTCGTTGACTTTCATGCCTTTAAAAGCTATGGAAGGTCAAGTGATTTCTGACTTCATTGTGGACCATTCGTTGGTTGAGCAGACGGTCATGAGTTACGTCGAAATGCAACCATGGAAATTGTACTTTGATGGTTCAACCCACAGGAATGGAAGTGGTGTTGGAGTCCTTCTGATTTCTCCTGAAGGAATTCCAACAAAATTCAAGTATAAATTAGATGGTCCTCGTTGTTCAAACAACGAAGCTGAGTATGAAGCGCTCATTGTTGGACTTGAAGCTTTGTTGGAATTGGGGGCAACCAGAGTCGAAATTAAAGGAGACTCTGAATTAGTGGTCAAACAAATCACAAAGGAATACAAGTGCATAAAGGAAAATTTAATGGTATACTTCGTCATAGTCAATAGGCTATTAAGGAAATTTGAATACATGGATATTCAACACATACCAAGAATAGAGAACCAAGAAGCAAATGACTTAGCGCAGTTGGCTTCAGGTTATAAAGTGTCTACCAAGAACTTCAAGGATTTGGTCGAATTAAGGGGAAGAGTTATGGCTACTAGATTCACACCATCGGATCTGGAAAGTATGAGATTGGGATATGCTGAGAAATAGGGATTCGAAATACTAGCCATAAATACTTTGTCAGATGCAGATTGGCGAAGTCCATTGAAGAGTTATTTAGCAGACCCAACTCTAAAGGTGGATAGAAAAACAAAATATAGAGCATTGTCATATCTCCTCATGGGGAACGAATTGTTCAAAAAGACCCAAGAGGGTGTATTATTGAAATGCCTAGGAGAGAGTGAGGCATACTTAGCATTGTCTGAAGTCCATAATGGGGCATGTGGGGCACACCAAGCAGGCCATAAAATGAAATGGTTGCTATTTCGATACGGTTTGTATTGGCCTAGCATGCTCAAAGATTGCATAGACTTTGCTAAAGGATGTGAGGAATGTCAGAAGCATGCAGGAATTCAACATGCCCCTGCAAGCGAGTTGCATTCGATCATCAAACCATGGCCATTTAGAGGATGGGCATTGGATTTGATAGGAGAAATAAACCCTGCTTCGTCCAAAGGACAGAAATACATCTTGGTGGGAGTAGATTATTTTACCAAATGGATCGAAGCTATACCACTGGTAGTTGCTGATCAAGAGGCAATTATTGAATTTATACAAAAGCACATTATCTATAGGTTCGGATTGCCAGAGAGCATAACTACAGACCAAGGCTCTGTGTTTACTGGTAGAAAGATGCAAGGATTTGCCCAAGAAATGGGGTTTAGATTGCTAACATCAACGCCATATTATGCTCAAGCAAACGGACAAGTCGAAGCAGCAAATAAAGTAATAATAGGATTAATCAAGAAGCATATTGGCAAGAAGCCAAGAAACTGGCACAAAACTCTGGACCAAATATTATGGGCTTGTAGAACATCTCCTAAGGAAGCTACTAACACTACGCCTTTCCAACTCACATTTGGTCATGATGCAGTGTTGCCAGTAGAAATTCATCTACAATCAGTGCGAATTCAGAGACAAAACGAAATCCCAACTGCATTATATTGGGAAATGATGATGAATGAATTAGTTGAGTTGGACGAAATTAGATTACATGCGTTGGAAATTTTGATGAGGCAAAAAGAAAGAGTGGCCAGAACATACAATAAAAGGTTGAAGAAAAAAGTATTCATTATTAATGACTTGGTTTGGAGAGTCATACTTCCTATGGACAAGAAGAATAAAGCGTTAGGTAAATGGTCACCTCATTGGGAAGGACCTTTTCGAATATTAAAAGTGTTCTCAAACAATGTATACGAAATCGAAGAACTCATGGATGATAAACGTGTCCTAAAGGTTAATGGGAAATATTTAAAGAAATATAAGCCAAGCCTGCGGGAGATTCGAATAGTAACAACATGAACAAGATATTATAAAAAGCCAAGATGGCAAGATAAAATGCCAAAATGGCGTTGTTCGAATATTACATGTAAGAAACCAAAATTATAGTCAAATAAACATCAAAATCTAGAAATAAGAATTATTTTTCAATCGATTAAAAGTGCTTCGAAATGATTCAAGTTTCTGCTGAGCGAACCGCCTGGCTCCTTCCAAGGTTGCCACTTCTCCTTTAAGTTGTTCTGCAGTCTCCATTTCCGCAAGCCCCTGGTTGAGAAGCTCTTCGAACTGGTTACCAGCAGAACTGGTTTCGAAGGCTAGTTGTTGTTCTTTAGCCTCCTTAACTTTCTGTTGAAGTTCCAGAATCTGCCTTTCCCAAAGAAGGATGGACTCAGCTCGAGCCTCATAATCAGTTTTCGCCTGCTTCAGATGCATAGCTTGATCCTCAGCTTCCTGAGAGAGTTTCGAAGCTTGTTCATAAGCGGCATCCATGGCAATGCGTTTCTCTTGAACCTTCTTGGCAGCAGATTCGTCTTGAAGAAGGTAACCAGTTACGTTGTCCAGCAAATTCTGAAGATCGAACAAGAGAGTACTAACTGGCAAGGAGCAGGTGGAAAGATTGACCTTTGTGAGCAGCTCCTTCATAGTATAGCAAGCAGTACTATCTTGCTTAAGCACTTCGAATATATCTACATTGAGAATGGTTTTCCTAATTTTGTTAAGAAGAACAATTCTTTCATCTGTGGGAAGAGGATAGCTGGTCGAACTTGTGCCAGCCCTAGCGAGTGGGACGTCCCTCTGAGCCAACTTTGCCTTCATGTACCCAATAGGGTCATTTCGTCTCAGAAGTGCCAGCTCCTCGTCAGTCATTCGAGACAGAGAGGATTTAGGGAGTTCCACGCGTAGGGGAACCACGTTTGTTTCAACCTCTAGGGGTTCGTTGGGTGCATTACCATCCCCTTCATTCGTTTCGTGCTCTTGGTCTTCTTCATCCTCGTCCAAGTCTACCACTTCGATACCATCCCTTTCACTGCTATTTGCATTGGACTCCGTCCCAGCAGTCGAACCGTCATTGGCATTTTCCTCCTCAGATTCCTCGTCTGCAGATTCTTCGGCTCTTTGCCCAGAATCAGCTTTCTCTTCTTCAGTTTGAGTGTCCTTTGGGTCCTCTTGAAGAGTTTCAAGAGGGGACTTTTGAAGAGAAGCCCTTTGCAAATCCTCTGCAGACGTTTGAAGTATTGTTTCGTTTACCTCTTTCAGAGGAATGGAGGTACCTTGATCATCCTGCTGTTCAGAAGTTCCAGCCAGAACCGCCATATTGGAGGAACCTTTATTTTGGACCAAGTTGCTGGAATCTCCTTGAGGAGAGGAGTTGAGCGGAGCAGCAGCTCTGGATGGTGAGTTCGAAATAGTGGAAGCTGGATTCAAGATGTTCTGCAAGGAACAACAGAATGTTAAGGAAAAAACATTCACCAAGGTAATAAGAAGTTAGTATTGTAAAAAAATTTAAAGGTTCAATTTACCTGTGGACTCTCAGAGGAGAGGTTACTAGCTATACGTTCCAACGGTGGGTTGGAGGTCGAAGGTGGATTTTTGGATTTAGGAGAGGGAGCAGCATCCCTGGAATCAAGTCCAGAGACACTAGGTGGAACGGTACTTTTTGAAATATCTTTCCTTGGTTTCTTCTTCGAAGCAGTATTTAAGTTTCCTCCAGCCTTGGGATCTTCCCCAGTGGTACTTGATTTCCGCTTCTTGGGAGTAGGAGGAGGAAGCTTATCAGTCTGAAAAGATTTTAAACGAAGAGTTAGATGTAAACCATGAAGCATGAGTGAATTCGAAACATAAAGGCTAAGTGATTACCGTTGGAATTGGAACAATGGTTGTTGTTGGTATTATTGTTGTTGTTGTGGTTGCAGCAGTAGTAGTTGTTTCGGGAGGAGTCACTTTGTCAGTAGTTTCGATGGAGGCTTGAGAGGCACTCCCTTCCTTCGACTTCGAGGCAGCTGTCTTTATCCTGATAGCTGAAAATCGAAACAATTAAAGCAAAGGTTAAAGATATTGGAAAATAAAAGACATTTGGGATTTTCCCAAGCATTCGCACCTGTGCCTTGATCAGATTTAATTGACATGGCAGAAAGGTCGTATCGAAGGTGTCCTGGGAAATCATGAAGCCAGTATCGAGCCCATGTCACAGTCTCAGATGGCTTTGGTTTCCTTTGAAGATATTTGAACATCTCTTTTCAAGTAAACCACCATGGATATGGGGGAAACCAAGCCAGAGCCAGTTCTGAGGTAGGTAATCTAGGAAATTTAGGTGGATGCATTTCGAATGCCAACCTATACCTATCCTCAGGTGACAGCCCTGAAGGAAGTTTTAACTTAGAAACTTTTTGTTTAAATTTTTCCTTCAAGGTCTCAGCTGCTTGATGCACAGTGGAGTCCAAGCGCGTGGGGTCGTAAGTAGTTTCAAAATAATTTTGGAAAGCTTTAATATCTTTGGCATGAGTAAACATACCTTTCTTTGTTGGTACCTGCACATCGAAGGCATCAATTAGTTTCTGTCGAATTGTAAGTGTATCGAACATATAAGTTTGATAAAACTTGATCCACCACTCCAGAAATCCTTTAGCCGCGAGATGGGTAGGCTCGAAGGTTATCAGCTCAAATTGGGCAAAGCCTTGATATTGTTCTTGTTGTATTTTGGCTTCCCGTGCCTTGAAAGTTCGTCCAGAAGTGATGGCGCTCTCAGTTTGAAACAAAGGTTCAGGAATCAGTTGGCATAAGCCAAACTGCCTCGAAACAAAGTTTGGTTGGTAGGCAAAGAGAAAAATTTGGTTCTTGGCTGGGGTTATTCTTGAAGAAATGAGTCTAGGCAGCAAAAAGGCTCTCCATACATCCTGAATCTCCTTGCTCTTGATAGCTTCTGAGAGAGCCATGGTGAACCAAGAAGGTCCATGAGCCCTCGAAGCAAAAGGCGCCATGCTCTCTTCGAACTTGTGCCTTTTGGAGAATATCATGATGTACTTCGAGAATTGAACTTTGAAGTCATCTTTGTCATCATTGGGGGTTAATCTTCGAAGCCTAGTGCCTTCGACTATCCTATCACTTATCTCAGAATCTTGCTCATCGATGGTGTTGGCGGTTGATAAGGAGGGTTCGAACATGGCATTTAGCCATAGTTGGAGTAACCAAAAGGGGCCAGCCAATAGAATATTTTTGGAGGTGTGGGATTTGAGGCTCGAAACAGCTGACCTCAGGCTTTCATAGAGGTCAACTAAGAGCAGTTCACTTAGGCACACTTTTCGATTTTCATGCAAATCCCTAGCTAGAGGAATGAACCTACTAGCTACCTGTAGGGATCTACTGCAGAAAACGTATCTTGACAGCCACAGGGTTAAGAAAGCAATGTGCTCTACGTCAGACACATTGTCCCCCTCAGCATGATAATGACTGATAAATTTGGAAAAACTGGCTAGCTTGACTTCGAAGTCAATTATGCTTGAGTGCTCTTCGTTGTCGGGTATATAAGTTTCTCCCACTGGCGACAGCCCAGTAATGGCCGCTATGTCGAAGAAGGTTGGGGTGATCATTCCACCTGGGAGATGGAAAGTGTTATAGGTACTGTCCCAGAAATAAAGGGACGCGAATAGCAGAGGGTGGCTGTAGGTGAAACCAGGCTTCGATAGCTTAATCAGGTTATAGATGCCTAATTCTTCCCATTGCTGGGATTTCTTGGCTTCTACTTTCGTGAACCAATTTTGATAAGCAATATCAGAAGTAGGGCAAGATCGAAATGGCTTAAAATTACTTTTTACATAATCCAAAACAAAGGGGTCCTTAGGAAGAATAGTTGGGGTTTCTATGGTATTTGAACTAGGAGATCCTACTGCCTTAGGGGCGTCCATTTTGTTAAATAAGGGTTTGAAGCTATAACAAACTGGGAAAATCGTCCTGGTGTCCTTTAATATTTCAAAAACCGTAAGAGGGCCATTTAAAGCTAACCTCTTACCAGCAACGTGGGTAGGAATGAGTACCTGTGACGCATACATCATTTCTTTTTCTTTGGAAATCATCTGAGGGGCAAGAGCAGATTGACCTTGGATGGTGATGATTTTACTTTCCATGGTAGCTCCTGCAGTTTTTGTTTTCTTCTTGGAGACTTTCTTGAGTTGGGCTGAAGTAGAAGAAGACATTTTTGAAAGATGTTGAAAGCTTAGATTGTTTTATGAGAGAAGGAGGGTAAAATATTCAGAGTGTGAAAGATTTAGAGTGTGAAAAGAAAAGAAGAAGATTAAGTTAATGTTTTATAATGGGGAAGTTTAAGCATCCACCAAATAAAGGTTTGATACGTGGAGATCATGGGTTGGTGTGATGAAGAGGTGGCGTAAAGTTAACATGGGTAATAGGCGTGATTTAGAGATAATCATTATTTGTAACTGCACCACGCTGTGAAGTGGCTCTGGGCGGTTAAGGAATCCAAAAGGTGCTATGATTGATGTGACTGGAGTCAAATGCATTAAATGTTACGATGATTCGAAAGTCTTATCAAAATCTTGTGTAGGTGTTTAAAATAGGTATTTCTCAGAGGAATCGAAATACATATTTTAAAGGGGAAATTTGTTGGCTGAAGATTTTGATAATGATATTAGAAGCCAAATGAATTAAACGTTTTGATCGAAATGAGGTGAAACGTCATATTTCGAAGTAGCAGAAGCAATGTTTCGAATAAGTGTGTTAAAAGCTTGGAGCTTCGAGTGGCAATTATGGGAACATATCTAAAGAAGTCTCGAAATAACAACAAGGCTGTATCTGGGAAGAGCGTTCGAAACGGAGAAGCACCAAAGCATTTGAAATTCAAATGGAAGCGGGACTTTCGAAGTTTGAAAATTATGTGTTGGAACATTTAGGGACACGTGGAAAGATGAAAGAGGCATTGTCCTGCATGTTCGAAACGTGACATAATCCTATAGCAAGACCGTTACGGTCGAATTAGTATAAATAGAAGTCTTAGTATTAGGATTCTGTGTGTCATATCTATTATACAAAATACTCAATAACATTCAAACTACCACATGGCAAGGGAAACGAATGCAAGGGAAATGTATGTATGATAGCACCATGTATTTTTGATTTAGTGAAAACCTTTTACCATTTCCAGTACTTTCCTTTATCCTTTTTTGTCAAATAACCTTTACAAGTTTTCTTATTTACAGTCTTTTCACTTCGAAATCTCTTCTTCAAAGTTTTATATTTTAATGTTTTCTTCATATTTCGAGCACTTTATATCTCAGAAAACTGTCATATTTTTCATACCTTTACTTTCAAGCCTTAAAATCAAACCTTTTACGTTCCAGAAATCCTTTATATTAACTGTTTTGTAAGTCGAAACCATTTACTTCACCTTTATGCAGTTTTACATGTCTTTACAATTAGCACTTATTCATGTAACTTAGTTTTCACACACATTTTGATCACATCTTTAGACTTTTAGAGAGAGAAATCAAAATAAGCCAAACACATATAAAATATCAACCATGAATATCTGTTCGATTGTGAGAGTAACCTTAATATCCAAGGAGTCCTAGGATCAATCTAGTCGATCCTGTGAGTTACCAGAGGAATTGAATAACAGTCAGAAAGATTATTCGATAGTTTGGAAGACTAGCGGTTGTTTACCAGAAATCACTGGAAACAGGGAGATACTAGGAGCATCAATACATAGTATAAGAATAAACACCTTTGTGAGAGACACACCACTTATCCACTTAAAACCTTAAGGTGATAGGTGAGTGGGTTCTCCCACTTATATATGCTTAAGTTTCCACATTTCTATCCAATGTGAGACTATTTTCCCACTTACTCACACTTGCTATATTATTCCAACAATGAGAATCTATAGGATCACACGCATAAAGTACTGATAGTGGAATAAACATTTAAGTTAAATAAGATTTAATTTAATCATGTGTTAATAGTATTTAAATTGTTTAATACATTAACACATATAATTTATTTGATTAAATATGATTTAATTAAATAAATAAGAATGATTAGATAATTAAATTAAATATGATTTAGTTTAATATTTTATTTTATTTAATTAAAAGAGTTTGATTAAATATAAATAATAAATTTAATTAAATCGTTTAATTATATAAGATTGGACTTATTTTAGAAAAAGCTCAAAATAAGAGTATTAGGGTTTTAGTAGCTCTCTACAAATAGAGAAGCTCTTTCGCTTGCCTTCTTAATTGTAAATTTTTTCAGAATAAGAGACGGCTAACACCACATTCTATTTTATATTCGCGTGGACTACGTAGAGACGTTGGTATTTTCTGTCATTTGTGATCAAAGATAAAACATACTTCAAAAGTTTATTTTGATTAGATTAATTTATGATTAATAATCTAATCAAAATCTGTTTTTGAAGATTATTCTACTAAGAGAATCAAAAAATTTGAAAACCCTATTAAAATTTCAACAATGATATCAGAATTCTAATTAATTTATTAGATTTGAATATGATATACAGAATGGTGATTATATGATGGCATAATTATATTGTGTATGATATACTAAGCCGTGATTGTTAGTTAATTGTTTATAATTAAAAGATGTGTTTTGTGAAAACACAAAGAGGTGCAGTACAATATACCGCCGTGCCGAAATCCGGTTAAAGAAAAATTCATGGCTTTTACTATTATAATAACAAAACCAATTTATTCTGTAAAGTGTTGCAGATTACGTATTAATTGAATTTGAATTCAATTTTACTAATTTTTATTGTCAGATCTATCTTTTACCATAATAGCATGTATGCCTGCTGTTTGCCATCGGTAGTAATTTCTGTTGTTTATCGAAATAATTATTTTACGCCAATGTCATTATACATTTACGTGAAGGCCAATGTCTTCAAATTAAAATTTGTTTTATTGGTTACACTCACAGTATGATGTTGTGCGCATAGCATTCAGTATCATATAATTTTATGATTCGTTATGTTGCCGTAAATGCCTGTGTACATTCATATTCATGGCTGTAAAATTAGAATATATTTAACTCACAGGTTTGATATTTTAATAATATAATAATAAAAAGGTTTTATTATTATTATATTAACATTATAAATAATAGTAATAAATAATTATAACAATAATAATAGTTTAATATTATAGATTATAAATAATAATAAAATAATAAAGAGTTTATTATGTCAAAAATAAATATTTACATTATGTTTTGTATTATTGAGATGTTCAATGTTATCAGCATATATACATTATTACATAGATAGTTTAGATGGATAGAAAAGTTAGTGACATGTACTTTTTATATTGATTGTCTAAATATCCTATATATAAGAATTTTGTATGGATTATTTTCATCAATCAATCAATGAATGATAGTTTTACATTCTTCCGCGTTACTGTTACATTATGTTATACTGTAACTGATTCAGTTACAACTTCTTTTTCTTCTTCCTCCTTGCTTGTGCCATTGGAGTGAACTCATATGCTCAATTTCTTCAACATTGATATGGTATCAGAGCTCACACGGCTCCAGTAGCCATTGATATGGCCTGTCGAGTACAAGCTTACTATGGCAATTCAAATGGTAAATCTGGAAGTAACACCTTCAAAGATAAAAATCAAGGTCCTAGTAGAGGTCACAATCGTGTATGCACACATTGTGGTAGGACTAATCACACAGTGGAAACACGTTTTCTCAAACATGGTTATCCATCAGGTTTCAAAGGCAAAGGCAAGACTCAATCTTCTCATAATAATCAAAATATTGTCACTATAAATATCGTGTGTGACAGATCCCAGCAGGAATCAACAACCTCTTCATGTAATCTCACTCAAGAGCAGTATAACAATCTCCTTGAATTGCTCCAACAATTAAAACTTTACTCCCAAGCCAACTCTGTCTCCACCTCACCTTTGGTCATGAATACTCACTCCTCCAATGCCATTGGTAAGTCTTATTTTATCTAGATATTAGATACTAGAGCAACAAACCATATTTCATATGACATTCATACATTTACTAGCTATCAAAATATTGTCCTTGTACATGTTAATCTTCCTGATGGATCTTCCCTTATAACTTCTATTTCTGGTAGTGTAGCCATTTCTCCCTCTTTGATCCTTCACCATGTCCTATATATTCCCAATTTTCATGTTAATCTCATATCCATAGCCAAACTTACTAACTACAATGACGGTTTCGTTCAATTTGATACTAATACCTGCAAAATACTACAAAATCATTCATAGGCAATGATTGGTACAACTAAGCTCCAAAGGGGATTATATGTTCTAGACCCTGTTAATCAGACATCTGTATGTAACTCTACCATTACTCAAACATGTAATTTGTGGCATTTAAGACTTGGCCATATTTCGGATATAGGATTAAAAACTGTCTCAAAATTGTTTCCTTTTATACCATGTAAATCTCATAATAATCCTTGTGATTCTTGTCATCTTGGTAAACAAAGAAAGTTACCCTTTCTTAATAGTGTTTCTCATTCACTTTCTCCTTTTGATATCTTACATATTGATGTATGAGGACCATATTCCACTATTTCCATGTTAGGGCATAAGTATTTTCTCACTTTAGTAGATGATTACAGTAGATATACTTGGGTTATAATTCTTAAAACCAATGACCAAACTAAAGCTTGTCTGATTCAATTCATAGCATATATAGAAAACCAATTTAAAACATCTCTTAAATGCCTTCGATCTGACAATGGTACTGAATTCATGGCTTTATCTCAATTTCTTCTCTCAAAAGGAATTGTTCATCAAACTACATGTGTTGAAACACCCCAACAAAATGGGGTGGTTGAGAGAAAGCATCAACATATTTTGAATGTAGCTAGAACTTTGTATTTTCACTCTAACATTCCTTTGATTATGTGGAATTTTTTTGTTCAACACGCCATTCACATTATAAATAGATTATCATCTACATTACTAAAGTCTAAGTGCCTCTATGAGTTGTTATATTCTCAACCACCTTCGCTCATCCATTTAAAAGTCTTTGGCTGCCTAAGCTACGCTACCACCCTACAAGCCCATAGAACAAAATTTTCACCTAGAGCTCGAAAATATGTTTTTCTTGGTTTTAAAGATGGCACTAAGGGCTACATCCTATATGATCTGGAGGATAATAATGTGTTTGTCTCAAGAAATGTTATTTTTTATGAGGATCCTTTTCCATTCAAAACTCTCTTAAACTTGTTGGCGCACAAGGAAGATAAAAGGCAAAAGGAATATTTACTGATAGCTTCAAAATAATGATTTACAATGAATTACAATAACCTACTCCACTAGGCTATTTATACACACAAATTAAATCTAAAATATATCTTCTACAAAGATATAAGAAGATCTAAGATATATATCTTCTAACAAAGATATAAACAATCTAAAAGATATTGCTAAATATAAATTAATATCTAATTATAAAATCTAAATTAATTCTAACACCATCCCTTAATTTATATTTACCCAAAACTGACAACACCAATTTCATCCCTTAAACCAAGAAATTGATCAGTTTTGATAGCCTTTGTCAGAACATCTGCCAGCTGCTTCTGAGTGCTACAGTGCACAACCTCTATTATACCATTCTAAACTTGATTCCTCGGAAAATGATACATGGTCTCAATATGCTTGCTTCTCCTATGAAACACTGGATTCTTGGCACAATTGATTGCAGACTTGTTATCAATCATCAGCTTCGGAGGTTTATTTACCTCAATCTTCAGATCTTTCAGCAAGTTCAGAATCCACACAGTTTGATATGCATTCAGAGCACCTGCAATATATTCAGCTTCACAGGTTGACAGAGCAACAACAGGTTGCTTCTTGGAACACCAAGAAATAGGACCTCCCAGAAATTTGAATAAGTACCCAGAAGTACTTCTTCTGTCAACTCTATCTCGGCACCAATCAGAATCGGAATAACTCAGAAGTTCTTATTCGATCTTTCTTCCAGAAGGAAATAACACTCCATATTTCAGAGTTCCCTTCAAATACCTCAAATCCTGACTGCAGCTTGGTAATGGGACCACTTTGGTTTGCTCATAAATCTGCTAATCATTCCAATTGCATAGAAAATATCAGGTCTGGTATTACACAAATACCTTAGAGAACCAACCATCTGTTTGAAGGTTGTAGCCTCTACATCCTCTCATCAGAATCAGAATCCAACTTCTGATTCGTATCAGCAGGTGTGATAGCAACCTTGCAATTTTCTAGCTTAAATCTCTTCAGAAGCTCTAGTTCATACTTCATCTGATGTAAAATGATTCCTTTCTCAGAGTACATAAATTCCATCCCTAGAAAGAAACTCATTTTTCCAAGATCTGTCATCTCAAATGCATTCATCAGAACTTTCTTGAACTCAGTTATCTCTTGTTCAGAACTTCCTGTGAGTAATATGTCATCAACATACAAACAGACCAGAATCATATTACCTTCTAAAGTGTGTTGAACATAAACACCATACTCCATCTCACACTTCTGAAACCCTTGTTCCTTGAAAAACGAATCGATTTTCAAGTTCCAAGCTTTGGGCGCTTGCTTCAATCCATACAATGCTTTGTGTAATTTTAACACCATCCCTTCCTGATTCTTTTTCTCAAATCCAGGAGGTTGTGAAACGTATACCTCTTCTTGTAATGGACCATTCAGAAATGCAGATTTTACATCTAAATGCATTATAGGCCAATTCCTGTTAGCAGCTATTACAATCACTAGTCTGATTGTTTCATGTCTCGCTACAGGTCCAAACACTTCAAAGTAATCCAACCTAGGATTCTGTAGGAAGCCTCTTGCTACTAATCTTGCTTTGTGTTTACCAATTGATCCATCTGGCTTTAGCTTCTTCTTGAAAACCCATCTGACGCTGATGGCTTTCTTGCCTTTTGGAAGTTTTGTCAGCTTTCAAGTCTTGTTTCTCTCTATAGCATCAAGTTCTTCTTTCATGGCCTGTAACCAAACTTGGTGCTTAAGAGCCTCTTTCGTACTCACGGGTTCAGAGACTACTAACATTGCTCACTGAATAACTTCTCCTTCAGAGTTTACTTTAGTGTCTAGCAACATGTCAAACTCTGCAAATCTTCTTGGGATGCTTCTGACTCTTTGTTGCCTCTGAACTGGACCTTCAGAACTTTGGACACCAGAACTTTCCCCTTCAGAAGCACTTGCTTCAGCAATTGGACTTTCTCCAGAACCTTGACTGTCTTCAGAGTCTGGATCACCATCGGAGTCAGAGTCAGAATCATCTTCTCCTTCTGTATCTTCTTCAGAGTCAGAGTCTTTACTAGCTTCAGAAACATGTATTTCTGACCTTTCTTCAGAAGTTATGTCATTAGAGTTAGGACGAGACTTTTCCCAATTCCAAACTTCTGATTCCTCTACAATGACGTCTCTGCTGAACTCAACTTTGTTAGTTTCTGGACAATAAAGTTTATACGAACCTGTACTGTGATACCCCACCAGCAACATCACTTTACTTCTATCATCTAGCTTCTGTCTTCTGGCTTCTGGGACATGTTTGTAACATACATAACCAAATACCTGATCGCGACTTTATCGTCTAAATTAATCGGGAGACTGCAAGTATACAGCCCTATCGCGTAGTTTTAAAAGATATCGAACCTAAGGGACTATAAATCGAACTAACGTAACCTAAACTACTGTGTAAAGCTATAGCTATCGAATAATTGATTAGGGGAATTTTTGGGTAATAAAACTTAATTCTAATTGAAATAATAATGCGAATATCGGTATGTACTTCGTTAACACTAAATAATCCGGCTTTCCACAGGCTCGTTTTCTAAAAATGATAATAATATATTTTTCAGCAAAAAGTATTTATTCAAAAATCTATTCTCAAACTTTCGCTCTATTGAAGTAAATTATAATTTTAAACTCTGATGTATGCTTTCGCTATCCCATTGATTTTAAAATTACTTTTTGAAAATAAATAAAGTTTAATTGGTTTTAAAACGCTGTCGCAGTCTTTAAAAACAATACCTAGTATCTACTATCTGATTCTAAACCTCAAACTGTCGCTCTATTGGTTTCTAATCTTAGTCAGTTTATTAGCCTCAAACTTTCGCTCTGTTGGTTTCTAAACCTTTTTAACAAAATAAACTAGATAACTAAATCAGAAAAAGTGTTTATTTTATAAAATATAATCAAGCCTGTTTATTCCGGATCCATTCAAATTAACTCGTTACATACCGATATTTAAATAATTTAGCTAGACATACTCATAAAAGCATACATGAATACATTAAAGGAATTAACATTCATAAATAAATTCATGGCTAAATAAATATCTCTCATGCAAATAATTAATTAAAGCGATGTAAATAAGGAACCTGAATTAAATAAATGCTGGAAATAATTCTTGAAGCTCGAATCAATTCGTACAGGATCCCGGTTCTTCAACAGGAATAAAATCTAAGTATTCGAAAAGGAAAAGGAACTGGCTGGAAAATAACTACTGGAAATTGAATTACAATGGAAACTAGTAATGCGATGAAAGTAAATTCTGAAACTGGAAAAAAAATAATCTAAGCAAAAACGGTCCCAATTTTGATTTCCTGATGTCCTTTTATAGTGGTAGAATGTAACCCCTTTTGAGATATTTTCGTACCACTTATCCTCTAATTTCTCGTTCTAACTTGAACACGTTGAGACGGGCGCCTCAATTGACCACGTCCTCCATTGACCATGTTGAGACGGGCGCCTCCCACTAAGGGGAAAGTCCGAGGCGGGCGCCTCAATTGTAGGAGAAGAGGTGATACGTGCGTCTCACTCTTGCATGTGACTTTAGGGTTCTCTTGCTTGCGTGGGTCTGAATTCGTTTGGGCCCAGTTTGGAGATGATAAACCTTTTGGTCCATCATTATTGCTTTGCACACCCCTTTTCTTCATTTCTTGCATATTTAGTCCAATAACTCTCTTAATTTCTTCACTTTGCTCAATTTGTCTAATTAAAATAAAATACCTGAAACAATAAAAATACCGGCGTAATGTGGAAATAAAATGAAATAATTAAATAAAAATACTAACATTATCTATGAAAATTAAATCAAATATACTATATAAAATTGTGTTATCAAACTCCCCTATACTTGAACCGTTGCTTGTCCTCAAGCAAAAGTAAAAATGAAAATCACTTACGCGCAGTTAAACACAGATATAAGAACATACATCACTTCGTATCAGGTTGCAAGTTAAATTTTTCGTTAGAGAATTTGAGTCGAATTTAAACACCAAAGTTACCGTAAGAACACTGGACAACCCCATTTAAGCAGACCAATTTAAGTCATGTCATTATAGCTTAACCCAATACTACGTTTTATTTCACCCGTTTTCATTCTAGTGCAATCACATTAAGCCCTTTACCTTACACGCACATAGTGGAGCAACTGGTTAGTGAATTTGATCTTAGCAAGCCAGCTAGGAGTTCTGGTAATTTAATCATATGGTACTCCCTTTTTCCAATTAAAAATTGCGGGGGATCGAACCGTAATTCGCCCTACCAAGTTCAGCACCAGGGACCACTGAACCAATTTATAATGGATTATTTTGCATTTAAATTTATAGTTTCTGCAACTGTTGGATTAAATGATCTGGTAAGGACCATCTAACTTAATAAGTGCATCTTTAGATAAAAGCAATTTCTTAAGAATATTTGATCAATCACTTATATTCATCAGCTCCCCACGTAGTTTGTGTTTATGGCGGTGCCAACTGCTTAATAAACTACTCGGGGCTATTCTAAAACTAAGTTTTAAAGGTTTTGGTATAATAAGTACTTAAATCGATCCAACATATCGGGGGTTTTGAAGTGTTAAGACGATAGCAATTTTGCTAAGTTGCTCGAATTCTTATTTATAATAGGCAACCTTAATACTAGTTGAATAATGTTTATAAATGCGTGTTAAAATTGTTTTATTTTATTCGTTATGGCTCAAGAAATAGGGGGAATTCGAGTAAGCACAAATTTTTGCATAAGAGTTTAAAATTTGCATAAATAAGTATTTTATTGAATTGAAATTTTGCAATACAAGAAAAGAAATAAAAGGAAAAATACTACAAAGAGAGCAAAGGAAATGGAAATGAACAAGGAAATGATCTGACTCCCCTATACTTAAAAGGAGCAATGTCCTCAATGCGATAAAAACAAAGGAGAATCAGATGAAAAGAGAAAGGCGATCACTCGTTGCTTTAAGAATCATGATTTCTTGTTCTTCGTCCTCTAGTACGAGGTCTTCGTCGTACGTCAGAATTAGAATCATTAAGATGAAGTGTGTCTGCTATGCGAGCTTGCAAAGATTCGAGGTTACGATCATGGCGAAAGGCATATTGTTGTTGTTCGCGTCGCATCTCTTGTTGGTCACGTTGTACTTCTTGTACGAGACGTAAAGTCTCAGCTTGGTTTTGTTGCATGGCATGGAACAACTGATCTTGACGAAGCATATGAGCCTGCATGGCTGCGAAATTTGCAGCGGGATTATCTGGTTGTTGGGCGGCAGGTGCATCAAGAGCATAACGCCAATTTGCGCAGACTCAGACGTCAATACGATTCGGACAAGGCAACACAAAATCAGGAATTGGACGACGATTTATCACTAATGTAAACCGGCCATCATGTCTTGGAGAGATTATATGGGAATCTCGGTAATAGATGACATCAAGAAGAGTGGCTGGCATCATATATTGTAACAAAGAAAGTAGCTCGACGGAAAGGCCTAAAGCATATGCTAAAGATGTGATGATGCCTCCAAAAACAAAGGGATTAGTACCTGCTGCGTTCACGCATGTGTGGATGTGACTGAGCATGAAAGGAGCGACGTTGACAGCCTGACCATTAAGGGCACAGAAAATGATGAACAGCTCATTTTGGTTGACCTTGTGATTATTGGTCCGACCAAAGATGGTGTTAGCAAGAACGCGGTGAAAGTACCTTAATGCAGGGTTATGTATTTGAGAAGCATAGAGGTCGCGCCAACTTTCCGTTGTTTGACCGGTTAGATCATTCCATAAGGAGAAGCCGACTTGATCCCAAGAAAGATCATGGTCATCGTCGAAAGGCTTGTAATGAACATGCTCGCCGCGAGTGAAAGATAAGAGTTCGGCGACTCTTTCTTGATCAAGAGAGTACTCTTGGTTGAACATGCGGAAGTTGGCGGTTCCGGTTGTGTAGGGATCGTCGACAGGTGTTGTGTAAGAGAAGGAACTAAGAAATTCAAGCACGAGTGGTTCATAAGTTGGACATGGGTTTGTGCAGAGACTGGTTAAACTGGTGTTATTGAGCATTAATATGATGCTATCGGTCATTCCTAAGGTTTCCAAACACTCCGAACTTACGTATTTTATAGGAACGACGGAGCGGGTATAGAATTTTTTATACTTTTGTTGTTGTTGGCCGTCGTCGTTGTCGCGAAAAAATGATATTGGATAGGTCGGGTGGTGATCGGTCGGGCTTAACTTGTCTTTGGTTGTTTCGTGGAGCCATAGATGGATATGGGTAGAAGAAGGAAAAAGGTGGAAAATATGGGTGTAGGAGAGGATATGGTAGAGATGGTTAGAAATGTTGTGAAATTAGAAAGAAGGATGAATGGTATTTATAGTGGAGTGAGAGTTAAGAGTGATAAATTATAATAAGTGGGTGTTGGAAAATGGAGGGGAAAATTTGAATGGGGATTAATGGTGGGAAATGGAAAGAATATAATTTGAATGAGAATAAAGAGTGTTGAATTTGAATTAATTGGGGTGAATGGGAAAACGAAACGGGCAAGACAAGTAAATGCAAGGATACCAACTTTTACTGCACGAAGACCATGCTGAGGCGACTGCCTGACATAGGAGACTACGCGTGAGGCGTGCGTCTCAAAGCTGCATGGGACAGTTGGAGGCGTGTGTCTCCTGTCAGCGTGTTAGGCTGAGGCGTGCGTCTCAGCTTGTTGGGAACAGGCAAGCGTGTGAATGACAGTATGCATGCAATAATACTAGTATTCTTATAACAAAATATTTTTATATGATATAATATTTTAAGCTGCAATATTATAATTATAAGAAAATAACATGAATTGCTTTTAAAATGAGGACCAAAGTTGCGTACAATTTTAAGAATCAAGTGTTTGGAAAGTAAAACATAATAATAAAAAGAACATAACAAAAATATTGCAATTCCTAACAAAATCAAACTAAGCTAAACTAAAAAAAATGAACTACTTAAAAGCTCTAGCCACTACATGGTCCTGCCTTAGGAGCGGAGGAAGAATGAAAGTAAGCGAAAACTTCTTGAAATTGCGCAGAAACAGTATCCATAAAACCAAAGAAATCGGCTCGCAAACTAGTCAAATCGTCCCTCAAAGCCTGATGTTCCACCTGGAGAGCGTGGATGACAAGGGCATAATCAATGGTAGGAGCCTCATGCATAACGGTGTCAGGAGCAACAGAGTGAGCGGTAGAATCGTGCTGAGGAGGGCCCATATCATAATAACCTGAAGGAGCAGTGGGATCTTCCTCAGAATCTTCCAAAACCTCATAATCTTGCGGAGTCTCAGGAGTGCGGGGCGAAGAAGGTTGTTGATCAAGACCAAAAAGCCAGTTGGCTTTGTTATGCACACTCGTAGCAGGGTTAGGCAAGGTAAACAGCTGCATAACTTGACCATTAATCAACAAGGTAAACTGAGTCGGGCCAAGATCACCAATTATACCAGTGTTGAAACAGAACTCGATGGTCATGCAAGTAATACCAGTAAAAGCATTCAGATGCTTAAAGGATTGTCGAGGTCCAACAACATTTGCAATCATAGTGACGAGACCTCCCATCCGAATGGGTGCATGATCAGTATCAATGAGATCCACAAAGGTACGGATCAAATAAGTGATCGCATTAACCGGACGGTTTTGCGAAGCACAAAACATGATAAAAAGCTCATCCTTAGAAACAGTGGTGACATTCTGTGGTTTTCCAAAAATGGTGTGGGCCAGAATCTTATGGAAATACCTGAAGGCCAGATTATGGATATTCTCTGATACAAAGTCCTCGGGCTCAGGGTTAAGGATTCCAGAAATAGATCCCCAAAAATAGTCAAGCTCTCTAAATCCAAGATACTCCTCCTGAGTTTCATGATAAACTCCTATGCCATTAGGAAAACCAAGAAGCTCACCCAATTCCTTATGGTTAAACTTGAAAGTGATGCCAAAAAGTCTGAAGATAATAAGTCCACGGCGTAAAGCGAACCCATGAGTAGGAAAGTATATCAAAGAGCTGAGGAACTCCAAAGTGAGGTTCCGATAAGTGGCATAACAAGTCATCAAGCGTGAACTATCCCACCCAATCTGATTCAGCAGAAAAAGCACATTATCACGAATACCAAGAGCAGTCATAGCACCGTGATGAGGGTAGATAGTAGGTAACATCTCACGCTCGGATAAAACTCCATATTTGGTGCGCTGATTTCTTCCTCTGAAACTAACTGGCATATTGTCAACTCGAGACATAGTGGGAAGAGAAATAAGTAGCAAGAAGTATCCTGAAGAGAAGAAAAATAAAGAAGATCAGCATTGGCCAAAATGCCGATAAGAAGAAAAAAAAAACATAGAATAGAAAGAAATAAGACAAAGAGGAGAAATATAATGAATAGATAAAGAAAAGAAAAGAATATATTTTTGTTTTTGTTTTTGTTAAAAATAGACTAAAGAAGAAATGAAAAATAAGAAGAAGGAAATATAAAAAACGGTGGGTTGTCTCCCATAAAGCGCTTTGTTTTATGTCGTAAGCTCGACAAATAAAACTAAAGACTAGGCTTCCAATCGAGCATGTGGCTCGTCTAGATTTATCGTTTGAGAATTTCCCTCGAGTTCAGTTAGATGGTAATGTTTTAAATGTTGCCCGTTTACTATAAACGGTTCAACCGAAGGTCCCTTAATCTCTATCACACCACTTGGATAAACTTGAGTAATTTCAAAAGGTCCGGACCACCTAGATCGTAATTTTCCAGGAAATAATTTTAATCGTGAGTTAAATAGTAATACCAAGTCACCTATGTTAAAATTCTCCCTAGATATATGCTTATCGTGCCATTTCTTTGTGCGCTCTTTGTAAATCCTAGCATTTTCGTACGCATCCTGTCTAAGTTCTTCCAATTCATTAATATCCAGGATACGCTTCTCTCCAGCGGCAGTGTAACTTAAGTTCAGATTCTTAATGGCCCAATAGGCCTTGTGTTCTAACTCAACTGGGAGATGGCATGACTTACCATAAATAAGCTTGAAAGGAGTAGTACCGATGGGAGTTTTATAGGCAGTTCTATAAGCCCATAAAGCTTCGTGAAGTTTAAAGGACCAGTCCTTTCTGGACGTAGCGACAGTTTTTTCAAGGATTTGTTTTATCTCGCGATTTGAAACTTCAACTTGTCCGCTAGTTTGAGGATGGTAAGGTGTAGCTATGCGATGTCGAACTCCATATTTTCCTAATAATTTTTCAAAGATTTTGGAGATGAAATGAGATCCACCATCACTTATAACGAGTCTGGGTACACCGAACCTAGGAAAGATTATGTTCTTGAACAGCTTAAGTACCACTCGGGTGTCATTTGTTGGAGAAGCTATAGCTTCGATCCATTTTGAGACATAATCCACAGCCACGAGTATATACTTGTTACCGGATGAAGATGGAAAGGGTCCCATAAAGTCTATCCCCCACACATCAAAGATTTCGACTTCTAAAATGCCTTTTTGTGGCATTTCGTCACGTCTAGATATATTACCGGTGCGTTGACACCTGTCACATTTTAAGATGGTGGCATGTACGTCTTTCCATAAATTAGGCCAATAGAGACCGGATTGTAAGATCTTCACACAAGTTTTGGATGTACTCGCATGCCCTCCGTAAGGTGCAGAATGACAGTGTTTTATAATGTTTTCAATCTCTTCTTCTGGCACACATCGGCGGAAAATTCCATCGGGACCTCTCTTGAAAAGTAAAGGTTCATCCCAATAATACTGTTTAAGATCATGGAAGAATTTCTTCTTCTGTTGGTAGGTAAGTTCAGGTGGTAAAACGCCTGCAGCGAGGTAATTTACGAAATCGGCATACCAAGGCACCGAGGAGACGGCTAAGGTGGTTTCCATGAATTTATCTGGTTCTGTGTCTTCTAAGTGGGCAATCAGTTTATCATACTGGAATTCATCATTGATCGACACTTGTTCATGTTTAAGATTTTCCAGTCTAGAGAGATGATCTGCTACCACGTTTTCGGTTCCTTTCTTATCTTTGATTTCTAAATCAAACTCTTGCAGTAGCAATATCCATCTCAGGAGTCTAGGTTTAGCGTCCTTTTTGGTTAGGAGATATCTAATAGCAGCATGATCAGTGTATATGATTATTTTGGATCCTACTAAGTAGGAACGAAACTTGTCTAATGCGAAGATCACTGCTAATAATTCTTTCTCGGTTGTAGCATAATTCATCTGCGCTTCGTCCAGGGTTCTGCTTGCATAATATATGACGTGGAGTCTTTTATCCTTTCGCTGTCCTAAAACAGCTCCTACGGCATAGTCACTTGCGTCTCACATTATTTCAAAAGGTTCATTCCAATCTGGAGTTTGCATGATAGGCGCAGAAATTAATGCTTTCTTAAGTGTTTGAAATACTTCTAAACATTTTTCGCCGAAGATAAATTCAGCGTCTTTCATTAATAGCTCAGTTAGGGGTTTAGTTATCTTAGAGAAATCTTTAATGAATCGTCGATAAAAACCGGCGTGTCCCAAAAAGCTTCGGATTTCTCTAACAGTTTTTGGAGGTTGAAGGTTCTCAATAACTTCGATTTTAGCAGAATCGACTTTAATTCCTCTTTTGGATATAATGTGTCCTAAAACAATTCCTTCTTGTACCATAAAATGGCATTTCTCCCAATTAAGCACTAGATTAACCTTCACACAACGTTCTAATACCCTTTCTAAATTTTCTAAACATTCTTCAAAGCTTTGTCCACAAACGGAGAAATCGTCCATGAAGACTTCCATAATATTGTCCAGAAAATCAGCAAATATTGCCATCATACATCTTTGAAAAGTTGCAGGAGCATTGCATAAACCAAATGGCATTCTTCTATAAGCAAAGGTTCCAAAAGGGCATGTGAAAGTTGTTTTCTCTTGGTCATTAGGATGAATAGGTATCTGAAAGAAACCTGAATAACCATCCAAGAAGCAGAAATGAGAGTGTCTAGCTAAACGTTCCAACATTTGATCAATAAATGGTAAAGGGAAATGATCTTTTCTGGTGGCTTTGTTAAGTTTTCGATAATCGATGCACATTCTCCATCCAGATTCGACTCTTTTAGTTATGATTTCTCCTTTCTCATTTTCGACTACTGTGACACCTCCTTTCTTAGGTACAACATGCACAGGGCTAACCCATTTGCTATCAGATATAGGATATATGATTCCTGCTTCTAATAACTTCATAACTTCCTTTTTCACAACCTCGCTCATAATCGGGTTTAGTCTCCTCTGGTGTTCTCTTGAAGTTTTACAATCTTCTTCTAGCATAATGCGATGCATACAGATAGAGGGACTTATTCCTTTAAGATCAGTGATATTATATCCTAAGGCTGTTGGATATTTTCTCAGAGTTTGTAAAAGTTTTTCAGTTTCGGTTTCGCCAAGTTCTGCGTTGACTATCACTGGTCGTTCGAGTTCGGGATCTAGGAATTCATATCTTAGATTTTTAGGAAGTGTTTTGAGTTCTAGGGGTGGTTTCCTTAAACATTGTGTAGGATCTGGTGCTATAGCTAAGCATTCACTTAGATTACTACTCAGATTTTCATCGAGATTGTCTTCATTTTCAAGTTCAGCTTATTTTCTACATTCATCGATGATATCCATGAAGTAACAAGTATCTTCAATTGCAGGTGCTTTCAGGAATTGAGAGAGGATAAATTCGATTTTCTCTTCACCTACTTCAAAAGTAATTTTCCTCTTTTTACATCTATAATTGCACCGGCTGTAGCTAAGAAAGGCCTTCCAAGAATGATTGGGGTAACTTCGTCCTCCCTTATGTCCATGATAATGAAATCGGTTGGTATATAGAATTGGCCAATGCGTACAGGAACATTCTCGAGAACTCCTGCAGGATATTTAATTGACCTATCTGCTAATTGAACGGACATTTTGGTTGGTCTGAGTTCTCCCATTTCAAGTTTCTTGCATATAGATAACGGCATCACACTTATACTGGCTCCAAGATCACATAAAGCTTTATCTATGACAAATTTGCCAATTACACATGGAATAGAGAAACTTCCAGGGTCTTTGAGTTTAGGAGGAATTGTGTCTTGAATAATTGCACTACATTCGGCAGTAAGCATGACAGTTTCATTATCCTCTAGCTTTTTCTTATTGGATAGAATCTCTTTAAGGAATTTAGCGTAGGAGGGCATTTGAGTTATAGCTTCGGTAAAAGGAATTGTAACATTAAGTTGTTTCAGAAGATCCACAAATTTCTTGAATTGACCCACATTCTTAGTTTTAGCTAACCTTTGAGGGTATGGGATACGAGGCTTATAAGGTGGTGGGGGTACATAAGTTTCATCTTTTTGCGTGGTATCTTCATTATTATCTGTCTGATTTTCCTTTTCTTCTTTATCTTTAGTTTCAGATTGTTTATCATAATTTTGTTGCATAGCTGGGCTATTGTTTCTGGGATCTACAGGTCCATCATACTCTGTTCCGCTTCTTAAGATAACAGCATTTGCATGTCCTTTGGGATTAGGTTGAGGCTGTCCAGGAAATGAGCCAGCAGGAGCAGCAGAAGCCGCTTGTTGTTGAGCTACCTGAGAGATTTGTGTTTCTAACATTTTATTATGTGTAGCTAAAGCATCAAGCTTGTTAGATAATTGCTTAATCTGCTTATTAATGTGTATATTCTGATTTTGAACATCCTTATTAGTCTGGGATTGAGTATTATTGGTTTGGGATTGAGTAGCGATGAAATGCTCTATCATGACTTCCAAATTAGACTTCCTAGGAGCATTAGACGTGTTAGGACCATTATTAGGATGATTTGGGATAGCCTTAGGGTAACCAGGTGGTGTAGCAGGAGCTTGTCCAGGTGCGTATAACGCGTTATTACTCTTGTATGAAAAGTTAGGATGATTCTTCCAGCCAGGGTTATATGTGTTGCTGTAAGGATTACCCTGTACGTAATTCGCTTGTTCAACTGGAACTCCTGTTAAAAGTGGGCATTCTGGAGCAAGATGTGATTGAATACCACATAAGTCGCAAGTTTGAGCAATTGCAGCAACAGTAGCTGCGGGAGCGGTGGTAAGATTCTAGAGCTTTTGAGTGAGAGCTTCCACTTTAGCGTTGACTTGATCCAGACTATTCACTTCAACCATGGCACCTTTCGTTTGAGATTTCTCTATGCTAACTCTCTCCGTACCCCATTGGTAATGGTTTTGAGCCATGCTTTCGATAAGTTGTCTTGCTTCAGTATATGGTTTATTCATCAGTGCGCCACCAGCTGCGGCGTCTATAGTCAATCTCGTATTATACAAGAGACCATTGTAGAACGTGTGAATGATCAGCCATTCTTCTAAACCATGATGAGGACAAAGTCTAAGCATGTCCTTATAACATTCCCAAGCTTCAAAGAGTGATTCATTGTCTTTTTGTCTGAAACCATTGATATTGGCTCTGAGCATAGCAGTTTTGCTTGGAGGAAAATATCTAGCCAAGAAGACTTTCTTCAACTCATCCCATGTGGTGATTGAGTTGGAAGGAAGAGATTGGAGCCATGCGCGAGCTCTGTCTCTGAGAGAAAAAGGAAATAGGCGCAATCGTATCGCCTCGGGGTTAACACCATTCGCTTTCACAGTGTCTGCGTACTGCACAAACACTAACATATGAAGATTCAGGTCGTCAGTAGGAGCTCCAGAAAACTGGTTCTGCTGAACGGCGGAAAGAAGCGAAGGTTTTAGCTCGAAATCGTTTCGAGCGATAGCAGGAGCAGCAATACTATTATGAGGCTCTGCTTGAGAAGGAACAGCATAGTCCTTAAGAGGACGAGGAGCAGGAGCAGGTGGATCAGCCATCTTCTTGAGTTCTTCAACGTCAGGAAGTTTGGTCGGAGGAAGGTTGTTGCGTTCTAAATACTCTTGAATTCGTCTCCTTAATCTAAGGTAACGCTCGATATCGTATATAGGTATATGCAAAGGCGTGCCTTGAGAGCGAGTATTTGGCATACACAGAGGGAAAAGAAATAGTTGCTATAGTCTATACTTCGTAATAAAATTACGATATCAACTTAAATAGTCCCCGGCAACGGCGCCAAAAACTTGATCGCGACTTTATCGTCTAAATTAATCGGGAGACTGCAAGTATACAACCCTATCGCGTAGTTTTAAAAGATATCGAACCTAAGGGACTATAAATCTAACTAACATAACCTAAACTACTGTGTAAAGCTATAGCTATCGAATAATTGATTAGGGGAATTTTTGGGTAATAAAACTTAATTCTAATTGAAATAATAATAATGCGAATATCGGTATGTACTTCGTTAACACTAAAGAATCCGGCTTTCCACAGGCTCGTTTTCTAAAAATGATAATAATACCTTTTTCAGCAAAAAGTATTTATTCAAAAATCTATTCTCAAACTTTCGCTCTATTGAAGTAAATTATAATTTTAAACTCTGATGTATGCTTTCGCTATCCCATTGATTTTAAAATTACTTTTTGAAAATAAATAAAGTTTAATTGGTTTTAAAACGCTGTCGCAGTCTTTAAAAACAATACCTAGTATCTACTATCTGATTCTAAACCTCAAACTGTCGCTCTATTGGTTTCTAATCTTAGTCAGTTTATTAGCCTCAAACTTTCGCTCTGTTGGTTTCTAAACCTTTTTAACAAAATAAACTAGATAACTAAATCAGAAAAAGTGTTTATTTTATAAAATATAATCAAGCCTGTTTATTCCGGATCCATTCAAATTAACTCGTTACATACCGATATTTAAATAATTTAGCTAGACATACTCATAAAAGCAGACATGAATACATTAAAGGAATTAACATTCATAAATAAATTCATGGCTAAATAAATATCTCTCATGCAAATAATTAATTAAAGCGATGTAAATAAGGAACCTGAATTAAATAAATGCTGGAAATAATTCTTGAAGCTCGAATCAATTCGTACAGGATCCCGGTTCTTCAACAGGAATAAAATCTAAGTATTCGAAAAGGAAAAGGAACTGGCTGGAAAATAACTACTGGAAATTGAATTATAATGGAAACTAGTAATGCGATGAAAGTAAATTCTGAAACTGGAAAAAAAATAATCTAAGCAAAAACGGTCCCAATTTTAATTTCCTGATGTCCTTTTATAGTGGTAGAATGTAACCACTTTTGAGATATTTTCGTACCACTTATCCTCTAATTTCTCGTTCTAACTTGAACACGTTGAGACGGGCGCCTCAATTGACCACGTCCTCCATTGACCACGTTGAGACAGGCGCCTCCCACTAAGGGGAAAGTCCGAGGCGGGCGCCTCAATTGTAGGAGAAGAGGTGAGACGTGCGTCTCACTCTTGCATGTGACTTTAGGGTTCTCTTGCTTGCGTGGGTCTGAATTCGTTTGGGCCCAGTTTGGAGATGATAAACCTTTTGGTCCATCATTATTGCTTTGCACACCCCTTTTCTTCATTTCTTGCATATTTAGTCCAATAACTCTCTTAATTTCTTCACTTTGCTCAATTTGTCTAATTAAAATAAAATACCTGAAACAATAAAAATACCGGCGTAATGTGGAAATAAAATGAAATAATTAAATAAAAATACTAACATTATCTATGAAAATTAAATCAAATATACTATATAAAATTGTGTTATCAATACCTTCAAATGACTAACACTTTGATTATCTCCAGTCCACTTCTGAATAGGAACTATTTCCTTTAATTTCTTTGTTGGACATTTGTTGAGCACATAACATGCAGTTGCAACAGCTTCTCCCCACAGAGTATGAGGAAGCTTCTTCTCTTTCAGCATGCTTCTCACCATATCTAGCAAAGTACGATTTTTTCTTTCAGTAAGACCATTATTTTGAGGAGTATATGGAGCAGTAACCTCATGCTCAATTCCATTCTCCTCACAGAAACTTCTGAATTCTATGGAGTTATACTCACCACCACCATTAGTTCTAAGAATTTCCAGAGTCTGGCCACTCTGATTCTTAGCCTTCAGTCTGAACTTTTTGAATTCAGCAAACACCTCGTGTTTGAACTTTATGAGAGATACCCATGTCATTCTGGTGAACTCATCAACAAATGACACAAAATATTTATTCCCTCCAGTCGATGCTACTGGAAACAGACCACACACATCAGAATGTACTACTCCTAAGGCATGTTTTGCTCTTGGAGCTACTTCTGATGCAAAGGGTAGTATTGGTTGCTTCCCTTCCATGCATACCTTGCATGACTTTTCAGACTTCTTGATTGTAGGAATTCCATGTACCATATTCTTTGATTTTAGATGCCCTAAACTTCTGAAATTCAGATGACCAAATCTTCTGTGCCACAACTCACTCTCCTTGACAACACTTGTTGCACTAAGACATTCAGAGTCTGCAGTTCTAACATTTACCTTGAATGTTCTATTCCTTCCCTGTTCTGACTCCATAATCAGCTTCTAATTACAGTCATACAGCTTCAGAAGATTGTCCTTCATGGTAACTGAAAAACCTTTCTCAACCAGTTGTCCCACACTCATCAGATTGCTTTTCATGCCAAGTACATACCAAACATTCTGGATCACAACTAATTTCCCATTGTTTAGAATGATTATGACATTTCCCATACCTTCTGCATTGAGGTGTTTATCATTAGCGCATCTGATCTTTGTACTCTTCCCAAAGTCAAAGTCAACCAACCACTTCTTGTTTCCAGTAAGATGGTTTGAGCACCCTGTGTCCATATACCACCATTCTGATGAATTCAGATCATTAGGTTCAGAAGCCAATAATAGCACAGGTTCATCATCAGAGACTCATCTTTCTATATTTTCTTCTTCTGACTTCCTTTCTTTGTTGGACCAGCAATCTCTGGCATAGGGACCAAAGTTCTTACAACAGTAACATTGAACATTCTTTTTGTCAGACTTCTCCTTTCCCTTCTGGACATTCTTCTGCCTATCAGAGTTCGAAGCTTCTGACTTTTGACCACCATTAGTTCTCTTCCTGGCTTTTGACCAAGTCTGCTTCTGATGCTTCTTACCAGAAGTTACTTTCAGATCCTGCTGCTCTACTTCCCTCTCAGAAGTTCTTGCAGTCATACGCAACTCATGCGCCTCTAGACTACTTTGCAGCTCTTCAACTCTCATGGTGCTCAGATCTTTGGAATGTTAAATTTCTACAACAATGTAATCAAACTGAGAAGTTAAAGATCTCAAGATCTTCTCAATAATTACTTGTTCAGACAGAGTTTCTCCATAATCTTTCATCTCATTAGTAATCAGAATCACTCTAGAGATGTATTCAGAAACCTTCTCGTTGTACTTCATGTTGAGATTCTCATATTGCTTTCTAAGAGACTGAAGCTTCACCTTCTTCACTGATGCGTCACCACCATAACATCTGACCAGTGTGTCCTACGCAGCCTTTGCTATTTCAGAATAAGCCATCTTCTCAAACACATTTACGTCCACACATTGATGGATGTAGAACAACGCTTTCTGATCTTTCTTCCTCAGTGCCTTCTGTGTTATCTTCTGGGCCTCTGTTGCGTCTACTTCTAACAGATTATAGCCATCAATGACAAGATCTAACACTTTTTGAGAACCAAATAACACGCGCATCTGGATCTTCCAACGATTCCAGTTTTTGCCATCAAATACTGGAAGCTTGGAATGAATATTGTTATTTCCGTTCATCTTCTACCTTGTGCAATTTATGCAGAAACTCAATGAAAAATCAATGTTTCCCAAATTCCAGAGTTTCTAACCAGGAGCTCTAGATACCAATTGTTGGTGCACAAGGAAGATAAAAGGCAAAAGGAATATTTACTGATAGCTTCAAAATAATGATTTATAATGAATTACAATAACCTACTCCACTAGGCTATTTATACACACAAATTAAATCTAAAATATATCTTCTACAAAGATATAAGAAGATCTAAGATATATATCTTCTAACAAAGATATAAACAATCTAAAAGATATTCCTAAATATAAATTAATATCTAATTATAAAATCTAAATTAATTCTAACAAAACCCTACTCATACCATTACTAGTGACAAACATGATCACCTTCCCATATATGAGAACCTGTCTACCCCACAACCTTCTACTAGTACTACATATATCTCTCTCTCTCCCTTGATTCAAGAAACTCTGACAGCATAACTGTCATTTCCCCTCATCCATCTAATCAAATTTCTTAACTTGTCACCTATCAAACTCTACCCTTTCAAAACCAAAACCACTTTAATGGCCAGAATAATTCCACACCCCTTTAACCAATGGTTCTCAAAATAATACCACCTTTTGCTATTAATGAAACCTCTTCCTTTGCATACTCATTTCCTTCAAATCACTCTGCTTCACCATTATCCAACAATTTTTTGCCCTCCCCTATGCCTGCTAGCTATCCAAATCAGCCTGCTCACTCTCCTCCTTTGGATCAGTCTTTAACAGGTGACCCATTTGTTCCCTTAAGACAATCCACTCATATTTCTCATCCCCCAAGCTATCTAGCAGATTATCATTGTTATCTTGCATCACATGATAAACATTCACTATATTCAGATGCATTACATACTGCATATCCTCTATCTTATGTAATTTCATACCATAACTGCTCTCTATCATATAAACATTTATGTTGTTCCATCTCTTCTAACATTGAACCCAAAACCTACAACAAAGTCACACAACATGATTGTTGAAGCATGCCATGGATATTGAATTACAGGCTCTTGTTGAGAATAATACATGGGAGGTTGTTGATCTTCCTTCTGGGAAACACCCTATTGGATGCAAATGGGTTTACAAAGTAAAGTATAGAGGAAATGGATCTATTGAAAGACACAAAGCAAGATTAGTGGCTAAATTATACACACAGTTAGAAGGAAATGACTATTTTGACACTTTTCCCCAGTAGACAAACTCACTACTGTAAGTATTCTCTTATCCCTAGCAGCCATCCAAGGATGGCATTTGGAACAACTAGATGTTAATAATGCATTTCTTCATGGATATCTCCATGAAGAAGTGTATATGACTCTCCCCCTGGCCTGCACTCATCTAACCCTTCTCATATTTGTAAATTGCTCAAGTCATTGTATGGTTTAAAATAAGCCAACAGGCAATGGTATTCGAAGCTTTATTTATTTCTTATCTCCATTGGATACAGACAATCTCAGGCTGATCATTCCCTTTATATCAAAGTGTCAAATATTTATTTTACTGCTTTACTTGTTTATGAGGATGATATTGCTTTAGCAGGCACATCCATGACATAAATCACACAAGTCAAATAGTTACTTCATCATACCTTCAAAATCAAGGATCTTGGTAAACTGAGATTTTTCTTGGTTTTGAAATAGCTAGAAACACTGATGGTATTTTCCTTAATCAGAGGAAATACACTCTGGAGCTTAAAGACAGTGGATTACTAGCATTTAAACCATCTTCAGTTCCTTTTGACCCCAATGTCAAACTTTGAATTAATGAGGGACAACCATTGGAGGATCCTTCTATTTACAGAAGGTTCATTGGCAAGTTAATATACCTCACTAATTCAAGACCTGATATCTCCTATGCTGTAAGACACCTCAGTCAGTATATTTCTAAGCCTCTTACACCTCATTACCGAGCTACTATTCGTGTACTTAGGTATCTCAAATCTATGCCAGCTAAAGGACTCTTTTATCCTGCTTGTAGTCAACTCAAAATTTCAACACTTCCTGACTCTAACTGGGTCAGATGTCCAGATACTCGCAGGTCTACCATAGGGTATTGTATCATGCTAGGATCATCTCTTTTGTGCTGAAAATCTAAGAAACAAAAGACTGTGTCACGCTCCTCAACTGAAGCAGAGTATCACACATTAGCCTCTCTATCTTGTGAACTGCAATGGTTACAGTATATTTTGCAGGATTTCCATGTCAACTTGCCTCAAACTGCTGCAGTTTTCTGTGATAGCAAGTTTTCCATTTACTTGGCTCACAATCTAATGTTTCATGAACTTAGCAAACATATAGAATTAGATTGTCATGTTATTCGAGAAAAGATTCAGTTTAAGCTTATTCACTTGTTGCCAATTTCCACATCTGTTCAACTGGCAGATATGTTCACAAAACCTCTACATTTTCTTGCTCTATCTGCTATCTTGGACAAGTTGGAACTCTGAAGCATGCACAATCCAAATTGATGGGGGATATTAGTTTACATACATTATTATATAGATAGTTTAGATGGATAGCAAAGTTAGCGATGTGTACTTTTTATATTGGTTGTCTAGATATCCTATATATAAGAACTCTGTATGGATCATTTTCATCAGTCAATCAATGAATGATAATTTTACATTCTTCCGTGTTACTGTTGCATTATGTTATACTGTAATTGATTCAGTTACAACTTCTTCTTCTTCTTCTTCTTCTTCTCCTTCCTCCTTGCTTGTGCTATTGGAGTGAGCTCATATGCTCATTTTCTTCAACATTGGTAGATGCTGACTATGCTTCGGAATCCGACATTAGTATGATGAATCAGCAATACTTCGATCATCCATAAGTGATACAAATATAATTAATAAATTTATACATGATATAAATATTTCTAATGAGAAGTTAGTGTACTTGATACACTATTTTGTTTCGTACATTCAAATAGTCTAATAATTGTTATACATCTGAATTATCAATGTTCATTCTACTTTGGAATCTGACATTTGTATAGTGAAACAATGATATTTGATCAATCATATTAAATAATTAATCATTATGTTTTAATGGTATGAACATGTTTTCATTACGGTTTGTGATGGTGTAAGAGTTGTGCTTTTAGGGTTTGCAAAAAGCGTCAAATGTTCATGCGTCAATATTTATAAATTAATAATATATTATTATTTATTATTTAATTATTTATTATTAAATAAATTGGTATACAATTATGAACTTAGATTTTGGCATTTGTTTATATGGCCTGCATGTCTGGACTTATTTTATTTAAATACAGTCTGCATGTCGTGGTTTATTGTAATTAAATATGACCTGCGTGTCGTGCCATTTAATTATTATTTTATTTATTTAAATATTATCAATGGTCAAGTTCAAGAGTTGAAGAGAAGACAATGCCAAACAATGACGCCGGTGGAGAGGCTTAAGAAGCTTGCTCGTGGGTCAAAGAATTATAATAAAGTATTTTATTTAATTCTTGCATTTTAAGTGGTCATAGTCGTATTACCGACTTTTATTTTATATATGTGATGCGTGGAATGTATTTTTATTTGTGTGTGTATAAGATACACAAATATGTGATGTATGAGATACACAAATCAATGAGATCAAATTTAAGAAAAATCCCTCAGTCAAATATTAAGTTTTTTACTTTCCAAAATTTAGCACTCATCAAGACTAGTATCGAATAATATAGGTTTCGCCTAACGTGAGGTGCATGTTTTATATTAGTAAGGTGTGATGAGATAAATGTAATATCCAACTGTTAAATTTTTGGGTTTGACTAAACTAAACTAATTATAATAGGATTATATATGTTTATAAGCAAGAGTTCAGAATAATCCATATGATGGATTAGAATAAGGAGTTATTCACTCAACTAATAAAATTCGAGAATTGTATTAGATACAATTGGAAGGAGTTCCTATCTAAATAACGAATTTTTGTGTAATCCGCCTACGCGGACTTAAAACAAAGTGAATTATGGATCTTGACCCACTAGAAAATCTTTCAATGGGATTTTCCAAATCAAATATCGAGGGACATTTGTTTTGAATAAAAATAGTGGGAGCATTTTAATAAAAGACTTTATTAAAATGATTTTGATACAATATTTTTACACGTTTTGTATTTAGAGTTTATTTTGAATTTTATTTTATATTTTACTCTGAAATATCCTTATGAAGGGTATAAGGATCATAAAGGAGTTTCTAAGTTAGTACAGAAATTGAGAATTATTCTCAAGTACGAGAAAAATTATATGTTCTCAAGCAACCAATTCCTAACAACCAAATATAACTAGATTCTAAGAATGATACTTATGATAATGATCAAATTGAATATCTAGAAATAACATATCTCATAATTGTAGTCATCACGGGAAATGATATGATCATTAACCTTGAGAATTTTCTTTTAAATAAGAAATACAAGATATGAGAAATGTAAAACTTTCCAAGATCTTTTCTATACAAGTTAGGAATCCAAATAGACCTAAAATAGTTTTGAGATTTAAAATTTGGATTTTTTTGTAGACCAAATAGTTGGTCACAAGTGTTATTTGAGATGATCTCAGATAGGTAGATTATATTCATTATGAATAAATTTTAAATATATCTACCCTATCTTGTTGAATAGAAAAGAAAGTATTTTGTGATGCTAAATAGATGAATTATAAAAGAATGAGATTCATTTTATATTCCTTTGAATTTTGGCAGAAAAAACATGGTTCTAAAGGAAGACATTGAGTTCATGTGTTGAAAGAAGAAAACCGTTAATGATTATTAAAAGAGTCAGAGTAGAAGAAAGAAGTAAGACTTTTTCTTCATACGATTTGTTATAGAAAATCAAATTATCCACTTCTACATCTTGGGTATGTGATACTAGATATTGATCTTATATAAGAATGTGAAGAGTCTTTTAAGAAGTAGGACATTGATTATATTTGAGTCAGGTTACGTCTAGAATGGACAATGTGTTTCATTGACTATAAGAGCTTATTGTTAGACTTAAATTAGAGCTTAGAATGAAACCAAATAATTGTTATTAAGTTTCATTTTGTAATAAACGCTAATTCTAAGTCTTGTATTGACAAGATGAGGAGTCTTGGATTGACAAGATGAGGAGTGCATGTTTTGATAATGGACAAGTGTTGTTATGATTATTCAAACAATATTTTCAGTACTAAATCAAGTAGTAGATTTTAGTTCTACGATCTTGATAATCTCATCTATAATAAATGTGGGATGAATCAAATAATATTTGAAACTTATTTGAAACAAGTTATAATTCTTTTGAGAAGAGTTCAATAGTGAAGCAGAAGGAAATAACTCGAAAATGTATTAAGATCGTACAAATTATTTACTATGGTAAATACCTATATAAAGAATATAATGATCATTTAAATCATATCGTGTTTGACATTGATTGATTTAAGATAGTTCAATTATATCTTTATGACTCTTTTATAAATTGTTTTACATACAATTATTCATATCCATAACCAACTCCATTTAAAGTAGTCGTAGAGACACCATATTTGATATGGAGGTAAGAGTACCTAGTTTGTCTTTATGATAATTTGGATTGTAAGGTTTATTAAGTAAACTTGATCACAATTTAGATGAAGATGTATTTAGGGATGTATCACAATGGAAACAAGGGATACATATTCTATAACACGTTATCGGACAAAATTGTTTTGTCGATAGATTTGAAGTCTTCCTTTAGAGATATTATGTATCTAAAGGAACTAATGGGAGTGATGTAGAATTTGAAGAAATTCAAGAACTAGAACATACATATATTTATGATAATGGAATATGATTTAATTCAACAAGGGAGTGGTTGTTGTACCATTGGTTCATGTAGCACAAGATCTAAAGAAGATCATAAATAATTTTAATTCTAAAAGAAGTATAAGTTGTTAAAATCCAATTATGGATTAGAGCAAAATTCTTGGAGTTGAATCCTTTTATTAATGAAGTTTTGTGAAAACTTGGATTAATAAATGTCAAGTTTAAATCTTGTGAACATAAGTAGGTTAGTGGGAGTATTTACATTAATATAGTATAATATGTAGACGACATACTGATCATCCAAAAAAAATTCCCTACAACACCAATGTAGGACATGGCTAAGGAAATGGTTTTGATGAAATGTGCTTAGGCGAGGTTTCCTAAAATATTAGGAACCGAAATCTATAGAGATAGATGGTTGATGAATCTCAATCTTATCACAAGTACATATTCCGACGAAGTGTTGAGATACCTAATATGCATAAATCTCACATTAATATTATTACATGTAGAGCATGATGTTTGGTCTAATGGACAATGTCTTAACTCATTGGATGAGAAAAAGGACATCATGATATGTATTGCACTAGATGCATTATATGCTATGAGCATAGACAATAAATACCAAGATGATTGAAGTGTTCATCACTAGATCACCTTCAAGAAAGTCTATGAATATCTTGAAAGAATCTAATGTTTCTTTTATTGAGAGAAAATGCGAATAATCATTGTAAATAAGTTACAATGAAGTTATTCTAAAATTTATGAACTATATATTCATATCATAGTAGAAATTAAATGTTATGCTTGGATGAAAATTGTATAAGTTGAAAATAGTTTCAGATAATTGTCGTTTCTAGTACAAACGTCAAATATATAATTTGGATCACTTTGCTAATTCCTGGGAATAAAATTATTTTTCTTGTATTGCATATTCTATTGATCTCATTCAAGATGATAATGGGTTAATCTTGCAACTTCAGAATACTAGATCTCACTAGCGATCCATGTATATATATTTTGACACTTCAATTTATTTCGATAGAAGATCGAAAGTTGGAATTAGAAGAGGTGTATATTACCAACATAGGAAAGAGTTCCTTATAACCTAATAAAGTATCATGTTTAGATGATGCTCAACACACACAGTGGGTAGAGAGATGTTAGATTAATATCTGATTGGCTCTAGTGCTAGGGGAGATTGTTGGAGTAAGCCCTAATAGAAAATCAATATTGATTTTATATACTTTTGTATCATGACCTTGAAATATATTGTTTGTCAATATATATATATATATATATATATATATATATATATATATATATATATATATATATATATATATATATATATATATATATATATATATATATATATATATATATATATATATATATATATATATATATATATATATATATATATATATATATATATATATATATACTTATTAGGCATCGTATTTATTATGTTATTTGTATATGATATAATAAAGTCCTTAGAATAATTAGTCTATTAATGACCTTTTAAGTGTGACTTAATCGTGAAACATTATTAAACATAAGGAGGTTATTTTTAAAGTATATGTAATCAAGTTTTACTGCCAAATATGGCAACAGTAATGCATAGAGACTATTACGTGAGTAGACCGATAATTGTATCTCACAAGTCATGGATATGAGATATCAAGTCTTCACGTAGGTATAATTATTAGGAGTAATATTTATACTGGATTAACCCACCATAAGAATACTACATAGTTTGTTATGTAAGTGTTATAAATTATTCTCATAGTGATAGTGGTGTATCCCTTTTACCTGAAACCACTATGGGCCCTAGATGAGGAGTCCGGTACTTTATTGCTAATCAAACATTGTCCGTAACAGGATGACCACAAAGATGGTTGATGAGTATTTTACAAATTATAATGAGGGACATGAGTGACCTAGATGAGATTTTCCCGTCCTACATATACGGGAGTAATATCAGTAGGCCCCTTGATAGAGTACGATTGTAAAATTCATGGTCATGCTCAAATAAGTCGATATGAGATATTAGGCTTATTAGTTGTTATCAAGTATACTCGGGGATCAAGGAATAAAATATTGGACTATACAAGGGTGACACATTATATGCCTTGTGTGTAATATAGATATAAGGGAAAAAGGGTAATTGTACACATGATCATTATCACAGTAAGGTTATGTCAGGTCACACGATATTCTCATCACTTGGATAGCAGTAATTTGTTGCTAGATACCATTCATTGTTTATAATATTAAATATGTGATTTAATATTATTGCCACCGTTACGAGAATCTATAGGATCACACACATAGAATACTGATAGTGGAATGGACGTTTAAGTTAAATAAGATTTAATTTAATCATGTGTTAATAGTATTTAAATTATTTAATACATTAACACATATAATTTATTTGATGAAATATGATTTAATTAAATAAATGAGAATTGACAAACGATTAAATTAAATATGATTTAATTTAATAATTTATTTTATTTTACTAAAAGAGTTTGATTAAATATAAATAATAATAATTTAATTAAATAGTTTAATTAAATAAGATTGGGCTTACTTTGGAAAAAAATCCAAAATAAGAGCATTAGGGTTTTAATAGCTTTTTTATAAATAGAGAAGCTCTTTCCCTTGCAATCCTAATTGTCAATTTTCTCAGAACAAGAGACGGCTAGCACCGCATTCTATTTTGTATTCGTATGGACTACGTAGAGACGTCGGTATCTTACACCGTTCATGATCAAAGATAAAGCACGCTTCAAGAGGTATTCCTTGAATCTTTATTTTGGTTAGATTGATTTGTGATTAATGATTTAATCAAGATCTGTTTTTTGGGATTATTATGCTAAGAGGATCGAAAAGTTTGAAAACCCCCTCTTAAAATCCCAACACAATGTGTGAATGGTAACAACTTTGAGAAAGTTGTTGATCACGACTCATCGAAGCAAGCGTGGGAGATTCTCGAGAAAGCATACACAGGAGCAGACAAGGAAAATATGTCGAGGTTATGAATGCACAAACGTCAGCACAAATTGATTCAAATGGAGGAAAAGGAGTTGATCAACGATTTCATAAAGAGAATTAATCGGTTGGTAAACCAAGTAAAATCATGTGGAGAAACAATCATGGAGCAATATGTTTTCGTGAAATCTTGCATTCTTTGACAACAAGATTTGATAACATAGTCACAACGATTAAGGAATTAAAGGATCTTATGACAATGAGAAAAGAGGATCTACAAAGCTCTCTTGAGGAACATGAGTAGAGAATGGAGGAAAGGAATGTTAATAAGGCAAAGACAAAGATATCTTTACAAGTACGTTTCAACGAGAGAGACAAGAAGGAGAAGAGAAATTGTCCTATGAGGAAATGTACAGGAAACTTTCAAAATTTTGGAGGAAGTGAGTCCCAAAGTTCCAAGAATTTAACATTCCAAAAGGGTGAAAATAGTGGTAGTAGAGCTGCTGGATCAAACAACGCTAGAGGTGGAAATCGAAGGGGTGAAGGTGGAAGAAGAATGGTTGACAAGAGAAATATGCAATCTTTAATTGTCAAAAGTTTAGCCATTTTGAAAGAGAATTCAATTCTAACAAGAAATAACCCCAAGAAGATAAAGCTAGAGTTGCACGCTAAGTGTTTGATGAGGATAACAAACTCTTGATCACGATCACAGAGAGAGAGATAGAGTGCAGCAGTAATAAGATGCAAGATAGTAGCAGCAAAAGTTTGAAAAATGTTATAGAACTGAAGTGCAACCGGTTGCGCAATTTATGCAATCAGTTGCATATTGCAGAAAATGTCATGGTGAGTTTGAAAGAAGCAGTGTAGTGCAACGATCAATGGTATTTAGACTCCGGGTGTTCAATGCATATGAAGAGGAGAAAATATTGGTTTGTTACAATCAATTGTGCCAAGAATAAAGTGAAATTCGCGAATGATATCACTCTAGCAGCGAAAGGGATCAATGATGTATCGATCGAGAGTAGGGATGGTAAATATTCTTTGATAAAGGATGTATTATATATTCCCAGAATCAAGTGTTACCTTCTAAGTATTTCCCAATTTCTTAAGAAGGGTTAAAAGATTCACATGGAGAACAAGGCGTTACGCGTTATGGATGTAAACATAGATTTGATTCTAAAAGCTCATATGGCTACCAATAGAATTTTCAAGGTTGGGTTGAAGGTTATGGAGCATAGGTGTCATGCGACGATAACTAGTTGTAAAGAGTGGATATGGAATTATCGGCTTAGGCATCTAAATTTCTGAGATCACAATGTCTTGTGAAAGAACATAATGGTAACGAGGATGCCATTGATCAACATACCAGTTGAAATTTGTGAAGAATGTGTGCAAGACAAGCAACATAAGGAAAATTTCAGCAAGGATGCAAGTTTTAGAACCAAGTGTCACCTTGAGGTGGTGTATTCCAATATGTGTGGACCAATGCAAGTTGATTCGATCGGTGGAAATAGATATTTTGTCACGTTCATCGATAATCATAGTAGAAAACTATAGACATGCCTAATCAAGAGAAAGGATGAGGTGTTTGAAAGACAAAGCGGCCATAAGCTCAAAGTTCTCAAAATATATGGTGGATGAGAATATGTCTCAAATGACTTTGGGAGGTTTTGTGATCAAGAGAGGATAGCATATGAGGTAATCAATCATAAGGATCAATTAGTTATAAGTTGAGGAAAGGGTTGTATTTTTTGAAATAAGCTCCAAGAGCTGGAACAAGAGGGCAAATGACTTTTTAAATGAGATTGGCTTTAAAAAGTGTGTATCTGAACATGTAAAAAAGGATACATTTGAAGGTGTGATAATCCTTTGTCTATACGTGGAAGATTTGTTGACTACGGGAAGCGATAAATAATGTATTTATAAGTTCAAGAGTGAGATTATGAAGGAGTTTGAGATGACCGACCTAGGCCTCGTCTCATACTTCCTTGGTAGTTGACTCGAAAGGGTCAAGCTTATGTGTGGGATGTTGCATGTAAAGAAAGTTTTGTGGAGTTGAATAAATTGACGGCTTCTCTAGTGTTGATTTTTCCTAATCCAAGTGAGTATTTTATGGTGTATTGTGATGCGTCGAAGATTAGCATTGGTGGTGTGCTGATGCATAATGGACAAGTTGTTTCTTATGCTTCTAGACAACTGAAATTTCATGAAAAGAATTATTCTACCCATGACTTAGAGTTGGCAGTTGTGGTGTATATGTTGAAAATTTGGAGACATTATATGTTCGGATCAAGATTCAAGATGTTTAGTGATCACAATAGTTTGAAGCACTTGTTTGATTAGAAGGAATTGAATATGAGGCAGAGAAGATGGTTTGAGCTTTTGAAGGATTATGATTTTGATTATAGTTATCATCCTGGTAAAGCAAATGTTATGGAAGATGCTTTGAGTAGGAAGTCCTTGCATATGTTTATGTTGATGGTGCGCGGGTTAGAATTGATCGAATAATTCAGAGATATGAGCTTAGTGTGTGAAGAGACTCCTAACATTGTGAAGTTGGAGATGTTGAAACTGACTAGTGGGATTATTTAAGAGATTAGAGAAAGTTAGAAACATGATCTTAGCTTGGTTGACCAGTTGTTGTTGATTAACCAAGGTAATGGAGGTGAATTTTAAGTTGACGAAAATGGTGTGCTGAGGTTCGAAAATAGAGTTTGTGTTCTGAATGTGCCGAACTTAAGAAGAGCATTCTTGAGGAAGGACATCGAAGTGGACTAAGTATTCATCCCAATGCTATGAAGATGTATCAAGACTTGAAGAAATTATTTTGGTGGCCTGGTATGAAGAAGGAAGTTGCTAAATTTCTTTATGCTTGTTTGACTTATCAGAAGTCGAAGATTGAGCATCAGAAGCCTTTGGGTCTAATGCAGCCGTTGAATATTCTGAAGTCGAAGATTAAATAGGGAACTTTATAATAATTTATTATTTGTGAATTGTTGGTGATTATCTGTGTGATATATGATGATACGTTGTGGGTAGTGGTGGACTAAGGTGCTAATTAGAATAATTTGGATTTAAATAATTTTAGTTTAGTTATTTAGATGTTATAATATAGTTTATATTTTATTAAGAATTATTTAGTAATAATTAAGTAGAATGATTGGTGGGTAAAAGTAATAAGGGCATGGTGTTAATTGATGAGGATTAGTAAGGGCGTGAAAGGAATAATATAGAAAGGGTCCTAGGAGTAAGAAGAGAAAATAGAAGAATAACGATCATTATGTGTAATCATAGATTTGGGAGAACGCGGAGAAGAGGCTAGGGCTCAGAAGAGGATTCAGTAGAACTCGAAGAGAGAGTTGATTCATTGAGGAATTGAGGTATGGGGTTTAATCATGTTTATTATGATCGATAGTGGATTAAGATAGATGTAGGGTTTTGTTGTATGATTGATTAAACATGTGATTGCTTTGATGAAACATGTGATTGATGAGATAAAATAAAATTGTTGATGTTAATGATGTATGAATGCCATGATTTAATCCCAATATGTGCCTATACATATTTTAATATTAAATATGTGATATATGATGGTTATAATAAATTTTGGGATGAGTATGGTACCTGTAATCGCATTTGAAATGGCTGGAACAATGCAAAAATTACAATAGAAAATTGCAGCTTCACAAGTGTCACCGATCGAGCCTGCTGGCGAGCGAAATGGTGGAAAAGCAAGCGACTGGAAAATGTATGGGGGATGGACTATCGCCTCAACGTCTTCGAGCGATTGAGGAAGCGGTGATCCCAATTACGCCCTTCGCCAGGCGAGCACCAGGCGACCAAAGTGCCTCTAGCATCACCGAGTGAGGCTCAGGAGAGCAGCCCTGAAAGCATTTTTAAAGTGTCGTAACTTGAGTTTCGGGACTCTGTTTGACGCGTTGTTCGAAGTGTTGGGAAGCTAAAGAACAAAACTCTATCATGGCAGGGTTATGAGAGTTATTTGATGCATGGTTCTAGTACCTACATGTTAATGAAATGATTTATGACATGTTTATTATGCTATGATGTTCTATTTGTTTTAATGATGAGTATGATGTTACTATAATGGTTATGTGATACTGATGATGGTATTGTGATGATGTTATGATGATGTGTATATTTTAAATGTGTAATGCATACTATGTTCCATTTATATGAATGATGATGCAACTGACTAGTCGTGGTCGAACTTATGTGACATTTTATGCATCCTGCATTTATAGCATTATTTTGGACGGTGTTCCGCTATTTTTGACGGTGGTCTGTTTGTGATAAGCCTCAATCCCATTGTGTGGATTGAGTGCATTTATGATGTGCTTCAGTTCCAAGAGGGAATTGATCTTATGGTGGGGGTATTTGGAGGATGATGAACCAGATGTTCATAAAATATTAGTACCACATACATTGAGTCGGTATTGTGCATTAATATCCTATATAGCATTGCATGATTTTATGATGAGTTTGATATGATGATAATTGTGAACTATGTGAGTATATGATGAATGAAAGGTATATAAATTCTATTGTGATGTATCTGTGAGTATGACGTGTTGATTAATATTATGTGTTGTTATATGATGAGGTTGTTGTGATTACTCATATTTTCCTTATATCTTTTATGATGGATTGTGATTACTCGCCCTTTCTGTTTGAATGTTGCTTCTACGTGGGTAACATGTAGGTGACCAGGAGTAGTTCGTAGAAGCGTCGATGATAGACTCAGAGTATTTTATTTAGATTTCTACCTTAGTGGTGACTTGCTCTGATATGTAACGTCAGGTTAGGAACGCTATGTTTTGCTAATGATGTACTTTCATTATCATGTTTTTATGATATTATCAGATGTTAAAGTGTTTTGATTATACTTTTTGATGATACTACCGTACTTAAGTTTTGAAAGATGAATGAAGTTGTTTTATAACGATGATTTCTTCTGCGACGATTTTAAATGATATGATGATGTATAATTAGATGCATGTTAACACATTAATATAACCCGTGTTACGGAGCAAAATTGTTATTTATGTTATTTTCTATGAAGTGTGACACCCTTGAGTGGTGACGTTAAATGAATTACTTTTAATTTATTCATGAGTTAATTATGGGGTTTAGAAGGGTATTACACTGGGGGCTATCAAGCCAGGAAGGAAACCCACCATGATAATATTAGTTTAAAGCCTAAACAATCTCAAATTACAACTTCTCTCTTAATCACTACCTTGTGCAATTTCTATCTAAGAACCTCCTAGATATGAGAACCCCCTATCATTTTCAATCACTACAGTGATACCTACAGCCACAAAACTTATGACTAGACTTAAAGAATCCAACAGAAGATTATACTTCAAATAAACAATACTTAGTTTTTCTTACAAGCTCATGAGTGAGAACAAAAACTGGATATAATCAAGTAACAGTCAGTCAAACTCAATGCATCAAAAGATACATGAGTGACATACAAAGAACACAAACACTAAAACCTTAAAAGACTCCCAAAATCCTAAACCCTTATGTTACATTCACGGTTTCTTCAATGTGAATGCTTGCTATTTTAGGTCATAACAAGTTCTTATTTATAGACTCTTGCTGAATGGGCTTGGACTCTTCAAATCAAATTCAACCTCCGCTTTATAAATCAACTGCAAGATCTTCACATAAAAATAGGAACAAATCTTTTAAAGTTTCCTAAAAAAGTCTCCAATATCCTTTTTAATGAAACAAATCAAATATGCACTTGTTCCTAAAATATCATTGATTTGTTGCGTCTGTATGAGTACTAAAGTATTCCAGAATCTCATATTTTTTTCAATCAATTCTCAAAAAAATAAAATAGCACCGCCTGCTACATAACAGACTAAAATATCAAGACATCAGACTCAACATCTGTCTGATACACATGACAGCAGAACTTGTTATGACAGTTAATTAAAATGTTGTGATATCTTGCTCAACATCATCCCATAATCATATATTTAACAAAATTTATGTCAATCTTAAAACTATGAATTTAACAAAAGATATGCAAGAAACTTATGATAAGTCCGAACAAATTTCTTTTTGTGAATTGTCTATAAATGACCATTCAATTGAGTATACCCTAGTGATAAAGAAATCAACTATGTGAACAATCAAAGACATAATCTTTACTGGAGAGACGTCACTACTCTAAAAAAAACTCTAAAAAAACATAATTTTTAAAGATGAAATAACTACAATCAAAGATAGAGACAAGATGCTAAACGATAATTTCAAAATTAAAAGATACTCTAAATCAATTTATCGTCAATAAAAAATAAGTCGATGCCTCAATCCAAGTATTTGAAGATTCAAATAAATCATTTGGTCAAACACATAGATGACAAACTAGGAGATGCATTCAACACTAACATCCAACCAAATTGGAAAGAGCATTGTAATCAAATTGGAAAGAACATTGTATTTCAATTGTTTTATTTTAATGTATCCTTCATTCAAATAAAAAAGACTCAATTAAATCTTAAAACTTAACTGTTTGTCGTTCTCGCCTAACAATTTAATAATATATAAGGAAGGGACAGACATTTGGACCCTACCATGTGCCTGTCTTTAACATTGTAATGCGACCGAAGAATATAGCTCCATTTATCCGTAGCTTTATGTCAAGATAAAAAGACCTCATGTCATAATCGTATGCATTAAATTAAAGATGCCTATAACGACAAAGAGAGAAAAAGAAAAAGGCTATAAAAGAATAAGTTAAGAATCAGTTAAATATTTGTATTTGTAGTATTTTTAAAATGTATGCACTATACGTTATCAAGGTAGGGTAACATGCTTCAACCACTATACCAAGGCTGAGATCAACCATGCATAACGCATGCATGTACAACTACTTCTCCTTCCCCACACTTGCAGAGTCATTTATGGACACCACTGACTGTGAATGAATACTTGTATATATTAAATATTGTACTGCAATTAATTATTCTCTTAAAAAATTTCAAATACCTCTCAACAATGAAATAATATTATTTTTGCAAGTATGTTTATAATTTTTTGGATTATAACTCTTTTTTTTTCAAGTATATTTATATATTAATACCAACGAAAAATTCAAACTCTTTTTTTTTTGTCAAGCGATCCTTTTTCTATAATACTTTTATAAAAGATATTAAAAAAAAAATTGTACATAGTGGAGGGTGTTAAATTTAACTGAGGGTGCCAAAAGAAAATCTCTATATATTTGTGGTTCAGTTTGGCCCAAAGCTTTTAATTCATCCTTAAGTTTGATTTTATAAATAAAATTTGGGAAATTTTTATCCAAAAACTAATGCAATTATGTTATATTTTCACTCTAACTCTTGTTACTCCTTAGTCTCTCCTTCTTCTAACTATTTACGAGTTTGTGAAAAAGAATTAAAAAAATAGCTAATATTTTCCAAAACAACCCATTTGTATACCGATAATTCTCCTATTCTCATCTCAAATGGTAAATGATTTCTTTCGTCTTGTATGTTTGTTAAAACAATAAAATAAAAATGAACATACATTTTGGGCTGTTTATTTTAACTTACAAAAAATTGATTTTATCATTATTTTTTAAAAAAAAAAAATTTTAAATAGTAAAAATTATTTTTAACTTATTTTTGACAAATTACCATTATGAAGATTAAAACATAGTCATGTAATTTTTAAAAATGATATATTTTAAAAATGCTTTTTATGAAAAGTTATTTAAAATAATTTTAAATTTAAGTATTTTTTTTTTAATTTTTGATATTTAAAATAAGTTATAACAAAAGAAATACTAAAGTAATATTTTATGAAAATCTATATAACTAAATTTTTTTAAAGTTTTATTTATTTAAATTCTTGGTAATTTTTCAAAACAAATATTTATATCTTTATATTGAGTTTTTGTTAGTTAGCTCAATGAGCTCCTGACTTAGTTTGAGTTAGTTAGAAGTTTGTTGAAGTTGTTAGAGTTTGTTACCACTCAACCATCTTATAACACCTCTCTATGTTACGGAGATAAATTCTAGTTTGTAATTTGGCTTTTGATTCATGAATCTAAGACTCACATTAAGTTTGAATGGTATCAACCGTTAATGATCCTCTCACTTCAATTTTATGATCAAAAGTTCCAATTTCTTCCTTCCAAATCACCAATTCACCTTTTGGAAGCTCATTATCCACATATTCCTTTGACCCTAAGCTTTCAATCAAGCTTCAAGATAATAATGTCTTGTTATATAATCAACGTGTTGAAGATACTATCCTTATGCAAAAACGTACACATTTGTGGTTAATCTGAAAATTCCTCTAATGTACAAATATAAAATTGATAAAAAAAATGATATGATCTCGAAAGAATACGAAACATGAATTGTTTAAGATCATTCGTTGTTCATCTGGATTTTCTCAACAATCACTAAAGTCGTGAAGTCATGTTACCTAGGGTTCTCACATGCAAGCTATCTTTTGAGGTTTGTGACAAAGTCTATAAAAACATCAATGCAATTATGAAGGCTCATGTTCGTCAATTGCATGCAGAGCTCAAGTCTACTAAGAAACTAAATCCTTCATTTGTCGAGCATGTTCTTCAAATCAAAGGAATTACAGATTCACTACTCTTCATTGGTGATCTCATCATTGAGCAAGACCAAATTAATTCCATTCTTGAAGGGCTTCCATCGAAATACAATCATGTTGCCATTAAAATCTATGGTTGCACTGAATCACCTACTTTATGTTGAGTCTCTTCTCTATATGCAAGAAGCTCAACTCGATAAATTTTGACAATAAATCTCAATTTCTAAAATTTCTACAAACCTAGCTCATCATCAAATTGGTTCTATTCACGATGGTTATGCCTTTCATGGTCATGGGCACAATCTTCTTGGCAGGGATAATAGTCGCTCTAGAGGGAGCTCTTCAAATTCAAAACTAATTTTTCAACTTTGTGGAAAATATGAACTTATTGTTCTTGATTGATGGCACATGTTTGATGGCCATTTGCCTACAGTGGAGAATTCTCATTGCCAAATGAGTTAGTCTCAAGCATGATTTTCTTATTCATGTGTTTCCCATCAGTTAACCTATCTTGACTATTTTATGCATAATAAAGTTCCCTATTTAGGAAATAATAAAGTCCAAGTAGGTGATGATCAAAGCCTATCCACTGGTTCCTCTCAGTTTGCTTCCAAGTCTTTACCTAATTCCTAACTTTTTCTTAAGCAAATTTTGCATGTACTTACAATCACTGGAAATTTTGTTATCGGTCTCTCAATTTTCCAAAGACTCTTCTATCATTTCGAATTCCAGGCTAACAAGTGTTTTGCTCAAATCTTAAGTTTCTAGGCAATTTTGTACTTGAAGGATTCCCGTATGCCAATGATCTGTATTGTTTTCTTCACATTCAACTAAAACCCTCGAATGCATATGATTTAGCCTATCTTATTTCCAATAATTGTTCACCTAATTACAATTCTAACGTATCTAATTGTATATCTTATGATATCTCTCTTTGACATTATAGATTAGGCTAAGAAAATTTTAACACTGGAGTTCCAATACATTTAATTATGTCTCATGTAATGCATAATTTATAGAGTAATCAATTTAAAGGTTAAATATATGTTATTTTCTGTTATTGTAAGGAGTTTTCATTTGACTTCTTATAAGAATATTTTTTGTGATCTCTCGGTAATAGCTAGATTTAGTGAGATAGACCTTTAATTGTTAGATTGTAATAAAGATTTTCTTATTTTAACAGCGTGAGATATTTTTTATTTTTGAATTGTTTTTTTAAATTTAAATGAATTAATTTTTTTTTACAGAATATATATTTTATATATTAATTATTTTTTATATAATATTTTTTTTATATTGTTTTACAAAGTATATATTATATACATTAATTTTGTTACAGAATATTTATTAATTTTTTTAAAATTTTTTTTATAATACGAATTTAATTAAACAAATTTTATTTTACAACATTTAGGCTTATGGTCCATATACTCTTATCATTTCCAGCTTACAACCTACAACTTCATGCACTGTTTTGTCATGATAACTCCCCTTCCCTCAAAATGAAAACAAACCACGGCCTTACAATCTCAAACATATTTAAATACAAAACTGAAAATTTAAAGAATTCAGAACCCATTGTTTCCCTTCAAACAAATGTCATTCTAGTAGTCAAGGGACGGATATTTCGGTCGTTGAAAGAGAACAAAGACCTTTGAACATAACAGGGTCGGTTCAAGGACCAAAGCACTTAAACTAGAGCTTTAGATCTCAAAAGTTTAAGTTTAGAAAAAGCTTTAAATTTTTTTTAATTTAATCATAATAATAATATATAATAACACATTAAATATATAAATTATCATAATTGGATTGATAAAATTTAGACCTCTTTTCCTTTTAGTTTTGAGTTCAACTCTTAACCACTACAAAATTATTATTTTAAAATTTTCATTTTAAAATTTTCTTTAACTCTCCGGAAGGATTATACCAGCCCTGGAACATAGGGAGGGAACAGAGCTTTACAATTGATGAATTTTACCTTCATTTTGTAAACAAGGTACCAGGTTTCTATCACTCTTATTATTAACACAGGAGATCAAGTATTTATTCCATTCATCTCCTTGCATGTCAAATGTAATAGTGACTAACGAGATCTAACTTGACATTTCCAATAAGTAACCGTTTATGGATGACAACCCAACCAACCATATAGAGATAGAATGTATAGTTTGTTTCTTCTCAAAACAAATAAAACTACGACAAATGTTTCTTCATGGAAGAAGGGTAAAAGGAATGGAAGGGTAACAAGCTTCCCTTATTAATTAAAAGTTATCAAAAGTAGTATATTCATCTGAAACAACCACGGCCTCCCACACATATGTTCATCATCACCATCGATGCACCTTCAACATTAAAGTGACTTTGCATGCAACATGAAATATGACTTTGCATGCAAAAGTGACAACTTCAAGTCTTTCTCTGTTGGGTTAGTGGCAGTTTAGTACATGTACATGACATAATGATTTGCCACCTGTTCACTAGTTCAGGACATCGATTTGTAGTAAAAACACATTAGTGTTTATAAATTAATTACTCATATTGTCCAATGAATTGAAAACAGGTTGAGTAAGCAAAAATCGGCTTAAACTCAAATATTACATTTTGATAATTTAAAAAAATATTTCATAAAATTTATAAAATTATTAATAAAAGTAATTTAAAAAAACATAAAAAAATTAATATAAAAAAAGTAAAAAATAAAAAATAAAATAAATAAAGGGTTAAATAATCCACATGAATTTTTAAAAATAAATAAAAAATTTAATTAATTATCACGTAGGAAGATTCTAGTAAAATAATGTCTATGATAAGAGAATCTTTATTTGTTAAAGGAGGTGCAAAATCAAAACTTAAAAGAGGGTATGATACATTTAACCTTTAATTCAATTATATACTTACGATTTCTTTTACTGAATTTTTTTTTTTTAATATTTGAATTGCAAATTTTATTTATGTTCTACTTTGTCATAGTGGAGATTAATTAAAGAGTATTGTTTTTTATTTTTTACTAGAAAAATATAATTAAATATTATTGGTTATTAAAGATTTTGTTAAAAATGTAATAAAATAATATTCAAACAATTAATAAAATATAAGTTTTTTTAATTTGTACATGACAAATAAAGAACAACTTTGAGCACCAAAGAGAAGAGACAAAATTTATAAGATGAAAAATATATAGTAGTTTAATGCGTTTTTTAGGAACAAACAATTTATTACTACATGTTTGAGAAAAATAACGTTCGATCTCAGATGAGACCTTGTCTTTAATCGATGATGTAGTGGAAAAAATAATCCATGAGAACACAAAGGCCCAAGAGGGAGATATTTGTGCTCCAAGTGATGTCAGAGCAATTATGTTTGTATATAAAATATCATATGTAGCATAAGGTTTTAGGACCTAGAAAGAAGGCTTGGGCCCACCCTAACAATAACACTCGATCCGAGCAAAAGGATGCAAATGAGGATCGTCAAATGACATTAATTATATCTCCCCACTTAGCCATATGAATGGTCTAGATGAAAGATAAAGAACTAAGGGTTAATAAAAACCCTAGGAGAATTCCTATAAAAGGGGACTACAAGCATCAAATTAGGTACACACAAAAATCTCTTTAATAACTTTATACCTTTTATCTCTGACGACCATTGACTTGGGAGTCTATATGTGTGAAGGTACCTCACTTCTCTTTTCCAAAGTGACAAAGGACAGGGAAAAAACCTCTTTCCAAAACGCTCAAAAATTGGCCATTATGTAAAAAAGCTTACTTGGTAAAAGAAACATTGGCACCGTCAGCGGGAACATAAACAATGTTTCAAGCATCATACGAGAATACCAAAGGAATGGACAACTATGGGAGAAGATAGACTCATAAGCACAACCGTCCATAATCCACAGAAAGCACAGTTGTAAGAGTAAACCAACATTAATAAAAGGGCCATGTCGCTTCATCTTCGATCCAAAGAACCAGATCCAATGACCCCAAGGACTTTAAGTCCTTTTTCCTCCTCCTTGAGATTTCCTAGGTGGAACCACTTAGGAGATGCAACAACATGGTACACTATCAACCCTCTGAAAGTCAGTTAGTCGATACTTAAACAAATGTACTATTAAGAATTCTCTCGGCGGAAATAAACAAACAACCAACATTTTAGAACTCCAGAATGAACAATTTCGAGAATGAGAGATATTAAACCTTCATTATACTTAAAGACCGAGACTCTAGGACGATGTGATAACTAATCACAGTGACGACTCCCCTAACACAAGGGAATATAGAGAGGCAATCAAAGACGTATTGTTAGAATAAGATTTGGTCCTGCATATAATCTCTAGTTTTGATGATAATAATGCATATACTTTATACGTAACAATTTTGTTTTCTAATAGTTTCTTTAAGTGTGCAGAAATAATATTCTATTTGATTCTGGATAAGATCATTAGAATCATTGTTGGCAACAATAGAAGAACTAATTTATTCACTTCTCAAGAAATATCAGTAGTTCTGATGAATGTTGAATGTTCGCTAGAACAGGATATTCGTGTGCTTTTCAGAAAAGTGTTTGCTTCTAGTTTATAAACCAAGATATGTTTCTAAGAAAAGGATTTTTGTGTGCTTCTCAGATAATCTTCTGCTTCTAGCTCATAAATCAAGATGCACCTCTCAGATAAGATTTTTCTTCCAGCTCAGAAATCAAGATGTGCTTGTCAAATAAGGTTTTGCTCCAAGTCTAAAAATAGGGTTCTGATTCTGAAGACTCTGATACTATTGAAAATATTATTACAATGAAACGTCTTCTGGATTAGTCATCGTTTCACATCACAAATATTCCATCAGAAGATAAAGAACAAGAGTGTGATCTCTTATGGACTCTTCATTATTACTTCAGATAGGAAGTATTCCATTAGAAGATAAGATCAAGAAAACTTGTACAAAAAATAATAATACAACAATACAATATCAATTCCACTATTGTGAAGAATGCATTTTACGACCAAAGGAATTTGTCCCACGATCTCATTCTTCTGTTAAGGCAGTTGTCACTAAAAGTGACATTTTGTCCTTCTCAGTGGTCTACTTTTTGGGGTTATATAAAGGACCGCTCTTCATTGCAAAAAAAAAAAAAAACAAGCTAATCAATGAAGTTGAAACAATACCATTTTGAAGAGAAGTTAATTTGCAAAAAATATACAAATTATAAAATATTCATCTAAGGGAGATTCAAGAACACAAAGAGTTGTTGCTCATTTTTGTGTTAACTTTTGTTCTCTATCATTGTTGTAAATACAAAGAGTTGTTGTTCATATTTGTGTAAACATTTGATCTTCATTGTAGTGTTAAATATGCTTTTCTAGAAGCACTATTAAACACTTTGATTATAATCTTTTGAGATTTATTTCCTCAAGTGACTAGGTGTTAGTCAGTATGCTTGAGAGTGCTAAGGTGTTTTTTAAACTCTTAGACGATTGTAAGCTTTTGAGATTTGTTTTCCCAAGTGACTAGGTGTTAGTCTGTATATTTGAGAGGGATAAAGTGTTTTTCTAAACTCTTAGACGATTGTAATATTTTGAGATTTTTTTCCTCAAGTGATTAGGTGTTAGTCTGAATACTTGAGAGAGCTAAGGTGTTTTCCTAAACTCTTAGACGTTGTTTGTAATCTTTCCAGATTAGTGGATTAATTTTGTTTTGAAGGCAAAATAACCTTGGAGGGTGGACAATAGTATTCTTGTTTAAGGTGAACTTGTATAAACCAACTATATCACTTTTCTTTCTTAGCTTGTCTATCTTGATTGTTTATGAAAAGGATTTCTAGAGAATTTTTATATAAAAAAACAATTTAACCCCCCCCCCCCCCCCATTTCTTGTGTTTTTATCAATATTTAATTGGTATCAGAGCTCCGACTCTATTATTGAGTTTTCAATCAAACACTTAACCGTGTAGAGAGAACCAATGTGAAAAAAACTTCTATGGTTACTGCTCATACAAACGAAAGAGATAGTTACAATGCTAAGCCTCATGTCTTTGATGAAGAGAAATCTGAGTACTGGATAGATAGACTAGAAAGTTTCTTTCTAGCCTCACTACTACAAATAATACATCTAACATCGGACGCAAAATACATTTTACCTCAACAATAGAAGTGAGGTGTAATACGGTGGCAGAACCGACTTTTATACTGGTTTTGCGTTTTTTATTCGCAAATGTTACGGTAAGCAAGAGTCGCCAGCAACTTTTCTTTTATCCAACAAAGGAAAGGGTGAAAAGAACATAAAAAGATCTTTTGAGATTATTTCTGAGTAAGGGGGTAGATTATGGAAAGGGAAGGTGTTAGAACCCTTTCCATCCGTAGTTATCTACGGACTCTTAGTTGCTAGCTCATTTGAAAATTCCTTGTGTTTGTGTGTTTGAAAAAGTATTTTGAAAAGACGCCTTAGTGTTACGAACTTTGTAATGTTTCTCGCGTCGTGGAGAACATATACAAAGTGTCTTTGAAAATATTTTTTAGAAAATAGTGTATGTGTGGAAAATTGTTTTATTTGAGCAAGCATCTAAGAACTATCTACCTACTCGAAAAGGTTTGTTGTTTTCCTCTTTTCCCTTAGACAGTGCTATCCTACTATTGGTGAGTAGGTAGACCTTTCGTCGGATGTTTTTGAGGGACTAGCGAGGGTCATCGTACGGTCACGAAGGCAACTAGTAAGATATCTTAGTAATTACCCTAGGGTTTTAAGATCATTTTACCGAGGCAACATCGAAAGGGTCATCGGGGGACTTATGATCTCTTAAACTAAAGGGTAGCCACTAAAATCTCTTACATTCGAGAATCGTGACTGTTTATTTCGAAGGCAACAAGTGGGGAAACCTTAGAGGTGCGCGTGTGTAAGTGTGTTTGTTTCAGTTATATTATCTTGAAAATTAGGGCGAGATACCATTTTGTTTTTAATTCTTATCATGCAATCCTATTAGGCATACATCTAACAGTTCAATATCAGTGCAGGAAATTAAAGTGCGGAAATTAAAACCTAACTATTACATGGCTTCGGGGAGGGGGAAAATTACAAGTCCAAAAGTAGGGTTAAAGACAGTAAACAAATCCTAATTAGTATATTACAATCCATGGACAAATACAATATTAAAAAGGTAATAATGCGGGAAGTAAAATGAATGTGTGAGGATTAAAAAGAACGTTTGTTTAAAATCCTAAGGAAATCTATGCAAATTAAGAAAATTCTTTTTTGGTTGTTTTTGTTTATTTTAAGAAAAATATTTGAATTAAAATTAATTAAATAACTAAACTTAATCTTAATTAATTAACAAAACGATTGATTATTAATGAAAATAAAAATTAATAAAAGAAAGTTAATTCTACATGTTTTTGTATTTATTAAGAAAAAAATTTGCAACCTAAATCTAATTGATTTTAAAATGAAATAAAAAGTCAAAATAATTAAATTTATTTAAATTTAATTAAAAAACCTAAATCTACATTTTTTCTGATTTTTTCTGATTAAATAATAAAAAATTTAAAAGAAAAATTAATTAAAACAAATAAAAAAAGGAAAATGGGTCTGCTAGACAAAATAAAATAGGGGTGCAGTTTGGAATTGTTTAGGCCCAGATAAGGCTAGCCCAGGGTGCTGCGCCTGTCATGTGTTGTTGGTTCTTGAGGGTCTACCATGAGCGCCCAGATTTGGAACGCTTGATCTGATGCTGTGAGGTTTTGATGGTGATGATCTGATGACACATGGTGTATGTGCTTGGACCTGGGGACGCTGGATCTGCAAGAACTAAATATTATGAAAACAAAACGCAAGAGGCAAGGATCAAACCCCTTCCCTTGCATACAAACGCCTTACCACACACTACTTCTACCACTGGGCCATTTAACTCATCTGTTAATATAATGAAAGAAAAATAATATAATATGAAAACAATGTTATTCCCAGATTTTCAAAACGCGTGCGTGAATATTCAAACGGGCTAATAGGGACACGACGCCTGGGCCACCAGAGTCAGCAACAGTCAACGGTGTCAGAGTCAAACTCTGGTCACCATCTCCGATCAATCTAAAATTCGTTCCTGCAAAATAAGCATATTGAGACAAAACAAAAAGCTATATCCTATATAAAATCAAGCCCTGATCTCAAATCTAGCCTTAGATTAGTCTGAAAGTCCCTAAATTAAGAGCTCGAGCCTTAACAACCACGGATGCCCTAACAATGGCATCCAACATTCTAGGTCCTAAAAATCTTATGTGAGGTATCCATCCTGTCCTAATGAAGGTCCTGAGCACAAATCAAAATATTAAAGCATTCAACAACATATAAATTAAGAGTTCGAAATTCAAAATTTTACTTAAGGACCGGTAAGCAGGTTGGGAAATTTCATGGGCGTTTTAGGCCAGTGCAAGGTGTTGGAATGATTCCTGGAGACCTCAGGAGCACGCTTGATGAGTATGTAGACAGGTATTTCTAAGACTATTCTCGCACTTCTCCCTTTCACGTTTGAAGCGCCATCAACTGATAACGCGTACTATAGGGGCATCTCATTGTCTACAAGTGAACTAAATTCTACCTAAAATATGCTATAGCTTAGGATTTGATACTTCCTCTCGGAACATGCTGGATATTATATTATGAGAGTTCCACCACCCAATACATCATCCTTTTTGCAAAATCTGACTTCTTTAGGACCTGTTGAATATGATAGTTGGTTTTAACGAATATTTTATGACCCTGAAAGTAAGGTCTCATCTTCCTCACTACGAAGATGAAGATTAACTCCAGCTTCTCAATCTTTTGATAACATATTTAGGTGCCTCTGGACACCTTGCTTATGAAATAGACATACATTTATGCCTTATCTATATCATGAACTAGTATTAGGCTCATCATCTTATTTGTGACCAAGAGGTAGAGGAATAATGGTGATTCCTCCCTCGGGCGAGTGAGAGTTGGAGGTGACGTAAGGAAGGATTTTACCTTCGAGAAATATTGTTCACACTCTATAGTCCATTCAAATATATCTTTCTTCTTTAGGGCAGATAAGAAAAGGAAAAACGTGTTTCCTGCATATGAGAGGAAGCGAGATAAGCAGCAACACGACCTATAAGTTGATGCACCTCCCTGATGTTGGTCAGGCTTCTCATATTGATGAAGAAATTACATTTATCTGATTTGGCTTCATTTCCTCTTTTCGTTAGTGTGAACCCTGGAAATTTTATGGCCTAAAGTTTAAAAGAACACTTGGAGGGATTCAAGCGCATATTGTACTTCTGGAATGATTGTAGGACATCTTCTAAATCTTTAGTATGGATGCACCCTTGATTAGTTTTCACTATCATGTCGTCAACATAGACCTTTAGGTTCTGCTATATCTGGTGGGAGAACACAACATTCATGAGTTGCTACTAAGTGGCGCCAACATTCTTGAGGCCAAAGTGTATAACATTTTAGTAGTACTTGTCGTGATTTAACATGAAGGCTATTTTAGGGGTGTCTAGGGGATTCATCTGAATTTGGTTGTACACCAAGTATCCATCTATGAAGCTTAATGTGTGATAACCTAAGGATCCATCAATAAGATAATCGATATCCAGTAGTGGGTATGGGTCCTTGAGGGCATACAACATTCAGATCATTAAAGTACACGCACATGTGCCATCTACTCGTTGCCTTCCTCACGAACAACATGTTGGCTAAACAATTAGGATATTTAATTTTGTAATGAAATTGGTGCTAGATAGCTTGCATACCTCCTCATCAATGGAAGCTCTCTTGTCCTCTCCAACTTTCTGCTTCCTCTAAGATATTGACTTGGCAAAAGGGTTGATAGCGAGGAGGTGGCTCACCACTTTGGTATCTATCTTGAGCATATCAGAGGGATCCTAGGTGAACAAGTTGATGTTTCTTACGTGTTGGTCGACTAGCTCGTGTTCTACTTCCTCGGTAAGTGAATTACCTATATTTGTCACATGATGGGCTGATGGGCCTGTTATAACTTCATTTAGGTCATTTGTGGTCGTGAGTCTCTCATGGTATATGCCTAACCTAGGATCCCAACAATATGTGTATGCATCTGGGGCTTCAAGGATAGGGCCACCAAAAGGGGGAGATTTTCCATCTCTGTTGCCTGACTGTTATGTTAGTATTCTTGAGCGATCTACAGATCTCCTCGAATCGTACCAACTCGTCCACTAGGCAGGGAGTACTTCAAGACTAGGTATCACATGGAAATAACCGCTTCTAATGCATTGATGGTAGGTTAGCCTAGGATAACATCAAAGGGAAATATGGTATCCACGACAAAGAAGCTTCCTTCAATCTCTTTGGCGCTTTCTTACTCGCAACATGTTGTCTTTAAGGTCACATGGACCCTAACTTGTACCTATTCGCCTAACAATCCTATTAGTGATCCCCTGACCACTTTGACTTTGTTAGGATTGAGCAGAAGCTTTTAAAAACATCCTAGAACAAGATGTCAATAGAACTCTAAAGATCTATCAATACTAGCTTGATATCCTAGTTGTCATATTTCACAGTGATGACCATATGGTCATTATCATGGGGGTTGTTTCAAAAAAGGTGATGTTAACCATTGTTTTCCCCTTGTTCACCCCCAGGAAAACCAAGAGATATCACATTTGCAATAAGCATCAGCCTTCATGGTTGTCAAACTCACAGGTAGACTCGTAAACTCATACGAGTTTACGAGTCTAGGAAATAGAAATGAGTAAAGTTGTGCATATAATCATTTTTTGATAGAATCGAGTAGACTCGCACAAACTCATATAGACTCGCGTGTCTACAACAAGTTTACAAGTCTATAAGTTTTTTTCTTCTGAATTTTGTTTTTTTAAACCAAAAAAGACCCAAATTCCCCAAGAGATTTTATTTTATTTTATTCTAAAAAACCCTTTTTTCTTGTATGGAATAAGAAAATCTCTCTCTCCTAGTCTCTTGTTTCAGCAAAGTTTCTTCCTCCCTTTATCGATTGCGTGAGTTTGTTTTGTTTCTTGCTTTGTTCGTGTTCGTTGTCTTAAATGAATCATTTGTTGTGTAAGTATTTTCTTGTATGTTTCACTTGGATGCTTCTCATGTATGTTCTCTTGTGTAAAGTTGATGCCCCATTATTCAATCAGGTCCAATGATCCCAATCCCTATGTATTAATTTGAACGAGACAAGAAAAATTAGAAAATTTTATGATTTATGACAGAAAATAGTTTAGGAAATATATGTTACCCACTGAATGGTGAGATATATATGGAGATATGACTCCCAAATTAAAGAGGTTTATGATTTGTGTTCTAATCTTAACTCGTAATTACTCTGGTTGTGAACAAAATTGGAGTTCCTTACAAATGGTAATGAATTATTATTTATTTGTTTATAGACTTGATTTTTATTTTTTAGAAACATTGAGTTAAATTACTATTTACTTTGTAGGTTCATACAAAGAGAAGAAATAGGTTGCATAAAAATATGAATAATTGGGTTTATGTCATATACAATGTGAAGTTAAAAAGGTAGAAAAGGAAAAGTAAAAAGTGTTATTCTTTCATCTGAAGATATTAATTTAGATGATGAATGGCTAATTAAAGATCCAAATGAAGAAAATGTTCAATACTAAGTTTATGTTGAAAAAGATGATGTTATTGTTAATAAAGTTGTGGAAGTTGATGTTGTTGTTACTAATATTGTGCAAAGTGATGGTGGTGGAAATGTTGAATTAGGTGGAAGTGGATCTTCAAGCAATTCAATATTTGTTAATGATGAAGGAAATGTTTCAGCTGGGACATAGTTTGATGATGATGTTTAAGATACTGATGAAGATGATGGTGATGATATTGGTGGTGATGATGTCATTGGAGCTTTGAATGTTTGATGTCATTATTATATCTATTTTATAATTTTATTTTCTTTATGTAGTAGCCAATTAAGAAGAAATTAGTACTCTAAGACTTTAACTACATACATTACAATTTTGTTTGTTTTATTATCGAGTTTTTTATTAAGAAATTTGTAATGAAGTATGAATTTTAAAATTTGATGTTAGTTAGTGTTCTATTATATATATTTGTGCCATATATAAGGTATTTACAAGTTTAAAAATATAAATATGTGTCATATATGTATCACTTACAAGTTTTTGAAATTCATTTTTAATTTTTATAGACTCGTACGAGTTTGCAAATTGAGTCTATGAATCCTTTACAAGTATGAGTAAACTCGTGAGTTTAAAAATCTTGCCTGCCTCGCGTATTTCATCCGGGAGAAGATGGAACTTCTTCCACCAGTGAAACCTTAAGATATTGTGTTTGTATTATAGAATAAAGTTTTATCGGCCATCTTTGAAAGGAAGATGGAAGGAATGAGAATGAAAGAGGTGTGAGTCAGGTTAGTTTTATAGAGGTCTATGGTGGGTGCCAATGTACTGGTAAAAAAGTACAAGTGTGTGTGGTTTTCCTACAAGGATAAAGAATACTCAGAGGCCTTAATAGGTTTATAATTATTATGGTGGTCATGGCTTGTTCACTGCAGCGAGATACACTGTATGGTGGTGTTTACGGTGGTAAGAGAAGTCATCTCAAATTAGGTGAGAGACTCTATATTAAGCGTATGTTGGTTAGGTTTTTATTTATCCTCTTATCCCATTAGGGAAGAAATATTTATAAAGGCCTTTGGGCCTAGAGTTTCTTTGGGAAGGATCACTCTTCACTTAGTCAATGGCAGACCGTTGAATTCATATTTCCTAGGGAGACGTGGATCAACAATTGACCCTAACTTTCTCTCTGACCAAAAATCATATTTTCCCATGTTTTCCATGATTGGAGGAGTGGAAGGTACTTGGGGCGAGGTGATACCTCCTAGAGAGCGACATATGGTCGTCTCCCGTCTTAAGGACTGCAAAGCTCCCGCCTTTGTCAGGTCCTTTTACAAATATAATACTACAATGAATTCTATGATAGTTGATTTTGACATGACTGATTTAGGAATGATGAAATATTTTCTTGCTATAGAAGTCGTGCAAACAATTGTTAGTTTGTTCATTTGCCAAAGAAAATATGCCGAGGAAGTTTTGAAGAGGTTTCACATGGAGAATTGTAATCCAGTTCATACTCCGACTAAATCAGGTTTAAATCTCTCAACCGATCTTGATGGAGAGAGAGTTGACAATACTTACTTTAAACAAATTGTTGGAAGTTTAATGTATTTGACATCCATTAGGTATAATATCATGTATGTTGTGTGTTTTATTAGTAGGTACATGAAAGACCAAAAGAGTTCTATCGAAAGTCGAAAAAAAGTGTTTTGTTATCTGAAAGGAACAATAGATTTAATATTTTCTATAAGAGAAATGGATAATCTATTTTGACAAGATTCACTAACAACAATTATGCAAGTGATTTGAATGATACGCGGAGTACAAGTGGCCATGTGTTTATGATGAGATCCGTTGTTGTATCATAGGCATTAAAGAAGCAAAAAATTGTTACTTTGTCCACATTTGAAGCACCATTTGTAGCCGCAACAACTTCAAAATGTCAAGCAAATTGGTTAAAATAAATTCTTGAAGAGTTGTCAAGATGTGTCAACTGTGATTCATTGTGGTAATAGTTCAACCATCAACCTATCAAAAAATTTAATTTTACACGGGCAAATAAAAACATAGATGATAGACATCATTTTCTTCGTAATCTTGTTATTAATAGAACCATAGATTTTGTTTATTGTCGAAATAAAGAGCAACGGACAGATATCTTGACAAAGTCTCTAAAATTAAAAGCATTTGCAAAATTATATGAATTATTTGAAATTTGTTTAAGTTCGATGTTAAACTAAATGGTAAATAGCATTAAGTTTAAAGGAAGCTGTTAAATGTGAATCACTAATTTCCTTAATAAATTTCTATTTCTTAGGAAATCATATTTTTTAAAATGGTAGACCGTGTCATTAATACCTATTTTTTATTGTTTTAGTTAGTTAATTTTGTATTTTTTTTTGTCGAAGAAGCTAAATTGTACCGATAAAATTCAAATTTAAGATCTTGAATGAAACACTCTCAAGACCGAAAGCCTTGACCACTAGATCACACACGCATACATTTAATTTTTTATATATTTTTAGTTCACTTTCAAATCAATATATGATATCATTCAGTTTTGCAACAGACTTATTTTTTTTTACTTTTGCAACATTTGGTACTGTATTAGAGTTACTAATGAATTGTAAGTAGTTGAGAATTAGACATGCCCTTAAATAGAGATAGATCTCCTACAACAACTCCACGGTGTAGCATAGCAGGCAGCTGCAATGACCTTTTAATTTAAATAGGAAAATATTCTCTCATAAAATCTAAGGCCCTTGCACTGTGCAAATCCAGTATTGGATCCAAGTCATCCACCCTAATCTAACTGATCCTTAAACCTCAATTGAAGCAAGCATCACAACATGTAGGGCAGTCAATCCAAACCATGGTTTCTATTTATTTGGGTGTAGATATGATATATAAATCTGTGTACATATATACCTCATAGATATTGGCTGGCAATGTGGCTAATTCAGTGAGGTCACATGTAAATGCACATTACTCACGTGACCTGCTCCATATTCTCAGTTTCTCACACCATTTTTGTCACCTTGTTGCCTTCACAAACATCAACTCCACGCGCCTTATCACTTCACAAGTACTAGTTCTTTTTATACTTCCTCATTTTCATGTTGGCTGTGCATTCCACGCGACACTGCTCGAATGATTCATAAATAGTCAGTTTTCAGTTAGAGTGCCAATAACACTATCTCATTTGCTTCAGAGTTTACGATAGTGCCCTTTGCGTGTCCTTCACAGAATGTTTGAATTAAATTGGAATTACCTTATAACCCTTACCACCTCAGTTTTTCACAATACAATCGATGGAAGCAAATCCTCAGCAGCAATAATATGTACAGTAATCTCTAACTCAATACATATTTAACCATTCGATGGTTGGCTTCTGATGTCCACTTCATTTTTACTGCTGCATTCAGTTAGACTTAGCTAGATAGATATAATGACATAATGTTAGAATTGTTTTTTTTTCTTTTCAAATCATTTAGAGGTTGAAATTTCATTGTTTAAATGTGAATATATGAGATATTGTTGATTCAAACTTGTTGTTTGATAAAAAAAAATGATTTTATGATAAATTAAATCAAATTTATTTGTGGAAAAAGTTCAAACCAAATTTAAAATTATTTTAATTATATCATGTTAGTTTTTTTTGTACACTTATATCATGTTAGTTGTTTTGCAAGTGTTTAATTTAATTACTATAATTATAATAATAATAATAATTGGTGTTAAATAAGTCATAAAACTAGAAAAAAATATCACATCATTTAACGTTTAAGTTGTGTTTGTATTTTAAAATAAAAATTATATATTTTTTTCTTGTGACAAACTAAATCAACTTTGTTTGTAAAAAAAAAAAAACTCAAATCATATTCAAAGTAATGATAATTGTTTTGTAAAAGTTTGATTTTAATCACTGAAAAAAAAAAAACTAGTGTTATATAAGTCACTAAACTAAAGTAATAATTTTTTTGAATTTAACAGAAATATATTATAAACTGCATTTATTAGAAAAAAAACACAATTATTTTATTAAAGTCTCTCTAATTTTACAAAAACACTTAACTTTTTATATGCATATTTAATTTATTAAAGATTTGTTTAATTAATTTGGAGTATTTTTCTGTAGAGTTGTTAAAATAGGTTATTCGGTGTTAAATGAATTCGTTTTGCACGTATTCGATTTTTTTCGAGTAAAAAAAAAAATCTATTTTAAATAAAGACTCAAATATTACTATCTGATTCAGGTTCTGAATGGACTACTCAACCTTAAATAAGTTTTTAATTATTTTTTATATAAAAATAAAAATAAAAATCTTATAATATTAATTCTTAATACAAAAAAAAATTATTTTAAATATAAAACATTTTTAAGTATTATATTGATTTTTATAAATACTATAATAAGTTTTCAAATATAATATATTTCAAAATTGTATAAGATATTCAAATATAACATGTGAGAAAATAATGAAATAAAACCCAAAACAATTGAATATTAATTTGATTATATATTTAAAAGAGATAAAATTTAGTGAGGTGAAAAAAATTAGTGTGTTGTTGACAACATCAATATTTATATAATTTTTTCAAATTTATATTTATGCGGGCTTAACGACTTAGCCACGACTCATACATGCTAGTTCTAATGGGTAGCGAGCTTTTTAGGATCAGACTAAAAAAGTCTTAAAAAATATGGGTTCTAATTTTAAAGCTCAAATTCTATGACTTTTCAAGCTTGTCGAACCGGCCCATATGGATTAGTCTATTTTGACGGCTTTACTTTTTTATACTGACTTGGTTAATCAATTAACACATTTGTAACACCTCTAATCGTTTAGAGAAGTCTTTAATCGATAATGAAGACAAAATTCAAAAACTTTCTATATTTGGAATGTATAATCACTTAATAGATAGGATTAATTTATTAAAATATTAAAAATATTTATGAATTATTTTCTTTTTGAGCTAAATATTTTCTATATAAATAAGGTCTATCTTCATTTCATTTAACACCTAAATTCAAATTTGAAATCTCTCTTTCTCACTTACTATCTTATATACTTTTTTTTTCTTTCACCAAAATTGTCTTAGTGTTGAGAAAGTGAAAAATATTTATGAGAATATTTTGTTATATTGGTGTCGTACTAAATATTGTATTTTACTCAATATGGTATTTTCTCTTTGGTAATATCTTTGTAAGATTTGTTGTTTGGTTCTTGAGCTTAATTAATTAAAAGTTTTGTTTGATTCTTGAGCTCAAATTGGTAAAAATTATGTTTGGTTCTTGAGTTCAGCTTGAAAAAATCTTATTTGGTTTTAAAGATTAGTATGTTAAAATATTTGTTTGGTTATTGATTTTAGCCTTTGAAAAATATGTTTGGTTCTTGAGGTCAATCTGGTAAAAGTTTTGTTTGGTTCATGAAATTAGCACGTTAAAGTCTTTGTTTGGTTTAGAGATCAACTTGTGTAAAATATCTTATTTGGTTGTAAGAAGGTTCATAGACATATCTTGTGAAAAGCTTAAAATTAGTTAAGTCGAAACTCTCGAGGAAGCTCTCGGGGGGAAAAATAAGCCTAGTGATTTGACTGAATCTGTATAAATTTTTGGTGTATTTTTCTTTTCCTTGATCTCTTTATCATTCTATTCTTTGTTTCTTTCCATTCCATTTCCTTCTATTCATCTCTCTTTGATATTCTTATATTTAGTTATTTTGCTGATTAATTTCTATTTGTTTTATAAATATTAATTTAAATTTTTTTTATTAATCAAAGTTTTCATAAACAGACTTCAATTTTTAACTCCCTTAATTCATCCGCCTCCTCTTATTTTTAGTGTCACTTTATCAACAAATGACATTAAAGTCTAATGCATATTATAAAGTCTAATTGTCTCAAGAGGTGGTATGATCACTTTAAATATTTGAAATTTTTTATGGACACACTTCCATTTGATGATGAAAGGTTTGTCATGTGAAAGAGAAAATGAAAACTTTTGGTTTTAATTTATGGTACTTTATTATGAATGGTCTTTTTATCCCTACTCGTGCTGTTAATGAAGAAGTAATGAATAAACTAAGTAATTTGTGAAAAATAGAAGAACGTCTATTAAAGAAAAATACTTGATGATTAGTGGTTTATACACTAGATATTACTTGTATATTTACAAGTATACTATTGCCAATAAAATTTTTTATGAAGATTTTCCAGGGATCAAACAAGAAAGGATGAACATGCGTATTCAAAAAGATGAGAGACCAATTGAAAGTGAAAGTGAAGAATATCATTAAGGATGATTCTCAAACATTAAAATACTTAGAAGTTATTTAAAAAAATGTGTTTCTAATAAATATCAAGTGGAAATACCTCAAATTTATCCGAAAGAATTTTTGAAGAATTATTATCTGAAGGAATCTTTGAAGAATCAAGTGAAGAAACCTCAAATTCATTAACTAGAGATGAATGTAGAGAAGCATGCAAAAATTTATTCAAAGCTTCATCCAAAAGTTCATCTAAAGATTCACACATGAAAGATGCTCAAGAAGATCAACTAAAGAATCATATGAAAAGGAACACATATGCTTTAAAGCTATTTAAAGCTACTTATGAAGAAGATGACGTTGGGATAACTACTTAATCCTATAAACAAATGTTTAAATTAAGTATTAAGCTTACTAAAGAAATGATAAGTTAGAAAGAACCATAATAGACTTTAAAGATCATATTAAATATCTAAAAATTAATAATAAAAGGCTAGGTATTGAATTAGATAAGTTTAGAAGATAATCTTTAAAATCTAGCAACAGTTAATAATGTGATTCTTTAAAAAAAATAAAGTTAAGAGCTTGCATGAAATCCTAGATAAATTCAGTTGGAGTTAGCACTAATAGTCAATAAATATTGATTTTAAGATAAAATAATTAATAGATAAATTTAGATTTAAATACATAGCATATAAATATCCTTTTCACGTGACAACTAAATAAATATTTTAAAATATGAGACATTAATTTAAATCTTATAATTATTATTAAAAATTCTTAATTCTCATAATAACTAAGATTCTCATTTGATACGTTATATATATATATATATATATATATATATATATATATATATATATATATATATATATATATATATATATATATATATATATATATATATATATATATATATATATATATTAAACATTGTATTTATCGTGTTACTTGTATATAATAAATTAAAGTCTTTGAAAAAATTATTTTATTTAGTATTATATTAAATTTGACTTAATCGTGAGACCTCATTCAACATAAGGACATTATTCTTAAAGTATTTGTAATTAAGCTTTACTATCAGATAGGACAATAATAATGCATATAGACTATTATGTGAGTAAACAGACATGGGTTATCAATATGAGATATTGCGTCTTCACATAAGTATAAATATTAAGAGTAATATTTATGTTGGATTGACTCATAATGAGAATACACCAAACAATGATGTCGGTGGAGAAGTTTGCTTGCAAGTCAAAGAATTGTTATAAAATAGTTTATTTAATCATTTCATTTTAAGTGTTCATAACCGTATTACCAAATTTTATATAATTTAATGTATGTGATGCATGGAATGTGTTGTACCCCAAAATTTGTCCTCTCATTTCACGAAGGATCACCCTGGACCCCAAGTTTGCTTCCATCTATTTTCAAGCCTTGAAGCTATCAATTCTCCAAGCAAGTCATTCACAAGGGCAAAATGGTCATTTACACACTAAAAAGTCAAACTTTGACTTTTGGATCAAAATCGAATTTCAAGAATCATATTTCATCGAGACATGTTGAAATATGAAGTTTGTTCATCAAGAAAATCAAAAGTCAATTTACTCTGGAAAAAAATCAAAATTCTAAAATATTTAGAATTTTTCTAAGTGTTTAAGAAACATGACAAGCTCAAAATTTCTGATCAGATTATCACTATGATGCAAGCTGATTCTGGAAAAAATTCTGATACAATAGTTATAGATTTCAATGAGATCTAAAATATTGCAGAACAGAACTTCTCCTAGAAATGCTGAGATTTCAAATTATAACTTCTCAAAGACACGTCCTTGAAACTGAAACACTCAGCAAATTCTAGACACTTTCAAGATAGAGTTTGGTCAGAACTTCTGGGCCAGTTTTCACAAAGGTTTAGTCAGAATTTGCAAGGGTAATTCAAAGAAGGTTGAGAAGCATACTGCAAGCTTCCTAGAAAGTCTGAGAGCTCCTTCAAAATATGATGGAGCAAGGAGATACAAAGATCAGAGGTTGGATGTTACGCTGAAGCTGAACTTCTGATCCAGAATTAAGCAACGATGTAAAATTTCACATAGCAGGATTTCTGATTTGATAAATCTCATCATCATTTAATGCTTACAACCACTTTTGAATCTTTATCCAAGGGATTTCCCCCACGTGTACCTCTACTGTCTTGGGAAAGAAAACTTTTGTGAAAAAGTATGCTAGGCCCATGTGTTGCTTTTGCTTTTCCTTAATTCCCGCTGACAAATCCAGCTTAGGCGTTGCTAAACCTGCTGACCATCCTACTTTGTGCCTTGAACCATGCTTGTTTAAGCTTACTTCAAGAGTAAGTCAGCGTCTAACATATGACGTTGGTGCCACTTGACTCCTCCAAACTACTAAACCTTTGCCTATAAATTGAACTCCATTGGCCTTTGAAAAGGGGGTGAAAAAAATTTGAGAAAGAAAAGTCTTGAACCCCTGCAAAAATTCCAAGAGTCCAAAAACTGTAAACACAAAAATACAAAACCTGTTAGCTTTTGATTCTTGCCTTCAAACTCCATTTTTTCCCAAGTGTCTCTTGACCAAAACCACTCATACAGTTTCTGACATACATTCAAAAGCCATCCTAACTTCTGTAGCCAAACTGTAATACCCTCTCCATCAATATCCACCTTAAAGAAAATCAAAACTTTACCCCTTGCCCGTTCCAGAATTCTCCAATCATTTACAACCCAAGTTAAAAATTTCCAGCCTGCTGAACACGTGAGGAAGCTGTTCAGAACATCACAAGCGGTCAGAACCAGGTTCCAGCTCACAGAGTATTTTCCAGCTGCAAGGTAAGCTTCTGCTGACTCTCATCATATTACTTAGGCACTGTCAGATTTACATGTTTAAAAATACAATGTACACATCCTGATTCTGATGATGTACATATTCTGAGATTTCATGCATCTGCCTGCCTAAATATAGAGAATTCTCATTCAGAACTTCTTGAAGAAATTAGAACTCAGAATTAGTTTTAGCAAATTCATGCTTGATTCTGATTTATAATTCTGATATCTCTTGTTTCTGAAACATTGTGAAACCTGCCATAAACTGTTATATGCGTATCTTCTGTTTTATGGAGAAATGACTAAGTTACAGATGTTCTGACTAGCATGGAGAAGAGAGGCAAAGTTCCGCCAGTTGCATCAGAACTTCTGAAAACTTCTGTGTCCTAAGCAGATCCAGAACTTCTGACCTTCCTTATTTCTATTAACGCATGTTTCTGTTTGTGCAGCACGTCAGAGTCAGAACTTCTGACCTCTTCTATTTCAGCATTTGCGCTGATTCTGTCTTCTTTCCTTTTATTATTTTTTACCATCACTTTTATTTTTCATTAATAAAAAAAAACCACCAAAAATATTTCATATTCACATATTATATTTTATTCCTTTAAAAAAAGACCAAAAATATTTTCTTAAACAAAACTTATTTCTTTTCTTAAATAAATAAGCATTTTACATTTCTTGTACATTCTTATCCATTCAATGTGGTTGTAATAGTAACTTAGAATTTAATTTGCAATCCCCATTTGTAAATATGTACACCCCATCCCCCTAATGATTGTAATAGCGTAGAAACTTTACTTTTTCGCATTTTCATTGCTTTCATGTATTATTAGTAATTAGGGTGTGTATGATAAGATAAAAACAACAAATAGACAACCCATAATCAAGACAAAAACAAAGCATAAAATCAACACACTTGCACACTAGCACCCTTAAGGTTAACTTCACTTGTTGCCTAAAAATGGTCATGTTATGCATGTAGGGTGTCTTAGCAAAAACAATCAAAATACAAGATCATAGTCCCTCGATGACGCTATTCTAAGATGCCTTACAAAATGATCTTAGTCCCCTAAAAATGCTAAGATATCTTACAACATTGCTAATCATGGTTATACAATGACCCCCACCCGTCCCCTTTACATCCAAAGATACGGTTACTTACCAAATCCATGGTAAGATAACAATGTCAAAGGAAAGAGGAAATAAACATGAAAAACTTTTGAGTAGGTAGATTGTTCCTAGTTACTTGCTCAATTTCAAACCCAAACATCCTTGCTATTTTTAAAACAAACACCAACACTTTCAAAAAACATCTTACAAACTTGAAACATTTTCAAAAGATCAACACTTTGTATATATTCTTACGAACGAGAATCATTACAAAGTTTTCCTAAACGATGGCATCATTACAAAATACTTTCGAAAATCATACAAAGCATATTTTCAAACAAAAGCAAGTGATCTAGCAAGTAACTAAGAGCCCATGGAAAACCATGGATGAAAAGGGTGCTAATACCTTCCCTTTTCCTAATCTAACCCCCGAACTCAAGAAAACATCTCTAAAGGTCTTTCTTGTGCTTTTTCACCTTTCCTTTCGGATAAAAGAAAAGTCGGTGGCGACTCTTGCTAAACCGCAACATTTGCAAACACAAACGCAAAACAAAAATTCAGTTCTCCCACTGTATCACAGAATTGGCGACTCTGTTGGGGATATAACTAAAGTGGGGTTACCTTAGGGTTAGATCATATTTAATTGCTTTCTTTGTTTGATTTGTATGCTTTACATTATGGTTCTCTGTTTAGGCTTGCTTTGATCCTCCATCCGGATCTGGGACACCTTTTTAGGTAAGTAGCAATAGATTGTGGAAATTGTACAGCGTAGACCGATATGGTTGAAGCAATGGCTAAGTTAATGTGACGCATTTGTGGGTACCGGTATCCCTCGTGGTGAATCGCAGAGAATACGGGGCCGCTGAGTGGCGTCATGAAGCACTAACTGACTTTAGAACCCTAATTGAACAAACTTGGCCATTAGGACGTAGTGAGTTAATCGGTTTTAGTGTAGAGCTGAAAATTGGTTGATACTCGATACTACACTCATTGAGGCTGGACTTTTGGGATATCTCGACCGCAAGAAAAGATTGATTGTGCTGAGACAACGTGTGATACGGTGGGAAAGAACTGACTGTTTTTGGAATGCTGGTTCGCGTTTTGCGTTTGTTTTTGCAAAATGTCGCAGTAAGCAAGAGTCACCACCGTCTTTTATTTTATCTAACAAGGAAAGGAAAAAAGCACAAAAAATTCCTTTTTCGAGATGTTTCTCGAGTCTGGGTGGTAGATTATAGAAAGGGAAGGTGTTAGCATCCTTTCTATCCGTGGTTATCCACGGGCTCTTAGGTACTTGCTCAAAGTGTTTTCAAAATTTGCTTTTCTTTGTGTTTTTGGGTTTGAAAAGAGTTTTTGTTTGAAAGGTGTAAGTGCGAAAATGTTTTGTTTTGTTTTGAAAGAGCAAGTACTTAAGAACCATCTACCTACTCGAAAAAGGAATAAATATGTGCTAATGTCCTTTAGACAATGCTATCCCACTATGAATGAGTAGGTAGCACCGTCGTTGGAGTTTAAGGGTCAATTCGATTAAGGGACGTGCGGTCACTAAAGCAATGTTAGGATGCCTTAGCCGTAACCCTAATGTCTTAGATCATTTTTCCGAGGCAACCGTTTCGAGGCAACTATGGTCTTTGGATAAGAGGGCGACCTCTAAAACTTCATATACTCAATGACCACGTTCGAAGGCAACCAAGCGAGGTGTACCCTAAGAGTGCGCATGTGCGAGTGTGTTGTTTTCAGTTTATTTTATCTTTGTACATGTTAATGGTGATCTATGTTGATTTTAGGTTTAAACGTTCAATCTTGTCATGCATTCCCTATTATCAAACATCTAACAGTGTATAAGTTGAGGAAATTAAATTGCGGAAATTAAACTAACTATTACAAGGCGTCGGATATTTACATCGCCAAAAGTAACCCTTGAAATTAAAATGCGGAAAATAAATAAAGCGATAAAATAATTAAAGACCTAATTTAACTATTACATTCCGGGAAACGATTACATCAATTTGGTAAAATGGATCGCGCGCGAAAAATTAAATCGAATGTATTTTTTAGGGTTTTGACCCTTTTTTGAAAGAAAGTGATTTTTTTGGTTATTTTTGGATTAAAAGAAATTAAACTAAGTTAATTAAATAAATGAATTAATTAATTAAGAAAAAGATATTTTTGGATTTTTGGATATTTAAAGAAATAAAATAAATTGATCAAAGTTAGTAAAACCTAATAATCTAAATTAATTTTAATTATTGCAAAAATATTAAAAGTTATACCTAATTAAAACTAAATTAATTGAATTAATATTTATTTACAAAAATAAATTACTGAAAATTAATTTAATAAACAAAATATTTTTGGTTTTTTTATTTTATCAAGAAAAAGTTTAATTGGTTAGTGATTAAAAAATAAAACAAAACAATTAATTAAAAGAAATAATAAAAAGAAAATAAAGAGAGTTAGAAATATATGGGCGTGATTTTGGGAGGTTTGGATAGCAACTCAGAGGCCCAAATGTGCAAGCCTACATTGACCTTCCCTGATTCCCTGTGGCACGTTGACCTGGCCTCACCATAGACCATCATCCCTGAACTGCCAGATCTGGCCTGGGGCCATCTGGCGCTTTGAGATCTGAGGGTGTATCATGTACTGCGCGCTGGAGTTCACACCAAATAACCTATTGAAAAATAATGCAAAGGAATGTGGTGGACCTGGGATTCGAACCTAGGTCCCGTTAGTTACCAAGCATACGCCTTGCCACTGAGCCAACGCCTTTTAATTGTCATAGTATTAGGTAATAACAATAATATGGGAAACAATCCAATATGCCAGAATTAAAAAAAATAAAAGCGCGAAATTATGAATGGATGAATTGGAAAGGGCCACGTCTTCGTCTTCTCCACTCAGCCCTGGTTTTTTTACCTGCGGATTTGCATCCGCAGCTAAATCTGTAGCTTGCTCCTAAAATCAATTTCAGGCCATGGAAATTAATTCTAAGACCATAGTCTTGCTCGTCTCTCCCTCCTGAACACGTATATGTCTATCATTTCCCTAATTTTGCATGTAGAGAAAACGCCCAAAAAAACAATCCAAGAACCTAGATTCGACTAGGGGGTTACAGAACATGAAAATGCAATTCAATAATGCAAAAAGCTTCTAAATGGAACGATAAGCATGGATATATAAAGATTTTGCCAAGAAAATGCAAGAATAATGATATGCAATTTCAAATGTCAAGCGGTATTCAAAGGGACTTACAGCGCGATTGAAGGGGTTTGGGAGCTTGCTTTTGATTGCTACTGACTCAGTGGATGTCCAGCAATGGAATAGCGTTGAGATTTGGTGTTGAAACTTCCTCTAGGAGTGATTTCAGTTTCAAGCTTTTTTGCAATTTTCTCAAGTTTGGTTCTTCTAATTTTGCCGCTTCTGACCCCTCAAGCTCGTGCCTTTGTGTTGTATATGTAACATGGAATGAATTAGGTCAACTTCTTTGGGCTGAATCCTTATGCATTGATGTTTGAAGATGTGATTTGATTCACCATTAAAAAGCTTCCAAAATTGTCCAAATTCCAACTTTTTGTTCATGATATGGTGAGATACGAGTTTGATCATGTCCATGATGACAATTAAGGCCTGTATCAATCAAAAAGATACTAAATGATCAATATTTAGATTTTATTTGGATTTAAATTGATTTAAAATGAATTAATTCAATAAAAATCAAATAAAATAGAAAAATTAATAAATGGACACAAGGATGAAGCTAGGACACGTGTGTAGTGTGACAAGGTCAAATCAAGTGGAAAAAAGTGGGCCCATTTGACAAAATTTGAAGTTTTGGGGATAGTTGACTTTTGGCAATTTTGGAAAAATGCCCAACTTCAACAATGCATAACTTCTTCAATTTTGAAATTTTGGAAGTGTACTTGGACTTTTTAGAAAGCTTGAGATGTCCTATAACCAACCCTTTTGGTCTCATCTCATTTTGATATTCCATGCTAAAGTTATAAGCTTTGGCAAAAAAGGTGCTTTTGTTGACTTTCAAAAATAACCTATAATGTCCAAATTTGTAACTTCTTGTGAGTGCATTTCTTGATCTTTGGGTATGAATATGGATTATAGGAAATTGAATCCTCTTAAAAATGAGCTTTGTATGGATCATTTCTCATAAAGTATGAGAAAGTTATGCTTGGTCAAAGTTGAGTTGTGTTGTACCCCAAAATTTGCCCTCCCATAATCTTCAAAAGTTTTGACAAGAATCATCCACAATTGGTTCAAGTTTACTCAAGGGCCACACAGTCAAACCATCCTCCTAAGCCAGTCAAACTAGGGTTTTGGTTCTTGCAAGGAAGTTGAAGTTTTCAAGAGCTCAATCAAGTCTCCTATGCCTATAAACATTGTCAAGCACCTCCATGTCAAGTTTCAAGGCTCACAAGGTCAAGTTGCACAGTCAAAAACCCTAATTGCACTACAGTCAACTGTAGGGGCAAAATGGTCATTTGTCAGTCAAAAGTTCAAATTTTTGGTCAACATCTTATTTTGAAGCCACAAACATCATTTGATCAATGCTTGATCATGATTCTCAAAAGTTTGGCTCAAAAAGTCTCAAGATGCAAAAGTTTCTATTTTTGGACAGCTGAAAAGTCAACTGTAACTTGACCAAGGAATAACTTTTTCATGGTTCATCAGAAAAATCCCATCCAATGCTCATTTTGAAGGGGAAGACATTTCCTACAACTCATCTTCACACTCCAAATCCAAGAAATGCTCTCACAAAAAGTTATCAATTTCAACATTATAGGTCATTTTCAAAAGTCAACAAAAAGGGACTTTAAGTCAAAGACCATAACTTGAGATTGGTAAATCAAAATGACATGGGACCAAAGACATTGGTTAGAGGACTTCAAGACCTTTCCAAAATGTCCAAGAACATGACCAAAGCTTAAACATTGAGCAAGATATGCATTGGAGAAGTTGGGAAATATTTGTGAAATGGCCAAAATCATTTATCCTTGAAATTTCATTTTTGACAAAAGGGGCCCACTTTTTCCACTTGAATTAACTTGGCCATGCTTCCCACGTGTCCCACCTTTTATGTCAAATTTTTTAATTAATTTTTTCATTTTTAATTGATTTTATTAGATTTAATTAATTTTAAATCTTTTAAAATCAAAGGAAAATCAAAAAGCCTAATTAAAGAGGATATCTGACTTTGATGGACCTTGAACTACCATTAAGCATGTAGGTGTTTAGGTATTGGCTTGCATTTTTGGTAAATTCCAAGTGTATGTGTGAATGTCATGACTGATGTCATAACATTCTAGTTCAGGTTGTACTAACTCAATAGGTACATGTGCAGAAAAATATTGTAATTTAAATACTGATGTTTAGAAGTGTGTATCTGAGCATGTTTGCAAAATGATCACATTTTGCTAATCAGTAGACAGGTTTTCTCAGATGTCATAACAGATGTTATGACATCCTGTTCTGAACTAACAGGATTGCAGGATTGGATAAGTCTGAGTTTTTTCAGGAAATAACTCAGTCCCCTCTAAACAGAATTCTGCGTTTTCTGAGGAGTAACCTAGCTCAATCCTAACCTGATCAACAAAGTACTGTGACCTGGTCTTTAGGTCAAACGGAATCAACCCTAGGTTTTTGGAAACCCTAACTGAAGTTGTAGCTGCTATATATTCAACAGAGCTGCGGTTTTTGAAGACATCCCTGCTGATTGATTAGAAGATCAATTTTGTAATCTGTATAGATTTGTTTATTGTACTCCAAGCAATTATCATTGTGATAAGTGCCTTGGAATAGGTTTCAATTGTAAGGGTTGTGTAGCACTCAAAGCTTTGAAGCAAGAGTGTTTGAATGTTACTTGACTAAAGCTGTGAAGCAGAGTCAAGTTAGTTGTGTACATCACTCAAAGCTGTGAAGCACGAGTGATTGTGTTACTTGATTAAAAAGCTGTGAAGCTTAATCAAGTGTGTGTTTTGAAGAGTGTCTTCATCAATTCTCAAGTCAAATTGGTTTATGTATCACTGCTGTGATTGAGGGGGAGTGAGTAGGAACTCAGGTTTAAGTTGTTACTTAGATTAGAATTGCATTGGGTAGGTCTTAAGTGAAGGAGATAAACTGGTTGGTTTATTCCTGAATTAACATCTCTTATAGTGGATTCTCTCCCTGGCTTGGTAGCCCCCAGAGTAGGTGTTGTTGCACACTGAACTGGGTAAACAATTGACTGTGTTATTTACTGCTTTTGTATTTACTGTCATATAGTAAGTCAGATACGGTGTCATAACATTGGACGTGACATTGAGTATCTGTAGCCAGAATTTCAATTGGCATCAGAGCAGGCACCCTGCCTGTATTACTGGGTGAGATCTAGGGATATCACTTTCTGGCACTATGGACAAAGAAGGAGTTTTTGGAAATAGACCACCCATTCTGGATGGAACTAATTATGACTACTGGAAACCTCGTATGATTGCCTTCCTAAAATCTCTGGACAAAAAGGCTTGGAGAGCTGCTGATAAAGGATGGATACATCCCACCATAACTGAAAGAGATGGGACAATCAGTCTGAAGCCTGAGGAAGATTGGAGTAAAGAAGAAGATGAGTTAGCTCTGGGAAATTCAAAAGCCTTAAATGCCTTGTTCAATGGAATTGATAGAAACATCTTCAGACTAGTACATCAATATGAACTGGCCAAGGAAGTTTGGGACACTCTCAAAACTACTCATGAGGGAACTTCCAAAGTAAAAATGTCAAGGCTTCAGATGTTGACCACTAAGTTTGAGAATCTAAAAATGATGGAAGATGAAACCATTCATGAGTTTCACATGAACATCTTGGAGATTGCCAACACCTCAGGAGCACTGGGAGAAAAAATGTCAGAAGAAAAACTGGTGAGGAAGATTCTCAGATCCTTGCCTAAAAGATTTGCAATGAAGATAACTGCCATAGAGGAAGCCCAGGACATTAGCAAGTTAAAAGTGGATGAACTTATTGGGTCTCTTCAGACTTTTGAGATGGGGATCACTGATAATGGTGACAAGAAGAACAAAAGCATAGCACTTGTATCCAACACTGATGTTGAATACAAGGAGGATGAAGAAGAAAACATATCAGAAGCCATTGCCATGCTTGGAAGACAGTTCAACAGGCTCATCAAAAGAATGGACCCAAAGTCAAGATCTAATGTTCATAACATTCCTTCTGACATTGACAGTTCCAGCAGAAGACCAAGGTCAGAAGATAAGGAAAACCAAGGCAGAGGTATTCAATGCCATGGATGTGAAGGATATGGACATATTCGAGCTGAATGTCCTACCTTTCTTAAGAAGAAAAAGAAAGGAATGACTGTTACTTGGTCTGACTATGATTCAGAAAGCAATTCTGAAGAAGAATCTGCCAAACTAGTTACTGCCCTAACTAGTGTTTGTACTTCTGAAAGTGACACCAGTGATGAAGAAGTAACATTTGAAGAACTGGCTGATACCTACAAGAAATTGTGTATCAGAAGTGGTGAAGTCTGTGTGCAAAATGAGAAACAATCAAAACTCATTGTAAAGCTGGAGGCTGAAAAGAGGGCAAATCTTGAAACTATAAGTCATTTAGAAGGAGAAGTTCAACTGCTGAACTCACAATTGAATCAAATGACCAAATCTGTCAAGATGTTGACCAATGGAACAGACAAATTGGAAGAGATCCTTCAGGCTGGTCAAAATATGGGAAATAAATCTGGCCTAGGATTTGTGGAAACTAAGAAGTTTGGTACCGGGAAGCAAATGTCAAAACGGATGTCTCAACATTACTCTCAACATCAGGGACAGAGACATATGAAGAAAAGGTACCAAAGATGGAGATGTCATCATTGTGGGAAATATGGTCACATAAAGCCCTTCTGCTTCAGATTACATGGATATCCTAATCAGAACTCAGATGTCAAACCTAAGTCTAAAAAGGTACCACACGCTCCTCAATGGAAGAAAAAGGCTACTGCACTGATAGCACGCACTTCCCTGAAGATCTCTGCAAAGGAAGATTGGTACTTTGACAGTGGATGTTCCAGACACATGACTGGATTCAAAAATCTCCTCAATAATGTTATGCCACACACCACCAGTTTTGTGACCTTTGGAGATGGTGCTAAAGGAGAAATCAAAGGAGTTGGTAATTTGGACTACCCTGGAGTTCCAAGTCTGAATAAGGTACTGCTGGTAAAAGGGTTGACTACTAATCTCATCAGCATCAGTCAATTATGTGATCTAGGATTCATGGTTAACTTCTCAAGATCTGAATGTCTAGTGTTTAATGAAAAACTAGATGTTGTAATGAGAGGAATCAAATCCAAAAATAACTGTTATGTGTGGCAGCCTGAGAACACTGATATCTCCACTATGAGTCAAATCATCAAAGAAGAAAAAGAGATGAAACAGTGGCAGCATGAGCTTGAAGGAATGAAAAGAGCTATTCCTATGGAAGATGTCAGAAGAACTCCTAAACTACAGGCTGATAATATATGTGATGTGGCAAAGAACAAGTCTCATAAATTCTGTTCTCAAAAATTCTGGTCAAAACAGATGCTACCTGAGAACAATGTTACACAAGATGTTGTGACATTGTGGTGTGATAATCTGAAAACATTCAACATTTCCTTGAATCCTATTTACTTTGGAGAGAAGAAGTCATTTGAACTGGAACATAGTTTCTCCAAGCTTCAGCTAGCTGATTCTTCTACCAAGGCGCTTGTTGGAAATAAACTTGAAAATTTGAGGGGCAGATTGGGTATTCACCAACATGAGAATTTATAGCAATTAGTTTTGCTGAAAACAAGGGTTGAAGGGATTAATTTTATTAAGTCTATATTTAGTGGGTTAATCATATTCATTCACAATTCCTTCAGAAGCCTTAAGAAGTTGAAGAGACTCCCTTGTACTCCCTACCTCTCTCATCCTTGCAACCTGTTTCCTCCTCCCAATCAAAGAGTTTTCTCAAACTGCTACTATCACTCAACGTTAAACACAATGTCTCAGACATCTTCTTCCACCATGGCGGCTTCGTCTCACTCATCATCGTCATCATCTGATCAAGATTCTAGGGCAATCACTACATGCATAGAATCTGAAGTTCTTGAGGTCACTCCTCTCAGGGAGATGGCAACTGACCCAGCCAGAGTCAAAAAGCTCAGGACCAGACATGCAGGAAGAGCTCAAGCTACAATCTCTGGTAATTCTTCTCTTCCTTCTTCTTCTACAGAAGGATCAGTTCAAGTACACCAAGCTATTGCTAGACTGGTTTCTAGCATTCTGAGTGGCAACCAATCTGTACCGGGGATTTCTATCCCTTTGAATCAATCAGAAAGTCCAAATGTGGAAGGTTCCGAAAATATAGATGTCACTGAGGATGTTGTGACACCAAAAGACAACATTCAGAATCCCTCTGAAAAGGCTGCTAATCCACCTATCATTGATGTGGATGAAGATTACTCAGATAATGAACTGATTGCTAATGTGAACCCTAGCATTGCTAGGAGATTGATGAAAAGAAAGAGTAGTGAGACTGTTAAACCTGATGCTAAGAAATCCAAGGCTGAAGGGATGGCTGAGAAAATTCAGACAAAAGGGAAGAAGGCACAGGTGCAGACTGCTAGACAACCAATCCCCAAGAAAAGTAAAGAACCTGAAACTACTGACTCTGATGATGAATCAGAACTTGAGATTGACATTGACAATACTCCCATCAGAAGGAAGCTCCCCTCCAGCAAGATTGCTAGAGTGCCTGAAGTGCCAACAGACAACATCTCATTTCATCATCCTGATAATGCAAACAGATGGAAGTATGTTTGCTTGAAGAGAATAGCCTTGGAGAGAGAACTCAACAATGATGCTTTGGAGTGCAAAGACATCATGGAGCTGATCAGGAATGCTGGGCTAATGAAGACAGTGATGAAGTTTAGCAAATGTTATGAAAATCTGGTTAAAGAGTTTGTAGTGAACTTGTCCAATGATTGTGCTGATGGGAGGTCAGCTGACTTTGAGAGTGTGTTTGTTAGAGGAAGAAGGGTCAAGTTCTCTCCATCAGAAATCAACAAGTTTCTTGGAAGAACAAATAAGGACTGTCCTGATCTAGAGGCAACTGACAATGAAGTATGTTTAACCATCACTGCCAGGCAAGTAAAGTGCTGGCCATTAAAAGGGAAGTTGAATGCTAGTAAACTCAGCATGAAATTTGCCATCTTGCATAAAATAGGTGCAGCAAACTGGGTGCCTACAAATCACAAATCAACCATCTCCACAGGATTGGGGAGATTCATCTATGCTGTAGGAACCAAGACTGCCTTTGACTATGGAAGGTACATCTTTGAACAAACCTTGAAGCATGCTGGCAGTTATGCTGTCAAAGGACCAATTGCTTTTCCCTCCCTCCTTTGTGGAATCATCCTTGCACAATACCCTGACATCCTTGTAGCAAGAGATACAGTCTGCAAAAGAGCCCCTGCCCTTGGCCTGCACTACAAACTGTTTCAGGGATCCCATGCTCCAGACATTGTCATAACATCAGCTGAGACATCGTCTGCAAAGATCCAGTCCAAAACATCAGATGTCATAGCTGTTTTAAAAGAAACTTGCAAAGATCTGGATGCTAGAAAAAGGACCCTAGAAGCTCTAATTGCCAGGCTAGAAAAGGAAGAAGCTGAAGAAAGCAGAAGGGAAGAAGATGAAGGACAGCTCAACATTGAAGAAATTGGCTCCTCTGAGTCTGATGACAGTGCTTGAAGGATGATTGCTGCTTGGTGGTGTTGCTGGTGGAGTTTGGAAGTATGTTCTGCTGTTGTCTGCTGCTGATCTCATTATTTTGTCTTGGATAACTGTATAACTTTATAAACATGTAATCTTTGGCCCATTTGTGGCTAAAGTGGGGGAGAATATTTTTTGGTACTGCTTAATTAGTACTTAACACTATATTTTTCTGCTGTCACTTATTTCTGCTGCTATCTATCTATCTCTGATTGTTTAGGAACTTTAGCCAAAAATCTGCCAAAGGGGGAGTTTGTAGGTGTTTAGGTATTGGCTTGCATTTTTGGTAAATTCCAAGTGTATGTGTGAATGTCATGACTGATGTCATAACATTCTAGTTCAGGTTGTACTAACTCAATAGGTACATGTGCAGAAAAATATTGTAATTCAAATACTGATGTTTAGAAGTGTGTATCTGAGCATGTTTGCAAAATGATCACATTTTGCTAATCAGTAGACAGGTTTTCTCAGATGTCATAACAGATGTTATGACATCCTGTTCTGAACTAACAGGATTGCAGGATTGGATAAGTCTGAGTTTTTTCAGGAAATAACTCAGTCCCCTCTAAACAGAATCCTGCGTTTTCTGAGGAGTAACCTAGCTCAATCCTAACCTGATCAACAAAGTACTGTGACCTGGTCTTTAGGTCAAACGGAATCAACCCTAGGTTTTTGGAAACCCTAACTGAAGTTGCAGCTGCTATATATTCAACAGAGCTGCGGTTTTTGAAGACATCCCTGCTGATTGATTAGAAGATCAATTTTGTAATCTGTATAGATTTGTTTATTGTACTCCAAGCAATTATCATTGTGATAAGTGCCTTGGAATAGGTTTCAATTGTAAGGGTTGTGTAGCACTCAAAGCTTTGAAGCAAGAGTGTTTGAATGTTACTTGACTAAAGCTGTGAAGCAGAGTCAAGTTAGTTGTGTACATCACTCAAAGCTGTGAAGCACGAGTGATTGTGTTACTTGATTAAAAAGCTGTGAAGCTTAATCAAGTGTGTGTTTTGAAGAGTGTCTTCATCAATTCTCAAGTCAAATTGGTTTATGTATCACTGCTGTGATTGAGGGGGAGTGAGTAGGAACTCAGGTTTAAGTTGTTACTTAGATTAGAATTGCATTGGGTAGGTCTTAAGTGAAGGAGATAAACTGGTTGGTTTATTCCTGAATTAACATCTCTTATAGTGGATTCTCTCCCTGGCTTGGTAGCCCCCAGAGTAGGTGTTGTTGCACACTGAACTGGGTAAACAATTGACTGTGTTATTTACTGCTTTTGTATTTACTGTCATATAGTAAGTCAGATACGGTGTCATAACATTGGACGTGACATTGAGTATCTGTAGCCAGAATTTCAAAGCATATGCCAAATTCGTGCAAGGGGCCAAATAGAGCAAGAATTCAAAAGATGGTTCAAAAATGGAAGTTTGGTTATGGAGGTTTATGGAGAATCTTGAACTTGAATGCTCTGCATTATGAGGCCATAATTCCTCTTCATACATGTTGCATAAGACCTAGGCAAGTGATCAGAAGCATCATAGAGACCTAAGTTGCGCCCCAACACTCAGAGCAAACTTGCATTTTGGCCAAGATTTTTCAAAACTGAAAACACCTCTAGAGCCCGTTTCAGACTCTCATTCTCATCCAAACAAGTTGCTGACACCCTAAGGAAACGATAGCCATCAAATTCAGACCTTCAAACGCAAAGAACATGTATAACCAAGTCCAACTTTCCTTGAAATTTTTGATATTCGCATTTTAATATTCATGCCATATTTGTCATTTTTGATCATGGATTTGGACTAATATGCCTGTTCTGAAGCTGTTAGCATGATTTAATTGGGTTTTCCAAGCCTGTGCACGATTTCACCATGGCCATTGCCTAGGGTTTCAGAGTTTTGATTTTAGGGCTTTGCATACCAGGAACAATTGGAACCTAAGATTGCTACCATTCAAATCAGGACCTTCCACTGAGTGGATTTGAACTATCGCGCCCTATTTCTTTCCCACCATGGCCTATTCGCTATTCTCAAAAAGCTTGCGTTTTGGGGGGGGGGGGGGTTTAAAACCCCCGCTATTTCATTTTCAGTGCAGGTACATTGGGGAAGATGACTGCGTGGCACGGTTGGAGTGGTTGGTTTGAATCCAGCGTGTTTTTTTTATTTTATAACACTAACGTGTATTTTCTTTTATATTATTTGTTTCTTATATTATATACAAGACGCGTTGGTGGATCAGTTGGTTAAGGCATTGGTTGGTGAACACTGGGACCTGGGTTCGAATCCCAGGTCCCCTAACATCACTTCTATTATTTTACTTAATTCATTCCTATGCAGCACATCGCCCAGGGAGCCATCATACACCCCAGCGCTGGCACTTGCCATGTGTCTCAAGTGGTCCATCCAATGGCTACTACCTGCCATCCACCATAGGCGTCAGTCAAAAGTGCTTCACGTGATTCAAAAAAGTCAACAAGGGGCTTCATTCAGATGGGCCTGATTCATTAAATCCACCTCCTCATTTGGGGTCAGCACCCCCCCACAGTTTGCTTTCTTTATTTCCTTTCTTTTCATTCTTTTTTTTTATTTTGTTGTTATTATTCCTAATTAATTCATTAAAACATTTTTTTATATAAAACAAAAAAATCAGAAAAAATCATAAAAGAACAAAATATGTTTCATTTTAATTTAATTCATCAATAACTCTTTTTGTAAAGAAATCCCATAATAAATTTAGTTTTAATTTTAGGTTGTTAATTCAATTCTTTTTCTCTATAACCAAAAATAATAAAAATAGACCTTTAGCACTTTCTTTTTTTTTACCATAAGTATCATTAACCACTAATTTTGTAAATAAATTATATAATCAATTTAGTTTTAATTTTAGGTTTTAACTTTAATGTATTTTTTTAAATAAATTAAAAACAATTAGAACTAGAATTATTTAACTTTTAAATTCCAATTTAATTTTTATTTAATATCATAGATACAAAAACATGAAAAAATAAGTTCTTTCTTTTTATTTAACTTAATTATTTTAATAATTTTATTTTAATTCCTTCAAAGGGTTCAATGCCCTCGGATTCGATTACATTTTTGTTTCGCGCGTTTTATTTATTTCTTTTTGTGAATATAATGTACTTGCTCCAAAGTCCTGTAATAGTTAATTAGACATTTATTTTCTGCACTTTATTTTAATCGGGTCTGGATTAATTTGGCGATATAGACCCGCGCCTTTGTAATAGCGTAGGACCTTTACCTTTTCCGCACTTTAAATTCCCGCATCTTTTAACTGTTAAACAATCACATGAAAGAATGAATGCTCAAAAATAAAATCAAGACATAGATAACCAATGCATGACAAGACAAATAATAAACCGAAAATGACACACAATTCACACACCACCCCTTGGGTACGCCTCACTGTTGCCTTACCTCGAAAGGTGATCGTCGAGTAGAGGATGTCTTAGTAAGTCCTCATGATCCGGGAACCTGGCATGAGGGTAGCTTCTAAGGTGTCTTCCTATTGCTCCGGTGATCACCATGTCCCGAACCTTCGAATTGACCCGAACACCTCCAACGGTGGTGCTACCTACCTCTCAATGGTGGGATGGCACTACTTTAAAGGACATTTACACAGACGAATTCTTTAGGGTAGGTAGACGACTCTAGATACTTGCTCTAATTTCAAAAACAAATCAAAAATACTTTTCACACCGACACCTTTTCAAAAAGCTTTCGAAAGCAACTTTTCAAACACTCTCGAGGACTGATACAAGAGTCGAACTGAAATTTTCAAAGAAACTTTTTAAACCCACAGTTGAAAAGCAAACAAACCATTTTGAAAACACAAATGAGCAAGTATCTAAGAGCCCATGGATAACCATGGATAGAAAGGGTGCTAACACCTTCCCTTTCTATAATCTACCTCCCGAACCGAGAGCAATCTCTTTAAGAAATTTTTCTGTGCTTTTGTCCTTTCCATATTGGAGAAAATAAAAGACGGTGGCGACTCTTGCTTCCGCGACATTTCGCGAACCAGCGTTAAACAGTCAGTTCCGGATCCACCGATCACAGAACTGGCGACTCTGCTGGGGAATATTGAAGTGAGGTGTACCTTAGGATTAAATCATACTTATGTTTTCAATTGCTTTGCTTTGATTGCTTTATATTTGTGGGCTTTGCATCGGAGTTTCATAGATCCTAACCCGGATCTGGGGATACCCTGTTTAGGTAGCATAAGCTGTGAGGGACCTGTCCGGCGTAGACCGACATGGGTGAAGTAGTGGCTACGTTGGTGTGGCACCTTGGTCTGTACCGATATCCCTTGTGTTGCAACGAGGAGAATATGGGTCTTCTGAGGAGTCATTAAGCACCAACAACCTTAGAACCTTAATTGACACAACTTGGCCATTAGAACAGTAGCAGTATGCTACGCCCATTGAGGCTAAACTCTCGTGATGGTTCTGGCCGCAAGAAAAGATTGCGATGCTGGAGTTATGACCGATTGAGGGTAGTCAATGATATTGGGATCCTCTAAGAACCCGGTTACTTTGATAGGACAGGTATGAACCAACAAACTGAAAGAGGGTAGTACCTAGACCTCATGCTGGCCTAAACTTTAAGGGCTTGCTTTGTGTGACTTGTGTGCCTTACAATGTTTGCCTTTGTATCTATTTGTGGTGTGCTTTATCATAGCATCATAACATCATGAGCATTGCATGCATCCTGCATAAGGACTGACCATTTCAAAGACAAGAGGGTTTCACCTTTGCTCTGTTTTGTAGGACATCATGATGCCTATGCGAAGGAATACTATCCGGTTCAACTTTGTTCACTCACCTGAGTTGCTTGAAGAGTTGGTTAGCAGGATTCCAAATACCACTTCCTTCATTCAGAGGCATGGTTCTCTTCTCAGTTTAGTCACTGCAAAGCGGGATCAACAGTTGATGAGTGTTCTGACCCAGTTCTATGACCCTCTGTACCAGTGCTTCACCCTTCAAGACTTCCAGCTGGTCCCTACCCTGGAAGAGTTCTCTGATCTGCTTGGTATCCCTATCTTGGATCAGACTCCCTTTACTGGTTGGGAAAAGACCCTCAGGCTTGAGGATGTTGCTACAGCTCTTCCCTTGACACATCAAGAGGTAATGGACAACTGGGTAACTAGAAGCGGAGTTAAGGGTTTCTTGGCCAAATTTCTGATTGGTAAAGCTAACAGTTTCTGGAATCACCTAGACTTTAGGGCATATGAAGACATCTTGGCTCTCCTAATCTATGGGTTAGTCTTGTTTCCCAATCCTGACAACTTCATTAATGTCACTGCCATAAGGATCTTTATGTCTCAGAATCCCGTACCCACTCTCTTGGGTGACATCTTACAACAACTTCATGCTCGTACTACCCGAAGACGAGGAACCCTATGGTGTTGTATCCCTTTGTTGGTGAAGTGGTTTATTTTTCACCTCCCTAAGTTCGTACTGAAGAACCAAGAAGGAAGAGGTTGGGCTCATAGGTTAATGTCTCTCACCGATAAAGACATCATTTGGACTTGCAGAGGTTTGGATGAGATAGCTATTATTGATCGATGCGGGGAATACCCTAATGTTCCTCTGATTGGTACCCAAGGAGGAATCTCTTACAATCCATGTCTAGCACTCCGTCAGTTTGGAAGAGCAAGAAGAGCAGGGCCTCATGAAATGTTGGTGCCTCACATCAGTTTTGAGTTTCAGGTGGATAGTGACGAGCTGCGTCGTAGGTTCATCAAGGCTTGGGACAAAGTTCATAAAGCTGACCCACAAGAGTTGGGACCAAAGACTTCTTTACCTATGGAAGCCTATTACAAATGGGTTCGCATCCGAGCTCAGAAGTTAGGTATGCCATATGAAGCTGTCAGACCCGTCATTCTTGAGTGTCCTGACGAAGATGGTGTTCCTCCAACTGTCCTGCCTCCCCAGATACCCACTGATTATGAGACATTAAAGAGGTCTTGGTCGCAACTGCGAGAAGAACGGGATTCTTACCAGGAAAAGTTCAACGAGCAGGAATTGAAGATCCAGAAGCTGACAAAGCAGTTGGAGAATGAGCGAGCTCTGAATGCCTACATCCGTACTGAGAAGAGGAGACCATGGGATCAATAAGGAGCTCTGGATGTTCTTTTGCAGTTTTACTTCCCTTTTCGGTATTTCCTTTCATGTAACGCCTAAGGGCAACCTGTTGAATAATTTCAGTTTCAAAGTTGAATCTAATGAAGTGTGTTCCTTTTTGTTTACAAAGTTGATTCCCGATTGTCTTTGAAAACATAAATCATACGCATTCCATTCATCATATGCATCACATGTACTCTTCTTTTCAGGTTGCTGACTGTTCTTCGCTGTTTATTTCAGCATCATGAACCCTGAATCATCAACCGAGACATCTATCAAGGCCCTTCAGGCGCAGAACGCCCAATTTCAGGAGCTGATCATGGGTTTGGCTCAAGGTCAAAAAGAGCTGAAGGCTATGCTTCTGAAGAAGAATAATAAGAAGAAGAGGACTGTGCTATTTAACACTGGGCGCAGACTCGGGAACACCTTGCAAAATGAGGCTGAGAGGACTACTCCATCTGTGGGGGAAGGTAGTCACCAAGAAAGGGAGGTCCCTACTCCTGTGGTCTCTGATACTGAAACAGACTTCAACGACGAACAGTACCCTCCTGCTGAAGACCGGTACAAGCAGCTGGAGGACAGGTTAAATGCTATGGAAATTCAGCGTGTGCCTGAACTGGTTTTCGGAGACTTGGGGTTATCTACTGGGGTGGTGATTCCGCACAAGTTCAAGGCACCTGCCTTTGTGAAGTATGACGGGGCTTCCTGTCCCAAGATGCACCTCCGTTATTATGTAAGGAAGATCCAGCCTTACACAGCAGACATGAACTTATGGATCCACTTCTTCCAGGAGAGTCTTTCAGGGACTCACCTCGAATGGTTCTATCAGTTGGATAGAACCAACATTCGTAACTGGGAGGATCTGGCCACTGCTTTTTACAAGCAGTATCAATATAATTCCGACCTCGCTCCTACGCGTACCCAACTCCAGGGTATGTCGCTAGGGTCGGGTGAAGGTTTTAAGGAGTACGCACAGAAATGGAGAGATCTGGATGGCAGGGTGCAACCACCATTGACGGACCGGGAGCTGGTGGATATGTTTTTGGGGACCCTATCTGGTCCATTTTTCAATCATCTCATTGGTAATTCCTCTGCTGGGTTTACTGATCTAATCCTGACTGGTGAAAGGATCGAGGCCAGTATAAAATCGGGGAAGATACAAAAGGTTGCCTCCTCAAATGCTGAAAAGAAGCCCTTCAAGAAAGAGGCTAGTGCTGTGTATGGCCCAAGAAGGCAAAACAAACCTGAACACCGCCAAGCTGTCAACGCGGTGGTTATTTCTAAGCCTGCTGCTGCTCCCCAACAGTACAACCAACCCAGGGCTGAGAGGCCCAAACGGCAGTATACTCGGCTCAGCATGACTCTCTCTCAGATCCTGCCACAACTGCTGTCAACTAGCCTGGTAACTGTCAGAGAGGCTCCGAAGGGTGTGAATACTACATCCCCCAGGTTCAACCCCAACGCCCGTTGCGCTTATCACTCTGATAGCCCGGGGTATAACACAGATGACTGTTGGGCCCTAAAGAATAAGGTTCAGGACCTTATTGATGCAAAGGAGATACAGTTTGAGGCGCCCGAGAGGCCAAATGTTGTAACCGCTCCCATGCCCAGCATGGAGTGAATGTTGTTGAGGAGGATTTGTATGTAGCTTCGGTGGATGATGTTGCTACTCCGCTGCTGACGGTCAAGAGGAACCTGTTGCTAGCCGGTTTATTTCCGGGATGTAGCAAAGGTTGCCCTCTATGTGTTGCTTCCCCTGCTGGTTGTTCGTTGCTGAAGTCAGGCGTCTAAAACCTGATGGATAGTAAAGAGATTTTGTTCAGAAAGACTGTTGTTCCTGCTGCTCCTGTTGAAGAAGTCTCAATTATTACCATCTTCAACAACCCTTCCAAGGCTCCTTCAAGGAGGCCTGTCCAAATTTTGCCTGTCCACAAGATTGCTCCCATCACCATTACTGTTCCAGGACCCATCCCCTACAAATCTGATAAGGCTGTCCCATGGCACTATGGGGCAGATGTTTATGTTCTGGGTGTGAAACAAGAGTTCGACGCTGATACTGGTGTCACCAACATCACCGGGCCTGCTAAGGTCACTCGTAGTGGAAGACTATTCTCACCAGACATTGCTCCTCCGGTAATTCAGAGGCCTTCGATCATCACACCTGCCAGTGTGCCTGTTTCCCCCCCTGCCAAGTTTCTACCCCTGCGGCCGAGTCATCTGATGCTCGGGGCAAAGGGATTGCTGCTAATGTGCCCGCCCGAACGGAGGCACCAAAGACCATTGTTGAGGCTTCCAAGCAGGAGATGGAAGAAATCCTCAAAATAATAAAGAAAAGTGATTTCAACGTTGTAGAACAGCTGGGGCACACCCCCTCCAAAATCTCCATGCTGTCGCTGCTGCTGTGTTCAGAGGCCCATGCCAAGGCCCTGATTGCTTTCTTAAAAACGGCCCACGTACCCCAAGAGACGTCTGCTGATCAGTTCACCGACTGTGTGGCCAACCTAACCGCTGATAATGGCCTGGGTTTCTCTGATGCCGATCTGACAGCAAAACGAAAGAACCATAATGATGCCCTGCATGTCTCCATTGAATGCAGGGGCACTACTCTTGCTCATGTGCTGGTTGACACCAGTTCTTCATTGAACGTGCTGCCCAAGAAGGCTCTGGATAGGTTGGACTGTGGGGGTCTAGAGCTCAAACCAAGTAACATTGTTGTCCGGGCCTTTGACGGGTCCAAAAGAATGGTACATGGTGAGGTTGACATCCCAATCAGGGTTGGGTCACAGGTATTTGATTCAAAATTCTATGTGATGGACATCCGTCCATCCTATTCTTGTTTGCTGGGTCGCCCGTGGATCCACAAGGCTGGAGCTGTGACCTCCACGTTGCATCAGAAGCTCAAGTACCCGGTCAGGGGGAAGATTGTAACAGTGCAAGGGGAAGAGGAATACATGGTCAGCCACCTCAACTCCTTCAGGTACGTAGAAATGGATGGGGAGTTCATTGAGACCCCCTTTCAACATTTTGAGGAGGTGCCACAAACATTGGCAGCAGCAGAAGCAGTGGTCGAAGAGGTTTCTCCTTTGAAGATGGCCTCCTTAAAGGATGCCCAGGCTGTGATTGAAAGAGGTGAATGTGCAAACTGGGGCAAGCTCCCTGATTTTACTCCTAAGACTAACAAGTTTGGGCTGGGTTTCACTGTGGAGGCTCAGAAGGCTGTGCGCAAGGTGAGAATTGGAAGACCTCCTGTGCTCATCACCCACTCAGGAGTGAATGCTATTGGAGAGGAAGACGAAATGGAGGAGTCAGAGTTCGATAGCTGGATCTACCCGACGACTGATGGTGGATTGACCAATTGGACTGCTAAAGACTTTACACCCATAACTTTTGTCCCCCAGTAATGAACTTCTTTGTTTTGGATTTGTAATAAACAATAATTTGAACCTGTATGGCCCGGTGTCTTACCCGGGGCACCGTGGTCTTATTTATGAGGGCTTTTGTTTGTCACTGTCATATATCATAAATAAAAGCATTGGACGTTTTTCACATTTCAAATCTTGCGCTCTTTTTCTTTCCTTTCTTTATGTATTGCAAAACAGCTGTATTTACACACACTCACTCATACAGGTTTCAATCCACTCTGGATCTCACTAGTAACGACTCTGCTACTGCTAGTTATGACTTCAAAAATCCGATCAAATTAGCTGAAGACGAAGGTGAAGATGATTGCGAAGTGCCTGGCGAACTTGCAAGACTGTTACAACAAGAAGAGAGGGCAATTCAACCACATGAAGAGCCAGTGGAGACAATAAATCTGGGTACTGAGACCGACCGTAAGGAAGTCAAGATTGGCACCAACCTAGAGCTCAGCGTGAAGCAACGGTTGACCCAGATGTTACAGGATTATGTGGAGATCTTTGCCTGGTCCTACGAAGACATGCCCGGGTTGGATACCGACATTATAGTCCATCATTTGCCTACCAAGGAAGACTGCCCTCCGGTTAAGCAAAAGGTCCGCCGTATGCGTCCAGAGATGTCTGAGAAGATCAAAACCGAGGTTATGAAACAGTTTGACGCCGGTTTTCTTGCAGTGACTTCTTACCCTCAGTGGGTTGCTAATATGGTGCCGGTACCAAAGAAAGACAGTAAGGTCAGAATGTGTGTCGACTACAGGGATCTGAACAGGGCCAGCCCCAAAGACGACTTCCCTCTACCTCACATTGATGTCCTTGTTGATAATACAGCTCAGCATAAGGTGTTCTCTTTCATGGATGGTTTTTCAGGCTATAATCAGATCAAGATGGCTCCTGAAGACATGGAAAAGACTACATTTGTTACTCAGTGGGGCACCTTCTGCTACAAGGTCATGCCTTTTGGACTAAAGAACGCTGGGGCAACCTGCCAACGTGCCATGGTTGCTTTATTTCATGATATGATCCATCATGAGATAGAAGTGTATGTTGACGACATGATCGCAAGGTCCCAGACTGAGGAAGAACACCTTGATCATCTGCAGAAATTGTTTGACCGTCTGAAACTGTACAAGCTGAGGTTGAACCCGAACAAGTGCACCTTCGGGGTAAGATCTGGGAAGTTGCTAGGCTTCGTTGTAAGTGATAAGGGTATTCAAGTGGACCCTGCCAAGGTTAAAGCTATTCAAGAGATGCCAGTTCCTAAAACAGAGAAAGAGGTCAGAGGTTTTTTAGGACGCCTGAATTACATTGCTCGGTTCATCTCACACCTAACTGCTACCTGTGAGCCAATCTTCAAGCTGCTGAGGAAAGATCAGGTAGTACGTTGGAATGATGAATGTCAGGCTGCTTTTGATAGAATCAAAGAGTATCTCCAAGAACCACCCATCCTTATGCCACCGGTTGAAGGGAGACCTCTGATACTTTACCTGACAGTACTTGATAACTCAATGGGGTGTGTGCTGGGGCAGCATGACGAGTCTGGCCGAAAAGAGCATGCCATTTATTACCTTAGCAAAAAGTTTACCGACTGTGAGACCCGATACTCACTTCTTGAGAAAACTTGCTGCGCTTTGGTATGGGCTGCTCGCCGGCTGAGACAGTATATGCTGGCTCACACTACCTTGTTGATCTCAAAGATGGATCCTATAAAGTATATATTCGAAAAGCCTGCTCTGTCTGGGAGAATTGCAAGATGGCAAATGATCTTGACGGAATACGACATTCAGTACACAACCCAGAAAGCCATCAAGGGAAGTGTATTGGCAGACCACTTGGCACATCAGGCCGTAGATGACTATCAATCAATGAACTTCGAGTTTCCAGATGAAAGCATCATGATAGTAACTGATTGTGAAGTACCTGGACCGGATGAAGGACCTGAGGAAGGATCCCGATGGTCTATGCACTTTGACGGAGCCTCCAATGCTTTGGGTAATGGTATCAGTGCTGTGATCATATCCCCTCAAGGCACTCATACTCCACTCACTGCCCGGCTATGTTTCAACTGCACCAACAACATGGCGGAGTATGAGGCGTGCATCATGGGACTCAAAGCTGCAATTGACTTAAGGATCAAGTTTCTGAGTGTCTTCAGAGATTCCGCTCTCGTGATCAACCAGATCAAAGGCGAGTGGGATATGAAACATCTGAATCTTATTCCTTACAAAAAATGTGTGTTGACAATGATCCCCCACTTCACAGAGATAACCTTTGAACATTTCCCGAGAGAGGAGAATCAGTTAGCGGACGCGTTAGCTACGATGTCTTCTATGTTCAAAGTCAAGTGGGACAATGAGGCTCCCCGGGTCATCATCTGGAAACTGGACGAACCGACATACTGTTGTGATCTTGAGACTGAATTAGTGACTGAGAAGCCTTGGTACCATGAGGTAAAAAGATATCTGGAAGCTCAGGAATACCCTGAAGGTGCCTCTGTCAATGATAAGAAGTTTCTGAGAAGGTTCGCAGCAAAGTTCTTCCTTAGCAACAACGTCTTGTATAAACGAAACCATGATTCGACCTTACTGCGTTGTGTGGATAAGACTGAAGCAAAAAGGATTATGGCGGAGCTACATGAGGGTACCTTCGGAACACATTCCAGTGGACACACTATGGCTAAGAAGATCCTTCGGGCAGGGTATTTCTGGTCCACAATGGAAGCTGATTGTTACCAATATTCTCGGACGTGTCACAAGTGCCAGGTTTATGCAGACAAGGTGCATGTTCCTCCAGTTCCTCTGAATGTCCTGACTGCACCTTGGCCTTTTGCAATGTGGGGCATTGATATGATCGGTGAGATCAGACCTACGGCATCTAACGGGCATCGCTTCATCCTTGTAGCGATTGATTACTTTACAAAGTGGGTTGAAGCAGCTTCCTACGCTACAGTAACCAAGAATGTCGTGGCACGGTTCATTCGGCATAATCTGATCTGTCGATACGGCGTCCCTGAAAGAATCATTACAGACAATGGTACCAATCTCAATAACAAGATGATCACTGAGCTCTGCGAGCAGTTTAAGATACAACACCACAACTCTTCTCCTTACAGACCGAAGATGAATGGGGCTGTAGAAGCAGCGAAAAAGAACATTAAGAAAATCGTGCAGAAGATGACAGTGACTTATAAAGATTGGCACGAGATGTTACCGTTTGCTCTACATGGGTATCGTACCTCAGCCAGGACATCAACCGGGGCAACTCCTTTCTCCTTGGTCTACGGCATGGAGGCAGTCTTACCGATCGAAGTGCAGATACCCTCTCTCCGGATAATGAAGGATGCAGATCTGAGTGAAGATGATTGGATCCAGACACGACTTGATCAGCTAAATCTGATTGACGAAAAGAGACTTGCTGCTATTTGTCATGGTCAGACGTATCAAAAACGAATGATCAGGGCTTTTAACAAAAAGGTCAGACCACAAGAATATCAAGTTGGGGATCTGGTAATCAAGCGTATCATCCTTCCTCAGAGTGATCCAAGGGGAAAATGGACCCCTACATACGAAGGGCCATTTGTGGTTAAACATGTGTTCTCAGGAGGAGCCATGATTCTAACCACCATGGATGGTGACGACCTTCCTCACCCCGCCAATGCAGACATAGTAAAAAGATACTACGCATGAAAGAAGACCCGCTAGGTTGACATACCTAGGCAAAAATTAGGGCTTCCTGGCGAACCAAAAGGGTTCGGGCAAAATGAAGGGATAAAATGAAAAAAATCTGTACACCCGGCAAGTCGAAAACCTGAAAAGGCGGCTTGGGAAAAAATGGGTATCCCGGTGGACTAAAAACCCGAAAGGGCGGTCCAGGAAAAAGTTAGGGATAAAGCGTAATACTATGTCTCATTGGATCACTTTGTACCCGGAATCCGATATCGACATCAAGTTCAGACGGCATTGATCAATCAGCTTCATCTTCAGCTAGGTCTTCAAGTGATAAGACGCTCGAAGATATAAAGGCAATAGCAGAGTGGAAACCCAGTGGATCATTCATTTCACACAGCTGTTTTATTTTCTCTTGTACAAACTTGTATAAATTCTTTTGTTCGGCGGCGTTCTCTTACTAGGACGTCAGCCTCTTGTACATAAACGCCTATTTTACAGGCAAAATTCAAAATTAATACAAAATTACTTTTCAGACAAATTGCCTTTTGTTTTTTCCTTTTCTGTTTTGTTTTGCGAAGAACGTCCAAGGTTCAATGTGAGGTATATGCATTGACAATAATTTGCTAACTCATGAATATTTGCATACAAAACAAAGGATTAATTACAGGTAACATTAGAAACAGGGGCAATAAAGAGTTGTCTAAGCAATCTAATTGTTCTGTCCTCCAAGGTATCAAAGTAGGTTCGATTGAAGAACACAACCAGCATATCTTACATCCCCAGAGAGTGAGTCAGCAAATCAATGCACTCTCCCCAAACAAAGTTACAGTCAACCTTAAGGAAGTTGGGTATCCTCCAGCAGATCTCAACAATCCTCAGCGTAATATACATGCATTCTTAACAAGCATCCCCAGCAGTCTTGGTCTAAAGATTGTTCCCCGGCGGTATATCAAACCTTCAGTGGAGTTACTCCCAATACATCTCAAAACTTCCCAGGAGAGTCCAATCCAGTTTCCCCAAGAAGTTGGAATCCATCTCCCCAAGCAGTAAGCTTATCCCCAGTAGATTCTGGAAGCTTATCCTCGCAGAGCACGAACGCGTCTCCCGGCTTTATTCAAAGGTTATGCTCCACCAGAGCTTATAACTGGGTTATCCTCAGCCAAAAGCCACGGAAATATCGTCCTCAGCGAAGTCTTCTTGTCCCCAACGGAGTCTATTAAAACTTCCAATATAACGACGGTATCCACAGCAAAGTTACTACCAACATCTCAACAAGAGTACCTCTCTCCCCACAGAGTATTGTTCCCCAGCCAGATCGCTAGAATAATTTTCTCCCCGCAGAGTAATCTCTTCAACAAGTTTATTCCCCCAACGGAGTCATCTTCTCCTACCGGTTTATTCTTGCAACCATCACTCCCCAGTGGAAACACTATTCTCTAACATCAGCCCAGGATGTGACTTCCCGGCACCCGTCAAGGATTTGTTTCCTAAGACGAAAACATACATTCATAAACAACACATCTTCATACATTATAGCATGCATATACGCATCATGAACATACAATCTCATTCATTCTGAGAGCATCTCGCATGTCATACATCATGACATCACATACAACTAACGTTTTGTCTTTTCAGGACAAAAGTTAATGCAAAGATAATTGCTACCAACTGTCGTGATTCCAGATCCGATTCCTGTATCTTGCCAGGGAGTATCTGTTGACGACTACAGTACCAGACTCGATTCCTGTATCTTGACAGGGCACGTCTGAAGGGTTCGAAGATCCGATTCCTGTATCTTGCCAGGGAGTATCTGTTGACGACTACAGTACCAGACTCGATTCCTGTATCTTGACAGGGCACGTCTGAAGAGTTCAAAGATCCGATTCCTGTATCTTGCCAGGGAGTATCTGTTGACGACTACAGTACCAGACTCGATTCCTGTATCTTGACAGGGCACGTCTGAAGAGTTCGAAGATCCGATTCCTGTATCTTGCCAGGGAGTATCTGTTGACGACTACAGTACCAGACTCGATTCCTGTATCTTGACAGGGCACGTCTGAAGAGTTCGAAGATCCGATTCCTGTATCTTGCCAGGGAGTATCTGTTGACGACTACAGTACCAGACTCGATTCCTGTATCTTGACAGGGCACGTCTGAAGAGTTCGAAGATCCGATTCCTGTATCTTGCCAGGGAGTATCTGTTGACGACTACAGTACCAGACTCGATTTCTGTATCTTGACAGGGCACGTCTGAAGAGTTCGAAGATCCGATTCCTGTATCTTTCCAGGGTGTATCTGTTGACGACTACAGTACCAGACTCGATTCCTGTATCTTGACAGGGCACGTCTGAAGAGTTCGAAGATCCGATTCCTGTATCTTTCCAGGGAGTATCTGTTGACGACTACAGTACCAGACTCGATTCCTGTATCTTGACAGGGCACGTCTGAAGAGTTCGAAGATCCGATTCCTGTATCTTGCCAGGGTGTATCTATTGACGACTACAGTACCAGACTCGATTCCTGTATCTTGACAGGGCACTTCTGAGGAGTTTAAAGATTCGATTCCTGTATCCATCCAGGGCACGTCTACACAAAGAGTTTGAAAGTCAACTCCTGTAACAGACCAGGTAATTTTCTTTCTTTCTCAGGTACACAAGTTCTCGCTAAGGAATCTCTTACGCGATCGACACCTCCAGATGGCATCTATAAGCCCATCATCCTATCCACCACCTCTCCAAATGGCATCTGTAAGCCCATTCCTGCTATCACACTGCTGATACTCTACTATGTGAGTGCAAATTTCTGGGCACTCTAGTGTTCAATCATCTTCCACCTTCGGATCACGAAAAGCCCACACGCCAATCTACATCCTCAGGTCTAAGAAGATTGAACAGGGGCAACTGTTGTACCCCAAAATTTGCCCTCCCATAATCTTCAAAAGTTTTGACAAGAATCATCCACAATTGGTTCAAGTTTACTCAAGGGCCACACAGTCAAACCATCCTCCTAAGCTAGTCAAACTAGGGTTTTGGTTCTTGCAAGGAAGTTGAAGTTTTCAAGAGCTCAATCAAGTCTCCTATGCCTATAAACATTGTCAAGCACCTCCATGTCAAGTTTCAAGGCTCACAAGGTCAAGTTGCACAGTCAAAAACCCTAATTGCACTACAGTCAACTGTAGGGGCAAAATGGTCATTTGACAGTCAAAAGTTCAAATTTTTGATCAACATCTTATTTTGAAGCCACAAACATCATTTGATCAATGCTTGATCATGATTCTCAAAAGTTTGGCTCAAAAAGTCTCAAGATGCAAAAGTTTCTATTTTTGGACAACTGAAAAGTCAACTGTAACTTGACCAAGGCATAACTTTTTCATGGTTCATCAGAAAAATCCCATCCAATGCTCATTTTGAAGGGGAATACATTTCCTACAACTCATCTTCACACTCCAAATCCAAGAAATGCTCTCACAAAAAGTTATCAATTTCAACATTATAGGTCATTTTCAAAAGTCAACAAAAAGGGACTTTAAGTCAAAGACCATAACTTGATATTGGTAAATCAAAATGACATGGGACCAAAGACATTGGTTAGAGGACTTCAAGACCTTTCCAAAATATCCAATAACATGACCAAAGCTTAAAAATTGAGCAAGATATGCATTGGAGAAGTTGGGAAATTTTTGTGAAATGGCCAAAATCATTTATCCTTGAAATTTCATTTTTGACAAAAGGGGCCCACTTTTTCCACTTGAATTAACTTGGCCATGCTTCCCACGTGTCCCACCTTTTATGTCAAATTTTTTAATTAATTGTTTCATTTTTAATTGATTTTATTAGATTTAATTAATTTTAAATCTTTTAAAATCAAAGGAAAATCAAAAAGCCTAATTAAAGAGGATATCTGACTTTGATGGACCTTGAATTACCATTAAGCATATGCCAAATTCGTGCAAGGGGCCAAATAGAGCAAGAATTCAAAAGATGGTTCAAAAATGGAAGTTTGGTTATGGAGGTTTATGGAGAATCTTGAACTTGAATGCTCTGCATTATGAGGCCATAATTCCTCTTCATACATGTTGCATAAGACCTAGGCAAGTGATCAGAAGCAACATAGAGACCTAAGCTGCGCCCCAACACTCAGAGCAAACTTGCATTTTGGCCAAGATTTTTCAAAACTGAAAACACCTCTAGAGCCTGTTTCAGACTCTCATTCTCATCCAAACAAGTTGCTGACACCCTAAGGAAATGATAGCCATCAAATTCAGACCTTCAAACGCAAAGAACAGGTATAACCAAGTCCAACTTTCCTTGAAATTTTTGATATTCGCATTTTAATATTCATGCCATATTTGTCATTTTGATCATGGATTTGGACTAATATGCCTGTTCTGAAGCTATTAGCATGATTTAATTGGGTTTTCCAAGCCTGTGCACGATTTCACCATGGCCATTGCCTATGGTTTCAGAGTTTTGATTTTAGGGCTTTGCATACCAGGAACAATTGGAACCTAAGATTGCTACCATTCAAATCAGGACCTTCCACTGAGTGGATTTGAACTATCGCGCCCTATTTCTTTCCCACCATGGCCTATTCGCTATTCTCAAAAAGCTTGCGTTTTGGGGGGGGGGTTTAAAACCCCCGCTATTTCATTTTCAGTGCAGGTACATTGGGGAAGATGACTGCGTGGCACGGTTGGAGTGGTTGGTTTGAATCCAGCGTGTTTTTATTTTATTTTATAACACTAACGTGTATTTTCTTTTATATTATTTGTTTCTTATATTATATACAAGACGCGTTGGTGGATCAGTTGGTTAAGGCATTGGTTGGTGAACACTGGGACCTGGGTTCGAATCCCAGGTCCCCTAACATCACTTCTATTATTTTACTTAATTCATTCCTATGCAGCACATCGCCCAGGGAGCCATCATACACCCCAGCGCTGGCACTTGCCATGTGTCTCAAGTGGTCCATCCAATGGCTACTACCTGCCATCCACCATAGGCGTCAGTCAAAAGTGCTTCACGTGATTCAAAAAAGTCAACAAGGGGCTTCATTCAGATGGACCTGATTCATTAAATCCACCTCCTCATTTGGGGTCAGCACCCCCCCACAGTTTGCTTTCTTTATTTCCTTTCTTTTCATTCTTTTTTTTTATTTTGTTGTTATTATTCCTAATTAATTCATTAAAACATTTTTTTATATAAAACAAAAAAATCAGAAAAAATCATAAAAGAACAAAATATGTTTCATTTTAATTTAATTCATCAATAACTCTTTTTGTAAAGAAATCCCATAATAAATTTAGTTTTAATTTTAGGTTGTTAATTCAATTCTTTTTCTCTATAACCAAAAATAATAAAAATAGACCTTTAGCACTTTTTTTTTTACCATAAGTATCATTAACCACTAATTTTGTAAATAAATTATATAATCAATTTAGTTTTAATTTTAGGTTTTAACTTTAATGTATTTTTTTTAATAAATTAAAAACAATTAGAACTAGAATTATTTAACTTTTAAATTCCAATTTAATTTTTCTTTAATGTCATAGATACAAAAACATGAAAAAATAAGTTCTTTCTTTTTATTTAACTTAATTATTTTAATAATTTTATTTTAATTCCTTCAAAGGGTTCAACGCCCTCGCATTCGATTACATTTTTGTTTCGCGCGTTTTATTTATTTCTTTTTGTGAATATAATGTACTTGCTCCAAAGCCCTGTAATAGTTAATTAGACATTTATTTTCTGCACTTTATTTTAATCGGGTCTGGATTAATTTGGCGATGTAGACCCGCGCCTTTGTAATAGCGTAGGACCTTTACCTTTTCCGCACTTTAAATTCCCGCATCTTTTAACTGTTAAACAATCACATGAAAGAATGAATGCTCAAAAATAAAATCAAGACATAGATAACCAATGCATGACAAGACAAATAATAAACCGAAAATGACACACAATTCACACACCATCCCTAGGGTACGCCTCACTGTTGCCTTACCTCGAAAGGTGATCGTCGAGTAGAGGATGTCTTAGTAAGTCCTCATGATCCGGGAACCTGGCATGAGGGTAGCTTCTAAGGTGTCTTCCTATTGCTCCGGTGATCACCATGTCCCGAACCTTCGAATTGACCCGAACACCTCCAACGGTGGTGCTACCTACCTCTCAATGGTGGGATGGCACTACTTTAAAGGACATTTACACAGACAAATTCTTTAGGGTAGGTAGACGACTCTAGATACTTGCTCTAATTTCAAAAACAAATCAAAAATACTTTTCACACCGACACCTTTTCAAAATGCTTTCGAAAGCAACTTTTCAAACACTCTTGAGGACTGATACAAGAGTCGAACTGAAATTTTCAAAGAAACTTTTTAAACCCACAGTTGAAAAGCAAACAAACCATTTTGAAAACACAAATGAGCAAGTATCTAAGAGCCCATGGATAACCATGGATAGAAAGGGTGCTAACACCTTCCCTTTCTATAATCTACCTCCCGAACCGAGAGCAATCTCTTTAAGGAATTTTTCTGTGCTTTTGTCCTTTCCATATTGGAGAAAATAAAAGACGGTGGCGACTCTTGCTTCCGCGACATTTCGCGAACCAGCGTTAAACAGTCAGTTCCGGATCCACCGATCACAAGTTGACTTTTCCTACAAAACCCTAATTTAGCAACTTTTGAATCTTGATGAATCTTGAGCAATCCTTGATGAATCATGATCAAACCTTGATAAAATGATGAAATATCCTTAAAAATGAGAATTTTGACAAAAATTCTTGAAGTTTGACTGTATTTGGGTCACAGTTGACTTTTGCCCTAGCACAATCGATTTTTGGACCCTTTGAGCAATTGGCTGACCAAACTTCCTCTGCAAGGCTTGAATTTTGACATGGATGACCTTGTGAACATATTAGGACATAGGGGAACACTTGAGGCCATTTGGATGTAAGGACCTTGATGCAACACAAAACCCTAATTTGAAATTGACTGCCTTAGGATATAGCTTGACTGTCTAACTCTTGAGCAATCTTGAGCCACTTGGTGATTATTCTTGCAATGTCTTGGGAATATGAGAGGGAAAATTTGGGTAAGAACATCTGCCCCTATTCAATTTTCTTAAACCTGAGGATATAGATTGGCTTTCGAGCCTTTCGTGATCCAAAGGTGGAAGATGATTGAACACTAGAGTGCCCAGAAATTTGCACTCGCATGAAGTGGTATCAGCATTGTGATGTCGGGAATAGGCTTACAGATGCCATTTGGAGACTGTTGATAGATGGTCTGATCTTTGACTGGAACAAGAGCCAGGGAGATCTTATCGGTGATCTGACTGAACCAGAGGAGGTCTTGGATTAATTTTGACTGGATCGGCATCAGAAAAATCTTTATGAATCGATTTAACTGGACCAGACAAGGTCTTGGGTTAACTTCAACTGGATCGACATCAGAAAAATCTTTAGGAGTCGATTTGATTGGACCAGAGAAGGCCTTTGACTGGATCAGCATTAGAAAAAATCTTTAATAATCGATTTAACTAGACCAGGCAAGGTCTTGGGATAAATTCAACTGGATCGGAATCAGAAAAATCTTTAGGAATCGATTTGACTGGACCAGAGAAGGCCTTTGACTGGATCGGCATCAGAAAAACTCTTTAGGAATCGATTTAACTGGACCAGACAAGGTCTTGGAATAACTTCAACTGGATCAGCATCAGAAAAATCTTTAGGAATCGATTTAACTGGACCAGAGAAGGTCTTGGATAACTTCAACTGGATCGGCATCAGAAAAATCTTTAGGAATCGATTTGACTGGACCAGAGAAGGCCTTTGACTGGATCGGCATCAGAAAAATCTTTAGGAATCGATTTAACTGGACCAAACAAGGTCTTAGAGTAACTTCAACTGGATCAGCATCAGAGAAATCTTTAAGAATTGATTTAACTGGACCAGAGAAGGTCTTGGATTGACTTTGACTGGATCGGCATCAGAAAAATCTTTAGGAATCGATTTAACTGGACCAGGCAAGGTCTTGGAGTAACTTCATCTGGATCGACATCAGAAAAATCTTTAGGAATCGATTTAACTGGACCAGAGAAGGTCTTGGATTGACTTTGACTGGATCGGCATCAGAAAAATCTTTAGGAATCAATTTAACTGGACCAGGCAAGGTCTTGGAGTAACTTCAACTGGATCGACATCAGAAAAATCTTTAGGAATCGATTTAACTGGACCAGAGAAGGTCTTGGATTGACTTTGACTGGATCGGCATCAGAAAAATCTTTAGGAATCGATTTAACTGGACCAGACAAGGTCTTGGAATAACTTCAACTGGATCGACATCAGAAAAATCTTTAGGAATCGATTTAACTGGACCAGAGAAGGTCTTCCACATGGTTGAGAACTTAACTGCATTTTTCCTGAAAGGTAAAGGTCAGTCATATGCAATGCATGATACGGATCTAGCAATGATGTTCTCAAAATAAATGAGATTGTGTTATATGATGCGTATATGCATGTATCATGATGTATGGAAATATGATGTTTTAGCTGGGGGAAAATAAATCCCGGGTAGCTGTTGGAGAGTAGAGTTGAATTCTTCGTTTCTACTGGGAATGGTGAACGAAGATGATTGGAGAATAAACCTGCAGGAGAAGATAACTCCATTGGGGAATAAACTGATGAGGATATTACTCTGTGGGGAAGAGATGCTCTGCTGAGGATTCCACTGATGAGCTCCGCTGGGGATGGACTACCGTTGCTGGTGATATTGAATCTGTTGAGGATTGAATTCCTGTTTGTGAAAGGAAAGCACTTCGTCGGGGACGATCTTTCAGTTGCGACTTACTAGGGATAACCCTGTTAGACTTTTGGGGGGATAATCCTCTGAATTCTGCTGGGAACAATCCTTGGAACTCGGCTGGGGAGATTTATTTTGTACTCCGCTGGGGGTAAACTCCCAGAGTCTACTGGGGATGATGCTTCAACTCCGTTTGGGAAGCTTTTCAGATCGTGCTGGGGAAATATTGACTCCACTGGGGGTATCTTGTATTCTGCCGGGGAACATTCTTATACTCTGTTGGGGAATATTAAGACTGCCGGGGATATCAAGCCTTTCTAGTGCTGATGGTAGATCAACTCTGCTTCGGGAGAGCATTACTGATTTTCTCTGCGGGGGAGTGAAAGTATCTTAGCCATATTCTTCAGATGAATATACCTTGGTACCTAGTGGATAGAGCAACTGTACAGTTCGGACAATTCTTATTGCCCCTGTTTCTGATATTACCCGTAATTCGTCTTTTGTTTCGCATGTCAATATTTATGAGCAGCAATTAATGTCAAATGCATATATCAAAAATGAACATTGGACGTTCTTTGCAAAACAAAACAGATAAAGGAAAAATAGTTTGAAATTTCTTTGAAAATGAATTGTATTAATTTTGAAGTTTGGCCTGTAAATAGGCGTTTTTGTACAAGAGGCTGACGTCCTAGTAGGAGAACGCCGTCGAATAACTAGAATTTACACAATTTGTGAAAAGAAAACAAAACAGCTATGTGAATAATCCCACTGGGTTCCAACTCTACTATTTCCTTTATGTCCTCGAGCATATAATCACTTTGCTGTTGGTTGAAGGTGAATCAAATTCATTAGTGTCGTCCGAGCTTGATAGTCGATCCTGAAGTCTGGATGCAAGGTGATCCAATGAGACATAGTGTTACGCTTTGATCCCTAATTTTTGCCTGGACCGCCCTTTCGGTTTTTCAATCCACCGGGATACCCTTTTTTTCCCAAGCCGCCTTTTCAGGTTATCGACTTGCCGGGTGTATAGATTTTTTTATTTTCATCCCTTATTTTTTGCCGAACCCTTTTGGTTCGCCGGGAAGCCCTTATTTTTGCCTAGGCCAGTCAAACTAGCGGGTCTTTGATTATGCGTAGTATCTTTTCACTATGTCTGCATTGACGGGGAGAGGAAGATCGTCACCATCCATGGTGGTTAGAATCATAGCTCCTCCTGAGAAAATGTTCTTAACCACAAATGTCCCTTCGTAAGTAGGGGTCCATTTGCCCCTGGGATCACCTTGAGGTAAGATAATGCGCTTGATAACCAGGTCCCCAACTTGATACTCTTGTCGTCTAACTTTCTTGTTAAATGCCTTGATCATCCGTTTTTGGTACGTCTGACCATGACAAATAGCAGTAAGTCTCTTTTTGTCGATTAGGTTCAACTGATCAAGCCGGGTCTGAATCCAGTCATCTTCGCTTAAACTTGCATCCTTCATGATCCGAAGAGAGGGTATCTGAACTTCAATGGGCAAGACTGCTTCCATGCCATAAACCAAGGAATAGGGTGTTGCCCCTGTTGACGTCTGTGCTGAGGTACGGTACCCATAAAGAGCAAATGGTAACATCTCATTCAAGTCTTTGTATGTCACTGTCATCTTCTGCACAATCTTCTTAATATTCTTATTATCTGCTTAGACAGCCCCATTCATCTTTGGCTGGTAGGGAGAAGAGTTGTGATGTTGTATCTTGAATTGCTCGCAGAGCTCGGTGATCATCTTGTTGTTGAGATTGGTACCATTATCCGTAATGATCCTCTCTGGTACACCGTATCAACAGATCAAATTATGCCGAATGAACCGTGCCACGACGTTCTTGGTTACCGTAGCAAAGGAAGCTGCTTCAACCCACTTTGTAAAGTAATCAATAGCTACCAGGATGAAATGGTGCCCATTAGATGCCGTAGGTCTGATCTCACCGATCATATCAATGCCCCACATTGAAAAAGGCCAAGGTGCCGTCAAGACGTTCAGAGGAACTGGAGGTATGTGCACCTTATTAGCATAGACCTAGCACTTGTGACATGTCCAAGAATGCTGGTAATAATCAGCTTCCATTATGGACCAATAATATCCCACCCGAAGGATTTTCTTTGCCATGGTATGTCCACTGGAATGAGTTCCGAAAGTACCTTCATGTAACTCCGCCATGATCCTTTCTGCTTCATTCTTATCCACATAACGCAGTAAGGTCGAATCATGGTTACGCTTATAAAGGATGCCATTGCAGATGAAGAACTTTGTTGCGAACCTCCTCAGAAACTTCTTGTCATTAACAGATGCACCCTCAGAGTATTCCTAAGCTTCAAGATACCTCTTCACCTCATGATACCAGGGCTTTTCTGTCACCTCTTCAGTCTCAAGATCACAGCAATGCGCGGGTTCGTCCAATCTTTCAATGATAATCCGGGGAGCCTCATTGTCTCAATTGACCTTAAACATAGAAGACATCGTAGCTAGCGCGTCCGCCAACTGATTCTCCTCTCTAGGGAAGTGTTCAAAGGTTATCTCTTCGAAATGGGGAAGAAACGTCAATACATACTCCTTGTAAGGAATAATATTTGGGTGTTTCGTATCCCACTCGCCTTTGATCTGACTGATCACGAGAGCGGAATCTTCGAAGACACTTAGAAACTTAATCCTTAGGTCAATTGCTGCTCGAAGACCCATGATGCACGCTTTATACTCCGCCATGTTGTTGGTGCAGTTGAAACATAATCGGGCGGTAAATGGAGTATGAGAGCCTTTAGGAGATATGATCACGGTGCCAATGCCATTACCCAAAGCGTTCGAAGCTCTATCAAAGTACATAGACCATCGGGATCCTTCCTCAGGTCCTTCATCCGGTCCAGGTGTCTCACAATCAGTTACCAACATGATATTCTCGTCCAGAAATTCAAAGTTCATAGACTGGTAATCATCCACTGCCTGATGTGCCAAATGGTCTGCCAACACAATTCCCATGATTGCCTTTTGGGTCGTATATTGGATGTCATACTCAGTCAAGATCATCTGCCATCTTGCTATTCTTCCGGACAAGGCAGGCTTCTCGAAGATATACATGATTGGATCCATCTTTGAAATCAACAAAGTAGTGCGAGTCAACATATACTGTCTCAGCCGGCGAGCAGCCCATGCCAAAGCGCAACAAGTTTTCTCGAGCAACGAGTATCGGGTCTCGTAGTCGGTAAACTTTTTGCTAAGGTAATAAATAGCATGCTCTTTTCTGCCAGACTCGTCATGTTGACCCAACACACACCCCATTGAGTTGTCGAGTACTGTCAAGTATAAGATCAGAGGTCTCCCTTCAACTGGTGGCATCAGAATGGGTGGCTCTTGGAGATACTCTTAGATCCTTTCGAAAGAGGTCTGACATTCATCGTTCCAACGTACCACTTGATCTTTCTTCAGCAGCTTGAAGATTGGCTCACAAGTAGCAGTCAGGTGCGAGATGAATCGGGAAATGGAATTCAATCGTCCCAGAAAGCCTCTGACTTCTTTCTCTGTTCTGGGAGCTGGCATCTCCTGTATAGCTTTCACTTTTGTTGGATCCACTTGAATACCTTTGTCGCTTACGAAGAAACCCAGCAGTTTACCAGATCTCACCCCAAAGGTGCACTTGTTCGGGTTTAACCTCAACTTGTACAACTTCAACCTGTCAAACAACTTCTGAAGGTGGTCAAGGTTCTCTTCCTCAGTTTGGGACCTTGCAATCATATCGTCGACATATACTTCAATATCATGATGGATCATGTCATGAAACAAAGCAACCATGGCACGCTGGTATGTTGCCCCAGCATTCTTTAATCCAAAAGGCATGACCTTGTAGCAAAAGGTACCCCACTGAGTAACACAGGTCGTCTTCTCCATGTCTTCGGGAGCCATTTTTATCTGATTATAACCGGAGAAGTCATCCATAAAAGAGAAGACCTTATGCTGAGCGGTGTTGTCAACCAGAACGTTGATATGAGGTAGAGGGAAATCATCCTTGGGGCTTGCCCTGTTCAGATCCCTGTAGTCGACACACATTTGAACCTTACCATCCTTCTTTGGCACAGGAACCACATTGGCCACCCATTGAGGGTAAGAAGTAACTGCTAGAAAATCGGCGTCGAACTGTTTCATAACCTCAGCCTTGATTTTCTCAGACATCTCTGGGTGCATTCGACAGACCTTCTGTTTTACTGGAGGACAGTCTTCCTTGGTAGGCAGGCGATGAACCACAATATCAGTATCCAAATCAGGCATGTCTTCATAAGACCAGGCAAAGATCTCAACATAGTCATGCAGCATCTGAACCAACCGTTACTTCACACTAAGCTCCAGATTTGCATCGATCTTGACTTCCTTCTTATCTATCTCGGTACCCAGATTCACTGATTCCACCGGCTCTTCGTGTGGCTGAATAACCCTCTCTTCTTGGAGTAGCAGTCTTGCAATTTCACCAGGCACTTCGCAATCATCTTCACCTTCTTCTTCGGCTAAGTTGATCGGATTTTTGAAGTCATAACTGGCAGTAGCAGAGTCATTACCAGTGAGATCCAGAGTGGATGTGTACCTGTATATGTGAGTGTGTGTAAAATAGTTGTTTTGCAATACATAATAAAAGAAATACAAGGAGCGCAAGATTTGAAATGCAAGAAACGTCCAATGCTTTTATTAATGATATATGAAAATGACACACATAAATCCCTCACAAATGAAGCCACAGTGCCCCGGGTAAGACACCAGGCCATAAAGTTTAAAACATTGTCTGTTACAAATTCAAAACAAAAGTTTCATTATTGGGTAACAAAAGAAATAGGGATGAAGTCCTTTGCTGCCCAGTTGCTTGGTCCACCGTCGGTCATAGGATAGATCCAGCTGTCGAACTCAGACTCTTCCACACCGTCTTCAATGGCATTCACTCCCGAGTTGCTGATGAACACGGGAGGTCTTCCGATTCGTGCATTCCGAACAGCCCTTTGAGCTTCTGCAGTGAAACCCAAACCAAACTTGTTAGTCTTCTGAGTAAAATCAGGGAGTTGGCCCCATTGTGCACACCCACCTTTCTCAATAACAGCCCGGGCATCCTTGAGGGAAGCCATCTTCATAGGAGAATCTTCAACAACAGTCTCAGCTGATGCCAGTGTCTGGGGAACCTCTTCAAAATATTGAAATGGGGTCTCAATGAACTCCCCATCCATCTCCATGTATCGGAAAGAGTTGAGGTGGCTAACCATGTACTCTTCCTCCCCTTGCACTGTCACAATCTTCCCTTTGACCGTGTACTTTAGTTTCTGGTGGAGCGTTGAGGTTACGGCCCCAGCTTTGTGGATCCATGGACGACCCAGCAGACATGAATAGGATGGCCGAATGTGCATCACATAGAACGTAGAATTGAAAACCTGAGAACCAACCTTGATCGGAATATCAACTTCTCCATGCACCATTCTCTTAGACCCATCAAAGGCCCTAACAACAATGTTGCTTGGTTTCAACTCCAACCCTTCACAGTCTAACCGGGCAAGAGCTTTCTTGGGCAAGAAGTTCAATGAGGAACCAGTATCCACTAATACATGAGCAAGAGTAGTGCCCCTGCATTCAATGGAGACATGCAGGGCATCATTGTGATTCTTCCCTTTAGCAGTCAAGTCGGCGTCAGAGAAACCCAACCCATTATCAGCAGTCAAATTGGACATGCAATCTGTAAATTGATCAGCTGATGTCTCTTGTGGTACGTGGGCAGTCTTCAAAAATGTAATCAGAGCCTTGGCATGGGCCTCTGAGCACAACAACAGTGACAACGTAGAAATCTTGGACGGGGTTTTCCCCAGCTGTTCAACTACATTATAGTCGCTCTTTTTGATGATCTTCAGAATCTCTTCCATCTCTTGTTTAGAAGCTTCAACAGTAATCGTCTTCGGCGCCTCCGTCCGGGCAGGCTCATCAGTAGTGATACCTTTGCCCTGAGTCTCAGATGACTCGGAGACAGGGGTAAGAATAGGAACTTGAACAGGAATGGTAGCAGGTACACTGGCAGGTGTGATAACAACAGGTTTTCGGACAGTTGGTGGAGAGATATCAGGCGAGAAAAGTCTTCCGCTGCGGGTGACTTTAGCAGGTCCAACAATATTACTGACATCGGTATCAACATCCAACTCTTGCTTAACTCCATGAAAATAAACATCAGCCCCATAGTGCTAAGGGACAGCTTTATCAAAGGTGTAGGGGATGGGCCCCGGAACAGTGATGATCAATGGTGCGGTTCTTGGAACATATGTAATTCTAACAGGCTTCCTCGAGGGAGCCTTGGAAGAATTGTCGAAAATGGTAATGATGGCAACTTCTTCAGTATGAACTAAAGGAACAACAGTCTTCTCGAACAGAATTTCCTTACTATCCATCAGGCGTTGGATACCTGAGTTCAAGAGATGGCAACCGGTAGGTAGAACAGAACACATACAGCAACCTTCGTCACAACCCGGAAATAAACCGGCTAGCAAAAGGTTCTTCTTTACAGTCAACAGAGGGGTAACAATATCATTCACAGAAACCACAAACGAGTCTTCATCTATAGCATTCACTCCATGCTTGGGCATAGGAGCAGTCACAACATTAGGCCTTTCGGGCGCCTCGAACTCAATCTCCTTCGCATCGATCAAGTCTTGTATCTTATTCTTCAAAGTCCAGCAATCATCTGTATTATGCCTCGGGCTATCAGAGTGATAAGCACAGCGGGAATTAGGGTCGTACTTCGATGAGGTAGTGTTAGGATTCTTCAGGGCTTCCCTTGGAATCACCAAATTGGTTTTCAACAACTGTGGTAGAATCTGAGATAAGGTCATGTTGAGACGGGTGAATTGACTTCGAGGCCTCTCGTCTTTTTGTTGATTGTTGTGCTGAGGAGCACCAGCAGGTTTTGTAATGACAACCGCAGTAACAGCTTGGCGGCGTTCAGGTCTATTCTGGCTTTTCGAACTGTAGACAACACTGGACTCTTTCTTAAAAGGCTTCTTCTCGGTGCTTGATGAGGTACCCTTTTGTATCTTATCAGCCTTAATACCAGCCTCAATCCTTTGCCCAGTCATAATAAGCTCTGTAAACCCAGATGAAGAGCTTCCAATCAAGTGGTTGAAAAATGGACCAGACAGGGTCCCCAGAAACATATCCATAAGCTCCCGATCAGCCAAGGGTGGTTGCACTCTTTCGGCGAGGTCTCTCCATTTCTAAGCATAATCTTTGAATCCTTCACCCATTCCCATTGACATACCCTGGAGTTGGGTACGCGTGGGAGTGAGGTCGGAGTTGTATTGGTACTGCTTGTAGAAAGCAGTAGCCAAATCTTCCCAACTGCGGATACTGGTTCCGTCCAACTGGTAGAACCATTCAAGCTGAGTCCCTGAGAGACTGTCTTGAAAGCAGTGGATCCATAGGTTCTTATCAGCGGTGTATGGTTGAATCTTCCTTACGTATGACTGGAGGTGCAGTTTCGGACAAGAAACTCCGTCATACTTAGCAAAGGCTGGTGCTTTGAATTTGTGGGGAATCACTACCCTAGATGATAGACCTAGATCACCAAAGTCCAGACCAGGAACTTTCTGAACTTCATCGCACTCAACCGGTCTTCCAGTTGCTTGTATGTGTCCTCAGCTGGAGGATACTGGTCTTCATCGAAGTCCATATCGTTGACGGAGACCACAGGGATAGGAGCCCTTCTTGCCTCTTGACTATCTTTCCCTCCAGATGAGGTGGTCAAATCAACTTCATCCTGAAGCCTGTTTCCAAACCTGTGCCCTGTGTTAAACAGGACTGTCCTCTTCTTCTTCTTCTTCTCTTTCAGAATCAGGGTCTTCAGATCTTGCTAACCCTTAGCTAGATTCATGAACAGCTCTTGGAATTGGGCATTCTGGGCCTGGAGGGCCTTGATTGCTTGCTCAGTTGAAGGTTTAGCAGACATGATGATTGCTGAAATAAACAGCGAAGAAGATAAGAGACCTGTAATGGGTACCTGTTATGGAATGCATGAGATGCACATGATATGATTTCAAAGACAGTTGGGAGATTCAAATTTGTAAACAAGAAATGAAACACACTTTATTAGATAACTTTGAAATTCAAATTGTTCAACAAATTGCCCTTAAGGCGTTACAAGAATGGAAATACTGAACAGTAAATAAAAACTGGAAAGGACATAATCAAAGAACAATCAGTGCTCCCATGGTCTCTTCTTGTCGGTGCAGACATAATCATTGAGAATCTGCTCGTTCTCCAACTGTCTAGTCAACCTCTGGATCTTCTGCTCTTGCTCATTAAACTTCTCTCAGTAAGCGTCCCGTTCTTCTCTCAGCTGTATCCATAACCTTTTCAGTGCCCCAATGTCGGTGGGCATGTAAGGATGGAGGATGGTAGGAAGAACCCCCTCTTCATTAGCAACTTCAACAATGATGCGCAAGACTGCTTCATATGGCATACCCAGCTTTTGGGCACGGATGCGGACCCATCTGAGATATGGCTCCATTGGAAGAGAAGTCTTTGGGCCCAACTCGTGTGGATCAGATCTGTGAACTCTATCCCAAGCCCTTATGAATCTGAGGCGTTACTCGTTGCTATCTCCTTGAAAATCAAAGATGATACTAGGCATTAGCAGCTCATGAGGTCCTTCTCTTCTGGCTCTCCCAAACTGACGTAAGGCTAAGCATGGGTTGTAAGAAATTCCTCCATGGGTTCCTATCAGTGGAACATTGGGGTACTCCCCACAACGATCAATAACGGCCACCTCGTCCATACCCTTGAGAGTCCAGATGATGTCATTATGAGAGAGAGAGACATAACCCTATAGGCCCAGCCCATGCCTTCTTTGTTCTTCAACACTGATTTGGGGAGGTGCGAAATAAACCACCTCGCCAATAATGGAGCACAACACATCAGGGCTTCCCGCTTTCGGGCAGTACGATCATAAAGCTGATGAAGGATGTCACCCAAGAGAGTGGGTACAGGATTACGAGAGATGAAGATTTTCACCGCATTCACATCAACAAAGGAGTCCGAGTTCGGAAACAATACCAAGCCATATATCAAAAGAGCCAGAATATCCTCGAATGCCTTGAAGTCTAGACTATCCCAAAAATAGTTAGCCTTACCAACCAAAAACTTAGTCAGAAAGCCCTTTGCTCCACTTCTAGTCTCCCAATTAGCCATTACCTCCTCCTTTGTCAAATGAAGGGCTGCAGCAATCTCTTCGGGCCTAAGGATCTTCTCCCAACCAGTAAACGGGGTGTGCTCCAGAACAGAGATACCGAGTAGATCAGAAAACTCTTCTAGGGTGGGGACCAATTGGTAGTCCTGGAAGGTAAAGAAATGGTACAGCGGAACATAGAATTGGACCAAAACACTCATCATCTGCTCGTCCAATTTGGAGGTGACCAAACTGAGAAGATAACCATGTCTTCTGAGGAAGGAAGTAGTATCAAGCATCTTTGCAATCAACTCTTTAAGCAAGGTGGGAACTTGGACAAAGTTGATCCGGATGGTATTCCTACGCATAGGCATCATGATGACCTATAAAACAGAACAAAGATGAATCCCTCCTGTCTTTGAAATAGGTTAGTCCAATGCAAGATGTATGCAATGTTATGATGTCATGATGTCATGATAGTAAGCACACCACAAGTATCCACAAATGGAAAACATGGTAAAGGCACACAAGTCACACAGAGAGCCCTTAGATTTCAGACTAGCAAGGAGCTTAGGTACTACCCTCTTTCAGTTTAGTTGGTTTAAACCTATCCTAAAAATAGTAATCAGGTTCTAGAGGATCTCAATATCACTGACTACCCTCGATCGGTCATAATTCCAGTTTAGCAACCTTTTCTTGTAGCCAGAATCATCGCGAGAGTTTAGTCTTAATGAATGTAGCATACTGCTACTGTTCTATGGCCAAATTGGTCAATTTAAAGGTTCTAAGGTCAGTTGGTGCTTAATGACCCCTTAGATAACCCATATTCTCCTTGTTCTAACACAAGGGATATCGGTACAATCTAAAGTGCCACACCAACGTAGCTACTGCTTCAACCGTATCGGTCTACGCTGTACAGTTCCCTCACAGTTTATTACTACTTACCTAAACGGTATCCCCCAGATCCGGGTTAGGATCTATAGTAACTCCGATACAAGCCCACAAATATAAAGCATACAAAGCAAACAATTGAAAACACAATGATCTAATCCTAAGGTACACCTCACTTATTAATATTTCCCCAGCAGAGTCGCTAGTTCTGTGATACGGTGGGAAAGAACTGACTGCTTTTGGAATGTTGGTTCACGTTTTGCGTTTGTTTTTGCAAAATGTCGCGGTAAGCAAGAGTCGCCACTGTCTTTTATTTTATCCAACAAGGAAAGGAAAAAAGCACAGAAGAATTCCTTTTTCGAGATGTTTCTCGGGTCTGGGGGGTAGATTATAGAAAGGGGAGGTGTTAGCACCCTTTCTATCCGTGGTTATCCACGGGCTCTTAGGTACTTGCTCAAAGTGTTTTCAAAATTTGCTTTTCTTTGTGTTTGTGGGTTTGAAAAGAGTTTTTGTTTGAAAGGTGTAAGTGCGAAAAAGTTTTGTTTTGTTTTGAAAGAGCAAGTACTTAAGAACCATCTACCTACTCGAAAAAGGAATCAATCTGTGCTAATGTCCTTTAGACAATGCTATCCCACTATGAATGAGTAGGTAGCACCGTCGTTGGAGTTTAAGGGTCAATTCAATTAAGGGACGTGCGGTCACTAAAGCAATGTTAGGATGCTTTAGCGGTAACCCTAATGTCTTAGATCATTTTTCCGAGGCAACCGTTTCGAGGCAACTATGATCTTTGGACAAGAGAGCGACCTCTAAAACTTCCTATACTCAATGACCATGTTCGAAGGAAACCAATCGAGGTGTACCCTAAGAGTGCGCATGTGCGAGTGTGTTGTTTTCAGTTTATTTTATCTTTGTACATGTTAATGGTGATCTATGTTGATTTTAGGTTTAAACGTTTAATCTTTTCATGCATTCCCTATTATCAAACATCTAACAGTGTATAAGTTGCGGAAATTAAATTGCGGAAATTAAACTAACTATTACAAGGCGTCGGGTATTTACATCGCAAAAGCAACCCTTGAAATTAAAATGCGGAAAATAAATAAAGCGATAAAATAATCAAAGTCCTAATTTAACTATTACATTCCGGGAAACAATTACATCAATATGGTAAAATGGATTGCACGCGAAAAATTAAATCGAATGTATTTTTTAGGGTTTTGACCCTTTTTTGAAAGAAAGTGATTTTTTTGGTTATTTTTGGATTAAAAGAAATTAAACTAAGTTAATTAAATAAATGAATTAATTAATTAAGAAAAAGATATTTTTGGATTTTTGGATATTTAAAGAAATAAAATAAATTTGATCAAAGTTAGTAAAACCTAATAATCTAAATTAATTTTAATTATTGCAAAAATATTAAAAGTTATACCTAATTAAAACTAAATTAATTGAATTAATATTTATTTACAAAAATAAATTACTGAAAATTAATTTAATAAACAAAATATTTTTGGTTTTTTTATTTTATCAAGAAAAAGTTTAATTGGTTAGTGATTAAAAAATAAAACAAAACTATTAATTAAAAGAAATAATAAAAAGAAAATAAAGAGAATTAGAAATATATGGGCCTGGTTTTGGGAGGTTTAGATAGCAACTCAAAGGCTCAAACGTGCAAGCCTACATTGACCTTCCCTGATTCCTTGTGGCACGTTGACCTGGCCTCACCATAGACCATCATCCCTGAACTGCCAGATCTGGCCTGGGGCCATCTGGAACTTTGAGATCTGAGGGTGTATCATGTACTGCGCGCTGGAGTTCACACCAAATAACTTATTGAAAAATAATGCAAAGGAATGTGGTGGACCTGGGATTCGAAGCCAGGTCCTGTTAGTTACCAAGCATACGCCTTGCCACTGAGCCAACGCCTTTTAATTGTCATAGTATTAGGTAATAACAATAATATGGGAAATAAGCCAATATGCCAGAATTAAAAAAAAAGCGCGAAATTATGAATGGACGAATTGGAAAGGGCCACGTCTTCGTCTTCTCCACTCAGCCCTGGTTTTTTTACCTGCGGATTTGCATCCGCAGCTAAATCCGCAGCTTGCTCCTAAAATCAATTTCAGGCCATGGAAATTGATTCTAAGACCATAGTCTTGCTCATCTCTCCCTCCTGAACACGTCTATGTCCATCATTTGCCCTAATTTTTCCTGTAGAGAAAACGCCCAAAAAAAACAATCCAAGAACCCTAAATTCGGCTAGGGGGTTACAGGCCATGAAAATGCAATTCAATAATGCAAAAAGCTTCTAAATGGAACGATAAGCATGAATATATAAAGATTTTTCCAAGAAAATGCAAGAATAATGATATGCGATTTCAAATGTCAAGCGGTATTCAGAGGGACTTACAGCGCGATTGAAGGGGTCTGGGAGCTTGCTTTTGATTGCTACTGACTAAGTGGATGTCCAACAATGGAATAACGTTGAGATTTGGTGTTGAAACTGCCTCTAGGAGTGATTTCAGTTTCAAGCTTTTTTGCAATTTTCTAAAGTTTGGTTCTTCTGATTTTGCCGCTTCTGACCCCTCAAGCTCGTGCCTTTGTGTTGTATATGTAACATGGAATGAATTAGGTCAACTTCTTTGGGCTGAATCCTTATGCATTGATGTTTGAAGATGTGATTTGATTCACCATTAAAAAGCTTCCAAAATTATCCAAATTCCAACTTTTTGTTCATGATATGGTGAGATACGAGTTTGATCATGTCCATGATGACAATTAAGGCCTGTATCAATCAAAAAGATACTAAATGATCAATATTTAGATTTTATTTGGATTTAAATTGATTTTAAATGAATTAATTCAATAAAAATCAAATAAAATAGAAAAATTAATAAATGGACACAAGGCTGAAGCTAGGACACGTGTGTAGTGTGACAAGATAAAATCAAGTGGAAAAAAGTGGGCCCATTTGACAAAATTTGAATTTTTGGGGATAGTTGACTTTTGGCAATTTTGGAAAAATGCCCAACTTCAACAATGCATAACTTCTTCAATTTTGAACTTTTGGAAGTGTTCTGTGACTTTTTAGAAATCTTCAGATGTCCTATAACCAACCCTTTTGGGATCATCTAATTTTGATATTTCATGCTCAAGTTATAAGCTTTGGCAAAAAAGATGTTTTTGTTGACTTTCAAAAATGACCTATAATGTCCAAATTTGTAACTTCTTATTAGTGCATATCTTGATCTTGGGGTATGAATATGGATTGTATGAAATTGCATCCTCTTCAAAATGAGCTTTGGATGGGTCATATTTCATAAAGTATGAGAAAGTTATGCTTGGTCAAAGTTGAGTTGACTTTTCCTACAAAACCCTAATTTAGCAACTTTTGAATCTTGATGAATCTTTAGAAATCCTTGATGAATCATGATCAACCCTTGATCAAATGATGAAATATCCTTCAAAATTATAATGTTGACAAAAATTCTTGAAGTTTGACTGTATTTGGGTCACAATTGACTTTTGCCCTAGCATAGTCGATTTTTGGACCCTTTGAGCAATTGACTGACCAAACTTCCTCTGCAAGGCTTGAATTTTGACATGGATGACCTTGTGAACATATTAGGACATAGGGGAACAATTTAGGCCATTTGTATGTAAGGACCTTGATGCAACACAAAACCCTAATTTGAAATTGACTGCCTTAGGAGATAGCTTGACTGTCTAACTCTTCAGCAATCTTGAGCCACTTGGTGATTATTCTTGCAATGTCTTGGGAAATATGAGAGGGAAAATTTTGGGGTACAACACAACACCTAAAAGAAATGTCAGTGATATTGAGATCCTTTAGAACCCGATCACTATTACTAGGACAGGTTGAGCCGACTAAACTTCAAGAGGGTACTTACCTATAAAACCTCATACAAGCCTAAAACATAGGGATTTGTTTGCTTTGTGTGTATATACTTACTTGTACATAAAATCATCATAAGCATCATACGCATACTCACTAACCATTTCAAGGATTTAGAAATTTATCTTTGTTTTTGTTTTGTAGGTTATGAATTCCGGCCGAAGAAACACCATCCGAATCAGCTTTGTAAAAGCACACCCTCAGCTTCAAGGGTTAGCCTCAAGAGTGCCCGAGGATTCTCCTTTTACCAAGAAATATGGTCGACTCCTCAGTTTGGCTACATCCAACTTCCAAAAGGAGATGATGTGTGTGTTGTTCCAATTCTTTGATCCCATATATCATTGTTTCACTTTCCCGGACTATTAGTTGGTACCTACACTGGAAGAGTTCTCTCTACTATTAGGGGTGCCCGTGCTTGATCAGATACCATTCACCAAACTAGAAGGGATTCCAAAACCTGAAATCATCACCGAAGCTTTGCATTTGAAAAGAGCTGACGTCATAACCAATTGGGAGACAAGAAGCGGGGTCAAAGGTTTCCTAGGCAAGTTTCTCTTGGAGAAGGCTCGTTCATTCTGGGACGACATGGATTTCCAAGCTTTTGAAGATGTCCTGGCTCTTCTCATTTTTGGTTTGGTTCTGTTCCCCAACTCGGACCAATTCATAGATGTTAATGCCATCAAAGTCTTTCTCTCTCTCAATCCCGTACCTACCTTATTGGGAGACATCTTGCATTGCCTTCATACCTGCACCATGAAAAAAAGAGGTACTCTCTTGTGTTGAATTCCCTTACTCGCCAAATGGTTCGCTTCACACCTACCTCAACCAGCATTGAAGAACGAGAAAAGACTAACATGGTCTCAAAGGATGATGTCCCTCACCCATTCAGACATCTGTTGGTGTTCAAGATCCTTGGAAGACGTCTCTATCATTGACCGTTGTGGGGAATTACCTAACGTCCCTTTTCTTGGTATTAGGGGAGGTATCACCTATAATCCCTGCTTAGCTCTTCAACAGTTTGGGTATGCCTGAAGAGACGTCCCTCATGAGATGCTCATTCCAGGTCTGGTGTTCGACTATGACAAAGAAGACCAAGATTACCGCCAAAGGTTTACACGAGCTTAGAGAATGGTGAACAAGGTGGACAGTAAGACTTTGGGACACAAAAACTCTATCCATCTTGAGCCTTACCTTAGGTAGGTACGGGCTCATGCTCAGACACTTGTGATGCCTTATCCTCCCATTTTACCAGTCATCGTGGAGCCTGTGGTCGAACGAGATTTTTCCTACACTATCCTCCATCCCGACATGCCTACCTCTCTCGAAGACTTACAAAAGGGTTGGATCCAGCTGAAGGAAGAACGAGATACTTTCGAGGCTCTGTTCTATGCCAGTGAGAAGAGGGTCTTGGAGCTTACGAAACAGCTACAAGAAGAGCAGAATATGAACGCTTATCTCGCGCCAAAGAGGATGCGTTCGGTCTTTTTATCCTAGAAAGCTATTTTGTAAGCCCAAGGGGAACAATGTAATCTTTCTTGTTTTGAATAATGAAAGTTAACGTTTGTTCATTTTTTTGTCTATACAAATTTAAATTTCATTAATCCTTGAAATCATTTTCATATACATATTCATGCATCATACCATGACAGGTTTTCGCATAACAGGTTTCCTTATCTCTCCGTTATTTATTTAAGCAAGATGGATCTAGAGAAAACTGTGACGGAACTCCAAGCCCAGAATTCTCAATTTCAGGAAGCTTTACTAGCCCTAGCCAAGGGGCAGCAAGATATGATGGCTTTGCTAGCTGTCAAGAAGAAGCCAAAGAAGAAAGCCCTACTCAACATAGGTAAAAGGTTCAAGGAGACAATTCGTCAAATTCCAGTAGAAAAAGATTCATCGGAAGAGGACGAGAATCAAATTGGTGAGGTCAAGAGTACTCAGGCTGACTGTATCAACGATCAGGTATTCGACGATGATTATTTCAACGAACAGTATCCACCCGCTGATATCAAATACAAGCAGTTAGAAGACAAATTGAAAGCTGTTGAAATCTAAGCCATTCCCGGCTTAGATTTTGATGATTTGGGTTTAATCTCCGGGGTAGTCATTCCCCACAAATTAAAAATACCAATCTTTGCCAAGTATGATGGGATTTCTTATCCAAAACTCCATTTGAAGTCTTATGTGCGCAAGATACAACTGCGCACTGCCGATAAAAAGCTATGGGTTCACTTTTTCCAAGAGAGTCTGGCTAGAACACAACTTGAATGGTTTTATTAGTTAGATGGTTCTCGTATCAATACTTGGGAGGATCTAGCTACCGCCTTCTATCATCAGTATCAATACAATGCCTACTTAGCACCAACGAGGGTTCAATTGTAAGATATGACCATGGGGAAGAATGAAGGATTTAAGGAATATGCGCAAAAGTGGAGAGACCTTGATAGTAGGGTCCAACCCCCCTTGACTGATAGGGAGCACATCGACATGTTCATGAGCACTTTATCTGGTCCTTTCTTTAATCTGTTGGTTCTCTACTCTTCTTCTAGTTTCACCGAATTAATCTTAACCGATGAAAGAGTTGAAAGTGGCATTAAAAGTGGGAAAATCTCTGTGGCAAGTACCTCCACTCCTAATCCTATCAAAAAACCTTTTGCTGCAAAGAAAGAAGTTAATGCTGTGTTTGGGGAAAGGGCCCATATCAAGAAGAATGACCGTCCGTCTATCAATGTTGTTCGAATCTCCAACCCGACTCCTACTCCAAGACCATATACAAATCATCAACGTTTTGAAGCTCCAAGAAGACATTTTACAAGGTTAGGCATGTCACTATCTCAAGCCCTTTAACATTTTCTCAAGGCTAATTTAGTGACATTGCGCGATCCTCCCGCCAACCCTAACACCTCGTCACCAAAATATAATCCGAATGCAAAGTGTGCTTACCACTCAAACAGCCCCGGGCACGAGACTGATCAGTGCTGGGCCTTGAAGAACAAGATCCAGGATTTAATTGACAACAAAGCTATTGAATTTGATCCTCCTCCGATACCGAATGTAATTACCACTCCAATGTCGAAGCATGACAAAGGTGTTAATGATGTCGAAGATATAATTTTCATTGCCTCTGTTGAAGAATTGACTACTCCACTGAATATAATCAAGAACAATCTGTTGAAAGCTGGGATTTTCCCTGGATGTAAAAAAGACTGTGTGTGCTGTACGAAACAATACAACGGTTGTAAAAGGCTGAAGAAAGGTATACAACGCCTGATGGATAGCCACAAAATTCTTTTTGAAAAGACTCCGCCTGCCAAGAGTTTGGTTAACAAATGTGAAGACCTCTCCATTATTACCATCTCCAACAAACCTATTAGGATCACATCCAAAGGTCCTATTAGGATTTCAAATGAACCCACTATTTCTCCCTTAATAATTACCAATCCCGGACCAATTCCTTACTCTTCAAATAAAGCGGTACCATGGAATTATGGTGCTGAAGTGTTCTATCATGGGATTAAACAAGATGCCTGGATTGAATAAGGGAAAGATGACAATATTGGCAACATAGCTGGCTCAAGCAAAGTAACTAGAACTGGGAGAATCTTCTCACCCAATATCTCACCTCCAGTAGTTACAAAAACAACCATCCGCATTACTGCTGCCAAGCCAAATACCGATACCAGAGGGAAGGGGAAGAATGTTGAGCCTGATGTAATTGAAGTACCTTCCACAGATGTAGCTGATGAAGAACCCTCCGCCCGTGAAATGGATGAGATTTTGAAGATCATCAAGAGAAGCGACTTCAAAATTGTAGAACAATTGGGGAAAACCCCCTCTAATATTTTAATGTTGTCATTGCTGCTTTGCTTCGATGCCCATGCTCGGACATTAATCAAGTTCCTAAAAAAGGCTCATGTCCCTCATGAGACAACAATAGAACAATTTGAGAATTACGTGGCTAGCCTGAAAGCTGATAATGACTTGGGGTTTTCAGATGCTGACTTAACACCTCTCGGGAAGAATCACAATAAAGCTTTACATGTTTCTATCGAGTGCAAAGGGACTACCTTAACACATGTGCTAGTCGACACTGGCTCTTCTCTAAATGTATTACCCAAGGGGGCATTAGACCGTCTCGACTGTAAAGATTTAATCGTGAAGCCAAGTGATATCATCGTAAGGGCGTTTGATGGATCAAAGAGGACTGTTCATGGGGAAGTAGATCTTCCAATCAAAGTGGGTTCCTAAAACTTCAACTCCACCTTCTAATTATGGATATTCGTCCGACCTATTCTTGTCTGTTAGGTCACCCGTGGATTCATAAGACTGGGGAAGTGACCTCAACCGTCCATCAGAAACTCAAATACCCAGTCAAAGGCATAATAGTCACCGTCTATGGAGAAGAAGAATTTATGGTGAGCCACCTTAACTCTTTCAAGTATGTAGAAATGGACGGAGAATTCATTGAAACTCCATGTCAAGCCTTTGAGGTTGTACCGCCGATGATTGCTGCTACTAAATGTTCTTCTGATGAGTCTAAAGCTGTTAAAGCCACACCAAAGATGGTTTCAATCAAGGATGCCCATGCGGCAATTGAAAAAGGTAACTGTGATATTTGGGGGCAACTCCTCGATATCTCTTTTAAAGCAGACAAATTTAGTTTAGGCTTCACCGCAAAGGCTCAAAAGGAAGTGAGGCATGCTCGTGCTGGAAAGCCACCTCTTCACATCGGAAACCACGAAGTCAACGCCGTGGGTGATTCTGAAGAAGAAGCTGCATTTGAGGAGTGGGTGTATCCTACTACAACAGAGCTGAAGAATTGGCATACAAAGGACTTTGTGCCCATCTCCTTCATTGAGGAGTAATCTACTTGTTATTATTTTTCCATCAATTCAAGAACCTGTTGTCTATAATATTTTGATAATGAATTTTAAGCCATGTGCCTAGCCCGGGGCACTTTGGTCCATTTGTCAAGGGTTTTATTTATGTTCATATAATCATATGATCATTCAGTATATTGGACTCTTTTGCATTCAAATATTTATGTTCATTGTCTTTCCTTTCTTTCAAATACATTTTCAAAAATAGCCATGTATCTTACATGCACACACACACACTCTTGCAGGTCTACATCCACTCTGGATCCTATTGCCAATGACTCTACTATTGTCGACTATGACTTTGAATATCCTATCAACCAAGCCGAAGACGAAGGCGAGGAATATTGTGACATACCAGGAGAACTAGCCATACTTCTATTACAAGAAGAAAAAGCTATTCAACCACATGAAGAGTCAGTTGAGGTTATCAACTTGGGTACTGAGTCAGACAAGAAGGAAATCAGGATCGGCACTAATTTGGAAAGCAGTGTTAAGAGCAGTTTGGTTCAGATGTTGCATGACTATGTGGAAGTATTTGCTTGGTATTATGAAGATATGCTTGGGTTGGATACCAACATCGTAGTTCACCGGCTACCGATAATAGAGGACTACCCTCCTGTGAAACAAAAGGTTCGGCGAATGAGGCCTGATATGTCTGAAAAGATCAAAGCCGAAGTAATGTAACAGTTTGATGCAGGGTTCCTAGCTGTGACATCCTATCCTCAATGGGTGGCCAATATAATGCCAGTTCCAAAGAAAGACGAGAAAGTTCGCATGTGCATAGACTATAGGGATCTGAATAAGGCAAGCCCCAAAGATGACTTCCCTCTACCACACATTAACGTCTTAGTTGTTAATACTGCTCAACATAAAGTGTTCTCTTTCATGGATGGCTTCTCAGGCTATAACCAAATAAGGATGGCTCCCGAAGATATGGAAAAGACTACTTTCGTTATGCATTGGGGCACCTTCTGCTACAAGGTCATGTCGTTCGGATTAAAGAATGCAAGGGAAACATATCAAAGGGCTATGGTTGCCTTATTTCATGACATGATCCATCATGAGATAGAGGTATATGTGGATGATATGATTGCCAAATCACAAACCGAAGAAGAATATCTCGATCACCTGCACAAACTATTCGAAAGACTGAAGAAGTACAAACTGAGATTGAACCCTAACAAGTGCACGTTTGGAGTACGCTCTGGAAAGCTTCTAGGTTTCGTCGTCAGCAATAAAGGAATTGAAGTTGATCCTGCCAAGGTAAAGGCCATCCAAGAAATGCCAGTCCCTCATTCTGAAAAAGAAGTCAGAGGATTCTTGGGTGGTCTCAATTACATTGCCCGTTTCATATCACACTTAACTGCTACTTGTGAGCCACTCTTCAAACTCTTGAAGAAATATCAGATAGTCAGGTGGAACGATGAATGCCAGACTGCCTTTGAAAAAAATCAAAGAATACCTACAAGAACCTCCTATTCTCATGCCTCCAGTTGAAGGAAGACCCTTGATCATGTACTTGACAGTACTAGAGAATTCTATGGGGTGTGTTTTGGGCCAACATGATGAGTCTGGCCGAAAAGAGCATGCTATTTATTACCTGAGCAAAAAGTTTATCGACTGTGAAACCAGATATTCACTGCTCGAGAAAACTTTCTGCGCTCTGGCATGGGCTGATCGCCGGCTAAGACAGTATATGTTGATTCATACCACTCTGTTGATTTCTAAGATGGACCCAATCAAGTACATCTTTGAGAAACCCGCCCTCTCCCGACGGATAGCCAGATGGCAAATGATCTTGACTGAGTATGACATTCAATACACGACTCAAAAAGCCATCAAAGGAAGTGTATTAGCGGATCATTTGGCTCATCAAGCTGTGGATGATTATCAGTCAATGAACTTTGACTTCCCTGATGAGAATATCATGCTGGTAATCGACTACGCGAAACCTGGACTGTATGATGGACCTGAACAAGGATCCTGATGGACTATGGTATTCGGTGGGGCTTCTAACGCCTTAGGTAACAAAATTGGTGCTTTGATCATCTCTCCTGAAGGTTTCCACACTCCTTTCACTTCCATACTATGTTTCGATTGCACAAACAATATGGCCGAGTATGAAGCATGCATCTTAGGTCTGAAAGCTGCTATTGACTTAAGGATCAAGCATTTGAATGTGTTCGGGGATTCCGCCCTAATGATCAGCCAAGTAAAAAGGAGATTGGGACACTAAACACCCTAATCTTATCCCTTACAAGGAACTTGTGCTATCCTTGATTCCTCACTTCGAAGAAATCACTTTTGAGCACTTCCCTAGGGAAGAAAACCAGTTGGCTGACGCTTTGGCAACCATGTCTTCAATGTTCAAGGTCAGATAGGACAATGAAACCCCTATGATAACAATTGAAAGATTCGATGAACCTGCACATTGCTATGAGCTTGACACCAACGCGGAAAAACCATGGTACCATGAGGTGAGGAGATACCTCGAAGCACAAGAATATCCAGAGGGGGCATCTATCAATGATAGAAAGTTCTTGCGAAGATTTCCAGCCAAATTCTTCCTAAGTAACGGGATATTGTACAAGTGCAACCATGATTCAACTCTATTCCAATGTGTGGACAAGAAGGAGGCAGAGAAAATCATGGAAGACATGCATGATGGTCTCTTCGGTACTCACTCAAGTAGACATATGATGGCTAAGAAAATCTTAAGAGCAGGTTACTATTGTTCAACGATGGAGACCGATTGCCATCAAAATTCAAGGACTTGTCATAAATGCCAAATCTATGCTGACAAAGTCCATGTGCCTCCTATCCCTCTGAATGTCATGACCGCCCCATGGCCATTTGTAATGTGGGGCATTGACATGATTGGATAGATCAAACCTACCGCCTCCAATGGACACCGCTTCATTCTTGTTGCTATTGACTATTTTACCAAATGGGTCGAAGCCGCCTTGTTTGCCTCAATCACCAAGAATATGGTAGCCAGATTCATCAGACACAATCTCATCTGCCGCTATGGTATCCCCGAAAGTATTATCACCGATAATAGGACTAACCTCAACAATGCTATGATCAGGGAGCTGTGCACCCAATTTAAGATCAAGCATCACAATTCTTCTCCGTATAGACCAAAATGAACGGCGCAGTCGAAGCGGCCAATAAAAATATCAAGAAGATTGTGCAGAAAATGGTTGTAACCTATAAATATTGGCATGAGATGTTGCCGTTTGCTCTACATGGCTATCGTACTTCAGCTAGAACATCAACTCGGGCAACTCCCTTTTCTCTAGTCTATGGCATGGAAGTTGTTTTGCCAGTGAAAGTTCAAATTCCCTCTTTGAGGATTATGACTGAGGCAGGCCTAAGCGAAGACAAGTGGATTTAAACGAGATTGGATCAGCTGAACCTGATTGACGAAAAACGATTAGCTTCTGTTTTTCATGGTCAGACATATCAAAAACGAATGATCAAGGATTTCAACAAAAAGGTCAAGCCTCGAGTATATCAAGTTGGTGACTTGGTGATAAAACGCATCATTTTACCACAAGGTGACCCCAGAGGCAAATGGACTCCCACCTATGAAGGGCCATTTGTTATCAAGAGAGTTTTCTCTGGTGGTTCCATGATGCTGACTACCATGGACGGTGAAGATTTCCCACATCCTATAAACGCGCACATAGTTAAAAAATACTACGCATAAGAGACCCGCTAGGTTGACACACCTAGGAAAAATAAGGGCATCCAGATAAACCAAAAGGTTTGGGCAAAAATTAGGGATATATGCAAAAGATTGTACACCCGACAAGTTGAAAACCCGAAAGGGCGACTTGGGCAAAAAAGGGTATCCTGGTGGGCCGAAAACCCGAAAGGGCGGTCCAGGAAAAAATTAAGGATTAAAAGCGCACGAATATGTCCCGCGAAATCAATACAGTCAATTCTATCACCAAGATCCAAGTTCAAATGGTCCAAGATCGATCCAATCAACTTCGATCAACGGCAAGGGACGTTCGAAAATGTTGGGGCAATAGTAGAGTTGGAAGACAATGAGATCATTTCACATGACTATTTGTTTTCATTCTCAATTTTGTTTTCCTTTCGACGATTTCCTCTTACTAGGATCTCCGTCTCTCTGTACAAAAACGCCTATTCAGGGGCAAAATATCAATACAAATACACTTCGAAGTGCAAAATTTCTATCTTTGTTTTGAATGCAAATTTGTCCAATGACTAAAATTGAATGAACATATGCATATGAACATAATTAAAACTATTTGGCACATGTGTCCTGCTAAGCATCAGTAAGAATCTCTTCAATGTATATGAAATATCCCCACAGAGTTATCTCATCATCATTATCCCCACAAGGACGACGATAATAAACCTTTCCCTGACGGAGTTGCCCACAAAGTCTCTTTGCATAGTGTGATACGGTGGGAGAACTGACTTGAGGTTTGCGTTTGTATTCGCAAATGTTGCGGTTAGCAAGAGTCGCCACCGACTTTTTATTTTATCCTAAGGAAAGGTTAAAAAGCACAGCAAAAACCTTTTGAGATGTTTTCTTGGGTTCGGGGAGTAGATTATAGAAAGGGAAGGTATTAGCACCCTTTCTATCCATGGTTATCCATGGGCTCTTAGTTACTTGCTTAGATCACTTGCCTTTTGTTTTCAATTGTTTTAAATGGTGCTTGAGTGTGTGGGTTTGAAAATGTTTTGAAAAGAGGCCAATGTGGTGGCAGCCTTTGTAATGATCCATGTGGGGATGTATACAAAGATGTATGTCTTTTGAAAAGGTTTTCATTTGTTTTTGAAAGTTATTTTGAAAGTGTAGTGATGTATGATTTTGAAATTAGGCAAGTGTTTTGTTTTGCAAGTTAATTCAAGTAACTAAGAGGTTATCTACTCCTAAATTTCTCAAAAGATCATTGCTATACTTTAACCCTTTTAACAAGTTTGCTCCACCATTGTATTTGGTGGGCAACCTTGTGTTAGGATGTGAAAGGGACAGGCGCGGGTCATCGTATGGACCATAATTGCAACGGCGTTAAATGTCTTTGAGCAATTTCTCTAAGGGACTTGATCATTTGTTTTTGTTTGTTTTTTGAAAAGTTTTGTCGAGGGACTATGATCATTCAAATTGTTTGCTTTGCCCAAAGAAGTTCAACATACAATATGGCCCATTTATTTGAAGGCAACAAGTGGAATACCCTAGGGGGTGCAAGTGTGATTTGTGTGTCCATTTTCATGCTTGTTTATCTTGGATTAGGTCAAACTATTTTTTATCGTTTTTCGCATACAAACCCTAATTCTAACATGTTATCATTATAAAGCAATAAAGTACGAAATTAAAATTACTAAGCTATTACAAAACCAAATATGGGAAGGGGGGTACAAATGTCCAAATGGGAGATATTGACAAGAATTTAAATCTAAATTATTACATCATTTTGGATATTTGCAAGGTAAATAAATTGCGTAATTAAATGGAAATTAAATAAACATGTGAAATGCAAAAAGAAAGTTTTTATATGTATGAGAAAATATTTTTTATGTAAAAGAGAAAAGAAAATAAAAATATATTATTTTTTTGAGTATTTTAAATTTAGGGCAAAAACCCTAATTTTAAAGAAAATGCATTATTATCTAATTTAGTACAACTATTTATTTATTATTTTCAAAAATAAAATAAAATGAAGTATATTATGGGGAAAAGTATTTTTTGTATCAAATATTAATAAAAATAAAAATTCAAGTATTTTTATATTTTTAACTTAAATATATTGATAACCATATATATATGTATATTAAACCCTAAATATGTATTATACACAAAATAAATATTTATTTAATATTTTAATAAAATAAATAAAAGAGTATTTTTTTTGTGTGAAATATTTTCAGAAGGTAAATAAAAATAAAAATGTATCTACACTATTTTTACATTTATTCTAATAATCATATATATATATATATATATATATATATATATATATATATATATATATATATATATATATATATATATATATATATATATATATATATATATATATATATATATATATTTGTGTATAAACAAAGAAAATAAACAAATAAATATGCAATAAATGCAAAAATGATGAAAAAAAATATTTTTAATTTTTAAATGGCATGAGAAAAAATAAACAAAGTCAGCCAAAAAAGAAAAAGTCAAAAATGTTAAAAAATGAGCAAATGGGCTCAGGGGGGTGTAAACCAAAAAATATGGTGTGAAAAGTGAAATAACACAGGCCCAGCCCACTGATCATTGTCTTCAACCTCCAGCTTCAAACATTTGAAAAACGCGCGCCCCTGCTCTTCAATGTCTAACTCCTGATTCTTGGCTTTTCAGCAAAAACTCATAACACAAAAAATGTTCAGCATGAAGAGACGGTTTCAACCATATAAATAACTTGACCTATCTCTCTAAGATGAGGGAGAATTTCTCCTCCCCCAATTTCTGACCTAACTTTTCATCAATGTTCAGACATGAAATTCTCTAAGCACACGAAACATAAATGAAATCTAATCATATGAGCATGTTCAGGGCTATGATTGTGACATGTTTTCTTCAAAAACCTAAAGCTAACAATGCCTAATAAGAGAGATAGAACTCCATGAATATACCTGTTCAGTTGGAATCGAACTTGGCAATGGAGGATGTTTCAGAGTAAAATGATGACTTGTACAGCTTCCTTGAAGTGTAAGGATGCTTTTCCAATTCCTACTTTGTCTTGAAACTCCCTGAATCGAGCTAGTGAACTCCAACTGCAAAACAAAAAATTAAAAATGGTGAAGTGGCTTGGAGGTGTTACAGGTCTGATTTTAGGACATGGTTAGCTTGCATATGTTGTAGGGAAGGTAGAGGAAAAGGTTTGAATCAAAATGCTTGAAGGGATTGGGAGTTTGCACTCAAACTGCAGGGGTTTCCCTGTTTGAGCAGTTTCAAGGTGATTTTGAGATGGAGGGTGCTTTAGATGTTCAGGACTCGTGCCAAAGCTTGAATGTGGTCTATGGAATGTGTTTGATCACTTCTCTCTTCTGTTTCTAAGCTGAGATGAGATATGTGATAAGTTATGCAATGTTACTTGAAAATGAAGCAAGCAATGGTCACTTTTGTTTTTAGGTCAGTAGGGGCCTCTAATCCTGCTGCATAATCTTCTCTTGATCAGAGCAACTTGTCCATAATCTTGTGCCAAGAGGATTTTGCTTGTACTTGCTTGGATTTCAAATTGACATAAAGCTAGCTTTTTACAAAAATGGATAAAGCACTTTATCTAGTTTAGGATTAATCCACTATGCAATGTTAGAACACAAAGAACATGGCCTCAACTCATTGAATATGCATTAAATTATTGAGTATGGAATGGTTCAAGGACCTGTAATTAAGCATAAAGCAAACTGAATTCAAATTTGCAAGTTTGTGAACATGTTTGGATGAAGAACAAAAGTGGATTTTTGCCAACTTGTGAAATTCGAATCTCTTAAGTTATGAGGTTGTTTGATGAGTTCTTGGACATTTTGGAAAGCTTGGAATGTGTACTACAATCCATCTTTGAAATGCAAATCAAAATTCCAAGTGGAAGGGTATGAAAAGTGGCCTTGAAGTAGGGTAGAAAACCTTGTCAAAATAGGTCAAATTTCACTAAGTTAAAAGATGGTTTAGTGCCCTTATTCAAAAAATTATAACTTGAGATACAAGCTTCAAATGAGAAAACTTTGTGAATAAACGTTGTAGGTTATGCAACAAGCTACAACTTTCATGTTTTGACTTTTGTTTGAATCCAAATGGATCATGGTGAAAAGATGGGGCAAAGTTGGGAAAAAATTAGGGTTTTTCATAACTTAGAAAAATTCTAAGTTATGAAAAATTCCATTTTCAAACCCTAATTTGCATTTTGAGATTTCTTGGTGAACAAGTTTCATGATTTGGCATGTTTTGATGAAAAATGAATCTTGACTCTTGATTTTGACCAAAAAGTCAAAGTTTGACTTTTCAGTATACAGTCAAAATTGATCAATTGACTGGGAAATTCAACTGTCAATCTTGTGTACTTGGGATCTTTTGAGCTTGATGAATATGTCAAGATAATTCCATGGGGTCCTTGAGTCCATATGTGAGCTTGGTTTGCCATTGGCTAGGTCAAACAGTCAAAAATTGCCTTTGTACAGTCAAAACCCTAAAAATGACCATTTTGCCCTTTTGATGGTCTGATCAAATTTCTTGGGGAATTGTGATCCAAACTTGATCAAATGGTCCATATGAGTTCATAATGTTGATGTGGATCAAATTTCATGAGGTTTGACTGTCAATTGGCCACAGTTGACTTTTTCCCCAATACAGCTGATTTCTAGGTCAACTGTCCAATTGACTGGGTAAAACTTGGAATCAAGACTTGAAACTTGGCATAGGTAAGCTTGGGAGTCCAATATGAAGCATGAAAGTCATCTTAGGCATTTTAGGTCAAAATATCCTTAGGCAAACACAAACCCTAATTTGAGTCCACAGTGCAAGGAGAAGTCTTGAGCAGAGGAAACCCTAACTGGATCTTGATCTTCAAAGGTCTGGTGATGAGAAAATGTTGAGGAAATGGGAGGGCAAATTTTGGGGTACAACAGTTGCCCCTGTTCAATCTTCTTGAACCTGAAGAGTTAGATTGGCCAGTTTGCCTTTCGTGACTCGAGGGTAAAAGAAGATTGGACACTAGAGTGCCCGGAAATTTGCACTCGCATGCTGGAGTTTCAACAATACGGTGTCGGGAATGGGCTTATAGATGCCATTTGGAAGTGTCGATCGCATAAGAGATTCCTTAGCGAGAACTTGTGTATTTAAGAAAGACGGATGTTTTCCTGGCTTGTTACAGGTGTTTGATCTTCAGCCTCCTTATGCAGATATGCCCTGGCTAGATACAGGTATCGAATCTACAGTTAGTTGCTCACAGATGTGCCCTGGCTGGATACAGGAGTCGAATCTGGGAATAGTCGTTTAATAGATGTGCCCTGGCTGGATACAGGAATCGAATCTTCGAACTCTTCAGACGTGCCCTGGCTAGATACAGGAGTCGAGTCTGGAAACATGGTCAACAGATATGCCCTGGCTGGATACAGGAATCGAATCTGGAGCTGTTGTAGTTGATAGATGTGCCCTGGCTGGATACAGGAATCGAATCTTCGAACTCTTTAGACGTGCCCTGGCTAGATACAGGAATCGAGTCTAGAAACTGATCACTCTCAGATGTGCCCTGGCTAGATACAGGTATCGAATCTGGAATTGTGACAGTTGAAGGTAGTCGTTTTTGAGATTGTCTTTTTCCTGAAAAGGCAAAAACGTAAGTTGTATGCAATGTCATGATGTATGATATGCATGATATCATGATGTTCATCATGAGAGGTTGTATGCGTTTCGTCATGTATGTAAGCAAGATGTATGAAAATGTGAAATGTTTATGAGTGTAATTTCATCTTAGGAAAATAAATCCTTGACGAACGGCCGGGAAGCTGCTCTGTGGAAGAGATACTTGGCCGAAGTTTTGATGAGAGGCCTGCTGAGGACTTCAATGACGGATTCCGCTGGGGATAATGATGATAAAATCTACTGGGGAACTCCAAAGATAAGCTCTGCTTGGGAATACCAAAGATAGACTCCGCTGGGGACTGAAGGAACTTTGCCGAGAGCGATCTTCCGTGGCTTTTAGCTGAGGATAACCCAGTTATAAGTCCTTGTGAGGAAATAACTCTAAACAAAACTCGGGTGAGACGTCCGTGCTTCGCAGGGGATAAGCTTGCAGAATCTACTGGGGATGAGCTTTAAGACCTGCCGGGGAATGTTGTGCCTTTTCAGGATCGACGGGGAATCAACTCCGCTTGGGGAAAGTATTGTCGCATCCTGTTTTACTCTGCGGGGAATTGAGATGATTTGGCCACATTCTTCAGTTGAACCTACTTTGGTGCCTTGGTGGACAAAACAACCAGACTGCAATAGACAACTCCACATTGCCCCTGTCTTTGATGTCATTTGTGATTAATCTCTTGTTTCATATGCAAACATTTATGAATCAGCAATTTAATGTCAAATGCATATATCAAAAATGAACATTGGACGTTCTTCGCAAGACAAAACAAAAAAGGAAACAATGGTAATTTGTATGGACAAGTGAATTTGTATTGATTTAAACTTTGCCTGTGAATAGGCGTTTTTGTACAAGAGGCTGACATCCTAGTAAGAGGACATCGCCAAATAGTATAGAGTTTACAATTTTGAAAAAGGAAACAAAACAGCTATGTGAACAATCCCACTGGGTTCCAACTCTGCTATCGCCTTTATGTCTTCGAACATCTCATCGCTTTGCTGCCTAATTTGAAGATGAAGCTGATTGGTCAATGCCGAAATCTGGAGCCAGATAGTTGATACCGAATTCCGAATGCGAAGTGATCCAATGAGACATAGTGTTACGCTTTTATCCCTAACTTTTGCCTGGACCGCCCTTTCGGGTTTTCAGTCCACCGGGATACCCATTTTTGCCCAAGCCGCCTTTTCAGGTTTTCGACTTGCCGGGTGTACAGATTTTTTATTCATTTCATCCCTTACTTTTGCCCGAACCCTTTTGGTTCGCCGGGAAGCCCTTATTTTGCCTAGGTATGTCAGCCTAGCGGGTCTTTTATTTAGGCGTAGTATTTTTTCACTATGTCTGCATTGGCGGGGTGAGGAAGGTCGTCACCATCCATGGTGGTTAGGATCATGGATCCTCCTGAGAACACACGTTTAACCACAAACGGCCCTTCGTATGTAGGGGTCCATTTGCCCTTGGGATCACTTTGAGGAAGGATGATGCGTTTGATTACCAGGTCCCCAACTTGATACTCCTGCGGTCTGACTTTCTTGTTAAATGCCCTGATCATCCGTTTCTGATACGTTTGACCATGACAGATAGCAGTGAGCCTCTTTTCGTCAATCAGATTTAATTGATCAAGTCGAGTCTGGATCCAATCATCTTCATTCAAGTCTGCATCCTTCATTATCCGGAGAGAGGGTATCTGGATTTCAATTGGCAAGACTGCCTCCATGCCGTAGACCAAGGAGAAAGGAGTTGCCCCGGTTGATGTCCTTGCTGAGGTGCGGTACCCATGAAGAGCGAACGGTAACATCTCGTGCCAATCTTTATAGGTCACTGTCATCTTCTGCACAATTTTCTTGATATTTTTATTGCCTGCCTCTACAGCCCCATTCATCTTCGGCCGGTAGGGAGAAGAATTGTGGTGCTGTATCTTGAATTGTTCACAGAGTTCAGTGATCATTTTGTTATTGAGATTGGTACCATTATCCGTAATGATTCTTTCTGGGACGCCGTACCGACAGATCAGATTATGCCGGATAAAACGTGCCACAACGCTCTTGGTTACTGTGGCATAGGAAGCTGCCTCAACCCATTTCGTGAAGTAATCGATCGCCACCAAGATGAAGCGATGCCCATTGGATGCCGTTGGTCGGATCTCACCGATCATATCGATGCCCCACATTGCGAAAGGCCAAGGTGCCGTCAGGACATTCAAAGGAACCGGAGGGATATGCACCTTGTCGGCATAGACCTGGCATTTATGACAAGTTCGGGAGTGTTGGTAACAATCGGCTTCCATTGTGGACCAGAAATATCCTGCCCGAAGGATTTTCTTAGCCATGGTGTGTCCACTGGAATGTGTTCCAAATGTACCTTCATGCAGTTCCATCATGATTTTCTCTGCTTCAGCCTTATCCACACAACGTAGCAGAGTCGAATCATGATTCCGTTTGTAGAGAATGCCGTTGCTGAGGAAGAATTTTGCAGCAAACCTCCTCATGAACTTCTTATCATTGACGGATGCACCTTCAGGGTATTCCTGAGCTTCCAAGTACCTCTTCACCTCATGATACCAGGGTTTCTCAGTGACCTTCTCAACCTCGAGCTCGCAGCAGTATGCCGGTTCATCCAACTTCCAGATTATGATTCGGGGAGCCTCATTGTCCCATTTAACTTTGAACATTGAAGACATCGTGGCTAGTGCGTCTGCTAGCTGATTCTCCTCTCTGGGGAAATGCTCAAAAGTTATCTCTTCAAAGTGAGGGAGTAAGGTCGACACATACTCCTTGTAAGGGATAAGATTCGGGTGTTTCGTATCCCACTCGCCTTTGATCTGATTGATCACGAGAGCGGAATCTCCGAAGACACTTAGAAATTTTATCCTTAAGTCGATTGCAGCTTGTAAACCCATGATACATGCCTCATATTCTGCCATATTGTTGGTGCAGCTGAAACATAATCGGGCGGTGAGGGGAGTATGAGTTCCTTTGGGAGATATGATTACAGCGCCGACGCCGTTACCCAAAGCATTGGAGGCTCCATCAAAATGCATAGACCATCGGGATCCTTCCTCAGGTCCTTCATCCGGTCCAGGTACTTCACAGTCAGTTACCACCATGATGTCTTCGTCCGGAAAATCAAAGTTCAATGATTGGTAATCGTCCACAGGTTGGTGTGCCAAATGATCTGCCAGTACACTTCCCTTAATTGCTTTCTGAGTCGTATACTGGATATCATATTCTGTTAAGATCATTTGCCATCTCGCTATTCTCCCAGACAGAGCGGGCTTTTCAAATATGTACTTGATGGGATCCATCTTTGAAATCAATAAGGTAGTGTGAGTCAGCATATACTGTCTCAGCCGGCGAGCAGCCCATACAAGAGCGCAGCAAGTTTTCTCAAGCAGTGAGTAACGAGACTCACAGTCGGTAAACTTTTTGCTCAAGTAATAAATAGCGTGCTCTTTTCGGCCAGACTCGTCATGCTGCCCCAGCACACACCCCATTGAATTATCAAGCACTGTCAAGTATAGTATCAGAGGTCTTCCCTCCACCGGAGGCATAAGAATGGGTGGCTCTTGGAGATATTCCTTTATCCTTTCAAAGGCAGCCTGACATTCATCATTCCAGCGTACCACTTGATCTTTCTTCAGTAATTTGAAGATTGGCTCACAAGTAGCAGTTAGATGTGAGATGAATCGGGCAATGTAATTCAGTCGTCCTAGGAAACCTCTGACTTCTTTCTCTGTTTTTGGAGTCGGCATCTCTTGAATAGCTTTAACCTTGGCAGGGTCTACCTGGATACCTTTATCACTTACAATGAAACCTAGCAATTTTCCGGACCTCACCCCAAAGGTGCATTTGTTGGGATTCAACCTCAGCTTGTATAACTTGAGTCGATCAAACAACTTCCTTAGATGGTCAAGGTGCTCCTCCTCAGTTTGAGACCTCGCTATCATGTCATCAACGTATACTTCAATCTCATGATGGATCATATCATGAAATAAAGCAACCATGGCACGTTGATAGGTTGCCCCAACATTTTTCAATCCGAATGGCATGACCTTATAACAGAAGGTGCCCCACTGAGTCACAAAGGTAGTCTTCTCCATATCTTCCGGAGCCATCTTGATCTGATTATACCCTGAAAAACCATCCATGAAGGAGAACACCTTGTGTTGAGCTGTATTGTCAACAAGGACATCAATGTGAGGTAGGGGGAAGTCATCCTTGGGGCTGGCCCTGTTCAGATCCCTGTAGTCAACACACATTCTGACTTTACCGTCCTTCTTTGGTACCGGCACCACATTGGCAACCCACTGGGGGTAGGAAGTAACTGCAAGGAACCCGGCATCAAACTGCTTCATAACCTCGGCCTTGATCTTTTCAGACATCTCTGGACGCATCCGTCGGACCTTTTGCTTCACCAGAGGGCAATCTTCCTTGGTTGGCAGATAGTGAACTACAATGTCGGCATCCAAACCAGGCATATCTTCATAGGACCAAGCAAAAATCTCCAGGTAGTCTTGTAACATTTGGATCAATCGTTGCTTCACGCTGAGCTCTAGATTGGCACCAATCTTGACCTCTTTCCTATCTGTCTCAGTACCCAGATTTATTGTTTCCACTGGCTCTTCGTGTGGTTGAATAGCTCTCTCTTCCTGGAGTAGCAGTCTTGCGAGTTCACCAGGCACTTCGCAATCATCTTCACCTTCGTCTTCGGCCAAGTTGATCGGATTTTCGAAGTCATAACTGGCGGTAGCAGAGCTGTTACCAGTGAGATCCAGAGTGGATTGAAACCTGTATAAGTGAGTGTGTGTAAATATAGCTGTTTTGCAATATATATAACACAGAAAGGAAAAGAGCAAAAGATTTGAAATGCAACAAACGTCCAATGTTTTGATTGATGATATATGAAAATGTCATACAAAAAGCCCTCACAAACGGAGCTACGATGCCCCGGGTAGGACACCGAGCCAACAAAGTTTTAACATATTGTTTGTTACAAATTTGGAAATCAAAAGAAATTAATTACTGCGTGACAAATGTGATAGGGGTAAAATCCTTTGCCGTCCAGTTGCTCGGTCCGTCGCTGGCAGTCGGGTAGATCCAACTATCAAACTCTGCTTCCTCCACATCTTCCTCAATAGCGTTCACCCTTGAGCTGGAAATAAACACCGGAGTCTTTCCGATCTTCTCTTTGCGCACTGCCTTCTGAGCCTCTGCAGTAAAGCCTAGCCCAAACTTGTCGTTCTTCTGAGTGAAGTCAGGAAGCTGACCCCAGTGTGCACAATTGCCTTTCTGAACCACAGCCCGGGCATCCCTTAGGGAAGCCATCTTCAAGGAATCATTCTCTTCGGCTATTGTCTCTGCAGCGGCTGAAATTGGATGCACCTCCTCGAAATGCTGGAAGGGGGTTTCAATGAACTCTCCGTCCATCTCAATGTACCTGAAGGAATTCAAATGGCTCACCATATACTCCTCTTCTCCTTGCACAGTGACGATCTTCCCCCTGACGGGATACTTCAGCTTCTGGTGCAAGGTGGAGGTCACTGCCCCAGCTTTATGGATCCAAGGTCGACCCAGCAGACAAGAGTACGATGGACGTATATCCATCACATAAAAGGTAGAGTCAAACACTTGAAAGCCCACACGAATAGGGATGTTAACCTCTCCATGAACCATCCTTTTGGAACCGTCAAAGGCCCTGACGATGATATTGCTAGGTTTCAACTCCAGGCCTTCATAATCCAGACGATCTAAAGCCTTTTTCGGTAGAACATTCAAGGAAGAACCAGTATCCACTAATACATGTGCCAGAGTAGTGCCCCTGCATTCAATAGAGACATGCAGGGCATCATTGTGGTCTCTCCCTTTCGCGGTCAGGTCAGCATCTGAAAATCCCAAGCCATTGTCCGCCGTTAGATTCGCTATGCAATCAGTGAACTGGACTGCAGACGTCTCCTGCGGCACATGGGCCGTCTTGAGAAATGAGATCAAGGCCTTAGCATGGGCCTCGGAGCATAGCAATAAGGAGAGCAGGGAGATCTTGGAGGGCGTATGCCCTAACTGTTCGACAACATTAAAATCACTCTTCTTTATTATTTTCAGAATCTCCTCCATTTCTTGTCGGGAGACCTCAACATTTACGGGTATTGGTGCCTCCATCCGGGCAGGCTCTTCTTCAATCCCTTTGCCCCGAGCATTTTATGACTCGGCAGCAGGGGACACAATTTGATCAGCCACAGGACCAGGTAAACTTGTAGGTTTTATGAGGAGGGGTTTTCGAATAGCGGGCGGCGCAATGTCAGGCGAGAAGAGCCTGCCACTGCGGGTGACCTTGGCTGGACCAGTGATATCGCAGATATTGGCACTAGCGTCGAATTCTTGTTTGATTCCATTTACATACACGTCTGCCCCATAATGCCAGGGGACAGCCTTATCAGACACGTAGGAGAGGGGCCCCGGAACAGTAATGATCACAGGCGCAACTGTCATGATTTGAATAGGCTTCTTCGGGGGAGCCTTGATTGGATTTTTGAAGATGGTAATCACAGAAACTTCTTTCATCGGAACCAATTGAACATCAGTCTTTTTGAATAGAATTTCCTTGCTATCCATTAGGCCTTGGACGCCTAACCTCAGCAAGGGACAATCAGATAGGGAAATAGCACAGAACAGGCAACCTTCACCGCAACCCGGAAATAAACCGGCCCGCAGTAGGTTCTTCTTAACAGTCTTCAGAGGGGTGACAACTTCATTTACCGAAACAGCGTACATTTCTTCTTCGATGGCATTTACTCTATGCTGGGGCATAGGAGAAGTTACAACATTTGGTCTCTCCGGCGCTTCAAACTGAATTTCCTTTGCGTCGATCAGATCTTGCACTTTGTTTCTCAAGGCCCAACAATCATCAGTAGTGTGCCCGGGACTATCAGAATGATAAGCACACCGGGCATTTGGGTTATATTTAGGAGACGCAGTGTTGACGACCTTAGGAGCTTCTTTGAGGGTCACCAGGTTGGTGGATAACAGTTGGGGTAAAATTTGAGATAAGTTCATACTCAGCCGAGTATACTGCCTCTTGGGCCTTTCACTTCTTTGTTGATTGTACTGCTGAGGAGCAGCAACAGGTTTGGAGATGACCAAAGCATTGACGGCTTGGCGACTTTCGGGCTTGACCTGTCTTCTAGGACCATAGACGGCACTTGCTTCTTTCTTAAACGGCCTCTTCTCAGCACTTGTAGAGGCAGCCTTCTGTATCTTGCCTGACCTGATGCCAGCTTCAATTCTTTCTCCCGTCAATATCAAATCTGTGAATCCAGCGGAGGAGTTACCAACCAAATGATTGAAAAACGGACCAGACAAAGTCCCAAGGAACATATCAACCAGCTCTCGATCAGTTAATGGAGGCTGCACCCTGCCAGCCAAATCTCTGCATTTTTGAGCGTACTCTTTGAACCCTTCACCCGTCCCTAGAGACATACCCTGAAGTTGGGTACGCGTGGGAGCGAGATCAGAATTGTATTGGTATTGTCTGTAGAATGCGGTTGCCAAATCCTCCCAGTGTCGGATTCTAGCTCCATCCAATTGGTAGAACCATTCGAGCTGTGACCCCGAAAGGCTATCTTGGAAGAAGTGAATCCAGAGATTCTTATCCGCCGTGTAAGGTTGGATTTTCCTTACGTACGACCTCAGATGCAGCTTCGGGCAGGAGACCCCATCGTACTTGGCGAAGGCAGGCGCCTTAAACTTGTGTGGAATGACTACCCCAGAAGATAATCCCAAATCTCCGAAATCTAGCCCCGACACATTCTGAATCTCCATGGCGCTCAAGCGGTCCTCTAATTGCTTGTATCTGTCAGCAGCAGGTGGGTATTGTTCGTCGTTATAGTCCGTCTCGTTGTCGGAGACTGCGGGACTAGGAGCTCCTCCCCCTTGGGGACTGTTTTTCTCAGCAGAAGAAGTGGTTGGATCAGCTTCATTGTGGAGTGTGTTCCCAAATCTGCGTCCGGTGTTGAACAATGCAGTCCTCTTTTTCTTCTTCTTCTTCATGAGTAGAGTCTTCAACTCTTGCTGACCTTGGGCTAGGCTTAGGACCATCTCTTGAAACTGTGCACTTTGGGCCTGAAGGGCCTTGATTTCCTGCTCACTGGACGAGTCTGGATTCATGATGACTGTTCACACAAACAGCGAAGAAAATTAAGCAACCTGTGAAATAGGGTACCTACTATGCATATGGTGTAATGGAATGCGTATGTTTTATGTTTTCAAAGACAAACAAGATTCAACTTTGTAGACAAAAAGGGAAACACACTTCATTAGATTAAAAAATTTCAATTGTTCATCAACTTGCCCTTAGGCATTACAGGAATGAAAAGGAAATAAAACTACAAAAGGAAACATCCAAGCTCATCATGGCCTCCTCTTTTCAGTGCTGATGTAGTTGTTCAGGACCCGTTCTTCCTCCAATTGCTTAGTCAGCCTCTGGATCTTCCTTTCCTGCTCGTTGAACTTCTCCCGATAGAAATCCCGTTCTTCCTTTAGCTGTGCCCAAGATCTCTTCATTGTATCAAAATCAGTGGGTATCTGAGGAGGGAGGACAGTTGGAGGAATCCCATCTTCAACAGGAGACTCAAGAATGAGAGGTCTAACAGCTTCGTAGGGCATACCCAACTTCTGAGCACGGATGCGGACCCATTTGCAATAGGGCTTCAATGGCAGAGAAGTCTTTGGTCCTAACTCATGTGGGTCAGCTTTGTGAATTCTGTCCCAAGCTCTAATGAATCCCTGGCGTAGTTTGTCACTGTCTGCCTGAAATTCAAAATGGAAGTGAGGAACCAGCATCTCATGAGGCCCATCTCCTCTGGCTCTTCCAAACTGACGAAGAGCTAAACACGGATTGTAAGAGATTCCTCCTTGGATACCAATCAACGGGACATTAGGGTATTCTCCGCAACGGTCGATAACAGCTACCTCGTCCAAACCTCTGAGAGTCCAAGTGATGTCATTATCAGTGAGAGACATTAACCTCCGAGCCCAACCTTTTCCTTCTTCATTCTTCAGCACGAACTTAGGAAGGTGCGAAATAAACCACCTTACTAGCAAAGGAGTACAAAACCACGGAGTTCCCCGCTTTCGAGCAGTACGAGCATAGAGTTGTTGTAGAACATCACCCAAAAGAGTGGGTACCAGATTCCGAGACATGAAGATCCTTATGACATGGGTACTGATAAAAGTGTCAGGGTTGGGAAACAGTACCAGGCCATAGATCAAAAGAGCCAAAATGTCCTCATATGCCTTGAAATCCAAGTCATTCCAGAAATCATTAGCCTTGCCAACTAGAAATTTAACCAAAAAGCCCTTGATCCCATTCCTAGTTTCCCAGTTAGACAGTACCTCTTCTTTGGTCAAGGGGAGAATTGCAGCGATCTCTTCAGGCCTAGGAATCTTTTCCAAACCAGTGAATGGAGTTTGCTCCAAGACAGGGATCCCAAGCAAATGAGAAAACTCTTCCAGGGTAGGAACCAGCTGGAAGTCTTGAAAGGTGAAACAGTGATACAGAGGGTCATAAAACTGGGTCAGAACACTTATAAGTTGTTGGTCCCATTTTGCAGTGATCAAGCCAAGGAGAGAACCATGTCTGTTGATGAAGGAGGTAGTGTTTGGAATCCTTCCAACCAGATCCTTGAGTAAAACTGGTGGTTGAACAAAGTTGAGCCGGACAGTATTTCTACGCACGGGCATCATAATGTCCTACAAAACAGAGCAAAGATGAAACCCTTTTGTCTTTGAAATGGGTTAGCCTTTTATACCGGATGCATGCAATGGTATGATGGCATGATGCTATGATGAAGCACACCACAAGTATTCACATAGGCAAATAAGGCACACAAGTCACACAAGACACCCTTAGGTTTTAGGCCAGCATGTGTTTCAGGTATTACCCTCTTTTGGTTTTGTTGGTTAAAACCTGTCCTATCAGAAGTAACCGGGTTCTAGAGGATCTCAGATCATTGGCTACCCTCAATCGGTCATAACTCCAGCATCGCAATCTTTTCTCGCAGCCAGAACCATCTCGAGAGTTTAGCCTCAATGAGTGTAGCATACTGCTACTGTCCTAATAGCCAAGTTGGTCAATTTAGGGTTCTAAGGTTGGTTGGTGTTTAATGACCCCTTAGAAGACCCATATTCTCCCCGTTACAACACAAGGGATATAGGTACAGACTAAGATGCCACACCAACGTAGCCACTGCTTCACCCATGTCGGTCTACGCCGGACAGGTCCCTCACAGATTATGCTACCTAAAAAGGGGTATTTCCCAGATCCGGGTTAGGATCTATGAAACTCCGATGTAAAGCCCACAAATGTAAAAGCAAACAAGACAATCAATTGAAAACAAAGGTGATCTAAGCCCTAAGGTTACTCCACTTTTAAAAGTATTTCCCCAGCAGAGTCGCCAGTTCTGTGATACGGTGGGAGAACTGACTTGAGGTTTGCGTTTGTATTCGCAAATGTTGCGGTTAGCAAGAGTCGCCACCGACTTTTTATTTTATCCTAAGGAAAGGTTAAAAAGCACAGCAAAAACCTTTTGAGATGTTTTCTTGGGTTCGGGGAGTAGATTATAGAAAGGGAAGGTATTAGCACCCTTTCTATCCATGGTTATCCATGGGCTCTTAGTTACTTGCTTAGATCACTTGCCTTTTGTTTTCAATTGTTTTAAATGGTGCTTGAGTGTGTGGGTTTGAAAATGTTTTGAAAAGAGGCCAATGTGGTGGCAGCCTTTGTAATGATCCATGTGGGGATGTATACAAAGATGTATGTCTTTTGAAAAGGTTTTCATTTGTTTTTGAAAGTTATTTTGAAAGTGTAGTGATGTATGATTTTGAAATTAGGCAAGTGTTTTGTTTTGCAAGTTAATTCAAGTAACTAAGAGGTTATCTACTCCTAAATTTCTCAAAAGATCATTGCTATACTTTAACCCTTTTAACAAGTTTGCTCCACCATTGTATTTGGTGGGCAACCTTGTGTTAGGATGTGAAAGGGACAGGCGCGGGTCATCGTATGGACCATAATTGCAACGGCGTTAAATGTCTTTGAGCAATTTCTCTAAGGGACTTGATCATTTGTTTTTGTTTGTTTTTTGAAAAGTTTTGTCGAGGGACTATGATCATTCAAATTGTTTGCTTTGCCCAAAGAAGTTCAACATACAATATGGCCCATTTATTTGAAGGCAACAAGTGGAATACCCTAGGGGGTGCAAGTGTGATTTGTGTGTCCATTTTCATGCTTGTTTATCTTGGATTAGGTCAAACTATTTTTTATCGTTTTTCGCATACAAACCCTAATTCTAACATGTTATCATTATAAAGCAATAAAGTACGAAATTAAAATTACTAAGCTATTACAAAACCAAATATGGGAAGGGGGGTACAAATGTCCAAATGGGGGATATTGACAAGAATTTAAATCTAAATTATTACATCATTTTGGATATTTGCAAGGTAAATAAATTGCGTAATTAAATGGAAATTAAATAAACATGTGAAATGCAAAAAGAAAGTTTTTATATGTATGAGAAAATATTTTTTATGTAAAAGAGAAAAGAAAATAAAAATATATTATTTTTTTGAGTATTTTAAATTTAGGGCAAAAACCCTAATTTTAAAGAAAATGCATTATTATCTAATTTAGTACAACTATTTATTTATTATTTTCAAAAATAAAATAAAATGAAGTATATTATGGGGAAAAGTATTTTTTGTATCAAATATTAATAAAAATAAAAATTCAAGTATTTTTATATTTTTAACTTAAATATATTGATAACCATATATATATGTATATTAAACCCTAAATATGTATTATACACAAAATAAATATTTATTTAATATTTTAATAAAATAAATAAAAGAGTATTTTTTTTGTGTGAAATATTTTCAGAAGGTAAATAAAAATAAAAATGTATCTACACTATTTTTACATTTATTCTAATAATCATATATATATATATATATATATATATATATATATATATATATATATATATATATATATATATATATATATATATATATATATATATATATATATATATATATATATATATATTTGTGTATAAACAAAGAAAATAAACAAATAAATATGCAATAAATGCAAAAATGATGAAAAAAAATATTTTTAATTTTTAAATGGCATGAGAAAAAATAAACAAAGTCAGCCAAAAAAGAAAAAGTCAAAAATGTTAAAAAATGAGCAAATGGGCTCAGGGGGGTGTAAACCAAAAAAGATGGTGTGAAAAGTGAAATAACACAGGCCCAGCCCACTGATCATTGTCTTTAACCTCCAGCTTCAAACATTTGAAAAACGCGCGCCCCTGCTCTTCAATGTCTAACTCCTGATTCTTGGCTTTTCAGCAAAAACTCATAACACAAAAAATGTTCAGCATGAAGAGACGGTTTCAACCATATAAATAACTTGACCTATCTCTCTAAGATGAGGGAGAATTTCTCCTCCCCCAATTTCTGACCTAACTTTTCATCAATGTTCAGACATGAAATTCTCTAAGCACACGAAACATAAATGAAATCTAATCATATGAGCATGTTCAGGGCTATGATTGTGACATGTTTTCTTCAAAAACCTAAAGCTAACAATGCCTAATAAGAGAGATAGAACTCCATGAATATACCTGTTCAGTTGGAATCGAACTTGGCAATGGAGGATGTTTCAGAGTGAAATGATGACTTGTACAGCTTCCTTGAAGTGTAAGGATGCTTTTCCAATTCCTACTTTGTCTTGAAACTCCCTGAATCGAGCTAGTGAACTCCAACTGCAAAACAAAAAATTAAAAATGGTGAAGTGGCTTGGAGGTGTTACAGGTCTGATTTTAGGACATGGTTAGCTTGCATATGTTGTAGGGAAGGTATAGGAAAAGGTTTGAATCAAAATGCTTGAAGGGATTGGGAGTTTGCACTCAAACTGCAGGGGTTTCCCTGTTTGAGCAGTTTCAAGGTGATTTTGAGATGGAGGGTGCTTTAGATGTTCAGGACTCGTGCCAAAGCTTGAATGTGGTCTATGGAATGTGTTTGATCACTTCTCTCTTCTGTTTCTAAGCTGAGATGAGATATGTGATAAGTTATGCAATGTTACTTGAAAATGAAGCAAGCAATGGTCACTTTTGTTTTTAGGTCAGTAGGGGCCTCTAATCCTGCTGCATAATCTTCTCTTGATCAGAGCAACTTGTCCATAATCTTGTGCCAAGAGGATTTTGCTTGTACTTGCTTGGATTTCAAATTGACATAAAGCTAGCTTTTTACAAAAATGGATAAAGCACTTTATCTAGTTTAGGATTAATCCACTATGCAATGTTAGAACACAAAGAACATGGCCTCAACTCATTGAATATGCATTAAATTATTGAGTATGGAATGGTTCAAGGACCTGTAATTAAGCATAAAGCAAACTGAATTCAAATTTGCAAGTTTGTGAACATGTTTGGATGAAGAACAAAAGTGGATTTTTGCCAACTTGTGAAATTCGAATCTCTTAAGTTATGAGGTTGTTTGATGAGTTCTTGGACATTTTGGAAAGCTTGGAATGTGTACTACAATCCATCTTTGAAATGCAAATCAAAATTCCAAGTGGAAGGGTATGAAAAGTGGCCTTGAAGTAGGGTAGAAAACCTTGTCAAAATAGGTCAAATTTCACTAAGTTAAAAGATGGTTTAGTGCCCTTATTCAAAAAATTATAACTTGAGATACAAGCTTCAAATGAGAAAACTTTGTGAATCAAAGTTGTAGGTTATGCAACAAGCTACAACTTTCATGTTTTGACTTTTATTTGAATCCAAATGGATCATGGTGAAAAGATGGGGCAAAGTTGGGAAAAAATTAGGGTTTTTCATAACTTAGAAAAATTCTAAGTTATGAAAAATTCCATTTTCAAACCCTAATTTGCATTTTGAGATTTCTTGGTGAACAAGTTTCATGATTTGGCATGTTTTGATGAAAAATGAATCTTGACTCTTGATTTTGACCAAAAAGTCAAAGTTTGACTTTTCAGTATACAGTCAAAATTGATCAATTGACTGGGAAATTCAACTGTCAATCTTGTGTACTTGGGATCTTTTGAGCTTGATGAATATGTCAAGATAATTCCATGGGGTCCTTGAGTCCATATGTGAGCTTGGTTTGCCATTGGCTAGGTCAAACAGTCAAAAATTGCCTTTGTACAGTCAAAACCCTAAAAATGACCATTTTGCCCTTTTGATGATCTGATCAAATTTCTTGGGGAATTGTGATCCAAACTTGATCAAATGGTCCATATGAGTTCATAATGTTGATGTGGATCAAATTTCATGAGGTTTGACTGTCAATTGGCCACAGTTGACTTTTTCCCCAATACAGCTGATTTCTAGGTCAACTGTCCAATTGACTGGGTAAAACTTGGAATCAAGACTTGAAACTTGGCATAGGTAAGCTTGGGAGTCCAATATGAAGCATGAAAGTCATCTTAGGCATTTTAGGTCAAAATATCCTTAGGCAAACACAAACCCTAATTTGAGTCCACAGTGCAAGGAGAAGTCTTGAGCAGAGGAAACCCTAACTGGATCTTGATCTTCAAAGGTCTGGTGATGAGAAAATGTTGAGGAAATGGGAGGGAAAATTTTGGGGTACAACACATAGGATAATCCCTGACCAGAGTCTCGACCTCTTGGTCGCTTTATCCCCAGCTACGTCAATTTTTACAAGTTGAAGCCCTGGGGATCTCTTCCTAAAGGAAATTCACTTCCTCAACAGTGTTTATTTCCCCAACAAGGTTATTTCCCCATCCAAATTCAAATTTCTCAACATACAACAATCAAGACACCACGAAGTTCCCCAGCTGAGCCTATCATTCCCAGCTGAGTGTATTTCCCCAGATGAGTATATCTTCCCCAGCTAAGGCTATTACCCCCAAACAGAGTCTATTCTCCTCAGTTGAGCGTATCTTCCCCAAGCTGAGTCTTCCTTACCCGACTGAGTATATACTCTCCAATTTGAATTTCCCTTTCAGATTATTGCAAATCACAGGGCCACAACCCCTGATCCACAATAAATCCATCAGCAAAGCCTTTACTATCTCCAAAAGATGTTATGAAGCCTGGATTCGACCAGATATTAGCACACTTTTCAAGTTATTACTGAAGCCTGGACCCGACCAGATAATAGTTTGACTTCTTCAATTACTGAAACCTGGGCCCGACCAGATAACAGTTTGAATATCTAAAACCTGGATCCGACCAGATAACAGTTGATCTCAATTTCAAAATGCTATAAAACCTAGACCCGACCAGATAATAGCCTAACTCTTCAAATATATAGAAGAACCCAAACTCAACCCGATCAAGGTTTAACTTCTTTTCCCCAATAGAGTTTCCTCCATATCCCCAACAGATTGCTGAGAAACCTGGGCCCGACCAGATATCAGTTTTCATTTCCATATTTTCAGGCAAGTTGTTGTGAAACCTGGATCCGACCAAATAGAAATCATCCTTAGAGATTCGTTGTGAAACCTGGAAACCGACCAGATAACAACTAAATCCCCAAACAGTTTATTGTGAAACCTGGATCTGACCAGATAATAATTGACCTCATCAACCTGAGAAATCTGCAAAGCATGGACCCGACCAAATGACAATTTTTCAAACAATTTATTATGAAACCTGGAGCCCGACCAGATAACAATTAATTATGATCCCCAGAAAGACACTATGAAGCCTGGACTCGACCAGATAATAGTACATCTTTCCAAAAACCATGAAGCCTAGATCCGACCAGATAACAATTCAATTTCAGGAAGTTACTACGAAGCCTGGATCCGACCAGATAGTAGTTACCATTTCAAGTTACTGCGAAGCCTGTATCTGACCAGATAACAGTTAACTTTCGTATCCCCAGCAAGTTGTTGTGAAGCCTGGATCCGACCAGATAACTAACCAACTTCAAGGAATTTTCTGCAAAGCCTGGAATCTGACCAGATAACAGTTAATTCGTCTCTTCCTCCGGTAAGTTACTGCAAAGCCTAGATCCGACCAGATAACAGTTAACTTCCATATCCCCACCAAGTTGTTGTGAAGCCTGGATCTGACCAGATAACTATTCAATTTCAAGGAATTTTCTGCAAAGCCTGGATCCCACCAGATAACAGTTAATTCACCTCTTCCTCCAGTAAGTTGCCGTGAAGCCTGGATTCGACCAGATAACAGTCGACTACTTCATCCTCAACAACTGAGAAGCCTGGATCCAACCAGATAACATCTGACATTTGAGCGATATTCCCCAGCAAAGGCATCCTTTCAACAAAATTTGAAGATATGCATATTCTTCATCTCCAACAGCAATCAGGGATTCAACCTCCCAAAATTTCCTCAGCATTAGTCAGGGATTTATTTTCCCGGACAAAAACATATACCTCACATTCATACATCATAACATGTGCATACTATATGCATTTAGTGTAATACCACATCTGGTGAACATGATGCAGGCATCTGCATTTTACTAATTCTTTTTCTCACAGGTAAAACATCAAGTTTTAGTATAAATCAACAAGAGATTTGTGCTGATACTTCTTCCAGCGTTTACCAACATCCCTCCAAATGGCATCTATAAGCCCATTCACCATCCATCGTCGAGTGCAAATTTCTGGGCACTCTAGTGTTCAATCATCTTTCACCTTCAAGTCACGAATGGCGGATCCGCCAATCCAACTCTTTAGGTTCAAGAAGTTTGAACAGGGGCAGCTGTTGTACCCCAAAATATGCCCTCTCATTTCACGAAGGATCACCCTGGACCCCAAGTTTGCTTCCATCTATTTCCAAGCCTTGAAGCTATCAATTCTCCAAGCAAGTCATTCATAAGGGCAAAATAGTCATATGCACACTGAAAAGTCAAACTTTGACTTTGGGATCAAAGTCGAATTTCAAGAATCATATTTCATCAAGACATGTTAAAAAATTAAGTTTGTTCATCAAGAAAATCAAAAGTCAATTTACTCTGAAAAAAAATCAAAATTCTAAAATACTTAGAATTTTTCTAAGTGTTTAAGAAACATGACAAGCTCAGAACTTCTGATCAGATTATCACCATGATGCAAGATGATTCTGGAAGAACTTCTGATACAATAGTTATATATTTCAATGAGATCTAAAATATTGCAGAACAAAATTTATCCTAGAAATGATGGGATTTCAAGTAATAACTTCTCAAAGACACGTCCTTGAAACTGAAACACTCAGCAAATTCTGGACACTTTCAAGGCAGAGTTTGGTCAGAACTTCTGGGCTAGTTTTTGCAAAGGTTCAGTCAGAGTTTGCAAGGGTAATTAAAAGAAGGTTAAGAAGCATGATGCAAGCTTCCTAGAAAGTCTGAGAGCTCCTTCAGAATATGCTGGAGCAAGGAGATACAAAGATCAGAGGTTGGATGTTACGCTAAAGCTGAACTTCTGATCCAGAATTAAGCAATGATGCATAATTTCACATAGCAATATTTCTGATTTGATAAATCTCATAATCATTTAATGCTCACAACCACTTTTGAATCTTTATCCAAGGGATTTCCCCCACGTGTACCTCTACTACCTTGGGAAAGCAAACTTTTGTGAAAAAGTATGCTAGGCCCATGTGTTGCTTTTTCTTTTCCTTAATTCCCGCTGACAAATCCATCTTAGGCGCTGCTAAACCTGATGACTATCCTACTTTGTGCCTTGAACCATGCTTGTTTAAGCTTACTTCAAGAGTAAGTCAGCGCCTAGCATATGACGTTGGTGCCACTTGACCCCTCCAAACTACTAAACCTTTACCTATAAATTGAACTCCATTGGCCTTTGAAAAGGGGGTGAAAAAAATTTGAGAAAGAAAAGTCTTGAACCCCTGCCAAAATTCCAAGAGTCCAAAAACTGTAAACACAAAAATACAAAACCTGTTAGCTTTTGATTCTTTCCTTCAAACTCCATTTTTTCCCAAGTGTCTCTTGACCAAAACCACTCATACAATTTCTGACATACATTCAAAAGCCATCCTAATTTCTGTAGCCAAACGGTAATTCCCTCTCCATCAATATCCACCTTAAAAAAAATCAGAACTTTACCCCTTGGATGTTCCATAATTCTCTAATCATTTACAGCCCAAGTTGAAAGTTTCCCGCCTGCTGAACACACGAGGAAGCTGTTCAGAACATCACAAGCGGTCAGAACCAGGTTCCAGCTTACAGATTATTTTCCAGCTGTAAGGTAAGCTTCTGCTGACTCTCATCATATTACTTAGGCACTGTCAGATTTACATGTTTAAAAATACAATGTAGACATCCTGATTCTGATGATGTACATATTCTAAGATTTCATGCATCTGCCTTCCTAAATAGAGAGAATTCCCTTTTAGAACTTCTTGAAGGAATTAGAACTCAGAATTAGGTTTAGCAAATCCATGCTTGATTCTGATTTATAGTTCTGATATCTCTTGTTTCTGAAACATTGTGAAACCTACCATAAACTGTTATATGTGTATCTTCTGTTTTGTGGAGAAATGACTAAGTTGCAGATGTTCTGACTAGCATGGAGAAGAGAGGCAAAGTTCTGCCAGTTGCATCAGAACTTCTGAAAACTTCTGTGTCCTCAGCAGATCCAGAACTTCTGACTTTCCCTATTTCTATTAGCGTCTGTTTCTGTTTGTGCAACACTTCAGAGGTAGGACTTCCGACCTCTTCTATTTCAGCATTTACGCTGATTCTGTCTTCTTTCCTTTTATTATTTTTTACCATCACTTTTATTTTTCATTAATAAAAAAAAAACCACCAAAAATATTTCATATTCACATATTATATTTTATTCCTTTCAAAAAAAAGACCTAAAATATTTTCTTAAACAAAACTTATTTCTTTTCTTAAATAAATAAGCATTTTACATTTCTTGTACATTCTTATCCATTCAATGTGGTTGTAATAGTAACTTAGGATTTAATTTTCAATCCCCATTTGTAAATATGTACACCCCATCCCCCTAATGATTGTAATAGCGTAGAAACTTTACTTTTCCGTATTTTCATTGCTTTCATGTATTGTTAGTAATTAGGGTGTGTATGATAAGATAAAAACAACAAATAGAAAACCCATAATAAAGACAAAAACAAAGCATGAAATCAACACACTTTCACACTAGCACCCTTAAGGTTAACTCCACTTGTTGCCTAAAAATGGTCATGTTATGCATGTGGAGTGTCTTAGCGAAAACAATCGAAATACAAGATCATAGTCCCTCGATGACGCTATTCTAAGATGCCTTACAAAATGATCTTAGTCCCCTAAAAAATGCTAAGATATCTTACAACATTGCTAATCATGGTTATACAATGACCCCTGCCCATCCCCTTTACATCCAAAGATACAGTTACTTACCAAATTCATGGTAAGATAACAATGTCAAAGGAAAGAGGAAATAAACATGAACGACTTTTGAGTAGGTAGATTGTTCCTAGTTACTTGCTCAATTTCAAACCCAAACACCCTTGCTATTTTTAAAACAAACACCAACACTTTCAATAAACATCTTACAAACTTGAAACATTTTCAAAAGATCAACACTTTGTATACATTCTTACGAACGAGAATCATTACAAAGTTTGCCTAAACGATGTCATCTTTACAAAATACTTTCAAAAATCATACAAAGCATACTTTCAAACAAAAGCAAGTGACCTAGCAAGTAACTAAGAGACCATGGAAAACCATGGATGAAAAGGATGCTAATACCTTCCCTTTTCCTAATCTACCCCCTGAACTCAAGAAAACATCTCTAAAGGTATTTCCTGTGCTTTTTCACCTTTCCTTTTGGATAAAAGAAAACTCGGTGGCGACTCTTGCTAAACCGCAACATTTTCGAACACAAACGCAAAACAAAAAGTCAGTTCTCCCACCGTATCACAAAATGCATGTTTATAGGTGCATGTATAAGATACACAATTCAGTGAGATGTCTTAGTATATTAGAAATTATTCTCCTACTATCACAAGACTCTGGTCACTCAATCAGATGCAACTAGGTGATCACACTTCTTCTCTTTCACAACTCTAAAGAATCCTTTTCTAAATGTACTGCTCATATAATAACTTTACTAAAATCTTGAATTTTCTACTTGATGCAGCTTAAGATATCTTCAAGTCAATGACCATCATCAAAGAGTTGGAAAATATCATCACCCAGTTTAACAATCATTAGTGTTGTCATCATTGAAACACTAGGAAGGTTGTCAACAAGATCATCAACTTCATACCTGCAAGCATATAGATTCACATTCTCCCCCTTTTTGATCATAAAAATGTATCTCTCTTAGAGATGGTAAAAGAAAAGGCATGTGGATAAAATTTTGAGTGGTTAAACACCGCCTCACATGAGTAAAAAGTATACTCTACCCCCCCCCCCCTGAGAGTATGGCCCCCTTGGAATAATAAAAAAGTCAGCAAACAAACATAATACATAGATCATAACATTCATTTAGAGAAAGGGAAGAGTATGAATGAGAAGAGGAACCTAAACATATTTAGTATCTTGATTTATCTTAATTGATTCTCTGTATCAATCCTCTTTAGTAACTCTTTTCAATATTTAGCTTGATTGATGAAGGTTGTTTCCTTTGTTTAATGAATTTGAAATCCTAGAAGTATCGAAGCTCCCCAATCATTGACATTTCGAATTCGTTTTCCATAATTTTAGAAAATTTCTTGCACTAGGATTCATTAGTAGCACCGAAGATGATATCATCATATAAATATGAACTAGTAAATTGTCATATTCTATTTTATTTATAAAAAAAGTTTTATTGACCTATACTCTTAGAATTATTTTCAAGCAAGAATTTACTTAGACGATCATACCACGCTCTAGAAACTTGTTTTAGACCATATAAGACTTTATTGAGCTTGAAAACATGATCGAGAAAGGTCTAGTTGATAAAAGCTAAAGTTTTATCAATATATACCTCCTCTTCGATATAACCATTTAGAAATGAACTTTTTATATCCATTTAAAACAATTTGAAACTCATTATACAAGAAAAATCCAATTACATCATTATAACCTATAATCTAGCTTGATCATATCCTACCACAATAAGTTTGGCTATATTTTTTTAAACATTTCCATCTTCGTCTAACTTGTTGCAAAATACTCATCAGTTACTAATCACTAGATTAGCTGAAGCTATAGAAACAAGTTCCCTAACATTGTTTCGTTCAAATTTATTTAACTCTTCTTTCATGAAATATTCCAATGCCCATCAACAATAGATTTACCTATTCCTTTTAGCGCAATTTGTGAAAGAAAATCCACAAAATTATATACCTTGTTAAGGGAGCATTAAGTAGTGACTCAATTAAAGATGTCTCCAATGACATTTTGAATAAAATGATTTTTTTTTTATATTCTCCATTTTTTTGAATAGGATGCAAATATAAATATAAAATGATATTATTTTTATATAAGTGTGTGTTTTATTATTAAAATTTATATTTAAACATATATATATATATATATATATATATATATATATATATATATATATATATATATATATATATATATATATATATATATATATATATATATATATATATATATATATATATATATATATATATATATATATATATATATATATATATATATATATATATATATATATATATATATGTATTATTTTTATCCTGGTTTTATATATATACAAAGAAATACAAAATTTAAATAAAATTTAAAAAATCACTATGATGCAAATATAAATATAAAATGATATTATTTTTATATAATTATGTGTTTTATTGTTAAAACAGTAAAAATGAACTTTTACTAATAATTAAAAGAGAATTAAATTCTAAAAAAAAATTGGAAGAGAAATAGTGACATAATAAAGAGGATTAAAATATAGGGAAAAAATATTAGTGACCGAAATTTTGGTCTCTGATTTGTGATTGAAATTTCGGTCTCTAATTCATGACCAAATATGTGATCATAAAATTTTAGTCGCTAAGTCGGTGACTGATTTATTTTAGTGACCGATTTAGTGACCAATTTAAAATTGACTCATGAATATCAATTTTTGGTGGCTAATGGGGTTGCTACAGTGACAAAAAAAATTTGGTCACTAAATCGGTCACTAAAAGTGAATTTTCTAGTAGTGGAACAAGAGATTGTTCATGTAAGACACTTTGTACTAATTCTATTGATGAGTGTATTTCCTTTCTTAGGTTGAAAACGCCCCAGACGAAAGTTAGGTTGCACTAAACTTAGTTACCAATTATGTTGTATTCTTTATTACTTTATGATTGCTTTATGATTGATCATCTTGTTTTCTTTTACTATTTATGTTTTTGATTGCATTTCTCTTTATTTATACCCTCTTGTAATGAGTGATGTAGGATATTCCAACTCGTAGTTTTTGAGTTAATAATAATTTGGTCTCCTTTATAAATAAATAAAAATACTAACAATAGTAATTCTATATTTTTTTGTCATTTGAAAATCTTTAATGTGAGTCAAAATGTTCGTATAAATTAAAAATAATTTTAAATAATATTGACACACATTTTTTAATAAAGGAAAATTATTGAATAATAAAGAAAAAATAAAAAGAATGAGGGGACATAAAACCTAATCCGTTAAAAAGATTAAAATGAATATAGTTGGACATTCCCAACTTATCTCTCAAAAATCTTTCAAAAGCACAAATAGGAAGTGAATTCCACCAAGTGTTATATTCGACAAAAAAATTTGCATTGGCTAACTTATCTACACATGTATTTCCCTTTTCTGAAAATGATATATATCTTGAATCCCAAGGAGTATATAGTGTGTAAAGTATTATTTCAATAATGTTCAAATTAGAAAATTCAAGAATGACCAACATACAATTAGTTCCAAGCCAAAGATTTCTCAAATTCTTCTTATTATCATATTCGATAGTAAGCATGATTCAATGTAATTCAGCTTGAAAGGAGGTGTAAACTCCAATCTTAGCTGAGAAATCTCTCATGAATGTACCAAAATTATCCCTAAATATGGTACCTCTTGAAGATTCATTTGTGTTGCACTTAATCCTAATAAGACTAGAAAAACACTAATTAACTTGTATGATTCTAGGTGCAGGAGGAGGTCGACATTTGATGTAAACGCATTTAATAATTCTAAAATTGTGAATTGAAGAATATATGTAACCCCTTTAAATAAGTAGATTCATATAGACCAATTAATTAACGTGAATAATGTCTCTATCAAAGTAAATGTTACCATTTTAAAACCTAATACCATTTCTTGTATGTCAAGTTTTTAAAGAATTATTATGATGAGAGTCATGATCAAATTCAAAATTTGAGAGCTCCAAATTCTACTAACAAGTTTGAATAATCTTTCGGAACTATTTCTATTAATGTTCATGCCAAAGAATCTCTCCATACAATGCTAAAAAAGTAAAATGTACATGCATCTAAGAAACTAGTGGTCTATAGTTTCTAAATCATAGTTGCAAATTGTAGCGCCTCGAAAAATTCATAAAAGAATGAAGTCTCCATCGAGCTTTTATTTATTCCAAGAAGGAAAGGGAAAATATCGAATAAAACCCATAAACAAAGGATAAGATGGTCTTCGAATCCAAGAGATGGGTACGGGAGTCGGTTATGAAAGGGAAAGATATTAGCACCCGTCACATCCATTGTACTTGATGGGAACCATTTAGTTCGTGTGTGTGTAATAATTTGATATCTTCTAAGTAATGACCGTGAATGGAGTAAGAAGAAGGGTTTTGGTTTTTTAGTTTATTGAGTTCTCCAAGACATTGCATCTTGTGCCTACGTACTCCCTCGTGCAATGGCAAAGTCAGAACTCCGTAGTTCTTCTAAAAAAGACCAAGAGTTTGTTGGTTAATTTTAGAAGAATGATGCGTTAGACATTTCAAACGTTTGAACCTCGACTTATCGTACTCGTTCGGGGAGCCAAGTATTGTGTATTTGTTTCATGTTGAAATGGCTAAAACACATTCCTTTTATGAAATATTTTTCAAATGGGCCACACAAGAGTGAAAAGACAAGTTTGATGATTTGAAGTTGTTTTTTTGTGGGAGACAAGCATCAGAACATAAGCATTAATGGCTAATACTCCAAGTACTCGGATGGAGGGGATATAATCATCCCGACCATCTTTTTCAACCCAAAAAGTTTTATTAATAAAAGTTGAGGCGAATCAAGGTTTGCTTGTTTAAGATTCATTTAAGGAAGTCAAGTGTAAGATTACAAGTTGAAAAAGAACTAACAATCCAACACTTGAGAAGGAGGGGATAGAAGCGTCTCAACCATCCTTTCCAATTTTATTAAGAAAGGAGTTTGAAAAGAAACTCGAGTTGAATCGAGGTTTGAAGATTTTATTATGAAAGTGTTTTAAGGTTTGGTATATGGATCAAGAGAAGGAATGAATCGGGTTATGATCAATACAAGCCATGTGACTTGATTGATCTCGAGACAATACCCAAGCTTACTCTCTACTATGAAACCCTAATGGAAAACTTGGTATATGGACCAAGGCACGAGAGATGGATGAAAAGCGAAATAATTGAGAACATTCATGTAAGTATCAAATAAGTCGATAAAAGCTCATACATAGTAGCCCACACAAGCATAAATTGTAAAGCACATGTCCTAGTTTCTAGGTGTAAGCTAGCAAAGTGAGCTAGCCTCTAAAGGCCAATTAGAACAATTTATCGAATATGAGTATACTGTAAGAAGGCCCAGGTAAATACAACATCAAAGATAATTACAAGTTGTTTAGTGATTCTTATGAGAAGAAATTATGGGTGCCACAAGTGTGGACAAGATTAAGCATCCCAAAGCATCACTTCATTCTACGGCTTACTGTCTAAGATCATTTGAAAACTAAGCAGAGACTCCATAGAATGAATATAACAACTGATACAAACTGTATGATTTATGGAAATCCAGGTGAAACAAGAGAGCATCTATTTTTTAATTGTGCCTTCAATTTAAGTATTTGGCGAAGGATGCCGACTTGGCTTAGCTGGAAGATGAGCACTGATAATCGGATGCAGAGCTTGAGGTGGATAAATCGAGCTAGTATCTCAAAGTTCAGGAAGGAAGTGATGTCTGTTAGAACATTGTTTGGTCCTACATCCTTGTAATAGTTTTGATGATAACAAATACATGATATATATAAAGAACAAATATGCTCTCTAATAATATCTTTAAATATGCAGAGAAATTATGATAAAAGAAGAATAGAAGATGCTGATAGATTTGCATTTTGAAGCTCTGATTATATACAACAAACTTAAAAGCAAATCTGTGTAACACGCTAAATAGAAGAAATCCTGATGTTATAACTTCTAAAGCACCATCACTGCAAGCAAATCTCTAATATTCCTATAAATAAAGTTATGGAAGAACAAAAGAAGTCTCAACACACTCATCTATACATCTGTTCTAAAGATTTAGCACTTAAAGCTACACTTTGATATCCAAGTTCTAATGAATATCAAGAAACTCCGAGGATCTAAAGTCTCAATGGTAATTTTCATATTCTGATAAATATCCCAAGGAAGAAAATTTCTGATCCGTTATAACTCATTCATTACAAAACAAAAGTAACGGATGAACCAAGACAAGATCTATATTTTTTGAAATTGCATTAACAATTCTTTATCAAACTTCCAAAAATATCTTCTTATGTATCTTATGCCTCGCCTATATAAATAAGACTTGAAGGAGAAATTAATTACAACACAACTGTGCACTGAAAGAGAAATATTTTTACCCAGTTCTATCTTGTGATTTACATTTGTATACATCACGGTTGTGATATAGTTTTGTCTAGAAAAATTATTGTACACATCATTATTTGATTTACTTTGTAATACCTTGAGAAAATCGAGTTGTGGTTTAGACTCAAGAAGACATTGACAGTAGTCACTGTCATTGTGTAATCAAGTTTTTATTAGTGGATTAGGACCTCGTTTGAGATAGGAGAAGTTACCTTGGCGGGTGGACTGGAGTAGTTTGAGTTTAAACAAACCAGGATAACTAATGTGTCACACTGTCTTATTTTTGAAAACCTTAATTCAACCCCCCTTCTTGTATTTTTCCATTCTTCAATTGGTATTAGAGCATCTGGTTTTGGGTTCAAACACTCAACTGTGTCAGTTAAAGATCCTAGCAAGAAAAACACTATGGTGGCACCAAGTCAGATCATTAGAAATGATAACCATGATGAGAAAGACAGAATCAACGAAAAACCTCCTATTTTTGATGGTGAGAACTTCGATTACTGGAAAGATAGAATCAAAAATTTCTTTCTAGCTCATGACGTTGATCTCTAGGATATGGTGACTGATGGATACATTCATCCAGTTGATGAAAGTGGTCAGAAGATCGACATAAAGAAAATGACATATCAACAAAAGAAAGAATTCAGAAATCACCATAAGGCCAGAATAATCTTCTCGAGTGCTATCTCGTACACTGAGTATGAGAAGATCATAAACAGAGAATCAACTAAGAAAATGTTTGATTCTCTAAGAATGATGCATGAAGGCAACACACAAGTCAAAGAAACCAAAGATCTTTCACTCATTCAGAAGTATGATGCCTTCAAAATGGAAGAAGATGAAATAGTTGAAACAATGTTCTCAAGGTTCAAATTCTGGTTGCTGGACTAAAAGTTATGGACAAAGGATACTCAACAACAAATCATGTAACAAAAATCATCAGAAGCTTACCCAAGAAATATAGACGCATGGTCACAACCTCAAAACTAGCCAAAGATCTAAGTAAAATATCTCTTGAAGAACTTATCAACTCCTTGAGAAGTCATGAGATAGAACTAGAAGAAGATGAACCCCAAAAGCAAGGTAAGTCTCTTGCCCTTAAATATAATAAACAATATGAACCTAAAATTTTTCAGAAAAAAGAAGAAAACTCTGGTAGATCCTTGTCAGAAGAAGACAAATAATCTTTTCTCTTCCAAAGAGTCAATCAACTTTGGAAGCACAAATAGAGGAAACTTAGAAACCCCAGAAGAATAGGAAATCACTTTGAATCATCTTCTGGATACATAAAATCTAGCAACAAATATATTTTATGTTACGAATGCAATGAACCAGGTCATTATGAAAGAAAAGCCTAAAGAAGATCTTCAAAGAAAAGAAGAAAAGTCTGATGGAAACGTGGGATGACTCAGAATCTTCTGAAGCTGAAACAGAATCAGAAGATGAACGAGCCAACATAGGCTTAATGGACAACATATCAGATGACACTGGATCATCTAAATCAGACTCAGAGGCAGAAGAGGTATTCTCTAACTTTTCTAGATCTCAATTAGAAGAAAGTCTATCAGAAATTCTTGAAAGATATCAGCAACTTCGAGTCAAAAACAAGAACCTGAAATAAGATCTAGTATTTGATTCTGAAAAAACTAAAACTAAAAATAGAAAACTCTGAGCTAAAAGAAACCATCTCTAAACTTGAAAATAAAAATTACGAATTACAAAAAGCTTAGAAAGAAACTGTTTCAGAAGTTTCGAATAGTTATGATAAAATCACAAAATAATATGATCATAGACTTCAATAATTTCTAGCTAAAAACATAGATAGCAGCAAGATGACTTCAATGATCTACAGAGTTAGCAGAAACAACATAAAAGGTATAGGATACGTGAAACCAAAGGTAAAAGAAACATATCAACCAAAGAAAGTTGATGATATAGTTACAAAGCATACACCTCTCTATTCACACTTTACATATGGACATGCACATGATATAAAATATACTAGTATTTCTTTCTCTACAAAACCAAAATTCAAATAGAATTTTGGTAACTCTAACAAACAAGGACCCAAAAAGATATGGGTACCTAAGTATAAAATCATCTATGTTGCAGATATCTTTAACAACAAAGTTGAAACACCAATCTTAGGACGTGGACTCTAGATGCTCTCGACACATGACGGGAAGAAAGCATATGTTACAAAGTCTGGAGCTTAAATCTGGAGGCTATGTAGGTTTCAGAGGCAACTAGAAAGGAAATATTATTGGTTCCGGAACTATTGGTAACCGTACACTTCCCTCTATAACTAATATTATGTTAGTAGATGGAATAATGCATAACATGTTATCCATAAGTTAATTAAGGGATAACAGTTATAATATAATCTTTAATCAAAAGTCCTGTAAAGCAGTTAGTCAGAAAGATGGATCTATCCTTTTTAATGGTAAGAGAAAGAACAATATTTATAAAATAAAACTTTATGAACTAAAAAGTCAAAATGTAAAATGCTTTATGTCTATTGATGACGAGCAATGGGTCTGGCACAAAATATTGGGGCATGTTAGTATAAGAAGAATATCTCAGATTAACAAACTCAATCTGGTCAGAGGACTTCCTAACTGAAGTTCAGCTCAGATGCTCTGTGTGAAGCATGTCAAAAAGGCAAGTTTGCAAAACCCTATTTCAAATAAAAAAATGTTGTTTCTACCTCTAGACCATTAGAACTTTTGTATATAGATCTGTTTAGATCAGTAAAAACTGCACCTATCAGCGGCAAGAAGTATGGATTAGTGATCGTAGATGACTATAGCAGATGGACATGGGTAAAGTTCTTAAGACACAAGGACGAGTCACACTCCGTGTTCTCTAATTTCTGTAACCAAGTTCAAAATGAAAAAGAATTTAGAATTGTTAAAGTCAGAAGTGATCATGGTGGGGAATTCGAAAACAAAAGATTTGAAACTTTTTTAATGAGAATGACATCTCTCATGATTTCTCTTGCCTGGAACTCTTCAATAAAATGGAGTTGTAGAATGAAAGAATAGAAATTTACAAGATATGGCCAGAACCATGATCAATGAGACTAACATTGATAAAAACTTCTGGGCAGAAGCAGTTAAAATAGTGTGTTATATTCATAATAGAATCTCAATAAGACCTATTCCGGATAAGACTCCATATGAACCGTGGAAGAACAGAAAGCCCAACATCTCTTATTTCAATACATTTGGATGTACTTGTTTTATATTAAACACTAAAGAACATCTGAACAAGTTTGATTCTAAAGCACAAAAGCATATCATGTTAGGATACTCTGAACGCTCAAAAGGTTATAGAGTATATAACACAGGAACGCGAATTATGGAAGAATCTATTAGTGTCAGATTTGATGATAAGCTTGGCTCTCAAAAATTAAAGCAGGGTAAAAGTTTTGCAGGTATAGAAGTTCAACTTACAGGTACTAAAGACAGACCGTCAGTGAAGAATGGAAAAACACAAGAAGGGGAGAGGGGGTTTGAATTGGGGTTTTTAAAACTTAAAGTAAATAAAAACATTGGTTATCCTGGTTCGTTTGAACTCAAACTACTCAAGTCCACCCGCTAAGGTGATTTCGCCTCTCTCAACAAGGTCTTAATCCACTAATCAAACTTGATTACACATCCAATATGATAACAGTCAAAGTCTTCTTGAATTTAAACCACAACCAGGTTTTCTCAAGGAATTACACTATAAAATATTTAAGAGAGTGTACAAAACGTGCTTTCTAATAAAACAGTATCAATCAAGTGATGTTTTACACAAATGAATTTCAGTACGTTGAAGGTAATGAAGATGACTCATTTTTTTGTGCACTCAAAATCGTAAATGATTTCTCCTTCAAGCTTTGTTTATATAGGCAACACATGTGGGAGCTTTTGGAATGTTGATAAATAGTAATTAAAGAGCTTTCCAAAAATAGAGATTCTTGTCCCCTTTCATCCGTTACTTTTGAATAGCCATAAGTGAATTGTAACGCTTCAGAACATGTTTTCTTCAGAAGATGAATGTTACCATTACTTCTTTCCAGAACTGTATGAATCAGAATAACGAAGTTCCTGTTCGCAGAGTTTAGGCACTTAGAAGTTGCAGCTTTAGAACTTCTTTATAAAAGATGTATTGAATCAGATTTTGAACAATGATATAACTCATCTTTTGTGCTTCTTCCATCAGAACTTCTTTGCAAAACAAAATACTTATTTAGGGAGCATAATTGTTCTTTGATTGTTTGTTATCATCAAAAATCTTACAAGGGTTGTAGAATCAAACTATGTTATAATAATCTCCCCCTTTTTTATGATGACAAAATCTTGGATATTTCGATAGAAACTTAAAGAACATAAAGCATTTAAAGTCTCCCCCTAATTTGAATACTCAGATAACTAAGAAATACTTCCCTGAAGATTATTCTAATCAGAGTTTTTGAAAAAAAGGATTTCTGATGCGTCCATTCCTGTCCTCAATAGAGTTTGTTCCTATTTTGCTTTCATAAAAAACAGTAGAAGTTATGATATTCAAAAATGTTTGAGACTGAGTCTCGACACTGTTATATTAGAAATATCTTACGTTCTCCCCCTTTTTTTGTCAAAAATCAAAAAGCAATAAAAACACTTTAAGCAATAAAAGACGGTTTGTATTCAAAAGGATTTCAATAAAACACATTCTGAAGAAAACAAATAACAAGAACACAATGAAGAAAACAAATTTCAGAACTAAATTTGAGGTGGTGGAAGTCATGTAAACAGGGCTTCCAACAAACTCTTAATCTGATTGTTTGACTCTTCTTATTTTCCAAGCATCCTGTTGTATTCCAAAATTTTCCCTCTCATGCTTTCCAAGATTTTCTCTTACATGGGTGATTACAAACACTTGCTTAAAGAAAATAAGAATTTTGAAGATAAACAAGGTATCTTCTATTGGCATTTAAACAAGGTATCTTCGATTGGCATTGAAACAAGGTATCTTTGATTGACATTAAAACAAGGTATCTTCGATCGGTGTTGAAACAAGGTATATTCGATTGGCATTGGGACAAGGTGTCTTCAATTGGCATCTGAGCAGGTTGTCCTTCGATTGGCATATGGACAAAGAGCTTCAATCAGATGTACAAAATCCTTTAACACAAGCTTGGTTCACAAGACTTCTATTGAGCATGGGCTGTTTCATGCCTGATTCGATTGACAAGGAAATGACTTTCCCTGTGCGCGCCTTCAGCACACAAGGCAAAGACTCCTTCAGATTTTCCTTCAATTCATTAGGCAAAAAGCTTCCTTCGACCAACAAGGAAAATACCTCCTTCGTGCCTGATTCGATTCACTAGGTAATGTCCTCTTTTATGCTTGCTTTGGCCTCCCTCATGCTAGCATCCACAAGGCATTGGATTCCTTTGTGCTAGCTTCGACTGGGCAATGGCCCCCTTTGAAACAGTTTCGATTCGACATCTAAAATCCTTAACACACAGTTCTCCACCTTTTGACACCTAGTAAGGCCTATTCGAAGGATATGCATTTGGTCCAGTCGAAAGACATACAATGGTTGGAAACAATTTTTGCTTGCTGGCTAAAGTCTTGCATACTACTAAGCCCAAGCCTTCTACACAATCACATTCATCACAAAAGATGCTTCGACTGGCCAGAAGAGAGCTTTCGATTGGGTTAAGTGAAGAGTTTCAGATCAAGCTACTAAGGCAAATAGTGACTTAATCGAAGTCCACAATGATGAGGCCTGGGGCAATTCGAAGGAAGGTGAGGAGGCTTCTACAAAGCCTTCGATTGATAAAAAGCTGAAGCAGCATTCGACCAGTCAAAAAGGGAAAAGTTGATGCTTCGATTGGTTTGAAATGAAATAAAGGCAATAGAAGAAAGTAACATTTAGGGGCTGATCGAAGACACTCTGGTGAAGAAAATTCTGAGCAATTTGAATTCGTACAAGGCGCCAATTATCACGTGTCCAGATGCATCCAAGTCTCAAAATGGCATAAATCTCATTTTTGACAATTTTAAAAAATGAGAATTATGGCTTTAAACAACATGGTTATGGCTGGTATTCTTTCCTTATTTCCTTGCCTTCTCCACCTCCTCTATAAATACACTTACATACTGTCTCATACATGCACAAATTTCCTATCAAAAGAATACCCATACCGTCTCATACACGCACACGTTGCCTCAAAAAAAGCATACTGTGATATGGTGGGAGAACTGACTTGGGTGTTTTGCGTTTTATCGCAAATGTCGCGGTTATCAAGAGCCGCCACCGGATTTTCTTTTATCTAAAAGGAAAGGCTGAAAAGAACAGGAAAAACCTTTAGAGATTATTTCTGAGTTCGGGGGGTAGATTATGAAAAGGGAAGGTATTAACACCCTTTCTATCCGTAGTTATCTACGGGCTCTTAATTTCTTGCTAGATCACTTTCTTTTGTTTGAAAGTGTGCTTTTGGTGTGAATTTTGAAAGTATTTTGAAAACTTGCCTTTGTAATGATTCTTGTCTCATAAGAATGCATACAAAGTGTTGTTTAAAAATAGTTCAAAGGCGTGTTTGTGTAAATGTATTTTTGAAAGTGATTTTGAAAAGGGTGTCTTTATAATGGTTCTTGTCTCTATAAGAATGCATACAAAACGTTTGTCTTTTGAAAATATTTCAAAATGAAAGTGTTGGTGTATAAAAATGTTTTTGTTGTGAGAAAGCGAGCAACTAGGAGCAATTTACCTACTCAAAAGGTCTTAGATGTTGTTTTCCTTCTCCTTTAGATGTTGTTATCTTACCATTGATTTGGTAAGAAGCACCATCGTTGGATGTGAAGGGACGGGCGTGTGACGTTTGTATAGTCATAGAAGGCAACCTATGGGACGTTTTAGAAATTTCGTTTAGGGACTAGATCATATACCGAAGGCAACATCGAGGGCCATCGAGGGACTACAGTCTTTTATCGAGGGTCTTTTCTAAGACGCCCATGTTCGAGGGACATGACTATTTTTCCAAGGCAACAAGTGAGATTACCCTAAGGGTGCATGTGTGCATAGTGTGTTTGATTGCATGCATTTGTCTTTAATTTTTAGGGTTGTCTACTTTTTGGTTTTATCTTTCCGTACATCCTATTAACTAGCATTTGTATAAAGCAATAAAAATGCAAAAAAGAAAAATCCTACACTATTACAACTATATTGAAAGGCAAGAAAAATGTAAAGGAAAAAAATAAAATAAAAAGAAGTAACAAAAGAGCTCCTTCGATTGGGGGGGGGGGGGGGGGGGGGGAGCAGCCTTCAATTCTGCTTATGTTGGCCTCCTTCAATTGGGGGTTTACACCAGCAAGTCATGGCCTTCAATTGGGAGTTGGCACCAGTCAAGTCATGGCCTTTGATTGGGCTTGGAAGTCAACAGGGCGCGCCTTCTGGTTCTACCTTTCTGCCTTATTACCTTCTTCGAATGGGGCTGGCATCAGTAAGTCATGGCCTTCAATTCTGGCTGGACTTAGTGCAAATATGCCTTCTGGCTCTGCCTTTCTGCCTTGGAAGTCAGCCTGGAAGCCCAAGGCTTTGTTTCATGTCTTTCTCCTCCCGTCTCTTTGTTTGGAACAAAAAATGGCAACATGGCCTAAGGCCATGCTAGTATTTGTCTTGTGACCAAACTAATTATTAAAGTATATTTAATAAACTCAAGCAACAAGAAACAAAAGATTAGCCATAAAACATATTCAAAGGGTGTAAACGAAAAGGAGGCAAAATATTATATACATGCTATGCTTGAAACGAAGGGTTCAAAGGTAAGAGTGACTTACCTTACTTCATCCTTGAATGGGTGTGGGGCCTTGAGTGGAGACCCTGGGTGCTGGATTCGAAGGAAGGGGCCAACAATTAGGCTTTGAATGCTGGATCCGAAGGAGAGGAGCAAACATGATTCTCCTTGGGATTCGAAGGAAACTAGAATGTGTTGTTCTTCAGAATCGAAGGAGGTGACAATGATTATGGGTTTTTGATTTCACAAGTGTTGAAGGGACTTGAGAGATTTGTTGTGTTTGAGAAGATTTTGGAGGTTTCGTTCCTCTAGTAAATAAATCCTCTCTAGCCTTTGCAAAGAATTCCTCTATTTATAGAGAAAGAATGGACATGTTATCCAAAGCCAGCCTTGCAAAGAAATGATAAAATATATGTAACGTGAAAGTACAAGTGGGGGGCCTTTTGGCATTTAAGGTGCATAAGATGTGACATATGCATTTGGCCTTCTAATTATACAAAGATTTGGAAGCAACATAGCCTGTCAAGTAGGGTAAGGCCATGAGATTTCCTCAGATTTGCTTCAAACGAAAACTGCTTTGAATGGCTCAGCTTGGATTCGAAGTAAGCTGATTTGAAGGGGATCCATATTCCAATCGAAGCTTTGCATGCAGGTATTTGTGTCCAATCGAAATGTTTGCCTTGCAGGGGGCACATGTGGCCAGCAGGTCATAGCCTTCGATTGCAAGCATGCAGGCAACATACTTGTCCAATCGAAAGGCTTGCCTTGCATGGGGCACTTGTGGCAGCAAAATTTGGTATTCGAAGCAAACATGCAGGCATCAGGCTTGGTGAGTCGAAAGGTTTGCCTTGTAGGGGGAACTTGTGTCCTACAAACTTTGGTATTCAAAGGAAACATGCAGGCAGCATGCTTGGTGAATCGAAAGGTTTTCCTTGCAGGGGGCACTTATGGCTAGAAAACTTGGGATTCAAATAAAACATGCAGGCAGTGGAAGACACAAACGAAGCCTGCAACAAGAAGTCAAATTCCCGGACGAAAGAGGCACGCTAGCAACAAATTTTTGAGCAATCAAAGGAGGTGCAAAGAGTCAATCGAAAGGTGCTGAATCAAAGGAGACCTATTTTCCTCCAAATTTGTCAAAATGTTATTTTTATCTGTTTTCTCCCTTTTTGACAGTTTCCTTTTAATTTTGGTACTGGAAAATCCCAATGCGCTTGTGCAAGCTTAAATCCTGAGAATCTTTGTAAGAAAACCCTTGAGAATTGAGAGGGGAAATTTTGGGGTAGAACAACTGCCCATGTTCAATATTCTTACACCTAAAGAGTTAGATTTGGCAAATCTGCCATTCGTGACTTGAAGGTGGAAGATGATTGAACACTAGAGTGCCCAGAAATTTGCACTTGACGATGTTGTGGTTGATTGTGCAGGGAATGGGCTTAAAGATTCCATTTGGATAAATGATGGATAGTTGGTTGAGATGGGCTTATAGATGCCATACAAAGGTGATTGTTGACAGAAATTAGACTAAGTCTAAGCTTGACTTCAACTGGAAAAGAATTAGAATAAATCTTGGAGCGATCTATCTGAACCAGAGAAAATGCTTACGGGAAAGAATCAGGATAAACCATTGAGAGATTTAAACTAAACTAGCATATGTCTTGAAGGAAGTGTTTGTCATGTAGATAGTCAACCTGCCCTATTTTTGGGATTGATCTACAATCAAATTGTTCACAGACGAATGTCTTGTTTTAGGTAATGATATATGATGAAAGAATTTGGAACAATTGCTACTCCAACAGAATGATGAAGGAATCTGAGACAATTACTACCTCAACAGGATGATGAAGGAATCTGAGACGATTGCTACTCCAAAAAGATGATGAAGGAATCTTGGACGATTACTACCTCAGTAGGATGATGAAGGAATCTTGGACGATTACTACCTCAGCAGGATGATGAAGGAATCTTAGACGATTACTACCTCAACAGGATGATAAAGGAATCTGAGACGATTGCTACTCCAACAGGATGATGAAGGAATTTGAGATGATTTCTACTCCAAAAAGATGATGAAGGAATATTGGACAATTACTACCTCAGCAGGATGATGAAGGAATCTTGGACGGTTACTACCTCAACAGGATGATGAAGGAATCTGAGACGATTACTACCTCAACAGGATGATGAAGGAATTTGAGACGATTGCTACTCCAAAAAGATGATGAAGGAATCTTGGATGATTACTAATTCAACAGGATGATAAAGGAATCTTGGACGATTACTACCTCAACAGGATGATGAAGGAATCTTGGACGATTACTACCTCAACAGGATGATATAGGAATCTGAGACGATTTCTACTCCAACAGGATGATGAGGGAATCTGAGACGATTGCTACTCCAAAAAGATGATGAAGGAATCTTGGACGATTACTACCTCAGTAGGATAATGAAGGAATCTTGGATGATTACTACCTCAGTAGGATGATGAAGGAACTTGGAAGATTACTGCCTCAGCAGGACGATGAAGGAATCTTGGAAGATTACTACCTTAGCAGGATGATGAAGGAATCTGAGACGATTTCTACTCCAAAAAGATGATGAAGGAATCCTGGACGATTACTATCTCAGCTGGATGATGAAGGAATCTTGGATGATTACTACCTCAGCAGGATGATGAAGGAATCTTGGACGATTACTACCTCAGCAGGACGATGAAAGAATCTAAGATGATTGCTACTCCAAAAAGATGATGATGGAATCTTGGATGATTACTACCTCAGCAGGATGATTAAGGAATCTTGGATGATTGCTACTCCAAAAAGATGATGAAGGATTCTTGGACGATTACTACCTCAGCAGGATGATGAAGGAATCTTGGACGATTACTACCTCAGCAGGACGATGAAGGAATCTGAAATGATTGCTACTCCAAAAAGATGATGACCTTTATCTGTTGACCTTTTCCTGAAAAGGTAAAGGAAAAGTTGTATGCAATATCATGATGGATGAGATGCATGGTGTCATGATGTTCTCAAAATAAATGAGATTGTGTTGTATTCACTTATCATGTATGTAAATAGGATGTATGAAATGTGAAATGTTATTGAAGTGTATCTTTGTCTGGGAAAATAAATCCTTGACAAATGCTGGAGAGTCATTAAATCACGACCTCCTGTTGAAGAGTAGGTGTGTCTTCAAACTTTGCTTAGAATGTTTCCATCGGGGATTCCTGTTTTATTGTTTTAGGAGAACTCTGATGGGGAATATTGAAAACTGTGTGGAGAGTGTTGATTCCTGCTTGGGGAAAAGAGTTTAGGAGTCTCAGTTGTCCGTTGCTCTAATGGGGAGTCATCTCTTGATGGACGAGGTTGAACTGATATCTGGTCGGGTCCAGGCTTCACAAAAAATTCTTGAAAAGATGAAGTTGAACTGATATCTGGTCGGGTCCATGTTTCACAAGAACTTATTGAAGTTAACTGTTATCTGGTCGGGTCCAGGCTTCACAGTAATTTGCTGGGGATTGTAGAGTAGTCTACTAGGGAAGAGGAGTTGTGGTCCTCTGATTTTGTAGTAGTCGGAGAGGCAAACTCAAGCTGGGAAATCCTTCTGTTTGTTAGGGAAATAATCCCTGTTGCCAGTCTGTTAGAGAGGTGGCGACTTCACTGGGGAAAATCCTCGAGGATTCTTGAGGTCGACTCAGCTGGTGAGAAGTTTTCAGAGATTGAAACTCTGCCTGGGAGTCACTTATGAGAAGGATTTTGGGGAGATTTGTCATTGCCCTTAGTAGTAAGTGTTTGTGGCACTGCCAAGAACTAATTGATTATACGTAATCCTTTGTTGGGATTCACGTTCAATGCCCCAAGTGATTTAGATGGAGACCTGCCCCTGGTTATTCAGCACTTCTTGAGAGATTTCTTGGAATCTTAACTGGACTGCCCCAGGTGTGCTGGATAGTGACATGTCATGCCCCCCTTGTTGATAGGAGATTTGTCATTTGAAATGTCACCCCACTTGAAGTGATTTTGTTCACTGAGAGAGCTTTCGTTCACTGGATATTCGTCGTGTAAATTTCTCTGCTGTCAAACAAATAGCCAAATGCAAACAACGATATTCAAATAATGCAAATTTTATGCTTGTCTTGAATTTTTGAAAATGCATTTTTAGCAAGAAATTTTGTAAGAAAATTCAACTCAGGATTTAGAGTAAAGCCTTACAGGAGTCAGGATACCTTTTGTAACAGTATGCTTTCGAACTAACCCATGCTTCAATTAAGACTTTTGAAGGGTTGTAACGTGGCTTGGTTCACAGTTTAAGAAACAAAGGATAAGGATCAAAGTGTATTTGTACCCACCCGTCCTTCGTGATGTTTTTCAGTTCTAAACTCAATTAGTTACGCGTTCAAACTCCAATTGAGTCTGGAATGACGTCTTTGTCGAAGGGACTCTTCCTTGTGGGCCTTCTGTAGCCTTCTTGGCTAGGGGCTTTCGAACAACTGAAAGCGAAAAGGAAAGTTAACAGGCTAACAGTCGAAGAGAAAGATAAAAAGTAAATGTGAGAGCATGAACTTACATTTCTTTACTTTGTCCAACACAAGGACAAAAGACTTCTGCAACTCTGCTATGAAGTCCTTCTCGCCGAAGAAGTACTCAGCATAATAGCTTCTCCACCACTCTTCAAAAGATGGTGAGCAAAGGAAGTTAAGCTGGTAGTTAAACAGCGAGAGGATTGTTCGACCAGCATATCTTCCGATATGCTTGGTAGCAGCTTCTTCTGTATAATCGTTGCAGAAGTACAACATTGACTTCTCTCTTTGAAAAATGGGAGAAGGCAGGGTTTGGATGATACCAAACTGGCGAGATACCAGATTGGGTTGATAGGCAAGCAGACTCAAATGAGTCTTAGAACTCTTAAATCGAAGAGGCATGATCCTGGGTGTCAGGAACGCCTCCCAAAGTACAGTGTGCTCATCGACATTGGGACCACTCGACTCCTTTGGATGTGGCCTTGTAAACCATGCTGGCCCCACCTTCCGTTGAGCAAATGGAGCCATAGTTGAAACAAATTCCTTCCTTCGAGCGAACATCAGAATGAAGTTAGTGAAGGTTTGTTGGAACTCTAGCCCATCTTCCACAGGTGTCAGTAGAGCCAGCCTAATTCCTTCGATACGTCTATTAGCTATCGCTGGGGCTTGTTCATTTATCTGATTCTTCTTGGGTAAGAAGGATTCGAAAGTGGCGTTGAGCCACAGTTGAAGTAGCCAGAAAGGCCCAGCGAGTAGCAAACTGCCCCTATCTTCGATATGTTTCATGAGAGTGACCCCATTGCTGATTGAGTCATAAAGACTGGCCAGAATTAGTTCTGCCAAACAGAGGTTTTGGCGGTGATGCAGTTGGGTGGCAAGAGTGACCATCTTTTTGGTCACTTGTAGAGACTTCGAGCAAAACACAAAGCGAGTTAGCCATAAGGCTAGAAACGCTATGTGTTCGACATCCGACACTGTGTCCGTCGACCTGTCGTGATAATGGTTGATAAAGGTGGTGTATGTTGGCTTGGTCTCAGAGAAACCAATTTGGTCCTCCGACATCTCCTCCGGGTCGAAGTAATCTCCGGTTGGTCGAAGGCCAGTAATGGCCGCTACGTCGAAGAGTGTGGGGGTTAACATCCCACATGGAAGGTGAAAGGTGAAGTGAGAGTAATCCCAGAACAACAGCGAAGCTATAAGCATCTCTGGGGAGTAGTTTAAGCCTGTCTTCGACAGCATTACTAGGTCAAAGATTCCCATTTCCTTCCAGACTGGAGTTTGATGTTTCTCCAACTTTGTTAGCCAAGCAACATAGTCAGAGGTCAGATTAGGGCAAGACCTGAAGACCCTAACACTTCTGTTGAAGAAACGAAGGTCGATCTTCTCGTGTGTAGGGTCTTCGTTGTCTTCTGCGTCCTTCTTGGCGCATGCTACTGGCTTGAGTTTCTCGACGATGGGGAAATAGCTCTTGATCTTCAGAGCTTCAGAGATGCTTGGGTTCATGGGTCCAGACATTGCGAAGATCTGGTTGGAGTATCCAACCGGGATCATCAAGTGACGCGAGTAAGCATCGCGAACGGAGATGTCAGAAGGTTCAGGGACCCTTCGTTTCCCTGTAGAGTTCACTACCGGAGCAGTAACAAAGACCTTGGGCTTAGCAAGTTGTTCAGTTGGTGCGTTAGTCTTGGGGGCAGTAGAAGCAGAGGCCATTGTTGAGGATGAAGATGAAGTGAAAAAGGAAGAGTTTTCTGCAAAGAGAGCAAGTTTGTATGAAAGCAAGGGAGTTTGAGGGCTAGTTTGCGTAAAAAGTCCCACAATGGGATATTCACTACTATTTATAGTAGTGGGAGAAATTCCCAATAACGAGGACATTAAATGTCATTTAATGCTGCAGGAATTAGTGGGACGCGTGGCAGCATCCTGTTGTTTTGGCCGTTTCTGCAGAAACAGAGAGACGCAGCGTGCGTCCTCGTTTTTGGGATTTGTCATAATGACAAATTCTGAAGTGATGTTTGGTACTGCACGCCGTACTGAAGGTGACGTCCTAGGATCAAATCAATGATGGTTTCTTGGGATTGCCAATAGTTGGTAAAAAGCAACAAAAAGTGCACAAGTTAACTTGTGACTAAGCGTGGAAAAACAGGTGTCGAATGGCGTTTTCAAAGAATGCCTTTTTCTTTCAGAGTCGAAATAAGGCATTCTTGGGGGGCAATTTGTTGGCTCCTAAATTCGACACCTTTGTTTTGATTGATGGCAGCCATTAAAAGCTGAAAGATGCTTTCGACTGGCTAAGCCTGTCGAAGTGCCCGTCGAAAGATGGCAAAATACTTAGAAGATTTCTTCCAAAGAAGAAGGCTGATTGCCTTCAACGTCGAAGGAGTTTTCGTCGAAGACGTTTCTTGATGAAAGTGTTCGATGGTCCAGAGTGGAGCAGTTTGAAATTCAAAGCTTTGGAGGGAAAACGGTTTCCAGCAGTTACTACGTGCAAACGTGCAAGGATCTGGAGCGTCGAGCATGGGGAACGTGCCAAGTGGCTTGATCTCGAAGCAGTGTAACTGCCCGACGGTTACTTGGAATGTTTTAGTATAAATAGGAGTAGACATGTAGTTTCTCGCGTGTGTTCACAAATAGATACATAGTCACTCATTTAGATTCAAGTACCCAGTGTGAGCGAAAGAATTGTTGAGAAATGTATGTGTGAAACACCAATTTTATCAATTAAAGTCATTTACTTTTCCAGTATTTTACATGCTTTTCCCTTTTAAATTCCTGTCGAACCTTTACTTTAAAGCCTTGTTTATTTTACCAAACCTTTCCTTTATGCAATTTACTTGAAACATTTTACTTAAAGCCTTATCCACCTTAATCAAACTTCAAAATCAACCTATGTCCATAGGATCAATCTGATCGATCCTGCGAGTAACCAAATAAGTAACCATTTGGAGGATCAGCGGTTGTTTACCAAATCCCTAGGTAAACAAATTGGCACACCCGGTGGGACTGTGTGTTGATTGTTGAAAAATACTCTCATCTTTTCGAGTTGTATGTTATTGAGGAGTGGTAGAATATACACTAACGATAACAATACTGCCAGAAGAAGGGAAGAGATGGCGAATCCGCCAAACAATAACGAAATCCCACAAACAAGTGTGGGAGCAACGGTTAATATGACCGTAAGTGAAGCGACGAACGTTGGTTCGACACCAGCAGTGTCAGTCACAACCACGGGGCCAATAACTTCGTTTTCAGGCCCCAGAATACCTTTGGGAACTCCCCCTCCAAGGGGAAATATAGGCACAAGGCCTGTGGTTCCCCCAGGATTTATTCCATTCTATGGTATGCCAACTTCTGAAGTGGCAAGCCTGACGAATGCTGCGTCCACTTATTCAGACCCTTTCGTGAGTGCCTCTTCGCCACTCCAAGGCTCTGGAGTAGGCATGGCGAATAGAAATAGGACTCAACTCTTAGGAGGAACGTCCCAAGTAGCCCATGGCCTTACAAATGCCTCGACAGCAGTCTTGAGGCAACAGATGGACGAAAGCAACCATGATATGGTGCAAATGTTGGCACAGACTTTGAGTACAGTGCTAAATCCTCTAATACAAAATACTACTCAATTGAATCAGCAAGTTACAGCGCAAATGACGCGTTTGGCTGACTTCTTTGGAGTACCCCCACCTATTCGACAGCCCCAAAGGGCGCAAATAAGAGGAAATCAGGGGATATTTGTACAGGAAGAAACCACCATTAATCAGGCTCAACAGCCTGTCGAACAACCTGTCGAAGAACCTAGGGTAATAGCCCCAGAGGTAAGGTTAGTTAACAGAAACCAAAATGCTGACGAAGTGGTTCAGCATATCCAACACCAAAACATGGGTTTGGAAAACAATCTGGCAACCATGATCGAAAGAATCATGACTCAGAATGGAATGAACATGGGCTTTCGAAGGCCCAACTTTACATCTCCATTGTCAGAATATGTGTTACAAACTGACTTACCTCCTAGAAGCAAAGTCCCCAAATTTACTAAGTTCTCTGGGGACACGACAGAATCTACTGTCGAACATGTGGCGAGGTATTTGATCGAAGCAGGAGACATTTCAAATAATGAAAACCTAAGGATCAAATACTTCCCAAGTTCCTTAACCAAGAACGCTTTTACTTGGTTCACAACTCTACCCCCCAATTCGATCCACCATTGGACCCAGTTGGAAAGATTGTTCCATGAACAATTCTATATGGGGCAAACCAAGATAAGCCTGAAAGAACTGGCGAGTGTGAAGAGACGTTTCACTGAACCTATAGACGAATATCTGAATAGGTTTAGGTTGCTTAAGGCGAGATGTTTTACACAGGTGCCAGAACATGAGCTGGTCGAAATGGCCGCAGGGGGTTTAGATTATTCCATTAGGAAGAAGCTAGATACCCAGTACCTAAGAGACATGGCCCAACTGGCCGATAGAGTCCGACAAGTCGAACGCCTCAAAGCTGAAAAAGCTAAGGCAACGAAAACTCACAAGAGAGAGAGAATAGCGTACGTTGAGATGGATGACGAAGATCTAGAATCCTTCGACGATACTTTAGCTGTCGAAGAAGGAGAAGTCGATTTAGCAGAACTAAAACAAGGGCCACCTTACTCTTGTAAACAGTTAGTCCCCTCAAATGGGAAAAATCCCATTGGTTCAGACAGGACCAACGATAGGTTCCCAAAAAAGACTTATAGTTTTGACATCACAAAATGTGACGAAATATTCGACTTGCTAGTTAAAGATGGCCAAATGATAGTACCCCCTGGGGTAAAAGTGCCTCCTCTCGATCAAAGAAAGAAGAGAGGTTTTTGCAAATATCATAATTTTTTGGGCCATAAAACTTCTCAATGTTTTCTTTTCAGGAATCTTGTGCAAGACGCTATTGAGGAAGGGAGACTAAAGTTCGCTGACAAATCCCCCATGGCTGTCGACTCCAATCCACTGAAGGCTGAAGCCCACTATGCAGAACCCTCTGAGGTGAACATGATAGAGGCAACCAGGATTCAGTCGAAGAAGCCAGGCATTACCATGGTCGAAGTCTCAAAGGACCACATCAACATGCCAATCTTTGGCAGTTTTTCTGGAAATTTGTCCAGGAAGACAATTGAGGCTGTCCAGAAAGCGGTCGAAGACCCGAAGTCGAAGACTGCTGAAGCACAAAAAACTGGACCAAAGCCCAGTTCCCACTTGGCCACTGTACAAGGCCAGAAGGAGAATCTGGAGACACAAATGAAGCAACTAACTCTTGATAATAAGGATACAATGAATATCAACATGGTTGAACTTTCTGACCCTAAAGCTTCAGAAGAAGCCATAAGGCAAGAGCAGGCAAATAAAACGGCTTTCCCTAGGGAAAACGAAAACTTGGCAGATTTTTTACAAAGATGCCAGAAGAAGAAATCAGAGGTGATGCTGTGTCCAAGATGCAGTTCTATCTTTGATAAAAAAGCTGCTGAGCACATACAAGGCGTAAGAGCAGCGAACAAGAGAAGGGAGAACGCTGACCTTCGACATGATCCTAGGAGGGGTTCTCATCAAGACAAGAGGCCTTTGACTTTTAGGCCTCCAACAAATGTACCAGTAGACACTTGGTACAAAACATCTGGCCGGAAAAGGCCAAGTGAAGAGAAATGGCATTCTTTCGAAGTGCCAAGAGGTTCCTCTTTAATTCAGAAGACAGAGCCTCAAGTTGCTGCACCCAAGGTTGCTCAAGTGTCCAGCAACTACAAGGGAAAAAATCCTATGTCGAGATCCCAATGGAGGAGATATCAAAGAAGGCGAAAAGCTGAAAGGGAGGCTGCCAACGAACCTAAGGCAGAAACTAGTTCGAATGTGCCTCAGAGGAAACAAAGAAAGCCTCTTGAGAGAGAACCAGTTACCAACAGGCTAGTTTGGCCTAACCAAAGTGAAGTCGAAGACGAAGATGATGCTGAGTCCGACGATACTCTGGATATAATGGTGAATATTGTTTCAGTACTGCCTAGGGAATTCAATCGACAGGTAGAAGTCGAAGCCAGTGACTGGGAGGTGGAACAAGAAATGGCCAAACACAGGCCAGTGTGCTATTTTGTCATGGACAATGGCACTACAGAGGAACAAAATGGCTTCTTCGAGCCACCTACAGAGGCGATGAAGAATCACCTCAAACCTCTGTTCATAAGGGCTAAGCTCGAAGAGACCACTGTGAACAAAATATTGGTCGACTGTGGGGCCACTATCAATATTATCCCTCATTCTATGCTAAGGAAGATTGGCAAAAGGGATGAAGAAATCAAACCTCACAATATGGTCCTGTCCAACTATGAGGGAGGCATTGGGACCACCATGGGAGTGATCCAGCTCGACATAAAAGTTGGGTCGATCCTTCGACCGACAATGTTCATGGTCATATCGGCCAAACCTAACTACAACCTTTTGTTAGGCCGTGAGTGGATTCATGGTGTAGGTGCTGTGCCTTCATCGATGCATCAAAGGCTGCTTCTATGGCGTCCAGATGGGATGGTCGAAAACATAGAGGCGGATCAAAGTTACTACCTTGGCGAAGTAAATCACTTGGGTGTAACAGATTTCGACAAAAACTTGGCTCACATAGGGCCATGTCCAACTCCTGACTTCGACATGGCGCCAGCGCCAAACACCTTTTGTTCCCTATACCTGCATCCTGAGCATGGTTTCCAATGGGACAGAGAAGACTTGTCCCACATAGACTTCAGTGGGCTAACTGATATCCAACCAACTGGTTGGGGAAGTGAATTCAGTGATAATGACTGAGTCACAATCTCTGAAGCGAATTTCGGCTTATGTGGCCGAAACCAAGATGATAACGGCTCTCGAAGCCGAAGTAAAGTACATGGCCACACAGGCCAATGATCAACAATTATCTGCTGTTGGCCCAGGAAAGGATTTCGATCCAAGACCTCCTGATATCATGCCAGATGAAATGCAGGAACAGAGGCTCGACGCCATCTATGACGATGAGCCTTTGGGCTTCGAAAAGGATCCCTTGGCGAACAACATTAAGATGTTAGCACAAGACCCTTTAGAAGAAATCAACTTAGGCGAAGGATCAGAGAATAGGCCAACTTACATCAGCGCCAAAATTGATCCAGAACTTAGGTTGGAAGTAATCCAATTGCTGAAAGAGTTTAAAGACTGTTTTGCATGGGATTATGACGAAATGCCCGGTCTCGACAGAGGATTGGTAGAACTTCAGTTGCCAATCAAACCTGGAAAGAAGCCAATCAAGCAAAATCCAAGACGCTTCGCTCCAGAAATTTTGTCGAAGATCAAAACGGAGGTCGAAAGACTTCTGAAATGCAAATTCATCCGTGTTACAAGGTATGTCGAATGGATTGCAAATATTGTGCCAGTAATTAAGAAAAATGGCACATTAAGGGTGTGCATAGATTTCAGAGATTTGAATGCTGCCACCCCCAAAGATGAATATCCAATGCCTGTGGCGGAAATGCTAGTCGATTCTGCCGCTGGCTACGAATACCTGAGTATGCTCGATGGTTATTCAGGATATAATCAAATATTCATTGCTGAAGAGGATGTGTCGAAAACAGCTTTTCGATGCCCTGGGGCCTTAGGCACTTACGAATGGGTAGTGATGCCTTTTGGCCTAAAGAACGCTGGGGCAACGTACCAGCGAGCAATGAATACTATCTTCCATGATTTTATTAACACTTTTATGCAAGTTTATATTGATGATATTGTTATAAAATCTGTTTCCAGGAAGAGTCACATTGACCACCTTTGACAATCATTCGAAAGAATGAGAGAACATGGTCTGAAGATGAACCCTTTGAAGTGTGCGTTCTGTGTGAAAGCTGGAGATTTCTTGGGTTTCGTTGTCCACAAGAAAGGAATCGAAATCAATCAGAACAAGACGAAGGCAATTTTGGAAGCGAAAGCGCCATCGAATAAGAAGGAATTGCAATCTCTCTTAGGCAAGATAAATTTCTTGAGAAGGTTTATATCTAACCTAAGTGGGAAAGCTCAGGCCTTTTCACCCTTACTTAGACTGAATAAAGAGGGGTTCGAATGGGGGCAAGAGCAGCAAGAAGCCTTCGACAAAATCAAAGGGTACCTCACTAAGCCACCTATTTTGGTGCCTCCTTGTAGCAATAGGAGTATGAGATTGTACATAGCTGCATCTGACAAAACTCTGGGAAGTATGTTAGCCCAAGAGGATGAGAATGGAGTCGAAAGACCCATTTATTATCTCAGTCGAGTTTTGAATGATGCAGAAACTAGATATAGCGAAGTTGAAAAATTGTGTCTATGTCTGTATTTCTCTTGTACAAAACTCAAGCAATATATAAAACCAGTTGATGTTTATGTTTCGTCTCATTTTGATGTTTTCAAATATATGTTGTCGAAACCTATCTTGCATAGTCGAATTGGCAAGTGGGCATTAGCATTGACTGAATACTCCTTGACCTTTATGCCTCTTAAGGCAGTAAAAGGACAAGTGGTTGCAGATTTCATAGTCGACCACTCTATTCAAGTCGAGGATATTAACTATGTGGAGATAGAACCTTGGAAATTCTACTTCGATGGTTCCAGCCATAAAAATGGAACAGGAGTAGGAGTCTTGATTATTTCTCCAGATAAAATTCCAACAACATTCAAGTACCAAATCGAAGGTTCTTGTTCGAACAACGAGGCTGAGTATGAAGCTCTAATTACTGGCCTTGAAATATTGTTGGAATTGGGGGCAACTCGAGTCGAAATAATGGGAGACTCAGAGTTAGTCATCAAGCAAGTCACAAAGGAGTATAAATGCATAAGAGAGAATCTCATTATGTACTTTGTGATAGCAAATCGTTTATTGAAACAATTTGAAAGTGTCAATATTCGACACATACCCAGAGTCGAAAATCAAATAGCCAATGACTTGGCACAAATTGCATCAGGGTATAAGATTTCAAAAACAAGATTACAAAGAGCAATCGAAGTTCGAGAAAAGATAAAGGCAACTTGTTTATCACCATCAGACTTGGAATCGACGAGGCTAGGTTATGCTGATCACTCAAACTTCGAGATTTCGTTCATTGATAATTTGTCAGAGCAAGATTGGAGGAAACCCATTGTGGACTATCTTCAAAATCCAGGAGCTCCGACAGAACGAAAAACAAAATACAGGGCGTTGAGTTTTGTACTCATGGGTAATGAGTTATTCAAGAAGACGCCTGAAGGGGTGTTGCTGAAATGTTTAAGTGAAACTGAAGCATACGTAGCCCTTTCGACTACACATGCTGGGGCATGTGGGGCTCACCAAGCAGGCCATAAGATGAAATGGTCGTTGTTTCGACAAGGACTATATTGGCCCACTATGCTGAAAGATTGTGTTGAGTTCGCCAAAGGTTGCCAAGAGTGTCAAGTTCATACAGGCATCCAGCATGTACCAGCAAGCGAACTTCACTCGATAGTGAAGCCTTGGCCCTTTCGAGGATGGGCGTTGGATCTTATTGGAGAGATTCGACCAGCATCATCAAAGAGTCAGAAATACATATTGGTAGGCATTGATTATTTTACTAAGTGGATCGAAGCTGTCCCTTTAGTCAATGTAGACCAAGAAAATGTCATTGAATTCATTCAAAAGAACATTATATTTAGGTATGGAATCCCTGAGACAATAACAACTGATCAAGGTTCAGTTTTCACTGGTCGAAAGATGCAGGAATTTGCTCAGGAAACAGGTTTCAAACTCCTAACATCCACGCCTTACTATGCACAGGCGAATGGTCAAGTCGAAGCAGCTAACAAAGTGGTGATTGGCTTGATAAAGAAACATGTTGGGAAGAAACCAAAGAATTGGCATAAGACGTTAGACCAGATTTTATGGGCTTGTCGAACGTCCCCAAAAGAAGCCACTGGTACAACACCATATAGGCTAACTTTTGGCCATGATGCAGTATTGCCAGCTGAAATTTGTCTTCAATCTGCAAGAGTTCAGAGGCATTATGATATTCCTTCTGAGGTTTATTGGAATATGATGTTAGATGAACTGGTGGATTTAGACGAAGAGAGATTACACGCTCTCGACTTACTCAGGCTTCAGAAGAAAAGAGTAGAAGACTCTTATAATAGAAAGGTAAAACCTAAGGTATTTTTGCCTGAAGATTTAGTTTGGAAGGTAATTCTTCCCATGGATCGACGGGATCGAAGCATGGGGAAATGGTCACCCAAATGGGAAGGACCCTTCAGAGTTATCCAAACTTTTTCTGGTGGAGCCTATGAAGTCGAAGAGATAAGTGGTGATAAAAGGCTCTTGAGAGTAAATGGTAAATATTTGAAAAAATATAAGCCTATACTTCAAGAGATAAAAATAAAATAATAAAAAATAATAAACTAAATTAACCATAAAAATGCCAAAATGGAAATTTTTATTAATTTCAGCCAAGATGGCAATTGTTGTCGAAAGCGATTACAGAAGATGGTTACAAAAGAGAATCAATCAAAAGGTAAGGGAATTCTTGAGTCGAAGATACTTGGCATACTGCAGCTCCAACCTCTTTTTGCACCAAGAGTTTTCTTGCACCAGTTTGGCAATTTGAGCGTCGAGGCTTTGAGCCCTCTCAGCGAATTCCAAGCCTTGCTTGATTTCAGTCTGGCTCTCAGCGTCTGGGATGGTCGAAAGAATTTCCTCCTGGAGTACAGTGTTGGCGTTTATCTTCGCCTCTATCTCTGCAATCTGTGCTCGGAAGGAGACATTCTCTCGCTCAATAGCATCGACCCTTTCCTGTGCAGACGCTTTCTGTTTCGACAACTCGGCAATTCGAGAAGTCGAATCTGAGACAGCTGTCCACGCAGATGAGCTTTTGCCATGCAGCACTTCGAGTTGACTGTTAAAACCTCGTTGGCGCCTGTAATCCGCTGAGACTTGATCAATCATAGAATGTAATTCCATGATTAAGTCTGAGATTTCTGGGGCTACAGCTTCGAAGTCAACAGCATTCAAAACCTCTTTCAAGCATGATGGAGCAGTGGGGTCCCCCTCTAAAGTCTTCATTAAATCTCTCTTGAAGAACTGAGCCTTAACCTTCGCCAACGCATCATCAAGAGGAGAAGTCTCAGTAGATTTCCCCGACAGGGTAGGAATTTCCTGACTAGTGTCAGAAGAACTCTTACTCTCGACGATTGCATTAAGGTAGCTGACAGGGTCAGTTTGTTTCAAGATTTCCAAGTCCTCTTTTGACCTGTGCTTTGAGGAGGTGACCCTTGCCACAGTATTATCTTGGGCTTGAGGCGGTTGAATGCTGAGTGCCTCGTTTGGTTGCTTTTCGACTTGGATTGAGGCGGTACTAGCGTCGACTTGTGGTTCTTCGTTAACGTCACCATGGGGTCCTTCGCCAGCGTCATTTTGTGGCTCTTCGCTAGCGTCACCCTGGTGTTCTTCGCCAGTACCACCTTGGTGCTCTTCGTCAACAGCATCTTGATTCTCTTCGCCATTGCCTTGGTCTCTTCCTTCAGGATTCTCTTCTGACGACAAGTCCACCACAGGAACCGTTTCTGGCTGTGTTTCCTCCGCCATAGGTTCTTCAGTTGTCTTCTCCACTGTTTCAGCATTGGCCTCATTCTCAGTGTGGGCTTCGTCATTGTCCAAATTTTTCTCCTGAGGCCTGCTGAGTTCAGCAGATTCTAGAGTTTCTGAAGTCCTTGGTGGAGAACTTTCAGTGGTGTCCTGAAGAAGAGAAAGAAGACAAATCTTCAGATGTCGAAAGAGACATAATCGAATACGGGTATCTATGCCTAAGTTATAAGAAGGGTCCAATAGATTACCTGTGGATTAACTTCAGCCCCAGGGCTGGAATTGTCACTTTCGACAGGCTTGGTAACAAGAGCGTTCAGTTCCTCCTCAGTTGGTTCCTCGATGACCACTGCAGGTGGCCTAGGCTTTCTCACAGCGACCTTTATTCTGACGGTTCGACCTTCAGGAGCAGGAGTAGGAACAGAAGCGTCCTTCGTTAACTTTCGCCTCTTTAAGGGAGAAGGGGGGGAATCACTTTCGTCATCACTCCCCGATTCGACCACCAATGCTGCCCTTTTCTTGGGCGAAGGAGCCTAGAAAACCAATAGGAATTCGATTGAATAATTACGTCGAAAATAAAAAATCGAAAGCCAGAAGAAAAACGAAGAAAATCTGGTTACCGATGCAGGAGGCCTCCTCGAAGAGCCTTCCCCCTGTTGGTTGCCCGTTGTCTTCGCCGGCGCTATAGTCTTCGCCGGCGGTGGAGGTTTTGTCGAAGGGACTCTTCCTTGTGGGCCTTCTGTAGCCTTCTTGGCTAGGGGCTTTCGAACAACTGAAAGCGAAAAGGAAAGTTAACAGGCTAACAGTCGAAGAGAAAGATAAAAAGTAAATGTGAGAGCATGAACTTACATTTCTTTACTTTGTCCAACACAAGGACAAAAGACTTCTGCAACTCTGCTATGAAGTCCTTCTCGCCGAAGAAGTACTCAGCATAATAGCTTCTCCACCACTCTTCAAAAGATGGTGAGCAAAGGAAGTTAAGCTGGTAGTTAAACAGCGAGAGGATTGTTCGACCAGCATATCTTCCGATATGCTTGGTAGCAGCTTCTTCTGTATAATCGTTGCAGAAGTACAACATTGACTTCTCTCTTTGAAAAATGGGAGAAGGCAGGGTTTGGATGATACCAAACTGGCGAGATACCAGATTGGGTTGATAGGCAAGCAGACTCAAATGAGTCTTAGAACTCTTAAATCGAAGAGGCATGATCCTGGGTGTCAGGAACGCCTCCCAAAGTACAGTGTGCTCATCGACATTGGGACCACTCGACTCCTTTGGATGTGGCCTTGTAAACCATGCTGGCCCCACCTTCCGTTGAGCAAATGGAGCCATAGTTGAAACAAATTCCTTCCTTCGAGCGAACATCAGAACGAAGTTAGTGAAGGTTTGTTGGAACTCTAGCCCATCTTCCACAGGTGTCAGTAGAGCCAGCCTAATTCCTTCGATACGTCTATTAGCTATCGCTGGGGCTTGTTCATTTATCTGATTCTTCTTGGGTAAGAAGGATTCGAAAGTGGCGTTGAGCCACAGTTGAAGTAGCCAGAAAGGCCCAGCGAGTAGCAAACTGCCCCTATCTTCGATATGTTTCATGAGAGTGACCCCATTGCTGATTGAGTCATAAAGACTGGACAGAATTAGTTCTGCCAAACAGAGGTTTTGGCGGTGATGCAGTTGGGTGGCAAGAGTGACCATCTTTTTGGTCACTTGTAGAGACTTCGAGCAAAACACAAAGCGAGTTAGCCATAAGGCTAGAAACGCTATGTGTTCGACATCCGACACTGTGTCCGTCGACCTGTCGTGATAATGGTTGATAAAGGTGGTGTATGTTGGCTTGGTCTCAGAGAAACCAATTTGGTCCTCCGACATCTCCTCCGGGTCGAAGTAATCTCCGGTTGGTCGAAGGCCAGTAATGGCCGCTACGTCGAAGAGTGTGGGGGTTAACATCCCACATGGAAGGTGAAAGGTGAAGTGAGAGTAATCCCAGAACAACAGCGAAGCTATAAGCATCTCTGGGGAGTAGTTTAAGCCTGTCTTCGACAGCATTACTAGGTCAAAGATTCCCATTTCCTTCCAGACTGGAGTTTGATGTTTCTCCAACTTTGTTAGCCAAGCAACATAGTCAGAGGTCAGATTAGGGCAAGACCTGAAGACCCTAACACTTCTGTTGAAGAAACGAAGGTCGATCTTCTCGTGTGTAGGGTCTTCGTTGTCTTCTGCGTCCTTCTTGGCGCATGCTACTGGCTTGAGTTTCTCGACGATGGGGAAATAGCTCTTGATCTTCAGAGCTTCAGAGATGCTTGGGTTCATGGGTCCAGACATTGCGAAGATCTGGTTGGAGTATCCAACCGGGATCATCAAGTGACGCGAGTAAGCATCGCGAACGGAGATGTCAGAAGGTTCAGGGACCCTTCGTTTCCCTGTAGAGTTCACTACCGGAGCAGTAACAAAGACCTTGGGCTTAGCAAGTTGTTCAGTTGGTGCGTTAGTCTTGGGGGCAGTAGAAGCAGAGGCCATTGTTGAGGATGAAGATGAAGTGAAAAAGGAAGAGTTTTCTGCAAAGAGAGCAAGTTTGTATGAAAGCAAGGGAGTTTGAGGGCTAGTTTGCGTAAAAAGTCCCACAATGGGATATTCACTACTATTTATAGTAGTGGGAGAAATTCCCAATAACGAGGACATTAAATGTCATTTAATGCTGCAGGAATTAGTGGGACGCGTGGCAGCATCCTGTTGTTTTGGCCGTTTCTGCAGAAACAGAGAGACGCAGCGTGCGTCCTCGTTTTTGGGATTTGTCGTAATGACAAATTCTGAAGTGATGTTTGGTACTGCACGCCGTACTGAAGGTGACGTCCTAGGATCAAATCAATGATGGTTTCTTGGGATTGCCAATAGTTGGTAAAAAGCAACAAAAAGTGCACAAGTTAACTTGTGACTAAGCGTGGAAAAACAGGTGTCGAATGGCGTTTTCAAAGAATGCCTTTTTCTTTCAGAGTCGAAATAAGGCATTCTTGGGGGGCAATTTGTTGGCTCCTAAATTCGACACCTTTGTTTTGATTGATGGCAGCCATTAAAAGCTGAAAGATGCTTTCGACTGGCTAAGCCTGTCGAAGTGCCCGTCGAAAGATGGCAAAATACTTAGAAGATTTCTTCCAAAGAAGAAGGCTGATTGCCTTCGACGTCGAAGGAGTTTTCGTCGAAGACGTTTCTTGATGAAAGTGTTCGATGGTCCAGAGTGGAGCAGTTTGAAATTCAAAGCTTTGGAGGGAAAACGGTTTCCAGCAGTTACTACGTGCAAACGTGCAAGGATCTGGAGCGTCGAGCATGGGGAACGTGCCAAGTGGCTTGATCTCGAAGCAGTGTAACTGCCCGACGGTTACTTGGAATGTTTTAGTATAAATAGGAGTAGACATGTAGTTTCTCGCGTGTGTTCACAAATAGATACATAGTCACTCATTTAGATTCAAGTACCCAGTGTGAGCGAAAGAATTGTTGAGAAATGTATGTGTGAAACACCAATTTTATCAATTAAAGTCATTTACTTTTCCAGTATTTTACATGCTTTTCCCTTTTAAATTCCTGTCGAACCTTTACTTTAAAGCCTTGTTTATTTTACCAAACCTTTCCTTTATGCAATTTACTTGAAACATTTTACTTAAAGCCTTATCCACCTTAATCAAACTTCAAAATCAACCTATGTCCATAGGATCAATCTGATCGATCCTGCGAGTAACCAAATAAGTAACCATTTGGAGGATCAGCGGTTGTTTACCAAATCCCTAGGTAAACAAGGTTTCAATTTGTGTAAAAAAGAAAACTTCTACTTCTTTGGCTCGAAGGGTTTGACTAGGGATTATCTTCCTTATAACTCCAGCGTTTAGGATTTGAAAGAACGCCTGTACATTGTCAGCAAGGTCTGTTCAAAAGCATACTGTATGAGATTATGGCATTGTTTTCGTCATCCTCCCTCTAAAGGCTTGTAACTTTTAGTAAGAGTTGAATGTCATAAAGAGAGTAAAAATCATAGTTTAAATGTAATGAAAACGAATGGATCAATTTAAGACAAACATATGCAATGCATTAATGAAACAAAGTTTGGCATTAATAAATAAGTGTTTGAACAACAAAAGAGATTACAATTGAAGATTCAAAAGAAACAGAAGCCTCTTTGTCTGAACTTGTCACTTCATGTGGTGAGCCTTGGAGGGACGACAAAAGAATTCAATTTGACCATCTTGTGCAAACTCCAACGCTCCTTCATCGATTAGTCTTGAATTTGATATTTCAGCATCCAACAACTATCAATATCATGCCCAGACTGTTGTAGTGATACAAACACCTTTTATTGGGATGGTAGCTAGGAGCAGAGGTATTAGGATTCCGAGGAGGATCCTTCAATGTGACCAAATTCAAATTCAACATGTGCTGCAAGATTTGCGACATCAGCATGTTGAGTTTGGTATATTGCCTATTGGATGTATCCTGCTTACTCCAATTACCCCATTGTTGTTGGCGAGCTTGTTGTTGGGCTCGGGATGTAGTAGCAATTTGGGAAGGTCTACTCTCCACCAAGTCAACCTCTTGTCTTATGGGAGGCTGAGTAGTGCCTTGATCCCCAATCTTGATCGTTTGTTTCATACGGTTGCAACCGTCTTGATGAAGTTTATTGACGAGGGTTCTTAGCTCTTCTTGTCCTCGAGCTAAGTTTTGGATGAGAGCTATTTGTCCAAACATATGGATTCTCAGTGTTGCTACCTCCGCTTTTAATTATCTTATCTGACTTTCCTTATCGCCTTCTGGATTGTCATTGGTCACATTCTCAATAAACAGTATCTTTAACTCTTCTTGCCCCTTGGACAGGTTCAAGAACATTTCTTGAAGTTGAGCATTTTGAGTCTGGATGTCCTTGATAGTCTTCTATAGAGCCATTTCTACTGAAATAAACAATAGGAAGATAAGGAGACCTATATGGGAGAAACCTGTCATGATATGATGCATGATATGTGGATGCATGTTTTCAAGGATCTCGTGGGGTAAACACAAGAAAATGTTAGAAGTTGAACTTTGATCAACATCTTTGATTGGAGAACTTTGTATCGGTGGATGTCCTTCCACGAGAATTAAGCTCACCATGTCAAGTGGGTCATAGCCGTCGACTCAAGTTTGTTGTACTTGATCTTTGTTGGCGTTTGGTTAGTGAAAAAAAATCCTCTTGCCCCTTGATAGATGTCTGGTTCAATGTGACCCTGCATCATAGGCCCTTGAGATCCTTGAAATGGTTACTGAAAAATGCTATGGTATGATGTCATGATGTTTATGTGCAAGTATGCAAAGCAAGCAAGTCATTACGTACAAATAATCATATACACACAAAGCAAATAAGTCCTTAGGTTTAGGCTTGCATGGAGATTGTAGGTAAGTACCCTCTTGAAGTTTAGCTGGCTCAACCAGTCCTAGTTAATAATAACCAGGTCTAAGGGATATCAATATCACTAACCTTTATTTTAGGCATTACCTCAGCTCAATCAATCTTTTCTTGCGACCGAGATATCCCAAAAGTCCGATCTCAATGAGTGAAATATCGAGTATCAACTAATTTTCAACTTTCCACCAAAACCAGCTATCTCACTACTTCCTAATGGCCAAGTTATTCGATTAAGGTTCTAAGGTCAGTTAGTGCTTCATGACACTGCTCAGCGGCCCCGTATTCTCCTTGATTAAACACAAGGGATACCGATACCAACCAATGCGTCACACTAACGTAGCCATTGTTTCAACCGTGTCGGTCTATGCTGTACAGTTTCCATAATATATTATTACTTACCTAAAAAGGTGCCCCAGGTCCGGGTAGAGGATCAAAACAAGCCCAAATAAGGAACCATAATGTAAAGCAACCAAATCAAACAAGGAAATAAAGTAAAGGTGATCTATCCCTATGGTAACCCCACTTTTAAGTTTTTCTCCCCAGTTGAGTAGCCAGTTCTGTGATACTGTGGGAGAACTGACTTGGGTGTTTTGCGTTTTATCGCAAATGTTGTGGTTAGAAAGAGTCGCCACCGACTTTTCTTTTATCCAAAAGGAAATGCTGAAAAGAACAGGAAAGACCTTTCGAGATTATTTCTGAGTTCGGGGGGTAGATTATGAAAAGGGAAGGTATTAGCACCCTTTCCATCCGTAGTTATCTACGAGCTCTTAATTTCTTGCTAGATCACTTGCTTTTGTTTGAAAGTGTGCTTGTGGTGTGAGTTTTGAAAGTATTTTGAAAACTTGCCTTTGCAATGATTCTTGTCTCATAAGAATGCATACAAAGTGTTGTTTAAAAATAGTTCAAAGGAGTGTTTGTGTAAATGTATTTTTGAAAGTGATTTTGAAAAGGGTGTCTTTATAATGGTTCTTGTCTCTATAAGAACGCATACAAAATGTTTGTATTTTTAAAATATTTCAAAATGAAAGTTTTGGTGTATAAAAATGTTTTTGTTGTGAGCAAGCGAGCAACTAGGAGCAATCTACTTACTCAAAAGGTCTTAGATGTTCTTTTCCTTCTCCTATGTTGCTATCTTACCATTGATTTGGTAAGAAGCACCATCGTTGGATGTGAAGGGACCGGCGTGTGACGTTTGAATAGTCATAGAAGGAAACCCATGCGACGTTTTAACAATGTCGTTTAGGGACTATATCATTTACCAAAGGCAACATCAAGGGCCATCGAGGGACTATGATCTTTTATCGAGAGTCTTTGCTAAAATGCCCATGTTCGAGGGACATGACTATTTTTCCAAGGCAACAAGTGAGATTACCCTAAGGTTGCATGTGTGCATAGTGTGTTTGATTGCATGCATTTGTCTTTGAGTTTTAGGGTTGTCTACTTGTTGGTTTTATCTTGCCATACATCCTATTTACTAGCATTTGTATAAAGCAATAAAAATGCAGAAAAGAAAAATCCTGCACTATTACAACCATATTGAAAGGCAAGAAAAATGTAAAGGCAAAAAATAAAATAAAAAGAAGTAACAAAAGAGCTGTTTGGATTGGGGGGGGGGGGGGGAAGCAGCCTTCAATTCTACTTCTGTTGGCCTACTTCGATTGGGAGTTGGCACCAACAAGTCATGGCCTTCGATTGGGAGTTGGCACCAGTCAAGTCATGGCCTTTGATTGGGATTGGAAGTCAATAGGGCGCGCCTTTTGGTTCTACCTTTCTGCCTTGTTGCCTTCTTCGATTGGGCCAGGAATCAATAAGTCACGACCTTTGATTTTGGCTGGACTTAGTGCAAATATGCCTTCTGGCTCTGCCTTTCTTTTAATTTGATCCTGAGATCTCCATGGACATCTCCAACATCATAGATCCATACATTACTGTTGGCAAGGAAAAAATTTAAAGAATCAAATTTTACGTTTTTTTGCATGTCATGTTAATTTGCATTCAAAATCGAAGGACCTGGGTGTGACACCCAGGTCCATGTTTGTTTTTTTGTCTCTAACGCCTATATTACAGATCCATCCTAAATAGACCAATGCGCACAGAATCGAAAGACCTGGGTTTGACACCTAGGTCATGCTTTTATTTTTGCTAACATTTTTTGCAGATCCAGTGCTCCCCACAGGAAATCCATCATGCACTTTAAACAAGGCCCTTTGCTGGGTCGAAATCCACAACCTTCACTGATCGAAGGATAACATCCTTCACTGGATCGAAGGTCACAAATCTTCACAGGATCGAAGGCCATCCTTCACTAGGATCGAAGGTCACAAATCTTCACAGGATCGAAGGCCATCCTTCACTAGGATCGAAGGCCATCATTTTTCTTTGATCGAAAGACTCTTCTTTTTGTATTTATTTTTATTTTTACTCATTTCTTTTAAATAAAAAATTAAACAAAAATCACAAAGAACATAGGATTAGTTTTTTTAATCAAATTCTGAAATTAATTAATTAATTAATTATAACATTTTTTTCAAAATTTAAATAAGTTAGAACCTTGGGTTTAATTTATGTTTAAATTATTTTCTCATAACAAAAAAAAAAAAAGAAACTTAGACTATTTTTCTCAATTAAATTTTATTTTAGGTTAATCAAATTTAGTTATTCTCCAGATGAATCAAAAACAACAAAAAGAATTTTTTTTACTTAGAACTTTTTTAGGATTTTTAGACGTTCTTCTCTATTTCACGCGCATTATTACGTTTTTATTTTTTTCCAAATTATTGTAACTACTCACATATATAATAGAATTAACTAGAGCTCTTTACTGCTTTCCTTTATTTCCCTCCCAAAATTTGGACATGTAAATAACCCATCCTCGAAGCATTGTAATAGGGTAGATTTAAATTCCCACACTTTAAATGCCTGCAATATTTAAACTGCTTAGATGTGTGCATAATAGGATTGTATGATAAGATTAATAATCAAACATTAGCGAACCTAACATCTAAGATAAAAATAACTGAATATAACACACCTTGCACATATGCACCTCTAGGGTACGCACACGTCGGTTGCCTTCGGAAATAAAACAGTCATGTCCCTCGAAAGTAGGGACACTTTAGCAAAGGACCTCAAATCAAAAGATCATAGTCCCTCGATGACCCTACAATGTTGCCTTTCGGTAAATGATCTAGTCCCTTAAACAAAATTGCTAAAGCGTCTCTATATGTTGCTTTTATGACTGTACGTCCCTACGAATGTCCCTCAAACATCCAACGATAGAGCTACCTACTCACTAATAGTAAGATAGCGCTGTCTAAAGGGTAGGAGGAAAAGAACAAACCTTTCGAGTATAAGTAGATAGTTCTTAGATGCTTTTGTCAAAAACAAACTTTCACACTTACACCAAAACATTTCAAAAACACTTTCAAAAAATTCTTTATCAACACTCTTGAGGACTGATACAAGAGTTATCATAAACCAAATCGTCGCACTAAGGCATTTTCAAAAATACTTTTCAAAACCCAATAAAACATAAGGTATTTCAAAAAATGAGCTAAGCATCTAAGAGCCCGTAGAAAACTACAGATGGAAAGGGTGCTAACACCTTCCCTTTCCATAATCTACCCCCCTTACTCAGAAATATTCTCGAAAAGGTCTTTTTCTGTTATTTTCACCCTTTCATTTGTTGGATAAAAGAAAAGTCAGTGGTGACTCTTGTTTATCGCAACATTTGTGAATATAAATGCAAAACCAGTATAACAGTCAGTTCTGCCACCGTATCACATAATTGGCGACTCTGCTGGGGAATTAAAAAGTGGGGTTACCTTAGAGTTTAGTTCATCATTTTAAGTTACTTGTATGCTTTGCTTGCTTTATCTTTGAGGGTTTTGTTGGGGTATTCTTATAATGATCCTACACCCCGATCTGGGGCACATTTTTAGGTAAACAACAATAGATCGTGAAGACTGTACGGTGTAAACCGATATGGTTAAAGCGATAGATGTGTTGGTGTGACACTTTGGTTGGTACCGGTATCCCTTTTGTTAAATCGAGGAGAGAACGGGGCCATTGTATGGTGTTCTAAATCACTAACGAACCTTAGAACCTTAGTTGAACAAACTTGGCCATTAGAAAGTAGTGAGATAGTCGGCCTCAGTATAAAGATGAGGACTGGTTGATACTCGATGCTACTCTCATTGAGATCGGACTTTCAGGTTATTTTGATCGTGAGAAAAGATCGCTTGAGCTGAAACAATGTCTGATAAAGAAAGATCAGTGATATTGAGACTCCTTAGAACCCGATTACTTTTCTAAGATAGGTTGAACCAAGTAAACTTCGAGAGGGTATTTACCTATAAACCCCATGCAAGCCTAAGCCCAAGGTCTTGTGTGTTTTTCTTGTGTATGATTAAATTGTTCAAACATAACATCATGCATCATGACATCCATATTTCATTTCACTAACCATTTCAAGGACTGTGGGAATTTATTTTTGTTCTGTTTTACAGATCATGGCTTCCCATCATAGAAAAACCATTCGAATCAGCTTTGTGAGAATACCTCTCCAACTCAAAGAGCTAGTATCAAGGGTTCCCGAGACTTCCTCATTTACAAAGATATATGGTCCACTTCTCAACTTGGTTACTACAAGCTTTGATGAGAAGATGATGGGGGTTTTCTTTCAGTTCTTTGACCCCAAGCACCATTGCTTCACATTTCCCGACTATTAATTGGTACCTACCATGGAAGAGTTCTCTCAGTTATTAGGGGTACCCATTCTGGATCAGATGCCTTTCACCGGTTCAAAGGAAGCTCCAAAGTCAGAGGTCATTGCAGCTGCCTTACATCTGAAACGGTCTGACATCATATCCAATTGGGAAACAAGAAGCGGAGTCAAGGGTTTCCTAGTCAAGTTCCTATTGGAAAAGGCTCAGTTGTTTTAGGATGATTTGGATTTACAAGCCTTCGAAGAAAACCTGAATCTTTTAATCTATGGGTTAGTACTGTTCCCTAACCCAAACTTGCTCATAGATGTGAATGCTGTCAAGATTTTTATCTCTCTTAACCCTGTGCCTACTTTACTCAGAGATATCTTGCATTCTCTCCACACTCGTACTATGAAGAGAAGAGGGGTTCTTATGTGCTGTATGCCTTTGCTGTCTAGGTGGTTTATTTTGCACATACCTCAATCAGTATTGAATAATGAACAACGTTTGGGTTGGTCACAAAGGGTAATGTCACTTTCTCATTAGGATATTCTTTGGTATTCCAGATCTTTGGGAGATATTTCTATCATTGACAGTTGTGGTGAATTCCCTAATGTTCCACTCCTTGGAATTAGGGGAGGTATCCCTTATAATCCTTCCCTAGCTCTACGACAGTTCAGTTATGCTCGGAGAGATGGTCCCCATGATATGCTTATCCAAGGCATTATGTTCAACTAAAAGGATGATGTTCAAGGGTATCGTCAAAGGTTCATACGAGCTTGGGGCATGGTAAATAAGGTGGATAGCAAGATGTTAGGACACAAGAATTCCATTCCTTCGGAGCCTTATCTCAAATGGGTACGAGCTCGTGCCCAAAACCTTGAGATGCCATATACATCCATCTTGCCAGTGATTGTGGAACCAGTTGCCGAAGAGGATGTTCCTTATACAGTTCCCCATCCTAATATGCCCACTAATCTTGAAGAGCTGCAGAGGTCTTAGATTCAGCTGAAGGAAGAACGTGATACCTTTAGAGATCAATTCCATAACAGTGAGAAGAAAGTGTGGGAGCTTACAAAGCAACTCCACAAAGAGGAAAGTCTTAATGTCTACCTCAGCATGAAGAGGAAGCGCCCATGGGAAACGTGATGTTCAGATCTTAAGAATTTTTAATTTTCAACTGTAAGTCTGAGAGGCAGTTGTAATTTGAATTCTACTAATAAAATCTTGGTTTCATTTTAGCTCACAAATTTAAATTTCCTGAAGTCCTTGAAAACATCGCATAAGCATATCATAAATTTCATTGAATAAGCAGGTATTCCGAGACATGTTTCTTATCTTTTCACTGTTTATTTCAGCAAAAGAAATGACTCTTGAACAAACAGTGAAGGAACTCCAAGCTCAAAACGCTCAGTTTCAACAAATGTTCCTGGCTCTGGCCAAGGGGCAGGAAGATATGAAAGCTCTGATCGTTAAAGAGAAGACCAAGAAGCCAAATAAACCAGCTGGTGTTTTGAATTTGGGTAGAAGATTCAGAGGACCGTCAAATGAGGGGGACAATCAAGGGGAGAAGCCAACCGAAGAAAACAATAATCCAGGGTCTGAGGAAGATGAATCTGACTATTCTGAGGAACAGTATCCTCCTACTGATGATAAATACAAACCGCTGGAGGATCATCTCAATGCTACGGAGATCCAGAGGGTACTCAGGCTTGATTTTGAAGAGCTAGGACTGATCTCAGGGATGGTCATCCCACAGGAATTCAAGATCCCCACATTTGCCAAGTACGACGCTGTCTCCTGCCCTAAGCTGCACTTAAGATCATATGTCAGGAAGATTCAACCCCACACCACCGATAGGAATCTGTGGGTACATTTCTTCTAAGAAAGTTTGGTAGGGACTCAGCTAGAATGGTTCTATCAGCTGGAAAGAACCAACATTCATAATTGGGAAGATCTGACTGCTGCTTTCTACAAGCAATACCAATATAATGTTGACCTCGCCCCAACTCGTACGCAATTGTAAAGTATGTCTATGGGTTCCGGAGAAGGTTTTAAAGATTATGCCCAAAAGTGGAGAGACCTTGTGGGAAGAGTCCAGCCCCTGTTGTCTGATAGAGAGCTGGTGGACATGTTCTTGAGCATGTTATCTGGTCTGTTATTTAACCATCTGATTGGGAGTTCTTCTGCTGGGTTCACTGAACTGATACTGACTAGTGAACGGGTAGAAGTTGGCATTAAAAGTGGTAAAATCCAGAGAGATGCATCCTCCATCACATCAAAGAAACCTTTCACTGGAAAGAAGGAGATCAATGCTGCTTATAGCCAAAGAAATCATAACAAAACTGAACGTCATTTGACGGTAGAGGCTGTTATGATTTCCAATCCTGCATCAAACCAGCAACGAAATAATTAGAGCAGGCTAGATATGCCTAGAAGACAGTTCACCCGGATCAACATGACCTTGTCCCAGGTTTTGCCACATTTGCTGAAGTCCAATCTGATGACCCTAAAGGAGGCTCCAAAGAATCCCAATACTACATCTCCCCACTACAACCCAAATGCTCGATGTGCTTACCATTCCGAAACTCCGGGGCATGATATAAACGACTGTTGGGCTTTTAAGAATAAGGTACAGGATCTCATTGAGGCGAGGGAAATCGAGTTTGACCTTCCAGAGACACCTAATGTAATAACTGCGCCAATGCCTAAACATGCTCAAGGTGTCAATGCTATTGATGATGATCAACTTGTTTCCTTCGTGGATGAATTAACTACTTTTCTTCTAACTATTAAGGAGAATCTATTGCGATCCAGTTTATTTCCGGGATGTGGTGAATGTTTCCACTTATGTAGGTCTCTACCAGATGGCTGTTTGTTGTTAAAAATGAGCGTCCAACGCCTGATGGTTAACAAAGAAATCCTGTTCGAGAAAGTTCCCCTTACAAGCATTTTTTGTGAAGATGTCTCGATAATTACCATTTCCGAAAATTCTCCCAGGGCCTCTACCAAAAGACCCTTCAGGATTACATCCGTTCCCAAGTTTGCTCCCTTGATCATCACCCTTTCGGGGCCAATACCACATTCCTCTGATAAAGTTGTTCCCTGGAATTATGGGGCTGACGTCTATTACCATGGCGTCAAGCAAGACCTATTGGCTGTCAAAGATAAAGTTGTTAAAGATACTGATCCCAACATCGACAACATCGTTGGGACCAGTAAAAATTACAAGAAGCGAAAGATTTTTCTCTCTCAAGATATCTCCAAATACTATTGCTACTCCTGTGATCATTCTTGCTACTACTCCTGTCAGTACTCCTATTGCTACTCCTACTGCTATCCCTACTGTTACCCCTGCTACTGATTCGTCCGAGACTCGGGGCAAAGAGGTATTGGTTGAGCCTGTCCAGATGAAGGCACACAAGAAGTCATTCCTGAGGATTCCAAAAAAGAAATGGAAGAGATATTAAAGATAATAAAGAAGAGTGATTATAATGTTGTGGAGCAGTCGGGGCAGACCCCTTCAAAGATCTAAATGCTAGCATTACTGTTGTGCTCTGAAGCCCATGCTAAGGCTTTGGTAAAATTTCTGAAGTCTGCCCATGTGCCTCAAGAGACCTCCGCTGATCAATTCAAGAATTGTGTGGCTAGTTTGACAACTGACAATGGCCTGGGATTCACTGATGCAGATTTGACATCCAAGGGAAGGAATCATAATGATGCTTTGCTTGTCTCCATTGAGTGAAGAGGCACTATATTATCCCATGTTCTGGTGGATACAAGTTCGTCGCTGAATGTCTTGCCCAAGAATTATGTGGACATGTTAGATTGTGAAGGACTCACATTGAAGCCCAGTAGCATTGTGGTAAGGTCCTTCGATGGTTCTAAAAAATGGTGCACGGGGAGGTGGACATCCCTATCAAAGTTGGTATTCAGACTTTTGACTCAACCTTCTATATGATGGACATCCTCCCGTATTATTCCTGTTTATTAGGTCGACCCTGGATCCATGGAGCTGGTGCTGTTACTTCTACCCTGCTCAGATGTTGAAGTACCCAGTCAACGAAAAGATTATCACAGTCCATGGGGAGGAGGAATACATGGTGAACCACCTGAACTCTTTCAGGTATGTTTAAATGGACGACGAGTTCATTGAGACCCCCTATCAGAACTTTGAGGAGGTTCCATAGACAGTTGTTACGCCCAAGACTGCTACCAGTGTTCCAAAGACTACCAGACCTTCGTTGAAGATGGCTTCTCTAAGGGAAGCCAAAGCAGTAGTTGAAGAAGGTGTGTGTGCCATTTGGGGCCAACTTCCAGACATTCCCTACAAATATGACAAGTTTGGTTTGGGTTTTACTTCAGGAGCCTAGAGAGTTGTTCGCCGTGCTCACGCCGAGGGACCACCATTACGGATTAGCAACCATGGAATCAATGCTCTGGAAGACAGTGATAGCGACTACGACTTGGACAAGTGGATCTTCCCAACTGGCAACGGTTGACTCAACAATTGGGAGGCCAAATATTTTGTGCCTATTACTCTTATTCAAGAGTAATTGTCTTTTTGTTTTTGTTGGGATATGTAATATTTGATCAATTGAAACTTTAAAGCCCCGTGTCTTACCCGTGATAAAATGGTATATTTGTGAGGGTTATTACTTCATTTTCATATGTCATTGTGATACAGTGGGAGAACTGACTTGAGGTTTTGCGTTTGTTTTCGCAAATGTTTCGGTTGAGCAAGAGTCGCCACCGACTTTTTATTTTATCCTAAGGAAAGGTTTAAAAAGCACAACAAAAACCTTTGAGATGTTTTCTTGGGTTCGGGGAGTAGATTATAGAAAGGGAAGGTATTAGCACCCTTTCTATCCATGGTTATCCATGGGCTCTTAGTTACTTGCTTAGATCAACTTGCCTTAATTTTCAATTGTTTGAAATGGTGCTTTGTGTGTGTGGGTTTGAAAATTGTTTTGAAAAGAGGCCAATGTGGTGGCAACCTTTGTAATGATCCATGTTGGGATGTATACAAAGGTGTATGTCTTTTGAAAAGGTTTTCATTTGTTTTTGAAATTTGTTTTTTGAAAGTGTAGTGATGTGTGGTTTAGAAAATAGGCAAGTGTTTTGTTTTGCAAGTTTGATTCAAGTAACTAAGAGGTTATCTACTCCTAAATTTCTCAAAGATCTTTGCTATGTTTTAACCCTTTTAAACAAGTTTGTTCCACCATTGTATTTGGTGGACAATCTTATGTTAGGATGTGAAAGGGACGAGCGCGGGTCATCGTTTAGACCATAATTGCAATGATGCCAAGTATCTTTGGGCAATTTTCCTTAAGGGACTTGATCATTTGTTTAGGCAACTTTTTTGAAAGCGTCATCGAGGGACTATGATCATTTGATTGTTTGTTTTGTCCAAAGAGACCTAACATGCAATATGGCCCATTTATTGAAGGCAACAAGTGGAATACCCTAGGGGTGCAAGTGTGATTTGTGTTGTCCATTTTCATGCTTATTTATCTTGAAATTAGGTCAAACTATTTATGTTGTTTTTGATTCGCATACAAACCCTAATTCTAACATGGTATAATTAGAAAGCAATAAAGTGTGAAAAATAAATTTACTAAGCTATTACAACACAATATATGGGAAGGGGGGTACAAATGTTCAAATGGGGGTTTTTGACAAGGAATTTAAACCTAAACTATTACATCAATATTGAATTATTTACAAAATATTTAATTGCACAAATTAAATGAAATAAGAATGAATATGCAAGATGCAAAAATGGTTTTTTGTATGTATGGAAAAAAAGTATTTTTATATGTCAAATAAACAAAATAAAAAGTATTATTTTTGGAATTTTTATGTATTTAGGGCAAACCCTAATTTTATTAAGTAAAATGTATTAATTATTTAGTATATACAAAATTTATTTATTATATACAAAAATAAAATAAAAATGAAGTATATTTGTCAAAAGATATTTTTTTAATGTGAATAAATTAATAAAAATAAAAATGTGTATATTTTGTATTCTTCCCTAAATATGCCAATAAATGTGTATGTATTATTATTATTTACTAAATATATACTATATATGTAAAATAATAATATTTAATATTTACAAAAAAAGTATTTTTGATATAAAATGTTTTCAAGAGAAAAAATAAAATAAAAATCAGAAATAAAATAAGTTTGCATTATTTTTAGTATTTTTTTAATAAAAGTATGTTTATATACTTATTTATGTACAAATGCCCATTTAAACAAATAAAAGCCTAATAAATATAAAAATGGTGTAAAAAAATATTTTTATATTTTTAATATTATAAGAAAAAAAACTTACAACATGAAAAATGTAGAGCATGAGAAGACGAATCCAGGGATATAAAGAACTTGACTTAACTCTCTAAGATGAGGGAGAATTTCTTCTCCCCCAATTCCTGACCTAATTTTTCATCAATGTTCAGACTCAAAATTCTCTAAGCATACATAATATAAATGAAATCTAATCACATGGGCATGTTCAGGGCTATGATTGTAACATGTTTCCTTCACAAACCTAAAGCTAACAATGCCTATATTGAGAGATAGAACTTCATGAATATACCTGTTCAGTTGGAATCGTGCCTTGCAATGGAGGAGCTTTCAGGGCAAGATGATGATTTGTACAGCTTCCTTGAAGTGTGAGGATGTTATTCCAAGTTTTACTTTGCTTTGGAGCTAGTTGAATCGAGTTATAGAACTCCACCTGCAAATCAGAAAAATGAAAATGGCCAAAAGGATTAGAGGAGTTACAGTCTACTTCTAATGCTTTGGATAGTTTGTATTGATGGTAGGGAAGGTGTTTGAACTGGTTTGGGCAAGAATGTATGAAAGGATTGAGCTAGGGAACTCAATCTGCAACAAGCCCTATTTTTGTGCAGTTCAATGGTGATTCTGAGTTTGTGAAGGTATTGGAGGTGAAAGGCTCGTGTTCTAGCTCAGTATGGATGTCTTGAATATGTTTGATAAGTTTGCTTCAAGGTTCTTTTGCTGATATGAAAGTTGGTCTATTTTATGCAATGTTTCTTACACTTTAAGCAAGCAATGGCCACTTGGTGTTTCTAGCCTGTACAGGCCCCCATACTATGCTGCTAACCTTCCCCTTGATCAGTGTGATTAACTCATAAACTTGTGCCAAAGAGATTTCCTTTGTACCTTCTTGATTTACCAATTGACATAAAGTGTAACTTTTCAAAAATGGCTATTTCACTTTTTCTATAAATGGCTTAATTCAACATGTAATGCTTAAACTCATAAAACAAGGCCTTGGCACAATGAGTATGCATTAAATTATTGAGTGCAAAAGGGATTAGAGGCCTGTAATGTAGCATAAACCAAGCTGACTTGAAAATGGCAATGTGTATGAACATGTCTTGGTCAAGAACAAAAGTGACTTTTGCCCAACTTGCCAAATTCGATTCTCCCTAACCATGAGGTTGTTTGATGAGTTCTTGGACATTTTGGAAAGCTTGGAATGTGTAATACAATCCATCTTTGAAATGCAAATTGAAATTCCAAGTGGAAGTATGTGAAAAATGGTCTTGAAGTTAGGTAAAAACCTTGCCTAAAAAGGTCAAAATTTCACTAAGTTAAGAATGGTTTGGTACCCTTGTTCCAAAAATTGTATCTTGAGCTACAAGCTTCTTTTGGGAAAACTTTGTGAATAAACGTTGTATATTATGCAATAGACTACAACTTTCATGTTTTGACTTTTGCTTGAATCCAAATTAATATTGGTGAGAAAGTGGGGCAAAGTTAGGAAAAAATTAGGGTTTTTCATAACTTAGAAAAATTCTAAGTTATGAAAAATCTTCATTTCAAACCCTAATTTGCAATTCTTGATTTCTTGATGAACAAGTTTCATGATTTGACATGTTTTGATGAAAAATGAATATTGACCCTTGATTTTGACCAAAAAGTCAAAGTTTGACTTTTCAGTATACAGTCAAAATTGATCAATTGACTGGGAAATTCAACTGTCAATCTTGTGCATTTGGGATCTTTTGAACTTACTGAACATGTCAAGATAATTCCATGGGGTCCTTGAGTCCATATGTGAGCTTGGTTTGCCATTGGCTAGGTCAAATAGTCAAAAATTGCTTTTGTGCAGTCAAAACCCTAAAAATGACCATTTTGCCCTTTTGGTGGTCTGATCAAATTTCTTGTGGAATGATGATCCAAACTTGATCAAATGGTCCATGTGAGTTCAAAATGTTGATGTGGGTCAATTTTTATGAGATTTGACTGTCAATTGGCCACAGTTGACTTTTTCCCCAATACAGTTGATTTCTAGGTCAACTGTCCAATTGACTTGGCAAAATTTGGAATCAAGACTTGAAACTTGGTATGGATAAACTTGGGAGTCCAACATGAAGCATGAAAGTCATCTTAGGAATTTTAGGTCAAAATATCTTTGTGCAAACACAAACCCTAATTTGGGTCAACAGTGCAAGGAGAAGTCTTGAGCAGAGGAAACCCTAACTGGATCTTGATCTTCAAGGGTCTTGTGATGAGAAAATGTTGAGGAAATGGGAGGGAAAATTTTGGGGTACAACAGTTGCCCCTGTTCAATCTTCTTAAACCTGAAGAGTTAGATTGGCAAGTTTGCCTTTTGTGACTCGAGGGTAAAAGGAGATTGGACACTAGAGTGCCCGGAAATTTGCACTCGCATGTTGGAGTATCAGCAATGTGATGTCGGGAATGGGCTTATAGATGCCATTTGGAGAGATGGTGGATAGGGAGATGGGCTTATAGATGCCATTTGGAAGCGTCGATCGCATAAGAGATTCCTTAGCGAGAACTTGTGTATTTGAGAAAGACAGATGTTTTCCTGGCTTGTTACAGGTGTTTGATCTTCAATCTCCTCATGCAGATATGCCCTGGCTAGATATAGGAATCGAATCCGGAAATAGTCGTCAACAGATATGCCCTGGCTGGATACAGGAATCGAATATGGAAATCTTCAGACGTGCCCTGGCTAGATACAGGAATCGAGTCTGGAAATATGGTCAACAGATATGCCCTGGCGGGATACAGGAGTCGAATCTGGAATTGTGATAGTTGAGAGATATGCCCTGGCCGAATACATGAATCGAATCTTCGAACTCTTCAGATGTGCCCTGGCTAGATACAGGAATCGAGTCTGGAAACTGATCACTCACAGATGTGCCCTGGCTAGATACAGGTATCGAATCTGGAATTGTGACAGTTGAAGGTAGTTGTCTTTGGGATTGTCTTTTTCCCTGAAAAGGCAAAAACATCAGTTGTATGCAATGTCATGATGTATGAAATGCATGATGTCATGATGTTCAACACGAGATAATGTTGTATGCATTTTATCATGTATGTAAGCAAGATGTATGAAATGTGAAATGTTTATGAATGTATTTTCGTCTAGGAAAATAAATCCTTGACGACCGGCCAGGGAATTGAATCCTGGGCTGATATTGAAGAGTAGAGCTCTTCGCTTCCGCTGGGGATGACGGTTGCAAGAATACACCGGTAGGAGAAGATGACTCCATTGAGGAATAAACTTGTTGGAGAGATCACTCTGCGGGGAATTGCTCTGTGGGAGAGGTACTTTGCTGAAGTTTGACGAGAGCTTCACTGAGGATTTCAATGATGGATTCCGCTGGGGATAATGATGATAAACTCCACTGGGGATTGTGTTGATAAGTTGTGTTGGGGAACTTCGATGAACTCCGCTGGGAATTGAAAGAACTTTGCCGAGGGCGATCTTCCGTGGCAATTAGCTGAGGATAACCCGGTTATAGGCCCTTGTGAGGAATAACTTTGAATAAAACTCGGGAGAGACGTCCGTATTCTGCAGGGGATAAGCTTCCAGAATCTACTGGGGATAAGCTTTAAGACCTGCTGGGGATATGGATTTGACTCTCCTGGGGAAACTTTTGGACTGTACTGGGGAGTGACTCCACTGGAGTGTCCGTATTCCGCCGGGAAACAATCTTAGATCAAGACTGCCGGGGATGCTTGCTGATGAATGCCTATACTCCACTGGGGAATGTTGCTATCTTGTCTTACTCTGTGGGGAGTTGAGGTAACTTGATCACATCCTTCAATTAGATCTACCTTGGTACCTTGGCGGACAAAGCAACCAGACTGCATCTGACAACTTTACATTGCCCCTGTTTCTGATGTCACCTGTAATTAGTCTTTTGTTTCATATGCAAATATTTATGAATCAACAATTTAATGTCAAATGCATATATCAAAAATGAACATTGGACGTTCTTCGCAAGACAAAACAGAAAAAGGAAAAACAATGGCAATTTGTATGGAAAAGTGAATTTGTATTGACTTTGAAATTTGCCTGTGAATAGGCGTTTTTGTACAAGAGGCTGACATCCTAGTAAGAGAATGCCGCTGAATAACATAGAATTTACAATTTTGAAAAGGAAACAAAACAGCTATGTGTACAATATTCCCACTGGGTTCCAACTCTGCTATCGCCTTTATGTCTTCAAGCGTCTCCTCACTTTGCTGCTTAGTTGAAGATGAAGCTGATTGGTCGATGCCGAAGTCTGAGCCAGATAGTTGATGCCGAATTCTGGATGCAAGGTGATCCAATGAGACATAATGTTACACTTTATCCCTAACTTTTGCCTGGACCGCCCTTTCGGGTTTTCAGTCCACCAGGATACCCATTTTTGCCCAAGCCGCCTTTTCAGGTTTTCGACTTGCTGGGTGTACAGATTTTTTTTTATTTCATCCCTTATTTTTGCCCGAACCCTTTTGGTTCGCCGGGAAGCCCTTATTTTTGCCTAGGTATGTCAACCTAGCGGGTCTTTTATTCATGCGTAGTATCTTTTTACTATGTCTGCATTGGCGGGGTGAGGAAGGTTGTCACCATCCATGGTGGTTAGAATCATGGCTCCTCCTGAGAACACATGTTTAACCACAAATGGCCCTTCGTACGTAGGGGTCCATTTGCCCCGGGGATCACTTTGAGTAAGGATAATGCGCTTGATCACCAGGTCCCCAACTTGATACTCTTGTGGTCTGACTTTTTTGTTAAATGCCCTGATCATCCGTTTTTGATACGTCTGACCATGACAGATAGCAGTGAGTCTCTTTTTGTCAATCAGGTTTAATTGATCAAGTCGAGTCTGGATCCAGTCATCTTCACTCAAGTCTGCATCCTTCATTATCTGAAGAGAGGGTATCTGGACTTCAATCGGCAAGACTGCCTCCATGCCATAGACCAAGGAAAAAGGAGTTGCCCCGGTTGACGTCCTTGCTGAGGTACGATACCCATGAAGAGAAAACGGTAGCATTTCGTGCCAATCTTTATAGGTCACTGTCATCTTCTGCACAATCTTTTTGATATTCTTATTAGCTGCCTCTACAGCCCCATTCATCTTCGGCCGATAGGGAGAAAAGTTGTGGTGCTGTATCTTGAATTGTTCGCAGAGCTCAGTGATCATTTTGTTATTGAGATTGGTACCATTGTCCGTAATGATCCTTTCCGGGACGCCGTACCGACAGATCAGGTTATGCCGAATGAAACGTGCAACGACACTCTTGGTTACTGTGGCGTAGGAAGCTGCCTCAACCCACTTCGTGAAGTAATCAATTGCTACCAAGATGAAGCGATGCCCGTTGGATGCCGTTGGTCGGATCTCGCCGATCATATCGATACCCCACATTGCAAAAGGCCAAGGTGCTATCAAGACATTCAAAGGAACCGGAGGAATGTGCACCTTATCAGCATAGATTTGGCATTTGTGACATGTCCGAGAGTGCTGATAACAGTCGGCTTCCATCGTGGACCAGTAATATCCTGCCCGAAGGATTTTCTTTGCCATGGTATGTCCACTGCAATGTGTTCCGAATGTACCTTCATGCAATTCTATCATGATCTTCTCTGCTTCAGCCTTATCCACACAACGCAGTAAAGTTGAATCATGATTCCGTTTGTAGACAATGTCGTTGCTGAGGAAGAATTTTGCAGCAAACTTTCTCATGAATTTCTTGTCGTTGACAGATGCACCTTCAGGGTATTCCTGAGCTTCCAAGTATCTCTTCACCTCATGATACCAAGGTTTTTCAGTCAATTCGGCCTCAAGATCGCAACAGTATGCCGGTTCAGCCAATTTCCAGATGATGATCCGGGGAGCTTCATTGTACCATTTGACTTTGAACATTGAAGACATCGTAGCTAGTGCGTCCGCTAGCTGATTCTCCTCTCTTGGGAAGTGCTCAAAAGTTATCTCTTCAAAGTGGGGAAGCAAAGTCGACACATACTCCTTGTAAGGAATAAGATTGGGGTGTTTCGTATCCCACTCGCCTTTGATCTGATTGATCACGAGAGAGGAATCTCCGAAGACACTCAGAAATTTGATCCTTAAGTCGATTGCGGCTTGTAGACCCATGATACATGCCTCATATTCTGCCATGTTGTTGGTGCAGTTGAAACACAATCGGGCGGTGAGTGGAGTATGAGTTCCTTTGGGAGATATGATTACAGCGCCGACGCTGTTACCCAAAGCGTTGGAGGCTCCGTCAAAATGCATAGACCATCGGGATCCTTTCTCAGGTCCTTCATCCGGTGCAGGCACTTCACAATCAGTTACCACCATGATGTCTTCATCCGGAAATTCAAAGTTCAATGATTGGTAATCGTCTACAGGTTGGTGTGCCAAATGATCTGCCAGTACACTTCCTTTGAATGCTTTCTGAGTTGTATACTGGATGTCATATTCTGTCAAGATCATTTGCCATCTTGCTATTCTTCCAGACAGAGCAGGCTTTTCGAATATGTACTTGATGGGATCCATCTTTGAAATCAATAGAGTAGTGTGAGTCAGCATATAGTGTCTCAGCCGGCGAGCAGCCCATACTAGAGCGCAGCAAGTTTTCTCGAGCAGTGAGTAATGAGACTCACAGTCGGTAAACTTTTTGCTCAGGTAATAAATAGCGTGCTCTTTTCGGCCAGACTCGTCATGCTGCCCCAGCACACACCCCATTGAATTATCAAGCACTGTCAAGTATAGTATCAGAGGTCTCCCTTCCACTGGTGGCATAAGAATGGGTGGCTCTTGGAGATATTCCTTTATCTTTTCAAAAGCAGCCTGACATTCATCGTTCCAACGTACTACTTGATCTTTCTTCAGTAATTTGAAGATTGGCTCACAGGTAGCAGTTAGATGTGAGATGAATCGGGCAATATAATTCAGTCGTCCCAGAAAGCCTCGGACTTCTTTCTCTGTCTTTGGAGTCGGCATCTCTTGTATGGCTTTTACCTTGGCAGGGTCCACCTGTATACCTTTATCGCTCACAATGAAACCTAGCAATTTTCCAGACCTCACCCCAAAGGTGCATTTGTTGGGATTCAACCTCAGCTTGTATAACTTCAGTCGGTCAAACAGCTTCCTCAGATGATCAAGGTGTTCTTCCTCAGTTTGGGACCTTGAAATCATGTCATCAACATATACCTCAATCTCATGATGGATCATATCATGAAATAAAGCAACCATGGCGCGTTGGTAGGTTGCCCCAGCATTTTTCAACCCGAATGGCATGACCTTGTAGCAGAAGGTGCCCCACTGAGTCACAAAGGTAGTCTTTTCCATATCTTCCGGAGCCATCTTGATCTGATTATACCCTGAAAAACCATCCATGAAGGAGAACACCTTGTGTTGAGCAGTATTGTCGACAAGAACGTCGATGTGAGGTAGAGGAAAATCATCCTTGGGGCTTGCCCTGTTTAAATCCCTGTAGTCGACACACATCCTGACCTTACCGTCCTTTTTCGGCACTGGCACCACATTGGCAACCCACTGAGGGTAATAAGTTACTGCTAGAAACCCGGCATCGAATTGCTTCATAACCTCAGCCTTGATCTTTTCGGACATTTCTGGGCGCATACGGCGGACCTTTTGCTTTACCGGAGGGCAGTCTTCCTTGGTTGGAAGGTGATGAACTACAATGTCGGCATCCAAACCAGGCATGTCCTCGTAGGACCAAGCAAATATCTCCATGTAATCATGTAGCATCTGGATCAATCGTTGCTTCACGCTGAGCTCTAGATTGGCACCAATCTTGACCTCTTTCCTATCTGTCTCAGTACCCAGGTTAACTGTTTCCACTGGCTCTTCATGTGGTTGAATAGCCCTCTCTTCCTGGAGTAGCAGTCTTGCGAGTTCACCAGGCACTTCGCAATCATCTTCACCTTCGTCTTCGGCCAAGTTGATCGGATTCTCGAAGTCATAACTGGTGGTAGCAGAGCTGTTACCAGTGAGATCCAGAGTGGATTGAAACCTGTATGAGTGAGTGTGTGTAAATATAGCTGTTTCTCAATATATAACACAGAAAGAAAAAGAGCACAAGATTTGAAATGCAACAAACGTCCAATGTTTTGATTGATGATATATGGAAATGTCATACAAAAAGCCCTCACAAATGGAGCTACGATGCCCCGGGTAGGACACCGAGCCAATTAAAGTTTCAACATATTGTTTGTTACAAATTGAAAATCAAAAGAGTTAATTACTGCGTTACAAATGTGATAGGTGTAAAATCCTTTGCCGTCCAGTTACTTGGTCTGTTGTTGGTGGTTGGATAGATCCAACTGTCAAACTCTGCTTCCTCTACATCCTCCTCGATAGCATTCACCCTTGGGTTGGAGATAAACACCAGAGCCTTTTTGATCTTTTCCTTGCGCACAGCCCTCTGAGCCTCTGCAGTAAAGCCCAACCCAAACTTGTCATACTTTTGAGTGAAGTCAGGAAGGTGACCCCAGTTTGCACATTTGCCTCTCTCGACTACAGCCCGGGCATCCTTCAAGGATGCCATCTTCAACGGAAAGTCTTCTTCAACCACTGTTTCAGCCGATGCCAACGTCGGAGGTACTTCCTCAAAATGCTGAAAGGGGGTTTCAATAAACTCCCCGTCCATCTCGATATACCGGAATGAATTCAAGTGACTAACCATGTATTCCTCCTCACCCTGCACAGTAACAATCTTCCCTTTGACAGGGTATTTGAGCTTTTGGTGTAAAGTGGATGTTACTGCCCCAGCCTTGTGAATCCAGGGTCGACCCAACAAGCAGGAATAAGATGGACGAATATCCATTACATAGAACATTGAGTCGAAGACTTGGGAACCCACACGGATAGGAATGTCTACTTCACCGTGCACCATCCTCTTAGAACCGTTGAAGGCTCTAACAATGATGTTACTAGGTTTCAATTCCAGGCCCTCACAATCCAAGCGATCCAATGCCTTCTTGGGCAAAACATTCAGGGAAGAGCCGGTATCCACTAACACGTGTGCGAGAGTAGTGCCCCTGCATTCTATGGAAACATGCAGGGCATCATTGTGATTTTTCCCTTTGGCGGTGAGGTCAGCATCCGAGAACCCCAAACCATTGTCAACTGTCAAATTAGCCACACAGTCAGTGAATTGATCCGCGAAGGTCTCTTGCGGCACATGGGCTGTTTTCAGAAATGAAATCAGGGCCTTTGCATGGGCCTCGGAGCATAGCAGCAATGATAGCATAGAGATTTTGGAGGGAGTATGCCCCAACTGTTCAACAACATTGAAGTCACTCTTTTTAATGATTTTAAGGATTTCCTCCATTTCTTGTTGGGAGGCTTCGACAGCAGTCTTTTTTGGTGCCTCCGTCCTGGCAGGCAAATCGGTAGCAACTTCTTTGCCCCGAGCATCAGAGGACTCGGCGGCAGTAGTAGACACAGGAACTTGATTCGGAACATGCACACTTGCGGGTGTGATGGTGAGAGGTTTTTGGATAACTGGCGGTGCAATGTCAGGAGAGAAGAGCCTGCCACTGCGAGTAATCTTGGCGGGACCAGTGATGTTACTGATACTGGTATTGGTGTTGAACTCCTGCTTCACTCCAAGCACATACACGTCTGCCCCATAATGCCATGGGACAGCTTTATCAGACTCATAGGGGAGAGGCCCCAGAACAGTAATAGTAATGGGTGCAACCGACATAATTTGGACTGGCTTCCTCGGGGGAGCTTTGGTAGGATTGTAAATTGTGACAACAGATACTTCTTCAGCGGAAACAAATGGAACATCAGTTTTCTTGAACAAAATTTCTTTGCTATCCATCAGGCTTTGGATGCCTGATTTCAGCATTGGACAACCGGTAGGGATAATAGCACATAGGAGGCAACCCTCGCTACAACCCGGAAATAAACCGGCTAGTAGTAAGTTCCTCTTAACAGTCAAAAGAGGGGTAGCAACATCATTCACCGAAACAGCATATAAATCTTCCTCAATGGCATTTACTCTATGCTGGGGCATAGGAGCAGTTACAACATTTGGCCTCTCAGGCGCTTCAAACTGAATTTCCTTCGCATCGATAAGGTCTTGCACCTTATTTCTCAAGGCCCAGCAATCATCAGTAGTATGCCCGGGGCTATCGGAATGATAAGCACAGCGGGCATTTGGGTTATACTTAGGAGATGCAGTATTCACGACCTTCAGAGCCTCTTTGATGGTCACCAAGTTGGTTGATAACAGTTGTGGTAAGATTTGTGACAAGGTCATACTCAGGCGAGTATACTGCCTCTTGGGCCTTTCACCTCTTTGTTGATTGTACTGCTGAGGAGCAGCAACAGGTTTTGAAATGACCAAAGCATTGACGGCTTGGCGACTTTCTGGCTTGACTTGTCTTCTAGGACCATAGACGACACTTGCTTCTTTCTTGAAAGGCCTCTTCTCAGTACTTGCGGAGGCAACTTTTTATATCTTTCCTGACCTGATGCCAGCTTCTATTCTTTCTCCCGTCAGAATCAAATCCGTAAACCCAGCGGAGGAGTTACCAACCAAATGATTGAAAAATGGACCATACAAAGTCCCTAGAAACATATCAACCAGCTCACGATCAGTCAAAGGAGGCTGCACCCTGCCAGCCAAATCTCTCCATTTTTGTGCATATTCTTTGAACCCTTCTCCCGTTCCTAGAGACATACCCTGAAGTTGGCTACGCGTAGGAGCGAGATCAGAATTGTATTGATATTGTCTGTAAAATGCTGTTGCCAAATCTTCCCAATGTCGGATACTAGTTCCATCTAGTTGGTAGAACCACTCAAGCTGTAACCCCGAAAGGCTATCTTGGAAGAAGTGAATCCAAAGGTTCTTATCTGCCGTGTAAGGTTGGATCTTCCTTACGTACGACCTCAGATGCAGCTTTGGACAGGAGGCCCCGTCATATTTGGCAAAGGCAGGCGCCTTAAACTTGTGTGGAATTACTACCCCAGAAGATAACCCCAAATCTCCGAAATCCAGCCTCGGCACATTCTGAATCTCCATGGCGCTCAAGCGGTCCTCTAATTGCTTGTATCTGTCAGTAGCAGGTGGGTATTGTTCGTCATTGTAGTCCGTCTCGTTGTCAGAGATTGCAGGACTAGGAGCTCCTCCCCCTTGGGGACTGTTTTTCTCAGCAGAAGAAGTAGTTGGATCAGCTTCATTATGGAGTGTGTTCCCAAATCTGCGTCCAGTGTTGAATAACGCAGTCCTCTTTTTCTTCTTCTTCTTCTTCAGGAGTAGAGTCTTCAACTCTTGCTGACCTTGGGCTAGGCTCAGGACCATCTCTTGAAACTGGGCGCTTTGGGCCTGAAGGTCCTTGATTGCTTGCTCACTGGATGAGTCTGGATTCATGATGACTGTTCAAATAAACAGCGAAGAAGATTAAGCAACCTGTGAAATAGGGTACCTGCTATGCATATGGTGCAATGAGATGCGTATGTTTTATGTTTTCAAAGACAAACAAGATTCAACTTTGTAAACAAAAGGGAAACACACTTCATTAGATTCAAATTTTAAATTGTTCAACAACTTGCCCTTAGGCATTACAGGAATGAAAAATACTGAAAAGGAAATAAAAGCTGTAAAAGGAAATATCCAAAGCCCATCAGTGCTCCCATGGCCTCCTCTTCTCAGTGTGGATGTAGTTATTCAGGACCCTCTCTTCTTCCAATTGCTTAGTCAGCCTCTGTATCTTCCGTTCCTGTTCGTTGAACTTTTCCCGATAAAAATCCCGTTCTTCTTTTAGCTGCGCCCAAGATCTTTTCATTGTGTCAAAATCAGTGGGTATCTGAGGAGGGGGACAGTTGGAGGAACCCCATCTTCATCAGGAGATTCAAGAATGATAGGTCTGACAGCTTCGTATGGCATACCTAACCTCTGAGCACGGATGCGGACCCATATGCAATAGGGTTCCATTGGTAGAGAGGTCTTTGGTCCCAACTCATGTGGGTCAGCCTTGTGAATTATGTCCCAAGCCTTAATGAATCCATGGCGTAGTTTGTCACTGTCTACCTGAAACTCAAAATGGAAGTGAGGAACCAACATTTCATGAGGCCCAACTCTTCTGGCTCTTCCAAACTGGCGGAGAGCTAAACATGGATTATAAGAGATTCCTCCTTGGATACCAATCAACGGAACATTAGGGTATTCTCCGCAACGATCAATAACAGCTACCTCATCCAAACCTCTGAGCATCCAAGTGATGTCATTATCAGTGAGAGACATTAACCTATGAGCCCAACCCTTTCCTTCTTCATTCTTCAGCACGAACTTAGGAAGGTGCGAAATAAACCACCTCACTAGCAAAGGAGCATAACACCACGGAGTTCCCTGTTTTCGAGCAGTACGAGCATAGAGTTGTTGCAGGATATCACCCAAAAGAGTGGGTACAGGATTCCGAGACATGAAGATCCTTATGGCATAGATACTGATAAAGTTGTCAGGATTTGGGAACAATACCAGACCATAGATCAAAAGAGCCAGAATATCTTCGTACACCTTGAAGTCCAAGTCATTCCAGAAATCATTAGCTTTGCCAACCAGAAATTTGACCAAAAAGCCCTTTACTCCACTTCTAGTTTCCCAGTTAGCCAATACCTCCTCTTTGGTCAAGGGGAGAATTGCAGCAATCTCTTCAGGCCTAGGAGTCTTTTCCCAACCAGTGAATGGAGTTTGCTCCAAAACAGGGATACCAAGAAAATGAGATAATTCTTCCAGGGTAGGGACCAGCTGGAAGTCTTAAAAGGTGAAACAATGATACAGGGGGTCATAAAACTGGGTCAGGACACTTATCAGTTGTTGGTCCCATTTTGCAGTGATCAAGCCAAGGAGAGAACCATGCCTGTTGATGAAGGAAGTAGTGTTTGGAATCCTACCAACCAAATCCTTGAGCAAAGTTGGTGGTTGAACAAAGTTGAGCCGGATAGTATTCCTACGCACGGGCATCATGATGTCCTACAAAACAGAGCAAAGATGAAACTTTTTTGTCTTTGAAATGGGTTAGTCCTCATACAGGATGCATGCAATGGTATGATGGCATAATGCTATGATGAAGTACACCACAAGTATTCACACAGGCAAGCATGATAAGGCACACAAGTCACACAAGACAACCCTTAGTTTTCAGGCCAGCATGAAGTTTAGGTATTACCCTCTTTTAGTTTCGTTGGTTAAAAACTGTCCTATCAAAAGTAACCGGGTTCTAGAGGATCTCAAATCATTGACTACCCTCAATCGGTCATAACTCCAGCATCGCAATCTTTTCTTGCGACCAGAACCATCGCGAGAGTTTAGCCTCAATGAGTGTAGCATACTGCTACTGTTCTATGGCCAAGTTTGGTCAATTTAGGATTCTAAGGTTGGTTGGTGTTTAATGACTCCTTAGAAGACCCATATTCTCCTTGTTGCAACACAAGGGATATAGGTACACACCAAGGTGCCACACCAATGTAGCCACTGCTTCACCCATGTCGGTCTACGCCGGACAGGTCCCTCACAGATTATGCTACCTAAAAAAGGTATTCCCCAAATACGGGTTAGGATCTATGAAACTCCGATGCAAAGCCCACAAATATAAAAGCAAACAAGGCAAATAATTGAAAACAAAGGTGATTTAAGCCCTAAGGTTACTCCACTTTTAATATTCCCCAGCAGAGTCGCCAGTTCTGTGATACGGTGGGAGAACTGACTTGAGGTTTTGCGTTTGTTTTCGCAAATGTTTCGGTTGAGCAAGAGTCGCCACCGACTTTTTATTTTATCCTAAGGAAAGGTTTAAAAAGCACAGCAAAAACCTTTGAGATGTTTTCTTGGGTTCGGGGAGTAGATTATAGAAAGGGAAGGTATTAGCACCCTTTCTATCCATGGTTATCCATGGGCTCTTAGTTACTTGCTTAGATCAACTTGCCTTAATTTTCAATTGTTTGAAATGGTGCTTTGTGTGTGTGGGTTTGAAAATTGTTTTGAAAAGAGGCCAATGTGGTGGCAACCTTTGTAATGATCCATGTTGGGATGTATACAAAGGTGTATGTCTTTTGAAAAGGTTTTCATTTGTTTTTGAAAGTTGTTTTTTGAAAGTGTAGTGATGTGTGGTTTAGAAAATAGGCAAGTGTTTTGTTTTGCAAGTTTGATTCAAGTAACTAAGAGGTTATCTACTCCTAAATTTCTCAAAGATCTTTGCTATGTTTTAACCCTTTTAAACAAGTTTGTTCCACCATTGTATTTGGTGGACAATCTTATGTTAGGATGTGAAAGGGACGAGCGCGGGTCATCGTTTAGACCATAATTGCAATGATGCCAAGTATCTTTGGGCAATTTTCCTTAAGGGACTTGATCATTTGTTTAGGCAACTTTTTTGAAAGCGTCATCGAGGGACTATGATCATTTGATTGTTTGTTTTGCCCAAAGAGACCTAACATGCAATATGGCCCATTTATTGAAGGCAACAAGTGGAATACCCTAGGGGGTGCAAGTGTGATTTATGTTGTCCATTTTCATGCTTATTTATCTTGAAATTAGGTCAAACTATTTTTGTTGTTTTTGATTCGCATACAAACCCTAATTCTAACATGGTATAATTAGAAAGCAATAAAGTGCGAAAAATAAATTTACTAAGCTATTACAACACAATATATGGGAAGGGGGGTACAAATGTTCAAATGGGGGTTTTTGACAAGGAATTTAAACCTAAACTATTACATCAATATTGAATTATTTACAAGATATTTAATTGCACAAATTAAATGAAATAAGAATAAATATGCAAGATGCAAAAATGGTTTTTTGTATGTATGGAAAAAAAGTATTTTTATATGTCAAATAAACAAATTAAAAAGTATTATTTTTGGAATTTTTATGTATTTAGGGCAAACCCTAATTTTATTAAGTAAAATGTATTAATTATTTAGTATATACAAACTTTATTTATTATATACAAAAATAAAATAAAAATGAAGTATATTTGTCAAAAGATATTTTTTTAATGTGAATAAGTTAATAAAAATAAAAATGTGTATATTTTGTATTCTTCCCTAAATATGCCAATAAATGTGTATGTATTATTATTATTTACTAAATATATACTATATATGTAAAATAATAATATTTAATATTTACAAAAAAAGTATTTTTGATATAAAATGTTTTCAAGAGAGAAAATAAAATAAAAATCAGAAATAAAATAAGTTTGCATTATTTTTAGTATTTTTTTAATAAAAGTATGTTTATATACTTATTTATGTACAAATGCCTATTTAAACAAATAAAAGCCTAATAAATATAAAAATGGTGTAAAAAATATTTTTATATTTTTAATATTATAAGAAAAAATAAATAAGTCAGAACAAAAAAGAAAAAGTAAAAAAATCATAAAAATAAGCCAAATGGGCCTAGGGGGTGTAAAAGCAAACAAGTGGTGCAAAAAGAAAGAACATTCCAGGCCCAGCCCAAAACCTGTCTTCTTCAACCTCTGAACCTGTATGAACACTCAAACACGCGTTTTCTATCTCCCAATTCCCGGACTTTCAAGCAAAACTTACAACATGAAAAATGTAGAGCATGAGAAGACGAATCCAGGGATATAAAGAACTTGACTTAACTCTCTAAGATGAGGGAGAATTTCTTCTCCCCCAATTCCTGACCTAGTTTTTCATCAATGTTCAGACTCAAAATTGTCTAAGCATACATAATATAAATGAAATCTAATCACATGGGCATGTTCAGGGCTATGATTGTGACATGTTTCTTTCACAAACCTAAAGCTAACAATGCCTATATTGAGAGATAGAACTTCATGAATATACCTGTTCAGTTGGAATCGTGCCTTGCAATGGAGGAGCTTTCAGGGCAAGATGATGATTTGTACAGCTTCCTTGAAGTGTGAGGATGCTATTCCAAGTTTTACTTTGCTTTGGAGCTAGCTGAATCAAGTTATAGAACTCCACCTGCAAATCAGAAAAATGAAAATGGCCAAAAGGATTAGAGGAGTTACAGTCTACTTCTAATGCTTTGGATAGTTTGTATTGATGGTAGGGAAGGTGTTTGAACTGGTTTGGGCAAGAATGTATGAAAGGATTGAGCTAGGGAACTCAATCTGCAGCAAGCCCTGTTTTTGTGCAGTTCAATGGTGATTCTGAGTTTGTGAAGGTATTGGAGGTGAAAGGCTCGTGTTCTAGCTCAGTATGGATGTCTTGAATATGTTTGATAAGTTTGCTTCAAGGTTCTTTTGCTGATATGAAAGTTGGTCTATGTTATGCAATGTTTCTTACACTTTAAGCAAGCAATGGCCACTTGGTGTTTCTAGCCTGTACAGGCCCCCATACTATGCTGCTAACCTTCCCCTTGATCAGTGTGATTAACTCATAAACTTGTGCCAAAGAGATTTCCTTTGTACCTTCTTGATTTACCAATTGACATAAAGTGTAACTTTTCAAAAATGGCTATTTCACTTTTTCTATAAATGGCTTAATTCAACATGTAATGCTTAAACTCATAAAACAAGGCCTTGGAACAATGAGTATGCATTAAATTATTGAGTGCAAATGGGATTAGAGGCCTGTAATGTAGCATAAACCAAGCTGACTTGAAAATGGCAATGTGTATGAACATGTCTTGGTCAAGAACAAAAGTGACTTTTGCCCAACTTGCCAAATTTGATTCTCCCTAACCATGAGGTTGTTTGATGAGTTCTTGGACATTTTGGAAAGCTTGGAATGTGTACTACAATCCATATTTGAAATGAAAATTGAAATTCCAAGTGGAAGTATGTGAAAAATGGTCTTGAAGTTAGGTAAAAACCTTGCCTAAAAAGGTCAAAATTTCACTAAGTTAAGAATGGTTTGGTACCCTTGTTCTAAAAATTGTATCTTGAGCTACAAGCTTCTTTTGGGAAAACTTTGTGAATCAAAGTTGTAGATTATGCAATAGGCTACAACTTTAATGTTTTTACTTTTGCTTGAATCCAAATGAATCTTGGTGAGAAAGTGGGGCAAAGTTAGGAAAAAATTAGGGTTTTTCACAACTTAGAAAAATTCTAAGTTATGAAAAATCTTCATTTCAAACCCTAATTTGCAATTCTTGATTTCTTGATGAACAAGTTTCATGATTTGGCATGTTTTGATGAAAAATGAATCTTGACCCTTGATTTTGACCAAAAAGTCAAAGTTTGACTTTTCAGTATACAGTCAAAATTGATCAATTGACTTGGAAATTCAACTGTCAATCTTGTGCATTTGGGATCTTTTGAACTTGCTGAGCATGTCAAGATAATTCCATGGGGTCCTTGAGTCCATATGTGAGCTTGGTTTTCCATTGGCTAGGTCAAATAGTCAAAAATTGCTTTTGTGCAGTCAAAACCTTAAAAATGACCATTTTGCCCTTTTTGTGGTCTGATCAAATTTCTTATGGAATTGTGATCCAAACTTGATCAAATGGTCCATGTGAGTTCACAATGTTGATGTGGGTCAATTTTTATGAGATTTGACTGTCAATTGGCCACAGTTGACTTTTTCCCTAATACAGTTGATTTCTAGGTCAACTGTCCAATTGACTGGGCAAAATTTGGAATCAAGACTTGAAACTTGGTATGGATAAACTTGGGAGTCCAACATGAAGCATGAAAGTCATCTTAGGCATTTTAGGTCAAAATATCTTTGTGCAAACATAAACCCTAATTTGGGTCAACAGTGCAAGGAGAAGTCTTGAGTAGAGGAAACCCTAACTGGATCTTGATCTTCAAGGGTCTTGTGATGAGAAAATGTTGAGGAAATGGGAGGGCAAATTTTGGGGTACAACAGTCATCAATAAAACATTGGACGTTTTGCATGCAAATTTTACGCTCTCTGTTTTTCTTTTTCTACTTTTTACTTTATAAAAAAAAATATAGTTATGCTCTTACACACACCCATATATCAAACTGCAGATCACACCCACTCCGGATCCCATTGATAACGGTTCTACTATTGCCAATTATGAATTTTAAAATTCGATCTACCAAGCCAAGGACGAAGACGAGGAAGATTGTGAAGTACCAGGAGAACTTACTAGACTGTTACAACAGGAAGAAAGGGTAATACAGCCTGATGAAGAGCCGGTTGAGATAGTGAACTTGGGTACTGAAGAGGACAAGAAAGAGGTCAAGATAGGTGCTGATCTGGAGCATAGTGTCAAAGAGCCGTTAATACTGATGCTACATGACTATGTTGAGGTTTTTGCCTGTTCATACAAAGACATGCCAGGACTTGACACTGATATTGTGGTTTATCACCTCCCAACAAAAAAGACTGCCCTCCTGTGAAATAGAAGGTTCGTCGTATGCGGCCAGAGATGTCAGAAAAGATCAAGGCAGAAGTCATAAAACAGTTCAACATCGGTTTCTTAGCTGTCACCTCTTATCCATAATGGGTTGCTAACGTTGTTCCGGTACCTAAGAAGGACGGTAAGGTACATATGTGTGTGGATTACAGAGACCTGAATAGGGCAAGCCCCAAGGATGACTTTTGGCTTTCCCATATCGGTTTTCTCGTTGACAACACCACAAAACATAAAGTATTATCCTTTATAGATGGTTTCTCTGGGTAGAATCAGATAAAATGGCGCATGAGGACATGGAGAAAACGACCTTCGTCACATAGTGTGGCACTTTTTGCTGCAAAGTTATGCCATTTGGTTTAAAGAACACCAGGGAAACCTATCAGCGTGCCATGGTAGCTTTGTTTCACGATATGATCCATCACGAGATAGAGGTATATGTTGATGATATGATAGCTAGGTATCAGACTAAAGAGAGCACCTTGATCATCTGCAGAAGCTGTTTGAAAGGCTGAAAAAGTACAAACGGAGGTTGAACCCAAATAAGTACACCTTTGGAGTAAGATCCGATAAACTCTTAGGCTTCATTGTCAGCAACAAAGGCATTGAAGTGGACCCTGCAAAGGTTAAAGCTATATAGGAAATTCCAACTTCTCGCATTGAGAAGGAAGTTAGGGGGGACGTCTAAACTACATTACCAGATTCATTTCCCATCTGACGGCTACTTGTGAGTAAATTTTCAAGTTACTGAAGAAAGATCAAGCAGTGAAGTGGAATGACGATTTCCATAACTCCTTTGACAAAATTAAGGAATATCTTCAAGATCCTTTAATCTTGATGCCTCCAGTTGAAGGAAGACCTCTGATCATGTACTTAACAATATTAGAGAACTCAACGAGGTGTGCGCTGGGTCAGCATAATGAGTCTTGTCAAAAAGAGCATGCAATATACTACCTTAGCAAAAAATTTACGAACTGCGAAACAAGATACTCACTGCTCGAGAAAACTTATTGCGCTTTGACATGGGCTGCTCACTGACTAAGACAATACATGTTGACTCACACTATCTTATTGATATCTAAAATGGATCCTATCAAATACATCTTTGAGAAGCCCACACTCTTCAGAAGAATAGCAAGATGGAAAATGATACTGACCGAGTTGATATTCAATATACAACCCATAAAGAAATTAAGGGAAGTGTATTAGCTGATCATTTGACTCATCAGGCTGTGGATGACTACCAATCCATGAATTTTGAGTTTCCAGATGAGAACATCATGTTAGTAACTGATTATGAAGAACCTGGACCGGATGACAGACCCGAAAAAGGATCCCGATGGACTATGGTTTTTTACGGAGCTTCCAACTCTCTTGGCAATGGCATCGCACTGTAATCATATCTCCTGAAGGTTGTCGTACTCGTTTCACTACCAGGTTATGTTTCAATTGTACCAACAATGTGGCTGAGTATGAAGCATGTATTATGGGTCTCAAAGATGCTATCGACTTGAGGATCAAATTCTTGAGTGTATTTGGATACTCGGTCTTAGTAATCAGTCAAATCAAAGGAGAATGGGACACGAAGCATCCTAATCTTATCCCTTACAAAGAGCATGTGTTGACACTGATCCCACACTTTGAAGAAATTACCTTTGAGCATTTTCCACGAGAGGAAAATCAACTAGCGGATGCGGTAGCTACTATGTCATCCATGTTTAAGGTCAGGTGGGGTAACGAAGCTCCTCAGATCACCATTGAGAGAATGGATGAATCAGCATACTGTCACGAGATTGGTACTGAAGAAGTAGTGCACAAGCCTTGGTTCCATGAAGTCAAAAGATATTTCAAAGCCCAAGAGTATCCCAAGGGAGTTTCAGTCAATGATAAGAAGTTTCTAAGAAGGTTCTCTGCCTAGTTCTTCCTCAGCAACAGAATCCTCTACAAGCACAACCACGACCCTACCTTGATTCGGTGTGTAGACAAGAGTGAGGAAGAAAAGATTATGGCTGATTTGCATGAAGGTACCTTTGGCACCCATTCCAGTGGGAACACGATGGCTAAAAAGATCCTACGGGCAGGATATTACTGGTCCACTATGGAAGCAGACTATTATCAACATTCACGATCTTTTCACAAATGCCAGATCTATGCTAATAAAGTACATGTGCCTCCGGTTCTTCTAAATGTCTTGACTGCTCCCTGGCCATTCACAATTTAGAGGATCGACATGATTGGAGATATTAGACCTACAACTTCTAATAGGCACCACTTTATCCTGGTTGCCATTGATTACTTCATGAAGTGGGTCGAGGAAACTTAATTCGCTTCTGTTACCAAGAACGTTGTGGCCCAGCTCATCAGACATAACCTTATCTATCGGTACGATATTCTAGAAAGAATCATTACGGATAATAGTATCAATCTCAATAACACTATGATCACCGAGCTCTGCACACAATTTAAGATCCAGCATCATAACTCTTCTCCTTACCGACCGAAGTTGAATGGAGTTATAGAAGCTGTTAATAAAAACATCAAGAAAATCATACAGAAGATGACAGTGACATATAAAGATTGGAACAAGATGTTACCAGTTGCCCTTCATATTTACCATACCACGGTGCGCACATCAACTGGGGCAACCCCTTTCTCTTTGGTATATAGTATAGAGGTTGTCCTACCCATTGAAGTCCAGATCCCTTCCTTGAGAATCATGAAGGATGCATGTTTGAATGAAGATGAATGAGTTCAGACTCGACTTGACCAATTAAACCTGATTGACGAGAAGAGGCTCACGTCTGTCTGCCATGGTCAGATGTACCAAAAACGTATGATCAAAGCTTTTAACAAGAAGGTCAGGCGTCAAGTATATCAAGCTGGTGGTCTGGTAAACAAGCATATTATCCTGCCACAAGGTGATCCTAGGGGAAAATGGACTCATACATACGAAGGGCCATTTATTATCTAGAACATATGTTCTGGTGGAGCCATGACCTTAACCACTATGGATGGTGACGACCTTCCACACCCGGTAAACACGAACATAGTTAAAAGATACTATGCATGAAAAAGACCCGCTAGGTTGATTGTCCTAGGAAAAAATAAGGGAATCCCGACGAACCAAAAGGGTTCGGGCAAAAATTAGGGATATGCAAAAAAAAAATCTGTACACCCGGCAAGTCGAAAACCTGAAAGGGAGGCTTGGGCAAAAAAGGGTATCCCGGTGGACTGAAAACCCGAAAGGGTGGTCCAGGAAAAGTTAGGGATTTAAAGCGTATAACTATGTCCCGTTGGATCACCTTATAGCCAATCTTTAGTACCAACTACCAAGCTCAAGTGGTACTAATTAATCCAGTCAGCTTCAGACAAGCAATGAAAGAGATGAGACGCTCAAAGACATAAAGGCAATAGCAGAATGGGAACCCAATGGGATCATCTCACATAGCTATTTTCTTTGTTTGCTATTTTATAAAGTTTTATTTGAAGTTAATACAAATCTATTCCTTTTAAAGTTCCAAACTATTTGTTTTTTAGTTTTCTATTTTGTTTGCGAAAACGTCCAGTTATTATTTTTGAACATATGAATTTGAATGTGATTACTGTTTACAAATATATGCATAAAAAACAGAAATACAGCTACTAATGGCTTTAAGAAATGAGGCAATATCTAAGGGCCATCCACAAAATCCCCGTAGATATTTCCTCTAACATATACATTCTCCAGCAGGTACAGAGGCAGAGACATCCTACTACAAGGTCACCGCAATATTCTCATTATGCAGCCTAATGATGTCAGGTTCTCATATCCCCGACATAGCAAGAATCTCTAACTACTGCTCCGAAATCTAAGAAAAATTCCCCAGTGAAGTCGCCAAACTTCTCAGGATTCCCCAATAGGATTTCACAAAATCCCCGAACAGTGCACGAAGTTTCCCTTCCCCATTAGAGTTTATTTCTCTAATAATGGAAATCTGTCTCCTAGTATTTCAACTTCAACAAAATTTAAATACTCAAATTCTTCACCCCCAGCTACAATAAGGGATTTATTTTCCCTAATTCTGCAACACTATAATAGAACAGCCGACACGTTCATACATCATTTCTACAAACATCATAGCATATGCAACACAAATGCATATATCGCAATATCATTTGTTTTTGAGAGCATCATGCAATTCATACATCATGACATCGCATGAAACTGACATTACCTTTTCAGGTTGAATTCGAAGACAGACGAATACTATCAATTTATGCACAAGTCAAAGATTAATGCCTGAAACCAGACGGGGAAAATATCTACATGACCAAGTGGTATGAACTCCCGAAACAAGACGAGTTTACCAACAAATACAGAAGGTCAGAGATTAATACCCGAAGCCAGACGAGGAAACTATCTATGTGACCAATGTTTCCAAGTCTCAGATTAATACCTGTAACATGCCAGGAAAAATATCTACGGACGACCGATTGTAGATTAATACTTGAAACCATCCAGGAAAACTATCTACATGAGAAGATTGAATATTAATACCTGAAACCATACGGGAAAACTATATTTATTTCTCAGGTCAGAGATTAATACCTGAAACCAGATAAGACAACTATCTCAACGACCAACAAAAATAAGTTCTAGATTAATACCTGAAACAAGCCAGGACAACTATCTGTGGACGACCGATTGTAGATTAATACCTATAACAAGCTAGGAAAACTATCTACATGAGCAGATTGAAGATTAATACCCGAAACAAGACGGGAAAACTATCTTTCTTTCTCAAGTGAGAGATTAATACCTGAAACCAGACATGATAACTATCTCAACGACCGGTAAAAGCAAGTTCCAGATTAATACCTGTAACAAGCCAAGAAAACTATCTGTGGACGGCCGATTGTAGATTAATACCTGAAACCAAACAGGAAAACTATCTACATGAACAGATTAAAAATTAACACTCGAAACAAGACGGGAAAACTATCTTTCTTTCTCTTAGGTCATAGATTAATACCTGAAACCAGACATGACAACTATCTCAACGTCCGGTAAAAGAAAGTTCCAGATTAATACCTGAAGCCAGACAGGACAACTATCTGTGAACAATTGATTGTAGATTAATACCTGAAACTAGATAAGAAAAATATGAAGCAATCTTACACAATTTTATTCTCATGATCTCCAAATGCAGTCTAACACAGACTCATCCTAAAATGGCCCTACACATGCTCTTTTTACATTTTCAGATAACGATTAATTCCATTATCCCCAGCAAGTCGCTGTGAAGCCTGGATTTCAAATAGAAAGCAACAAACTTAAATCTCTCCAGTACAGAGATAATTCTTCAGTAGAGCCTTGGACAACTGAAGTTCCTAGGCTCTATTCCCCATAGAATTTTCCCCAAGCAGGAGAACAAAAGAAATCAACCTTCCCCAGTGGACTCCTCCTCAGACAGCAGGAACAGGAATCCCTCATAAAGAGACCTCTTATGAAGTCAACATCTACTTTTGATGGCATATTTAAGCCCATCTCTGAAAACTCTCAGTCATCTCCTCCAAATGGCATATGTAAGCTCATTCCCTACACGATCAACCATCACATCATCGAGTGCAAATTTCTGGGCACTCTAGTGTTCAATCATCTTCCACCTTCAGATTATGAAAGGCAAACAAGCCAATCTAAATCTTCAGGTTTAAGAAGATTGAACAGGGGCAGCTGTTGTACCCCAAAATTTGCCCTCTCATGTTTTTCAAGATTTTCTCTTACATGGGTGATTACAAACACTTGCTTAAAGAAAATAAGAATTTTGAAGATAAACAAGGTATCTTCGATTGGCATTTAAAAAAGGTATCTTCGATTTACATTGAAACAAGGTATCTTCAATTGACATTGAAATGAGGTATCTTTGATTGGCGTTGAAACAAGATATCTTTGATTGGAATTGGGACAAGGTGTCTTCGATTGGGCTTGGGACAAGGTGTCTTTGATTGGCATCTGCACAGGTTGTCCTTCGATTGGCATCTGGACAAGGAGCTTCGATCAGATGTCCAAAATCCTTCGACACAAGCTTGGTTCACAAGACTTCGATTGAGCATGGGCTGTTTCATGCCTGATTCGATTGACAAGGAAATGACTTTCCCTGTGCGCGCCTTCAGCATACAAGGCCAAGACTCCTTCAGATTTGCCTTCATTCCATTAGGCAAAAAGATTCCTTTGACCCACAAGGCAAATACCTCCTTCATGCCTGATTCGATTCACTAGGGAATGACCTCTTTTATGCTTGCTTTGGCCTCCCTCATGCTAGCATCCACAAGGTATTGGCTTCCTTTGTGCCAGCTTCGACTGGGCAATGGTCCCCTTTGAAACAGTTTCGATTCCACATCTAAAATCCTTAACACACAGTTCTCCACCTTTTGACACCTAGTAAGGCCTATTCGAAGAACACATAAATGATGCCTTCGAAGGACATGAATTTGGTCCAGTCGAAAGACATACAATGGTTGGAAACAATTTTTGCTTGCTGGTCAAAGTCTTGCATACTACCAGGCCCAAGCCTTCTGCACAATCACATTTACAACAAAAGAAACTTCGACTGGCCAGAAGAGAGCTTTCAATTGGGTTAAGTGAAGAGTTTCAGATCAAGCTACTAAGGCAAATAGTGGCTCAATCTAAAGCCACAATGATGAGGCTTGGGGCAATTCGAAGGAAGGTGAGGAGGCTTCTACAAAGCCTTCGATTGATAAAAAGATGAAGCAGCATTCGACCAGTCAAAAAGGGAAAAGTTGATGATTCGATTGGTTTGAATTGAAAGAAAGGAAATTGAAGAAAGTAACACTTGGGGGCTGATCGAAGACACTCTGGTGAAGAAAATTCTGAGCAATTTGAATTCGTACAAGGAGCCAATTATCACGTGTCCAGATGCATCCAAGTCTCAAAATGGCATAAAATCTCATTTTTGGCAATTTTTCCAAATGAGAATTATGGCTTTAAACGACATGGTTATAGCTGGTATTATTTACTTATTTCTTTGCCTTCTCCATGTCCTCTATAAATATGCCTACATACTACTTCATACACGCATAAATTGCCTATCGAAAGAATACCCATACTGCCTCATACACGCACACGCTGCCACATAAAAATCATACCAAATTCTAAAAGTTTGATAGTCTGAAACTAGTTTTGCAGGTACCCTCAGTCCAAACTAGTAAATTACGCCTTGATCCTGAGATCTCCAGGGACATCTCCAACCCCTCAGATCCATACTTTACTGTTGGTAAGGAAAAAAATGTAAAGAATCAAATTTTACATTTTTTTTGCATGTCATGTTAATTTGAATTTAGAATCGAAGGACCTGGGTGTGACACCCAGGTCCATGTTTTTTTGTCTCTAACTCCTATATTGCAGATCTAGCCTAAACAGACCAATGCACACAAAATCGAAAGACCTGGGTTTGACACCCAGGTCATGCTTTTATTTTTGCTATCATTTTTTGCAGATCTAGAGCCCCCCACAGGCAATCCATCAGGCACTTTCAACAAGGCCCTTTGCTGGATCGAAAGCAACAACCTTCACTGATCGAAGGATAACATCCTTCACTAGATCGAAGGCCACATATCTTTATAGGATCAAAGGCCATCCTTCACTAGGATCGAAGGCCATCATTTTTCTTTGATCGAAAGACTCTTCTTCTTGTATTTATTTTTATTTTTACTCACTTCTTTTAAATCAAAAATCAAATAAAAAATCACAAAGAACTTCGGATTATTTTTTTAAATTAAATTCTGAAATTAATTAATTAATTAATTTTAACATTTTTTTCAAAATTAAAATAAGTTATAACTTAGGGTTTAATTTATGTTTAAATTATTTTCTCATAACAAAAAAAACAATAAGAAACTTAGACTATTTTTCTCAATTAAATTTTATTTTAGGTTAATCCAATTTAGTTATTCTCCAGATGAATCAAAAACAACAAAAAGAATTTTCTTTTACTTATAACTTTTTTAGGATTTTTAGACGTTCTTCTCCATTTCGCACGTATTATTATGTTTTTATTTTTTCCAAATTATTGTAACTGCTAACAGTATGTCATAGAATTAACTAGGGATCTTTACTGCTTTCCTTTATTATTCCCCAAAAGTTTGGACATGTAAATACCCCCTCCCCGAAACATTGTAATAGGGTAGATTTAAATTCCCGCACTTTAAATGCCTGCAATATTTAAACTGCTTAGATGTATGCATAATAGGATTGTATGATAAGATTAATAATTAAACGTTAGCGAACCTAACCTCTAAGACAAAAATAACTGAATATAACACACCTTGCCGATATGCACCTCTAGGGTACACCCACTTTGGTTTCCTTCGGAAATAAAATAGTTATGTCCCTCGAAAGTAGGGGTGCTTTAGCAAAGACCCTCAAATCAAAAGATCATAGTCCCTCGATGACCCTACAGTGTTGCCTTTCGGTAAATGATATAGTCCCTTAAACAAAATTTCTAAAGCGTCTCTATATGTTGCTTTTATGACTGTACGTCCCTACGAATGTCCCTCAAACATCCAACGATAGGGCTACCTACTCACTAATAGTTGGATAACGCTATTTAAAGGATATGAGGAAAAGAACAAACCTTTTGAGTATAAGTAGATAGTTCTTAGATGCTTGCTCAAAAAAAAAAAAATATTCACACTAACACCAAAACATTTCAAAAACACTTTTAAAAAAAGCTTTATCAACACTCTTGAGGACTAATACAAGAGTTATCATAAAGTGAATCACCGCACTAAGGAATTTTCAAAAATACTTTTTAAAACCCACAAAAACACAAGGTATTTCAAAAAATGAGCTAAGCATCTAAGAGCCCATAGAAAACTAAGGATGGAAAGGGTGATAACACCTTTCCTTTCCATAATCTACCCCCTTACTCGGAAATATTCTCGAAAAGCTCTTTTTCTGTTCTTTTCACCCTTTCCTTTGTTGGATAAAAGAAAAGTCGATGGTGACTCTTGCTTACCACAACGTTTGCGAATACAAATGCAAAACTAGTATAACAGTTAATTTTGCCACCGTATCACACATCCCCTTAATTTCCTTGCACGTATCATCCTACTTGTCTAGTATTTCCTTAAACACAACATTATCTTTCTTCAACTCCTCCAGAGTTTGCAGCACAAGAGATGAAGATGGCTAATCAGCAGAAGTTATCACTTTTTCAGAGTAAGCTACGACTGATTCTAACTTAGGAGCTTCTTTAACTTCCTTGCCTCTGTCTTGAAACCAAATCAGAGGCAGAGGACAAAGGATAGTTCATCATATTCTGAAGTCTGGTGATCTTCCCAAGGGGAATTGTCCAGCAGAAGAAGTGGCTTCTTTTCCCAGTGACACAAAACTTGATCCTTGAAGATATTCAGATGATCACAGAAGTTCTGTTGAGCAATTTCATCACTCAGCTCCTTGAATTTCTGGGATTCAGAGTTGAACCATTTTTTGAACTGGTTCCAATGAGAATCAGAAGCAGCAGGATTAAGATTCTCTAAGCAAGCTAGCTTCAGAGAGTTAACCCGTTCCTGTATTTCTGTTTCAAAAATCAGCAAAGATTTACCAACATCTTCTTTGGAGATTTTTGGTTTTGGTTTTGGTACGATAAATTTTTGAGAGCTTGTGACAAGATTGTCCAGAGCTTATAATCTATAACTGTTCGAAGGGGATCTTCTGGTTAGTTATTTGGAGAGGGAGAGTCAGGAATAATAATGGGTGAATGTGGTGCGTTTGGTGGAGTGGATTGATAGGGAGATGGAATATCTGGGATTGAGTGGATTGTGAGTGGTTGTGAGACCATGAGAGGGCAGGTGATTCAAGGAATGGATGTTGTGGTATCAGAGTCAAAATTTGGATTTTCTAAGTGGGGAGCTTCAAACAGCGGATCAAATTTATCAATATCAGAAAGAACTTGAGCAAGTTCAGGCTAATTTTGGTCAAGATGGGTAGTAGGTGGATTTTTCATAAGGTTATATAGAGATAGTGAGGGGTCAAATTCATTGTCAAAGTCATCAAAAGTTTGTGGCGATGGATCTTCTGGGGGTTTTAGAGAGAAAGGGTTTTCAGATGTTGATAACAGAACTAATTCAATAACAAAAATAAAAGATGGATTACCTTTATTTTTAGCTGCCTTAGGAATCTTCAGAGAAGATCCTTCTACTGCATCTTTCCTTTTCCTTGATTTTCTGGGGGAAATCTCTAGAGGTTGTTGTCTCAGATCATGGATGTTTACTTCTGGATTTGTTCCATCCCTTTTACAAGCATCCAGATGCCTGAGAGCAATATCTAGAGAAGCATCTGTTGGGGTAAAGAGTGGAAATTCCTTCAGAGGTACTCTTATATTTGTAATGACTTCCTTGGTTGTTATTGTTGGATCCTTCTTGATGGTTTCAATGATCTTCATCTTCTTCAAATTCTTAGTGTTGAGAGGTTTACCAGCACAAGCTTCCAGAGTGCTGACTTGTTGAGCCTCAGTCAAAAGTTCTATCAGTTTGTTTTCTGTCAGAATATCTGAGATGAGTCTTCCCAGAGGTATCCAGTCTTTCTTTGTTCTTTCTTCTTCTCTTGTCTCTTTGACGCTGATCTTCAGATGATTAAACAAAAGATGAGGAAGATTAACCTTTGATTTTGTTGCTATGAAATACAGAAGATATTGTTGATAAATATTTATATAGTTTGGAGAACTTGTGAGTTTTCTGTGATTGATGCGGGCCAAAATGATTTTTGACCAAATGCTGAGGTAGTCTTTCAGATATTTGATTTTGTTAGAAGGTTGGCCAGAAGTAAAAATCTCTTTTGAAATTTTTGTTAGATCAGAGATTTTGTCAGCCATATCACTGCAACGAATATCGCCGCCGTCGTGACCTATCAATTTCACAATGAGATCTTCAGAGATTAGTATTTTCTTTCTCATCACAAAATAAGTGACCTGATAATTTGAAGCAGTAGCGTTAATCCATAATTCTTTAACAAGTCTTTGAAAAACTGGACCCAGTAGACGATCAAAATACTTAGTCCATCCTTGAAATTTAACATCAAGAGGTAAATCATATTCGTTTTCCTTCATGCTGACGGTGTCCACGATGAGTTCACACAGAACTTACAGCGAATCAATGTGAGTTAGGAGTATTCTTGAGGGTTCTTCGTACCTTTCAGCTGTTGAGGAAGAAGAGCTAGTAACACTTTGAGAGCTTTGAGTAATTTGTTGGAAGGAAGCCATTATTCACACATACTTTTTAAGATTTTGAAAGATTGAACACAAGTAAGAGAGAAAAAGGAATTGAGAGTGGAAAAGTGATAGTGAAAGTGAGAAACGAATTTATAGAAAACTAGGAAACTTAATTAACAAGAAAAGCGTAAAAAAATGATTACTGGCATTAATAATTCCTGAAAAGAGGGATGGCGTGGAGATATGAAACAATTACCAATAAGACACGAGTCTCAATGCATTCAATCAACATTTCAGTCTCTTCAAAATTTGAACACGTGTTCAGCCTTAGAAGAAACCCTTTTAAAGAGATGACAAATGTTGATATTGTGAACTGCAAGCTTCTATCTTTGAAATGAACCATTTGGAGACCGTTTAGATCTTCTTAGATAGATCCTGATATAAATTTCCTTCTTACTTCTAAATAATTATTGATCATATGTTCACACAAAAAAACATAAAGTTCTGAGGGTTAACGTATACATAAATAAAACTATCATTTGGGCATGATTTCATGCAGAGATGTTTTAGAATGAAGTTAAACCTATCTTCAGAAAGGGGTTTTGTGAAAACATCATCCCATTGATGGTCTGTGTCTATAAATTTTAATAAAGAATTCCTTTCTGAATATGGTCCTTAATTAAATGATGTTTTATTTCTACATGCTTAGCTCTAGAATGTAAAATAGGATTTTTTGAAAGACATATAGAAGAAGTATTTTCACAGAGTATAGGAATGTTACTCTCAAATATGTTAAAGATTAGATTTTCTCCCAGAAATTGGCAGCTTCCAGAAGTACTTTTCCTATCTATTCCGTCTCCAGCGAAGTCAGCATCACAGTATCCTACTAATTTGTATTATTTGGTTTTTCTATAACAAAGACCAAGATTATTAGTACCTTTCAGATACTTGAAAATTCTCTTAACAATTTCTAAGTGAGATTCTCTAGGATCTGATTGAAGTCGAGCACACAGACATACACTATACAAAATATTAGGTCTTGAAGCTGTTAAATATAAGAGAGAACAAATCATACCTCTGTAGATCTTCTATTCTACCTTCTTACTTACCTCTTCCTTTTCCAGAATGTATGTGGAATGCATAAGAGTTTTTGTTGGCTTACATTCTAATAAGTCAAATTTCTTCAGAAGTTCTTTGACATACTTGCTTTGATGTATGTATGTTCCTTCTGGAGTTTGATTGATTTGGATACCCAGAAAGAACTTGAGTTCTCCCATCAAGCTTATTTCAAACTCTGCCTGCATAGACTTCGCAAATTCTCTTCCCAAAGAGGCTTTAATAGATCCAAAAATAATATCATCTATGTAAATCTGACAAACTAGAATATCATTTTTAAATAGTTTATAGAATAAATTTGTGTCCACCTTCCCTTTGGTAAAATCATTTTCTAACAGAAAACTACTTAGTCTTTCATACCAAGTTCTGGGAGCTTGTTTCAGACCATATAGTGATTTCTTTAGTTTATATATATATTCTAGATGTTTTGAATTTTCAAAACCAGGGGGTTGGTCCACATAAATTTCTTCCTCAATTTAACCATTTGAAAATGCACTTTTAACATCCGTCTGATAAATAGTGATGCCATTATTTATAGCAAAATAAATTAAAAGTCTGATAGATTCTAACCTGGAGACTGGAGCAAAGGTTTTTGTATAGTCTATCCCCTCTTGCTGACTATAACCTTGTGCCACCAGTGGTGCTTTGTTTCTGACGACTTCTCCTTATTCATTCTGTTTGTTTCTGAATACCCATTTGGTTCCAATGATGTTGGACCCTTTTGGTTTAGGAACTAGATCCCACACATCGTTTATGGTGAAGTGGTTTAATTCTTCCTGCATTTCAAGTATCCAGTCATTATCGAGAAGGGCTTCGTAAATGAAAGTTGGCTCAATTAGAGACACTAATCCCATGAGAGATTCTTCATAATTTCTGAATGTAGATCTTATTCTGATTGGGTCTTCTTTCTTTCCCAGAATTTTGTTTTTCGGATGAGCTAAACTGCTTCTTGATTGTCTTTTCTGGAAAGGCTCTTCAGATGTTTCTGTAATGTTTGTGACATCTTCTTCTGGAGTTGACTGATTCTTTGTGAGAAATTTTTGATGTAGTGTCTTCAGTACCTGTAAATTGGACTTCTATATCTGCAAAGGTTTTATCTTGCTTTGACTTTTGAGAGCCAAGCTTATCATCAAATCTGACACTGATGGACTCTTCTACAATCTGTGTTTCTGTGTTATATACTATATATCCTCTTGAGCGTTCAGAGTATCCTAACATGAGACACTTTTGTGCTTTAGAGTCAAAGTTGTTCAGATGTTATTTAGTATTAAGAATAAAACAAGTACATCCAAATGGATGAAAATAAGAAATATTGGGCTTTCTGTTCTTCCACAGTTCATATGGAGTCTTATCCAGAATAGCTCTTATGGAGATTCTATTTTGAATGTAACATGCTGTGTTGATTTCTTCTGCCCATAATTTCTTAGCAATGTTAGTCTCGTTGATCATGGTTCTCGATATTTCTTGTAAAGTTTTGTTCTTTCGTTCTACAAGTCCGTTTTGTTGAGAAGTTCTAGGACAAGAGAAATCATGAGAGATGCCATTCTCATTAAAAAATAGTTCAAAATTTTTGTTTTCAAATTCCCCACCATGATCACTTCTGACTTTAACAATTTTAAGATCTTTTTCGTTTTGGATTTGGTTACAGAAGGCAAAGAACACATAATGTGACTCGCCCTCGTTTATTAAGAACTTTGCCCATGTCTATCTGCTATAGTCATCTACGATCACTAATCCATACTTATTTCCACTAACGAATGCAGATTTCACTGGTCCAAATACATCTATATGCAGAAGTTCTAATAGTCTAGAGGTAGAAACAACACTTTTGGTTTTGAAATAAGGTTTTGCAAAATTTCCTTTGTGACATGCTTCACACAAAGCATCTTAGTTGAACTTCAGGTTAGGAAGTCCTCTGACCAGATTGAGTTTGTTAATCTGAGACATTCTTCTCATACTAACATTCCCCAATCTTCTGTGCCAGACCCATTACTCATTGTTAACAAACAATAGGCATTTTACATTCTTACTTTTTAGTTCAGAAAATTTAATTTTGTAAATGTTGTTCTTTCTTTTTCCATTAAATAGGACAAATCCATATTTCTGACTAACTTCTTTGTAAGACTTTTGATTGAAGATTATATCATAACCGTTATCACTTAATTGACTTATAGATAACAAGTTATGCATTAACCTATCTACTAACAGAACATTAGTTATAGAAGGAAGTGTACCGTTACCAATAGTTCCAGAGCCAATAATCTTCCCTTTCTGATTGCCTCTGAAACCTACGTAGCCTCCAGATTTAAGCTCTAGGCTTTGGAGCATATGCTTTTTCCCCGTCATGTGTCGAGAGCATCCAGAGTCCAGGTACCAAGATTGGTGTTTCAATCTTGCTATTAAAGACATCTGCAACATAGACAATTTTATCCTTAGGTACCCATATCTTTTTGGGTCCTTGTTTGTTAGAGTTACAAAAATTTAGTTTGAATTTTGATTTAGCAGAAAAAGCATTACTAGTATACTTTATGTCATGTGTGTGCCCATAGGTGAAGTGAGAATACAAAGGTGTGCGTTTAACGACCACATCCTTAACTTTCTTAGGTTGAGATACTTTACCCTTGTATCCTATTCCTTTTCTGCCATTTCTGTTAACTCCATAGATCATTGAAGCCATCTTGCTTCTATCTATGCTTTTAGCAAGAAATTTTTGAAAGCTATGATCATATTCCTTTATGATCTTATCAGAGTTACTAGGAACTTCTGAGAAAGTTTCATTCTGAAACTTTTGTAAATTATTTTCTAGTTTAGAAATTGTTTCTTTAAGCTCAGAGTTTTCTGATCTCAGTTTCTTAAATTCTTCAGAGTAAGAAACTAGATCCTTTTTTAGGTTTTTTTTTATGACTCGAAGTTTCTGATATCTTTCAAGAATTTTTGACATAATCTCTTCTAATTGAGATCTAGAAAAGATAAATAATACCTCTCTAGCCTCTGAGTCTGATTCTGACCCAGATGATCCAATGTCTTCTGATTTATTGGCCATTAGGGCTATGTTGGCTCTTTCATCTTCTAATTCTGTTTCAGCTTCAGAAGAGTTTGAGTCATCCCATGTTGCCCTGTGGCTTTTCTTCTTTTCCTTAAAGAACTTCTTTTTAGGTTTCTCTTTTTGAAGATTTGGACATTCACTTTTGTAATGCCCTTGTTTATTGCATTCATAGCAGACAATGTCTCTGTTACTTGACTTTCTGTATCCAGAGGATGGTTTAGAATGATTCCCCGTTCTTCTGGAAGTTCTGAACTTCCTCTGCCTGTGCTTCCACAACTGATTGACTCTTTTGGAGAGAAGAGACAATTCTTCTTCTTCTGATGAGGATCCACCAGAGTTTTCTTCTTTTGCCTTCTAAACTTTCGATTTATATTTTTTGTTAGATTTAAGAGCTAAAGACTTGCCTTGCTTCTGGGGCTCATCTTCTTCTAACTCTATCTCATGACTTCTCAGGGAGCTAACAAGATTTTTGAGAGAGATTTTGTTCAGATCTTTGGCCATTTTAAGAGTTGTGACCATGGGTCTCCATTTCTTGGGTAAACTTTCGATGATCTTCTTTACATGATCAGCAGTTGAGTACCCTTTATCCAGAACTTTTAGCCCAGCAACCAGAATTTGAAATATTGAGAACATTGTTTCACTGGTTTCATCTTCTTCCATTTTAAAGGCTTCATACTTCTGAATGAGTACAAGAGCTTTGGTTTCTTTGACTTGCGTGTTACCTTCATGCGTTATTCTCAAGGAGTCAAACATATGTTTTGCTGACTCTCTGTTTGTGATCATCTCATACTCTGTGTATGAGATAGCACTCAAGAGAATAGTTCTGGCCTTGTGATGATTTCTGAATTCTATCTTTTGATGATATGTCATTCTTTTTCTGTCAATCTTCTGACCGCTTTCATCAACAGGATATATGTACCCATCAGTCACCATATCCCAGAGATCAACGTTATGAGCTAGAAAGAAACTTTTGATCATGTCTTTCCAATAGTCAAAGTTTTCACCATCAAAGATTGGAGGTTTGTCACTGATTCTGTCTTTCTTATCATGGTAATCATTATTGATGTTCTGACTTGGTCCCACCATAGTATTTTTCTTGCTTGGATCTTTTTCTGACACGGTTAAGTGCTTGTACTCAAAACCAGGCGCTCTGATGCCAATTGAAGAATGAAAAAACACAAGAATGGGGGGTTTGAATTGGGTTTTTTTAAAACTTAAAGTAAAAAACATGTTAGTTATCCTGGTTAGTTTGAACTCAAACTACTCCAGTCCACTCCGTCAAAGTCTTCTTGAGTTTAAGCCACAACCCAGTTTTATCAAGGAATTACACTATACAATTGTTGTACCCCAAAATTTTCCCTCTCTTTTCTCAATACATTTCCAACAAAGATCTTCAAAAGCTCAAGCTTGCACAAGTATTGACTAGGTCAAACCATCTCCTCAACACTGATACCTCAAAATTAGGGTTTGGGATTGCACAAGGACAATTGGACCTCTAATACTTCAAAAGAATTTCATGGATCATTATGGACCTCCAAGAATGCTCATGACAAGTTTCAAGCCTTGGATCATCAAAATTGCTCAGTCAATTGATCAGATCACCTAGAATCAACTGTATTGATGAAAAAGTCAATTGTAGCACCAAAAGTCAAACTTTGACTTTTTTGGTCAACATTAAGTTTCAAAGATCACAATTCATCAAGACATTCAAAAATACAAAGTTTGATCATCAATAAATCAAGAAAGTAAAAAGTCAATGTGAAAAGTCAAACTTTTCAAGACTTAGAATTTTTTTTGTGTTTTTGTATATGATAATTTCATTACTTCATGCCCTTCTTTCACCAAGATTCAAGATGATTCAAAGTAAACTTTCAACATTAAAGTTGTAGATATTGATGATATCTACAACTTTTCTTTTCTGATCAAGTCCTAGAAGTTCTTAGATTTTGAGATATAAATTCATGAAGTCATGGCATTTTTGAATAAACACTTAAAGAAATTTTCAGCAGGTTTGGTCAGGTTTTTATCGCAACTCCTTGGCCAGTTTTCATTAAGTTTTAGTTTGATTCAATAAAAGTGGAAAACATGAAAGTTGTATAGGATGTTTCAAGCTTTCCAAAACGTCCAAGAGCATCAATTTATCATACTTGAGCTAAGAGATTCAAGGGCCTGAAGTTGGGCATTCGTTCTTGATTTACAAGACAAATTTGTGATGAACAAAGAACCAAAATCTTAGCTATGCTGCATAATCTTCACTTTTCAGACCTCAAACTTGTATATCACTCCTTAATTGAATGCTTACACAACTGGTTAAACTATGACCCAAGTGTTTTAGCCTTTGTCCAAGTGATCATTCCATTTTTGGAAGAAAGCAACATATCCATTCTTGAAAAGTTCACTTTAATCAGAAAGTCAATTTCTTGAGCCTCTAACTTGTTGTTCTAATCAAACTTAACTTCTACAAGTCAGGAAAAACATGTTTAAAGTGATCAACCACTTTAGATAGCTAGGTACAAGCATTGGAAACATGTTCTTCATGCTTGCTTCAAAAACAAGTAAGATAGCCATAACATGTGATTCAAAATCTGAGTTGTCTCAAGTCTCAAACATTCTCTATAAATATAGAGGCCAATCGCAAGAGAAGGTGGTCAGAAAAAATAGAGAGAAAGACCAGAAGTTTTATTATGTTGATAAACCCTCAAAATCTCATATTCAAAAAATGCCATAACAGTCCACAAAGTTTGCACTCTTGAGCTTTGAAATCCAAATCCTAGAACTCTACATGCTTTGCAAGTTCTGTCCAAACATCTACGCACCTCACATATATCACATAGAAGTTATTCCAACTCAAGAACAACTTCTGTAACATCTCTATTTTTCTAAGCTCAAGAACAGTCAAGACAACAACTCAAACTCAAAGCACAAAAATCCAGCTTCAAGGTAAGTCTTCTTGACTTTTAAAATCTTCATACAAGCATCATTAGTGGTTGAGAACTAACCCATGTATGCAACGAAACAATGATAGAATAAGAAAATTACAGTATTAGTCAACACATACCCACATGAGTAAACACATCTTAGTGGAAAAACAGGTTATGAGTCGACACAAAGCCTTTATGTGTCGGAACATACTGTTATACAGGGACAAACCAGATGAAATAAAGAGTGCATGAGTCGACACAAAACACGTATGAGTCGACACATGCGGGGAATGAGTCGACACATACCCTTATGCATCAACTCATACTGAATTGATATGGACTTACAAGAGCAAGACGAGCTTATGTATCGATGCAAAGGAGCATGTGTCGACACATAATATTCAAAAATGCAATTTTCCATTCTTTTACACTGTTTTATCTATTTTCATATATTTTCTTCATTACTATTCAATATGGTTGTAATATTTTCATATATTTTCTGCAATTTACCGTTTTCAAATATAAATGCTAGTAACTAGGGTGTGTATGGCAAGATAAAAATCAATCTTAGACAACCCTAATCCAAGACAAAATAATGCATGAAAAATAATCACTTGCACAATACACCTCTAGGGTTAACTCCACTTGTTGCCTTGAGAAAAATGGTCATGTTATGCAAGTGAGATGCCTTAGCAAAAACAACTAAAAATACAAGATCATAGTCCCTCGATGATGCTACGAATGTTGCCTTACAAATGATCTTAGTCCCTTAAGAAAAATGCTAAGGCATCTCGCAACATTGCATCTTATGACTATACGATGACCCACGCCCATCCCTTTACATATAAAGATAGGGCTTCTTACCAATCAATGGTAAGATATCAATGTCAAAGGAAAAGAGAAATGAACAAAAGACTTTTGAGTAGGTAGAATGTTCTTAGTTGCTTGCTCGTAATCCATCTTCAAAAACAAGCATCTTTTCAAAACACACCAAACACTTTCAAAAACATGAAATATTTTCAAAAAGTCCAACACTTTGTATGAATTCTTATAGAGACGAGAATCATTACAAAGTTTTCCTAAACGAAGTCGCTTTTCAAAAATACTTTCAAAACCCACCACAAACACATTTCGAACAAAGAAATTTCAAAAGTGATCTAGCAAGCAACTCAGAGCTCGTAGATAACTAAGGATGAAAAAGGTGATAACACCTTCCCTTTTCATAACCTGCCCCCCGAACTCAAGAAAATTCTCAAAAGGTCTTTCCTGTTATTTTCACCCTTTCCTTTATTGGATAAAAGAAAAGTCGCTAGCGACTCTTGCTATCTGCAAAATTGCAATAAAACACAAAACAACCAAGTCAGTTCTCCCACCGTATTACAACAACAATTAAGAGAGTGTACAAAATGTGTTTTCTAATAAAATAGTATCACACAAGTGATGTTTTACACAAATGAAATTTAGTACGTTGAAGGTAACCAAGATGACTCATTTGTTTGTGCACTCAAAATCGTAAACAATTTCTCCTTCAAGCTTTGTTTATATAGGCAACGCATGTGGGAGCTTTTGGAATGTTGATAAATAATAATTAAAGAGCTTTCCAAAAATAGAGATTCTTTTCCCATTTCTTCCATTACTTTTGAATAGCCATAAGTGAATTTTAACGCTTCAGAATATGCTTGCTTAAGAAGATGCATGTTATCGTTACTTATTTCTAGAACTGTATGAATCAGAATAACGAAGTTCCTGTTTGCAGCGTTTGGGTACTCAGAAGTTGCAGCTTTAGAACTTCTTTATAAAAGATGTATTGAATCAGAGTTTGAACAACTATCTAACTCATCTTTTGTGCCTCTTCCATCAGAACTTCTCTACAAAACAAAATACTTATTTAGGGATCATAATTGTTCTTTGGTTGTTTGTTATCATAAAAACTCTTACAAGGGTTGTAGAATCAAACTATGTTCTAACAGTCAGAAAATCATATTACATAATCTCAGCCAAATACAGAAGAAGATGTCACAAATATTACAACAACTTCTTAAGAATCCATCCAGAAAAGACAATCCAGAAGCTGTTTAGCACATCCGAAAAACATGATTATGGGAAAGAAAGATGACCCAATCAGAACAAGATCTACATTCAAAAATTCTGAAGAATCACTCATGGGATTAGTTTCTCTGATCTATCCAACTTCCATTGATGAAGCTCTTCTAGACAATGATTGGATCCTTGCAATGCAGAAAGAACTAAGTAAATTTACCAGAAACGATGTATAGGATCTAGTCCTTAAACCAAAAGGTTTCAACATCATTGGAACCTAATGGTTCTTCAGAAACAAGCTAAACAAACAAGGAGAACTCGTCAGAAACAAAGTGCGGCTGGTTGCACAAGGTTATAGTTAGAAAGAAAGGATAAACTATATAGAAACCTTTGCTCCAATCTCTAGGTTAGAATCTATCAGACTTTTAATTTCTTTTGTTGTAAATAATGGCATCACTCTTTATCAGATGGATGTTAAAAGTGATTTTTAAATGGTTACATTGATGAAGAAGTTTATATGCACCAATCCCCTGGCTTTAAAAATAAAAATCATCCATAATATGTTTATAAACTTAAGAAATCACTATGTGGTCTGAAACAAGCTCCCAGAGCTTGGCATGAAAGACTAAGTAATTTTCTATTAGAAAATAATTTTACCAGAGGAAAGGTGGACACAACCTTATTCTGTAAACTATTTAAAAATGAAATTTTGGTCTGTCAAATTTACGTAGATGGTATAATTTTTGGATCTACTAAAGCCTCTTTGGGAAAAGAATTTGCTAAGCCTATGCAGGCAGAATTAATCCTCAGGACTTTCTGCTTTAATTTTTGTGTGTGTGAACATCTGAACAACAGTTCTTCAGAACTGAGAAGGAAAGTTGTATCAGAAACTATCCATAAGATATGCACATTTTCCAAAAATGTTTCATTTCTAAGATAGAAGCAAGCAGTTCACAATATCAACATCTGTCAACTCTAAATGCAAGTTCACCCTCTAAGGTTGAACACGTGTTCAAAATCTGAAGGGACTGAAATAGTTGAGTTGATGCATTGAGGCGCGAGTCAAATTGGTAATTGTTCAAAATCTTCACGTTATCCCTCTTTTCAAGAATCATTAATGCACTTAATCATTGTTTTTATTTCTTTTAATTAAAATTAAAATTCCTGTTTTTCTTCCGTTGGCTATTTGCACCCCACTCTCACAATCACTCTCACATCTTCACTTTCAATAACTTTACTCTCTTCATTTGTTCCTCTTTCAAAAATCCTAAAAGGTTTGTGAACAATGGCTTCCTCTCACCAAATTTCTCAAGTTTCTCAAATCATTCCCGGATCTTCCTCTACTAATGAAGAAAGATAATTTAAACCATTAAGAAGGATCCAACACTCACCACCAAGGAAGTCATCACCACCAGAAGAGTGTTTCTAAAGGATTTTCCTCTCTTTACTCAAGAAGGCTCTTCTTCAGAAATTGTCCTCAGGTATCTGGAAGCTTGGAAAAGTTATGGTATGATTCTAGATGTGAATATTCTTAACCTAAGGCAACAACATCTGGAAGTTGCTACCAGAAAGTCAAGAAAAAGGAAAGTTGCTGGAGAAGGAACCTCTCAGAAAATGCCCAAAGCTTCCAAAAAGAAAGGTAACTCGTCCTTTGTTTCTATTATTGAATCATTATTTTTATCAACTTCTTAAACCCCCTCATCTCCAAAACACGCTGAAGATCCATATCTTCAAACCCTTGATGATATTTACCTAGAAATTTACACCTCAATACCTACAAATAATCCTCTAATTAATCCACCTTCTACCCATTTTGACCAGACTTAGCCAGAACTTGCACAAGTTCTTTCTGATATTGATCAATATGATCCACTGTTTGAATCTCCCTAAACCTAAAATCCAAATATTGACTATGATACCACGAAAACCATCCCTGATATCACTTGTTCTCTCATGATCTCTCAACCACCAATAATCCCCACAACTACATTACAAACTTTCTCCATTCGATATATTATATCTCCCTATCATTCAACACCACCTAACTCACCTATAATTCTTTCGACTCTCCATCTTCCAATAACTACCCAGAAGATCTCCTCAGAACCATCATTGATTTAGAAGCTTGGGACAATCTTGTCACAAGTTCTCAGAAAATAGCCGTTCCTAAACCAACACCAAAAATATCCAAATCAGATGTTGGTAAATCTCTGCTGATTTTTGAAACAGAAATACAAGAATGGGTTAACTCCTTGAAGCAAGCTTAAATGGAGAATCTTAACCCAACTGCTTCTGATTCTCACTAGAATCAATTCAGAAAATGGTTTAACTCTGAATCTCTGAAGCTAAAGGAACTCATCTTTGAAATCGCTCAACAGAACTTCTGCGATCGCCTGAAAATCTTCAAGGATCAAGTTCTACCACACTGGGTAAAGAAACCCCTCCTTCTTCTCGACAACGCCTCTTGAGAAGTCTCTAAGACATTTGATTGTAATGAACTGTCTATAGAACCTTAACCGCTTGCTCTGGTTATCTTTCAAGACAAAGGCAAGACAATCTAAGAATCTCCTGAACAAGAATCTGCTACAGTTAATTCTCAGAATGTGGGTTCTTCTGTTGAAACAACCTCCTCCTATCTTATGTTGAAAACTCTTGAGGAATTGAAGAAAGAAAACACAGTGTTTGAGGAAAGGCAAGACAAATAAGATGAAACGAACAAGTAAATTAAGGGGATGCTTGGGAAACAAGATTAATCAAACAATCAGATCAAGAGTTTATTGGAAGCCTTGTTCACATGACTTCCAACTCAATCTTTGTTCTGATTGAAGAAAGGAAAAACACAAAAGGGGTGGGGGGTTGAATTAGGATCTCAAAAATCAACAAAAAAACATTTTGATTTTTATCCTGGTTCGTTTGAACTCAAACTACTCCAGTTCACCCGCCAAGGTGATTTTGCCTCTCTCCAACGAGGTCTTAATCCACTAATCAATCTTGATTACAAATCTACTTTGGCAACTGCCAAAGTCTTCTTGAGTCTAAAACCACAACCCGGTTTTCTCAAGGAGTTACAAAATAATATAATTGAGTGTGTACAAATATGTTTTCTAAATAAAACAATATCACAACCATGATGTATTACACAATTTAAGATTTCTAGGTAGAACTGGGTAAATTTGATTTTCTTTTACGTACGCAGTAGTTTGTCATTTGATTTCTTCTTTTAGTCCTCTTTATATAGGCCATGCAACAGTGACATAAGAAGATGCTTTTGGAAAGTTCATAACATGAATTAATGATCTTTCTAAACCAGGAGATTCTTGTCTGTTTGTAGTCGTTACTTTTGATATTGCACTGATAAATTGTAACGCTTCAGAACTTCTTACATCAAAGGATGAATGTTACCATTGGAAGTCCCTTACTGCTTGTATCAGAACTTTACAGATCAGAGTATCAGAGATCCTGTTTCACAGTGTTGGTGCATTCAAAGTTGTAACAAAACTTCTTCATATAAGCGTGTCACACAGATTTTCTTCTAAGAATGATGCATCTGATTATATCAGAATACTCTCATCTTCTATGCTCGCATAATCATAACTTCTAGTATTATTCTGGTAAATCGTCTGTGCTCCTTAAATCAGAACATCTTTTTCACATCAGAACTTCCTGCATATAAAGATACTTTTATTAGCGATCATATTTGTTCTTTATATATATATATATATATATATATATATATATATATATATATATATATATATATATATATATATATATATATATATATATATATATATATATATATATATATATATATATATATATATATATATATATATATATATATATATATATATATATATATATATATATATATATATCATGTGTTTGTTATCATCAAAACTCTTACAGGAATGTAGAACCAAATTATGTTCTAACACTGATATATTGTTTTGTATTTGCTATGTTTGTTTCTTATTTCAATCTTCTTTTTATCTACCTCCTTTTGTTTATCTTAATCCACTTTGAATACAAAATCCATTTTGTTACTTTTACGTGTTTTTATTGCTTTTTGATTTTTGACAAAATGGGGGAGAATATAATATATTTTGAATATAACAGTACCAAGACTTAGTTTGAAACATTTTAAATATCGTAACTTATGTTTTATCTTTTGAAAGAAAACATGAAAAATCTTTTGAAAGTAACCTCCGAAAGCAAATAGGAAAAATCTCTTGAAAGTAACCTCTGAAAGTAACTTATGTCTAGTGGATGTATCAAAACTTCCTTCACAAAGCTCTGATTATAACATCTTCAGGGAAATATTTTTTCCTTATCTGAGTATTCAACTCAGGGGAGACTTTAATTCTTTATGCTCTTAAGTAATCCATCAAAATATACAAGTTTTTGTCATCATCAAAAAGGGGGAGATTGTTAGAACATAGTTTGGTTCTACATCCTTGTAATTGTTTTGATGTTAACAAATACATGATATATATATATATATATATATATATATATATATATATATATATATATATATATATATATATATATATATATATATATATATATATATATATATATATATATATATATATATATATATATATATATATATATATATATATATATATATATATATATATATATATATATATATATATATATATATATATATATATATATATATATATATATAAATAACATGCTCTCTAATAATATATTTAAATATGCAGAGAAATTATGATAAAAGAAGCATAAAAGATGATGAAAGATTTGCATTTTGAAATGTAAGAAAGGTAAGAATCTATTAGTTATACATCGATTAAACTAATTAATCAAGTTAAGAAAAATAGATTAGTAAACTAACCCATTTTAATTAACAAATTTCAATTAATTAAAATGATAAAGAACTAATATATTAGAAAATGAAATAGAAATTAACACGGTATCGTGAAGATGAAAGAAGCTTGAGTCACTTTAAGCGATTTCACAAACTGAAACCACATTAGTAATCACCATATGAATTGAAAACCAAATGAAACTTGTATAATTGAACAAGTATAATAGGACCATTTCTCAATCAAAAACCAAGAAATCAACATCATTATTCGATGTACATACCAAAATCAGCATTGCATTTCAAGCACATTCGATCAAATAAACTCGATAATAAGCATGGTTTTCAAACTATAAATGCAACAAGAAGAAAAGATTCAAATTGCAACATGAAAAGTCGAGAAAACAAATTTGAAATAAGCGTTAATCCCCTAAAATGAAATTCGGACAACAACTACACGAACCTATTGATGCTCGATAAAATCATCTCAAACAAAAGTTCCACGCACATGGAATACACAATGATAACATAATTGAAATTCGTCATTAGAATTCAATCAAATAAATCTAAAACGACGTCTAAATCTCCTTCAAATTGATCAATCATACATGGCATAAATTTAAAAACATCTCAACTCAAGACAATACCAACAAATGTAATGTCGTGGAGCCGATATGAATTAAATCGAAAGCTTCACATATATGTGCCCACACAGTTCAAAAGTTAAACAAGGCTAAACTTAAAAACCACAAAACAATAGAAAACATAAAAATGGAGACATAATATGCCCACCAATCATCACAACTTCAATCAAAAGTAAAATAAAACATACTAACATGGTGTCGATTTCATTCAAATTCAAACAAACCTCAATATTTATTCTACTCACAAACTCAAACACTTATTTATCGTAACAATAAACAAACATAACCAACTCAATAATCTACTAATCATCATCAATTAACTTCCATTTCATTTTGAACAAAAAAAAATCAGCTTGATACAAACAGTAATGAAATGGTTTACCATTAACAATGATGTTGAAGGTTAGTTGGCTATAGATGATGATGCCACAGTCAGCTGAGCTGCTACTACCAACTTGAATCCGTCGAACACGGAATGGTGGTGTCAGAGTTGGCTGGATGAGTGTGCATGTTGTTGCGCGAAAAATTTATGGAGATAGAGGACTTAACTGCGGAAGGTAATTTGTTACGCGAAGATGATGTTGAGTTGAAGTAAGGTGTTGTGATGGTAGTTGGAAAGGATGAAGAAGAGAAGGGGGTGAGGTTAAGGTTTGGTTATGGCAAAAGTTACGTTGGCTTCCGAAGGCGGTATGTCGGTATCAAAGGGAGGAGATGAGTGTGAGTCTGCGAGCAGTGGGTCTGACCGGTGGATGGTATGAAGGAAGCTAACGGAGGGTGAACAAAGAAAGGGAGGTGGTTGGTAGTGGATGTATGAAGAAGAGAGGTATGATGGAAATTCAGTGGAGGAGATGAAGAAGAAGTATCTCCGGCAGACTGGGTTGTTGGACGAGGATGGCTGAAATTCTGGTATATAAGACTTCAAATATCCTATGACATGTTGATACATCTGATCTGGAAAAAAAAAACAACATTGCAAGGTTTAAACATATTAAAATAGTACTGAAAAGCATAAACAACACATCACATGAATTGTTAACCCAGTTCGGAGAAACTCTCTTACTCTGGGGGCATACCAAGCCAGGGACAAGTCCACTGTAATAGTATCAATTCGAAGCTAAACTCCCCCGATTGAAACTTCTCACTTAATCACTACCCATGTTATACTTCTATATAAGAATTACCTAGATATGAGGCCCTCCTCAATCCCTTATCAATCACAGACATCGATTGGACAACACAGGAAGACACACCTCCATGATGAAAACAGAAGACACACTTCCACGATGAGAAGACACACTTCCATGACAATACTCATTAAGACATTTGACAGGAACATAACTTGGAGTTTCTTAAAAGCTTCTGTAGCGGTAGAAATGTTCAAGACTAAGCCATTGGATTGACTAGCCTTTATACAAATCAAAATAAGAATCTCCACCGCGCTTTATTATTTCCAAAGGAATGGGAAAAGATTTAATAACCCAAAAAAGGGGGGAAAGATTCAAGGTAAGGGGAGTTGGTTATGCAAAGGGAAGGTATTAGCACCCTAAACATCTACGGTACTCCGCAGGAGCCTCTTTGTAAAATCTGTATATTTTGGCTATGAAAATGTGTTGTATAGAAATAGATGGCGGAGGTAAGAAAATAAGTATTTTTTATGATTTTTGCACCCGCCGCGGTTGTGAACCTTTAGTTCCTACGTACCAACTTTCGTGCAATAGGGGATCAGGGTACACGTAGTTCCTCTTTTAAAAATTTGAAACACAAATGCGTTGGTTGATTTTACGAGATAAGACATCATCGTCATTGTCCGTGTGGAAAACATACTTACTACCCACAATCATGAGAAAGGAGAATTTGCATCATCTCAAAGTGGAGGATATGGCTTGGATTTTAAAATCAACAATGCCTCACTCAACACCCAAGTGGAAAATATCTCTCTTCACTACATATTGTAGAAGTATAGTTGTTTGCATCACTATAAGGATTGACAAGAGTCTAACCTTTTGAGAAAAGTTTAAAGATAAAAACCAAAGTGGCAAAATGGTTTGAAATGAGATTGGTTGACTTTTAGTCTTCTCACAAAAAAGTGTCAAAGTATTATTAAATTGATTGAAGTTTATTTATGAAAATGATTTTTGAAAATGCATGGACATAAGTCCAAGTTTATTATGAAAGTGGTTCAAGTTTAGAAACAAGAAGGGTTTTTAAAAAAAGAGGGAGAATATTTTTTGGAATTAAAGAAAATGGGAGGAGAAGAAGAGACTATCCTAAAGCATAAGGTAAAAGCTAAGGATAAGGACCATCTAACCAACAAGAAGCCAAAACTTGACATTACGAGCCAAGATAGAATTCCCATTCTTTGGATTGAAACCAAGCAAGCAAAGATACTAGACCTCTTCAAGTGTATTAAGTCTTCACAAAAATTGGGAAGAGTAACAGCTGTATACAGGTGAATTCCAGATTACAAACAAAGGATGTAATTACAAAACCTGTACACAAAAACAAACAAGCAACACAATGTCTTGAGGTAAACCTCAAGAGCTCCAAACAAAATAATCAGATAAGATCACAAGGTCTCCAAGATAGGCCAAGGTTTCTAATCCAAAGTCCAAGAAAAAGTCCCATGCTCCATAATGCCGAGGATAGTAACCAAATAGTCCAAGTACCATTAAGAGTTTTTTAGGGTTTAAGTTGGTTATTAAGTATCTTAGAAAAAAGAAAAAGAAAAGCACAAGTGAGCAAAGTAAAAATGACAAGAAAATAAATGCTCAAATGAGCAAATATGAAAATGACATGAAATGTAAATGCTAAAAGTAAATAGTGCATAAAGCATAAAAGAATAAAAGCATAAAATAAAACAAGTCAATAATTAGTGGTTAGTTGGATGACCATCTTGAAACTTGCATTTGGAACTCATTAGAGGATTGGTAGAACCAAAGCCTCCACACAACAAGTTGCATATGCTTTTTGTCAACTATATCATCCATTTGGAATTCTCACAAGTACCATTTAATGATCAACGATGTTTAAGTGATCTGCGTTGACTAAAGGTGTTGTAGATCCATTAGAGGATTGGTAGAACCAAAGCCTCCACACAATGAATCTCAAGGTTATTGGATCAAAGAGATCAAACTAACATACTTGGGCTTTCAATCATACGTTTGGGCCACGAATGATCATTTATTCGAATCGGGACAAAATTTAGCGCTATGTTAAGCAATCGTAAGTAGACTTATATAGAAGTCACACCTATTTTGAGACCGGTCAATAGCAATCTATGCACCATTTGTTTTGAGACATGATATAGAGATCATGCTCCAACAACTTTTAGTGCAAGGAGAAGGGGATGAGATGAAGAGGAGTTAGGGTAAAAAAAGAAAACCACATTTGAATTAATATTTAATCAAACTATTATTAAAATCATTCATCCATTTTTGTGGAGTTAAACTCAACACCATGGATCCAATGATGTTAATAAATCCATGACCAAAAAATCAACCCAAGACAGCCAGAAAATATTCACAAAATGATATAATATTTAGTATATATATTAAAGGATGGAAAATGTTAAAATAAACTAGAAAATAATGAGGAAAATATCAATTATATTCAAATTAATCAAGAAATGAAAAATAAGACCATAGAAAAATCAGAAATGGGTCCAAATATTTTTATAAAAATTTTAGTAATTTTTAAAAGTCAGAAACTATTTTTTAACCATTTAAAATTGCTAAAAAAAAATATAAAATAGATCAAAAATAGTAAACCTCAACATAAAATTCCATAAAATTTCCAGAAAGTCAAAAATATGCAAAATAATATTTATGAATTTTTTCAGAATTAAAAAATGTTAGAAAGTATTTTTTAAGTAATTAAAAGAAAGCAAATAATACAAAAAATATTAAAAAAATACCAAATGTTAAAATAAAAATGTAAAAAAATATTCAGGAGATCAAAAATAATTCAAAGTATATTTTGTGAATTTTTCATAATTTTTGGATAAAAAATAAAAGAGTTATGAATTTTTGAAAATTTAATCAAATAAAATATAAAATCAGAAAATAAAATAAAACCAAAAAGATGTGGACCATCAGATCAAAGTCAAAACGCGTTAGTAAGCTAATCCAATGGACTAGACGCGTTGTGCTTGATATGGACCTTAGTGAAATACACATGTAATCAGAAAAAGGGCAACCAATGAAATTAAAACGCTTGGCACGCTATCATTGGCTGAGATGAGACATGTCATCGTCTTCAACCTCCAAACACCCTACAATGGGGATTTTGTGAGATCCTTCAAATGGAAAAATTAGGATCCCTGGCTAGTATCATTGAACTCGTCTCTTCAAGACGATTCTAACACAACCATCACGCCAAATTTATGTAAAGTATGGAGAGAGATATGAATCAAAACACAGAAAAATAGCGAGCACCTTCAATTTGAGATTTCTCTCTCAATTCTCAATGGATTTAAAAATTGTAAGCATCATTAGAATCAGACAAAAGAGTAGAACATATTAGTGCTTGATTTGGATCCAATTGGTAGAGAATTCTACCTTTTCGAAGTTCAAGTAAGAAGCTCTGAAACTGGACTCCTGTAGCTTGGATTATGGGTTGTTTTGATTGGTTTAAGTGCTGGAGAGTTTGTATGAAGTTCAAGGATGATGAATACGCAAAGAATTTTGGAAAAGGAAGCTTAAATTTCAAAAAATGAATTCAACAAAAGTGGGTTCGTGTGAAGTTTTGGCAGGGTGTTCTTGGCTCTCCAAGCTTAGGAAATTGAATGGGGGGTGACCCTCTATTTATAGGGAAGTGAATGGGAATGAAAATTTGAAGAAACAAGGAAGTTTGGAGGGAAATTGAGCAAGGGTCGAGCACGAGTGAAGTGTGACTTCATTTCCATCAAAATTCAGCCAAACCTTGCGTTTTGGGGTGCTAATCATTTCTGGAAAGTTTGCTAATCAAGTTTAAATCCAAAAAGCGCATAAATCTTGTGTTTAGAAGTCACATTATGGATTTCAAAATTCTGACTTTGTGCAAAATTCAGTTTCAAACTACCAAATTCAAATCTATGGCATTTCCACCTCAAGGGGCCTTAGGGAATAATTCTTGATGCTTTGGAAAGATGAGGTTACAAGCTTTGAAATGGAAAAAGAATGGAATCAAATGGATGCATGAGCTGAAAGTTACATGGAGTCAAAGTTGAAGAAAAAGAGTTGACTTTCCATACTTGGAAAAATTTCAAACTCTTCTTTAAAAATGACCTATAATCTCTTGCATCCAAACATGGCCTTCCACTTAGAATTTTCTATTGACCTAAAAAGATGGAATGAAGTAGACCTCTTGAATGACACTTTGCAATTTTAACCACTCAAAATCTTCAAAAATTGAGCAAGTTATGACGTGTTGAAGTTGGCCAAAAATCATGAAATGACCTATAATCTCTTGCATTCTTAAGGCAACTTCCATCCATTTTTTCACTTTGCACATAAAATAAGGCATGAAGGACACATCCTTAGGATCATCATGGAAAAAGAATGGACTCAAGGTGATAAAAAATGACCAAGTTTTGATCATTTGAAATCACATTATGAAAAATTGGGGATTCATCTGGATGACTTGTAATCTTTCCTCTTCACCAAGTTTCTTCCACATTAAAAATTCTTGAAACTTTTGAAGTGATTTGTTGGTAAATCTTTGAAGAGAAGAATGTTTTTGTAATTACTCAAAAATACCAAAATATGAGCAACATATGCCCCTTTGAAGTCCAAAACCCTAGCTTCTAGGTCAAGAGAATGCTTGGTGGAACTTTGCCAAGTTTGAAAAAACTTTTTGTGCCAATATTCTTCCTTTGTGAATAGGATTTTTTAAGGATGATGATGAGGACTAATGGCCACCAGAACTACTTCCATACCAACTTCAAAACAACTTCAATGGTGAGGTTTGGATCTCTCAAGCTTTTGACTAGGGCATGGAAATAAACTCATGAACCCATGATGCAACTTGCTAAACCTCATTTCATTCACCTACATTATTAACAAGTAAGACAAAACAACATTGTATTTGTTAATTTAGAGAGAAAATGAAAGCAAAATATCCATGATCACCAAAGAAAACAAGTCAAGGTGCTTGGTGACTCCTCAAAGAGCAAAGTTAAAGATAGGGAGAGGAACCAAAAGCCCTAATGTGATTTTGTGGTGACTGAAACAATATGGTATGATAAAGGGATCTTAGGGGCAAAAATTGTGGTACAACAGTTGCCCTTATTTAAGTTTCTTCTATCCGGAGATGCGAAGGTTAAAATTTTTCGTTTTGAAGGGATTGAAGATACTTAAATATAAAACAAACCTTGTTTTTGGCCCTAAGATGCCATGCAAAGGTTTATGCATATGAATGCATATGAATGGAACAAAAGAGATGCAAAGTGGCATTGGGGATGCAACATGAAATGTAGAAACAAAAGAGCAATCCCACCAGGAAAATAAGCCACTGGTAAACCACAAGAAAAGAATCAGAGAGGATAATAACAAGCATCAACGTTCACTGCCGATGTACTACCAATAATTCACTGAAGGTAGAAAGATAATATATATATCATATCACCACCATTCACTGATGATGAACTATCAACATTCACTGAAGATAGAAAAAAGATAAGAAACACCAACATTCACTGCCGATGTACTACCAACGTTCCCTGAATGTAGAAAGAGAAAATATATCATATCACCGCCGTTCACTGACGATGAACTATCAACGTTCACTGAAGATAGAAAAAAGATAAGAAACACCAACGTTCACTGCCGATGTACTACCAACGTTCAGTGAAGGTAGAAAGATAAAATATATCATATCACCGCCGTTCACTGACGATGAAGTATCAATGTTCATTGAAGATATCAAAAAGATAAGAAACACCGACGTTCACTGCCGATGTACTACCAACGTTCACTGAAGGTAGAAAGAGAAAATATATCATATCACCGCCGTTCACTAACGATGAACTATCAACATTCACTGAAGATAGAAAAAAGATAAGAAACACCGACGTTCACTGCCGATGTACTACCAACATTCACTGAAGGTAGAAAGAGAAAATATATCATATCATTGCCATTCACTGACGATGAACTATCAACATTCACTGAAGATAGCAAAAAGATAAAAAACACCGACTTTCACTGCCGATGTACTACCAATGTTCACTGAAGGTAGAAAGAGAAAATATATCATATCACCGCCGTTAACTGATGATGAACTATCAACGTTCACTGAAGATAGAAAAAAGATAAGAAACACCGACCTTCACTGCCGATGTACTACCAACATTCACTGAAGGTAGAAAGAGAAAATATATCATATCACCTCCGTTCACTGGTGATGAACTATCAACATTCACTGAAGATAGAAAAAATATAAGAAACACCGACGTTCACTGCCGATGTACTACCAACATTCACTGAAGGTAGAAAGAGAAAATATATCATATACCGCTGTTCACTGACGATGAACTATCAACGTTTACTGAAGATAGCAAAAATATAAACACCGACGTTCACTGCCGATGTACTACCAACATTCACTGAAGGTAGAAAGAGAAAATATATCAAGTTCCCCCAAGATTCTGGTGTTTTTCCAAGAACGGGTCTCAACTTTTTCTTTAACCAAGGAAATCTGCCTGGAAAGGGTAATACGTAATCTGTCTCAAATAAAGAGACTCCCACTCATTGTCAAGGGGATTTACAAAGAGAAATGACTTTCTGGAAATAGCAATATGACTTCCCGGGGACATGCCACGATATTCTTGCTGAGGAGATAAAGTCTTCATGTGCAAAATAATTGCTCAAACCAAAACTCAAAAATTTCAGAGATCCATAAATCCAATTCGAAAATAAACTGGAGCAAGACGACCAGTGCACATACATCTTTTGAGAAACAAACTCAAGAGGGAAAACCAAATTCAACTAAGCAAAGAGCGCTGCAGGAAAAGGTCAGAACATCATGTTAATGAACAATGGTTTTTAGTCATGCATGATGTATGTATTAACGTATGAGTGCTATCGCGCATATGCTGGTAAAAGGATACATAATTAGTACAAACAAACAAAACCGCCTCAGGTACTAACAACAAATGGGCTAAACTTCAACCAGAAAGATCAATCCAAGAAAATTAAAAGCAACTGTGAAAACCAAACCCACTGCCTGCCTTAACTTTACTGAGGAGAAACATAATCTGAATGTAGCCAAGTCAAACAAATATCGGGATAGAGCATCTTTCTTCTTGTTTCATCGGAGAAAACAACTTTCCAACAGCAACATGCCTACTGGAGATTGCGAGACCAGTCTCAAATAAAGCAGACTGACACCGACACAACCAAACTTCATTGGGGGATTCAAGCCTACCTCCCTGGAGAAAACTTTCATCACGAATACTCATTCCAAACAAGAGATGCCCTAGGATAACCTTCCTGGGAAATCAAGAAGTCAATATTAATGCCAAAACATTCATCATATGAGGGAAAACTTGTTGGGGAATCTGAGACGGAGACTTCTGACCATGCAAACCCCAAAAAAATGAATCAAGACCTGACTGGGGATAACGGGATCACAAACCCAATATTGTACCTTGCACCCACTGATATCGTCTCTAACCATCTGAGAAACACACAAGGATTGCGCACCTACCATCAAAATGACCTGAGAAAACTTTCATGGAGGGAGTAAATTTTCTTAAAATAACCAGAGTTTGTTCATTCTTGGGATCACCATTCTTGTTGTCATTGCTTTATCAAAAATCCCAAAGTAAATTGAATTGTAAATATTTCTCTTCTTTTTGAAAAGTCAATTTTGCTTTTTAATCCTTTTGCTTTAACAGTTATTATTAGTAATAAATGATGTCTTTGCAAGCTAAATAAAAAATAAGAACCCAAAAAGTTGGGCAAAAGCTCGAATTTCATTAATAGAATGGTAGTCTGCGAATGGCGAGACTCCATGGATGATTACAAAGTTTGGGAAATGGTAATGCATAATGGAAAGGATTCATTGAGATACAGTGACCACTATCCCCCCTAACAACTTTTGAAATCCTGAGCAGCAGCTTTTGTTGAGGTATGGTGAGGATCCGAGAAGATTGTTGCTTCAACGATCAAGTCTCGTCTGACGTAGTTACTTGCCAAGAAAGTCCCTAACTTTTTCCTAAGCTTCCCTTTAGGGTTTTCAACTTAGCGGGAAATTTATTCTGTTTATGTCTCTAATTTTTGCCTAGACCGCCCTTTGGCCTACCGAGACGCTCCTTTTTTTGCCTAAGCCGCCCTTTTGGGTTTTCAACTTAGCGAGCTGTTCTTTTATTTCTTTAGGCAAAGTATTTCTTGACTGCGTCAGCATTCATGGGACGTGGGAACTCCTCGCCATCCATAGTTTCAAGAATTAATGCACCACCAGAGAAGGCTTTCTTAACAACATACGGGCCTTCAAAATTGGGAGTCCACTTTCCCCTAGAATCAGTGTTGAAAGACATGATCTTCCTGAGCACAAGGTCGCCTTCTCTGAATTCATGAGGTTTGACCTTTTTGTCAAATGCTTTCTTCATTCTTTTCTGATTTAACTGCCCATGACATAAAGTTGTCATTCTCTTCTCTTCAATTAAGTTCAATTGGTCAAACCTGTTCTGAACCCATTCAGCCTCTGTCAATTTGGATTCCATTATCACACGTGACGAGGGAATCTATACCTCGACTGGGAGTACAAATTCCATTCCATAAACTAGAGAAAACAGGGTGGCTCCTATTGAAGTGCGAACAGATGTTCGATATCCATGTAGAGCAAAAGGGAGCATTTAGTGCCAATCCTTATAAGTGACAACTATTTTCTGGATGATCTTCTTGATATTCTTATTAGCAGCTTCAATAGCCCCATTCATCTTTGGCCTGTATGGAGATGAATTGTGATGGACAATCTTGAATTCTTCGCAAAGTTCAGTCATCATCTTGTTGTTCAAATTCGAGCCATTGTCAGTGATGATTATGCTTGGCACACCATACCAACATATAAGATTGTTTTTGATGAAACGCACAACCACCTGTTTGGTAACATTGGCATATGAAGCAGCCTCTACCCATTTGGTAAAGTAGTCAATTGCTACCAAGATGAAACAGTGTCCATTCGAAGCTTTGGGTTCTATCATCCCGATCATGTCAATACCCCACATAGAGAAAGGCCACGGGGAGGAAATCACATTGAGAAGTGTCAGAGGCACATGGATCTTATCTGCATAAATCTGGCATTTATGGAACTTCTTTGCAAATTTGTAACAATTATATTCCATTGTCAACCAATAATAACCTGCCCTTAGCATCTTTTTAGACATTGAATGTCCATTAGCATGAGTGCCAAATGAACCTTCATGGATATCATGCATCAACATGTCCACTTCGTGTCTATCCATGCATCTGAGCAAGACCATGTCATAATTTCTCTTGTATAACATATTTTCATTGAGGAAGAAGCTACCTGCCAATATCCTCAGTGTCTTTCTATCTTTCTTCGACGCACCAAACGGGTATTCCTGAGTCTGAATAAAATGCTTGATATCATAATACCAAGGTTTTTCATCTGCTACCTCCTCTGTTGTAAACACATGAGCGGGCCTATCTACCCGTTGAACTGTAATTCGGGGTATATCATTCCAAACATTTACTCGGTACATGGAAGCCAGAGTTGCCAGAGCATCTGCCATTTGATTTTCATCCCTAGGAATGTGATGGAACTCAACTTTATTGAAGAAGGGTAGTAATCTTCTAGCGTAATCTTTGTAAGGGATCAAGCAAGGGTGACGAGTGTCCCATTCTCCTTTAATCTGATTTATTACCAAAGCTGAATCGCCATAAATATCTAGAATCTTGATTTTGAAATCAATAGATTCCTTAAGACCCATGATGCAAGCCTCATATTCTGCCATATTATTAGTGCAATCAAATGTTAACCTTGCAGTAAAAGGAATGTGCGATCCATGAGGAGTAACAATCACAACACAAATTCCTTTACCATAAGCATTCATAGCTCCATCAAATAACATACTCCAACGAGATTCAGGGTCGGGACCCTCCTCGGGAAATGGCTCATCATAATCTTTCACTTTTAAGAACATCACATCTTCATGGGGGAATTCATACTCTGCAGACTGATGATCCTCCACCGGCTGGTGAGCAAGGTAATCTCCTAACACACTACTTTTAATGGCCTTCTGAGTGTGGTAATCGATATCATATTCAGATAAAAACATCTTCCAGCAGGCAATTCTCCCAGTAAGAGAAGGCTTTTCAAAAGTTTACTTGATTGGATCCATTTTGGAGATCAACCAAGTAGTATCATTCAACATATACTGCCGTAAACGCTTTGCTGCCCAAGCCAAAGCACAACATGTTTTTTCTAGCATGGAATACCGCGACTCACAATCAATGAACTTTTTGCTGAGATAATAAATGGAGAACTCTTTCTTTCCTGTTTCATCTTGTTGTCCTAGAATATAACCCATGGATTTATCCAACACTGTTAGATACATAATCAACGGTCTTCCTTCTATGGGAGGGAGCAAGATAGGAGGTTCAAGCAGATACTCTTTAATACTTTCAAATGCCCTTTGGAAGTCATCTGTCCATACACAAACTTGATCCTTTTTTAACAACTTAAAGATTGGTTCACATGTTGCAGTCATGTGGGAAATAAATCTGGAGATATAATTCGAACGCCCAAGGAAACCCCTGACTTGCTTTTCAGTTCTTGGTGCTGGTATTTCTTGAATTGCTTTGACTTTGTCAGGGTCAACTTCAATTCCTTTCTGGCTAACAATAAAACCCATTAATTTCCCCGATCTAACTCCGAAGGGGCATTTATTTGGATTCAAGCGGAGACGATACTTCCTCAAACGCTGAAACAAGTTCAACAAATCTTCTATATGCCCTTCTTCAGTTTTGGATTTGGAAATCATATCATCAACATATACTTCGATTTCCTTGTGCATCAGATCAAGGAATAGGGTTGTCATAGCCCTCTCGTACGTTGCACCAGCGTTCTTCAGCCCAAAGGGCATCACTCTGTAACAGAATGTTCCCCAAGATGTGATAAACGTTGTTTTTTCCATGTCCTCTGGAGCCATTCTTATTTGATTATACCCGGAAAATCCGTCCATGAACGAGAATACCTTGAATTTTGCTATGCTATCCACTAACATGTCAATGTGAGGCAATGGGAAATCATCTTTTGGACTAGCTTTATTTAGATCTCTGTAATCTACGCACATGCGGACTTTTCCGTCTTTTTTCAGTACTGGGACAAAATTGGAAATCCACTAAGGATACACTGATGTCACAAGAAAACTAGCATTAATTTGCTTTAGGACCTCCTCTTTGATCTTTACTGCCATATCCGGGTGGGTTCTTCTCAACGTTTGTTTAACTGGTGAACACTTTGGCTTCAACGGTAAACGATGCTCGATAATGTCTGTATCTAGACCAGGCATATCTTGATAAGACCAAGAAAAAATATCCACATATTCTTTTAAAAACTCAATCAACCCGCTCTTTACATCAGGATGCAACGATGCTTCAATCTTGACCTCCTTCAGATCTTCTTCTGAACCCAAATTAACCACTTACAAAGGATCTTTATATGGCTGAATGGTATTTTCCTTGTGCTCAAGCAACCGTGAGACCTCTTCTAGAATCTCATCATAATCTTCTTCTTCATCCCCAAACATAGGACATTCAAATTTGGGAGAGGGTTCAGGGTCATTGTATTCAACGTGTTTTTAAATTAATCTGCACATGTGATTTATGATTGCTTTTAGAAACTGACACATATAACAAGTGATCATGCAGATTAATTTTTAGTTATTATTTATTTTGAAATGGTTTTTTTATTACCATTTCCCAAGAAAAAGGCAGAAAATAAAAGACATAATTTTGGAAGCAAAGACAACTTTAATTAATGATCTTAACAATTATAGCAAATAGATAAGCCCTACAACCTTAATACTTCCACCTTTGGCAGAGTGAAAGCTTTTCAAAAGAAAGAAACAAATTAGCAAAACAAATTACTTTGAAACATGTATGCATGAAGGAATATCAATGGTGACCCAATTCTGAACTCGGACTCCATGCGTCACATATTTCAGTGCTTCTTGCTCTGCGTTATCCTCTTTAATAACATTAATTCCAGAACCAATTGGATGGAGGTAGCCTCCGCTGCGGAAAACATCATGATAACTGTTCACAGAAGACTTCGACTTTAAACTCTCTCCTTTTCCATTCCTCCAAGAGAAACCCAAACCAGCTTTGTTCTTGTTCACAGATGGATCCACAAGTCGTCCCCACACTGCATTATGACCATTGCGCACAACCTGCTGCGCATCCTTCAGGGAAACCACATAATTCTCATTCTTCCTTATGTTATCAATGGATAGGGCTTGGAATTGGGTTCCAACAGTAGCCTCATCCGCTTATACAATACTGCAAGAGGATAGATGGGATATCAACAACGCCTGCTCCCCATTTATGATCACTAACTTCCCTTCACGCACAAATTTTAGCTTCTAATGCAGAGTTGATGTGACAACCCCTTCTTCGTGTATCCATGGCCGTCCTAGCAAACAACTAAACACGGGAATAATGTCCATTACCTGGAAAGTTATTAAGAACAAGTGTGTTCCTATATGGATGGGCAAGTCCTCTTCACCGAAGACAGATTTCCTCGACCCATCAAAAGCCTTCACAATGATGCCACTCGGGCGCATAGGTGTTCCCTGATACTTTAACTTCATGAGAGTAATTCTTGGTATAACATTCAACGCAGATCCGTTATCAATTAGCACATTGGATAGCGAATCATTCTTGCAGTTCATAGATATGTGGAGAGCCAGGTTGTGATTCCTCCCTTCATCTGGTAACTCATCATCGCAGAAACTCAAGTTGTTACATGACGTAAAGTTTCCAATTATGCTGCTGAATTGATCTAATCGCATGTCATTCTCTACAAAAGCTTGATCTAGTACTCTCATAAGTGATTATCTATGAGCGGAGGAATTCATCAATAAAGCTAAGATGGATATCTTTGAAGGAGTCTGCAATAGCTGATCTACAATTTTTTAGTCGCTCATTTTAATTATCTTCAAGATATCATCCACTTATTTCTCCAATGTAGCTCCACTAGTCTCTCATGCAGTCTTCTTCGGCTCATCATTCTCAACAATTTTCTTTCCAGCAATAATGTCTCTTCAAATAACCGGCACAAACACGCGACCACTACGGGTCACCCTGCTGTTATCAGCTATATTTCCAACATCTGGCATTGGCTGGATGAGAACTTCCACCCTATCTTCCAAGATTGTAGAGTTATATTTGTAAGGCACAACCTTATCTGATTTATAGGGAACAGGACCTGGCAGACTAATTACCAATGGGGTAATAGCTGGTTTGCTATGGTACTCCAACTCAAGGCGAGCGGGTGCACCAAAGCAATGTACAATGACATTTACACCTTCCTCAACACAATCAGCCCTCAAAAGACCATTTTCGACAAACAAATCTTTGTCTTAAGAGAAATACTCATCCGTGGAGGCATATTCTTCTTTTGACTCTTCTCCCATCAAACAAACTTCAACCATATCAATCTTGTGATAATCATCTCTCCGACCTGTGATCTTGATAGTTCCATTGTCTAACAACAATTGAACACCCTCTCTCACAATAGAACATCCTCGGGGGTCTCGATAACAAACTATGCAAGATCAATATTGGTGTTCCACCTGACCAGCAGTACGGCAGAAGGTAGCATGCAAATGTACGAGATCTTCATTCAAATGCTCTACTTCAAAAATTCTGAATTCACCCGGACATCCAGAAACCATATTAACCTTCTCTTCATACTCTGCCCTAGGCCTGATTATATGAATTAGACCTTCATCCATCATCTCCTGTAAATCAGCTTTTATCTTCTCGCAACCCTGTATGTTTGTACTGTAAATAGCACAACCAGCATGGTCATGCGTATAATAACTGAATTCACAGAGGTCTGTGTGCATTTTCACCAAATCCCCTCTAACCAGATTAATATCAAAAATCCGGAAGTCACCTGGACAACCGGCCACCATATTCACAACACTCACTCCCCCGTGTTTGGGCAGAGGATTGTCTTTCACATTAGGTCCCATGTCTTTGAAAGATAAAATTCCAGACTTCACCAACCTTTGCACTTCAGTCTTTAAAGGATAACAATTTTCAACACTATGCCCTGGTGCTCCCTGATGAAAGGCACACGTCTGGTCTACTTTGTAATACCAAGGCAAAGGTGATGGTACTGCTGGAGGTGGTCGTGTCTGGACCAGCTTCTTCTGGATCAATGCTGGTAGTAGCTATGCATAACTCGTGGGGATAGGGTCATAGTTATCCCTTCTCTGATTATTCCCTTGGTTCCCCTGCTGGGACTGTCTTTGATAAGCAACAGTAGTCGGAGCGACATTCATAACATAAATAACTGAGGGAACTTGCTGGTGACGCTGATAATTCCTTCTAGGAGCGTTCACCCTCCTCTCTTGTATGACAACATTGGTATCCCCCTCTTTCTTCTTTGTAAACCCATAAACTGGCTTTTTCACACCTCCGGATCCTTCACCCTTTGTCAAATGACCTTCTCTTACTGCCTCTTCTAGGCGGACACCCATTCCTACCATCTCTATAAAATAACTTGGTGCACTTGCTACCATTATTTCGTAGTAGAAAGCGCTTAACGTCTTCAGAAAAATTTTAGTCATTTCCTTCTCCTCCATGGGAGGAATCACTTGTGCAGCCACTTCGCGCCATCTCTGTGCATACTCTTTGAACGATTCTCTGTCTTTCCGAACCATGGCCCTAAGCTGGTCACGGTCAGGTGCCATGTCCACATTGTACTTGTATTTTTAATGAATGCTTCTCCTAAATCATTAAAGGTGTGGATGTTGGCGCTGTCTAAACTCATGTACCATTTCATCGCTGCGCTGGTCAGGTTATCTTGGAAAAAGTGAATCAGCAAATGCTGATCCTCGACGTGGGTAGACATTCTCCTTACATACATCACCAAGTGAGCACGAGGGCAAGTGTTTCCCTTGTACTTCTCAAACTCTGGGACGTTGAACTTAGCAGGCACTTTAACATTCAGGACCAAACATAACTTATTCACATTCTGCCCAAATAACTCTTTTCCCCTAAGAGCCTTCACCTCTCTTTGTATTCTATCAAACTGCTCTTGGAAATCATCCATTCTGTCATAAAGAACCAAGTCTTCACTCGGCGGAGGGAAAGGACGACACACATCTTCATTAACAATCAGAACCAAATTCACCGAAGGAGGTGCAGCAGGAACAGTATGCACCACAGGGGTGCTGGAGTAACAACATTTGGAACCACTGGAGCATCTTGGGGGCCCAAATTGAAACCTTCAGGTGCTAAATTCTCCGGCATTCCCCACAGATAACCCTGAGGCATACGGTTTTGAACAACATTCGGAGTAGCAAATATAGGAACAACATGAACTTCAACATTTGCCCTTGTTGGTTGAGGTTGAACACTCGGTGGTTGATTATGAGAAACCACCAGAGTAGTCAAATTGGACAAGCCAACCTTCAAAGAAGAAACTTCTTCGCGTAGCTCGCGATTCTCCTGTTCTAAGTTGTCCATCTTCTTTTTGAAGTTAGCCCGAGTGCTGTAGTGATGAGTCAGCTTGCTGAATGAAGTAAAAAGCTACGTAAGGCACCTTGATATGCACAATAGATGCAATAAATATGTGCAAAATGATGCATGACATGCAATGCACATGATTATTTTTACTTTATCATTTAATATTTCAAGGGATTTAACATTTATAGACATTTTGCAAACATCAAAATAAGATTGCATTTGAAATACTGAAAACTTTTATTATAATAACTTCAAAATAGGTTACAAGTTTCAATGATCCCAAGTACAAGATGAAAATACAATCTAAAAATCCTGAGAGAAAGAAACTGATAGAGGTCAATCTGTATGCTGGCGCTTCCCTGTGAGCCTGGAAATCTGAGCCCTCAACCTTTAGTTTTCTTCCACATGTCTGATGACAACCTCCTTCCAATCATCTGAATCAGGAAGTGAGTAATCAGCACCTGTTTGAGGCTTAGGAGAAAATAAACCCCCTTGCCTCTCCATAGACTCTACTGCTCAACTCTCAAGGATCTCGATCAAATTATCTTTCTCCTTCAAGTCTGCTTTGTAGGAACTCTCTAAAGTCTGGAACTTGTTCTTCCAAGCATCTCTTTCTTGTTGCATCCTAACCAAAGCAAGCTGCAATTATTCTAGATCATCTAATAAAGGAGGAGTGGTCTTCATAAATAGATCAGGCATGGGTGTCTCTCGAGTATACGACATCTTCAACTGAATGGCTCTTGATCGGACCCACTGAAGATATGGCTCCAAAGAAACAGCACCCCTAGGTCCCAAATCCTTCCTACTTTTCTTATGAATGTGACGCCAGGCCTTTGCAATCTGCTCCCTAGCTTCCCTTTGGTCTTCTCCTTTCTTTAGAAAGAAACTACTCAAATGAATACTGTTCGGCTTATCTCTCATTGGATAACCAAGTTGTCACCGCACATGAATAGGGTTATAGTTAATTCCTCCCTTTGTACCAAGAAGAGGTACATTGGGGAAACTACCACAACTGTCAATAATCTCCACATCTTGATAAGCTCGATGATACCAATCAATATCCGAGTGAGTAAGTGCCATGATCTTAGGAGCCCAGTGAGGTTCCTTCTTGACATCTCAAAAAGCATCAGACTGAGGCATATGAGAGATGAACCACCGGTACAACAAAGGCGTGCAACAGATAATCATTCCCCATGATAAGAACTCCAGAGATGAACAGATTAATAAGCATCAACCAACAGTGTAGGAACTGGGTTTCCAATCATGAAAATCCTGATAGCGTTAATGTCGACAAACTTGTCCACATTAGGAAATAAGAATAATCCATAAGCCAGTAATGCAAAGATGGCCTTAAAAGCAACCGTAATCTTCATCCTGGCAAAGTAAGGAGCTTTCTCCAATAAGAACTGAGCTGGTAATCCTCTAATCCCTCCTTTGGTAGTCATATGGGCTTCCACCTCAGACTTCCCCAGATGAATCAAAGCAGCAATCTCATGTGGTTTTGGCTCACCCTCAAAACCAGTAAAGGGAACACGATCGATAATGGGTAAATCCAATAGATAGGAATACTCCTCTAGTATATGCATCAACTGATAATCGGGAAAATTAAAGCAGTGATACACCGGATCATAGAACTGGACCAAGGTCGAGAGAATACCCTCCTTCATCTTCAACTTCATGAGAGGAATAATGGATCTTGGGATCCTTGAAACTGTATTTCCCGGTCTTTCTCTTTCCAGAATCCATGGTTAATAGTACTTGAGATGTTCACAAATAGTCAACCTTTAAATCCCTTGAAATATTGTTTTCTTCAAAAGATGCTTATGAGTGCATGGATGCATGATGCAACAATTACACACAAGATCACACATATAGGGTTCATAGGTTCAACGTCACGAGCATGAGGTCGAAGGTACTAACCATAAGGTATTGGTCTAAAAAGTTATCACCTGCCGCATAAGGTTCTAGAGGTTCCCAGAGTCTACATCCTTCCTTCAGATATTACCAACTTCCCGATTAACTCGGTAATTAGAAATATTCTCAAGAAAGACTCGTCCGAGCATAGTATCGCGTGACAACTATTTCCGGATTACTCCGTCATAGCTTCCGCACTACACCAAAAAGGCCAAGATGGGTTTGGTATTCTACGGTCCTCAAATTCAGCAGGCTCCCAGGTCGAAAGCAGTACGTCTTCCCGATTACTCGGTAAACGACACTACAATCAAAGGGCCTCCACTGAGTGGGGGATCTCATGCCTCCTTTTTTGGTATTACTCCCTCAAAGTTAACATGACTATATCATCCATCCTATCTTAAAGTTTTCCCAATTCCGGGTATATGACTTATGAGTAATCACCAAGCACCTTGAAAACCAGGAAAATCCAAACAAACATATATACAAAATATAACACGTAAACAACAATAACACATATACAGATATAAACAAAGATATGCTTAACCCACTTAGGGATGGCCAACAAGAGGTCAATCTTTCCCCAGTGGAGTCACCATTTTTCTGTAGTGGTAGAAATGTTCAAGACTAAGCCATTGGATTGACTAGCCTTTATACAAATCAATATAAGAATCACCACCGCACTTTATTGTTTCCAAAGGAATGGGAAAAGAGCGAATAACCCAAAAAAAGGGGGGAAAGATTCAAGGTAAGGGGGTTGGTTATGCAAAGGGAAGGTATTAGCACCCTAAACATCTATGGAACTCCGTAGAAGCCTCTTTGTAAAATCTGTATATTTTGGCTATGAAAATGTGTTGTATAGAAATAGATGGTGGAGGTAAGAAAAGAAGTATTTTTTATGATTTTTGCACCCGCCGTGGTTGCGAACCTTTAGTGCCTATGTACCACCTTTTATGCAATAGGGGATCAGGGTACACGTAGTTCCTCTTTTAAAAATTTGAAACACAAATGTGTTGGTTGATTTTACGAGATAAGACATCATCGTCATTGTCCGTATGGAAAACATACCTACTACCCACAATCATGAGAAAGGAGAATTTGCATCATCTCAAAGTGGAGGATATGGCTTGGATTTTAAAATCAACAATGCCTCACTCAACACCCAAGTGGAAAATATCTCTCTTCACTACATATTATAGAAGTATAGTTGTTTGCATCACTACAAGGATTGACAAGAGTCTAACCTTTTGAGAAAAGTTTAAAGATAAAAACCAAAGTGGCAAAATGGTTTGAAATGAGATTGGTTGACTTTTAGTCTTCTCACAAAAAAGTGTCAAAGTATTATTAAATTGATTGAATTTTATTTATGAAAATTATTTTTGAAAATTCATGGACATAAGTCCAAGTTTATTATGAAAGTGGTTCAAGTTTAGAAACAAGAAGGGTTTTTAAAAAAAGAGGGAGAAATTTTTTTGGAATTAAAGAAAATGGGAGGAGAAGAAGAGACTATCCTAAAGCATAAGGTAAAAGCTAAGGATAAGGACCATCTAACCAACAAGAAGCCAAAACTTGACATTACGAGCCAAGATAGAATTCCCATTCTTTGGATTGAAACCAAGCAAGCAAACATACTAGACCTCTTCAAGTGTATTAAGTCTTCAACTGAGCAAAGTAAAAATGACAAGAAAATAAATGCTCAAATGAGCAAAGATGAAAATGGCATGAAATGTAAATGCTAAAAGTAAATAGTTCATAAAGCATAAAAGAATAAAAGCATAAAAGAATAAAAGCATAAAATAAAACAAGTCAATAATTAGTGGTTAGTTGCATGACCATCTTGAAACTTGCATTTGGAACTCATTAGAGGATTGGTAGAACCAAAGCCTCCACACAATAAGTGGCATTTGCTTTTTGTCAAGTATATCATCCATTTGGAATTCTCATAAGTACCATTTAATGATCAATGATATTTAAGTGATCCGCGTTGACCAAATGTGTTATAGATCCATTAGAGGATTGGTAGAACCAAAGCCCCCACACAATGAATCTCAAGGTTATTGGATCAAAGAGATCAAATTAACATACTTGGGCTTGCAATCATAAGTTTGGGCCACGAATGATCATTTATTCGAATCGGGACAAAATTTAGCGCTATGTTAAGCAATCGTAAGTGGACTTATATAGAAGTCGCACCTATTTTGAGGCCGGTCAATAGCAATCTATGCACCATTTGTTTTGAGACATGATATAGAGATCATGCTCCAACAACATTTAGTGCAAGAAGAAGGGGATGAGATGAAGAGGAATTAGGGTAAAAAAGAAAACCACATTTTAATTAATATTTAATCAAACTATTATTAAAATCATTCATCCATTTTTGTGGAGTTAAACTCAACACCATGGATCCAATGATGTTAATAAAGCCATGACCAAAAAATCAACCCAAGATAGCTAGAAAATATTCACAAAATGATATAATATTTAGTATATATATTAAAGGATGGAAAATGTTAAAATAAATTAGAAAATAATGAGGAAAATATCAATTATATTCAAATTAATCAAGAAAGGAAAAATAAGACCATAGAAAAATCAGAAATGGGTCCAAATATTTTTATAAAATTTTTAGTAATTTTTAAAAGTCAGAAACTATTTTTTAACCATTTAAAATTGCTAAAACAAACATAAAATAGATCAAAAATAGTAAACCTCAACATAAAATTCCATAAAATTTCCAGAAAGTCAAAAATATGTAAAATAATATTTATGAATTTTTTCAGAATTAAAAAAATGTTATAAAGTATTTTTAAGTAATTAAAAGAAAGCAAATAATACAAAAAATATAAAAAATACCAAATTTTAAAATAAAAATGTAAAAAAATATCCATGAAATCAGAAATAATTCAAAGTATTTTTTGTGAATTTTTCATAATTTTTGGATAAAAAATAAAAGAGTTATGAATTTTTGAAAATTTAATCAAATAAAATATAAAATCAGAAAATAAAATAAAATCAAAAAGATGTGGACCATCAGATCAAAGTCAAAACGCGTTAGTAAGCTAATCCAATGGACCAGACGCACTGTGCTTGATATGGACCTTAGTGAAACACACATGTAATCAGAAAAAGGGAAACCAATGAAATTAAAACGCTTGACACGCTATCATTGGCTGAGACGAGACATGTCATCGTCTTCAACCTCCAAATACCCTGCAATGGGGATTTTGTGAGATCCTTCAAATAGAAAAATTAGGATCCCTGGCTAGTATCATTGAACTCGTCTCTTCAAGACGATTCTAACACAACCATCACGCCAAATTTATGTAAAGTATGGAGAGAGATATGAATCAAAACACAGAAAAATAGCGATCACCTTCAATTTGAGATTTCTCTCTCAATTCTCAATGGATTTAAAAATTGTAAGCATCATTAGAATCAGACAAAGGAGTAGAACATATTAGTGCTTGATTTGGATCCAATTGGTGGAGAATTCTACCTTTTCGAAGTTCAAGTAAGAAGCTCTGAAACTGGACTTCTGTAGCTTGGATTATGGGTCGTTTTGATTGGTTTAAGTGTTGGAGAGTTTGTATGAAGTTCAAGGATGATGAATACACAAAGAATTTTGGAAAAGGAAGCTTAAATTTCAAAAATTGAATTCAACAAAAGTGGGTTCGTGTGAAGTTTTGGCAGGGTGTTCTTGGCTCTCTAAGCTTGAGAAATTGAATGGGGGATGACCCTCTATTTATAGGGAAGTGAATGGGAATGAACATTTTAAGAAACAAGGAAGTTTGGAGGGAAATTGGGCAAGGGTCGAGCACGAGTGAAGTGTGACTTCATTTCCATCAAAACTCAGCCAAACCTTGCGTTTTGGGGTGCTAATCACTTCTGGCAAGTTTTCTAATTAAGTTTAAATAAAAAACACGCACAAATCTTGTGTTTAGAAGTCACATTATGGATTTCAAAATTCTGACTTTGTGCAAAATTCAGTTTCAAACTACCAAATTCAAATCTATGGCATTCCACCTCAAGGGGCCTTAGGGCATAATTCTTGATGCTTTGGAAAGATGAGGTTACAAGAGTTGAAATGGAAAAAGAATGGAATCAAATGGATGCCTGAGCTAAAAGTTACATGGAGTCAAAGTTGAAGAAAAAGAGTTGACTTTCCATACTTAGAAAAATTTCAAACTCTTCTTTAAAAATGACATATAATCTCTTGAATCCAAAAATGGCCTTCCACTTAGAATTTGCTCTTGACAAAAAATATGGAATTAAGTAGACCTCTTGAATGACACTTTCCAATTTGAAACACTCAAAATCTCCAAAAATTGAGAAAGTTATGACTTGTTGAAGTTGGCCAAAAATGATGAAATGACCTATAATCTCTTGCATTCTTAAGGAAACTTCCATCAATTTTTTCACTTTTCACATAAAATAATGCATGAAGGACACATCCTTAGGATCATCATGGAAAAATAATGGACTCAAGGTGATAAAAATTGACCAAGTTATGATCATTTGAAATCACATTATGAAAAATTGGGGATTCATCTGGATGACTTGTAATCTTTCCTCTTCACCTAGTTTCTTCCACATGAAAAATTCTTGAAACTTTTGAAGTGATTTGCTGGTAACTCTTTGAAGAGAATAATGTTTTTGGAATCACTCAAAAATACCAAAAGATAAGCAAGATATGGCCCTCTGAAGTCCAAAACCCTAGCTTCTAGGTCAAGAGAATGCTTGGTGGAACTTTGCCAAGTTTGAACAAACTTTTTGTGCCAATATTATTCCTTTGTGAATAGGATTTGTTGAGGGTGATGATGAGGACTCATGGCCACCTGAACTACTTCCATACCAACTTCAAAACAACTTCAATGGTGAGGTTTGGATCTCTCAAGCTTTTGACTAGGGCATGGAAATAAACTCATGAACCCATGATGCAACTTGCTAAACCTCATTGCATTCACCTATATTATTAACAAGTAAGACAAACCAACATTGTATTTGTTAATTTAGAGGGAAAATCAAAGAAAAATATCCATGATCACCAAAGAAAACAAGTCAACGTGCTTGGTGACTCCTCAAAGAGCAAGGTTAAAGATAGGGAGAGGAACCAAAAGCCCTAATGTGATTTTGTGGTGATTGAAACAATATGGTATGATGAAGGGATCTTAGGGGAAAAAATTGGGGTACAACAGCTTCCTCCAAGAATAATACTCACTCTTGCTTCACAACTTCGAGGAGAAAAATAATAAACTCTATGCTCAAAAGCTTAAGAGTGATAACAGAACCTTGCAACTCAAGGAACATAATCTAATTCACATGTCGAGTGGATCACACTAACCAACTCTCCTAGAGAGTGGTAGAGACCCAACCTTAATGATTACATCTTTCTAATTCTTGGATGGTACCTTTCCCTAGGTTACAATGCTTCTATTTATAACATATCTCCCAACTGGATTTGGGCTTTAAATCACAACATATTAGTTGTTACAAGTATGCAGAAGATTCTGCAACAAAATAAGTCTTCAATCAAATAATTCCTAAAAAGTCTCCTTATTTAGAAAGTATATTTTCTTCTTGAATCCTGATTGAATCTTCTAGACCTAACAAAGCAGTGCCACATATTATTGCATAATATTCCAGGAATATTCTGCATATGTTAAAACATAACACAATCCAACACTCTATCTTAGCTCAGGCGTGATGTCGTATGACCCTCCATAGGACATCTTATCTGACATGTTGCTTCAGATGCTAAAACATTTCAACTCAACATGTTCTTCATCAAATAAGACTTCTTGCTCAACTTGTTCTTCATAGCAAGAAATCATATCATATTTAACATATTTCTTCTATATTTGTTTTACTAAAATTAATCCCAATCCTAAAAATAGAGAATTAACAATCTCCCCCTTTGGCAAAATTTGGCTAAAACAAATAAACAAATTACAATTCAGATTACAGAAATAAAAACAAACACAACCATCAAAAGTATTCAGTAACTAATGAATCTTTTGTACCCCAAAAATTTCCCTCTCATTTCTTCAAGACACTCTCATAGGGTCCTCAAATGCTCAAGGTGGCTCAAGAATTATCAAACAAAATTCTCCCCCTAAGCAATGGGTCCACCACTAGGGTTTCACTTCTTACAAGGAAGATTGGATTTCTAAGGCCTCAAATGGATTTCATGTTCCCTTATATGTCTCCAAGAATTCTCATACCAAGTTTCATGCCTTGCATCACAATTTTGCTCACTCAATTGCTCATATGTCTAAAAATCAACTATATTGGGTAAAAAGTCAATTGTGGTCAACATACAGTCAAACTTCAAGGTTTTTGGTCAACATCAAGATATTAAAGTTATATTCATCATTTTATCAAGGGTTGATCATTATTCATCAAAAAAAACTCTCAAATTATCAAAAGTTAAAAGTTGCCAAATTAGGGTTTTCCTTAGGAGAAGTCAACTGAACTTTGATCAGGCATAACTTTCACATGTTTCATCATATTTTTCTCAACCAAAACATATTTTAAATGAAATTCAATTCTCTACAACTTTTTCTCTCTAAGCTCAAGTCCAAAAAATGCTTCATTTGAGAGATATGAGCCAATACATTATAAGTCATTTCAAAAGTCAACAAAAAGACACTTTTTGTCAAGACAACTTACATCTATATAAAGTATTCAAATGATAAAATGGTAAACATAGTGCTTATAGAGAACATCGTTAGCTTTCCGAAAATTCAAGGATCACCTTCAAATGATGACAATTAAGAGAGTTATGACCAGTGCAAGTTAGGAAATTTTGAGCAAATGCATGAAACCTAAACTGACCAAACTTGAAATTTTGGGCTATTGGGCTATTGATTCAAAGATCAAGCATGTTCTACACTTCATATACACATAAAGACTTGTTCATACTACTCCCTTTGTTTTATTATTTATTATTTATTATTTATATTATTTTTAAAAGTCAAAATAAGAGAAAATAAGACAAGGCTTATTACAAGAGTCCAAGCCCATATTATTTGACCTAAATTCAACCTATATATTGCAGGTATTCAGACATTAAAAGGGACGAAAAAAGCTGCTCAAGAACTCTCTCCAAATTTCCAAATTTAGTCCAAAACTAGGGCAAAGGTACAACCCTTATTCCAGCCATCTTCAAGGGTAAGAAACTTTTCAAATCAATTCTAAGAACATTACAGAATAAGATTGGATCACTCTTGATGATCAAAAACGCCTGAAATATACATTCAAGCATCACATTTTTTAAGCACATTATTTAAAATTCATATTTTCATACTCATGATGTTTTAATTAAAACTAACCATGCTGACGTGTTCCGGAGACAAAATGATACATGTCTAGCCCCTTGCATGAGGCCCATGAGGCCAAAATCGCATGTTACCATGCTTGCATCGATTTGTAATATTTTGTTTGTATCTCATTATGCAAATCGTTTTAGCCAACATTAAGGCCAACAATGGATTCGCAAGGGTTAATTTAGGGGGGTAGGGTCCTCTTTAATCACTAACACGTTTGTTTTGCAGATTTGGAAAGAATACCTAGCCGGAGAAGATGAACAGAGCTAGGGCTCCAGCGCTTCTCTGGCCATCCTGATCAGAGTTATTTTATATATATTTTTATTTGAATAAATACATGGATGTATCACCACCCTAGTGGTTAAAACTTGCGCGCTAAGACATTACCATATCAAGGCGTGGGTTCGATCTCTTTCTTTTGCTATTTTTCCATAATTTCTGATTTTTTGCAAGGTTGTATACAAAACGCGTTGGTTCTCTTTTCCTAAGACAGGCACGCGCCTGACCTTGTGGTGAAAGTGTTGACTGAAAGGGTTAAGGGCATGGGTTCAATACCCAACATTGGTAAATATTTTTCTTAACCTTTTTTTCTATTATTTTTAAACTTACAAACCCTAAATTCACCAAACCAAAACCCTTTTTTCATAAACCCTAATTAGTTTTTTTAGGTTTTTATTTATTCAATCAAATTAAATTTTTTAGGTTTTAATTTAATTAATCAACTCTTTTTTTAATTAAAATTAACTAGGTTTTTTTAAGTTAATCATTAAAACTTTTTTTTAATAAAAAAATCACCAAAAAACCCTTTCGCTTTCCTATTTTACATTTTCGCATAGTTTATTATTCTCGTGTTTTATGATTATTGTAACTGTTTACAGTTATTAATAGTAATTAGGGTTTATTTTCCGCATTTTATTATTTTTGTACCTCTCCCAGAGCCATATAATAGTCTAGGGTTTATTTTTTTCTTCTACTTTCCGCTTATTTACCGCTTTCCTATTTTTTACAGTTACTGTAGTAATTTTGTCATGTATGGAAATATAAAATAAATGGTAGCAAACCCTAATTTCAAAGATAAGCATAACTTAAAACAATCACTCGCACACTCGCACCTCTAGCATAATCTCCCTTGTTGCCTCGGAAAAACAGTCATGTGCCTCGAACGTGGGGACGCTTTAGCACTGTCCCTCGAAATCAAAGATCGTAGTCCCTTGATGACCCTTTTGATGTTTCCTTCGGTAAACGATCTAGTCCCTTAATGATAAATTGCTAAAGCATCCTCACAAGTTTCGTTCAATGACTGAACAATGACTCAAACCCATCCCTTCACGTTCAATGATAGGGCTTGCTACCAACTAATGGTACATATAACACAATCTAAAGTTGGAGGAAAATTACAAGAAAGACTTTGAGTAGGTAGAACGCTCGTAATCGCTTGCTCACAAACATTTCAGAAGAAATCATTTTTTCACAAACACTTTTCAAACAAATATTTTCAAAACACCTTGTACGCATTCTCGAGGAAATATACGAGAATCATTACAAACTCTTGCCTTACAATTGGCTTTTCAAAGTATTTTCAAACACACATTCACAAAGAATTTTTAAATACAAAGTGAGCAAAGAAATTAAGAGCCCGTAGATAACTACAGATGAAAAGGGTGCTAATACCCTCCCTTTTCATAACCTACCCCCGAAACTCAAAATCTTCTAGTTCTTTCCTATTCTTTTCACCCTTTTATTATTGGATAAAAGAAAAGTCGGCGGCGACTCTTGCTATCCGTAACATTTGCGATTAAATGAAAAACAAGTCAGTTCTCCCACTATATTACAAAATTGGTGACTCTGCTGGGGGTGCTTAAAAAGAGGGGTTACCATAGAGTCATAGCTCACTTTTATTTGCTTTAAATTGTTTGCATTTCTTGCTTTATTTTAAGGGTTGTTTAGGTTTAATTTCTTAAAAAGATCCTACACTCGGTTCTAGGGTACCCTAGGTAAGTAACAATAGATCATGGAAACTGTACATCAAAGACCGATATGGTTAAAGTGATAGATACGTTAGTGCGACACATTGGTTGGTACTGGTGTCCCTCGAATCAGTCAGGGAGAATACTAGGCTTCTGCGTGGTGTCATAAGCACTAACTAACCTTTAGAACCTTAAATTAACCCAACTTATCCATTAGAAGGTAGTGAGATAGTCGGCTTTGTTGCAGTTCAAAGTTGGTTGATACTCGATGTTGCGCTCATTGAGATTTGAATCTTGGGTGTTTTTGGTGGCAAGTCGGTTGTCGTGCTAAACAAAACCTTTGAGAAAAATCAGTTATATTGAGATCCCTAGAACCCGGTTACTATTTTAGGAAAGGTTGAGCCGACTAAACTTCAAGAGGGTACTTACCTATGAACCCCATGCAGGCCTTAAAACTTAGACTCTTGTATGCTTTGTTTGTGTTTGTTTTTTGTTTAAACATGACATCATAACATTATATCATGACATTTTCACTAACCATTTCAAGGATCTAGGGGATTCATCTATATTCTTTGTTATAGGGTCATTGCTTCCAATCGCAAAAATACTATCTAAATCAACTTTGTAAAGGTACCTTCCAAGAGACATGGTCATCTACTCAGTTTGATTACTACCAGTTTCAAACAAGACATGGTGCGTGTTCTATTTCAGTTCTTTGATCCTAAACATCACTGTTTTACCTTCCCGGATTATCAGTTGGTGCGTATAATAAATTACTCGGAGTGCCTATTCTCGATCAAATACCTTTCACCGGTCTAGAGAAAGTTCAAAAACTTGAATATATTTCAGTAGCCTTATATCTGAAATGATCGGACATTGTATCTAATTGGGAAACAAGAAATGGAGTCAAGGGATTTCTTCCAAAATTTATGATAGAGAAGGCTCAGTGGTTTCTAGATGCCATGAGTTTTTGGGCTTTTAAGGATATTTTGGCTTTACTCATCTGTGGCTTGGTGCTTTTCCCTAACCAGAACTAACTCACAGATGTAAACACCATCAACACATTTCTTACCCATAAACCGGTACCTACTTTTCTTAGAGATATTATATATTTTCTTCACACTCGTACTATGAGGAAGGGAGGGACTCTCTTGTGTTGCATACCTCTACTTTCCAGGTGGTTTATTTTGCACCTCCCTCGATCAATAATGAAGAATGAACAAGGCTTGAAGTGGTCTCAAAGGGTGATGTCACTCACCCATTCAGATATCCATTGGTGTTCCCGATCTCAAGAGGACATTGCTATTATTGACCTCTGCGGGGAATTCCCTAATGTTCCACTCTTTGGCATAAGGGGAGGTATAACTTACTACCCTTCCCTAGCTCTACGTCAGTTTGGTTATTCCCAAAGAGACGGTCCTCATGATATTCTCATCCAGGGTATAGTATTCGACTATGAGAATAACCTCAGAGTTACCGTTAAAGGTTTATACGTGCTTGGAGAATGATTAATAAAATTGATAGCAGGACTTTGGGGCATAATAATTCCATTCCGTTGGAGCCTTACCTCAGATGGGCGTGATCTCGTGCTCAAACTTTTATGCTTCCATATCCAGCTATCCGACTAGTTTTCGTAGAGCTTGTTGTTGAAGGAGATATTGCTCACACCATTCATCATCCTGATATGCCTACTGACTTCGAAGAATTATAGAAGTCCTGGATTCAACTCAAGGAATAAAGGGATACCTTAGTGTGATACAGTGGCAGAACCGACTGTTATACTGGTTTTGCGTTTGTATTCGCAAATGTTGTGGTAAGCAAGAGTCTCCACCGACTTTTATTTTATCCAAATAAAGGAAAGGGTGAAAAGAACACAAAAAGACCATTCGAGAGTTTTTTGAGTAAGGGGGGTAGATTATGTAAAGGGAAGGTGTTAGCACCCTTTCCATCCGTAGTTCGCTACGGGCTCTTAGATGCTTAGCTCATTTTGAAAATACCTTTTGCTTTGTGTGTTTTGAAAAAAGTATTTTGAAATGCCGTAGTGTGGAGATTTTCTCTATGATAACTCTTTTATCAGTCCTCAAGAGTGTTGATAAAGCATTTTTTTGAAAATGTTTTGAAATGTATTTGTGTAGGTGTAAAAAGTTTGTTTGAGCAAGCATCTAACATCTATCTACTTTACTCGAAAGGGTCGTTCTTTTCCTCATTTCCTTTAGACAAGGCTATCCTACTATTAGTGAGTAGGTAGCCCTAGTCGTTTGGATGTATGAGGGACATTCGTGGGTCATCATACAGTCATAAAGGCAACATATAGAGACACTTTATCAATTTTTTTTAAAGGACTAGATCATTTACTGTAAGGCAACATCGAATGGTCATTAAGGGACTATGATCTTTTGATTCGAGGGTCTTTGCTAAAGCGTCCCTACTTTGGAGGGACATGACTGTTTTATTTTCCAATGTCAACCAAAGTAGGAATACCCTAGAGGTGTATATGTGCAAATGTGTTGTATTCAGTTATTTTTTGTCTTTTGTGTTAGGTTTGCTAGCGTTTTGTTTTATTCTTGCCATACAATCTTATTACCATACATCTAACAATTAATATTGTACAGAAAATAAAATATGGGAATATAAATCCTACACTATTACAAAGCTTCGGGGAGGGGGGTTATTACAATTCCAAAAAAAATGGGGAAAAATAAATAAAAACAGTAAAGATCCTACTAATCATCTATTACACCACAATATACAGTTACAATAATAATAACGCGTGAAGTTGAAAAGACATCTAAAATCCTAAGAATAAAATCTTTTTATTTTTTTTATTTTTATGAAAAGAAAATAAATTAAAAAATAAAATTAGACCTACATTCTAATTTATTTTAATTTTTTTGAAAAGAGGATGTTAAAATTAATTAATTAATCATTTCAGAAATTAATTTAATTAATAAGATCTAATCCTAATTTTTGTGATGATTTTTATAAATATTTTTGAGTAAATAAAACTAAATAAACGCAAAACAAAATTCAAATGGGCGGGATGGTCCAGGAGGCTATGCAAATTGTAGCATGCAGGCATGGATCAAAAAGGAGCCTATAGCTTCCTTCCGATCCCATGAGAAAATTTGTCGAAGGTGCCTGATACATTCCTTCGATCTGCAAAAAAAATCTATTAGAGAAACAAAAAAAAAATCAGATTTGGATCGAATCTAGTCTTAGATTCGACAACCTATGGTTATATCATCCTAATTTGAATCCCCTGGGTATGAATCCAAAGCCATTTCATCTTACAACGTTATGAATCCTGAGATTCAAAAGAAAATATAGATCGTGCCCAAGTTTTGGCACGAACTCACCCCTGCGCTTAATCTTGCATGTAACACATGAAAGCAATAACAAACATTAGCAATAACATGAATGTATGACTAACATGAATTTAAAAATTGCATACTTGGATAGTTTGAGATCGAAAGCAAATTACCAACGGAAAAATTGTGTGAGTGATGCTCCAGTGTATGTTGGACCTGCCTAGTGCTTGGGAACGCCTCCTGCAAACTTCAGCGAGTGAGTGGAGCGTTGTTGAAGATTACTTCGATTTGGATCACTTATGAGATTTTTGATAACTTTGGCGTGGCTTATAAGGTAGCGTGTGCGTGTAGTCTTTACTTGTGCGTATGTATGTAGTACCCTTGGCTTGTAGAAATGTTGTGTATTTATAGGAGATGGGGAGAGAGTCATAACATAGAAATGGCAAGGGACAACCATTAACTAAGATTTCAAGGCAAAATCAGACACATTAAAGGATTGCCTTTTTTGATGAGTTCTTACCCCTTTGAGCTTTGGGGTGAACCTGGACATGTTTGACTCTTTCGAATACCCTCAATCTTTGCCCTTTAATTGGACCATGGTTGCATCCTATGAATGGCTCCAATTCCAATCACTGGGGCTTCTTCGATTGAGCCCCTATTTGTCTTGGTTGCTTGATCTGAAACTCTTTAACTACTCTTTAACTAGCCCAAACGAAAACTCCATTCTGGCCAGTCGAAACTTCTCTTGTTACCTCCTTCAAATGCAATTATGCAGGAGGCTTGGGCTTGACAACATGTTGGATTTTGGGCCAGAAAGCAACTTCGACCAAGACTCATCATAAGATAAACTTATTTTCAATAATCATGTGTCTTCTTCAAATGGACCACATGTATATCCTTCGAATGGCCATTTCGCGTGTCTTTCGAATAGCCCACATGTATGTCATGTGCATTCTCCAAATGGGCCACCAATGTGTGCTCATAATGTGGCAATCATATGCTGAAGGGTTCAAAGATAGAGTCGACACAAGCAGTTTCGAAGGGAACCATTATCCAGTCGAAACTAGCACAAAGGAAGCCAATTCCTTGTGGATGCTAGCATTAGGGAGGCTATTGCTATGTGAATTGAAGGCCAGTTGAAAAGGTTTTGGCCTTGTTAATCCAAGACAAATTGAAGAGGTAGCCTTTGCCTTATGCCCTAAAGGCAAGTTGAAGAGGGAGCCTTTTCCTTGTGCACTGAAGGCACGCACACAGAGAGCCTTTGCCTCGTGCATCCAAGGCAAGTTGAAAGAAGCATTTTGCCTTGTACGGTGAAGGCATGCACATAGGAAGTCGTTTCCTTGTGGTTCGAAGCACACATGGAAGAAGCTCTTGCCTTGTGAATCGAAGGTATGTAGGAAGTCCTTTGTCTAGTGAATTGAAGGCAAGTCTGGAGAATCCCTTTTCCTTGTGAATCCAAGGCAACCATGAAGAGGCCTTTGTGCCTTATGTGTTGAAGGAAAGCACAAAGAAGGCCCTGCTGGAATGATACCTGTGGACCCAAAGCTTGATCGAAGGGTTTTTATAGCTTTAATCGAAACTTGTTTGCAGGGGACTACTAATTTGTGAACTGAAGCATGCATGTAGGAAGTTCTTGCCCTGTGAACCGAAGTCAAGCCTGAAGCAACCAATGCGCAGTCGAAGCCTTAGGAGTTGAACTTGATCGAATGAGGCCCAACACCTAATTAAAGCTTGTGAATCAGGCTTACATCGAAGGAAGTCCAGTGCCCAATCAAAGCTTGCTCAGATGCCAATCGGATGTCAATCGAAAGACACTTGATTATCTCCAAAAAAATTATTTTCCTTAAGCAAATGTTTTGTAACCACCATGCAAAGGGAGGATATTGGAAAACATGAGAGGGTAAATTTTGGGTACAACAGCTTCCCCTATTCAATCTTCTTAAACCAGAAGATTTAGATTGACTTGTTTGCCTTTCGTGATCTGAAGGTGGAAGATTATTGAACACTAAAGTGCCCAGAAATTTTCACTCGCATGGTGTGATGATTGACCGTGTGGGGAATGGGCTTAAAGATTCCATTTGGAAAAGATAACTGGGAGTTATCGAAGATGGGCTTAAAGATGCCATCCAAAGTAGGTGCTGACTTCATAAGAGGTCCCTTTGTGGGAAATTCCCGTTCCTGCTGTCTGAGGAGGAGTCCACTGAGGAAGGTTAATTTATGTTGTTCTCCTGCTTGAGGAAAACTCTGTGGGGAATAGAGTCTAGGAACTTCAGTTGTTCAAGGCTCTACTGAGGAATTATCTCTGGAAAAGTTTGTTATTTTCTGGTTGAACTTCAGGCTTTATAGTAAGTTGCTGGGGAGGATGAAATTAACTGTTGTCTGGAAATGTATTAGAAGGAACCTGTGTCGAGATGCTTCAGGATGAGTTCGTGTTAGACTGCATCTAGAAATTGAGAAGGAATCTGTGTAAGATTTCTTTAGGATGAATCCGTGTCAGACTGCATCTGGAGATTAAGAAGGAATCTGTGTAAGATTGCTTCTGGACGAGTCGTGTTAGACTGCATCTAGAAATTTGAGAAGGAAACCGTGTAAGATTGCTTCAGGATAAGTCCGTGTTAGACTGCATCTGGAGATTGAGAAGGAATCCGTGTAAGATTTTTTCAGGATGAGTCTGTGTTAGACTGCATCTAGAGATTGAGAAGATACTCGTGTAAGATTGCTTCAGGATGAGTCCATGTTAGACTGCTTCTGGAGATTGAGAAGGAATATGTGTAAGATTACTTTATCCGCTCATGTAGATAGTTTTCCTGGCTGGTTTCAGATATTAATCTATAATCAGTCATTCACACATAGTTGTCCTGTCTTGTTTCAGGTATTAATCCGGAACTTGCTTTTGTTGGTAATTGAGATAGTTGTCTTGTATAGTTTCAGGTATTAATCTCTGACCTAAGAGAAAGGAAGATAGTTTTCCCGTCTGGTTTCGAGTGTGAATCTTCAATCTGCTCACGTAGATAGTTGTCCTATCTAGTTTCAAGTATTAATCTACAATCAGTCGTCCATATATAGATGTCCTGTCTTGTTTCAGGTATTAATCTAAAACTTGCTTTTATTGGTCATTGAGATAGTTGTCCTGTCTGGTTTCAGGTATTAATCTCTGACCTTAGAAAGAAAGATAGTTTTCCCGTCTTGTTTCGGGTATTAATCTGCAATCTTATTATGTAGATAGTTTTCCTTTATGGTTCCAGGTATTAATCTACAATCGGTCATCCATGAATGGTTGTCCTATCTTGTTTCAGGTATTAATCTGGAACTTGCTTTTGTTGGTCGTTGAGATAGTTGTCCTATCTGGTTTCAGGTATTAATCTCTGACCTTAGAAAGAAAGATAGTTTTCCCATCTTGTTTCAGGTATTAATCTTCAATCTTCTCATGTAGATAGTTTTCCGGTCTGGTTCCAGGTATTAATCTACAATCGGTCGTCCACAGATAGTTATCCTGTCTTGTTTCAGGTATTAATCTGGAACTTGCTTTTGTTGGTCGTTGAGATAGTTGTCCTGTCTGGTTTCAGGTATTAATCTTAGACCTTAGAGAAAGGAAGTTAGTTTCCCCGTCCCGTTTCAGGAGTTAATATTCAATCTGCTCATGTAGATAGTTGTCCTGTTTGGTTTCAAGTATTAATCTCTGGCCTTAGAAAGAAAAATAGTTTTCCCATCTTGTTTCAGGTATTAATCTTCAATCTTCTCATGTAGATTATTTTCCTGTCTGGTTCAAGGTATTAATCTATAATCGGTCGTCCATGGATAGTTGTCTTGTCTTGTTTCAGGTATTAATCCGGAACTTATTTTTGTTGGTCGTTGAGATAGTTGTCCTGTCTGGTTTCAGGTATTAATCTTTGACCTTAGAAAGAAAGATAGTTTCCCCGTCTTTTTTCGGGTATTAATATTTAATCTTCTCATGTAGATAGTTTTCCTGTTTGGTTCTAGGTATTAATCTACAATCGGTCGTCCACGGATAATTATCCTATCTTGTTTAAGGTATTAATCCATAAACTGGCTTTGTTGGTCGTTGAGATAGTTGTCCTGTCTGGTTTCAGGTATTAATCTATGGCCTTAGAGAAAGGAAGATAGTTTCCCCATCCCGTTTCAGGAGTTAATCTTCAATATGCCATCCACAGATAGTTGTCCTGGCTAGTTATAGGTATTAATCTGGAACTTGTTTTTGTCGGTCATTTGAGATAGTTATCCTGGCTGGTTTCATGTATTAATCTATGACCTTAAAAAGAAGGATATTTTTCCTGACTTGTTATAGGTATTAATCTTCAATCGGTCGTCCACAGATAGTTGTCCTGTCTTGTTTCAGGTATTAATCTGAAACTTTTGAAAATTGTTGACCATATTCATCTATCGATCTTTCTTGAAAAGGTAAAGAATTAGCTGCATATAATATCGTGATGCATGAAGTGCAAATGATTCTCCCAAAATAAATGAGATTGTGATATATGCATTTGTGCTGCATATGCTATGACGCTTGTAAAATGGTGCATGAATGCAATGTATGAACGTGTCAATCGTTCTATTGCTGTATTGTTGAACTAGGGAAAATAAATCCATGATTGTTGCTGGGGATGAAGAGTGTAATTCTTCAAATTTTATTGAAGTTGAAATGCTGGGAGATGGATTTCCGTTGTTAGTGAAATAAACTCTGTTGAGGAAGGGAAACTCCATGAACTGCTTGGGTATTTTTATGAAATCCTGCTGGGGAATCCAAGAAGCTTGTGAACCAGGCTAAGGAATTCTTTGAGATTCTGGATGATTAATTGGAAATTTTTGCTCCATCGGGGATATAAGAATGCCTGGCATCATTATATATGGAAGTGACTTTATGGTAGGATGCCCCTGCATCTGTACCTGCTGGAGAAAGTATCTACTGGGGATTTTATAGATGGTTTGAATGTTATCCCAACTCTTGGAATCTCGAGTAGGTGTTGATCAGGGTGATAAGTCTTCTACTGATACACAAGTGATGAGATGACAGGATATAATCGTAATCTTTAATTCCTAACTTTTGCCTAGACTGTCCTTTCAGATTTTCAGTCTATCGGGATACCCTTTTTTGCCCAAGCCGCCTTTTCAGGTTTTTGACTTGCTAGGTGTACAAATTTTTCATATGTATATCTCTAATTTTTGCTCGAACCCTTTTGGTTCGCCGGGATGCCCTTATTTTTCCTAGGCCAGTTGACCTAGCGGGTAATTGCTCATGCATAGTATCTTTTAACTATGTCCGCATTTATCAAGTGCAGAGAATTATCAATGTCCATAGTAGTAAGTGTTGCCACACTACTAGAAAATGTTGGCTAGGTTACACGTGATTCGTTGCTGGAATTCATGTTCAATGCCCCAAGTGATTCAGATGGAGATCTGCCTCTGGATATCTGGCACTTTTGAGAGATTCCCCGAATCTTGACTTGACTGCCCCAAATCAGCTGGACACCATGCTATGCCCCTTGATTATGAAAGGCTTGTTACTGGAAATGTCTTTCCATCTGAGGTGATTCTGTCCACTGAGAGGATTTCTGTTCATCGAACATCCGTCGTGTGAATTTCTCTGTTGTTTGAACAAATAATCATATGCAAAAACGATATTTTGAAAATGCAAAGTTTATGTCCGTCTTGAAGTTTTTTGAAATTTTATTTTTTAGTAAAATAAACAAATTTTGTAAGAATGTGATATCAACTCAGGATTTATAGCAAACCTTACAGGAGTCAGGATAGCTTTTGTAAAAGTATGCTTTTGAACTAACCCATGCTCCAGTTAGGACTTTTAAGGGTTATAATGTGGCCTGGTTCACGGCTTAAGAAACAAATGATAAAGGCTCGGAATTTATTTGTACCCAACCCGTTCTTCGTGATGTTCTTCAATCCTATACTCAGTTAACTATGCATTTAGATCCTAATTGAGTCTGGAATCATTGCTCTGATACTTGGTGATGGTTCAGAAATTGAATGTTTATTTGAGAAGGAAGTCATTTTTGTAACCTTTTCCTTTTTTTGAGGATTTGTAGAGACCTCTTTTTTTATTTTATTATCCCTACCTTTTTCCTGAGCTGTTTCTTTTGTGATTACAGTCAGCGGGATGCCCCCATTTTTTTCTTAAGTCTCCTTCATAGGTTTTGACTTAGCGGGATTTTCTTTTGAGATATAATGACTTCATGTTTCAATGATTATGTGGAACCATCACCATATTTTGTTTTGGAAGGATACCTCTGACGCTACTCGTCATGTACGAAGGGAAAGCTTACAATTTAATGCACCATTGAATTAACTGAGAAACTACCCTGCCCCAGGTTATTATTTAAGGGTTTCAATTTGCGTGAAAAAGAAAACTCCTACTTATTAGGCTCAAAGGGGTTGACTAGGGATTATCTTTCTTATAACTCCACTGTTTAGGATTTGAAACAACGCCTGTACATCGTCAGCAAGGTCTGTTCAAAAGCATAATGTAGAGATTATGGTATCTTTTTCGTCATCCTCCCTCTAAAGGCTTACAACTTTAAATCAAGAGTTGAATATCACAAATAGGAAGTAAAAGCACAGTTTAAGTATAATGAAAATGAATGAAATAAATCAAGACAAACATATGCAATGCATTGATGAAATAACAAGGTTTGACATAAATAAATGTTCGAAGAATCAAAAGAAAATTAAAAATTAAAAATTCTAATGAACAAAAGCCTTATTGTCTGAACTTGTCACTTTAAATGATATGCCTTTGAGGGATGGCAGAAGAATTCAGTCGGGCCATCTTGTGTGAACTCCAACACTCCTTCATTGATCAAGTCCTAAATCTTATTTTTCAATGCCCAACAATCATTCGTATCATGTCCAGGACTATTGGAATGGTATGCGCACATTGCATCAGGATGATAGTTAGGAGCGGAGACATTGGGATTTCGAGGAAGATCCCTTAACGTAACCAACTCCATATTCAACATGTGTTGCAATACCTGTGCCAAGGACATGTTGATTTTGGTGAATTTATTGTTGGGTGTGTCCTGCTTATGCTGATTGCCTTGTCGTTGTTTCTGCATCGGTGCTAGAATAGAAATCCGCACTACTCCCATAGATTGGTTGAGATTACTCTTATTGCAGACCTTCTGGTCGTACACGACATTGGACTCTTTCTACCCATCGTATGGTATCTTCTAAGTACTTGAAGATGCAGTCCCTTGAATGTCACCACTCCTGAGTTTATTTTCAACCTTCCCCCGTATGAATATATCATCCAAATCCCCATCTAAAGAGAGATTGATCATTAATTAGGCCCTAAGCCCTAGCAATTTTCCCCAGACTGTCGTATTTGTCCTGAAGAAGCTTATTGATGAGAATCCTCAACTCTTCTTGTTCCCGAGCTAAACATGGATAAGGGCCATCTGACTACTCATTTGGATTTTCATCCTTCCCACCTCAGTATGTAGTCGTTCCAACCGGTCATCCTTGTTGTTGTCAGGATGTTTCTTGGTTGAGTTCCCGGCGAGGAGTGCTTTTAATTCTTCTTTCCCCTTGGCTGGGTGTAGGAACATTTATTTGAACTGACCATCTTGAGTTTGGAGATCTCTGTCGTTCTGTTTGAGAGTCATTTTCCTTGCTGAAATAAACAGCGAGAAGATGAGAAACCTGTACTGGAAGACCTGTTATGTAATGACATGCATGCAATGTTTTCAGGGATCTCATGGGGTAAACATAAGAAGCTATTAGAATCCGATTGCAGCTTTGATTGAAGTACTTCGTATCATTGAAGGTCTTTCTACGAGAATCAAGCTCACCATGTCTAGTGTGTCATAGCCTTTGACTCAAGTTGTTGTGTTTTGGTATTTTGACAACATTGGCTAGAGGAAGACAAAATGTAAATGATATGATGCTATGACGTAAATGCTATGTATCAAACAAAATGTAAGGTGATGAAGACAAGTATGTCTTGCAGGAAATCCGAGTTATTGGATAATGACTACAAGTCCTGCACGGAGTACAAACAAAGCCCCACAATGAGTTCAAGTTTATAGACAATGAAACAAAACAAGTCACACAAGTAGCCTTAGGTTCGGGCTTGCATAGATTTCATAGGTAAGTACCCTCTTGAAGTTTAGTTAGTTCAACCTGTCCTATTAATAGTAACCGGGTTCTAGGGAATCTCAATATCATTGATCTTTCTGCACCAATCATTGTTTCAGTGCATGCCTGTTTATTAGTAACCGAAATATCCTGGAAGTTAGATCCCAATAAGTGTAGTATCTAGTATCAACCAACTTCGGACTGCACCAAATCCGGCTATCTCACTACTTCCTAATGGCCAAGTTGTTCAATTAAAGGTTCTAAGGTCAGTTGGTGCTTCATGACACCACACAACGGCCCCCTATTCTCCTTGACTACTCAAGGGCTACCGGTACCAACAAATGTGTCACACTAATGTAGCTATAGTTTCAACTGTGTCAGTATACCCCACACAGTCCCATGATCTATTGCTACTTACCTAAAAGGTGTCACAGATCCGGGTGTAGGATATTTACAAGTAACAACCCAAATAAACCCTAAAAAGTAAAGCATACAAAACACACATTGTAAAGGAAATTTAAAATGATGTAACTCTAAGGTAACCCCACTTTATAAGTATATCCCCAACAGAGTCGCCAGTTATGTGATACGGTGGAAGAACCGACTGTTATACTGGTTTTGCATTTGTATTCTCAAATGTTGCGGTAAGCAAGAGTCACCATCGACTTTTATTTTATCCAAATAAAGGAAAGTGTGAAAAGAACATAAAAAGACCTTTCGAGAGTTTTCTGAGTAAGGGGGGTAGATTATGGAAATGGAAGGTGTTAGCACCTTTTCCATTCGTAGTTCGCTACGGGCTCTTAGATGCTTAGGTCATTTTGAAAATATCTTGTGCTTTGTGTGTTTAGAAAAAGTATTTTGAATTGCCTTAGTGCAGCAATTTAATTTATGATAACTCTTGTATCAGTCCTCAAGAGTGTTGATAAAGCATTTTTTTGAAAATGTTTTGAAATGTATTTGTGTAGGTGTAAAAAGTTAGTTTGAGCAAGCATCTAACACCTATCTACTTTACTCGAAAGGGTCATTCTTTTCCTCCTTTCCTTTATACAAGGCTATCCTACTATTAGTGAGTAGGTAACCCTAGTCGTTTGGATGTATGAGGGACATTCGTGGGTCATCATACAGTCATAAAGGCAACATATAGAGACGCTTTAGCAATTTTGTTTAAAGGACTAGATCATTTACCGTAATGAAACACCGAAGGGTCATCGAGGGACTATGATCTTTTGATTCGAGGATCTTTGCTAAAGCGTCCCTACTTTTGAGGGACATGACTGTTTTATTTTTCGAAGGAAACCAAAGTGGGAATGCCCTATAGGTGTATATGTGCAAATGTGTTATATTCAGTTATTTTTTATCTTTTGTGTAAGGTTTGCTAACGTTTTGTTTCATTCTTGCTATACAATCCTATTACCATATATCTAACAGTTAATATTGTACAGAAAATAAAATGCGGGAATTTAAATCCTACACTATTACAAAGCTTTGGGGAGGGGGATTATTACAATTCCAAAAAAATGGGGAAAAATAAATAAAAGCAGTAAAGATTCTACTAATCATCTATTACACCCCAATATACAGTTACAATAATAATAATGCGCGAAGTTGAAAAGACATCTAAAATCCTAAGAATAAAATATTTTTGTTGTTTTTGATTTTTATGAAAAGAAAATAAGTTAAAAAATAAAATTAGACCTACATTCTAATTTATTTTAATTTTTTTTTTAAAAGAGGATGTTAAAATTAATTAATTAATTATTTCTGAAATTAATTTAATTAATAAAATCTAATCCTAATTTTTGTGATGCTTTTTATAAATATTTTGTTGAGTAAATAAAATTAAATAAACATAAAACAAAATTCAAAAGGGCGGGATGGTGCAGGAGACTATGCAAATTGTAGCATGCAGGAATGGATCGAAAAGGAGCCTAGAGCTGCCTTTCGATTCCATGAGGAAGTTGGTCGAAGGTGCCTGATACATTCCTTCGATCTGCAAAAAAAAATCTATTAGAGAAACAAAACAAAAATCAGATTTGGATCGAATCTAGTCTTGGATTCGACAGCCTATGGTTGTATCATCCTAATTCGAATCCCCTGGGTCTGAATCGAAATCCATTTCATCTTGCAACGTCATGAATCCTGAGATTCGAAAGAAAATATAGATCGTGCCCAAGCAATGGCACGATCTCACCCCTGTGCTTAATCTTGCATGTAACACACGAAAGCAATAACAAATATTAGCAATAACATGAATGTATGACTAAAATGAATTTAAAAATTGCATACTTGGCTAGTTTGAGATCGAAAGCAAATTACCAACAGATAGATTGTGTGAGTGATGCTCCAGTGTATGTTGGACCTTCCTAGTGCTTGGGAATGCCTCCTGCAAACTTCAGGGAGTGAGTGGAGCGTTGTTGAAGATTCCTTCGATTTGGATCACTTATGAGATTTTTTATATCTTTGGTGTGGCTTATAAGGTAGCGTGTGTGTGTAGTCTGTCCTTGTGTGTATGTATGTAGTACCCTTTGCTTGTAGAAGTGTTGTGTATTTATATGATATGGGGAGAGGGTCATGGCATATAAATGGAAAGGGACAACCATTAACTAAGCTTTGAAGGCTAAATCAGACACATTAAGGGATTGCCTTTTTTGATGAGTTCCTACCCCTTTGAGATTTCGGGTGAACCTGGACATGTTTAACTCTTTCGAATACCCTCAATCTTTGCTCCTCGATTGGCCCATGGTTACCTCCTTCGAATGGCCCAAATTCTCATCATTGAGGCTTCTTCGATTGAGCCCTTATTTGACTTGGTAGCTTGATCTGAAACTCTTCAACTAGCCCAAGCGAAAACTCCTTTCTGGCCAGTTGAAACTTCTCTTGTTACCTCATTCGAATTCAATTGTGCAGGAGGCTTGGGCTTGGCAACATGTTGGATTTTGGGCCAGCAAGCAACTTGGACCAAGACTCATCATAAGACAAACTTATTTTCAATAATCACGTGTCTCCTTCGAATGGACCACATGTATATCCTTCTAATGGCCCTTTCGTGTGTCTTTCGAATAGCCCACATGTATGCCTTGTGCTTTCTTCGAAAGGGTCACCAATGTGTGCTCATAATGTGGCAATCATGTGCTGAAGGGTTCAGAGATAGAGTCGACACAAGCATTTTCGAAGGAAACCATTGTCCAGTTGCAACTAGCACAAAGGAAGCCAATGCCTTGTGGATGCTATCATGAGGGAGGCTATTGATCTGTGAATCGAAGGCCAGTTGAAAGGGTCTTGGCCTTATGAATCGAATACAAATTGAAGAGGGAGCCTTTGCCTTGTGCGCTGAAGGCAAGTTGAAAAGGGATCCTTTTCCTTGTGCGCTGAAGGCACGCGCAAAGGGAGCCTTTGCCTTGTGCATCCAAGGAAAGTTGAAAGAAGCCTTTTTCCTTGTGTGCTGAAGGCACGCACATAGGAAGTCGTTTCCTTGTGGGTCGAAGCACACATGGAAGAAGTTGTTGCCTTGTGAATCGAAGGTATGTAGGAAGTCCTTTGTCTAGTGAATTTAAGGCAAGTCTAGAGAAACCCTTTGCCTTGTGAATCCAAGGCAAGCATGAAGAGGCCTTTGTTCCTTATGCGTTAAAGGCAAGCATAGAGAAGGCCCTGCTGGAATGATACATGTGTACCCAAAGCTTGATCGAATGGTTTTTAGAGCTTCAATTGAAACTTTTTTGCAGGGGACTACTACTTTGTGAATCGAAGCAGGCATATAAGAATTTCTTGCCCTGTGAATCGAAGGCAAGCCTGAAGCAGAAAGTAGGCTATCAAAGCCTTGGGAATTGAACTTGATCGAAGGAGGCCCAACACCTAATCGAAGCTTGTGAATTAAGCTTGCATCGAAGGAAGTCCAGCGCACAATCGAAGCTTGCTCAGATTCCAATCGAAATACCCTATTCAGATGCCAATCGAAAGACACTTGATTTCTCCTAAAATTTTATTTTCCTTAAGAAAGTGTTTGTAACCATCATGCAAAGGGAGGATCTTGGAAAACATGAGAGGGTAAATTTTGGGGTACAACACTTTGAAACTCAGTTCTATGTTAGTGAGAAGAAAGTACTGAAGCTGACGAAACGAATCCATGTAGAAAAAAGCCTTAATGCATATGTCAACATAAAGAAGCAGCGCCCATGGAAGAGTTGAGTTCATATTTTGCTTCTTTGTAACTCCTTCTATTGTCATTATAAGCCTAGAAGGCAATTATATTTTGAGTTTGTTACTAAAATTTCTTTTGTTTCCTTTTGTTTAAACAAATTTAAATCCCACAAAGATCCTTGAAAACATTGAACTTGCATCTACATATCATGCATATCATCACATAACTGGTTCTTTCTAGACATGTTTTCTCATCTTCTTGCTGTTTATTTCAGTAAAATATGGCTCTCGAACAAACTGTGAAAGACTTTTAAGCTCAGAATACTCAGTTTCAGCAGATGTTCATGGACTTAGCTAAGGGACAAGACGAGTTTAAGACCCTCATGATAAAGGGGAATAAGAAGAAGACTAAAAAGCCAACATCTTTCTTAATATGGGTAGAAGATTCAAAGGTTCGGTCAGAAGGGATCTAGATTTTGAGGTCCCCCTAAATAAAGACGATAACCAAGAAGAAGATGACAGGAGTGTGAAAGCTGAAGAGAATAACAACCTTGGTTCTGGCCAAGATTCTGATGAAGACTATTCTGCTGAATAGTATCCTCCTGCTGATGACAGATACAAGCAGTTGGAAGATCGACTTAATGCCATGGAGATCTAGAAAGTGCCTAGACTGGATTTTGAAGAGTTGGGTCTTATTTAGGGGGTTGTTATCCATCACAAGTTCAAGGTCCCTACTTTTTCCAAATATGTTGGTGTGTCCTATCATAAGCTTCATCTGCGGTTTTATGTTCGGAAGATCCAACCCTATACTGCTGACAAAAAGTTATGTGTTCACTTCTTTCAAGAGAGTTTATCTGGGACCTAAATTGAATGGTTCTATCAGCTGAAAGGAACCAACATCCACACTTGGGAAGACTTGGCTGCTACTTTTTACAAGCAGTATCAATATAATGCTGATCTTGCATCGACCCGTGTGCAGTTGCAAAATATGACCATGGGCTCCTTTATCTGATAGGGAGCTACTTGACATGTTCATGGGTACATTTACAGGGCCCTTCTTTAATCATTTGATCATAAGTTCTTTATCTGGTTTTACCAAACTGATTGTAACTGTGGAACGTGTCTAAAGTGGTATCAGAAATGGAAAGATTCAAGTGGCTGCATCTTCGAGTGCTATAAAAAAGACGTTAAATAGTAAGAAGGAAACAAATGTTGTTTATGGACAAAAGGGTTGTGCTAGAAGTGATCGCAGCCAATCTGTAGGGGCGGTGCTAATTTCTAATCCTGCACATGTACAACAACAACAGGGCAATAAACATAGGTTAGATGCACCAAGAAGACAATTTACCAAGATCAGCATGTCGTTATCTCAAGAATTACAACACTTACTGAAAGTAGAGTTGATTACACTGAGGGATCCTCCTCAGAATACCAACACCTCCTCTCCTCGCTATAATCCAAATGTGAAATGTGCCTACCATTCCAATAGCCCCGGGCGCGACACCAATAACTGTTGGGCTTTGAAGAATAAAATTCAGGACATGATTGAAAATAAAGAGATTGAGTTTGATCCACCCAAGACCCCCAATGTGATTACAACGCCTATGTCGAAGCACGAAAAATGCATTAGTGTTATTGGTGATGTTCTCTTTGTTTCTTCCGTAAGTGATTTGGATACTCCCCTCCCGATTATCAAAAACAATTTGTTGCAAATCGCTCTATTTCCAGGTTGTATTGAAAGATGTTACTGCTGCGCATCCCAACCCAATGGTTGCAAGTTACTGAAAGAAGGTATTTAGTGCTTAATGGATAATCACCTAATTCTGATTGAGAAGATTCTGTCTGTTGAGATTTTGTTGCAAGACTTAGAGCTTGAAGAGGTATGTGTAATATCGAGCACTCCTATTAGGATCACTTCCAAGGGTCCTTTAAGGATGACTGCCTTTCTAGGACCAGTAAGGTTACTAGAAGTAGAAGGGTTTTATCTCTAGAAATCTCTCCGAAGACTATCGCTACACCAATTAGATTTACCGCTATCGAGTCAACTACTGAGACTCGGGGCAAAGAGAAAATAATAAAGCCTGCCCAGACGGAGGTGCCTAAAGAAGCTACCACTAACGATACTTTCAGGCAAGAGTTAGAGGAGGTATTGAAAATCATCAGGAAAAGTGATTACAAGATTGTTGAGCAGCTGGGGAAGACCCCTTCTAAAATCTACATGTTATCTTTGTTACTATATTTAGAAGCCCATGCCTAAGCTTTAGTAAAGTTCTTAAGACCTTCTCAGCTGCCACAAGAGATTTCCGCCGATAAATTTTGAAGTTATGTTGTTATCCTAACCACTAATAATGGGCTAGATTTTTCTGATGCCGACTTGACTCCTGAGGGAAGAAACCACAACAAGGCCCTGTATGTCTCCATTGAATGCAGGGGCACTACTTTAGCTAATGTATTGGTTGATATAGGTTCCTCACTGAATGTCCTACCAAAGGGCACCCTTGATAGGCTTGACTGTGAAGGGATTATACTGAAACCTAGTGATATCGTGGTAAGAGCCTTTGACGGATCAAAGAGGATGGTACATGAAGAAGTGGATCTTCTGATTACGGTAGGTTCGCAGGTCTTTGAATCTACCTTCTATGTGATGGATATTCGCCCGACTTATTCTTGTTTACTGGGGCACCCTAGATTCATGGAGCAGGTGTTGTTACTTCAACCCTACACCAAAAGCTGAAATACCTTGTGAAAGCAAAGGTTGTTACTGTTTATGGTGAATAAGTGTATATGGCGAGTCATTTGAACTCATTCAGATATGTAGAGATGGACGAAGAATTCATCGGAACCCCTGTCATACTTTTGAAGTTATCCATCCTACCGCTACTGAAGATGTTTCCTCTATTCCAAAGGCTACCAGGGTTCCTCCCAGAATGGCTTCTTTAAAGGATGCTAGAGTTTTCAGTGAAGAAGGTGGTTGTACTACTTTGGATCAGCTTCGTAACATTCTGTATAAATCTGAAAATTTTGGTTCGGGTTTCACTGTAGAGGATTAGAGGGCTGTTCGTCGCGCTCATGCTGGAAGACCACTATTCTGTATCAGCAACAATGTAGTCAACACAATAGAAGATGTTGACACTGACTATGACCTTGACAACTGGATCTTTCCTACCGTCGACAACGAGCTCAACAATGGGAAGACTCAATACATTATCTCAATCTCCTTTAGTCAGGAGTAATAACTACTTTCTATTTTTAAAAGTTTTTGTTAGGTAATTTGTTTTAAACAATGACTTTAAGCCGTGTGCCTTACCCGGGGCACGATGGTCCATTTGTTAGGGTTGTCATCTCAACATATCTTCATTTAATAATGCATTAGATGTTTTGCATTCAAATTTTGTGCTCTTTGTATTTCTTTTGTATCACTTTAAAAATAGCTATGTGTTCTTACACACACCCACACAATAAATTGCAGATCCACATCCGCTCTAGATTCTGTTGACGACAAATCTGCTATTGCCACTTATGAATTTGAAAATCCGATCTACCAAGCCGAAGGCGAAGGTGAGGAAGATTGTGAAATACTTGGAGAGCTTTCCAGACTTCTAGTGCAAGAGGAAAGGCTATACAAATACATGAAGAGCTGGTCGAGGTTGTAAAATTGGGGACTGGAGCAGACAGGAAAGAAGTCAAGATAGGTGCCAACGTAGAAAACAGTACCAAGAACAGGTTAATCCAGATGTTGCATGATTATATTGAGATCTTTTCTTTGTTGTACGAAGACATGCTGGGGCTTGATACTGGTATTGTGGTTCATAGTCTGCCAATGAAAGAGGGTTATTCTCTGATAAAGTAGAAGGTTCATAATATGCGTCCCAAGATGTTTGAGATGATCAAGGCTGAGGTTATGAAGCAATTCAACGCAGGTTTCTTGGCTGTTACATCATATCCCCAATGGGTTGAAAATGTGGTTCTGGTACCTAGGAAAGACAACAAGGTATGTATGTGTGTAGACTACAGGGATGTTAAAAGGGTGAGCCCCAAGGATGACTTTTCGCTTCCACATATTGATGTTATAGTCGACCACACCGCTCATCATAAAGTATTCTCCTTCATGGATGGCTTCTTAAGGTACAATCAGATCAAGATAGCACCCGAAGATATGGAGAAAACAACCTTCGTCACACAGTGAGGCACTTTCTGTTACAAGGTTATGCCTTTTAGGTTAAAGAACGCTGGCGCCACATATCAGCGTGCTATGGTAGCTTTTCTCCATGACATGATTCATCATGAGATAGAGCTTTATGTCGATGACATGATAGCTAGATCCCATACCATATAGGAACATCTTGACCATCTACACAAGTTGTTTGAGAGGCTGAAATGGTACAAGCTAAGGTTGAATCTGAACAAGTGCACTTTTGGGGTGAGATCTGGTAAGCTCCTGGGTTTCGTCGTCAGTGGTAAAGGTATTGAAGTTGATCCTGCCAAGGCCAAAGCCATTCGAGAAATGCTTGATCCCTGTACTAAGAAGGAAGTCAGAGGTTTCTTAGGACGACTAAATTACATGGCCCAATTCATTTCCCATTTGATTGCTACTTGTGAGCCGATCTTTAAGTTGCTGAAGAAAGATCAGGTACTAAAGTGGAAAGACGATTGCAAAATAGCCTTTGACAAAATCAAGGAGTACCTCCAAGAACCTCTGATTTTGATACCACCTGTTGAAGGAACACCTCTGATCATGTATCTCACAGTGTTAGAGAACTCAATGGGGTGTGTACTGGGGCAGCATGACGAGTCTGGTCGAAAAGAGCATTTAATATACTACCTTAGAAAAAAATTTACCGACTGTGAAACAAGATAGATGCTCGAGAAAACTTGATGCGCTTTGGCATGGGCTGCTCGCGACTAAGATAGTATATGTTGACCCATACCACTTTTTTGATATCTAAAATGGATCTCATCAAATACATATTCGAGAAACTAGCTCTCTCCGGAAGGATAGCCCGATGGAAAATGGTCTTGACAAAATATGACATTCAGTACACCACTCAAAAAGCAATCAAAGGAAGTGTACTAGAAGAGCATTTGGCACATCAAGCTGTAGACGACTACCAATCTATAAATTTCGAGTTCTTGGACGAGAATATTATGCTAGTTACAGATTGTGAAGAACCTGGACCGTATGAAAGACCTGAGTTAGGATCCTGATGGACTATGCTTTTCGGTGGGGCTTCTAAAGTGCTTTGTAATAGAATTAGGTCTATGATTATCTCTCCCCAGGGTTTCCATACGCCCTTCACCGTTTCAATGTGTTTTGACTATACCAACAACATGGCCGAATACGAAGCATGCATCATGGATATCAAAGCTGTTATCGATCTAAGAATCAAATTCTTAAATGTGTATGGGGATTCTGCCCTAGTCATCAGTCAGATCAAGGGAGATTGGGACACGAAGCACCCAAATCTCATTCCTTATCAAGAGCATGTGCTAACCTCAATCCCATACTTTGAGGAAATGACTTTTGAGCATATCCCGAGGGAAGAGAACCAGTTGGCAGACGCATTAGCTACCATGTCATTTATGTTCAAAATCAGATGCGACAACGAAGATCCTCGAATTACTATTGAAACACTAGAAGAACCATAACATTGCTATGAAGTTGATATTGATAAAGTAGAAGAAAAGTCTTGGTTTCACGAAGTAAAAAGATACCTTGAGGCTCAAGAGTACCCCGAACGGGAATCTATCAATGACCAAAAATTTCTACGGAGGTTCTCTGCTAAGTTTTTCTTGAGCAACACAATTTTATACAAACGGAACCATGATTAGACCCTGCTTCGGTGTATGGACAAGAAGGAAGCTGAGAAAATTATGGAAGATATGCACAAAGGTATCTTCAGTACTCATTCCAGCAGGCATACTATGGCTAAGAAGATTCTGAGAGCGGGATACTATTGGTCGACTATGGAAATTGATTGCCACCATTACCCCAGAACCTGTCCCAAATGCCAGATATTCGCCAAAAAATTACACGTGCCCCCGGTTCCTCTAAATGTCTTGACTTCTCCTTGGCCATTTGCAATGTGGGGAATTGATATGATTGGAAATATTAAGCCTACTTCTTCCAACGGACATCGGTTCATCCTCGTCACTATTGATTACTTCACAAAGAGGCTTGAAGTAGCCTCATTTGCCTCCGTTACCAAGAATATTGTTGCTCGTTTCATCAAGCATAACCTTATCTGTCGGTATGGCATCCCCGAAAGGATTATCACAGACAATGGTACCAATCTCAACAACATCATGATCATGGAACTCTGTGCGCAGTTCAAGATCAAGCACCCCAATTCTTCTTCGTATCAGCCGAAGATGAACGACACAGTGGAAGCCACCAATAAGAATATTAAGAAGATTATATAGAATATGACAGTGACATATAAATATTGGCATGAGATACTACCATTTTCTCTTCATGGTTATCACACTTCAGTACAGACATCAACTAGGGAAACCCCATTCTCTCTATTCTACGGTATGAAAGCTGTTTTACCTATCGAAATTCGGATTCCTTCTATAAGGATTATGAAAGATGTAGGTTTAGATGAAGATGAGTGGATTCAGACTAGGCTGGACCAATTGAATTTGATTTACGAAATGAGGCTTGCGGTTGTTTGTCATGGTCAGATGTATCAAAAGTGTATGATCAAAGCCTTCAACAAGAAAGTTAAGCATAAGGTATATCAGACTGGTGACTTGGTAATAAAGCGCATCATTCTACCGCAAGGTGATTCCAGGGGCAAATAGATTCCCATCTACGAAGGACCATTTGTAATCAAGAAAATATTTTCTGGCAGTGCTATGATACTTACCACTATGGACTGTGAAGACTTTTCGCACCCTGTGAATACTTTCAGGCAAAAACTAGGGATATACATATAAAGACTGTACACCTGGGAAGTCGAAAACCTGAAAAGGCAGCTTGGGAAAAAATGGTATCCCAGTGGACTAAAAACATGAAAGGGAGGTCCAGGCAAAAATTAGGGATTAAAGCATACGACTATGTCCCGTTGGATCACCTACATACAATGAGTATCATTACCAACGACAAGTTCAAATGGTACATATCAATTCAGTCAACTTCTTCCGACAGTAAGGGATAAGATGCTTGAAGACATAAAGGAAATAGAAAAGTTGAAACTTGATGAGATCATTTACACATAGTTATTTGTTTTGTTTTTGCTTTGTACTCTTCTCATTTTATGACGATTTCCTCTTACTAGGATTTATGTCCCTTTGTACAAAACTGCCTTTTTAGACTGTCATACCCTAATTTTTTACCTAAAATATCACCCTCTATTTGCATCATTGTATAACAAGTGTTCACGAGTGGTTTGACCTATTTTTTTTGTCAATTCTTGAGTTAGATTTCAAAAATTTATAACTTCTTCAAATTTTGATATTTTTGAGTGGTTCTTTTTGCATATGATTTTCCTTGACATCATCTATAATTTCTCTTTACAAGTCAAGAGACGATTATGCTTTGAAAAGCCACAGAAAATAGAAACGTTAGAAGTCATTTATGAATTTAGTGGAATTTGATTTTTATTGTGTTCTATTCATGATTTCTTTTCCATTTAAAAAAATCACAAAAAAATGTATTTAGCATCATGTTATTTTTTTATTTACTATTTTTACCTCTTTACTAAAAAATTATCAAAAATATATTCTTTTATTAATTTTAATTTATATATTGGTATCATTTATTTCAAAAAAAATCTAGAAAAATTAATATAAGTCCTTTTACTTTCATTCCCCCATGTTTGTTAATTTTACTAAATGTATAAGAGAATGAACTTCAAAGTGTCATTTCTCTAACATGTATGGGTAGATCCATTCTATGCTCTATATAAAGTTACACTTATCCCAAATCATATTATTAACTTTATATTGTACTAACTTTACTTCAATATCATTTATTTTTCCGTACTTTATATTTTCTTTTCTTTACTTTTATACCATTTATCATTCATAATATTTTATTTTCTTTACTTTATGCATTTTTTCTTTGCTCACTTGAGCATTTATCTTCTCTTTGCTCACTTTATGTTTTATTTCTAATTTTTAAGTCTTTTGCCTAATTTTCATTTAAAACCCATACAAAATATACAAAAAAACTATTAAATTAGGATTATAATTATTTCTTTCTTGCCCTCTTTAAAAAATACCAAAAATGTATATTAGTATAATTTTGTCTTTCTTTATTTTATTTAATTTTTGGTTGTTAATTGTTTAGTTATTTAATTGCTATTTATTTAATTTTCCTTTGTCGTTCATTTAGTTTTTATATTTTGTTTGTCTAACTCCAAAGGAAAAATCGAATTCATTGACTTCATGTCATCGAATATATTTAATACGATTGTGCAAAAACCCCTTTATACATTTTTTTAGTTTCATTAATCTAAAAACAAATCTCTTCTAAACTCTAATTTAAAAAAACTCGCACCTCTTTTAAGCCAAGAACTTCAACACTAGGTCGTCGCATTTTCAAAATCTCATCCCCACACTCATTTAGCAAGCAAACCAATTTTAACCAAAAACAAATATTTCAAAAGGTTCCTATAGGATACTATAGATACATAAGGTGCTAGTACCTTCCCTTTGTATAACCAACCCCGAACCTTCGATCTCTTTCAAATGAATTATATTTTTCTTTAATTTTAGTATTGCACTTACTTTGCATATTTATGGGTTTTATTTCACACGTTTCCCTTTTCCCTTGGAAATAATAAAGTGCGGTGGCGACTCTTGCTTATTTACGAGTCAAGTTAATTAATAGCTTGATCTCCAATTTTCACCGCTACATAGGAAAACTTTCAATGCAAATACAATTTAAAAATTAAAATTTGTTTTTCTTTTTTCTGTTTTTTTTGCAAAAATGTCCAATGCCTTGCATCACAAGTTTGCTCAGTCAATTGCTCAAATGACTAAAAATCAACTGTATTCGATAAAAAATCAACTGTGGTCAACATACAGTCACACTTCAAGATTTTTGGCCAACATAAAGGTTTTGAAGTTATATTCATCATTTTATCAAGGGTTGATCATGATTCACCAAGAAAAACTCTCAAATCATCAAAAGTAAAAAGTTGCCAAATTAGGGTTTTCCTTAGGAGAAGTCAACTGAACTTTTACCAGACATAACTTTCACATGCTTCATCTGCTTTTCCTCAACCAAATCAAATTTTAAGGAAATTTAATTCTCTACAACTTTGGTTCTCTAAGCTCAAGTCCAAAAAATGTTTCATTTGAGAGATACGAGCCAATACATTATAGGTCATTTCAAAAGTCAACAAAAAGAAACTTTTTGTCATGGCAACTTACATCAAGATAAAATCTTCAAATAAAAAATGGTCAACATAGATCTTATAGAGGACATCTTGAGCTTTCCAAATAGTCAAAGATCACCTTCAAATGATGAAAATTGAGAGAGTTATGACCAGTTCAAGTTGGGAAAGTTTGAGCAAATGCATGATACCTAAAATGAACAAACTTTAAATTTTGGGCTATTGGGCTATTAATTTAAAGATCAAGTGTGTTCCACACTTCGTATACACCTAAAGACTTGTTCATACTCCTCCATTTAATTTATTATATTTTATTATTTATTTTATTATTTTTAAAAGTCAAAATAAGAGAAAATAAGACAAGGCTTATTACAAGAGCCCAAGCCCATAATATTTGACCTAAATTCAACCTATATATTGCAGGTATTCAGACATCAAAAAGGACAAAAAAAGATGCTCAATAAACCTCTCCAAATTTCCAAATTTTGTCCAAAACTAGGGCAAACATGCAACCCTTATTCCAGCCATTTTCAAGGGAAAACAACTGTTCAAATCAATTCTAAGAACATTACAGAGTAAGATTGGATCACTCTTGATGATCAAAAACGCCTGAAACATGCATTCAAGCATCACTTTTTTTGTTTACTTTCTTTAAAATTCATATTTTCATACTCATGCTATTTTAATTGAAACTAACCATGCTAACATGTTCCTGAGACAAAATGATACACGTCTAGCCCTTGCATGAGGCCCATCAGGCTAGAATCGCACGTCACCATGCTTGCACCAATTTGCAATATTCTATTCGTATCTCATTATGCATATCATTTTAGCCAAAATTAAGGCTACCAATGGATTCACAAGGGTTGATTTAGGGGGGTATGTTCCTCTTTAATCACTAACACGTTTGTTTTGCCGATTTGGAAAGAATACCTAGCCGGAGAAGACGACCGGAGCTAGGGCTCTGGCGCTTCTCCGACTATTCTGATCAGAGTTATTTTATATATATTTTGATTTGAGTAAATAAATAGGTGTATCACCACCTAGTGGTTAAAACACATGCACTAAGGAATTACCATATCAAGGCGTGGGTTCGATCCTTGCCTTTTGCTATTTTTCCATAGTTTCTGGTTTTTTGCAGGGTTGTATACAAAACATGTTGATTCACTTTTTCTAACACAGGCGCGTGCCTGGCTTGGTGGTGAAAGTGTTGGTTGAAAGGGTTGAGGGTGTGGGTTCAATACCCAGCCCTTTTAAATATTTTTTAACCTTGTTTTCTATTATTTTTAGACTTATAACCCCTAAATTCATCAAACCAAAACCCTTTATTCATAAACCCTAATTAGTTTTTTTAGGTTTTTAATTAATCAATCAAATTAGATTTTTAGGTTTTAATTTAATTAATCAACTCTTTTTTTAATTAAAATTAACTAGGTTTTTTTTAGGATAATCATTAAAACTTTTATTTATTAAAAAATCACCAAAAAACCCTTTCGCTTTCCTATTTTACATTTTCGCGTAGTTTATTGTTCTCGTGTTTTACGATTATTGTAACTGTTCATAGTTTGTAATAGTAATTAGGGTTTATTTTCCGCATTTTATTATTTTTTTACCTCTCTCAAAGCCATGTAATAGTCTAGGGTTTATTTTCTTCTTTTACTTTCCGCTTTCCTATTTTTTACAATTACTGTAGTAATTAGGTCATGTATGGCAAGGTAAAATAAAATGGTAGCAAACCCTAATTTCAAAGATAAGCATAACTGAAAACAATCACTCGCACTCTCTCACCTCTAGGGTAACCTCCCTTGTTGCCTCGGAAAAACAGTCATGTCCCTCAAACGTGGGGACGCTTTAGCACGGTCCCTCGAAATCAAAGATCACAGTACCTCGATGACCCTTTCAATGTTGCCTTCAGTAAATAATCTATTCCCTTAATGATAAATTGCTAAAGTGTCCTCACAAGTTGCCTTCGATGATTGAATGATGACCCACGACCGTCCCTTTACATCCAATGATAGGGCTTCCAACCAACTAATGATACGGATAACACTATCTAAAGGAGGAGGAAAATTATAAGAAAGACTTTTAGTAGGTAGAACGCTCGTAATCGCTTACTCACAAACATTTCAAAAGAAAATATTTTTTCACAAACACTTTTCAAACAAATATTTCAAAACACCTTGTACGCATTCTCAAGGACAAATACGAGAATCATTACAAAGTCTTTCCTTGGAATTAGCTTTTCAAAGTATTTTCAAACACACATTCACAAAGCATTTTTCAAAACAAAGTGAGCTAAGAGATTAAGATCTCGTAGATAACTACAGATGAAAAGGGTGCTAATACCTTCCCTTTTCATAACCTACCCCCTGAACTCAAAATCTTCAAGGTCTTTCCTATTCTTTTAACCATTTTCTTATTGGATAAAAGAAAAGTCAGTAGTGACTCTTGCTATCCGCAATATTTGTGATAAAATGCAAAGAAAGTCAGTTCTCCCCCCGCATTACAGAATCGCAGCAGCATAGCAACATGGAGGAATATCTCTTCACAAGCACAATAATGTTAGGACATCATGTTCGAAATCTTCTTTGTACAACTCCATTGCAAGTTCATAAACTCAACACCAACGAACAACAACCTCAGGATAAAAGGAGTATAAAGTCCTGAAGTCATTTGGTGTACATGAGGAAGAACATAAGTAACACTCCCCCTCAACCGAGGAACCTATTCTTGTCATAGATGAATAAATATTCCTTGAAAACGGTGGCATAAGAGAACCATGAAGCAGCCACTAGTCAACCTGTGGCATCTAACCACCACCATGGTTAATTTAAAACATAGGTCATAACTGCGTTTATAACTCAGATCACAAGTTACAAAACAAACCCAAACAAAATAGGATCAAATATCCTATTCAAGATGTTTGTAACATATCTGGAAGAACAAACTCTAGATCCATCTGAATAATACCTTCCCCCCTTTTTGGCCAAAAATTGATAAAGAAGGCCCTTGCAAAACCAGATCCAAACACATCTCACCCAAACCTGAACAAACGACATAAGGAATATGGAAACACCAAACGCTCATAGGGTGGAAGAACAAAGGATTAACCTCTATAAATAGCTGAATATTTGCTTGGGAAATAAAAATCCTTGATTGTAGCAATGGTCTTGGTAAAAAGGAAACGTTATTTGAGGAGAAAACTACCACCAAAATCAATGTGCACCATCTAAAACAACTTTGAATGTCTTTATTAGCTACAAATTGTTTCTGCTGAAAATAAATAGTCCTAATACATGTACATGCATAGTCAAACACACCTTCTAAACTCCATTCTGACATGTGTTTGATCAAACGGTCCATAATACCCCCTTGTTGGTCTTTACAGGAAACATGTCCTGAGTAAAGTTCTGACATTCAGTCAAACACTATTTTCTTTCTCTTGTATGCACAAACCCGTGACTAACACATCTTCAACCATCGGTCCATAAATGCTTCATAAAATTATCCAAATATGATCTGAAGCATAAACACAATGTCTTCCACTGGTCTCTACTACATATATTCCTTTTGACCAGCATAAATCAAACTATCAAGATCATCACATGTGAAAACTCCCATTCAACTAAAACCTCTGATTGAGTCCTTCTAAAAACTGCAGAGAAAAATAAATTCTCCCAGATACAAACACAACTGCCCTTCAGAATCCTCCTAGAAACATGTGAGCACATGTTTCAACCAACTAGCTTCATCTGTTTAAAACCATACATGTTATGGTAATAACACACCATAATGACATCTAACAATCTAATGTGACAACATGTTGTCTGACATTATTACCTCACACGAGGTTTAACTTATCCACAAGCTTGATCAACACGCAAGCTTCAAAACTATCTACACCAATGTAGCAATACACCACAGACAAGTACTTCTCCTGTCATGGATAAACAATGCTCCTTCTGAATATAACCACTTCAACACCAGAAGAAAGCACATGAAGATTCTCACATGCTCATAAAGAAGGACCACATCTCACATGTTAGCTTCACATATCTGTTGAACATATTCTCACCCTTTTGAAAACACACCAGATCCTCTAGCTCCTTGAGAGCACATCCAAGCCCTCTGACTTCTCCATCTTAACAAGGACATGATTAATAAAATCCTCTCAGATCCACACAATATCATGACCTTCAGGTTTTCATGCATACTTGGTCTGACATCACTCACAAGCTTCAAAAGAATTCTTAGATTGCTTAAAAGCTTTACTAAGATCCATATTTATATCAATCTCTTGTAGAGTGACTTGCAGCAGGAAGAAACCACTTCTTCAAAAACATTCAGATCATATTATCTGACAACCATTCCTCTGCCCTTACTTCCACTACTAATTACTGATACTAGTGAAGTATTCAAAAATGATAATAGTCATGCTTTTGCAGAACATACTACTACGAACGAGATCAAAATATCCATATTATGATTCACACAGTCAGAATCACCTCTTCTGATAAAAATGCTTGAGCATCCAACTCCATATGCCCAAACTCAAGCCTCTTCCAAACACAATTGAACATGATGTTACAACATCATTTATGACATTAGCTTCATAATACAGAACCCAAACCCCATGGTTCTAAAAACACCATTCAAATGACTCATTATGCAGAAAAGTCCTTGACACCAGAAGATCTTTAATGACACACCTTTAGCAACCACTTCTTTCATACAATTTTCTAAGGGCTCTGTTTTATTTCCACCATTCCCCTTTGCTTCGCTCTCTCCCGACGCATCACGGGAGTGGTGCCTTCACCTGGAAAAGAATCCTGCTCGGCCGGTCAAGCATCCTACTCGCTCGACGAAACACGCGTGACAACACTCTACTATTGCGGTTTTCTATGCAGTCCATTCCCAATTTTCTTTGCGATTTCACAACAAATCAGACTCAAAACTCACATAACTCATATATTTTCATAATATGGCAACAACACTTCATAATACATATTACACATATCATTTCATGGCATTGTTAGTATTAAATTTTCACAATTTCATCAAGGATTCATTATTTAATCAAATCATCACAAAAACCCCAAACAACCTACATACATCTAAACCCTATATCAATCATAATAATAAGGACAACCCCCTTACCTTATATTATATCTTTGATATTCTTCTTTGTGTTCTACCAAATATCCCTTTGTTGTCTTGCTTCCCTAGCTCTGTTGCATTCTTCTAACTCTTTTCACGATCGTACACACTGACACACATTTCCCTCTATTCCTTGTTTAACCCTTGAACCCTGCTAAAGCGACAAGCAAAAGTAAGTATTTTTATAAGGTATATCATATCGTCTCCACCAGTATTAGTGCGAGGAAAAAAATATTGTTCAACAGTTTCAATCTCTCTATGATTGGAAAAGGGGTTTGCAAAAAAAGTGCGAGAAAAGTAAATAAAGCAATAAAGAAAGCGATAAACATTCATCAGCAGCATAAGAGAATTCATTCTAGAATCACATTTAACTTTACCCGTCAAATACTTAAACTCACCGATCAATTGAACTCAACCTAAATCACTCGTTAGTACCATCATGTATCACTCACACTAAGGCCATCTCTAATGTAAAGTGAGACATCACCCCTATTGCTCTTAGAGGCGATTTCACATGCAGCTCAAACAACACAGATGCATTTCATAACCGATACCGACATGAATATTAAGCCTAAATATATGTCTAGAACTAGAACCTAATAGATATCATTGAAGAAAGAGATTCAGAAAGAATATCTCAACGACAAACCAAAACTCTATGATAAAGAAAAAATCAAGAACAAACACCAGTATTAATTTGTAAAATAGATTTCACACAATCCCATGATCAACAAATGTACATACAATAAGAGTAAAGATATTCATACAAAACCCACCATTGGAATGATACACAGGGAAGACGGAGAACAAGCAGAAACTTCTTATGGTGTCAACACGATCCGAGACAACCCATAACCAATCTACAAGATGTAGCACCTAATGATGTTGCCTAAACCTCTAAACTACAGAATATCGGATCAAAGCTCCTCCATGACGGAAAGAGATGATAAAAACCCTAAAAAAAATATGTTCTAAGCTATTTATACAAAAACTGAAAATCGCAAACCGCTCTAAGCGGGCTCCTCTTATTTTTACCAAGCCGCCTTAGAGCGTGCTAAGTGGGCTCAGACCATGCTTAGCGTGCTCACCTCTTCCAAAATTTTGCTATTCAACTTTCTGGGTACGCTAAGCGCGCACCGACCGCGCTTAGCCTAGTCTGTAACATTTATTTTCTTTATTTCTTCCAAAAATGCTTATCCGGAGTCGTGCCTTCGACACCTTATTCCTCGATGCTCCAAATACGTGAAAATACCTACAAAAATACATTAAAACTATCAAATGATACATAAATGAATCATAAATACAATTATACATTAAGTATACATATTTACACAAAAGTCGGGTTTATTCAACCAAAATTAACAACAAAGAGTTGATAAGTGCCACAAAAAGTATATACAAAATAGCTACAATTTGCACTTATCAAACCCTTTCTATGGTCTTCCCATCTTATCCTCACTAATCACATCACTAATTACTATCTTGTCCTTATTATCTCTATACCTCATATTAACTCTATTTCACTAATTAAAATGATTCTAAATAATTACTCTAATCAACTAAAATTATTAAATCACCCAATATCACTTAATTTCTACTATGTCCCACATAGTATCTCATCACATAACATATTCATCAAAACATCACAAATACTCATTATAATACAATTAAATAATTAAATAAATAAAATAATTATTTTGGGGAGTTACAACTCTCCCCTACTTAAAAGAATCTTTTCCCTCGAAAATTACTTGGCGAAAACAAAATCGGATAAGTCTCTCTCATCTAATCCTCACGTTCCCAAGTATAACTTTCACCAGCTGGTCCACCCCATAATACCTTCACCAAGGCGATATATTTACCCTGCAACTTCTTCACTTCCCTTCCTTCTATCCGCACAGGTGATGGTTTAACAGTCATGTTATCTCTCACTTGTACATGATCCATTTGAATTACATGTGAAAGATCCAGAATGTACCTCCTCAACTGGGATACGTGAAACACGTCATGACGATTCGTAAGTGACGATGGTAAGGTAATCCTATAAGCCACCTCAAATATATTCTATAATATCAAATATGGAGCAACAAAACATGGCGTAAGCTTCCTCGACTTCAAAGCTCTACCAACACCGGTTATCTAAGTAACTCTCAAAAGCACATGATCATCCTTTTTAAATTCAAGTGCCTTTCTCCTCTTGTCATGATAACTCTTATGATGACTTTGAGAAGCTTTCTTCCTCTCTTAGATAATCTTGATATTTTTTGTCGTTTCCTACACAATCTCAGGTTTGAGCATAACACTCTCGCCTGACTCATACCAGCACAATGGAGTTCTAAACCTCCTACCATACAATACTTCGTATGATGCCATACCAATACTCGCATGGAAACTATTGTTGTATATAAAATCAATCTATGGCAAGAGGCTAACCCAAGCACCTCTTTGTTCCAACACACAAGCCCTCAGCAAATCTTCCAAAGACTGAATAGTCCTTTCTATCTGACCGTTGGTCTACGGATGATATGCGGAACTCAACCTCAACTTAGTACACAAATCATTCTGAAAAACTTCCCATAACTGTGACGTAAACCTCGAATCTCTATCTGATACGATACTCGAAGGTATCCCATGCAATCTCACAATCTCCTCGATATACATATTAGCTAGTTTCTCCATAGGATGATTGATCTTCATCGGCAAGAAATGAGCTGACTTAGTCAACCTATCCACGATCACCCAAATCGAATCATTTCCCTTAGCATTCTTTGGCAAACCCACACAAAATCCATAGAAAAACTCTCCCATTTCCATTACAGAATGTTCAATGTTTGCATTAGACCCAAAGGCTTCTGATGCTCAATCTTTGACTTCTGACAAGTCAAACAAGCCTAAACAAACTTGGGAACTTCCTTCTTTCAACCAGGACACCAAAATAACTTCTTCAAGTCTTGATACATCTTTGTAGCACTGGGATGAATACTTAACCCATTTCTATGTCCTTCCTCAAGAATACTCTTTTTAAGTTCTGGAATATCTGGAACACAAACTCTATTTCCGAACCTCATTACTCCATTCTCATCAACTCTAAATTCACCTCCATTACCTTGGTTAATCAATGTCATTCGGTCGACCAAACTCAAATCATATTTCTGACCGTCTCAGATTTCATCTAGAATACCACTCGTCAGTTTCAACATTCCTAGATTCAACACTATATGGAATCTCTTTACACATCAAGCTCATATCTCTGAATTGTTCTATCATTTCTAACTCTCAAACCATAAGCCTCGACATATGCAACAACTTTCTACTCAACACATCATTCACCACATTTGCTTTACCTCGATGTCATAATCCTTTAACAATTCAAGTCATCTTCTCTGTCTCATTTTTAATTCCTTCTAATCAAATAAGTACTTAAGACTCTTATGATCACTGAATATTTTAAATTTAGCGCCAAAAAGATAATGTCTCCAAATCTTCAACACAAACACCACAACTGCTAGCTCTAAATCATGTATAGGATAATTCCTTTCATGAACCTGCAGTTGCCTAGAAGCATAAGCAACAACCTATCCATTTTATGTCAGCACACCGCCAAGACCCATCTTAGACGCATCACAATACAACATTAAAGGCTCACTTGGATTGAGCAAAATCAATACTGAAGCATTCGTCAACTTCTTCTTTAATTCTATAAAAATTTCTTTACATGTAACATCCCATACACAAGCTTGACCCTTTCGAGTCAACAGAGTTAACAGTAACTCCAACTTAGTAAATCCTTCAATGAACCTTCGATAGTAACCTTATAAACCAAGAAAACTTTAAATCTTAGTCGCAGACTTCGTAGTCTCCCATTGCAACACTACATCAACTTTAGAAGGATCCTTAATAATTCCATCACTAGAAATCACATGACTAAGGAAACTCACTTACTTCAACTAGAACTCACACTTCGAAAACTTTGCATACAACTTATTTTCTTTCAAAACTTGCAACACAATTTGCAAATACTCAGCATGCTCTTCTTCTGATTTAGAATAGATCAGAATATCATTAATGAAGACCACAACAAACTTGTCCAGATATGAATGAAATGTTTAATTCATATACTCCATGAAAACACCAGGTGCATTAGATACACCGAACAACATCACTGTGTACTCGTAATGACCATACCTCATGCAAAAAGCCATCTTTGGAATATCACCCAGTTTAACACGAATCTTATGATAACCCGACCTCAAATAAATCTTACTAAAAACACACACGCCCACCAACTGATCCATCAAATCATCAGTCCTCATGAGTGGATACTTATTTTTAATTGTCATTTTATTCAACTTTTTGTAGTCTATATACAATCTTATACTCCCATCTTTCTTTTTAACCAACAACATAGGTGCACCCCACGGAGAAACACACGGTCAGATGAACTTCTTCTCGAGTGTAATGCTATGGAAGAACATAATTTTTTGGTTTTATCCAAATGCGCGGATAGCAAGAGTCGCCACCGACTTTACTTTTATCTAATATTTAGAAAAGGTGAAAAGAACAGGAAAGACCTTTGATAAATTTTTATTTTGGGGTAAGTTATGAAAAGGGAAGGTGTTAGCACCCTTTTCATCTGTAGTTATCTACGGGATCTTAATTGCTTAGATCACTTTAAAAACTTGCTTTGTGTGTGTGGTTTGAAAATATTTTGAAATTCCAATGTAAGGCTAACTTTGTAATGATTCTTGAATCAGTCCTCAAGAATGTATACAAAATGTTTTGAAAATATTTGTTTGAAATTGATGTGTGAAAAATGTTTTGAAAAGGTTGTGAGCAAGCAATTAGGAGTTCTTACCCACTAAAGGTATTTCTTGTTATTTTCCTTCTCCTTTAGAGACAGTACTATCCATACCATTAGGTGGTAGGTAGCTCTATCTATTGGATGTGAAGGGACAGAAGTAGGGTCATCGTATGGTCATCGAATGAAACATGTAAGGATACTTTAGAAATTGTATTAAAGGGACTATCATCATTTGTTCGTAGGGACTATATTATTTTGTAGGCAACTCAAAGGGTCATCGAGGGATTATAATCATTTATTCGAAAAAGGGACTATGATGATTTAATTGAGGGTCTTTTTCTAAAGCATCCCCACTTTCGGGGGATGTGACTAATATTTGTAAGTCAACAAGAGTGCTTACCCTAAAGGTGCAAGTGTGCGAAGTGTTTTAGTTCAGTTATCTTATCTTGAAAATTAAGGTTTTATATATTTGTTTTTAGTCTTTCCATGCAAACCCTAGTTACTAACAGTTAAATATGTACAGAAAATTAAAGGGCGGAATGTAAAGACCTAAGCTATTACATGGCTTTGGGGAAGATACATAAGTATAGAAATTTATAGGAAAGTAAACCTACGCTATTACATCCTCGGAGAAGATACATAATTATAAAAAAGTGGGAATGTAAATATAACACGGTGGGAGAACTGACTTGGTTATTTTGCGTTCGATCACAATTATTGTGAATAGCATGAGTCTCCACCGACTTTTCTTTTATACAATAAGGAAAGGGTGAAAAGAATAGGAAAGACCTTTGAGATTATTTCTTGAGTTCGGGGGGTAGGTTATGAAAAGGGAAAATGTTAGCACCCTTTTCATCGTATTTATCTACGGGCCCTTAGTTTCTTGCTAGATCACTTGCTTTTGTTTGAAAATGTGCTTGTTGAGTGGGTTCAAAAATATTTTTGAAAACTTCTTTGCAACGATTCTCGTCTCTATAAGAATGTGTACAAAGTGTTGGTTTTAAAAATAGTTCAAAGAGATGTTTGTTGTGGAATATGTTTTTGGAAGTGATTTTGAAAAGTGCCTTTGTAGTGAGTCTCATCTCTATAAGAATGCATACAAAGTGTTTTGACTTTTGAAAATATTTTAATTGAAAGTATTGGTGTGAAAATGGTTTTTTGGTTGTAAGAAAGCAAGCAACACGAGCGACCTACCTACTCAAAGGGTATAATGTTCTTTTCCTACTCCTTTAGATGTTGCTATCTTACCATTGATTTGTTAAGAAGCCCCATCATTGGATGTAAAGGGATGGGTGTGGGTCGTTTGTATAGTCATAGAAGAAAACCTATGAGGCGTTTTAGAAAATTTGTATAAGGACTAGATCGTTTACCGAAGGTAACATCGAGGGACATCGAGAGACTACGATCTTTTATCGAGGGTCTTTGCTAAAACGCCCATATTCGAGGGACATGATTTTTTTTCCGAGGAAACAAGTGAGATTACCATAGAGGTGCATGTGTGAATAGTATGTTTTATTACATGCATTTAGTCTTTGATTAGGGTTGTCTACTTGTTGGTTTTATCTTTCCATACATCCTAATTACTAACATTTGTATAAAGCAATAAAAATGCAGAAAATAAATATACTAAACTATTACAACCATATTGAACAACAAGAAAATATAAAGACAAAAAAAATAAAAGAAAGGAAACAGGTTCTTCGATTCAATCAGTATGCATCCTTCGATTCTGCCCTTTCTTGCCTCTTTCGATTTGGGACTGGAAGTTAGTGTTGGATGCACTCTTCGATTCTGCCTTTTTTTGCTTCCTTCGATTGCAGGAATGTTAGTGTGAACAAGTAACCCTCGATTTTCCTTTTTTTGCTTCTTTTGTTTGGGTACAAGATGAACTTGTTTATGAATGTTTGGAGTGACCAGCTCCCTCCTTCGATTGCAGAAATGCAAAGCTCCCAAGTTAAGATTCCAGAGACTTCAATGTTTAGCCAATCAAAGGATACAGAAAACCTGTCTAAAGTTTGAAAATGAATCTAACAAAGGTAACTTTCAAAAGCTACAGGCCAGGGGTTAGCACAAGTTTATTGGGCACCAAAATCCAAAGTCTAACTAGTCAGGGTTGAGATTCTCAATATATAGGCAGTGAGAATCGAAAGTTAAGGCTTGGTCAACTTCCTAGATGGGATATCTACATTTTCCTTTTTATTTATATATGTAAAAATGATATTTAAATGAAAATTTCCAAGTTTAGAGGAAACTTACCTCTTGAAGTACTAATCAAAGGAGCTGTATGTGACTTCCTTGGTGGTCGATGGAGCTTCGCTGGAACCTTCCTCAAGCTAGTTCAGTGGCTGCTTTGTTTGGGCAATCACTGAATAGAAGGAGGGTGTGTGATATTGGTTAGTGAATCAAAGGTTATTATATAACAGTCTAGGGAGTGAATCAAAAGACAATTATGTTGCAGTTAGGGAATGAATTGAAGGTTTGTTATCTGGCAGTTGGGGAATGGTTAGAAGGATTCACTAATGCATAAAGTGGATCTGAGAGTTTTAGAGTTTGAATGTTTGAGAATGTTTGAGAGTGTTTGAGAGTTTTGAGAATTTTTATAATTTTCTCACAAGAGTTTTTTCAGCTACCAAAAGCCCTCGGGATGTGTTGTCTAGCCCCCCAAGATATGTTGTGGAACATCTTATTTATAGATGAAGTTGGCTGAGGTTTAGGAGGGAAAACAAAAGAAATTTGAACAAATTGGGTATACTGTTCTTGTAGTCTTCGAGGTGCAGTATTTGTATGCCAATTTGGTGCAAGTATGGGAGCAGCGTAACAGGACTACTATGCAGCAATTTTGGAGTGTTGTGGCCAGTGCATCAGGCTTGGAGTTGCAGCATATTTGACTTTGGTCAGAAAGCTTTCGAATAAACTCATCAAGAGGCCAAAAACTAATTGTGTTCTTCGAATGGACCTTTTGCCTATTCCTTCGAATGCAACAAATTCATGTTCTTTAGATGGGCCACCAAATATATCCTTCGAATGGGCCACCAAATATGTTCTTCAAATGGGACATCCAAGTATGTCTTGCATGTCCTTCAAATGGGCCACCATAGTGTAGGAACTATGTGTGTTGAAACAAACTTTCCAAGGGAGATACTGCTCTGTCGAAAGCAGGAATCAAGCTTTCTAAAAAGAAATCAAATGCTCAATTGAAATAGGAATCAAACTTGCATGCATGTAGTTATCAAGACAAACCTGCAGAGGCCATTGCTCAATCGAAGTAGGCATGCAGGTAACCATTGCATTGTGAATCAAGAAAGCATGTAAGGATAATAGTGCAATTGAAGCCTGCATGCAGGAGGTCCTTGCCTGGTGAATCAAAGCAATCATATAGGATGCAAATGGTGCAATCGAAGGATGTATGCAGGAAGCCTAAATGCCCAAACGAGGCTTGCATGCAGGAGGTCCCTATTTGGTGAATCGAAGGAAACCTTCAGAAGGCCATTTCCTTCTGAATCGAAGGCAGCTTTCAAAGGGTCATTTCCTTCTGAATCGAAGGAAACTGTTTCAAAGGGAAACCAAACCTAGTCGAAGCTAAGCATGAATCGAAGCAAGCATACTTTTCTTCAATTTTGTCAAAAAATCAAACTTATCTGCTTTTCTCTTTCAATGGTTTCCTCTTTGACCTGATGCTTGGAAATCCAATATGACCCAATTGCACTTTTGCAGCCTTGACCCAGTAGAAATTTTGTAAGAAAAATCTTGAGAAGTGAGAGGAAAAATTTAGGGGTACAACAGCTGCCCCTATTCAATCTTCTTAAACCTTAAGAGTTAGATTGGCGAGTCCGCCATTCGTGAATGGAAGGCGGAAGAGGATTGAACACTAGAGTGCCCAGAAATTTACACTCGATGATGTGGTGGTTGGTTGTGTAGAGAATGGGCTCAAATATGCCATTTGAAGAGATGATGGAGAGTTTTCAGAGATGGGATTATAGATGCCATCCAAAGGTGATTGTTGATAAAAATTAGACTCAGTCTAAGCTTGACTTCAACTGGAAAAGAATTAAATAAATATTTGGTTGATTTAAATTGAACCAGAGGAAGTGTCTACCGGAACAAAATTAGGATAAACCAATGATCGATTTAAACTAAACCAGCAGGAGTCTGGAATAATATTTAACTGGAAAAGAATCAGAATAAATCTTTGCAGCGATTTAAACTGAACCAGAGAAAGTGTCTATCGGAACAAAAATAGGATAAACCATTGATTAATTTAAACTGAACCAGCAGAGGTCTTGAATAAAATTTAACTGGAAGAGAATCAGAATAAATCTTCGGAGCGATTTAAACTGAAGGATATGCTGGAACAGACCCGTGTTAAGCCATGTCCGGAAATGTATTAGAAGGAATCTGTGTAAGATTGCTTTATGATGAGCCCGTGTAGGACTTCTTTAGGAGATATATGATAGGGAAGCCTGGGTACGGGTGCCTCGGGATGAATCCATGTGAAGCTTCATCTGGAATTTAAGAGAAGGAACATGGGTAGGGTTGCTTCATGATGATTCAGTGTGAAACTTCATCTAGAAATGTATGAGAAAGAACCTGGGTAAGGTTGTTTCATGATGAGTCTGGGTAAAACTGTATCTGGAAATGATAAGAAATCTGGGTAGGGTTGCTTCATGATGAGTCCATGTGAAAATGCATCTGGAAATGTATGAGAAGGAACTTGGGTAGGGTTGTTTCATGATGAGTCCGTGTGAAACTGCATCTGGGATTTTAAGAGAAGGAACCTGGGTAGGGTTGCTTCATGATGAGTCTGTGTGAAACTTCATATAGAAATTTCTGAGAAGGAACCTGGGTAGGGTTACTTCATGATGAGACCGTGTGAAACTTCATCTAGAAATATATGAGAAGGAACCTGGGTAGGGTTGCTTCATGATGAGTCTGGGTAACACTGCATCTGGAAATGAGGAGGATCCTGGGTAGGGTTGCTTCATGATGAGTCCATGTGAAACTTCATCTGGAAATGTATGAGAAGGAACCTGGGTAGGATTGCTTCATGATGAGTCCGTGTGAAACTACATCTGGGATTTTAAGAGAAGGAACCTGGGTAGGGTTGCTTCATGCTAAGTCCGTGTGAAACTTCATCTAGAAATGTCTGAGAAGGAACCTGGGTAGGGTGCTTCCTGATGAGTTCGTGTGAAACTTCATCTAGAAATGTATGAGAAGGAACTTGGGTAGGGTTTCTTCATGATGAGTCCGGGTAAAACTACATCTATAAATGAGAAGGAACCTGGGTAGGGTTGCTTCAGCTGGTCGAGTAGATTGTTATCCTTCCTTGTTTCAAGTATTAATCTACAATCAGTCGTTCGCAGATAATTTTTCTGTCTTGTTTCAAGCATTAATCTGGAACTTGCTTTTTGTTGGCCGTAGAGATAGTTGCCCTGGCTTGTTTCAGGAATTAATCTCTGACCTCTTTGAAAATTATTGATGATAAGTATCTGTTGTTTGATCTTTCTTGAAAAGGTAAAGATTTAGCTACATGCAATGTCATGATGCATGAAATGAATGGTGTAATGATGTTTCTCAAAATAAATGAGATTGTGATATATGCATTTCGTATGCATATGCTATGAATGTTGTTGAAATGTAACTTTGTCTTGAAAAATAAATCCTTGACAGATGTTGGGGAGCCTTAGGAAGTTAAATCCCGAACTGTTGTTGGGGATGAAGAATGTGTATCTGAAGCTATCGGTAGAAAACAGAGCCGCCACCGAACTTTATTTATCCCGAAGGAAGGGGAAATATCGATAAAACCACAAGGGAATGGATAAGATGGTCTTGCGACCAAGAGAAAGGTTAAGGGAGTCGGTTATGCGAGGGCAAGGTATTAGCACCCCTCGCATCCGTTGTACTCAACGGGATCCATTTTGTTTGTTTTTCTTAAAGGGTGTATTTATCTACAACTCTGCTTGCTTAAGGGGAAATGAAAGGTTTTTATTATTGCGTTCGTGAGGGTTTCACGACCCTTTGCCTACGTATCCAATGAAGGAATCAGAACACCGTAGTTCCTCTAGAAAATGGTTTGTTTGTTTGTGTTTTTTAGTGGGCGACGTTAACGCACGCGTTCTAGCAATAGGAACGACTGGTATCGCAGTAGAACAGATATAATATGCCCTTCGGGGGGCAGTTTTGATTGGTTGAGTGCTTTGCGGGTTTTAAAGAATTCAAGTAATGATTAAATGTTTTGAATTTTTTATTTGTGACAGAAGTTTTAATTTATTACAAAAGAAGAAGAGTTCAAGAGGGAGACTAGAAGAACCCTAATTGTTTTGTTATGTACAAACAAGCTAAAAGTCTATTTCGACGTAAGGCGATCAAAACGGGGTTTAATCGCCTTACAGAGCTAACTAAGGGAGTATAGTATCAAAATCTGAAAGAATAAAGGAAAATTTAAATTTTAAATGTTTTTTATGGTTTTATATTAAATTAATAAATGAATAAAATTCGAAAGTAAATTATAACCTAATTTAAACATATTCTAAATATATATCTTTTTTTGTGATTTTATATTAAATTAAATAACTGGTGAATCAAAGTAAATCAAAACCTACTTCTAAAATATTCTAATATCTTTTGAAAATTTAAAGTAAAGAAAATATTGAAAAGGAAATCAAAATCTAGCTCTAAATATTTTTGTTATTTTATCATGTAAAGGAAAGAAATAATTTATGAAAATGTATCGGACAAAAATTGATCGAAAGAAAAGTTAGAGCAAGAAGCTAAAAGAAACAAAACCCAGGGGGGGGGGGGGGGGTAAGCCAGAAACAAAATGTATGGTCAGTAACAAACCTGGGCGCTAGGCCCAGGATAGAAAGCCTGGGGGAATTCTTGTATAGGCTAACAAGCTTCTTTTAAAAAACGGGCCATGAGATGGGTGCAGTCCGACCCACTTACTATTTTTTGTTCCATAAAAAAAAACTTATTGAATTAAAACAAATGAAGTGAGAATTAAATCGTTAACAGAGTTAGAAAGGGATTAGGGAAAAAAGTGACGAATCCAAACTGAGTCCCATTCTTCTCCTTTGCCTCTTCCATGCGCCACGGCTCTTCCCTTCCAGCGCCAAACTTCGTCGTCTCAACACCTTTAACCATCGTGCCGTCTTCCATCGTGCCATGACCTGTACAATTCTCACTGTTTCAAATCGTTTCAGCCTGGCGCATCAGCTTCATTCTCTCACCTTCTTCGTTGATATCATCGCATTTTTGATTTCATATTCTTCTTGGATTTCGCGGAATCGTTCACAGTCTCAGCAACTCAAAACAATGGATTTACATACTCAAATGCGAAAATGATGAAGGTTTAAGGATTACCTACGAGACGGAGACTCATCTCGGTTGTTGTTGAAAAAAACTAGTCACCAAAGATTAAAAGAATACAATAGAGAAATCCGGATCAGGTACAAGTTCTTCTTCTACTTTCTTCGATTCCAGTTGCTACTATTGTTGTTGATACGTTACATATGCAAAGATGCAGGGAGGTGTTACGAATACGAAATAGAAAGATGAAGACACACATGCAATGTTGATTCTGAATCGTGATAAAGATACTGTGATAAGAGGAATAGAGAGCAGGTTGTTGCTCTGGTTTTTCTGTGGAGGATTGAAGTTACAAAACATTGATGATGATGATGATGACAAGATTTTTTAGAAGATAAGGTTGAAGGGAGCCTTGAAGGTTTTTTAGAGAGGGAATATTAGATAATTTCTGGTGAGTTTTTGTGTGTGAATTTTCTCTGTGTATTGTGTAACTGAATCGTGTATGATTTTGGTGTGTGATTTTGGTGTGTAATTTGTGTGTTATGTTGCAAGAAGATTGGAGGTTTCCATTAATTTAATGATGATGCTTTGCGAATCTGTTTCTGTGCAGGTGCGATTTTTCAGGTAAATAAGGCTTTGGTTACAGGGCTGTTGTTAGGATGATGGTGAGGATAGGGAGTGGGTTAGTGTGATTGTGATGGTTCCGATCTATTCTCATTGATGAATGTTGAATGGTGAAGTATTGGTCTTGAGATTTTCTGATTTGAAAGCCCAGATGCAGTAACGGTTAGCAAAGTGCAAAGTTTATTGGATTTGTGAAGTGTAGCTTGGAGAAAGGTAATGACAGTAGAGGTTTTTCAGAGAGTGAAAAGGTTTGTGTTTTTGTAGATTTTTAACTTTCTATGTTTTTTGTGTTGTTTCTGGTTTTTTTGCAGAATTGGGAGAGTGTATTGGAGTCCCCTTTCTATGAGTCTTTTGGTGTGTTTTATCACAAGAGAGGTGGAAATTAGGGGGGAAATTAGGGACATTTGAACATTGTTGGTATGCTGATTTTGAACCTTAAGATGCAGGTTATCTTTTTAGTCATTTTGGTATAAAACTTGGATTGACATGCTTGGAGTTTTTGTGGCTTATAATCTCAGGCTTTGGGCAGAGTTATGCAGACTGTTTTTTGCAGGATATGCAGCAGGTTTTGGTTTTGGCTTTACAGGGCAGGCTACTTAGACATTTTTATTTGGGGGTTATTATGTAGTATTCTGGCTTGTTGTTTTGGTTGTTTATGCAGGGATAAAGACTGGTTATGTAGTATGCAGGTTTTAGTCAGTTTTGGACAACTGCAGTTTTGCTTTTTCTTGGACTATTTTTTGTGGTTTTACAACAAGGCCAAACACTATTCTTTTTATCTTTTTCTCTCTATGATATAAAGCTAATTTTATTTTTATTCCAATAAATCTGAAGGGTTTACTTTTGGGACATGATGACAGAGTCTTGAGCTGGCTTGCTATTTTATTATGAATTGTTGCTATTGTTAATTGCTGCCATGCTTGCAGCTGTTGGTTTTAGCTGCTGCTATTAGCTTAATTTGGCTGTTGTTTCTGCTATGTTTGTTTTTGGTTGCTGCCTGTAACTTTGCTGCATTTGTTTTGGTCTGCTGTTTGTTGTTTTAGCCGTTCTGCTATGTTCTGTTGTGGTTTGGCAGCTTTGACTTGCAGCTGCTGTCTTCACTTGAGAGATGCTATTTTGCTTCAGATTGCAACTGTTGTATTTTCTTTAGATTGCAGCTACTGTTTGCTTGTTAGCAATTTTTTTCTTTTCTCCCTTTTTGTGAACCAAAGAGGACAAATTTTTGTGATTTGCAATTTGGGAGAAAATAAACCATGATAAAAAAATAACTCCCTAACTGATTCCAAATACAAAACCCTTATGATGAGATACCAATTCCTTTTATCAATTAATTCTTGCTTGAAATTTTTCATATGTTGATTTCTAACTTTTTCTTTTTTCTTGTTTCATGAGCACGAGTATCGGATGGCAAGCGGGGTTGTAAGATGAAAAGGCTGAGGCTAGTAAAGAACGTGGGCGATTCTCTTGAAGATGAAGCAACAACAATTGAAGAAGAAACACTTAATTCCCTTTTTTTTTGTTTTGTAAATATCAATTGTAACTTGTGATTCCATATTTGTGAGATGTCTTATAACTTGTTTCAAAAGTGTAATAAACACAAAAACTTGAATGAAATATTTTGAATGAATTGGTTGTATGAAAATTAAACAAACTCTTGAATTTTAATTGAAAGAAGCAATTTCCACTTGAATGATTTGAATTCACATCTTGCTTTTATAACTTGAATTTCAAGAAATCATGAACAAATGTTGTAACTTGTATTTCAAGCAATCATGCGCCTTATCTTTCAAAATCCAATCAAACTCTCAAACAAAATAAATTCTTGAGAATTTAATTCCACTTGGTTAATTTGAACCCAAAACAAATGGTCACTTAAACCTTATCTTCTCATCACACTTGAACCAAACTTGCACTTCTCGACCAGAACCCTAATTTTGATATTCAAACCACAATAACTTGTAACTTAAGCAACAAAACACGCCTTGATCATCATGACCCCCATCCTCATTTCTTGTGCCCAAACTCCACATTTGTCAACTTAAACTTCAAACTCTCGACTAAATGGCTTAGAGACTTTAAGAAGAAAACTTGAAATGCGAGGAGATGAAATTCTTGACCTAATGCACTGAGCTTTGAGCCATCTTTGAGGCAGGCGAAAGAAACATCTTCACAGAGACCAAGGACCCAAAACCCTAGCCTCTTGACCAACAAATAGGGAAATAAACCCTAATCCAGACCCTGATAAATTTAAGCGAGAACCAACCTTATAACGTGATGATAAAATTCATTCCACGATCCACTAATCGAGAACTAGGTGCATTTCTCTTTTACCTGATAAGAGAACTTCAAAACAAAATTAGACATGAAGAGGGCGCAACCCTAATACCTCGAACCAAAGTGCCTGATTTCGTGAGATGCGGTATATTCAAATGACTGAGTAAAAAAATGGTGCAAATGGGATGCAAAGTTCAAAGCCATACAAAAGTAAAAGAGATAGGGCAAATTTGGGGTACGACAGCTTCCCCTATTTAATCGTCTTAAACCTGAATGTGAGATTCGCGTTAGCCTTTCGAAAGTTCAAGGTGGGAGATGATTAAATACCAGGACCCGAAATTTTCCCTGGAGAGATGGTGTGAGTGTCATTCATTGGTGTGAATGTCTGCTAGGAAAATACAAACTGGTCTTCTGGTGGAATAATGGTAGCTCGTACTGAGTTAACGGTGCCAATACAAGGTTCTTGAGGGAGTGGGTGGTAGAGTAACTGAAAGGACATGGTTGACAATGTCGCGATGACTGGAGGTAGGATTCATGAGAAACTTAAAGATAACACGAGGGTAAAGTCCGCAGAAGACTTACGACCCTAAAAATATAACGAGATGGTAAGATCTACGGACGATCAATGACCCTAAAAATGAGATGAGGAGAGTGTGAAGCGAAGGTAAGATCTACGGATGATCTACGACCCCGAAAATATAACGCGACAGTAAGATCTACGGGCGATCTACGACCCTAAAATGCAAAGAGGAGAGGGTAACATCTACAAACGACCTACGACCTTAAGAGAGATAAAGTGAAGGTAAGATCTATGGGCGACCTACGACCTTAGAAAAATGATGCGACGGTAAGATTTACGGACGATCTATGACCTTAAAAATAAGATGAGGAGAGGGTAAATTCTATGGACGACCTACGAACCTAAAAAGATAACACGATGGTAAGATCTGCAGACGATCTACGACCCTAAAAAGATAACACGATGGTAAGATCTACGGACGATCTACTACCTTAAAAATAAGATGAGGAGAGGGTAAAGTCTACGGACGACCTGCGACTCTAAGAGAGATAAAGTGAAGGTAAGATCTACGAACGATCTATAACCTTAGGAAAAGATAACGTGAGTATTGAGAGTTGGGGAGAATGACGTACTAACACCATGGTTTATTTTAGTTGGTAGTGTAATGATAAATGTTAACTGGGACTTATGAGGATGATATTCTTTGTGAGGATGTCTTGTTGATTTGGGATTGATTTGGGATTATTCTGGCTCATGCTTCATATGCATTTGAAGTGTGACATGATGATCCATGGATATGCTATGCGTTTGAGGATTCAATGCAATATGTCGTGATGATTATTGTATGTAAAGTGCCAAAAACTCATTGGGGTCTGTTGCTCGTCATATGGACTGGTGCTTGAAATTTGAGAGAAAAGGGGTAGCCTTGTCGAGTTCACTGGGGGATTAAATCTTGCTAAGGAGAAATGACTTGATCTGACTTCCTTCATGTGTTGGACTTTTTGTGAATAACTGAAAAGAGACGTGGATCTCAACTACTGCCCCAAGTCTCTCCGTATGGGAGAATCGGGCGCTCGGTCGATTGTAAGGAGGTGACGAGGATGAAATCTTGGTCAAGGTGACCGTTATGACTTGCTACCTGCACAGAAGAACGAACACTGGAACGCCACAGCATTCCCTTGGGATGCCTTCATATCCATGTAATGTAGTGTTTCACATCTTAGCTCGTGATTATTATTGACTTATTGTTTTCAATGCAATGCTTAACAAAGAATTTAAATCACGATTTGCATACGAAAAATAAAGTAAAAGAACATAACAAATATTTTATAATGGAAGGGCAAATTTTTATTAATGAGTCTGGCCCATGAATGGGCATTCATACATAGAAACAACTCCTAAATGAGGAAGTTGCGGAGAAGAAAAGAAATACAAAGAGTAAAATGGAAATAAGAAAATCTCGAACTTCCGTTAAAACTGATATTGCTATAGTTCTCGTATCTCGGGTCGTCCTAGTTCCGTGCTTCCAAAGGATAATAGATAGATTGATCCATCCCGCATTAGGAGGGTGTACGTGAAGAGTCTTCAGACTGCAGTCTCTCGCTTTTTGTCCCTAATTTTTGCTTGGATCGCTCTTTCAGGTTTTCAATCCACCGGGACACCCATTTTTGCCTAAGACGCCCTTTCGGGTTTTCAACTTAGCGAGTTATTCCTTTTTTCTCTTTTTTTAACCCTAAATTTTTCCTAAGCCTCCCTTTCGGGTTTTTGACTTAGCGGGTCCTTTTATGCGTAGTATTTTTTGACTGAGTCTGAATTGACTGGAAGCAGAACGTCTCCCCATCCATGTTTTTTAGGATTAGAGCACCTCCTGAGAAATCTTTCTTCACGATGTACGGTCCCTCATAGTTGGTAGTCCACTTGCCTCTTAGATCAGTGTGGATTGGGAGAATCTTCCTTAAGACCAGGTCCCCTGCGTGGAACTCTCGAGGCCGAATCTTCTTGTCAAATACCCTCTTAAGACGCTGTTGGTATAACTGACCGTGAAAAGTGGCTTCCATATGCTTTTCTTCGATGAGATTGAGTTGGTCGAGTCTCGTTTGAATCCATTCAATTTCATCAAGCTTAGTATCCATTAGAACCCTTAAGGAAGGAATCTCCACTTCGATCGGGAGTACCGCATCCATACCATAAACTAGTGAAAATGGAGTTGCCCCAGTGGAAGTACACACTAAAGTTCGATAGCTATACAAGGCAAAAGGCAACATCTCATGCCAATCTTTGTATGTTCTCACCATTTTCTGGACGATCTTATTTATGTTCTTATTAGCGGCTTCAACTGCCCCATTCATCTTTGGCCGATAAGGTGATGAGTTATGGTGCTCGATTTTGAACTCTTCACACATTTCCTTCATCATCTTGTTGTTGAGATTTGACTCGTTATGGTGATGATATTTATAGGAGTTCTATACTGGCATATGATTTCTCTTTTAATGAAGCGGGTAACAACTTGCTTAGTCACATTCTTGTACGAAGCCGCTTCCACCCATTTGGTGAAGTAATCAATAGCAACGAGGATAAACCTGTGTCCATTTGAAGCGCTTGGCTCGATTCGCCCAATCATATTGATGCCCCACGTTGCAAAGGGCCATGGTGAAGTCATCACATTCAAAGTAGTGGGAGGAACATGTATCCTGTCTGCGTAAACCTGACATTTATGGCACATTTTGGCATATACACAACAATCACTTTCCATCGTCATCCTGAAATAACCTGCTCATAGGATTTTCTTGGCCATGGAACTCCCATTGGCATGAGTCCCAAAAGAGCCCTCATGTATTTCTCGTATAATGGATTCTGCTTCGTGTCTATCCACGCATCTGAGCCGAACCGAATCATAGTTTCTCTTGTACAGAACGTCTCCTGACAGTAAAAACTTAGACGCCAACCTTCTAAGAGTCCGCTTATCACAAATTGTAGCACCTTCGGGGTACTCTTGCTTCTCAAGATATCTTTTGATGTCGAAATACCACGGCCTTTCATCTGATACATCCTTAATTGTGAGACAATGAGCAGGGAAAATGTATGCTGGCTCCTTGTAACGACAGATCCTTATACTGGGTGCATGATTCGGGTAATTGACTTTGAACATTGCTGATAAAGTGGCCAAAGCGTCTGCCAGTTGATTTGTTTCTCTAGGAATGTGTTAAAAGTGACCTCATCAAAAGCGGGCAACAACTCTAATATGTAATCCCGGTATGGAACTAAATTAGGGTGCCGTGTATCCCAATCACCCCGTACTTGATGTATCACTAAGGCAGAGTCCCCATAAACTTCAAGAATCTTGATCCTCAAATCAATGGCTGCTTCAAGGCCCATCACACAAGCTTCATATTCTGCGACATTATTCGTGCAATCAAAACATAATCTGGCAATGAAAGGTATGTGAGTGTTGCGTGGAGAGGTCAGAACTGCCCCAATACCGTGACCCATAGCATTTGATGCACCATCGAACGTGAGAGTCCATCACTCCCCTGGTTCAGGTCCTTCATTATCATCAAGTTTCATAATATCCTCGTCTGGAAAATCGAACTTCATGGGCTGATATTCTTCCAATGGTTGGTGAGCGAGATGATCAACAAGAATGCTACCTTTGATAGCCTTCTGTGTGACGTACCGAATGTCATACTCAGACAAAAGCATTTGCCACCGAGCCAATCTTCCTATAAGTGCTGGTTTCTCGAAGATGTACTTTATCAGATCCATCTTAGATATCAGAAGTGTAGAATGCGTTAACATATACTGCCTCAAACGTCGAGCTGCCCACGTAAGAGCACAAAAAGTCTTCTCAAGTAAGGAATACCTCAATTCACAATCAGTAAACTTCTTGCTCAGGTAGTAAATGACGTGTTCTTTTCGTCCAGTATCATCATGTTGTCCGAGCACACAACCCATAGATACTTCAAGCACAGTCAAATACATAATGAGAGGTCTCCCAGGAACCGGTGGTACGAGTATTGGTGGTTCTTGAAGATATTGCTTAATCTTCTCGAAAGCTTCTAGACAACTCTCATCCCAGTGGACATCCTGATTCTTGCGTAACAATTTAAAGATGGGTTCACAGGTAGCAGTAAGATGGGAAATGAACCTGGCTATGTAATTCAACCTTCCAAGGAAACCTCGTACGTCCTTTTCATTTTTCGACGCCCGCATATCCTGTATTTATTTTACTTTGTCTGGATCTACTTCAATTCCTCGTTGGCTCACGATAAAACCAAGTAACTTGCCCGATCGAACCCCAAAGGTGCATTTGTTGGGATTAAGCCTTAACCTGAACTTTCGCAAACGATAAAACAACTTCTTCAAATGGACCAAATGATCTTCCTCATTCTGTGACTTTGCAATCATGTCGTCCACATACACCTCGACCTCTTTATGAATCATGTCATGAAAGAGAGTCACCATAGCTCGCTGATATTTCGCACCAGCGTTTTTAAGACCAAAAGGCATGACTCTATAGAAAAAGGAATCCCAAGGAGTTGTGAAAGTTGTTTTATCCATGTCTTCCGGAGCCATCATTATCTGATTGTAGCCAGAGAACCCATCCATAAAGGAAAACACCGAAGACTGAGCAGTGTTATCAACCAATACATCAATATGAGGCAACGGGAAATCATCCTTCGGGCTTGCTCTATTCAAGTCTCGATAGTCAACACACATATGTACCTTACCATCCTTCTTAGGTATGGGCATAATGTTAGCAATCCAAGGCGGGTAATTTATCATAGATAGGAAACCTACTTCGAGCTGTTTCTGAACCTATTCTTTGATCTCCAAAGCCATGTCGGGTCTGGTCCTTCTTGGTTTTTTTTTACAGGAGGACATTCTGGCTTGAGTGGCAATCTATGCATTACTATATCAGTGTCTAAGCAGTGCATGTCTTCATACGACCAGGCGAAGATGTCAGCATACTCCTGAAGTAACTCAATCAACCCCTTCTTTTCTTCACTTTGCAAGGCGGCCACTATTTTGACTTCTCTCTTTACCTCTTCAGTACCGAGATTGATGACTTCTGTTTCTTCTTGATATGACTGGATGACCTTCTCTTCTTGTCTCAAGAGCCTGGCTAGTTCTTCAGGGACTTCAGAATTTTCCTTACTATCTTTGTTAGCATGATCAAATAAATTCTTAAGGATATAAGGAGCCATATCATTATCATTTCCAACAGAGTTCGAGACGGATCTGCATGATCGATGATTTTATGTTTTATTTTTAGAAAGTGCAAAAGAATATTTAGAATATGAAAAGAAAAGCATTGCCATTTTTATTTTGAAAAAGTAAAAGTAAAAGAAAAGATAGGGAACAAAATTGTATGCGAAAGTGTGATTTTTCATTCATTGTTAAACGAAGATTGAAACATAAGGGGCCCCTTCTACAAGCTGTCAGTATGCCTTGGGCAGGACATACGACTTAAAATTGAAACAAAAAATTACACATCAAGGAAAACAACTTCAGGGATGTCCACGGCAGTCCAATTGCTGAGCTCCTGGTCTGGTGCAACTTGATAGATAAATCTTGAAACATCTTCATCGTCACCTTCAACATCTGTGGAGAGCACTTGTCCTTCTTTGCCTACACCGGCACTGACGAACACTTCAGAAATTTGGGGAACCTACTGTCCTTTGAGAGGAATCCAACCAGCCTGCACGGAGGATGATGGCTGATACCCAAGACCAAAAGGATCTTTCTTCTATGGTACTTTAATCAATTTTCCCCAACTGTCATGAGGAGGTCTAGCTTCTATGAGGGCTTTGGCATCCTTCAAAGAGGCCAGGGGTATCTCAGACTTCTTACATTCCATGACGGGGAATTTGTCAACAGTAACAATCTCCAGAGCTTGAAAGGGCAACTCTTGCACCTCACCTTCCACTTCCACATAACGGTAGGTAGTCAGATTATTAATCACTATTTCTTCTTCCCCACAAACAAAGACAACTTGATCATTCACAATGAACTTCAGGCATTGATGAAGAGTAGATGTCACAGCTCCTGCTACATGAATCCACAGACGACCCAAAAGGCAAGTATAGGATGGACGGATGTCCATAACATATAATGACAAATAGAAAGTGTGGGGACTAATCTTGACAGGAAAATCCACTTCTCCATCCACAGATCTTCTCAAACCATCAAACGCTTGAACATTTAGATTGGAGGGCCTCATCATTACTCCGTCCATATTTAGCTTTAAAAAAGTAGCCTTAGGCATCACATTGAGTGAAGAACCTGTATCCACCAAAACTCGAGATAAAACAGTGTCCAAACATTTCATAGAAACATGCAGCGCTTTATTGTGGGCTCTGCCTTCAAATGGGAGTTCATCATCACAGAAGCCCAAACAATTTCCCACAGCAATATTGGTGACGATTCCTTCAAACTGGGCCACAGAGATGTCTTGGGTAACATGAGTGAAACATAAGGTCTTCAATAAGGCGTTGTGGTGGGCCTCTGAACACAAAAGGAGAGACAAGAAGGAAATCTTGGATGGTGTCTGGTTGAGTTGATCCACTACTTTGTAATCACTCCGCTTGAGAATTCTCAAAAGCTGCTCTGCTTCTTGTCCTACAGAAAGTTCGGGTTGATTATCCATCACTTGCTTTCCCCTGGCCTTAGCTAGAGCTTTACTGTTAGTTTCCTTAGGAGGCGGTGGTGGAGGAGAAAAGATCCGACCACTGCGAGTCATGCTACTGGTTCCTGCAATGTTGGTAACATTCTTGTCAATAACCAGAGGACACTCATACTTCCTTCCATGAATATAGACCACATTATACTCCCATGGAACTGCCTTCGAGTCGTTGCTTGTAGGAGGAATAGGAGTTTGAATCACTGTGGGGGTAGTAGGAACCTAAATTGTTAACGGAATACCAGGGGTTACTGAGAAGCTTCTCGGGTAGTAGGGGATTTCCAGGACATCAATCTCGTCTTCTCGGAATACTTTCTCTATCTGTAGGACACCTTCATCGATCAACTGTTGGATGGTCGTCTTCAAATCAGCACACTCTTCAGGTTTGGAGGAACGAGTTAAGTAGAAGTCATGGAGTTCTTGTAGCACCTCATGCTTCAGCAAATGTTCTCTGACAGTTTCTAAAGATATCTTAATTTCATCAAACTTTGATACCAAAACCCGTTCATTAACTTCTTCAATAGCATTGACCGTTCCCCCTTGATGAGGAGGCATGGGATTATTTTGAATATTCGGACCAACAGGGTTGAAGTTTATGGATTTTGCATCGATGAGGTCTTGAACCTTGCATTTGAATGCTCTACAATTTTCAATTGTATGGCCTGGGGAACCAGAATCAAATTCGCAATGAGCATGAATATCATACCCCCTAGGGAGAGGATTTGGCGGTGGACCGAGTTCGCGCAATTGAACCAGTTGACTAGCAAGTAATTGTGGGAGAAGCTGAGCGTAGGACATAGGAATGAGATCAAATCTTCTTTCAGGGGCTCTTTGTCTTTGAGGGGCTCTCGGGCCTTGAGGTTGTAGATTCGGTTGTTGATAAGTTGTAGGAGGTGCAAATTGTTGTTGTGGAACATAATGTGGTTACGGAGCGAAAGGCCGTTGTTGGGCCATCCAGGGTGCTGGAGTTGTAGCAGCATATACCCGAGGAACAAATTGGTTGGGAACAACAGCAGGTGTAAGAAAATAAGGGAATCGGACTTGAGGAAATGCGGGAGATCTTCCTTGGTTGACGTGATGGAACTAGTCTCGCCCTCTTTCTTCTTGACAAAACTAGAAAACGGTTTTCTACTAATGCTTGCATTGTTGTTAGCATTATTAGGAACACCTTGAATCATTCCAGCCTTAATGCACGTCTCAACATGTTCACCAATAATGACCATATCAGAGAAAGAAGTAGAAGTGCTACTGAGCATATGCTGGAGATAAGGACCTCGTAGAGTACCCATAAACAGATCAATCAATTCACGATCCATGAGAGGAGGTTGGACCCTTGCAGCCAGTTCACGCCACCTCTGAGCGTATTCTTTGAAAGACTCTTTAGATTTTTGTACCATCCCCTGGAGCTGAGTACGGCTAGGAGCCATGGCCGTATTGTAATGGTAATGTTTCAAAAAAGCGTCAGCAAGTTCTCCCCAATTACTGACATGAGATCTTTCCAATTGCATATACCAATCCAACGGTGCCCCGGTCAAGCTTTCTTGAAAGAAATGCATGAGTAACAGTTCATTTTCAGCATAGGCAGCCATTTTGCGACAATAGAAACAGAGATGAGTCTCTGGGCAAGAAGTGCCTTTGTATTTGTCAAAATCTGGGACTTTGAACTTGGGAGGAATAACTACCCCAGGCACGAGGCACATTGTAGCAGTATTGAATCTGGAAGCCTTGATACCCTCCATGGCTCTAAGTCTCTCTTCGAGAGCATGATACATTTTCGCAGTTTCGGTAACCCCGACAGCAAGGTTCACTTGGGGTTCATCAAGATCAATAACATCATGATGATCGTCGACATCATTCCTAGGAGCGCCGGTAGGAGTCTCAACATTTTCATTGTCATTCCTCTCATTAGAAGAAGTGGAGGGTGCAACAGTAGCAAGCTTGGCAACACTTTGATGTAGTTCTTCTTGACCCTTGATCACGGCATGAAGGGTCTCCATAAGCTGATCCATTCGAGAACCCATGATGTCCATATCTCGGCGGAGTGCGTTCTGGTTCTCTTCAAAAAGATCCATTAGCCTTTGCTGGTTGCCTCTGGTATGGTAAGGATGTGGAGAAGTCGTCTTTGTTGTTTACTGTAGTATGAGAAAAGGGACCCCAATGAGTTTTTGTTGTGAAAAATGAATGCACGGTAGTATGGATGAATGCTTTATCCTCATTTCTGAGGAGACCCAAAGACTCGTCTATCTTTTAAAATTTCCCTTTTTGAAACGCTATATCAATGAGACTTGTCTTTGTATTTCCCTAGATACGAGATATATATGATGATATGATGTCATGGTATGCTATGGCATGAAGTCTCAGCTCCACATATTATGGATAACCATTACGTAGTCCGTTGCAAAGGCTGAAAGTAACAAGATCAAAAGTTCGACGTCATAGGAATGGAGTCAAAGTAACCACCCATGAGATATGTACTAGGGGTTTACCACCTGCCGAACAAGGTTCTAAAGAGTTCTCGAAGTCTACGCTCTTCCTTTGGATATTACCGACGTCCCAATTACTTAGTAATCAGTAATATTCGCAGGAAAAAACTCGTCCGAGTGCAATATCGCGTGACAACTACTTCCGGATTACCCCGTTATAGTCTCCGCATTGCACCTAAAAGGCCAGGATGGGTTAATGGTTCTACGGCCCTCAGCTTCTCGAGTTCCCAGGTCGAAAGCAACGACGTCTTCTCGATTACTCGGTAAACATCACTACTTTCAAGGGGACCTCCACTGAGTGGGGGATTTTTATGCCTCCTTATTCGGGATTACTCCCTCAAAGTTAACATGACTATATCGCCCGTCCTAATCCTATGTGTAACCCAAGCCCAGGTATAGGACTTATCAAAAGCAATCACCAAACCCAACATCACAATGTATCCAAAATATGTGAGTAGCAACAATATATGCAATATATACAAATAAAGAAACAATAAATCAGTAAAGAAAAATAAAGCAAATAAATAAACACCTAAAAAGACAAATAAACAAAACTAGGAGAGACTCGCAAAAAATCCCTAGCAGAGTCGCCAGCTGAAGCTATCGGCAGAAAACACAGATCCGCCACCGAACTTTATTTATCCCGAAGGAAGGCGAAATATCGATAAGACCACAAGGGAATGGATAAGATGGTCTTGCGACCAAGAGAAAGGGTAAGGGAGTCGGTTATGCGAGGGCAAGGTATTAGCACCCCTCGCATCCGTTGTACTCAATGGAATCCGTTTTGTTTGTTTGTCTTAAAGGGTGTATTTATCTACAACTATGCTTACTTAAGGGGAAATGAATGGTTTTTATTATTGCGTTCGTGAGGGTTTCGCGACCCTTTGCCTACGTATCCAATGAAGGAATCAGAACACCGTAGTTCCTTTAGAAAATGGTTTATTTGTTTGTGTTTTTTAGTGGGCGACGTTGACGCACGGGTTCTAGCAATAGGCACGGCCGGTATCGTGGTAGAACGGAGATAACATGCCCTTCGGGGGGAAGTTTTGATTGGTTGAGTGCTTTGCGGGTTTTAAACGAATTCAAGTAATGATTAAATGTTTTTATTTTTGATTTGTGATAGAATTTTTAATTTATTACAAAAGAAGAAGAGTTCAAGAGGGAGACTAGAAGAACCCTAATTGTTTTGTTATGTACAAACAAGCTAAAAGTCTATTTCGACGTAAGGAGATCGAAACGGGTTTTAATCGCCTTACGGAGCTAACTAAGGGGTATAGTATCAAAATCTGAAAGAATAAAGGAAATTTTAAATTTTAAATGTTTTTTTATGGTTTTATATTAAATTAATAAACAAATAAAATTCAAAAGTAAATCATAACCTAATTTAAACATATTCTAAATATATATATATATATATATATATATATATATATATATATATATATATATATATATATATATATATATATATATATATATATATTGTGATTTTATATTAAATTAAATAAATGGTGAATCAAAGCAAATCAAAACCTACTTCTAAAATATTCTAATATCTTTTGAAAATTTTATGTAAAGAAAATATTGAAAAGGAAATCAAAATCTAACTCTAAATAATTTTGTTATTTTATCATGTAAAGGAAAGAAATAATTCATGGAAATGTATCAGACAAAAATTGATCGAAAGAAAAGTTAGAGCAAGAAGGTAAAAGAAACAAAACCCAGGGGGGGGGGGGTAAGCCGAAAACAAAATGTATGGTCAGTAACAAACCTGGGCGCTAGGCCTAGGATAGAAAGCCTGGGGGAATTCTTGTTTAGGCTAACAGGCTTCTTTTTAAAAATGGGCCATGAGGTGGGTGCAGTCCGGCCCACTTACTATTTTTTGTTCCATAAAAAAAACAAAACTTATTGAATTAAAACAAATGAAGTGAGAATTAAATCGTTAACAGGGTTAGAAAGGGATTAGGGAAAAAAGTGAAGAATCTAAACTGAGTCCCATTCTTCTCCTTTGCCTTCTCCATGCGCCGCAGCTCTTCCCTTCCAGCGCCAAACTCCGTCGTCTCAACACCTTCAACCATCGCGCCGTCTTCCATCATGCCATGACCTGTACGATTCTCACTGTCTCAAATCGTTTCAGCCTGGCGCATTAGCTTCATTCGCTCACCTTCTTCTATGATATCATCACATTTTTTATTTTGGATTCTTCTTGGATTTTGCAGAATCGTTCAGTCTCAGCAACTCAAAACAATGGATTTTCATACTCAAATGCGAAAATGATGAAGGTTTAATGATTACCTACGAGACGGAGAATCGTCTCCGTTGTTGTTGAAAAAAACTAGTCATCAAAGATTAAAAGAATACCATAGAGAAATCCGGATCAGGTACAAGTTCTTATTCTACTTTCTTCAATTCCGGTTGATATTGTTGTTGTTGATACGTTACATATGCAAAGATACAGGGAGGTGTTACGAATACGAAATAGAAATATGAAGACACGCATGCAATGTTGATTCTGAATCGTGATGAAGATACTGTGATACGAGGAATAGAGAGCAGGTTATTGCTCTGGTTTTTCTGTGGAGGATTGAAGTTACAGAACATTGATGATGATGATGATGACAAGATTTTTCAGAAGATGAAGGTTGAAGGGAGCCTTGAAGGTTTTTTAGAGAGGGAATATCAGATAATTTCTGGTGAGTTTTTGTGTGTGAATTTTCTCTGTGTATTGTGTAACTGAATCGTGTACGATTTTGGTGTGTGATTTTGGTGTGTAATTTGTGTGTTATGTTGCAAGAAGATTAGAAGTTTCCATTGATTGAATGATGATGCTTTGCGAATCTATTTCTGTGCAGGTGCGATTTTTCAGGTAAATAAGGCTTTGGTTGGTGTGATTGTGATGGTTCCGAGCTATTCTCTTTGATGGATGTTGAATGGTGAAGTATTGGTCTTGGAATTTTCTGATTTGAAAGCCCAGATGCAGTAACGGTTAGCAAAGTGCAAAGTTTATTAGATTTGTGAAGTGTAGCTTGGAGAAAGGTAATGACAGTAGAGGTTTTTTAGAGAGTGAAGAGGTTTGTGTTTTTGTAGAGTTTTACCTTTCTATGTTTTTTGTGTTGTTTCTGTTTTTTTTTGTAGAATTGGGAGAGTGTATTGGAGTCCCCTTTCTATGAGTCTTTTGGTGTGTTTTATCATAACAGAGAGGTGGAAAATAAGGGGGAAATTAGGGACATTTGAACATTGTTGGTATGTTGATTTTGAACCTTAAGATGCAGGTTTTCTTTTTAGTCATTTTGGTATAAAACTTGGATTGACATGCTTGGAGTTTTTGCGGCTTATAATCTCAGGCTTAGGGCAGAGTTATGCAGACTGTTTTTTGCAGGATATGCAACCGGTTTTGGTTTTGGATTTACAGGGCAGGCTACTTAGACATTTTTATTTGGGGATTATTATGTAGTATTTTGGCTTGTTGTTTTGGTTGTTTATGCAGGGATAAAGACTGGTTATGCAGTATGCAGATTTTAGTCAGTTTTGGACAACTGCAGTTTTGCTTTTCCTTAGACTGTTTTTTGTGGTTTTACAACAAGGCCAAACACTATTCTTTTTCTCTTTTTCTCTCTATGATATAAAGCTAATTTTCTTGTTATTCCAATAAATCTGAAGGGTTTACTTTTGGGACATGATGACAGGGTCTTGAGCTGGCTTGCTATTTTATTAATAATTGTTGCTATTGTTGTTTGCTGCCATGCTTGCAGCTGGTGGTTATAGCTACTGCTATTAGGTTTATTTGGATGTTGTTTCTGCTATGTCTGTTTTGGGTTGCTGCCTGTAACTTTGCTGCATTTGTTTTGGTCTGTTGTTTGTTGTTTTGGTTGTTCTGCTATGTTTTGTTATGGTTTGGCAGCTTTGACTTGCAGCTGCTGTATTCACTTGAGAGATGCTATTTTGCTTCAGATTGCAACTGTTGTATTTTCTTTAGATTGCATCTACTGTTTGCTTGTTAGCAATTTTTTTCTTTTCTCCCTTTTTGTGAACCAAAGAGGACAAATTTTTGTGATTTGCAATTTGGGAGAAAATAAACCATGATAAAAAAAATAACTCCCTAACTGATTCCAAATAAAAAACCCTTATGATGAGATACCAATTCCTTTTATCAATTAATTCTTGCTTGGAATTTTTCATATGTTGATTTCTAACTTTTTCTTTTTTCTTGTTTCATGAGCACGAGTATCGGATGGCAAGCGGGGTTGTAAGATGAAAAGGCTGAGGCTAGTAAAGAACGTGGGCGATTCTCTTGAAGATGAAGCAACAACAATGGAAGAAGAAACACTTAATTCCCTTTTTTTTGTTTTGTAAATATCAATTGTAACTTGTGATTCCATATTTGTGAGATGTCTTATAACTTGTTTCAAAAGTGTAATAAACACAAAAACTTGAATGAAAAATTTTGAATGAATTGGTTGTATGAAAATTAAACAAACTCTTGAATTTTAATTGAAAGAAGCAATTTCCACTTGAATGATTTGAATGCACATCTTGCTTTTATAACTTGAATTTCAAGAAATCATGAACAAATGTTGTAACTTGTATTTCAAGCAATCATGCGCCTTATCTTTCAAAATCCAATCAAACTCAAACAAAATAAATGCTTGAGAATTTAATTCCACTTGGTTAATTTGAACCTAAAACAAATGGTCACTTAAACCTAAACTTTTCATCACACTTGAACCAAACTTGCACTTCTCGACCAGAACCCTAATTTTGATATTAAAACCACAATAACTTGTAACTTAAGCCACAAAACACGCCCTGATCTTCATGACCCCCAGCCTCATTTCTTGTGCCCAAACTCCACATTTGGAAACTTAAACTTCAAACTCTCGACTAAATGGCTTAGAGACTTTAAGAAGAAAACTTGAAATGCGAGGAGATGAAATTCTTGACCTAATGCACTGAGCTTTGAGCCATCTTTGAGGCAGGCGAAAGAAACATCTTCACAGAAACCAAGGACCTAAAACCCTAGCCTCTTGACCAACAAATAGGGAAATAAACCCTAATCCAGGCCCTGATAAATTTGAGCGAAAACCAACCTTGTAACGTGATGACAAAAATCATTCCACGATCCACTAATCGAGAACCAGATGTGTTTCCCTTTTACCTAATAATAGAACTTCAAAACAAATTTAGACATGAAGAGGGCGCTGCCCTAATACCTCGAACCAAAGTGCCTGATTCTGTGAGATGAGGGATATGCAAATGACTGAGTAAAAAAATGGTGCAAATGGGATGCAAAGTTCAAAGCCATACAAAAGTAAAAGATATAGGGCAAATTTGGGGTACGACAGTATCTTCAAACTTTATTTTGGAATAATTCTGTTGGGGATTCCTGTTTTGTTGTTTGAGAAGAAATCCGCTGGGGAAGATTGGCTTTGGCTTGAGAAATCTTTGTGGAAAGTGTTGATTTCTACTTGGGGAAAAGAGTTTAGAAGTTTCAGTTGTCTATTGCTCTACTGGGGAGTTGTCTCTTGATGGGAGAGAAAGGAAGTTAACAACTTGTTGGGGATAAAGAAGTTAACTGTTATCTGGTTGTCTCACAAGCTTTGCAGCAACTTACTGGGGATTGCAGGAAAGTCTACTAGGGAAGAGGAGTTGCGGTCCCCTGATTTGTGATAGTCGGAGAGGCAAACTCAAGCTGGGGAATACGTAGTTTGTTGGGGAAATAAACCTTGTTTCCAATCTACTGGAGAGGTGTCTTCTTTTGGCAGAACTCCTCGAGGATTCTTGAGATCAACTCTGTTGGGGAGAAGGTTTTCCAAATATTTAAACACTAGCTGGGGGGTTGCCTGGATCCAACTTTATGGGGATATCCATGAATTTGGCCTTGAGGGGTTTGTACCCTTATTCGCGAAGATTATTCTGTGGGGATAACCTTATGGAGATGACTCTGTATGGACTTGACTGGGGATCACCCTATGAAAAGGAATTTATGGGAATTTGTCACTTCCCCTAGTAGTAAGTGTTGTAGTACTTCCAAAAAATGTTTGCTTGGCCGCATGTTCCCCTTTGTTGGGATTCATGTTCAATTCCCCAAGTGATCCAGATGCAGACATGCCCCTGGTTATTCAGAATTTCTTGAGAGATTTCCTGGAACCTCGACTTGACTGCCCCCAGATAATTTGGACAGTGACACATCATGCCCCCTTTCTTATGGTAGAGTTAGTCATTGGAAGTGTCTTCCAATTGAAGTGATTCTATTCATTGAGAATTTCTGTTCATTGGATATTCGGTGTGTGAATTTCTCCGGTGTCAAACAATTAGCCATATGCAAACAACGATATTCAAATAATGCAAAGTTTATACTTGTCTTGAAGTTTTGAAAATTTGTTTTAACAAGTAAAGAGAATTTTGTAAGAATATGAATTCGAATCAGGATTTGCAGTAAGCCTTACTGGAGTCAGGATACCTTTTGTAACAATATGGTTTCGAACTAACCCATGCTTCAATTAGGACTTCTAGAAGGTTGTAGTGTGGTCTGGTTCACGGTTTAAGTAACAAAGGATAAGGATCAAAGTGTATTTCTACCCGCCTATTCTTCATAATGTTCTTCAGCCGTAAACTCAATTAATTGTGCATTTGGATTCCAGTTGACTCTGGAATGACGTTTTGGTGATGGTTCAGACAAGTTAAGTTTGTCGGAAGGCAGTCATTTTTGCAACATTTTTCATTTTGTCGAGGATTTTTAGTGGCCTCTTTTTTTGTTTTATTATCCCTGATTTTTGCCTATCTGTTCTCGTTTTGAGATTACGGTCATCGGGATGCCCTCAGTTTTCTTAAGTCTCCTTCGTAGGTTTTAACTTGGTGGGCTTTTCTTTTGAGAGATAATGACTTCCTATTTGATAGGGAACCATCACCGTCTTTGGATTCAGAGTGATGTTTTTTGGTGTCATTCATTGCGTACGTAGTGAAAGCTTGCGACTGAACGCGTATTTGAATTAACTGTGAGAACTACCCTGTCCCAGGTTTTGATTAAAGGTTTCAATTTGTGTGAAAAAGAAAACTCCTACTTCTTTGGCTCAAAAGGGTTCACTAGGGATTATCCTCCTTATAATTCCTGTGTTTAGGAATTGAAACAAACGCCTGTACATCGTCAGTAAGGTCTGTCCAAAAGCATATTGTATGAGATTATGGCATTGTTTTCATCATCCTCCCTCTAAAGGCTTGTAATTTTTTAAACAAGAGTTAGATATCATAAAGGGAGTAAAAGCATAGTTTAAATATAATGAAAACAAATGGATTAATTCAAGATAAACATATGCGATGCATTAATGAAACAAAGTTTAACATTAATATATAAGTGTTTGAATGACAAAAGAGATTACAATTGAAAATTCAAAAAAATGAAATGGACTCTCTCAATGATTTGGCATGGGAGCAGTCATCACGTTTGGAGCCTCTGGAGGGTGAAACTCAATATCCTTGGCATCAGTCATGTTTTAAATCTTATATTTCAGCGCCTAACAATTGTTAGTATCATGCCCGAGACTTCTAGAATGATAAGCACATATTGCATTAGGATTGTAGTTAGGAGAAGAAGCTTTAGGGTTTGGATGAGGTCCTATCAACGTAATCAGATTCATCTTTAACATGTGTTGCAATGCTTGAGACAGTGGCATGTTAATGTTGGTAAACTGACTTTTGGGCTCATCTTGCCTTCGCTGATATCCCTGTTGTTGTTGTCACCGTGATGCAGGACCGAAGATCAGGATTGCCCTTACGTGTTGGTCGTGGTTATTTTGGTTACGGACTTTTTGATCGTATGCAACACCAGACTCTTTCTTCCCATTAAAATATTGTTTCCCTGCATTTGAAGATGCACCCCCTTTGGATTTTACCGCTTTTGATGCCATCCTTTACTCTTTTTCCTGTCAGTATTAGCTCGGTGAACCCGGCTGAGGAGCTTCCGATTAGGTGATTGAAGAAAGGTCCTGTCAAGTTCCCATAAATATGTCAATCAACTCCCTGTCAGTTAAGGGTGGTTGCACCGTGCCAGCCAAGTCTCTCCACTTTTGGGCATACTATTTGAAGCCCTCGTTGGAACCCATGGTCATATTCTACAACTGCATACGAGTTGGTGCAAGATCAGTGTTGTATTGGTACTGTTTGTAGAAAGCAGTAGCTAGATCCTCCCAAGTGCGGATGTGAGAACTCTCCAATTTATAGAACCAATCAAGTTGAGTACCAACTAGACTCTCTTGGAAGAAATGGACCCAGAGTTTCTAATCAGTGGCGTGTGGCTGAATCTTGCAGACATAAGATCTTAGATGCATCTTAGAATAAGAGACCCCATAGTACTTGGAAAAAGCCGGAATCTTGAATTTTGGTGGGATGACCACTCCATAAACCAGACCCAAATCTTCAAAATCCGGACCAGGTACCCTCTAAATATTCATGGCGTTGAGACGATCCTCTAGCTGTTTGTATTTATCGTCCGTAGGAGGATATTGTTCTTCAGCGTAGTCAGCCTTTTCTTCATTAGACCCCAGAATGTGGTCCTCTTCTTTTGTCTGATTTTCTCCCTCAGTTGACGGAGTTGCGAATTCTAGAGCTCGCTCTATTGGTCCTCTGAACCTCCTTCCCAAATTTAGGACGCCCACTGACTTCTTTGTCTTTTTCTTCTTGTCTTTGAGAATGAGAGTCTTCAGGTCCTCTTTCCTCTTAGCCATAGCCAGGAACATTTATTGGAATTGATCATTTTGTGCTTGAAGATCTTTCATTGTTTGTTCTATATCCATCTTACTGAAATAAACATTAGGAAGATAAGGAAACCTGTGTGGGAGAAAATTGTCATGATATGATGCATGGCATGTGGATGCATGTTTTTCAAGGATATCATGGGGTAAACACAAGTAGATGTTAGAAGTTGAGCTTTGATCACAACTTTAATTGGATAACTTCGTATCAGCGGATGTGCTTCCACGAGACAATCATACCATGTCAAGTGGGTCATAGCCCTCGACTCTTGTTACCATGCTTTGGTCTTTGATGACATTTATTTAGAGGAGAATAAATCCTCTTGCCCCTTGATAGGCATCTGGTTCAACATGACCCTGCATCATAGGCCATTGAGATCCTTGAACTGGTTATTGAAAATGCTATGGTATGATATCATGATGTTTATGTACAAGTATGCAAAGCAAGCAAGTTGTTATGTACAAATAATCATATACACACAAAGAAAACAAGTCCTTAGGTTTAGGATTACATGGAGTTTGTATGAAAGTACCTTCTTGATGTTTAGTTCCCTCAACCTATCCTAGTAATAGTAACTGGGTTCTAGGGGATCTTAATATCATTAATCTTTCTTCATCAGGCATTGTTTCAGCGTAAGCCTCTTTATTGGCGACCGAAATATCTTGAAAGTCTGATCTTAATGAGTGTAGCATCGAGTATCAACCAGTCTCCGGTCGGAACCAAAGCCGACTATCTCACTACTTCCTAATGGCCAAGATGTTCAATTAAGGTTCTAAGGTCTGTTAGTGCTTCTTGACACCACACAGCGGCCCCGTATTCTCCTTGACTGACTCAAGGGATACCGGTACCAACAAATGTGTCACACTAACATAGTTATCGCTTCAACCATGTCGGTATCTGCTGCACAACCCCCACGATTTATTTCTACTTACCCAAAAGGTGCTACAGATACGAGTGTAAGATCTTTAACAATAACCCAAACAATGACCCATAAATGTAAAGCAAGCAAGTCAAACAAGGAAAGTAAGTAAAGGTGATCTAGCCTTAAGGTAACCACACTTTTGAGTAGTCCCCGACAGAGTAGCCAGTTCTATAACACGGTGGGAGAACGGACTTGGTTGTTTTGCATTTGATCGCAATTTTTGCCGATAGCAAGAGTCGCCACCGACTTTTCTTTTATCCAATAAGGAAAGGGTGAAAAGAACAGGAAAGACCTTTGAAATTATTTCTTGAGTTCGGGGGGTAGGTTATGAAAATGGAAGTTGTTAGCACCCTTTTCATCCATAGTCATCTACGGGATCTTAGTTTCTTGCTAGATAACTTGCTTTTGTTTGAAAATTTGCTTGTGGTGTGGGTTCGAAAATATTTTTGAAAACGTCTTTGTAATGATTCTTGTCTCTATAAGAATGCGTACAAAGTGTTGGTTTCAAAAAGAGTTCAAAGAGATGTTTGTTGTGGAAGATGTTTTTGAAAGTGATTTTGAAAAATGCATTTGTAGTGATTCTCGTCTCTATAAGAATTCACACAAAGTGTTTTGACTTTTGAAAATATTTCAATTTAAAGTGTTGCTGTGAAAATGGTTTTTTTTAGTTGTGATCAAGCAACTACAAGCGACCTACCTACTCAAAAGGTATAATGTTCATTTCCTCCTCCTTTAGATATTCCTATCTTACCATTGATTTGGTAAGAAGCCCCATCTTTGGATGTGAAGGGACGGGCGTGGGTCATTTGTATAGTCATAGAAGGCAACCTATGATACGTTTTAGCAAATTCATATAGAGACTAGATCGTTTACCAAAGGCAACATTGAGGGACATCGAGGGACTACGATCTTTTATCGAGGGTCTTTGCTAAAACACCCATATTCAAGGGACATGACTATTTTTCGAGGCAACAAGTGAGATTACCCTAGTCGTGCTTATGTGAATAGTGTGTTTGGTTACATGCATTTAGTCTTTGATTAGGGTTATCTACTTATTGGTTTCATCTTGCCATACATCCTAATTACTAACATTTGTATAAAGAAATAAAAGTGCAGAAAATAAATATCCTAAATTATTACAACCATATTGAATAGCAAGAAAATATAAAGACAAAACAAAATAAAATAAAGGAAACAGGTTCTTCGATCCAAGAAGTATGCATCCTTTAATTTTTCCCTTTCTTGCCTCTTTCGATTTGGGCCTGGAAGTTACTGTTGGATGCACTCTTTGATGCTGCCTTTTTTTCCTTTCTTCGACTGCAGGAATGTTAGTGTGAACAAGTAACCTTCAATTTTGCCTTTTTTAGCTTCTTTCATTTGGGTACAAGATGAACTTGTTTCTGAATGTTGGAAGTGCCCAGCTCCCTCCTTTGATTGTAGGATTGCAAGCTCCCATGTTGAGATTCAAGAGGCTTCAATGTTTAGCCAATCAAAGGATACAGAAAACCTGTCTAAAGTTTGAAAATGAATCTAACAAAGGTAACTTTCGAAAGCTACAAGCCAAGGGTTAGCACAAGTTTATTGGGCACCAGAATCCAAAGTCTACCTAGATGGGATATCTATATTTTCCTTTTTATTTATATGTAGAAATGATATCTAAATGAAAAGTTCCAAGTTTAGAGGAAACTTACCTCTTGAAGTACTAATCGAAGGAGCTGTATGTGACTTCCTTGGTGGTTGATGGAGCTTCGCTGGAACCTTCCCGAAGCTAGTTCAGTTGCTGCTTTGTTTAGGCAGTCACTGAATCAAAGGAGGGTGTGTGATAATGGTGAGTGAATCGAAGGTTATTATACAACAGTCTAGGGAGTGAATCAAAATACTATTATGTTGCAGTTAGGGAATGAATCGAAGGTTGGTTATCTGGCAGTTGGGGAGTAGATCGAAGGATTCACTAACACATGAAGGGGATTTGAGAGTTTTAGAGTTTGAATGTTTGAGAATGTTTGAGAATGTTTGAGAGTGTTTGAGAGTTTTGAGAATTTGATAATTTTCTGACAACAAGAGTTTTTTCAGCTACCAAAAGCCCTCAGGATGTGTTCTCCAGTCCCCCAAGATGTGTTGTGGAACATCTTATTTATAGATGAAGTTGGTTGAGGTTTAGGAGGGAAACCAAAAGAAATTTGAACAAATTGGGTATAATGTTCTTTTAGTCTTCGAGGTGTAGTATTTGTATGCCAATTTGGTGCAAGTATGGGAGCAGCGTAACAGGACTACTGTGAAACTGTTTTGGAGTGTTGTGGTCAGTGCATCAGGCTTGGACACAACTCTTTCATCATCTTATTGTTGAGATTCTACCTATTATCGATAATAATCTTCCCAGGAACCCCGTATCAGCAAATTATATTATGCTTGATCAAATGAGCAACCACCTGCCTAGTGACGTTGGCATAAGATGCTGCTTCGACCCTCTTGGTGAAGTAGTCAATGGCCACAAAAATGAAGCAGTGCACGTTAGAAGCAGTCGGCTCAATCCGGCCAACCATATTAATACCCCATATTACTAAGGGCCAAGAAAAAGTCAAGAAATTCATAGGGTTGGGCGGCACATGAATTTTGTCAGCATAGATCTGACATTTGTAACAGATCCTGGAATGATTGTAGAAATCATTTTCCATTGTTGACCAATAGTAACCTGCACTCAAGATTTTATTGGCCATAGTATGCCCACTAGAATGAGTTCCAAAGGATCCTTCGTGAATTTCTTCTATGATCTTATTTTTTTTCATGTCTATCCACGCATCTGAGCAAAACAGTATCATAGTTTCTCTTGTACAAAATATCCCCATTAAGGAAAAACTTGGTTGCATATTTCCATAGAGTCTTCTTATCAGTGACAGAAGCATCCTCTGGATTTTCTTTGTTTCGAGATATCTCTTGATATCATAAAACCATGGTTTCTTATCAACAACATCTTCTTCTACTTCATAACTAAACGCTGGCTCATCAAACTTCAAAATGGTGATAGAGGGGGCTTCATTTTCCCATATGACTTTAAACATGGATGACAGAGTATCCAAAGCGTCTTCTAAGTTGTTCTCTTCCCTTGGAATATGATTGAAAGTAATCTCATCAAAATATGGGGTCAACTTCATCACATGCTCATGATACGAAATCAGATTTGGGTACGAGTTTCCCAATCTCTATTGATTTGACTAATCACAAGAGCAGAATCCCCATATAATTCCAAGACCATGATTCACAAATCAATAGCAGCTTCTAACCAAAATATACAAGCTTGATACTCATTCGTATTGTTAGTATAATCAAAGAAAATTCTAGCAGTGAGAGGAGTATGGAAACCTTCAGGAGAAATAATCACAACACTGACACCATTACCCAATGCATTGGAGGCATCATCGAACACCACCATCCATCGTGATCCTGGTTCAGGTCCTTTCTATGGGACTGGAATATTACAATAGTATAAATACATGATGTCTTCATCTGGAAACTCAAACTTCATCGGCTGATAGTCGTCTTCCACAAGCGGGTAAGCAAGATGATTGGCCAACACACTACCTTTGATAACATTTTGGGTAGTATACTGAATGTCATATTTTGTTTAAATCATCTGCTAACGGGCTACTCTTTCCATGAGAGCTGGCTTTTCAAAGTTGTACTCGATTGGATCCATCTTGGATATCTGGAAAGTAGTACGAGTCAGCATATACTGTCTGAGACGTTTTACTTCCTACGCGAGTGCGTAACAAGTATTTTCTAGCAATGAATACCTCGACTCACAATCATTGAATTTCTTGCTCGGTTAGTAGATGGCATGTTCCTTTCTACCCGTCTCGTCATGTTGATAGAGTACACAGCCCATGGAGTTTTCCAACACTGTCAGATACATTATCAAGGGCCTACCTTCCACCGGAGGTGAAAGAATTGGAGGTTCCAACAAATATTCGTTAATTTTATGAAATGCCACTTGGCAATTGTTATTCCACCTATTCGTCTGATCTTTTTTCAACAATTTGAAAATTGGTTCACAAGTGGCTGCAAAATGAGAGATGAATCCAGAAATGTAGTTCAATCTCACGAGAAAACCATGAACCTCTTTCTCTGTTTTCAGCACATGCATTTCTTATAAGATTTTATCTTGCTAGGATCAACCTCAATTCCTTTTTCGTTTACCTTGAAGTGCAAAACTTTCCTGACCTCACCCCGAAGATGAATTTGTTTGGATTCATCCTCAGTCTAAACTTACTTAATCTTTCAAACAATTTTAATAAGTGAACATGATGTTCCTCTTCTATCTGGGACTTGGCAATCATATCATTAACATATAATTCAATCTCCTTATGTATCATGTCATGAAAGAGAGTGACCATTGCATGCTGGTACGTTTCCCATGCGTTCTTCAAACTAAAGGGCATCACTTTGTAGAAAAATATTCCCCAAGGTTTAATAAAAGTAGTCTTCTCCATGTATTTTGGCGCCATCTTGATCTGATTGTAGCCAGAAAAACCATCCATGAAGGAAAACACCTTAGCTTGAGCAGTATTGAAACCAAAATATCAATACAAGGGAGAAGAAAATCATCTTTAGGGCTTGCTCTATTCAAGTCCTTCTAATCCACACACATTCTGACTTTACCATCCTTCTTAGGCACCGGTACAATATTAGCGATCCACAGCGGTTAAGAAGTCACTTTCGAAAAACCCGCATCCAACTGCTTCTGAACCTTCTCTTTGATCTTCTTAGACATATTAGGATGAGTTCTTCGATGTTTTTGTTTAACAGGAGGACATTCTCTAAGAGGAAGTTTGTGCACAATAATATCTGTATCCAACCCAGGCATGTCTTCATAAGACCAAGCAAAGATATTTGCAAACTCGTGAAGCAATTCGATCAATCTTCGCTTGACACTTTCTTCTAAAGCAGCCTCAATCTTGACTTCTCATAGGACCTCCTCGGTACCCAAGTTGATCAACTTGGTAGTCTCTTAGTGCGGCTGAATGACCTTTTCTTCTTGCCTCAACAATCTAGCTAACTCTTCGGAAAGTTCACAATCTTTTTCAACTTGTTCTTCAGCTTGATAGATCGGATTTTCAAATTCATAAAGAGCCATAGCAAAATCATTTTCGATAATTTTCGGGATTAACGGGGGAGATTATCTGCATGATTATTTTTATTTTTATTTTAGTTTTATATTTTAAAAAAAAACATGAAAACTCACATTTTGCAAAAAATTTAAAAGAAAGACAAGGAACAAAATTTTTAATGCAAAAAAGACATCCTTTATTGATGATAAATTTGCAATGAAAAACATCGTGGCTATACAACATGTTCACTACGCCTTAGGAAGAACGTAGGGATTATTGTATGATAAAAAATAAAAGAAAATTACTCTTAATAACGGGTGACTTCAATAACGTCTTCGACAAACCAATTAGAAAGCTCTTTACCAGGAACAATAGGACGAACCCATTAATCCATCTCACAATCACTATCACCATCCTCGCTTACAACATGAGATTCTTCATGGATAACCCCACCACTGACAAACTGAATTGGTGGAGGGATACCTTAAACCTTGAGAGGAGTAACAGTTGACACGCTTCAACCAACCACGAAACCTAGACCTTTCTTGTCTATCTGTGTGGGGAGATTCAACACTCTTCCCCAACCTTCAGGATGACCAGATCGGACAACTGCTTGTGCTTGACGATAAGATGACATAGAGACCTATGACTTCTTAGTAACAACTTTTTCCCCCTAATAATAGAGTTCACCACCATAACTCCAAGGAACTTCCTTGTCACTAACATACGACACAGGACCAGGCACTATGATAAGTAGTGGAGATTTCTTAGCAGGCACTGGAATCATCACATGTACATAGATAGACTTCGGCTTGACCGAAATGGTTCTCTCATCCACTTCATCATTATAAACCTCGGTCTTAACGACCTTGCAATCAAACTGAAGAATCCCCTTGGTAATCAGACTTTGAACCGCATATTTCATTAATTGACAACCCTCTGGATGGTTCAAGCAAACTACACAGTCCATCCCATAAGCCAAGAATACACCTTTACTCGACAACTGTTCTTTCACAAATGAGAGAGGTGTAGTGAACTAATTAACATCCATAACCAAATTCAAACCTTCATCCTCCATGATGGCACCAACAGTGGCACCAACATGAGGTGGCAAATGCTGATTAGTAATATTGGGCGCTTGTCCAAAGTTATAGGCCTGGGAGTCTAATAGGTCTTGGACTTTGTGCTTGAAAGCATGACGATTCTCAATAGTGTGCCCCTGCCCACCAGAGTGGAAATCACATCGGGCATTGGCATCAAAGTTTTATGGCAACCTTTCTGGATCAACCCTCCAAGGGCACAACTCAACTAGCTTCAACTTAAGAAACTGAGGTAACAACTCAGCACAAGATATCAGAAGTGCATCAAGTTTCCTGGGAGGACACCTTTGGCCTTGCTGATTACCTTTCTTAGACACATAAGCTTACCTCTGAGGCGCAACAGTAGGTATTGTTACAACAACAATCTAATGATCTAAACTCTGATATCTTCCTTTCCCTTTTCGAGAATAGGTTATGCTAGATTCACCCTCCTTTTACTTCTGGTGACCACCAAAAGACTTCTTGGTGTTACCGACATTATTTCCAGCAACAACATCTTGGATATTTCCTAACTTAATTCCAATTTCAATTCGCTCTCCATGTGTTACCATCTTGGAAAAAGTACCTTTCGTACTTTAAGTTGTGTAGTAATGGCCCTGCAATGTACTACTAAACATTTCCACCATCTCCCTATCCAACATGGGCGGTTGAACCTTCGCATCCATCTCTCGCCACCTCAGGGCATACTCTTTAAAAGACTCATCCCGCTTGTGGGATTAATCATGTAATGGGTTCTTGTGGGATTCATATCAGTGTTATACTGATAGTGCACAACAAAAGCCTCAACCAATGCGACTACTTTTCAACTGCATGTACAACTTGAGTGGGCCACCCATCAAGTTGTCTTGAAAGAAGTGAATCAACAACTTCTCATCATCAGAATACGTAGACATCTTCCGGTAGAAAGGCTTAACATGGGTCTTTGGATAGGAAGTGCCTTTGTATTTCACAAAATCTGGCACCTTGAATTTTAGGGGAATCTTTACCCCAAGCACTAAACCCAAATCAGACATGTCAAAACCCACTGCACCTTGAGTTTTAAACCTACACATCCGTCTTCAAGCATACAAAACTTCTTGTCAGATTCTGTTGGTTCATCAACATTAGACATCCAGTCTTCCCATTTATCTTCTTCCACTGGCCTAATAGGAATACAAATAGGACTTGGTGGTACCACAGGTTGTTCAATGCTCTGACGAACATGAGTAGGTGGATTAGGATTCCACACAACTTGAATCACATGGATACATTGGTTACTCGCATGATTGCCGAGAATTGTTGGCTGACCATTATGAATATTCAAACCAACATTCGAATCCAGATTCACATTCCGAGCACCTCTCAGATTCTCAACCACATTCTAAGCACCCAGAGTACCATTTGGATTGTTGATGACTACCCCTTGAAAATTCACAATCAAAGTTTCACCATCATTGTTCACAATTTCAGCAGGCCTCACAATCATGGCTCTCATTTCCTCTTGATGACGAGCCATGTTCTGAATGATCTCTATCAACTGGTCAACCCGAGTATCGATCCTGGTACCCATAGCCACACCATATGCTTGAATTTGTTCCATTTGTCTTTTGGAAGTGCTCCGAGTATTATAACAATGAGAGTTTGTGGTAGCAATCTCTGAAAAGAAACCCAGATCAAAGATAAGAAAACTTGTCGGAGCCACTTGTCATGATATGATATGCATGGATGAATTGTTATGCATGAAATGTTATATCATTTCCAGGAATATCCTGCATTCCTTCGTCAAGCATCAATAATCAATAGGATAAACAACAATACAAAGAAACTAAAGACAAAACATCTGAATAGAAATTACTTATATCATAAAATCTAACAAGCATCCATACAAAATATTCTTAATACAAACCAAGTCAATCATCATAAATATCCTGTCTGTAACATGGTGGGAGAACTGACTTGGGTGTTTTGCGTTTGATTGCAATTATTGCGGATAGCAAGAGTCGCCACCGAATTTTCTTTTATCCAATAAGGAAAGGATTAAAAGAACAGGAAAGACCTTTAGAGATTATTTCTTGAGTTCGAGGGGTAGGTTATGAAAAGGGAAGGTGTTAGCACCATTTTCATCCATAGTTATCTACGGGCTCTTAGTTGCTTGCTAGATCACTTGCTTTTGTTTGAAAATGTGCTTGTGGTGTAGGTTTTGAAAGTATTTTGAAAATGACTTTGTAATGGCTCTCGTTTCTATAAGAACGCGTACAAAGTGTTGGTTTTGAAAATAATTCAAAGATGTGTTTATGGAATGTGTTTTTGAAAGTGATTTTGAAAAGTGTCTTCGTAATGGCTCTCGTTTTTATAAGAACGCGTACAAAAGGCTTTGTCTTTTGAAAATGTTTCAAAATGAAAATGTTGGTGTATAAAATGTTTTTGTTGTGAGCAAGCAAGCAACTAGGATCATCCTACCTACTCTAAAGGTCTAATGTTCTTTTCCTCCTCCTTTAGATGTTGTTGTCTCACCATTTATTGGTAAGAAGCCCAATAATTGTAGGCGAAGGGACGGACGTGGGACGTTTCTATAGTCATAGAAGGCAACTTATGGGACATTTTAGCAATGTCATTTAGGGACTAGATCATTTACCAAAGGCAACATTGAGGGTCATCGAGGGACTACGATCTTTTATCAAGGGTCTTTGCTAAAACGCCTATATTCGAGGGACATGACTATTTTTCCGAGGCAACAAGTGAGATTAACCTAAGGGTGCATGGGTGTGAATAGTGTGTTTGATTGCATGCATTTTGTCTTTGAATTTTAGGTTATCTACTTGTTGGTTTTTATCTTACCATACATCCTAATTACTAACATTTATACAAAAGTAATAAAAATGCAGAAAATAAATCCTACACTATTACAACCATATTGAATAGCAATAAAATATAAAGGAAAAATAAAATAAAGAAAAAAGGTTTTTTTGATCTAGGCAGAAAAACCCTTTGATTCTTCCCTTTCTGGCTTCCTTCGATTTGGGCCTGGAGTCAGTGAGGTCACGCCTTTCAATTTTGGCTTAGCCTGAGACATGAGATGCAACCTTCGATTCTGCCTCTCTGTCTCCTTTGACTAGGGCCTGGAATCAACATGGCCATCTTTCTGGATGCCTCTTTCATTCAGAATAGAGTGCCCTCTTCACCTTAAGTCTCTTGCTGCCTCCTTCGATTGGGGATTGTTGTACCCCAAAATTTTCCCTCCCATATTTCTCAAAACATTTCAAGAAAAATCTCCAATTTGCTCAAGGTAGTCCAAGAGTTGGTCAGACAAGCTCTCTCCTAAGGCAGTCTACCCCAAATTAGGGTTTCATGTTTCATTAAGATACTTGAGTCCAAGTGGTCCCAAATGCTCAACGTTGTCCTAATATGTTCTCAAGATCATCCATGTCAAGTTTCAAGCCTTGCAGAGGAGGTTTGCTCAGTCAATTGTTCAAAGGTCCAAAAATCGACTGTGTTAGGGCAAAAGTCAACTTTGGCCTACATACAGTCACACTTCAAGATTTTTGGTCAACATACTCATTTTGAAGTATATTTCATCATTTTATCAAGAGTTGATCATGTTAGAAAAAAGTTTGAATCTACTACCCTAAGTTAAAGTTTTGATGATAACAAAATGCAAGAATATATAAATTGTATGATTCATGTAAGACATATATGCTACCTAAAAATTATATTGTGTTTTACAGAAACTCTGATGAGTATCAGCATAAGAATATCATCATCAGCATCAGAAGATGAAATATCAACATCAGCATCAGAGGATGTTATATCAGATGCCAGAATCAGAAGATCAAAGCATGTGCTTACGCTGAAGCTTGATGAACAGATCTGCGCGTAACAATCTAAACTCTGATCAAGACAACAACAACTCATCAGCACCTAGCAGCGTCAGAATAAGCCAAAGCCAGAACACGCTTAATTGGAAATGGTACTGTGCATTCAAGATACTTTATTATCAACGGCATTATTCCAGACAAAGATCTGCTTAATATGGAAAGAATGTAATTGGCATTGAAACGGAATAACTGACTCCAACGTATCTTTCCAATGCTATATAAACAAGCAAGTGAGGAACGGATTGGCTAATGCTCTACAACTCTCTACACGCCTAAAGAGATTCATCTTCATCCTCATTCACAGTTTGCTAAAGCTCTCAAATTACTTACTCTATTGTTTTAGCATTCTAGTTCTCATAAGCTTAAATTGTGTAGTATCACAGTTGTGATAAATAGTTTTGTAGAAAACATTCAACACACTTAGATTTCATTTATCTGTAAGAAAGTATTTCCTTGAGAAACCAGTTTGTGGTTTTGACTCAAGAAGGCTTTAGCAGTTGCTAAAGCAGTTGTAATATTCAGTTGAATATAGTGGATTAAGACCTCGTTGGAGAGAGGCGAAATCACCTTGACGGGTGGACTGGAGTAGTTTGAGATCAAACGAACCAGGATAAAAATAACGTGTTGTCTGCATTTGATTTCAAGTTTTACAATTCAACCCCCCTTCTTGTGTTTTTCACTTCTTCAGATCATGATTCATCAAGTATTGCTCATAATTCATCAAGACTCAAAAGTTGTTAAATTAGGGTTTTGCAGGAAAAGTCAACTCAACTTTGACCAAGCATAATTTTCTCATACTTTATGATAAATGACCCGTCCAAAGCTCATTTTAAATAGGATGAAATTTCCTACAATCCATCTTCCTCTCCCAAGTTCAAAATATGCACTCACAAGAGGTTATGAATTTGGACATTATAGGTCATTTTGAAAAGTCAACAAAAACACCTTTTTGTTCAAAGCTTCATACATGAGCATAGAATATCGAATCGAGATAAGACCAAAAGGGTTGATTATAGGACATCTCAAGCTTTCTAAAAATTCTAATAACATCTCCAAAGGTTTAAAATTGAGGTAATTGTGCATTGTTGAAGTTGGCCTTTTTTGCAAAATTGCCAAAAGTCAACTATGCCCAAAACTTCAAATTTTTCCAAATGGGCCCAATATTTTTCACTTGTTTTGAGTTGGCATCATAGCCCACGTTCCCTAGCCTTTGCCACTTATCCATATCATATTTTTATTAATTATTTTGATTTTTATTTGAATTAATTTGATTTAAATCAAAATAAATCAAATAAAAATCCAAAGCATTGATAACAAGGGATTTTGTGCTTGTTTCAGGTTCCAATTACAGCTAGCATCATTCAAATTCGTGCCAAGCCTTAGAGTGCATAAAAAGATTCAAAATAATCCATGTTTGGAAAGATCTTCAAAGCAAATCAAATCAATATCCAAAACATTGAAAGAAGAAGATTTGGACACAACTATTAACCCTAATGCATTGCTGGATACATAAGGAGGCGAGTCAGATCAAAACAAAGGTTGAAAAGAGGCGCTGGAGGAAGAACAAAATTGGAAAAAACAAGCAAAAAGTGTGAGATAGAATTGGTGGTTAGAGGCATCCTCAAGGCTTGTTATTTATCTCAATCGCTTCCTGGCACTCTCTAGAAGCTAAAGCAATCCAGAACCGGTCCATTCCAATCCCAAAACACGTTGTAAGTCGCTCACAACCTCGCCCTGTTCTTGAATTCGAATCTCATATTTTAGGCATTGTTAGATGGAATTGATCATACATTCTTAATCTACAGAGCATTTGCAAGCTTTTGGCATTATTCAATTTCATTTATATAGACTGAATCGAAATCCACCATTGTGAGGTTTTTGAGTTTGGTTTTAGGGTTTTTGTTTTCAGGTACAATTAGCCTTCATGGTGGGTATGGTTGTGATCAGGAAGACGAGACAGACACAACCATGGCTTTAGATTTTATTTCTATGGCCTGTAGAGGATTTTGGAAATACACAGACCTGTAGCAACGAACTCTGTCCGTGGGTATAGGTATTGCAGGTTTTAGCCACGGAGAGAGGAAGGAGACGATGCGTTATCACTCCCCTACTGGCCTATTTGAATTTCACGTGGATTTTATTTTGTTTTTTCTTGTTTCTTATATTATTATTATTTTGTAATATATTAACAATCAAAACAGAATGGCCCAGCGGTTGCCACATGAGTATTCAAGGCATAGAGGCTGGAGGTCAGGGGTTCGATCCATGCCTCCAGCATTTGTTATTTTTCCTTGTTATTTCAGGTAATCCAATGCATGCATAAGCCAGGCACCCACCATGGACCTTCTTCATCAACACGCTAGATGGCCAGATGGCCAGATCTGGTGGCCACCATTGAAGGCACACCATAGACCAAGTCAATGCACATGCGCAGGATCCAGAAAGTCAAATGGACCTCCATAAATGGGCCAATTCCTTGCTATGCACACCCCCTCTATTCTGGCCCATCTCTCTCTTTCTCTTTTTGTTTATATTTTGATTTAATTATTTTTATTTATTTACTAACCAACAAAATAATTTCTTTTTTATCAAAAAATCACAAAAATATTTTTATGTCCAAATAAATTTAGAATTTTATTTTCATCAATAAATATTAATTAATTTAATTACGTTAATTTTAGATAACTTTCATTTATTTTGTATATATTTAAAGTTATTTAGAATCAATAGATTTTTACTACTAATTTAATTATTTTATTCCTTTCCTAAATTAATCAAAAACCAAAAATATGACATTTAATTATTTTTCATTAATTAATTTAATTAACTCATTAATTTAGCATTTAACTTTAAGATTTAATTTCTTTTCTTAAAAAAATATTAAAAAACAACAAAAGCATTTTCTTTGATTAGGAGGGTCAAAACCCTAGTTTCCGCATTCGATCTAATTTTCTCGCGCGCTTTATTTTTCTTTATCCAAATTATTGTATCTGCTCCCGGTTTGTAATAATTTTAATTAGGACATTTATTTATTTTTCCGCTTTTAAATTTCAAAGGGTTTATTTTTGGCGATGTAAATACCCGACGCCTTGTAATAATTTAGTTTAAATTCCGCATTTTAATTCTGCAAATTATTCAACTGTTAGATGTTTGATAATAAGGTTTGCATGACAAGAATGAATGCCTAAATTTAAAACAGTTAGATCACCCTAAACATGTGCAAAGATAAAAATAACTGAAATCAACACATTCGCACATGGGCACTCCTAGGGTACACTCCCACTTGGTTGCCTTTGTAAACGGTCATTGAGTAAAGGTTGTTTTAGCGGTCGTCCTCTTGTCTAAAAGATCATAGTTTCCTCGGAAAGGTTACCTCGGATATCGTTGCGTCAGATAAATGATCTAAGACATTAGGGTTACCACTAAATCATCCTAACATTGCTTTTAGTGACTGTATGTCCCTCTTTCGAATTGAACCTCAAACTCCAACGACGGTGCTACCTACTCGCTAATAGTGGGATAGCATTGTCTAAAGGAAATAAACATATAACAATTCCTTTTTCGAGTAGGTAGATTAGTTCTTAGATACTTGCTCATCCAAAACAAAACTTTTTTCACACTTACGCTCTTTTGCAAACAAGTTTTCAAAAACACTTCATTACACTCTTGAAGACAGAAGCAAGAGTTAAATCGAAGTTAAAACAAAAACTTTTCAAAACCCACAAGCACAAAGAAATTTCTTTTGAAAATGATGAGCAAGTACCTAAGATCCCGTAGATAACTACGGATAGAAAGGGTGCTCATACCTTCCCTTTCTATAAATCTACCCCCCGTACTCAGAAATATCTCGAAAAAGGAATTTTTCTGTGCTTTTTTCCTTTCCTTGTTGGATAAAATAAAAGACGGTGGCGACTCTTTCTTACTGCGACATTTTGCAAAAAAAAAAACGCAAAACGCAAACCAACATTTCAAAAACAGTCAGTTCTCCCACCGTATCATAGGGATTAGAAGTCAGTGTGGAGGCCTAAGGCTTCGTTTCATACCTCCTTCCTCCTATTTCTTTCGTTTGAGATTTTAAATAACAACATGGACTAAGGCCATGCTAGCATTACCTTATGTTTAGGTTGGTTCTTAAAGCATATTTAATAAATCGAGAAACAAAACCAAAAGGAATAGCAATAAAAATAAACTAAAAGGGAGAAAACAAAAAGGAAATAAATATTATGTACATGCTTCAAACGAAGAGTTTAAGGTCAGAGTGACATACCTGGATTCAAGTTGGAACGTGTGCTAGACTTTGAGTGGCTGCCTAGATGCTTCTGGATTCAAAGGAAAGAAAGGAATGTGACGTTTCTAAGGCTGGATTCGAAGGAGAAGAACAAGAGTGATGTTATTTCTACTGGATTCGAAGGAAAACAACGTGTGGGGGATTACTTCAGATTCAAAAGAAGTAGGTGTTTAGATTATGGGTCTTGTGTTTGAAAATGTGTTTAAGTGTGTAAGAGTGTTTGAGTTTTTTTGAAAGTTTGATGATTCGTTCCACCACCCACAAGTCTCTGGATGTATTGTCCCAGCCCCTTATACATGTTATGGAGCCTCTTATTTATAGGCAAAGTTGGCTGAGAATTTAGGAGGGAAAAAAAACAATTTGAGTAAACTTTTTTTTGTAGCTTTCGAGGGACAATGTTTGTATGACATTTTGGGGCAAGAATGGGGTAGTGTTTCAGGACTGATGTGCAGCAGTTTTGGAGCATTATGGCCAGTGTACTAGGCCTGAACTTGGCACCAAGCATCTTTTGAATATTTCATCTTTCGTTTTGACCACCTTCGACCAGATCCTTCTTCCAACAATTATATTTGATTTTCCTCCAACAAGCGTCCTTCGAATGGATCACTTTTGTGCATCCTTTGAAGGATCCAAATGTGTGCCCCTTGGATGGGTCACTAAAGTATACCTTAAGTTGGGTCTTGTAAGTCCTTCGAATGGGCCATCAAACATGTCCTTCGAATGGCACACCCAAACATTTCCTTTGAAGGGGTCATGTATGTATCTTTGGAAGGGCCAACTATGTCCTTCGAATGGAATATGCAATTCTTCGAATGGGCTAATAAGGTATATCCTTCGATAGGGACTCCTATGTATGCCCTTTAAATCCACCAACCATGTGTGCTGAAGGTTGTCAAGGGTGGAATTAAAGCATAATAAAGGGAAATATGTTCAGTCGAAGCTATTGTAAACATAACCAATTCCCTGTCGAAGCCTGCATGTAGGAGGTCTAAACTTTTAGACTCCAAGCAAGCATACAAGAGGCTAATTCTCAAATGAAGACTTACATTAAGGGAGCAACATGCCCAAACGAAAGAGGTGTGCTAGGTTGGCATCAAAGGAGGGCCACATGCCCAAATGAAAGAGGCATACAAGAAGCAAAAATGCCCAGACGAAAGAGGCATGCATGAGGAAAAAATGTGCAATCGAAGGATGCCAAAAGGAGGTTTTTTGCCTTGGAATCGAAGGAGGCTACAGGAGGCTCTTGCCTTGTGCCTGCTGGCCTTGTGGGCGCCTCTTGCACGCAAAAAAGGAGTTATGGCTCAATCTAAGGCTTGTATGTAGCCATCACCTTGTGAGTCAAAACAAGCATGGATGGGAATATTTGTCCAGTCAACACAGGCATGGAAGCATCAAACATCCAATTAAAGCAGGCACATAGGAAGCCATTGTATTGTGAACCATGTGAGGCCAAAGATGCAATCAAAGGTTGCATGCAGGAAGCTCATGCCTTGTGAATCAAAGCCAGCGTGCCATAGGACTACGCCCAATCAAAGGATGCAATCTAAGCTTGCATCAAAAGATTGCACAAGTCCAATCGAAAGATGTAAATTGAAGGAAACTTGTTTTCCTTCAATTTTGTCAAAAATATTATTTTTATCTATTTTCCCCTTTTTATCAATTTCCCTTTTTAACTTGATGCTGGAAAATCCAATTGTACTTGTGCAAACTTGAATTTTGAGAAACGTTGTGAGGAAATGTCTTGAGAAATGAGAGGGAAAATTTTTGGGGTACAACAGTTTCCCCTGTTCAATCTTCTTAAACCTGAAGAGTTATATTGGCGAGTATGTCATTCGTAACTTAAAGGTGGAAGATGATTGAACACTAGAGTGCCCAGAAATTTTCACTTGATGATGTGGTGGTTCATTGTGTAGGAAATGGGCTTAAAGATGCCATTTGGTAAGATGATGGAGAGTTGTCGGAGATGGGCTTATATATGCCATCCTAAGGTGGTTGTTGACAAAAATTAGACTAAGTCTAAATTTGACTTCAACTGGAAAAGAATCAGAGTAAATCTTTGGAGCGATTTATATGAACCAGAGAAATTATCTACCAGGGAGGAATCAGGATAAACCATTGATCGATATAAACTGAACGAGCAGAGGTCTTGGATATTCTTTAATTTATGATGGGCCTGTGTAGGGCTTCTTTAGGAGACATATGAGAAGGAAGCCTGGGTATGGTTACTTCAAGATGAGTCTGTGTAAAACTGCATCTAGAATTTAAGAGAAGGAACCTGGGTATGGTTGCTTCAGGATGAGTTAGTGTAAAACTACATGTGAAGATAAGAAGGAGCCTGGGTAGGGTTGCTTCAGGATGAATCCATGTGAAACTTCATCCGAGAATGTATGAGAAGGAACCTGGGTAGGGTTTCTTCATGATTAGTCTGGGTAAAAATGCATCTGGAAATAAGAAGAAACCCGGGTAGGATTGCTTCATGATGATTCCGGGTAAAACTGCTTTTGGAAATGAGAAGGAACTTGGGTAGGGTTGCTTTATGATGAGTCTGGGTAAAACTGCATCTGGAAATGTGAAGGAACCTGGGTAGGGTTTCTTCATAATGAGTCCGGGTAAAACTGATTCTGGAAATAAAAAGGAACTTGAGTAGGGTTGCTTTATGATGAGTCAAGGTAAAACTACATTTAGAAATAAGAAGGAACTTGGGTAGGGTTGCTTCATGATGAGTCCGGGTAAAACTGCATATGGAAATAAGAAGGAACCTGGGTAGGGTTGCTTTATGATGAGTTTGGGTAAAACTGCATCTGGAAATGATAAGGAACCTGGGTAGGGTTGCTTCATGATGACTCCGGGTAAAATTACATCTGGAAATGAGAAGGAACCTGGGTAGGGTTGCTTCAGGATGAATCCATGTTAAAGTTTATCCAGGGACGTATGAGAAGGAACCTGGGCAGGGTTGCTATATGATGAGTCCGGGTAAAACTGCATCTGGAAATAAGAAGGAACCTGGGTAGGGTTGCTTCATGATGAGTCTGAGTAAAACTGCATCTGGAAATGAGAAGGAACCTGGGTAGGGTTGCTTTAGGATGAATCCATGTGAAACTTCATTCGGGAACGTATGAGAAAGAACCTCTGTAGGGTTACTTCATTATGAGTCCGTGTAGAACTGCATCTGGGTAGGGTTGCTTCATGATGAGTTTGTGTTAAACTTCATCTGGAAATGTCTGCAAAAGAACCTGGGTAGGGTTGCTTCAGCTGGTCGTGTGTATAGTTGCCCTGGCTTGTTTCAGGTATTGATCTTTGACCTTATAACGAAAGATAGTTTTCCTAGGTTGTTACAGGTATTAATCTTCAATCTGCTCATGTAGATAGCTTTCCTGGCTTGTTACATGTATTAATCTACAATCGGTTATCCATAGATAGTTGTCCTGTCTTGTTACAGGTATTAATCTAGAACTGTTGAAAATTGTTGACGATAGTTATCTGTTGTCTGATCTTTCCTGAAGAGGTAAAGAGTTAGCTGCATGCAATGTCATGATGTATGAAATGCATGGTGTAATGATGTTCTCAAAATAAATGAGATTGTGTCATATACATTTGTCATGTGTGTAAATATGATGCATGAAATGTTATTGGAAAGTAACTTTGTCTTGGAAAATAAATCTTTGACAAGTGTTGGGGAACTTTGTGAAGCCAAATTCTCAGACTTTCGTTGAAGAGTATGTGTATCTTCAAACCTTTCTTAGAACGTGTCCACTGGGGATTACTGTTTTGTTGTTTGAGGAGAACTGCGCTAGGGAAAAGAGTTCAGGAGTTTTAGTTGTCTGTTACATTACTGGGGAGTTATCTCTTGATGGAAGAGAAAGGAAGTTAACAACTTGTTAGGGATAAAGAAATTAAATGTTATCTGGTTGTCTCCTAGGTTTTGCAGCAACTCACTGGGGATTGTAGAGCAGTCTACTGGGGAAGAGGAGTTGTTGTCCCTTAATTTGTAGTAGTCGGAGAGACAAACTCAAGCTGGGGAATCTGTAGTTTGTTGGGGAAATAAACCCTGTTGCTAATCTTCCAGAGAGGTGTTTTCTTTTGGCAGAAATTCTTGAGGATTCTTGAGATTAACTCATTTGGGGAGAAGTTTTTAGAGATTGAAGCGCTGGTTGGGGATCACCCTATGAAAAGGACTTTGTGGGGGTTTTGTCATTGTCCCTAGTAGAAAGTGTTTGTTGCACTGCCAATAAATGTTTGCTTGACCGTATATAACCCTTTGTCGGGGTTCATGTTTAATTCCCCAAGTGATTCAGATACAGATCTGCCCCTGGTTATTCAGCACTTCTTGAGATATTTCTTGGAATCTTGACTTGACTTCCCCCAAACGAGTTGGATAGTGAGATGTCATGCCCCTTGTTTATAGGAGATTTTTCATTGTAAGTGTCATCCTATTTGAAGTAATTTTGTCCACTGAGAGAGTTTTTGTTCACTAGATATTCGTCATGTGAATTTCTTTGTTGTCAAACAATTAGCCATATGAAAACAGCGATATTCAAAATAATGCAAAGTCTATGCATGTCTTGAAGTTTTGAAAATGCATTTTTAGGAAGTAAAGAGTTTTGTGGGAATATTAATTCAACTCAAAATTTTGAGTAAAGCCTTACAAGAGTCAGGATACCTTTTGTAACAGTATGTTTTCAAACTAACCTATGCTTCAATTAGGACTTTTGAAGGGTTGTAACGTGGCATGGCTCACAGTTTAAGAAACAAAGGATAAGGCTAAAAGTGTATTTGTACCCTCCCGTTCTTCATGATGTTCTTCAGACCTAAACTCAGTTAATTGTGCGTTTGAAATCTTATTGAGTCCTAAACGATGCTTTGGTGATGGTTCAGACAAGTTAGGTTTGTTGGAAGGCAGTCACTTTTGCTATTTTGTTCATGTTGTCGAGCATTTGTAGTGGCCTCTTTTTGATTTATTATCCCTGATTATTTTTCCTGACTGTTCTTGTTTTGAGATTACAGTAGCGGGATACCCCGGTTTTTCTTAAGTCTCCTTCGTAGGTTTTTACTTAGTGGGCTTTTCCTTTGAGAGATAATGACTGCCTAAGTGATAGGGAACCATTGTCATCTTTTGATTCCATAGGAAAATTTTTGATGTCATTCGTTATATACGAAGTGAAAGTTGGCGACTGAATGCGCGTTTGAATTAACTGAGATACTACCCTGCCACAGGTTTTGATTAAAGGTTTCAATTTATGTAAAAAGGAAACTCCTACTTCTTAGGCTCAAAGGGGGTTGACTAGGGATTATCTTCCTTATAACTCCAGTGTTTAGGGATTAAAAGAAATGCTTGTACATCATCAGCAAGGTCTGTCCAAAAGCATATTGTATACGATTATGGCATTGTTTTCGTCATCCTCCCTCTAAAGGCGTGCAACTTTTAACAAGAGTGGAATATCATAAAGGGAGTGAAAAGCATAGTTTAAATATAATGAAAACAAATGGATTAATTCAAGACAAACATATGCAATGCATTAATGAAACAAAGTTTGACATTAATAGATAAGTGTTCGAACAACAAAAGAAATTATAATTGAAAATTCAAAATGAACTTGAACGCTCAATGATTTGGCATGGGAGCTGTGATACGATGGCAGAACCGACTGTTTTTACTGGTTTGCGTTTTGCGTTTTTTTATTTGCAAAATGTCGCGGTAAGCAAGAGTCACCATCGACTTTTATTTTATCCAATCATGGAAAAGGAAAAAGAATAGAAAAAACCTTTTTTCTAGATTTCTGAGTACAAGGGGTAGATTATAGAAAGGGAAGGTGTTAGCACCCTTTCTATCCATGGTTTTCCATGGGCTCTTAGGTACTTGCTCATCTTTTTAAAATTGCTTGTGTGTGTGCTTGTTTTGAAAAAGTTTTACTTTGTGATAACCCTTGTATCAGTCCTCAAAGGTGTGACGAAGTTTGTTTTGAAAATTGTTTTGAAAGGTGTTTGTGTGAAAAGTTTTGTTGAGAAAGTACTTAAGATTCTACCTACTTGAAAAAAGATGGTTCGTTCTCGCTTCCTTTAGACAGCGCTATCCTACTATTAAGGAGTAGGTAGCCCCGTTGTTGGAGTTTGTAAGGGACGTTCGAAAGGGACAAGTACAGTTACCAAAGCAATGGGTTTGAAATTTTAGTAATAGCCCTAGAGTCTTAAGATCTTTCTGAGGCAACATTTCTGAGGCAACATTCGAATGGGACATTTTGATCTTTTAGACTAGAGGGTAACCACTAAAATCTCCTATGCTTAATGACTGTTTACCGAAGGCAACCGAAGTGAGGCAAACCCTAGGAGTGAATATGTGCATGTGAATTTTTCAGTTAATTTAGTCTTTGCACATTAGGTGATCTACCGTTTTAATTTTCAGATATTCTTGCCATGCAATCCTATTAGCATAGATCTAGACAGTTAAAGATTTGCAGGAATTTAAAGTGCGAGAAAATAAACCTAGCTATTACAAGGCTTTAGGGAGGGGGATTAATTACATAACCAAAAAACCGGGGAAAAGAGATAAGTAAAAACCCTAATTTAAAGCTATTACAAACCATTGGTAGTTACAAAAATAACGAAAAATAATTAAGACGCGCGGCGAGTTAAATGCGAGGACACTTAAAAATAACCTAAAACCCTAATTGAGGAAAAATTATTTTTTTGTGCATTTTTATTTAAGAAAACAATTAAATTGCAAATTGATTAAGCCCTAATTTCTAATTAATTTTACTTACAAAAAGAATTAAATGAACCTAGTTTCTAATTATTTTTAATTATGAAAAAAAAAGAAATTAAATTAACCTAATTTACTAATTAATTCAAAATAAATATTTTATAAGAAAATGATCTTTTTGTGATTTTTGTGATTTGTTGTTTTTATGATAAATTAAAAAAAGTAATTAATTTTTTATGAAAAGAAAATAATTAAAAAAATTAATTAAAATAAAAGAAATAAAAAATAAAGAATTAAAAATGGGCTTGTGGTATATTGCTGAAGGAGGGTGTATTTCTAAATTTTCCTGGCCCAATAGCGCTGAGCCCAGTCAATGCGCCTGATCCCATGGAGTGTTAACTTGAGGATGCATCAAATAGAAAACATTTTTGCTGGGACCTGGGATCGAACCCAGGTCCTTATGTTCACCAACAACGCGCCTCACCACTGGGCCAACTGGCTTGTTTGTTAATAATATAAGAATAAAACATAATATATAAAAACATGGTTAACTGAAACAAATGCGCGCAAGATTCAAATGACCCAATGGTTGATTGCCACGCCACTGTCTTCTCCAAGGAACCCTCGTATTAGGAAAAGACCTGTACCCACTGACAAACTTCCATGGCTAGAAACCTACAATATCTCAAAACATGATACAAGCATGATAAATCTCTTATGAATACATTGATCAATTCGTTTTGACCTCACGAACACGATGGCACCCTTTATTTAGGCTAATTTCACCTGTGGACGAAAACCCTAAAATGCAAGGTGAATCCTAGCAATGGAAGATACGCGTATAAGCTTCAAAAATACAATTAAACTATCCAGTCAGCTTACAAACATGTCAAAGATCACAAATATGTGAACTAAACATGTTAATAATGTAGGAATTATGGTAATCAATTCTGGAAAAAATTACAAACCGTGTGAGTTACAGCTTGTGTTTCTTCATGCTTCAAACCTTATAAACGATTGGGATGGCTTCCTGAGACGTCCAGCAATTGATTGGCAATGCTAGAAAGGTTTGAGATGGCCTGTGGAGTGAAAACCGATTCACACTTTTCTTTGAATTTTTTTTTTAATTTTCTCTGCCTCATTCACGACTGCTAACCCTTGTCTTATGCCTTGTACATGTTCATTATATATCCTAGAATGAATTAGGGTTATAAAACTGGCTTGTATCTTTGCAATTATGGAAGATTTGATTTAATTTCCATGCCATATGCAAACTTGCTATATTGAGCCAAATTATCCCTTTCTTGTACCAATCATGCTTGATTCGATTTGGCCTTGATATTTCAGCATTTTTTGATTGCAAACCTGTCAAAAAATCATATCAAAACAGATCTTTGATATTATTTACCAATTATTTGATTTAATACAATTTTTAATTAATAAAAAATCACAATAAAATGGAAAATGAAGCAAATAACATGTGGATGGATATTTGGGTCGTGGATCATGTTATAAGTGAGTTGCAATCATGAAATGCTAGGCCCATTTAGTAAAAAAAATGCATTTTTGAGCATATTTGACTTTTGGCAATTTTGCAAAAAGGGTCAACTTTGACAAGGCATATATCTTCCAATTTTAACCCTAGAGAAGTGATCTTGGACTTTTTAGAAATCTTAGGATGTCCCCCAAGTAACCCTTTTTGTCTCATCTCAATTGAGTCTTCCATGTTCATGTAAGAAGCTTTGACCCAAAAGGTGTTTTTTGTTGACTTTTCAAAAGGACCCATAATGTGGAAATTCATATCTTTTTATGAGTGCATATTTTGAACTTATGGGATGAAGATTAGTTGTAGGGAATTGCATCTCTTCAAAATGAGCCTTGTATGGAAAATTTTTAATAAATCATGTGGAAGTTATGCTTGGTCAAAGTTTGGTTGAGTTTTCCTAAGAAACCCTAATTTAGCAACATTTGGGTTTTGATGAATTTAGGGCATTCCTTGAAGAATCATGATCAACCCCTGATCAAATGATGGAGATTACTTCAAAATTTTGATGTGGACCAAAAATCTTGAAGTTTGACTATATGTGGGCCACAGTTGACTTTTGAACTAATATAGTCGATTATTAAGCATCTGAGTAGTTGACTGAGAAAACTTCTTGTGCAGTGCTTGAAATTTGACATGGAGGGTCTTGAGAACATATTAGGACCATGGATAGCATATGAGGTCTTTGGAGTCCACCTATCTTAATGAAAATGGAAACCCTAATTTGAGACACACTACCTTAGGAGAGAGTTTGTCTGGTCAACTCTTGGGCATCCTTGAGCAAGTTGAGGATCTCAGTGGGCATGTGTTGAGTAAAATGAGAGGGCAAACTTTGGGGTACAACAACTGCCCCTGTTCAATCTTCTTAAACCTGAGGATGTAGATTGACTCGTCTGCCTTTCGTGATCTGAAGGTGGAAGATGATTGAACACTAGAGTGCCCGAAAATTTGCACTCACATGAAGTGATACTTGATTTGTGATATCGGGAATGTGCTTATAGATGCCATTTTAAAGTTGCTAGAGAATTTTAGGAGATGGGCTTAAAGATGCCATCCAAGATGCGACGGAGTACCGTCGGAGATGGGGTTAAAGATGCCATCTAGAGGATGCTGATTTCCTGAGATATTCCTTTGATGAGAGTCCCTGCTCTTGTTGTTGATGAGGAATCTGCTGAGGAATGTTGGTATCTGTCTTGGGAGAAATGGAATTTAAGGAGCTTCAGTTGTCCGTTACTCTACTGGGGGAATAACTCCTGCTTGAGGAAGCGGAACTGAACTGCATATCTGGTCAAGGTACAAGTTGCACCGCGACTTACTGGGGAAATGCGAAACCAATCGTGTTTAATCGGGTCCCGGTCACATAGTATGGTGGACTACTGTCTGAAAACCTGGATGGTAAGGTTATGAGAAGGAACTTGGATAGTAGGGTTACTTCGAAATGAAAGCGTGGATAATAGGGTTGTGAGAAGGAACCCGAGTCGTAGGATTACTTCGATATGAAAGCCTGGATAGTAGGGCTGTGAGAAGGAGCCCGGGTCGTAGGGTTACTTCAATATGAAAGCCTGGATAGTAGGGCTGGGAGAAGGAACCTGGATAGTAGGGTTACTTCGATATGAAAGCCTAGATAGTAGGGCTGTGAGAAGGAACTTGGATAGTAGGGTTACTTAGATATGAAAGCCTGATTAGTAGCGCTGTGAGAAGGAACCTGGATAGTAGGGTTACTTTGATATGAAATCCTGGATAGTAGGGCTGTGAGAAGGAACCTGGGTAGTAGGGTTACTTCGATATGAAATCCTGGATAGTAGGGCTGTGAGAAGGAACCTGGATAGTAGGGTTAGTTCGATATGAAAGCCTGGATAGTAGGGTTGTAAGAAGGAACCTGGATAGTAGGGTTACTTCAATATGAAAGCCTGAATAGTAGGGTTGTGAGAAGGAACCTGGATAGTAGGGTTACTTCGATATGAAATCCTGGATAATAGGGCTCTGAGAAGGAACTTGGTTCTTAGGGTTTCTCCGATATGAAAGCCTGGATAGTAGGGCTGTGAGGAGGAATCTGGGTAGTAGGGTTTCTCCGATATGAAAGCCTGGATAGTAGGGCTGTGAGAAGGAACCTGGGTAGTAGGGTTACTTCGATATGAAAGCCTAGATAGTAGGGTTGTAAGATGGAACCGGGGTCGTAGGGTTACTTCGATATGAAACCCCGGATAGTAAGGTTGTGAGAAGGACCCTGTATAGTAGGGTTTCTGCAAAGCGATAATGTATACTAGTTGTCCCGTTTGGTTTCGGGAACTAACTTTCCGTTAGTCGTCTGCAGATGAGATTTATATAACTGCTGAATTTGTTGAAGTTAAACGTCTTTTCCTGAAAAGATATCAGGGTTAGTTATATGTGATGCATGAAATGCAGGGTGAGATGATGTTCTCAAAATAAATGAGATTATGATGTATACGATATGTATGCTATGTCATGATGTATGTTCATGAAATGCTATCAGGGTATGCTCGCGTCTGGGAAAATAAATCCCTGACAGTTGATGGAGATTGGTAAATATTTTGTCAGGAGGAGATGCTGCTTGAGGATAAACTGCGGGGAATGAACCTAAAAAGTGTATTCTTGTAGCTGAAGTGATGAACTCTGTCGGGGATTGAGCCTTTGTATCTGGAGAAATAAACTCTTCTTGGGGGACGAATTTTACTGACTCTCCCGCGATTATGAACCTCAGCTGGAGTGGTTACGTCCTATTTCAGGAAAGCTGACATCAAATACCTTTGGATACTTTTACTCTGTGGGGAGTGTATGTACCAATAATTATGTTCCCAAGCTGGCTCTATCCTGGTACCTGCTGGGCAGAGTAACTGTAGGGTTTGGCACTTCTTGTTTTGCTCCTATTTCTGGAATTACGAGTAATTGTCTTTTGTTTCTCATGTAAATATTTATGAGCAGCAATCATTTTCAAATGAATATATCAAAAATAAGTCATTGGACGTTCTTGCAAAACAAAACAGAAAAAGAAAAAACAGATTGAAGTTTCTTTTGAAAATGATTTGTATTAATTTTTGAAGTTGGCCTGTAATAGGCGTTTTTGTACAAAGAAGCTGACGCTCTAGTAAGAGAACGCCGCCGAAAAATTTGAAACTATACAATTTGTGTAAAATAAAGAAAAACATCTATGTGAAACAACCCCTTTGGGTCCCAACTCTGCTATTGCCTTTATATCTTCAAGCGTCTCATCACTTTGCTTCTTGGCCGAAAGTTGATCAGATTGATTGGCACCGTCCGAGCTTGATAGTCGATACTGAAGTCTGTTTGCGAGATGATCCAATGAGACATAGTGGTTCGCTTTATATCCATAACTTTTTCCTGGACCTCCCTTTCGGGTTTTCAGTCCATCGGGATACCCCTTTTTGCCCAAGCCGCCCTTTCATGTTTTCGACTTGTCGGGTGTACATATTTTTTTAATTTTCTTCGCTTACTTTTGCCCAAACCCTTTTGGTTCACCGGGAAGCCCTTATTTTTGCCTAGGCCATTCAACCTAGCGGGTCTTTTGATTAGGCGTAGTATCTTTTCACTATGTCTGCATTGACAGGGTGAGGAAGGTCGTCACCATCCACGGTGGTTAGAATCATAGCTCCTACCGAGAAAATGTTTTTAACCACAAATAGCCCTTCGTACGTGGGGGTCCATTTTCCCTTTGGATCACCTTGCGATAGTATGATCCGTTTGATCACCAGATCCCTGACTTGATATTCTTGATGCCTGACTTTCTTGTTAAAAGCCTTGATCATTCGCTTTTGATATGTCTGACCATGGCAGATTGAAGTAAGTCTCTTTTCATCAATTAGATTTAACTGATCAAGTCGCGTTCGGATCCAGTCGTCCTCGTTCAACCCTGCATCCCTCATAATCCTTAGAGAAGGTATTTGGACTTTGATGGGTAGGACTGCCTCCATGCCATATACCAGAGAGTAGGGTGTTGCCCCTGTCAACGTCTGGGCTGAGGTACGGTACTCATGAAGAGTAAATGGTAACATCTCATGCCAGTCTTTATATGTCACCATCATCTTCTGCACAATCTTCTTGATATACTTGTTAGCTGCTTCAACAATTCCATTCATCTTCGGCCGGTAGGGAGAAGAATTATGATGTTGTATCTTGAACTGTTTACAGAGCTCGGTGATCATTATGTTGTTGATATTCATACCATTGCCAGTAATAATTCTCTTTGGCAAACCATATCGACAGATCAGATTATGTCGGATAAACTGTGCCACGACGTTCTTGGTTGTTGTAGCTAAAGAGGCTGCATCAACGCACTTCGTGAAGTAATCAATGGCTACTAGGATGAAGTGATGCCTGTTTGAAGCGGTGGGCCTGATTTCTCTGATAATGTCGATGCTCCACATTGCAAAGGGCCATGGAGCTATCAAAATATTTGAGGGGACCGGAGGCACGTGCACCTTATCATCATAGATTTGGCACTTATGACAAGTTCGAGAGTGCTGATAGCAATCGGCTTCTATAGTGGACTAGTAGTATCCTTCCCGTAGGATCTTCTTATCCATGGTATGTCCACTAGAGAGGGTTCTCAAGGTGCCTTCATGTAAATCTATCATGATCCTCTCTGCTTCACTCTTGTTTACACACCATAATAGTGTGGAGTCATGGTTGTGTTTATAGAGGATTCCATTACTGAGGAAGAACTTTGTAACGAACCTTCTCAAAAATTTCTTGTCATTGACTGATGCCCCCTCGGGATACTCCTGAACCTCAAGATACCTCTTTACTTCAAGAAACCACGGTTCATCTGCCACTTCTTTGGTATCGATTTCACAGCAGTATGCTGGTTCATCCATCCTCTCAATGGTGATTTGGGGAGCTTCATTGTCCCACCTAACCTTGAAAATAGAATACATGGTAGCTAGCGCGCCCGCTAACTGGTTCTCCTCTCGTGGGAAATGTTCGAAGGTTACCTCCTCAAAGTGTGGGAGAAATGTCAGTACGTACTATGTGTAAGGAATATGGTTCGGGTGCTTCGTATCCCACTCGCCTTTGATCTGACTTATCACCAAAGTGGAATCCTCGAATACACTTAATAACTTGATCCTTAGGTCAATAGCAGCTCAAAGGTCCATGATACACGCTTCATACTCCACCATGTTGTTGGTGTAATTGAAACATAATCGGGCAGTGAATGGAGTATGACATCCCTCGGGGGATATGATTATAGCGCCAATGTCGTTACCTAGTGCATTTGAGGCTCCATCAAAATACATAGACTATCGGGATCCATCCTCAGGTCCTTCATTCGGTCTAGGTTCTTCATAGTCAGTTACCAACATGATATTCTCATCCGGGAACTCGAAATTCATGGATTGGTAATCATCCACGGCCTGATTAGCCAAATGAGTGGTCAATACACTTCCCTTGATTGCTTTTTGGGTTGTATATTGTATGTCGTACTCAGTTAAGATCATTTTCTACCTTGTTATCCTTCCGGAGAGAGCGGGCTTTTCGAAAATATACTTGATCGGATCCATCTTCGATATCAACAAGGTAGTATGAGTCAGCATATACTGTCTCAGTCGGCGAGCAGCCCACGCCAAAGTGCAGCAATTTTTCTCGGGAAATGGGTATCGTGTCTCATAGTCGGTAATTTTTTTGCTAAGGTAGTATATTGCATGCTCTTTTTGTCCAGACTCGTCATGCTGCCCCAGCACACACCCCATTGAATTGTCTAGCACTGTCAAGTACAATATCAAAGGTCTTCCTTCAACTGGAAGCATCATAATTGGTGGTTCTTGAAGGTATTCCTTGATTCTTTCAAAAGCGGTCTGACATTCATCATTCCACTTTACCTCTTGATCTTTCTTCAGAAGCTTGAAGATTGGCTCACAAGTAGTAGTCAGATGTGAAATGAACCTGGCGATATAATTCAGGCGTCCCAAGAAAACTCTAAATTCCTTCTCTGTACAGGGAGCTGGCATTTCTTGTATAGATTTTACCATTGCAGGATCTACTTGGATGCCTTTGTCGCTAACAATGAAACCTAGAAGTTTACCAGACCTTACCCCGAAGGTGCACTTGTTCGGATTCAACCTCAACTTGTATATCTTTAACCTGTCGAATAGCTTTTGGAGATGATAAAGGTGCTCTTCCTCCGTTTGAGACCTGGCTATCATGTCATCAACATAAACCTCTATCTCATGGTGAATCATATCATGGAACAAAGCGACCATGGCACGCTGATAAGTTGCCCCAGCATTCTTTAACCCAAAAGGCATCACCTTGTAGCAGAAGGTGGCCCATTGTGTAACGAAGGATGTCTTCTCCATGTCTTCCGGAGCCATCTTGATCTGGTTGTAGCCAGATAAACCATCCATGAAGAAGAAGATTTTGTGCTGCGTAGTGTTGTCAACCAGAACATCAATGTGAGGAAGTGGGAAGTCATCCTCGGGGCTTGCCCTGTTTAGATCTCTGTAATCCACACACATCCGTACCTTACCGTCCTTCTTAGGTACCGGATGACGTTGGCAACCCACTGTGGATACGAAGTGACAACTAAGAATCCTGCGTCGAACTGTTTCATGACCTCTGCCTTGATCTTCTCTGACATTTCAGGGCACATACGATGGACCTTCTGTTTAACTGGAGGACAATCTTCTTTAGTCGGCAGGCGATGTACCACAATATCAGTGTCCAAACCAGGCATGTCTTCATAGGACCAAGCGAATATCTCAACATAGTCGTGCAACATCTGTATCAACCTCTGTTTAACGCTAAGCCCTAGATTTGCACCTATTTTAACCTCTTTTCTGTCTTCCTCAGTACCCAAATTCACTATCTCAACCGGCTCTTCATGAGGCTGTATGGCCCTTTCTTCCTGCTGTAGTAGTCTAGCAAGTTCTCCAGGCACCTCACAATCATCCTCACCTTCATCCTCGGCTTGGTTGATCATATTTTTGAAGTCATAACTGGCAATAGCAGAGCTGTTATCAATAGGATCCAGAGTGGATATGGATCTGCATTATGATACGTGAGTGTGTGTAAGAGAATAGCTGTTTCGATAAAGTGAAAAACAGAAAAGAAAAATAGAGAGCGCAAAATTTGTATGCAAGAAAACGTCCAATGCTTTATTAATGATATATGAAATGACAAATAATAGCCCTCACAAGCAAAGTCGATGTGCCTCGGGCAAGGCACAAGGCCGTAAAGTTTTAAATTGTTTATTACAAATATTAAAACAAATAAGTCAATTACTGCGGAATAAAAGAAACTGGTATAAAGTCCCTAGCCGTCCAGTTATTCGGTCCACCATTGGTAGTTGGGTAGATCCATATGTCGATGTCTGAGTCCTCCTCGCTGTCTTCAAAGGCATTAATTCCCCGATTATTGATGTGTAGGGGGGGTCCTCCAGCCCGAGCGCGTCGAACAACCTTTTGAGCCCTGTAGTAAAGCCCAAACCAAATTTGTCGGTTTTGTGAGTGAAATCAGGGAGCTGACCCCAATTTGCACACCCACCTTCTTCAACCACGACCCTGGAGTCCTTGAGGGAAGGCACCTTCAGAGGAGGTTTGCTGCTAGTAGTAGTTTCAGTCGATGCCAAAACCTGAGGGACCTCTTCAAAATTCTGACAAGGGGTTTCTATGAATTCCCCGTCCATATCTACATACCGGAAGGAATTGAGGTGGCTCACCATATACTTCTCTTCACCCTGCACAGTGACAATCTTCCCTTTCACCGGATACTTTAGCATTTGGTGGCGTGTGGAAGTAACTGCTCCAGCCTCGTGGATCCATGGACGACCCAGCAAACAAGAAGATGACGGCCTGATGTTCATCACATATAAGGTGGACCCAAAAGTCTGAGAACCCACTTTGACAGGGATGTCCACCTCCCTGTGCACCATTCTCTTAGATCCGTTAAAAGCCCTTACCACAATGTTACTAGGCTTTAGAGTCAAACCCTCGCAATCCAACCGGTCCAACACCTTCTTAGGAAAGACATTCAACGAAGACCCAATATCTACCAGCACATGAGCCATAGTGGTGCCCCTGCATTCAATCGAGACATGTAGAGCATTATTATGCTTCCTTCCCTTCGGTGTTAAGTCTGCATCTGAAAAACCCAGCCCATTATCAACAGTCAGGCTGGCCACATAATCTTTGAACTGATCAGCTGAAGTTTCCTGCGGCACATGCGCGGTCTTGAGGAATGCAATCAAAGCATTCGCATGGGCTTCGGAACACTACAACAAAGACAACATGGATATCCTCGATGGGGTCTTCCCCAACTGCTCGACAACATTGTAGTCGCTCTTCTTAATTATTTTCAGTATTTCCTCTATCCCTTGCTTAGAGGCTTCCACAACAATTTTCCTAGGCGCCTCCGTCCGGGAAGGCTCACCTATAATTTCTTTGTCGCGGGTATCAGACGATTCACTGACTGGGGTAATGACTGGAATAAGAACATGAGTAGTTGTTGATGTATTAGCAGGAGTAGCAGATGGAATGATAATAGGCTTGTTGACAGTCTTAGGGGAAATCTTGGGAGAGAAGACCCTTCAACTTCGGGTGATTTTGCTGGTTCTGGCAATGTTACCAATATCAGGATCAACCTCTTCATCTTTAAAATCTTGTTTGATGCCATGATAGTACACATTGACACCAAAATGCCAAGGGACAGCTTTGTCCAAGACATATGGGATAGGACTAGAAATAGTGATTATCAGCGGAGCAATTCTTGGAGCAGATGTAATCCTAACAGGTGTTCTCGAGGAGACCTTGGAAGGATTGGCAGAAATGGTTATAATGGAAATGTCTTCAGATGGGACTACGGGAACCAAAGTTTTCTCGAACAAAATTTCCTTGCTGTCCATCAAACGTTGAACACCTGATTTCAGCAAATGGCAACCAGAAGGTAGAAATGAACACATGTGGCAACCTTCACCACAACCCGAAAATAAACCAGCCAACAGAAAGTTCTTCTTCACAATCTTGAGAGGAGTAGAAACTTCATCCACCAAGGTCATAAACAAGTCGGTATCAACGACATTAACTCCACTAACGTGCTTAGGCATGGGAGCAGTTATGACATTGGGCTTCTCCCAAACGTCGAACTCAATTTCCTTGGCTTCAATTAGATCTTGTACCTTATTTCTTAGAGCCCAGCAGTCATTGGTATGGTGGCCAGGATTCTCATAATGATAGGCACACCGAGCATTTGGATTATATCGGGGAGATGTAGTGTTTGGATTCTTGGGAGCCTCTTTCAAGGTTTCCAAGTTGGATCTCAGTAGATGAGGTAGAATTTCAGCCAATGTCATGTTGATTCGAGTAAACTGCCGTTGTGGTCTTTCCACTCTTTGTTGATTGTTGCGTTGTGGAGCAACTGCAGGCCTAGGTATCATTATGGAACTTACTGTCTGACGATGTTCAGCCCTGTTTCGGCCCCTCGAGCTATAGATGGAACTGGCTTCCTTCTTACCAGCAAAAGGCTTCTTTACTGAGCTCGAAGAGGCATCCTTTTGTATCTTGCCGCTCTGAATCCCAACTTTTACTCTTTCTCTAGTTAGAATCAGCTCGGTGAAACCAGCTGACGAGCTACCGATCAAATGATTGAAAAATAGACCAGATAGCATCCCCAGAAACATATCAACCAGCTCCCTATCAGACAACGGGGGTTGAACTCTTTCAGCCAAGTCTCTTCATTTCTATGCATAGTCCTTAAAGCCTTCACTTGCACCCATGGACATACTCAGGAGTTGAGTACGAGTAGGAGCAAGGTCGGCGTTGTATTGATACTGCTTGTAGAAAGCAGCAACCAGATCTTCCTAATTTCGGACATTGGCTCCCTCCAGCTGGTAGAACCATTCAAGCTGAGTCCCTAACAGACTGTCTTGAAAGAAGTGAACCCATAAATTTCTATCAGCGGTGTGGAGCTGGATTTTTCTAACATAAGAACGAAGTTGGAGTTTTGGGCAGGACACCTCATCATACTTAGCAAAAACTGGAGCTTTGAACTTTTATGGGATGACCACTCCCGACAATAATCCCAATTCTTTGAAATCCAGCCCGAGTATCCTCTGAACTTCCATGGTACTCAAACGTTCTTCCAACTGCTTGTATCTATCCTCAGCAGGAGGATATTTCTCATCATTGTAGTTAGTATCATTGTCAGAAACTGCAGGACTGGGGTCCTTTTTTTCTTCCTGATTCTCCCCTTCCTTAGATGAAGAGGTCAGATCGACTTGTTGCTTCAAACGCTCTCCAAACCTTCTGCCCATATTCAGAATATCGGCAGCCTTCTTCTTTTTCTTCTTCTCTTTCAGGATGAGGGCTTTCAGATCCTCCTGCCCTTTTTCCATACTTATGAACATTTGTCGGAACTGTGCGTTCTGTGCCTGAAGGTCCTTGATGCTTTGTTCGGAAGACATTTCTTCTGAAATAAACAACGAAGAAGATGAGAAACCTGTAATGGTACCTGTACATGCAATGTTATGAATGGGATGCACATGCAATGATTTCAAAGACTTTGGGAAATTTAAATTTGCAAACAAAAATAAACAAAGATTTTATTAGCTGAATTCAAAGTTTGAATGCCTTTTAGGCGTTACAATTGAAACAAATCTAAAATTATAAAAGACATCAAAAATTCCCATTGATGCTTCTTTTTTGTGCCGAGATAATCATTGAGTCCTTTTTCCTCGTGGAGCTGCTTTGTGAGCTCTAAAACCTTCCTCTCCTAAGCATGGAACTGATCCCTGTAAGTATCCCGCTCCTTCATCAACTGAATCCAAAACCTCTGTAATTCATCAAGATCGGTGGGCATATAAGGATAGAGAACTGTATAAAGGATACCCCCTTCAGTAGTGAGTTCCACAATCACTGGTAAAACAACCACATAGGGCATCATAAGCTTCTGGGCTGAGCTCGTACCCATTGGAGGTAAGGTTCCATAGGAATGGAAGCCTTTGGCCCCAAAGCCTTGATGCCAGATCTGTTCACAATGCCCCAAGCTCGTATGAACCTTCGGCGATACTCGTGAACATCATCCTCATAGTTGAACACAATTCCCTCAATAAGTAACTCATGGGGACCATCTCTTCAAGCGTAACCAAATTGTCGTAAAGCTAAACAAGGATTGTAGGTTATACCCCCTCTGATACCAAGTAATGGGACATTAGGGTACTCCCCGCAGTGTTCAATAATAGCAGTGTTTTCCATAGATCGGGAACACCAGAGAATATCCATGTGAGCGAGTGACATTATCCTTTGTGACCAACCCAAACCTTCTTCATCCTTTAGTACATACTTGGGGATGTGAGAAATAAACCACCTCGACAGTAATGGCATACAACACATAAGAACCCCTCTTCTCTTCATGGTACGAGTATGGAGAGCATGCAAAATATCTCCGAGCAAGGTAGGCATAGGGTTGCGGGAGAGGAAGATCTTGATAGAATTCACATCTATGAATGAGTCCGGATTAGGGAATAGGACTAACCCATAGATTAGAAGAGCCAAAACCTCCTCAAAAGCTTGAAAATCCATATCATCCCAAAACAGCTGGGCCTTGTCTATCAGAAACATAGCTAGAAAACCTTTGACTCTGCTTCTTGTTTCCCAATTGGATATCACGTCAGCCCGTTTCAGATGCAAAGCTGAGGAAATGACTTCTGGCTTAGGAACTTCTTCTATACCTATGAAGAGCAACTTTTCAAGAATGGGTATATTCAATAGTTGAGAGAATTCTTCCAAGGTAGGCACCGACTGATAGTCTGGAAAGGTGAATCAGTGGTGCTTGGGATCAAAGAACTGAAAGAGTACACTCATCATCTTTTCATCAAAGTTTGAAGTAACTAGGTTGAGGAGTTGACCATGTCTCTTAGTGAATGCATAAGTTTCAGAAACCTTTGACACTAGCTCTTTGAGTTGAGAAGGTATCTTCACAAAGCTAATTCGGATAGTGTTTCTACGAAAGGAAGCCATGATTTGCAAAGAAGAACAAAGATAAATTCCCTTGGTCTTTGAAATGGTTAGTGCAATAAATATGGATGATATGTTATGATCCATGATGTCATGATAAACCACAGGCATAGCAAACACAGAAAAATGACACCAAGTTCTTAGGTTTAAGGCTTGCATGAGGTTAAAGGTCATACCCTCTTGAAGTTTAGTTGGTTTCATACCTATCTTAAAAAGTAACCGGGTTCTAAGGGATCTCAATATCACTGACCATCCTTTATCGGTAATTGTCTCAGCTCAAGAAATCTTTTCTTGCGGCCGAAATATCCTGAAAGTTTGATCTCAATGAGTTCAGCATTGAGTATCAACCAATCCTCAGCTCTACACCGAGGCCGGCTATCTCACTACTTTCTAATTGCCAAGTTTGTTCAACTAAGGTTCTAAGATCCGTTATTTCTTCACGACACCACATGGCGGCCCCGTATTCTCCTCGTTTCCCCACGAAGGATACCGGTACCCACCAAAGTGTCACACCAACATAACCATCGCTTAAACCATATCGGTCTATGTCGTACAATCTCCACGATCTATTGTTGTTTACCTAATGAGTGCCCCCAGATCCGGGTGTAGGATCTATAGTAACCCAAGAAATAACCTTTTAAGAATAAAGCAAACAAACAAGAAAGCAATTTGAAATAACCTAGATCTTAAGGTAAACCCCACTTTATTTTCCCCCAGCAGAGTCGCCAGTTCTGTGATGTGGTGGCAGAACCGACTATTTTTACTGGTTTATGTTTTGCATTTTTTGTTTGCATACATCTAGACAGTTAAAGATTTGCAGGAATTTAAAGTGCGAGAAAATAAACCTAGCTATTACAAGGCTTTAGGGAGGGGGATTAATTACATAATCAAAAAACCGGGGAAAAGCGATAAGTAAAAGCCCTAATTTAAAGCTATTACAAACCATTGGCAGTTACAAAAATAATGAAAAATAATTAAGACGCGCGGTGAGTTAAATGCGAGGACGCTTAAAAATAACCTAAAACCCTAATTGAGGAAAAAAGTATTTTTTTTGTGCATTTTTATTTAAGAAAACAATTAAATTGCAAATTGATTAAGCCTAATTTCTAATTATTTTTATTTACAAAAAAAAATAAATGAACCTAGTTTCTAATTATTTTTAATTATGAAAAAAAAAAGAACTTAAATTAACCTAATTTACTAATTAATTCAAAATAAATATTTTATAAAAAAAAATGATCTTTTGTGATTTTTGTGATTTGTTGATTTTATGATAAATTAAAAAAAGTAATTAATTTTTGATGAAAAGAAAATAATTAAACAAATTAATTAAAATAAAAGAAATAAAAAAAGAGACAATTAAAAATGGGCATGTGGTGTATTGCTGAAGGAGGGTGTATTTCTGAATTTTCCAGGCCCAATAGCGTTGAGCCCAGTCAATGTGCCTGATCCCATGGAGTGTTGATTTGAGGGTGCATCATGGTCTCACATTTGGAGTGCATTGGATTTGGTTGACTATGAATCTGCTGGCTAGACATTGGAGGCGCATGGTAGGCCTTTAGATGAGAACTGCATATGATATGTAAATGGAAAAATAGAAAACAATTTTGCTGGGACCTGGGATCAAACCCAGGTCCTTATGTTCACCAACAACGCGCCTCACCACTGGGTCAACTGGCTTATTTGTTAATAATATAAGGATAAAACATAATATACAAAAACGTGGTTAACTAAAACAAATGCGCGTGAGATTCAAATGACCTAGTGGCTGATTGCCACGCCACTGTCTTCTCCAAGGAACCGTCGTATTAGGCAAAGACCTATACCCACGGACAAACTTCCATGGCTAGTAACCTGCAATATCTCAAAACATGATACAAGCATGATAAATCACTTATGAATACATTGATCAATTCGTTTTGACCTCACGAACACGATGGCACCCTTTATTTAGGCTAATTTCACATGTGGATGAAAACCTTAAAATGCAAGGTGAATTCTAGCAATGGCAGATATGCGTATAGGCTTCAAAAATATAATTAAACTATCCAGCCAGCTTGCAAACATGTCAAAGATCACAAATATGTCAATTAAACATGATAATGATGTAGGAATTATGGTAATCGATTCTGAAAAAATTGCGAATCGTGTGAGTTACAGCTTGTGTTTCTTGATGCTTCAGACCTTGCAAACGATTGGGATGGCTTCCTGAGACGTCCAACAATTGATTGGCAATGCTAGGATGGCTTGAGATGGCATGTGGAGTGAAAGCCGATTCACACTTTTCTTTGAATTTTTTTTGAATTTGCTCTGCCTCTTTCACGATTGCTAACCCTTGTCTTATGCCTTGTACATGTTCATTATATATCCTAGAACGAATTAGGGTTATAAAACTGGCTTGTATCTTCGCAATTATGGAATATTTGATTTGATTTCCATTCCATATGTAAACTTGATATATTGAGCCAAATTATCACTTTCTTGTACCAATCATGCTTGATTCGATTTGGCCTTGATATTTCAGCATATTTTGATTGCAAACCTGTCAAAAAATCATATCAAAACAGATCTTTGATATTATTTACCAATTATTTGATTTAATTCAAATTTTAATTAATAAGAAATCACAATAAAATGGAAAATGAAGCAAATAACATGTGGATGGATATTTGGGTCATGGATCATGTTATAAGTGAGGTTCAATCATTAAATGATAGGCCCATTTAGTAAAAAAATGCATTTTTGAGCATATTTGACTTTTGGCAATTTTGCAAAAACGGTCAACTTTGACAAGGCATATCTCTTCCAATTTTAACACTGAAGAGGTGTTCTTTGACTTTTTAGAAATTTTAGGATGTCCCCTAAGCAACCCTTTTGGTCTCATCTCAATTGAGTCTTCCATATTAATGTAAGATGCTTTGACCCAAAAGGTGTTTTTTGTTGACTTTTCAAAAGGACCCATAATGTGGAAATTCATATCTTTTTATGAGTGCATATTTTGAACTTGTGGGATGAAGATGAGTTGTAGGGAATTGCATCCTCTTATAAATTAGCCTTGGATGGAAAATTTCTGATAAAGCATGTGGAAGTTATGCTTGGTCAAAGATTGGTTGACTTTTCCTAAGAAACCCTAATATGGAAACTTTTGTGTTTTGATGAATTTAGGGAATTCCTTGAAGAATCATGATCAACCCTTGTTCAAATGACAGAGATTACTTCAAAATGTTGATGTGGACCAAAAATTTTAAAGTTTGACTGTATGTGGGCCACATTTGACTTTTGACCTAATACAGTGGATTCTCAAGCATTTGAGTAGTTCATTGAGCAAACTTCTTGTGCAGTGCTTGATATTTGACATGGATGGTCTTGAGAACATATTAGGACCATGGAGAGCATATGAAGTCTTTGGATTCCACCTATATTGATGAAAATGGAAACCCTAATTTGAGACACACTGCCTTAGGAGAGAGTTTGTCTAGTCAATTCTTGGGCATCCTTGAGCAAGTTGAGGATCTTAGTGGGCATGTGTTGAGTAAAATGAGAGGGAAAATTTTGAGGTACAACAACAGCGGTGATGTTGGGAGTCTTTGGAGGATCGAACTCAATCTCCTTGGCGTCAATCATGTTTAGAATCTTGTATTTCAGCACCCAACAATCGTTAGTATCATGTCCAGGACTGCCGGAATGATATGCACATATTGCATCAGGATTGTAGCTAGGAGAAGAAGTTTTGGGTTTTGGGTGAGGTCCTATCAACGTAATCAGATTCATCTTCAACAAGTGTTGCAGTGCTTGAGACAACGGCATATTGGTGTTGCTAAACTGTCTTTTGGGCTCGTCTTGTCTTCGCTAATTTCCCTTTTGTTGTTGTCGCTGCAGTGCAGGACCGGAGATCAGGACTGCCCCTACATGTTGGTCGTGGTTGCTCTTGTTATGATCCTTCTGACCATACATAGCATTTGACTCCTTCTTCCCATTGTATGGCTTTTTCTGAGTATCAAAGGATGTAGCTCCTTGGATCTTTCCGCTTTTGATGCCAGTTTCGACTCTTTCGCCAGTCAGTATTAGCTCAGTGAACCCGACCGAGGAGCTTCCAATTAGGTGATTGAAGAAAGGTTCTGTCAAGGTTCCCATGAAGATATCAATCATCTCCCTGTCAGTTAAGGGTGGTTGCGCCCTGCCAGCTAGGTCTCTCCACTTTTGGGCGTATTCTTTGAAGCCCTCGTTGGAACGCATGGTCATATTCTGCAATTGCACACAAGTTAGTGCAAGATCAACGTTGTATTGATACTTGTTGTAGAAAGCAGCAGCCAAGTTCTCCCAGGTATGAATGTCGGTTCCTTATAACTGATAGAACCACTCTAGTTGAGTTCCAGCCAAACTATCTTGGAAGAAATGAACCCATAGCTTCCGATCAGAAGTGTGAGGATGAATCTTGCGGACATAAGATCTCAAATTCATATTAGGACAAGAGACCCCATCATATTTGGAAAAGGTAGGGATTTTTAACTTTTGTGGGATGACAACTCTGGAAACTAACCCTAAATCTTCAAAGTCCAAGCCAGGTATCTGTTGAATCTCCATAGCATTGAGGCGATCATCTAGCTGTTTGTATTTATCATTAGCGGGAGGATATTGTTCCTCATAGTAGTCAGCTTCATCTTCATCAATCCCCAGGTTGTTATCTTCTTCATGATTATTCCCCTAATTTGATAGAGTTGAGAGATCTAGAGCTCTCTTGACTGGTCCTCTAAGTCTTCTCCCCACATTTATGATGCCTACTGACCTCTTTGTCTTTTTCTTCTTGTCATTCAGAAGAAGAGTCTTCAGGTCCTCTTTCCCTTTAGCCAAAGTCAAGAACATTTGTTGGAATTGAGCGTTTTGTGCTTGAAGATCCGTCACGGTTTGTTCCATATTCATCTTACTGAAATAAGCAGTAGGAAGATAAGGTGGCCTGTATGGGAGAAACCTATCATGATATAATGCATGATATGTGGATACATGTTTTCAAGGATCTCACGGGGTAAACACAAGAAGATGTTAGAAGTTGAATTTTAATCAACAACTTTGATGTGAGAACTTCGTATCGGTGGATGTCCTTCCACGAGAATCAAATGTACCATGTCAAGTGGGTCGTAGCCCTTGACTCAAGTTACCGCGCTTTGGTCTTTAATAGTGTTTTTGATTAGAGGAGAATAAATCCTCTTGCCCCTTGATCGGCGTTTGGTTCAACAGAACCCTGCATCATAGGCCCTTGAGATCCTTGAAATGGTTATTGAAAATTCTAGGGTATGATGTTATGTACAAGTATTCAAAGCAAGCAAGTTGTCATGTACACACAAAGCAGACAAGTCCTTAGGTTTAGGCTTGCATGGGTTTTTTAGGTAAGTACCCTCTTGAAGTTTAGTTGGCTCAACATGCCCTAGTAATAGTAACAGGGTTCTAGAGGATCTCAATATCATTGATCTTTCTTCATCGGGCATTGTTTCAGCGCAAGCCTCTTTAATGGAAACCGAAATATCCCGAAAGTTCGATCACAATGAGCGTAGCATTGAGTATCAACCAACTTCGGACTGCACCAATGTCGGCTATCTCACTACTTCCTAATGGCCAAGTTGTTCAATTAAGGTTCTAAGGTAAGTTAGTGCTTCATGACACCACACAACGGCCCCGTGTTCTCGTTGACTACTCAAGGGCTACCGGTACCAATAAATGTGTTACACTAATGTCGCCATTACTTCAACCATGTCGGTATACCCTGCACAGTTTCCACAATCTATTGCTACTTACCTAAAAGGTTCCCCAGATCCGGTGGAGGATCAAAACAAGCCCAAACAAGGAAACATGGTGTAAAGTATGCAAGTTAAATAAGGAAAGCAAGTACAGGTGATTTAGCCTTAAGGTAACCCCACTTTTAAGTAATTCCCCAGCAGAGTCGCCAGTTCTGTAACATGGTGGGAAAACTGACTTGGGTGTTTTGTGTTTGATCGCAGTTGTTGCGGATAGCAAGAGTCGCCACCGACTTTTCTTTTATCCGATAAAGAAAGGTTAAAAAGAACAGGAAACACCTTTAGAGATTATTTCTTAAGTGTGGGGGGTAGGTTATGAAAAGGGAAGGTTTTAGCACCCTTTTCATCTATAGTTATCTACGGAATCTTAGTTGTTTGCTAGATCACTTGCTTTTGTTTGAAAATGTGCTTGTGGTGTGTGTTTTGAAAGTATTTTGAAAACGTCTTTGTAATGGCTCTCGTTTCTATAAGAATGCGTACAAAGTGTTGGTTTTGAAAATAATTCAAAGAAGTGTTTGTGGAATGTGTTTTTGAAAATGATTTTGAAAAGTGTCTTTTTAATGGCTCTCGTTTCTATAAGAACGCATACAAAAGGCTTTGTCTTTTGAAAATGTTTCAAAATGAAAATGTTGGTGTATAAAAAGTTTTTGTTGTGAGCAAGCGAGAAACTAGGAGCATCCTACCTACTCAAAAGGTCTAATGTTCTTTTCCTCCTCCTTTAGATGTTGTTGTCTTACCATCGATTTGGTAAGAAGCCCCATCATTGGATGTGAAGGGACGGGCGTGGGACGTTTGTATAGTCATAAAAGGCAACTTATGAGACGTTTTAGTAATGTCGTTTAGGGACTAGATCGTTTACCGAAGGCAACATTGAGGGTCATCGAGGGACTACGATCTTTTATTAAGGGTCTTTGCTAAAACGCCTATATTCAAGGGACATCACTATTTTTCCGAGGCAACAAGTGAGATTACCCTAAGGGTGCATGGGTGTGAATAGTATGTTTGATTGCATGCATTTTGTCTTTGAATTTTAGGTTATCTACGTGTTGGTTTTTATCTTACCATACATCCTAATTACTAACATTTATACAAAAGTAATAAACATGCAGAAAATAAATCCTACACTATTACAACCATATTTAATAGCAAAAAAATATAAAGGCAAAATAAAATAAAGAAATAAAAATGGTTTTTCGATCTAGGCAGAAAAACCCTCTGATTCTACCCTTTCTGGCTTCCTTCAATTTGGGATTGGAGTCCGTGAGGTCACACTTTTCGATTTTGGCTTAGCCTGAGGCATGAGATGCAGCCTTCGATTCTGCCTCTCTGCCTCCTTCGACTAGGGCCTGGAATCAGCATAGCCATCTTTCTGGTTGCCTCTTTCATTCAGCATGGAGTGCCCTCTTCACCTTAAGTCCCTTGCTGCCTCCTTCGATTGGGGCTTGGAAGTTAGTGTGGAGGCCTAAGGCTTTGTTTCATATCTCCTTCCTCGTGTTTCTTTCGTTAGAGATTTTAAATAGCAACATGGCCTAATGCCATGCTAGCATTACCTTATGGCCAAGTTAGTTCTTAAAGCGTATTTAATAAACCAAGAAACAAAACCAAAAGGAATAACAATAAAAACAAACTAAAAGGGTGAAAACGAAAAGGAAATAAATATTATGTACATGCTTCAAACGAAGAGTTTAAGATCAGAGTAACTTACCTGGCTTCAAGCTGGAACATGTGCTGGACATTGAGTGGCTGCATAGATGCTTCTGGATTCGAAGGAAAGAAACGAAGGTGGCATTTCTAAGGCTGGATTCGAAGGAGAAGAACAAGTGTAATGTTCTTACTACTAGATTCGAAGGAAAACAAAGTGTGGGGGATTAATTCAGATTCGAAAGAAGTAGGTGTTTAGATTATGGGTTTGTGTTTGAAAATGTGTTTAAGTGTTTGAGAGTGTTTGAGTTTTTTTAAAAGTTTGATGATAAGTTCCACCACCCACAAGTCTCTGGATGTATTGTCCAGCCCCTTATACATGTTATGGAGCCTCTTATTTATAGGCAAAGCTGGCTGAGATTTTAGGAGGGAAAACAAAACAATTTGAACTATTTGAGTAAACTGCTTTTTGTAGCTTTCGAGGGACAGTGTTTGTATGCCATTTTGGTGCAAGAATGGGGCAGTGTTTCAGGACTATTGTGCAGCAGTTTTGGAGCTTTACGGCCAGAGTACCAGGCCTGAACTTGGCAACAAGCATCTTTTAAATATTTCATCTTTCGTTTTGACCACCTTCGACCAGATCCTTCTTCCAACAATGTTATTTGATTTTCCTCCAACAAGCGTCCTCCGAATGGGTCACTTTTATGCATCCTTCAAAGGAGCCAAACGTGTGCCCCTTGGATGGGTCACCAAAGTATGCCTTAAGGTGGGTCTTGTAAGTCCTTCGAATGGGCCATCAAACATGTCCTTTGAATGGCACACCCATACATGTCATTTGAAGGGGTAATGTATGTATCTCTGAAAGGACCAAAAGTGTCCTTCGAATGGACTATGCAATTCTTTGAATGGGCTAGTAACGTATATCCTTCGACAGGGACTCCTATGTATTCCCTTCAAATCCACCAACCATGTGTGCTGAAGGTTTTCAATGGTGTAATTGAAGCATACTAAAGGGAAATGTGTCCAGTCGAAGCTAGTGTAAACATAGCCAATGCCCTATCGACGCCTGCTTGCAGGAGGTCTAAACTTTGGGGCTCCAAGCAAGCATACAAGAGGCCAATTCTCAAATGAAGACTTGCATGAAGGGACCTACATGCCCAAACGAAAGAGGCGTGCTAGGTTGGAATTAAAGGAGGGCCACATGCCCAAACAAAAGAGGCATACGGGAAGCAAAAATGCCCAGACGAAAGAGGCATGAAGGAGGAAAAAATGTGCAATTGAAGGATGCCAAAAAGAGGTTTTTTGCCTTGGAATCGAAGGAGGCTACAGGAGGCTCTTGCCTTGTGCCTGTTGGCCTTGTGGGCGCCTCTTGCATGCAAAAAATGAGTTATGTCTCAATCAAAGGTTTGTATGCAACCATCACCGTGTGAGTCAAAATAAGCATGGAGGGGAATATTTGTCCAGTCAACACAGGAATGTAAGCATCAAACATCCAATCGAACTAGGAACATAGGCAGCCATTGTATTATGAACCATGTGAGGCCAAATATGCAATCAAAGGTTGCATGCAAGAAGCTCCTACCTTGTGAATCAAAGCCAGCATGCTAGAGGCCCATACCCAGTCGAAGGATGCAAGCCAAGCTTGCATCGAAAAATTCCAGAAGTCTAATCTAATTATGTTAATTGAAGGAAACTTGTTATTCCTTCAATTTTGTCAAAAAGATTATTTTTATTTGTTTTCCCCTTTTTAACAGTTTCCTTTTTAACTTGATGCTGGAAAATCCAATTGTACTTATGCAAGCTTGAATTTTGAGAAACCTTGTGAGGAAATTTCTTGAGAAATGAGAGGGAAAATTTTGGGGTACAACACCGTCCAACAAGACTAGTGGTGATCTTATCAACAAGTAAAATTGAAAATAAAGTGTTGAAAAGACTCCTCTGAGAAACCTGATCACTTTGCTAATCATCCTTTAAAATTAATCTTCAGTAAAAAAGAATTTCTTCTTCAACAAAGCTAACAAACAATGGTACTTGAGCTCCCAATCTCTAGGACCCGCGTTTCCCATCTCAGTTTCCTCTACTGGAATATTGCCTTGGTTTTCTACCTAGGCTTTGATCATTGTTAACTCCTTCACCACTTGAGTCAACCAGACATCTTTTTCTCGGAGCTTTTTCTTTAAAGCCTTAACCTCTTTGCATTGTTTAACTTCCAACTTGTTTTTAGCCAACCGAAGCCTCTCTATCTCCTGCTGAATAATCAACGGTTCTTAAACTTGTCGACTAGTTGTACCAGAACACTCGACCTTGAGCTTCTTCAACCGCTCAAGAAAACCATATTTTTCTAGCAACTGGTATTTCAACCTAACCTCCTTCGTAAGCTTCTTTTTGTCCTGTAAGGAAAAAGAGAAATCCATGTTCATCTCTTCCTTCTTAGCTTGGAGTTTGAGACTTTCAGCCTTGACACTCTTAAGACAAGCCATAGAAAAATTCCGATATGTTGTATCCCAAAAATTTCCCTCCATTTTCTTCAAGACATTTCTTACAAAAAGTTCTCAAATGCTCAAGGACGTTCAAGAGTTTATCAGACAAGCTCACCTCTCAAGCACTAGGTCCATAATTAGGGTTTTGGTTTTCTCAAGGAAAATTGGATTTATAATGCCTCAAGTGACTTTCATGGTTCATTATAGGTCTCCAAGAATTCTTATGCCAAGTTTCAAGTCCTGCATCACAAATTTGCTCAGTCAATTGCTAAGATGACTGAAAATCATTTATATTGGGTAAAAAGTCAACTATGGTCAACATACAGTAAAAACTTCAATATTTTTTGCCAACATCAACATTTTGATGTGATATTCACCATTTGATCAAGGTTTGATCATAATTCCTCAAGAAAAGCCCTCAGATCACCAAAGGGGCAAAATTGTCAAAATTAGGGTTTTGACTAAGTATGACTGATCATTGACATTTAACTTGGTACATGACCTAATGGCTTAAAGCATGATCTCAAGGACTCAAACACAATATCTTGACCTTATTTCATTTCTCAAATCATTTCTAAAGATCAAATGATTGATAGTTGAAGAATTGAGATCAACTGATGAAAAGTCAATTGTCACACAAAAGTCAAACTTTGACTTTTTGGTCAACATTGAATTTAAAAGATCAAGAACCATCAAGACATTCCAAATTATCAATCTTAATCATCTAAAATCAACAAATTCAGGAAAAGTCAACAAAAAGACAAGATTTCCAATACGTAGAATAAATTCAAAGTGTTTTGACCTTGATAAATCCACTACTTCATGACCATTTTTCACTAAGATGCAAGATAATTCAAGGAAAACTTTCAACATGAAATTTGTAGAGCATGATGAATTCTAAAGCTTTTTCATTGAGAGTTGATGTCCAAAAAATGCTTGGATTAGGAGATATAGGCCCATGAAGTCATGACATTTTTATCTAAACACTTAGTGAAATTTTCAACAAGTTTGGTCAAATTTTTGTCCCAACTTCTTGGAAAATTTTCACCAAGTTCCAATCTTATTTAGCCAAAGTGATCAACACATTAGTTTAATACAATCTTTCAAGCTTTCCAAAATGTCAAAGAACACATTTTTATCATGTTTGATCTAAGAGATTCGAAGAGATGAACTTGGGCATCCATTCTTGAATTACAAGTCATTTCCTTGATGAACACATAATCAAATCCTCATGCCATGCTACATAATATTTCTTTGTAGGCCTCTTAACCTCTAAATCTATCCATAATTTAATGTTTACACAAACTTTTGAGCCATTATCTACTTGGTTCAAGCTTTGTCCAAAACGATTTTCCATTATTGGAACAAAGTGCACACTTCCATTTTGGAAAAGTTGCTTTATACAAAATGCCAACTCTCCTTGAGCCCATACATTGTTGCTTCTGATTTAAAAACATATCAGCACCAAGAAGCAACCATCTGCAGCCTATCAACCACCCTACTATGCATTGGAACAATGTTTCTCCAAGTTACTTCAAAACCAAGCTTCAAAACCATAACATGATATCTTGAATTTCTAGTTACTTCAAGCCCTCAAAAATTTTCTCTACAAATAGAGAGGTTATTTACAAGCTAAGACACAAACTCATAGCCCTCAAAGCACCCTCATACTCCTTCAAACCAGATATTGCATGACAACTCCATTTTGTGGAAACTTCTGAACTTGAACACCAAACTCTTAATCTACTCATGTGTTTTCCATTTCAATCATTTAAGCATCATCTATACACCATATAGAAGTGATCCAAACACATGAACCACTTATGTAATCCCTCCATCACCATCCACCATTTTTAAAATTCACCACTGCAACTTAACTTGGTCATAGCAGTTGGGAAAGCTACAAGATATTCTATCAATTGGAATAGCTTCAGGGAGGTCCAAGCAAGCTCACCAAATCATCCTTTCACTTTTGGAAGTTATGTAGAGAGCATTCAGATTTCGTGTCAAGAGGTAAGTTTTTCTAACTTTAAAATCCTTATTCAAGCATCATTTGCACTTGATTTCTAAAGAAAAAATTTAGATATCAATCCTCTGAAACTGACCATGCCTTTAGTTTTCATTTATGGTAATTGTATGATGAGAATTTTGAAATTGAAGTTTCTAAAAAAATTATGTTTCAGTTTGGTACTAAACAAAATTCATTTTAGTCTTTGATCTTTAGCTTTTAAAAGTTATATGGTTGAATTCGTGGTGAAAAATCAAACAACTTTCATGTTTACATTTTAAAAAATGGTTAAGAAATGAAAGAGTTACAAAATTAAAAACGGAGTTGTTGTACTTGGCGCGGGCGAGGAAGAAGAAGATGACATGTTCAAATATTCAGAATTGAGTTTGTAATATATAGATTGGTTTGTGCATAAACTAATAGATGTATCACCACCCAATGATTAAAGTGCACACCTATTTACCTTAGGGACCTGGGTTCGAGCCCCAGTGGTACCCTTTTATTTTTCACTTATTTTGTTCTTTCAGATCCCATGCCTTGCAATTATACGCGTCTATCATGAGCCTCACATTAACACCAGCAAATCTGCAAGAAACCAAGATCCAACGTTCCACACACATACCCCATGATGGATCTCAAAGGGCCAGTCACATTGGATTACAAACAAGCGGGTGGCCTCTCTGACTTGGGCTTTTTGTTTTTACTTTCTAACCCCCCAAATTTTTCATAACAACGCAGGCCCATTACTTTCTTTTTTTATATAAACATTTTCATTTTTTCTGATTTTTAAAAAAAAATATTTATGTTGGGCCTAAAATAAATAATTTCTACACACCCCCCTTTTACTTCCAACTCAGGCTCAATATTTTTCATCTCTTTATATTTTCTTTATTTTTATTTATTTATTTACTTTATTTAATCAAAATACAAAAAATATATTTTCTAAAATAATTAGATTAAAAATATTTTAATTAGATCATTTTTTATTTTTTAATTATTTTATTTTTTATTTATTTTATTTTTTACTTCATTTATTTTTCCAAACAAATAAAATCTCAAAAATATTTTCTAACAATTAATTTCTCTTTTAAATTAATTTGGATTTAGGTTTTTCTATATTTAAATTATTTTTCCTTTTGATTAATGAATTTAATTTTTATCTTAATTTAATTTTTTTAGGTTTACTAATTTTTTAAAAATACAAAGTCAATCAATTAGGTTAAAACATTATACCTTTTTCTCTACCAAAAACATTTTCCTCTTTCTTTCCTCTACTTTACATTTTTGTGCATTTTATTATTTTGTATTATTATCTATCTAAATGGTCTATAATAGATAATTAGGGTTTATTGCTTTCCTCCCCATTTCACAAATTTATACCCCCCACTCCCAAAACGTTGTAATAGCGTAAGACATTTAATTTCCATAATTTATCGCTTTCCATATTTCTGTTAGTAGTTAGGGTTTGTATGACAAGATTAAAAATAATCATAGTAAAACCCTAATCCAAGACAAGTACTTGAAATCAACACACTATGCTCACATGCACCCCTAGGGTTAACCTCACTTGTTGCCTCAGATAAAAAACAGTCATGTCCCTCGAATGTGGGATGTTTTAGCAAAGACCCTCATTTAAAAGATTGTAGTCTCTGATGACCCTTCGATATTGCCTTTGATAAATGATCTTAGTCCCTTATGAAAATTTCTAAAGCCTCTTACAAGTTGTCTTCTATGACTGTACGATGACCCACACTTGTCCCTCACACCTAATGATGGGGCTTCCTACTAACTAATTATAGGATAGCACTATCTAAAGGAAGAGGAAAAGAACAAAGGTTTTTTGAGTAGGTAGATTGCTCGTAATCGCTTTCTCACAAACTAAAACAATTTCCACTCTTCACACTTTTGAAACAACCATTGTCAAAACAATTTTCAAAACAAACATTTTTTATACATTCTTAATGATACGAGAATTATTACAAAATTGCCTTACATTTCCATTTTCAAAAAAATCATTCCAAACACCCCCTTTCAACAAATATTTTCAAAAAAAATATTTTGTACTCATTCTCAATGATACGAGAATCATTACAAAATTGTCGCACTTAGGTGTTTTCAAAATGTTTTCAAACATACACAAACACAAAGTGTTTTCAAAGTGATCTAGAAATTAAGAGCCCGTAGATAACTACGGATGAAAAAGGTGCTAACACCTTCCCTTTTCATAACCTACCCCCGAACTCAAGAAAATTCTCAAAAGGTCTTTCCTGTTCTTTTCACCCTTTCCTTTATTGGATAAAACAAAAATCGGTGGTGACTCTTGCTATCCGTAACATTTCCGATAAAATGCAAACACCTCAAGTCAGTTCTCCCACCGTATTACAGAACTTCCGACTCTGTTTGGGACTAACTAAAAGTGGGGTTACCTTACATCTAGATCACCTTTATTGCTTAACTTGTTTCCCTTGTTTTCTTAATATTTCTCGATATGCTTGGGTTTATTTCTTATATAGGTCATATACCCGGATCTAGGGCATTTTAGGTAAGTAGCAATAGATCATGGAGACTGTACAGCATAGACCGATATAGTTGAAGCGATGGATACGTTAGTGTGACACATTTGTTGGTACCAGTGTCCCTTGAGTTGAACCAAGGAGAATACAGGGCCGCTGTGTGGTGTCACAAATCACTAACTGACCATAGAACCTTAGTTGAACAACTTGACCATTAGAAAGTAGTGAGATAGCTGGATTTGGGGCAGAATGAAGTTGGTTAATACTCGATACTACATTAATTGAGATTGAACTTTCGGTATATTTCGGTCTCAATTATGATGCTTGTGCTGAAACAATGCCCGATGAAGAAAGATTAATGATATTGAGATTCCTAGAACCTGGTTACTTCTTTAGGACAGGTTGAGCAAACTAAAACTTCAAGAGGCTACTTACCTATAAGCCCCATGCAAGCTTAAACTTAAGGCCTTGTGTGTTTTGTTTGTGTATGATTAATTGTTCAAACACGACATCATAACATCATGACATCTCATTTTCACTAACTATTTCAAGGACCTAGGGATTTTTCTTTGTTCTGTCTTGTAGGTTTTAGCCTCCATTCATAGAAACACTATCTGAATCAGCTTTGTAAGGGTGCCTTCTCAACTTAAAGAGTTAGTCTCAAGGATTCCCGAAAGTTCTCCATTCATCAAAAGGCATGGTCAACTACTCAATTTGGTTACCTTGGGTATTGAAGAAGATATGATGAGTATTCTATTCCAGTTCTTTGACCCTGTACATCACTGCTTCACCTTTCTCGATTATCAATTGGTACCCATAATGGAAGAATTATCTGAGCTTCTAGGAATACATGTTCTCAATCAAATATCTTTCACTTGTTTAGAGAAAGATCCACAACCTAAATAAATTGCAACAGTCTTGCATCTAAAGCGGTCCGACATTGTAGCTAATTGGGAAACAAGGAGTGGATTCAAGGGTTTTCTAGCTAAATTTCTATTGGAGAAGACTCGACTGTTTTGGGATGCTATAGATTTTCGAGCTTTCGAAGAATTTTTTGCTCTTCTAATCTATGGTTTGGTACTATTCCTTAATCCGGACCAACTCATAGATGTGAACACCATCAAAATCTTCCTTTCTCGTAACCTTGTACCTACTTTGCTTGGAGATATTCTACATTCCCTCCACACTCGTACTATGAGGAAGATAGGGCTCTTATGTGTTGTATACCGTTGCTATGTAGGTGGTTTATTTCGCACCTTCCCCGATCACTATTGAAGAATGAACAAGGTTTGAGGTGGTCTCAAAGGATGATGTCGCTCTCTCATTCAGATATTTATTGGTGTTCCTGATCTTTGGAGGATGTTACTATCATTAACCACTGTGGGGAATTCCCTAATGTTACACTCCTTGGAATTAGGGGAGGTATTACTTGCAACCCTTCTCTAGCTTTACAACAATTTGGTTATGTTCAAAGAGATGGTCCTCATGACGCGCTTATCCAGGGTATTGTGTTCGACTATGAGAATGATGTTCAAGGTTATCGTCAAAGGTCTATACGAGCTCGGGGTATGGTAAACAAAGTTGATAGCAAGACTTTAGGACATAATAATGCTATCCCTTTGGAACCATATCTCAAGTGGGTATGAGCTCGTGCTCAAAGCCTTATGATGCCATATCCAGCTATCCTACTAGTGATTTTGGATCCCATTGCCGAAGGGGATATTCCTTACACCATTCTCCATCCTGACATGCCTACTAACCTCGAAGAATTGCAGAAGTCGTGGATTCAACTCAAGGAAGAACGATACACCTTTGAAGCTCAATTCTATTCAAGCGAGAAGAAAGTGTTGGAGCTCACAAAGATACTTCACGAGGAGAAAAGCCTTAATGCATATATTGACATGAAGAGCAAGCGTCCGTGGGAGACTTTAGTCTTAGGTTTTAGGAGTTCATTTTGTTGTCTCTTTGAGACCTTTTTGCTTTTTCATTATAAACCCAATAGGCAACTGTAATTTTTGAACTTTTTAATGCAATATTTGTTTCTGTTTCCTTTTTGGCTAGCAAATTTAAAATCTCTTAAGGTTCTTGAAAACATTGCATCCATATATCATGCATCATTTCATAAGTAGGTTTTCAGATACACGTTACCTCATCTATTTACTGTTTATTTCAGTATAAGATGGCTCTCGAGCAAACCGTCAAAGATCTGTAAACTCAACACGCACGATTTCAAGAGAGTCTCCTGAACCTAGCCAAAGGGAAACAAGAGATGATGGCGCTCCTCTTCACGAAGAAGAAGACTAAGAAGCGAGTTGTTATCCTCAACATGGGAAGAAAGTTCAAATGTCCTGCCCGATTGGCTCATGTAGAAGATGTTTCCTCTGAGGAGGATGACAATCAAGAAGAGGATGTAAAAAGCACCAGGGCTGGAGGTGGAAATAACTATATTTCTGAGGATGAAGACTACTCCGACGAGAAATACCCTCCTGCAGATGACAAATACAAGTAGTTGGAAGACTGACTCAAAGCCATGGAAATTCAAAAAGTGTCTGGTTTGGACTTTGGAGACCTAGGTTTGATCCCAGGGGTAGTCATCCCCCATAAGTTCAAAGTCCCCGCTTTCGCTAAATATGATGGGGTCTCTTTTCCTAAACTCCATTTGAAGTCATACGTCCGAAAGATTCAACCATGCACTTCCGATAGGAAGTTATGGGTTCATTTATTTCAAGAGAGCCTATTTGGGACACAGTTGGAATGGTTCTATCAACTAGAAGGGACTAATATCCGTTCTTGGGAGGAATTGGCTGCTTCCTTCTACAAACAATACCAATACAATGTTGATCTTGCACCAACTCGTGTGCAATTACAGAGTATGACTACGGGGTCAAACCGAGGCTTTAAGGAGTATAGCGGTAGAAATGTTTAAGACTAAGCCATTGGATTGAATAGACTTACACAGATCAAAATAAAAATTGCCACCATGCTTTATTGTTTCAAAAGGAATGGGAAAAGAGCGAGTAACCCAAAAAGAGGTGGAAATATTCAAGGTAATGGAAGGTATTAGCACCCTAAACATCTACGGTACTCCACAGGAACCTCTTTGTAAAAATCTGTATATTTTGGCTATAAAATTTTATATGAAAAATAGATGGCGGAAGTGAGAAAAGAAGTATATTTTTTATGATTTTTCACCCTCCGCGGTTGCGGACCTTTAGTGCCTATGTACCACCTTCCGTGTGATAAGGGATCAGGGTACAAGTAGTTCCTCTTTTAAAAGTTTTAAAACACAAATGTGTTGGTTAATTTTATGAGATAAGACATCATCGTCATTGTCCGTGTGAAAAACATGCTTACTACCCACAATCATGAGAAAGGGAAATTTGCATCATCTCAAAGTGGAGGATATGGCTTGGATTTTAAAATTAACAATGCCTCACTCAACATCCAAGTGGAAAATATCTCCCTTCACTGCATATTATAGAAGTATAGTTGTTTGCATCACTACAAGGATTGACAAGAGTCTAATATTTTGAGAAAGGTTTTAAAATAAAAAGACAAAGTGGCAAAATAGTTTGAAATGAGATTTATTGACTTTTAGTCTCCTGGAAAAAATGTCAAAGTATTATTAAGTTGATTGATGTTTTTTTATGAAACTGTTTTAAAAATGCATGGACATAAGTCCATGTTTATTATGAAAATGCTTCAAGTTTCAAAACAAGAAGAGTTTTTAAAAGGAGGAAGAAAGTTTTTTTTGAAATTAAAGAAGATGGGAGGAGAAGAAGAGACTATCCTAAAGCATAAGGTAAAAAGCTAAGGATAAGAAGCATCTAACTAACAAGAAGCCAATACTTGACATTATGAGTCAAGATAGAATTCTCATTCCTTGGATTAGAACCAAACAAGAAAATATACTAGACCTCTTGAGAGAACCAAACTTCAAGTGTATTAAGTCTTCACAAAAATTAGGCAGAGTAACGGTTGTATACGGGTGAATTCTATATTACAAACAAAGTATGTAATCACAATGACCTGCACACAATACAAACAAACAAACTAATATCTTGAGGTAAACCTCAAGAACTCCAAAAAAAAATCAATTAAGGGCACAAGGTCTCCAACATAGGTCAAGGTTTCTAATCCTAAGTCCAAGAAGTCCAATACTCCATAATGCCAAGGATAGTAACCAAATAGTCCAAATATCATTAAAGAGTTTTTTAGGGTCCATGTTAGTTATTAGGTGTCTTGGAAAAGGAAAGAAAGGCTCAGGTGAGAAAAATAAAAATAACAAGAATATAAATGCTCAAGTGAGAAAAATACAAATAGCATGAAATGTAATGCTTAAAGTAACTGGTACATAAAGCATAAAAAATAAAAGCATAAAGTAAAATCAATTGTATAATTAGTGGTTAGTTGGATGACCATCTTGAAACTTTCATTTGGAACTCATTAGAGGATTTGTAGAACCAAAGCCTCTACACAACAAGTTGCATTTGCTTTTTGTCAAGTATATCATCCATTTGGAATCCTCACAAGTACCATTTAATGATCAACGATGTTTAAGGTATCCGCGTTGACCAAAAGTGTTGTAGATCCATTAGAGGATTGGTAGAACCAAAGCCTCCGCACAACGAATCTCAAAGTTATCGGATCAAAGGGATCAAATTAACATACTTGGGCTTGAAAACATAGGTTTAGGCCACGAATGATCATTTATTCGAATCGTGACAAAATTCAGCGCTATGTTAAGCAATCGTAAGTGGACTTATATAGAAGTCGCACCTATTTTGAGGCCGGTCAATAGCAATCTTGCACCATTTGTTTTGAGACATCACATAGAGATCATGCTCCAATAACACTTAGTGCAATAAGAAAGAGATAACATGAAGAGGGGTGGGGAAGAATATATAAACCACATTTGAATTAAATTTTAATTAAACTATTATTAAAATCATTCATCCATTTTTTTGGAGTTAAACTTAACACCATGGATCCAATGATGTTAACAAAGTTCATGATCAAAAATTCAACCCAAGATCAGCCAAAAAATAATCACAAAATAATGTTACATTTAATATATTCATTAAAAAAAGGTTTTAAAATTTTTTAAAATATAAATAAAAGAGAAAAATATCAACTATGTTCAAATTAATCAAAAAATATTAAGTAAGACCATAGAAAAATCAGGAAAGGACTCAAATATTTTTATAAAATTTTTGGTAATTTTTTAAAGTCAGAAACTATTTTTAAAATTAAAAGAAATGAGTAAAATAAAACAAAAATGATAAAAATTAACAAAGTCAGAAATAAAAAATAAATGAGGTCACCAATATTTGTCACAATATCATTGGATCATTCTTTAATTTTTTCAAAATTTAAAAATGCATAAAAGTATTTTTAAACATTTAAAACAATTCAAATAAAGTGAAAATTTATCAAAAATATCAAAACACAAAATAAAATTGTGAAAAAATGAAAATCAGAAAGAGAAAAATCAAAAATATTTTTCATAATTTTTCAGATTTTTTGGACTTAAAATGAATTTTCTATGATTTTTTGAAGTTTAAAACAATTAATTATAAAAATCAGAAAATAAAATAAAAACCTAAAAGATTTGGACCAATGGATGAGAGTTAAAACGTGTTAGTAATCAAATCCAAGAGATCTGGCGCGCTGTGCATATCATGGTCATTAGTGAATAAAACACTGGATCACTTATTAAATCAGAAATTAAAAAAAAAACAAGTGGCGCACCTTCATTGGTTGGAAGATGACACGTTGGTCATCTTCAACCTCCAGCCAACATGAATTGCAGGGCTCTCAAACTGTAAAATCAGAAGCTCAGACCTATGCCATTCGCTTCGTCTCTTCAAGACGAAGACAACCACACCTTCACGAAAAATTTATATAAACTGTAGCTTAAGCAATTTGGAAGGAAAGTTTTGAAAAGGGATTTGAAATTTCATGGTCAAAACGTGTTTCCAGATAAAAGTATGTGTTGCGACTAGAACCAGGGCAATGAGAGCTTCACAATAATATCAAAGTTTTGAAGAATTTATGGAGAAATCTACCTATTGAAATTGAGTTGCAGAGCTCTGAAACTGGACTTCTATTGAGAAATATAGGGCACGATTCTTGAAGATAATTGTATGGTTAGCTTCAGGGAAGATCAAGGAAGGTGAATTGATAGAAAAATTGGATTGAAAAAGGCTTGAACACTAATTTCAAAGTTATAGAAAATTGAGTTATGGAGCAAGTTTGGCAGGGTGATTCTGGCTATCCAAGCTTGAAGAAATGAATTAGGGATGACCCTATATTTATAGGAGAATTAATGGGATCCTCAAGCGTGTGAAATGATGACGTTTGGAGGGAAATCATGGGGGGTCTGCAACATGAACAAAGTGTGACTTGTTTAGCATCAAAACTCATCCAAATCGTGTGTTTTATGATGCTAAACACCTTTGGAAAGTTGCTAAACACGATTAGAAGAAAAAACGCATGGAAAACTTGTGATTAAAAGCCAAAACAAAGATTCCAAAATCTGACTTGTGATGAAACTTCAGTTTCAAGCTACCAATTTCAAAACAATGGCATTTTCAGCTCAAGGGGTCTTAGGACATGATTCTTGACACTTTAGAAATATGAGGTTGCAAGATTTCTAATGGAAAAAGAATGGAATCAAATGGATGCTTGAGCTGAAAGTTGCATTGAGTCAAAGTTGGGGGGAAAAAGTTGACTTTCCATACTTAGAAATATTTCAAAATTTTCTTCAAAAGTGACCTATAATGTTTTGCATCCAAACATGGCCTTCCACTTGTAATTTGCTCTTTACCAAAAAATATGGCATGAAATATACCTCTTGAATGAAATTTTTAAACTTGAACAATTCAAAATCTCCAAAAATTGAGAGAGTTATGAATTTTTGAAGATGGCAAAAAATCATGAAATGACCTATTTTGCATCCTTAAGGAATCTTCCATACATTTTCTCACTTTGCATATAAAATAATGAATAAAGTTCACAACCTCAAGATCATTGTATAAAAATAGTGGACTCAAGGTGATAAAAATTGACCAAGTTATGATTATTTGAAGTTACACATGAGAAAATGGGGGTTCATCTGGAGGACTTGTAATCTTTCTTCATCATTAAGTTTCTTACACATGAAAAATCCTTGAAACTTTTGAAGTGATTTTTTAATAACCCTTTTAAGAGAAGTATGTCTTTGGAATCACTCAAAAATACCAAAAGATGAGCAAGATATACTTCTTTCAAGTTTAAAACCCTAGCTCCTAGATCAACAAAATGCTTTGAGGAACTTTGACAATTTTGAACAACCTTCTTGTACCAACACCCTTGCTTTGTAAATATAAGTTTTTGAGGATGATAATGAGAACTCATAGCAACCAAAACTACTTCCATATCCTGAGAATTGAGAGAAAAATGCACTTGTGACCAATGGGAACAAGACCTTGTCCAACCATGACAACTTCTTCAATCAACCCCTTGTACTTTTGAATCAATTTTGATAACTTTAAAATGTAGTGAACCAAAATAAACCTTTCCATGCCATTTCTTCCAAAACAACTTCAATGGTGAGGTTTGAATTTATTAAGCTTTATTGACTAGGGCATGGAAATAAACTCATGAACACATTGATCAACTTGCTAGGCCACATTGCCTTTACCTACATTATTAACAAGTAAGACAAACCAACATTGCATTTTATTAATTAGAAGGAAAATCAAGGCAAAATATTCATGATCACAAAAGAAAACAAGTCAAGGTGCTTTGGGATTCCTCAAAGAGAAAAGCTAAAGATATGGAGAAGAACCAAAAGCCCTAATGTGATCTTGTTGTGATTGAATCAAAATGGTATGATGAAGGGATCTTAGGGGAAAAAATTGGGATACAACAAGGAGTATGCTAAAAAATGGAGAGATATGGCTGGGAGGGTGCAACCCCCCTTTGACTGACCGAGAATTGGTGGACATGTTCATGGGCACTCTAACGGGTCCGTTCTTTAACTTGTTGATTGGGAGTTCTCCATCAGGGTTTACTAGGTTGATTTTGATTGGTGAACGGGTTGAAAGTGGTATTAAGAGAGGGAAGATTCAGATGGCTACATCCTCTAGTACTGTGAATAAATCATTCATTGGAAAGAAAGAAACCAACATTGTCTATAGCCATAGCAGTCATAGTAAGAATGATTGTCATCAGTCTGTAGGGGTCGTGTTAATCTCTAATCCAAAACCTGTTTGACCACAACAACCGGGAAATCAACATAGGTTTGACGCTCCGAGGAGACTATTCACCCAGATTAATATGCCATTGGCTCATGCATTATAACATGTGTTGAAATCATAATTGATAACACTGCGGGATCCTCCTCAAAATCCCAACACATCTTCTCCGAAGTATAACCCAAATGCAAGGTGTGCATACCATTCTAATAGTCATGGACACGACACCAATGGTTGTTGGGCCCTAAAAAGAAAAATCCAAGACATGATTGATGCAAAGGAAATTGAATTTGATCCTCTCGAGACCCCTAATGTGATTACTGCGCCCATGCCCAGTCATGGTAAAAGTGTTAATGCTATTGACGATGTTTCCTATGTCTCCACCATAAGTGACTTGACCACTCCCTTGATGATCGTTAAGAAGAATCTGTTAAGAGCCGGTTTATTTTTGGGTTGTCTTGAAAATTATTACCATTATACTTCCCAAACTAATGGTTGTATGTGGCTGAAGAAGGGTATTCAACACTTGATTGATAGCCATGAAATTTTGTTTGAGAAAACTCCGTCCATGAAGAGTTTGCATGAAAGTATATCTCAAGAACTGAGACTTGAAGATGTTTCTATAATCACAAATTCCAATGCTTATATAAGGATCACCTCTAGAGGTCCTATAAGGATTCCCACTGAGCCAGGAGTGGCTCCCCTGATCATTACCGCACTAGGGCCAATCCCCTATTCCTCCAACAAGGTTGTTACCTGGAACTATGAGGTAGAAGTGTATTACCATGGTATTAGGAAAGTGCCTTGGATTACCAAATATGAAGATTCTGATGTTTCCAATCTCAATAACATTGTCAGAACAAGAAAAGTTACCCAAACAGGAATGATCTTCTCCTTATAGATCTCTCCTCCAAAGACTATCAATAGACCTATTCATATTCCTGCTACTGGGTGAACTGTTGAAGCCCGGGGCAAAGAGAAAGTGACTGAGCCTGCCCAGACGGAGGCACCCTCAAAATATGTTACAATTGAAGACCCCTCTAAATAAGATATGGAAGAGATACTGAAGATCATTCGCAAAAGTGACTACAAAATAGTTGAACAACTGAGACAAACACCTTCCAAGATATCCATGTTGTCCCTGTTATTATGCTCTGAAGCCCATGCTCAGGCTTTGTTGAAATTTCTGAAGAATGCTCATGTACCACAAGAGACCTCTATTGATTAGTTTGAGAATTGTGTTACAATCCTAACAATTGACAATTGTTTATGTTTTTCCGATGCCGACTTAACTGCGGTGGGGAAGAATCATAGCAAGGCTCTGCCCATCTCTATCGAGTGTAAGGGAACTACTTTGGCGCATGTGTTAGTCGATACATGTTCTTCCCTAAATGTATTACCAAAAGGTGCTCTATATAGATTGGACTGCGAAAGGTCGGTGCTAAAACCCAGCGATATTGTGGTAAGGGCCTTCGATGGGTCGAAAAGGATGGTGCACGGAGAAGTTGATCTTCCGATTAAGGTGGGATCTCAAGTTTTCAACTCCACTTTTTATGTAATGGATATTCGCCCGAATTATTCATGTTTTCTAGGACACCACTGGATTCATGGGGCAGGCGCTGTTAACTCTACCCTATATCAAAAATTGAAGTACACGGTGAAAGGGAAGATCGTTACAGTCTGCAGAGAAGAAGAATATATGGCCATTCATTTGAATTCCTTCAAATATGTTGAAATGGATGGCGAATCAATTGAAACTCCATGCAATACATTTGAAGTAATCCCTCCAACGATTTTTGTTGCTAAATCTACTCTTGCTTCTCCCAATTACCAAAGACACACCAAGAATGGCTTCTTTGAAGGATGCTAGGGTTGTGATAGAAGAAGGCGGTTGCACTATCTAGGGACAGCTCCCCAATATCCCCTACAAGTCCAACAAATTTGGTTTGGGTTTCTCTTCAAAAGCTCAGAAGGAGGTTCATCGTGTTTGTGCTGGAGGGCTACCTTTCCATATTAGCAATAATTAAGTCAATGCTCTGGAAGACACTGATAATGATGGTGATTTGGACAACTGGATATTCCCTACTGTTGGCGGTGGACTCGACAACTGGAAAACTAAAGACTTTGTACTAATCTCCTTCAACAAGGAGTAATAGTTATTTCTATTTTTATCGCTTTAAGAAATTTGGTTATGTAATTTCTCTTTAAACAATGACTTTAAACCTTCTGTCTTGCCCAGGGCACAATGGCCCATTTGTTAAGGGTTGTCATTTCATATGTCATATCTTCATTTAATGAAAACATTGGACGTTTTGCATTAAACTTTTGTGTTCTCTGTATTTATTTTACTTTATTTGCACTTTCAAATAGCTATGCATTCTTACAAACACCCACACACTATATTGCATATCTCCATCCACTCTGGAACCCATTGATAACGATCCTACTATTGCCAATCATGATTTTGAAAATCCAATCTACCAAGCCGAAGACGAAGGTGAGGAAGATTGTGAGATACCTGGAGAACTCGCCAGACTCTTGATTCAAGAAGAAAAGGACATTTAACCACATGAAGAGCTAGTCGAAGTGGTAAACTTGGGTTCTGAGACAGATAAGAAAGAAGTCAAGATTGACGCCAACCTGGAAGGCAGTGTCAAGAGCAGATTGATTCAGATGTTGCACGAATATGTTGAGGTCTTTGCTTGGTCATACGAAGACATGTCAGGACTCAATATAGATATTTCGGTTCACCATCTGCCAATGAAAGAGGGTTGTTCTCCAATTAAATAGAAAGTTCATTGTAACGTTCCGAGATGTCTAAGAAGATCAAAGTCGAGGTCATGAAACAATTCAATGCAGGGTTCATAGTATTGACGTTGTATCCTTAATGGGTTGCCAATGTTGTTCCAGTGCCAAACCAGGACGGTAAGGTACTTATGTGTGTAGGTTACAAGGATCGGAACAGGGAAAGACCCAAAGATGACTTCCCACTTCCATATATTGACGTCTTGGTCGACAACACTGCTCAGCACAAGGTATTCTCCTTCATGGATGGTTTCTCAAGTTATAATCATATCAAGATGGCGCCCGAAGACATGGAGAAAACTACCTTCGTCACACAATGGGGCACATTCTATTATAAGGTCATGCCTTTTAGGTTGAAGAATATAGAGGAAACTTATCAGTGAGCCATGGCAGCTTTATTTCATGACATGATTCATCATGACATAGAAGTCTACATTGACGACATGATAGCAAGATCACAAACTGAGGAAGAACATCTTGACCATCTACACAAGCTGTTTGAGAGGCTGAAGAAATACAAGCTAAGGCTAAATCCAAACAAATGCACCTTTGGGGTGAGGTCTGGAGAACTTTTAGGTTTCGTCGTCAGTGGTAAAGGAATTGAAGTTGACCCTGCAAAAGTCAAAGCCATTCAAGAAATTCTGGCTCCCCGTATTAAGAAGGAGGTCAGAGGTTTCTTAGGACAACTAAACTACATTGCCTGATTCATCTCTCATTTGATTGCTACTTGTGACCCAATGTTCAAGCTATTAAAGAAAGATCAAGTAGTAAAGTGGAACGACGACTGTCAAATGGATTTTAATAAAATCAAGGAGTACTTACAAGAACCACTGATTTTGATGCCACCAGTTAAAGGGACACCTCTAATCATGTACCTAACAGTGCTACAGAATTCAACGGGGTGTGTGTTGGGGAAGCATGATGAGTCTTGTCGAAATGAGCATGCAATATACTACCTTAGCAAAAAAATTACTGACTGTGAAACAAGATATTCACTTCTCGAGAAAACTTGTTGCGCTTTGGCATGAGATGTTCGCCGAATAAGACAATATATGTTGACTCATACTACCTTGTTGATCTCTAAAATGGATCCCATCAAGTACATATTTGAGAAGCCAACTCTCTCCGGAAGAATAGCAAGATGGCAAATGATCTTAACAGAATACGACATTCAGTACACCACTCAAAAAACAATCAAAGGAAGTGTACTGGCAGATCATTTGGCACATCAAGCTGTAGATGACTATGAGTTTATTTACTTCAAGTTCCCGGGTGAGAACATCATGTTGATTACAGATTGTGAAGAACTTGGACCGTATGAAGGAGCTGAGCTAGGATCCCGATAGATTATGATTTTTGATGGAGCTTTTATAGCACTTGGAAACAGAATTGGTGCACTGATCATCTCCTCCGCAGGTTTTCATACACCCTTCACTGCTAGACTTTGCTTTGAATGCACCAACAATATGGCTGAGTACAAAGTGTGTATCTCGGGTCTTAAAGCCGCTATTTACTTAAGAATCAAATTCTTGAGCGTATATGGGGGTTCAGCCTTAGTGATCAGTCAAGTCAAGGGAGAATGTGATACAAAGCATCCAAATCTTATCCATTACCGAGAACATGTGCTAACCTTGATTTCGTACTTTGAAGAGATTACCTTTGAGCATATCCCAAGGGAAGAAAATCAGCTGGCAGATACCTTAGATACCATGTCATCCATGTTCAAGCTCAGATGGGACAACGAGGCTCCCAGAATTACCATTGAAAGATTCATTGAACCGACACACTGCTGTGAAATTGGTATTGATAGAGTAGAAGAGAAGCCTTGGTTTCATGAGGTGAAAAGGTACCTTGAAGCTCAACAATATCCTGATGGAGCATCTATCAATGATAAGAAATTCCTACGGATGTTCTCAACTAATTTCTTCCTAAGCAATGGAATTTTGTACAGGTGCAACCATGATTCAACTCTGCTTCATTGTGTGGACAAGAAAGCAGAGAAAATTATGGAGGATATGCATGAATGAATCTTTGGTACTCACTCCAGCGGACATACTATGGTTAAGAAAATATTGAGAGCGGGTTACTATTGGTCGACCATGGAAACTGATTGTCATCACCACTCAAGAACTTGTCATAAATGTCAGATCTATGCTGATAAAGTTCATATGCCTCTGATACCTTTGAATGTTATGATTTCTCCTTGGCCATTCGCAATGTGGGGCTTTAACTTGATTGGAGAAATCAAGCCTACTGCATCTAATGGACATCTCTTCATTCTCGTCGCCATTGACTACTTCACAAAATGGGTTGAAGCAGCTTTATTTGCCTTAGTTACCAAGAACTTTGTGGCCCGGTTCATCAAGAAAAACCTTATTTGTCGATATGGCATCCCTGAGAGAATCATTACAGACAATGGCACCAACCTTAACAAAACTATGATCACTGAACTCAACATGCAGTTCAAGATCAAACACCACAACTCTTCTCCATATAGACCAAAGATGAATGGCATAGTGGAAGCCGCCAATAAGAACATAGATAAGATTGTGAAAAATATGGTTGTGACCTATAAAGACTGGAACGAGATGTTACCATTTTCTCTTCATGGATATCGCACTTCAACACAGACATCAATTAGGGCATCCCCATTCTCTCTAGTCTATGGCATGGGAGCTGTCCTACCTGTCGAAGTTCAAATTCCTTCTATGAGAATCATGTAAGATGCAGACTTAGACAAAGACGAGTGGATTCAGACTAGGTTGGATCAGCTGAATTTGATTGATGAAAAGAGGCTCGCTGCTGTCTATCATGGTCAGATATATCAGAAACGTATGATCAAGGCATTCAACAAGAAGATCAAGCATCAGGTATATCAGGCTGGTGACTTGATAATAAAATGTATCATTCTACCACAAGGTAATCCCAGTGGAAAATGGACTCCCACCTACGAAGGGCCATTTGTTTTCAAGAAAGTATTTACGGGCGGTGCTATGATGCTAACCATTATGGACGGTGTAGATTTCCCACACCTTGTGAATGGGGGACATATTAAAAAAATACTACACATAGAAATGACCCGCTAGGTTGACTGGCCTAGACAAATAAGGGCATCCCGACGAACTAAAAGGGATCGAGAAAAAATTAGGAATATATGTAAAAGATTGTACACCCGGCAAGTTGAAAACCTGAAAACGTAGTATGGGCAAGAAAGGGTATCCTGGTGGACTGAAAACCCGAAGGAGCGGTCTAGGAAAAAATTATGGGTTAATAACGTATGATTTTGTCCCGTTGGATCACTTACGATAAGCTTTATTACCAACGTCAAGTTCAAACAGTGCAAATCAATTCAATCAACTTCTTCTGACAGCAAGGGATGAGATGTTCGAAGACATAAGGGCAATAGCAGGATTGGAAACCAACGAGATCATTTCCACATAGCTATATGTTTTGTTTTGACTTTGTATTCTTTTCATTTCATGACAATTTCCCTTACTAGGATTTATGTCTCTTTGTACAAAAAATGCTTGTTTGTAGGCAAATTATCAATACAAATACACCTTAAAGTTCAACTTTTTGTTTTTTCTGTTTTGCTTGCAAAAACGTCCAATGACTAAATTTAATGAACATATGCATATGAACATGATGATCTGTTAACAAATATATGCATAAGAACAGTGTGATATGGTGGGAGAACTGACTTGGGTGTTTTGCGTTTTATCATAAATGTCACAGATAGAAAGAGTCGTCACCGACTTTTCTTTTATACAATAAAGGAAAGCGTGAAAAGAACAGGAAAAACCTTTCGAGAATTTTCTTGAGTTCGGAGGGTAGGTTATGAAAAGGGAATTTGTTAGAACCCTTTTCATATGTAGTTATCTACGGGCTCTGAATTGCATGATCACTTTGAAATGCTTTATGTTTGTGTATGTTTTAAAAAGATGTTTTGAATATGTTTTGAAAGTGGTAATTTTTTAATGATTCTCGTATCGTTGAGAATGTATACAAAATGTTTATTTTGAGAAATATTTTAAAAAACGCCTTAGTGCTGCAATTTTGCATTGATTCTCGTATCATTGAGAATGTATACAAAGTGTTAGTTTTGAAAATATTTGTTGAAAGGGAATATTTGGAAAGATGTTTTGAAAATGTTAGTGTAAGGCAATTTTGTAATGATTCTCGTATCGTTGAGAATGTATACAAAATGTTTGTTTTGAAAAGTGCTTTAAAAGTGTGAAGTGTGGAGATGGTTTTGTTTATGAGCAAGAAATTACGAGCAATATACCTACTAAAAAAGTATTTGTTTTTTCCTCCTCCTTTTGATATTGCTTGTCTACCATCAGTTAGTAGGAAGTCATATCATTGGATGTTTAGGGACGGGCGTGGTCATTGTACAGTCATAGAAGGTAACTTGTAAGATGTTTTAACAATTGTCATAAGGGACTAAGATCGTTTACCGAAGGCAACATTGAAGGATCATTGAGCAACTATGATCTTTTAATCGAGGGTCTTTTCTAAAATATCCCATGTTCGAGGGACATGACTGTTTTATATCCGAAGCAACAAGTGTGGGTTACCCTAGAGGTGCATGTGTGCAAAGTGTGTTTGATTTATCTATATTGTCTTTGAATTAGGGTTTTCTAATGTTTGATTTTTAATCTTGTTATACAAACCCTAATTACTAATAATAATAAAAATGGTAAATTGAGGAATTTAAATGTCCCACGCTATTACAATGCTTTGGGAATGGGGAGTACAAAGTTTGTGAATGAGGGGAGGAAAGCAATGAACCCTAATTATCTATTACAAACCATTGAATATGAATAACAATAAAATGTACAAAATATAAAGAAGAAGAAGAAGAAGAAAATTGTTTTTAGAGTTTTTTTATGGAAAAAGTTTCATGATTAACCTAATTAAACTAATTAATTTAATTACAAGAGAAATTAATTAATTACTTAATCAAAACCTAAAATCTAATTTAATTGAATTTAAGAAAAATAAAACATAAGTCTAACTAATTTGTTTAGAAAATAATTTGAATGTTAATATTAATTTAGAAAAATATTTTAAAGTATAGAAAACAAACAAAATCTAGTTCTAAATATTAACAAAAATAAAAATAAGTGTTCAAATTAAATTATTTAAGAAAATATATGTTTTGGTATTATTTGGTTAAATAAAATAAATAGATAAATGAAAATAATGAAAAGATAAAAAGAAATAAAAATAAATGGGTTGGGGTGTTGAAAAGTAAAATGGGGGTTAAGAATTAGTAAAGAGGGACCAAATCACGTTTTTGTTTGAAATCAGAAATAAAATAAAAATGAAATGGGCTGGCTGTTTTTAGTAAGAAGGGGAGTATGGAAGTAAAAACAAAAAAGAAGAAGGCCCAAGTTCTGGGAAGCCCAACGCTTTGTTTGGATTCCATATGACTGGCTCATTAGAGTGCATCATAGGGTATGCGTCTTGGTGCATTAGATTTAATTGTCTGGCAGATCTGATGGTGATGGAGAAAGGCACAAGGTGCGCACGCTAGCTTGTCTTGCACATGATCTAAGACAAAAAAAATATGAAATAAACAAAAGAGTACCAATGGGGCTCGAACCCAGGTCTTTATACACTAATGCCTTACGCGTGCTTTGTCTGCCACTAGGGTGGTTGTTTTATCCCTTTATAGAATAAGTTGCAATAAATTTAAAATAAACCAATTCCTAATTAAAACTTCATCTTCTTCCTCGCGCCAGCATCTCCTTTCTCAACATTTTAAAATTTTTGAACTTTCTCATTTCTCAACCATTTTCAAAAGTGTAAACATGAAACTTGCTCCATTTTCACCATGAATTCAACCATGTAAATAACTAAAGATATAAATCAAAGATGAACATGAATTTTGTTTGGTACCAAATAAAACATAATTTTTCCAGAAAGTTCAACTTCAAAATTCACATCACTCATACAACATAAATGAAAACTAAAGGAATGGTTAGCTTCAGAGCTATGATGTCTACATTTTCTATTCACAAAATAACCATTAATGTTGCTTGTAGAGAGAGTTCAAAGTTGAGCCCCCCTGTAAGTGTTGTGATGATCTAAATTGCCTCACTGGACTCCAAGGAAGCTAATGCAACTCTTACTTTATATTGAAAGTGCCTGAATCTTCCTGGAGAAGTCAAGTTGCAGAGGTGTAAAGTGTGGTTTGGACAATGATGGAAATGGAGTTATAGTTATGAAATCGGGATAGGGATGAGTTATAAATAAGGTATGGAAGCTTTGTGATTTATTTAGAGAGGAAACTCACGAGTGGACTGTGAGTTTGAAGTTTTTGTGCAGAAATGACAAATGATGGAGGTTTTGATGCACCTCTGAGTTTCAGGGAGTTTGAGAGGGTTAGAGGGCTTGTAAATCCGTGTCTTGGGTTGCAAATGATTCCTCTAATAGAGGAAAGGTTTTGAAGGCTCTAGTAATTAGAAATCAAATATCACGCGTTATGGTTATGTGACTTGATTTTGAAGCAATCTTGAAAATCATGGTTTCAAAGCATAGTACAGTGGCTTGTAGGGTGGCTAACAGGTTGTAGATGAGTTTCTTATAGCTTTGAGATTGTGCGTGTTCAGAAGGAACAAGTGCAAAGCTCAAGGAGAGTGGACTTTATGATTAAAGCCACTTTTCCAAAATGACAATGTTACCTTTGTGCCAAAAATGGATTAATCACTTGGATAGTGGCTCAAATGCTTGGATAATGCCTTATAAAGCAAGACTTATATGTTAGACGGTGTGGCAAGTAATAGAGAGAGGGGGGGGGGGGGTGAATAGATCGCCTCTTACTTTTTCAAGGATTTAAAATTATTTTATCAAGCGTGTTGAAAGCAGCGGAAAATTAATATCCTGAATCAACTTTGTCTACTTTGAACCGACTACTAGAAAACTTGACATCTGAAAAACTTGCTGGATTTTATTAGATGAAATTGATGAATATACAACTCATATTTCTTAACGTTTCAATGCACTTATCATTAAAGCAGTATTTCCAATGAATTAAGAAATTTGTTAGGAATTTTGTCAAACACTTGGCATATGCTTGTTTAATGATTTAATAGCGGTGGTTTGATGAAAGTATTTGAACAACTATTTTTATCATTAGATAGAAAAACTCAGTAAGCCAATTGAATTACAAAATTATGGAATATGTAAAAAGATAAAGAGAAAGAAAGAAAGAACGATACGCGGGAAGTTTGGTAAGGAAGTTCCCCACTGTCGTCCTTGCGTGTGGGTACGTCTCCCTCTCAATTTCACAATTGAAACTGAGAACTCTTATAATAATATGCTGAATGTTTGATAACAAGGTTACACTACACAGACAGATAGAAATCCCTATAATCTTCTCCTTCATGTAAGAACCACCACTTGATATGAGTTGTATCAAGATTCCCTGCAAGATCCACAATCGATCCTCCGCTTCCATGACCTGTTTGCAAAAAATCCTTCTGATTTCCAAATCCCTCACTACAGCTGAATCCGACTTGTGCGACCGTGACTAACAAACCCTCAAGAACACACCCTTCTTGAAGGACAAACACCTTGGTTTATTTCTTGAAGCCTCCTTTACAATCTTCAACTCAGCTGAGATTCTTTCAATACAAAGCTGAACATTATCTCTGACCTCTTGATCCACTTCAACAAGGATGTTTGATTTTCGTTGTTGTTGTTGAATGAAGATGATTGAGAATATAATGAAGATGAAGTTTCTTTCAGGCTTCTAGCTGCTCACAAATGTTTGCACACAATTCTGATATGTTTCTATATTTGTTGCTGAGAAAAATACTTGCTTATATATGTAACAAAAAATGGTTAGGCAAAAGAAAATATTATGAGTCGATGCATGTTGGTCATGAGTCGACTTGTGTTATTTATGAGTTACAGGGTGGGTCGACATATGTTGTTTTGAGTCAATGCAAGATCATATCATAACATTTTACAGAACCAACAATTTTATATCCTTCGATGCATAACACGTATGTGTCGATGCATACTGATTGTAATTTTAATTTTTGAACATAAAACGTGGTATGAGTCGACGCATGATAATATGTATCGATACATAGAAATTCAAAAATGTTTTCCAGGAGCATCAGAACGTCATGTGTCAATGCATGAGGTTTTGTGTCGATGCATACAAGTTTAAGTTTGCATTACAGGGGCACAAATTTTTATGTGTTGATGCATAAGATTTTGTATCGATGCATACAAGTTTAAGTTTGAATTACAAGGGCATTAAAGTGTTATGTATCGATGCATAAGATTTTTTATCGATGCATAATAGTTTGAGATAGTATTCCAGGGACTTCAGTATATTATGGATCGATGCAAAACCTGTTGTTTCGACTCATAATGATGCATTATGAGTAAAACACATTGTTAACTTATTTTAAACATGTTATACTATATCTTTGTAATGCACACATGTATTTATTATTTCACATCTATTTGCAATCATTCAAAACCAAATATGAAGGGGTTGCTCACAAACTCCCCCTTTTTAATGATGGCAAATATCTGATGATGTGTGGTGATATAGTGTTGATGAATAAGCTTTCTCCCCCTGAGTTTGTGCATCTTCTTTCTAACACTAACACAATCTTCTTCTCCCCATTTAACCACATCAAAAAGAGAATAAGCAATATTTTCAGCAATCTCAGCACATAAGAAAATTGATATGCAATTTCAACAAATATTATCTTGGTATTCACACAAAATGTCTTGGCATAATTTTATCAATAACTGAGTAAATAATTGAGTAAACAGGAAGTAATCAAGTTGAAAGTAATTAGTGCAGATAAGAGTTAGATTACATAATCAAAATAGATTGTTTAAAGGGGATATTAATACAAATATTAGAAAAAGAGGCATGAATTAATGGTATGAAATGTATGACATGGAGATATAGACTAGGGATTATGCCCATCACAGGATTCGTCATAGTTGTAGGGTGGAGGAGGCAGTGGAGGTGGATTTATGTCAGGATTCTGAGTCATGAACTGATATCGTTGAAATTTGTTCTGGATATCGACATTTATGAAAATTTCCTTGATTCCAGGATTTAGACGACAGTCATCCATAAAGCTTGTCATCTCATTAAAGAATACTTGGTGCCGTTTGACCAAATCTAAGTGCCACGAATGATGATTTTGGTACATCCGTGTATGCTCATCATGCCATTGTTCATGCTCTTTATGCCATTCACTTTGCTGGTTATGCCACTGTCTCGCTTCTTCATGTCGAGAATCATTGGTTGGTTAAAACACCAGCCCTTATTCGTTTCTAAACCAACATAAAAGGCTCTTATAAAGTCTTCATGGTAGTCTTCTCTAATGTTAAGAAATGACCCTAATTGTTGAGCATCTAGGATATCACATACATCTGTGATATGAAGAGATAGAACCTCAGCCTTATCGAAGACATGAGGCTTCATAACTAACCTTGTTTTAAAGTATTGCTCAAATTCTTCAGTGATGGCAGGATGCATGATAGACAAAGCACTCTAAGGGATATCTATGACAGATCCGGATGGTCCTGCACCAAGTTTTCCCTTGCCATTTGTTTTTGGAGGCATTCTGTTTGTAAAAGGAGGGTAGTTAAGAGTTTTGGGATGAGGGTTTTTGGAAGATGAAAGAGTGATGAGAGTAGCGAACGATGATTAGGGTTAGATGCTGTATGTAATGAGTCAGATAGTTGGAGGGAGTTTAAATTGGGTAGATGGGTTGGCCCAATTCAAATTAATGAAATTTATTATTCTTATGTGTCGACACGAAATTCGTACGTGTCAAGACATCCTACGTTAAAGAACCGTGTTTTTTGTTTTAAATGTTTTGCATCGATTCAAGAATCCTATGAGTCGACGGGAAGTAATATGTGTCGAGGCAAATCTTGATGTGTCGACCTAAAACCAATTCTTAATTTTTGTTTTTATAAAATTTTTTGATATGAGTTGACTCATAACTGTATGTATCGACTCGTAACACAAATTTTGACAGAAATGCAGGTTTTCACAAGTTCTTGTTAACAGATGGATATGGTACCCAATTCCAATTTAAGTGATTATAAAAAATGAATCATCTGAAGAGTATTATGCATGCATAATGATGTAATGCAATTTGCATATGTCAAGTTCAAACAATTTATGTAAAAGAGATATACGTATAGACATTATCAATGGAACAATACAGTCAACTTATAAGTAATTGAGAAAGTAGATAGGAAGGGAATTACCTCGTTTGATGAGATGTTAAGACACATGTACTAAAGCTGAAAAACACATCTTAACAGTATTGTGAGACATAGATATATTTCAAATACATATATGCTTAAGAATCACGTAAGAGAGATCTAAAATCCCTAGCTCACGATGAATGTTGAAGAAGAGTTCCGTTGCTAGTGGTTTTGTAAAGATGTCAGCAGGTTGATTTTTAGTATCAACATGCTCAAACGTAACATATTCCTTTTCAATATGATCGCGAAGAAAGTGATGCCTAATCTCTATGTGTTTAGTGCATGAGTGTAAGACTGGATTCTTAGTGAGATTTATAGCACTTGTGTTGTCACATTTTATTGGAATACGTTTTAATTGAATATCATAATCTTCTAATTGTTGCTTGAGCCAAAAGATCTGAGCACAACAACTACCGGCTGCAGCGTATTCATCCTCAGCAGTTGACAAAGCAATAAAAACCTTCTTTTTGCTATGCCAACTTACTAGAGAGTTTGAAAACAAGTGACATGTTCCACTAGTTATTTTCCTATCTGATTTACAGCCAGCAAAATCAGAATCAGAGTAACCTACTAAATTGTAATCGCTTCCCTTGGAATACCATAGCCCATACTTAGATGTATTATTGAGATACCTAAGTATATGCTTGATAACTTTCAAGTGGGATTCCTTAGGATCCGATTGATATCGTCCACACATGCAAACACTAAACATGATGTCAGGCATAGATGTTGTAAGATACAAGAGGGATCTGATCATACCTCTATATTTTTTGACATCAACACTCTTACCATGTTCGTCCTTGTCTAAATACCCGTTGGTAGGAATGGGGTGTCAATTGGTTTTAAGTTGTTCATTCCAAATTTTTTAAGCAACTCTTGGCAGTATTTTGTTTGACATATAATTGTGCCTTCTTGAGCTACTTTATTTGGAGACCGAGGAAGTATTTTAGCTCCCCCATGAGACTCGTCTAAAATTCTCCCTGCATGACTTTGGAAAATTCCTCAACCAAGTTTAGATTAGTTAAACCAAAAATAATATCATCTACATATATTTGAACTAAAATGATGTGCTTTCCTTTACGTTTAATGAAAAGAGTAGTACCCACTTTACCTCTTGAATAACCATGATCAAGTAGAAATTTACTAAGTCTTTCATACCAGACCCGAGGGGCCTGTTTAAGACCGTATAAAGCTCATTTTAATTTGAAGACATGATCTGGATATTCTTTATTCTCAAAACCAGGAGGTTGTGAGACATACACCTCTTCATTTATGATTCCGTTAAGAAAGGCACTCTTTACATCCATTTGATAAAGCTTAAAATCTTTTTCCCACGCATAAGAGAGAAAGAGACGTATAGCCTCAAGGCGAGCAACTGGAGCATAAGTCTCCTCATAATCAATTCCCTCCTCTTGGTTATACCCTTGTGCTACTAAGCGTGCTTTATTGCGGGTTATCATTCCGTTTTCATCAAGTTTATTTCTAAAATCCCACTTAGTGCCTATGATATGATGGTCTCGCGGACGAGGGACAAGTTCCCAAACGTCATTTCTTTTAAACTAATTCAGCTCTTCTTGCATGGCCATTTGCCAAAACTCATCAATCAAGGCCACTTTAGCATTTTTAGGTTCTACTTGTTAAACGAAAGCAAAATGATAATAAAAATTACTTATCTTGGAGCGAGTCATTACTCCTTTTGAGATATCTCCCAATATGTTGTCAATGGGATGGTCTATAGAGGACTTCCAAGCTAGTGGAAGATCATTAGCTTCCATTGGCTCTTCTTACTCATCTTTTGAAAGGCTTGTATATTTTTCTTCCTCATCGTCAACTGTTTTGGACTGAACAATTTCCTCAACAGTTTCTTTGAGTATATCTTCAGTAGATACACCTGCACCATCAAGAGAAATACCGTTTCCGACATATTTCAGATAAGATTCATCAAAAGAGACATGAACTGACTCCTCAACTGTAAGTAAACGTTTATTGTACACCCTATATGCTTTTCTTGATTGTGAGGATCCGAGAAAGATACATTCATCTTCTTTTGCATCAAAGTTTCCTAGATTTTCTTTTCCATTATTCAAAACAAAACATTTTCAACTGAATACATGAAGATGTGACAAGTTTGGCTTTCTCCCTTTTAAAATTTCATAAGGTGTTTTATCTAAAATGGGATGAATTAATATTCTGTTTAAAACATAACAGGTTGTGCTAATTGCATCAGCCAAAAAATTTTGGTAATCCACCTTCATTGAGAATTATTCTCGCCAACTCCCCTAAGACTCAATTTTTGCGCTCCACAACTCCATTCTGATGTGGTGTTCGAGGTGATGAAAAGTTATGCTCAATACCATGCTTGTCACAATACTTATCAAAGAGATGGTTTTGAAATTATCCTTCATGATCGCTTCGAGTTGCAATTATTTTCAATTCCATTCTGTTTTGAGATAGTTTTGCAAAACTCTTAAAAGCAGAAAAAGTTTTATTTTTGCTATGTGGGAATATAGTCCAAGTAAATTTAGAGTAGTCGTCAACAATCACAAAACCATAATAATTTCCTATTAGACTTTTTGTTCTAGAAGGTCCAAAGAGGTCTATATGGAGAAGCTCAAGTCGCCGTGAAGTGGAAATCATATTTTTAGATTTGAAAGAGACCCTTTTTTGCTTTGCCATTTGGCACGCATCACATAGGTGATCCTTTGTAAATTTTATCTTTGGAAGACCTACTACTAGATCCTTGGATACAACATTATTAAGCAAATTAAAGTTAACATGCGCTAGACATCTATGCCAAAGCCAAGAATCACCATTCAAGGTGACTAGACACTTAGTGCTTGTTAAAGATACATCAAAAAGGTCAAGCATATAGACTTTGTTTACTCTAGTACCCTTAAACACAATATCCTTTTCAGTATTTTGAATTATGCAGCAAGTTTTTGTGAAGATAACTTTATAACCCTTGTCAAACAATTGACTAATACAGTAAATTATGTTTAAGCCCCTCTACTAAATGGACATTAGAAATAGTCGTGGTAGAGGGATTACCTACACTACCTTTATCGATTATAGATCCTTTTTTATTGTCACCATAAGTGAAAAATCCTTTCTTCTTTGATTTGAAGTCAATGAAGAGCATTATGTCACCGGTCATGTGCCTTGAACACCCACTGTCTAGAAACCATCTTCTATCCATGGATGTAAGACACATTTCCTGTAATATCAAAAGAGAGAGGTAGGTATCCAATTTTTATTGGGTCTAGGTGGGTAAGTGGTAACATGGTTGCCTTTAGGCCTCCATTGGTAAATGCCTTTAAAAACAACGAACCTCCTAAACTTACATTTTTAATGGTATGACCAAAACGACAATAATAATGGCATAAACCATGATGATGATGTATTGTTTTTCTTTTGCTCATTGAATCCTTTGGTATCTTTTCAACAAAATAATATTTTGAATATGGTGGATTCAATGTATTCTTAAAAACTCTAGGATTGACTGCAAAGGTAACCTTGGGTTGTAAAGCTTTTTCTAATTTGGCATTAAGAGTTCTAACCTGTTGTTGCCAAATATGACAAACTTCACATTCCCTTCTGGGAATACATCCTGTAACATCCTTATCCTTTGAACTTTCTGCAATACTAGCTTTTATACTTTTTAAGTCTTTTTTAGCTTTATAGACTTTACTCTCCATAAATGAAAATATTTGTTTATCGGAGGATAATCTCTTAAAAGCATCTTCAGCTTTGTATTGCAGTTTTTAAAAGCTATTTTTAGTTCAGAAAAAGACATAGAAGAAAAGTTGTTAGGATATGCTTGTCTTACTTGCTTGTTGTGGTTGTCTTTCTTGTGGTAGGACTGATTTTTGGTATGTGCCATCAGACATAAATTTGCACTTTCATCACTATTACTTGAACTGTCATCATTTGATGAATCACTATCGCTTTCCCATGAAATGTAAGCTCTTCTTTGTTTGTTGAACTTCTTTGGTGGAACTTTTCCTTTATCCTTTTTCATCTTTGGACAGTCTGGTTTGTAGTGTCCAACTTTACCAAAATTGTAACAAGGTCCTTTACTTCTTTGCTTTTTATTTTCTTCTTGCCTTGGCTCTTTGGATTGTTTTCGAAAGCTTATGAGATTCTTATTGGAGTGCTTGATTCCATTCTTTCGAATAAACCTATTATATCTCCGAACAAAAAGTCTGATTTCTTCATCATCAGAATTTTCATCACTAGTTGAGTCATTATCATCATGCTCTTTGGTTGAGGACTTAGAGCTAGAAGCCATTAGATCTATTGACTTCTTCTCACCCTCTCAGTCTTTGTTCCTATCATTCTTACACTTGTTTTCATATTTTTCAAGACTTTTCAATTCTTGTTGATGTTCTTCCAGCTTTCCAAACAGAGTTGTAATGGTAAGCGTAATGAGGTCATTTTCTTCCTTGATAGTTGTGACTTTAGGTTGCCATTCCCTGCTAAGACATCTCAGAATTTTATCAGTATAAATTTCATTGGAAACAGGTTTTCCAAGTGCATTTAAACGGCTCACAAGATGAACGAATCTCTTCTGCATGTCAGAGACAGATTCTCCTTGTTTCATGCGAAAGAGCTCGAACTCTTGATTGAGTGTGTTGATGCGGGACTGTTTAACTTCAGTAGTGCCTTCATGGGCAATTTCTAAAGCATTCCACATTTGTTTAGCGGATGTGCAATGAGACACCCTATAATACTCATCAACACCAAGTGCTGAGATTATCATATTTTTGCTTCTCCAATCGCACGACCATTTCTTTTCATCCATTTCATTCCATTGATCCTCATGTTTAGGTACTACTGCACCTGCATCATTCCTCATGGTAATTAGATAGGGACCATTTTGAATGGAAGTCCATACATTCCTGTCAATGGAATTTATGTGTACTTGCATGCAGTCTCTCCAGTAGCCATAGTTTTCACCATTGAAAACAGAAGCTCTATTATACGCCCCCTTTAGTTCAAAGGCCATAGCGTTTCTAGTAGACACAAAGCACCAGCTAACCGGTGCTCTGATACCATTTGCTAGACGGTGTGGCAAGTGATCAAGAGGAGGGGTGAATAGATCACGTCTTACTTTTTCAAGGATTTAAAATTATTTTATCAAGCGTGTTGAAAGCAGTGGAAAATTAATATCCTAAATCAATTTCGTCTACTTTGAACCGACTACTAGAAAACCGGACATCTGAAAAACTTGTTGGATTTTATTAGATGAAATTGATGAATATACAACTCATATTTCTTAACGTTTCAATGCACTTATCATTAAAGCAGTATTTCCAATGAATTAAGAAATTTGTTAGGAATTTTGTCAAACACTTGGCATATGCTTGTTTAGTGATTTAATAGCGTTGGTTTGATGAAAGTATTTGAACAACTATTTTTATCATTAGACAGAAAAACTCAGCAAGCCAATTGAAATACAAAATTATGGCATATGTAAAAAGATAAAGAGAAAGAAAGAAATAACGATACGCAAGAAGTTTGGTAAGGAAGTTCCCCACTGTCGTCCTTGCGTGTGGGTACGTCTCCCACTCAATTTCACAATTAAAACTGAGAACTTTTATAACAATATGTTGAATGTTTGATAACAAGGTTACACTACACAGACAAATAGAAATCCCTATGATCTTCTTCTTCTTGTAAGAAACACCACTTGATATGAGCTGTATCAAGATTCCCTGCAAGATCCACAATCGATCCTCTGCTTCCATGACCTGTTTGCAAAAAATCCTTCTGATTTCCAAATCCCTCGCTACGGCTGAATCCGACTTGTGCGGCCATGACTAACAAAACCTCAAGAACACACCCATTCTTGAAGGGCAAACCCCTTGGTTTATTTCTTGAAGCCTCCTTTACAATCTTCAACTCAGCTGAGATTATTTTAATACACAGTTTAACGTTATCTCTAACCTCTTGATCAACTTCAACAAGGATGTTTGATTTTAGTTGTTGTTGTTGAATGAAGATGATTTAGAAGATGATGAAGATGAAGTTTCTTTCAGGCTTCTAGCTGCTCACAAATATTTGCACACAATTCTGATATGTTGCTATATTTGCTGCTGAGAAAAATACTTGCTTATATATGTAACAAAAAATGGTTAGGCAAAAGAAAATATTACGAGTCGATGCATGTTGGTCATGAGTCGACTCATGTTAGTTATGAGTTACAGGATGGGTCAACATATGTTGTTTTGAGTCGATGCAAGATCATATCATAACATTTTACAGAACCAACAATTTTATATCCGTTGATTCATAACACGTATGTGTTGATGCATACTGATTGTAATTTTAATTTTTGAACATAAAACATGGTATGAGTCGAAGCATGATATTATGTATCGATGCTTATAAATTCAAAAATGTTTTCCAGGAGCATCAGAATGTCATGTGTCAATGCATGAGGTTTTGTGCCGATGCATACAAGTTTAAGTTTGCATTACAGGGGCACAAAGTTTTATGTGTCGATGCATAAGATTTTGTATCGATGCATACAAGTTTAAGTTTGCATTAAAGGTGCATTAAAGTGTTATGTGTCGATGCATAAGATTTTGTATCGATGCATAATAGTTTGAGATAGTATTCAAGGGACTTCAGTATGTTATGGATTGATGCAAAACCTGTTGTGTCGACTCATAATGATGCATTATGAGTAAAATACATTTTTAACTTATTTTAAACATGTTATGTTATATTTTTGTAATGCACATGTATTTATTATTTAACATATATTTGCAATCATTCAAAACTAAATATGAAGAGGTTGCTCACAAACTCCCCCTTTTTAATGATGGTAAATATCTGATGATGTGTGGTGATATAGTGTAGATGAATAAGCTTTCTCCCCCTGAGTTTGTGCATCTTCTTTCTAACACTAACACAATCTTCTTCTACCCATTTGACCACATCAAAAAGAAAATAAGCAATATTTTCAGCAATCTCAGCACATAAGAAAATTGATATGAAATTTAAACAAATATTGTCTTGGAATTCACACAGAATGTCTTGGCATAATTTTATCAATAACTGAGTAAATAATTGAGTAAACAGGAAGTAATCAAGTTGAAAGTAATTAGTGCAGATAAGAGTTAGATTACATAATCAAAATAGATTGTTTGAAGGGGATATTAATACAAATATTAGAAAAAGAGGCATGAATTAGTGGTATGAAATGTATGACATAGAGATATAGACTAGGGATTATGCCCATCACATGATTCGTCATAGTTATAGGGTGGAGGAGGCAGTGGAGGTGGATTGATGTCAGGATTCTGAGTCATGAACTGATATCGTCGAAATCTGTTCTGGATATTGACATTTCTGAAATTTTCCATGATTCCAAGATTTTGACGACAGTCATCCATGAAGCTTGTCATCTCATTGTAGAATACATGGTGCCATTTGACCAAATCTAAGTGCCACGAATGATGATTTTGGTACATCCGTGTATGCTCATCATGCTGGTTATGCCACTGTCTTGCTTCTTCATGTCGAGAATCATTGGTTGGTTAAAACCCTGGCCCTTATTCATTTCTAAACTAGCATAAAAGGCTCTTATAAAGTCTTCATGGTAGTCTTCTCTAATGTTAAGAAATGATCCTAATTGTTGAGCATCTAGGATATCACATACATCTGTGATATGAAGAGATAAAACCTCATCCTTATCGAAGACATGAGGCTTTATAACTAACCTTGTTTTAAAGTATTGCTCAAATTCTTCAGTGATGGCGGGATGCATGATAGACAAAGCGCTCGAAGGGATATCTATGACAGATCCAGATGGTCCTGCACCAAGTTTTACCTTGCCTTTTGTTTTTGGATGCATTCTGTTTGTAATAGAATGGTAGTTAAGAGTTTGGGGATGAGGGTTTTTGGAAGATGAAAGAGTGATGAGAGTAGCGAATGATGATTAGGGTTAGATGTTGTATGTAATGAGTCAGATAGTTGGAGGGAGTTTAAATTGGGTAGATGGGTTGGCCCAATTCAAATTAATGACATTTATTATTCTTATGTGTCGACACGAAATTCGTATGTGTCGACACATCCTGCGTTAAAGAATAGTTTTTTTTTGTCTTAAATGTTTTGCATCGATTCAAGAATCATATGAGTCGACGGGAAGTGATATGCATCGATGCAAATCTTGATGTGTCGACCTAAAACCAATTTTTAATTTATGTTTTTATAAACTTTTCAGATATGAGTTGACTCATAACTTTATGTATCGACTAGTAACACAAATTTTGACAAAAGGTAGTTTTTCACAAGTTCTTGTTAACAGATGGATATGGTACCCAATTCCAATTTAAATGATTATAAAAAATGAATCATCTGAAGAGTATTATGCATGCATAATGATGTAATGCAATTTGCATATGTCAAGTTCAAACAATTTATGTAAAAGAGATATACGTATAGACATTATCAATGGAACAATATAGTCAACTTATAAGTAATTGATAAAGTAGATAGGAAGGGTATTACCTCGTTTGATGAGATGTTAAGACACGTGTACTAAAGCTGAAAAACACATCTTAACAGTATTATGAGACATAGATATATTTCATATACATATATGCTTAAGACATCACGTAAGAGAGATCTAAAATCCCTAGCTCACGACGAATGTTGAAGAAGAGTTCCGTTGCTAGTGGTTTTGTAAAGATGTCAACAAGTTGATTTTTAGTATCAACATGCTCAAACGTATCATCTTATTTTTCAACATGATCGCGAAGAAAGTGATGCCTAATCTCTATGTGTTTAGTGTGTGAGTGTAAGACTGGATTCTTAGTGAGATTTATAGCACATGTGTTGTCACATTTTATTGGAATACGTTTTAATTGAATATCATAATCTTGTAATTGTTGCTTCAGCCATAAGATCTAATCAAAACAACTATCGGTTGCAACGTATTCAGCCTCAGCAGTTGACAAAGCAACAAAAACTTGCTTTTTGATATGCCAACTTACTAGAGAGTTTGAAAACAAGTGACATGTTCCACTAGTGCTTTTCCTATCTGATTTGCAGCCAGTAAAATCAGAATCGGAGTAACCTACTAAACTGTAATCGCTTCCCTAGGAATACCATAGCCCATACTTAGATGTATTATTGAGATACCTAAGTATATGCTTGACAACTTTCAAGTGGGATTCCTTAGGATTCGATTGATATCGTCCACACATGGAAACACTAAACATGATGTCAGGCCTAGATGCTTTAAGATACAAGAGAGATTCGATCATACCTCTATATTTTTTGACATCAACACTCTTACCATGTTCGTCCTTGTCTAAATTCCCGTTGGTAGGCATGGGGGTGTCAATTGGTTTTGAATTGTTCATTCGAAATTGTTTAAGCAACTCTTGGCAGTATTTTGTTTGACATATAATTGTGCCTTCATTGAGCTGCTTTATTTGGAGAGCGAGGAAGTAGTTTAGCTCCCCCATGAGACTCATCTTAAATTCTCCCTGAATGACTTTGGAAAATTCCTCGACCAAGTGTAGATTAGTTGAACCAAAAATAATATCATCTACATATATTTGAACTAAAAGGATGTGCTTTCCTTTATGTTTAATGAAAAGAGTAGTATCCACTTTACCTTTTGATAACCATGATCAAGTAGAAATTTACTAAGTCTTTCATACCAAACCCGAGGGGCCTATTTAAGACCGTACAAAGCTCGTCTTAATTTGAAGACATAATCTGGATATTCGTTATTCTCAAAACCAGAAGGTTGTGAGACATACACCTCTTCATTTATGACTCCGTTAAGAAAGGCACTCTTTACGTCCATTTGATAAAGCTTAAAATCCTTTGCACACGCATAAGAGAGCAAGAGACGTATAGCCTCAAGGCGAGCAACTAGAGCATAAGTATCCTCATAATCAATGCCCTCCTCTTGGTTATACACTTGTGCTACTAAGCGTGCTTTATTGCGGGTTATCATTCCGTTTTCATCAAGTTTATTTCTAAAGACCCACTTAGTGCCTATGATATGATGGTCTCGCGGATGAGGGACAAGTTCCAGAACGTCATTTCTTTTAAACTGATTCAGCTCTTCTTGCATGGCCATTAGCCAAAGTTCATCAATCAAGGCCTTTTTAGCATTTTTAGGTTCTAATTGTAAAACGAAAGCAAAATGATAACAAAAATTACTTATTTTGGAGCGAGTCATTACTCCTTTTGAGATATCTCCCAATATGTTGTCAATGGGATGGTCTATAGAGGACTTCCAAGCTAGTGGAGGATCATTAGCTTCTATTGGCTCTTCTTGCTCATCTTTTGAAAGGCTTGTATCTTTTTCTTCCTCATCGTCAACTGTTTTGGACTAAACAATTTCCTCAACAGTTTCTTTGAGTATATCTTCAGTAGATACACCTGCACCATCAAGAGAAATACCTTTTCCGACATGTTTCAGATAAGATTCATCAAAAGAGACATGAACTGACTCCTCAACCGTAAGTAAACGTTTATTATATACCCTATATGCTTTGCTTAATTGTGAGTATCTGAGAAAGATACCTTCATCTGCTTTAGCATCAAATTTTCCAAGATTTTCTTTTCCATTATTCAAAACAAAACATTTTCAACTGAATACATGAAGATGCGAAAAGTTTGGCTTTCTCCCTTTTAAAATTTCATAAGGTGTTTTATCCAAAATGGGACGAATTAATATTCTGTTTAAAACATAACAGGTTGTGCTAATTGCATTAGCCCAAAAATATTTTGGTAATCCACCTTCATTGAGCATTGTTCTTGCCAACTCCTCTAAGACACAATTTTTGCGCTCCACAACTCCATTCTGCTGTGGTGTTCGAGGTGATGAAAAGTTATGCTCAATACCATGCTTGTCACAATACTTATCAAAGAGATGGTTTTGAAATTATCCTTCATGATCGCTTCGAGTTGCAATTATTTTCAATTCCATTCTGTTTTGAGATAGTTTTGCAAAACTCTTAAAAGCAGAAAAAGTTTTATTTTTGCTATGTGGGAATATAGTCCAAGTAAATTTAGAGTAGTCGTCAACGATCCCAAAACCATAATAATTTCCTCCTAGACTTTTTGTTCTAGAAGGTCCAAAGAGGTCCATATGGAGAAGCTCAAGTCGTCGTGAAGTGGAAATAATATTTTTAGATTTGAAAGAGACCCTTTTTTGCTTTGCCATTTGGCACGCATCACATAGGTGATCCTTTGTAAATTTTATCTTTGGAAGACCTACTACTAGATCCTTGGATACAACATTATTAAGCAAATTAAAGTTAACATGCGCTAGACATCTATGCCAAAGCCAAGAATCACCATTCAAGGTGACTAGACACTTAGTGCTTGTTAAAGATACATCAAAAAGGTCAAGCATATAGACTTTGTTTACTCTAGTACCCTTAAACACAATATCCTTTTCAATATTTTCAATTATACAATAAGTGTTTGTGAAGATAACTTTATAACCCTTGTCACACAATTGACTAATACTCAGTAAATTATGTTTAAGCCCCTCTACTAAATGGACATTAGAAATAGTCGTGGTAGAGGGATTACCTACACTACCTTTACCGAGTATAGATCCTTTGTTATTGTCTCCATAAGTGAAAAATCCTTTCTATTTTGCTTTGAAGTCAATGAAGAGCGATATGTCACCGATCATGTGCCTTGAACACCCACTGTCTAGAAACCATCTTCTATCCATGGAAGTAAGACACATTTCCTTTAATATCAAAAGAGAGAGGTAGGTACCCAATTTTTATTGGGTCTATGTGGGTAAGTGGTAACATGGTTGCCTTTAGGCCTCCATTGGTAAATGCCTTTAGGAACAAGGAACCTCCTAAACAAACATTTTTTAATGGTATGACCAAAACGACAACAATAATGGCAAAAACCATGATGATGATGTATTGTTTTATTTCTGCTCATTGAATCCTTTGGTATCTTTTCAACAAAAGAATATTTTGAATATGGTGGATTCAATGTTTTCTTAAAAACTCTAGGATCAACTACGAAGGTAACCTTGGGCTGTAAAGCTTTTTCTAATTTGGCATTAAGAGTTCTAACCTGTTGTTGCCAAATATGACAAACTTCACATTCCCTTTTGGGAATACATCCTGTAACATCCTTATCCTTTGAACTTTCTGCAATACTAGCTTTTATACTTTTTAAGTCTTTTTTAACTTTATAGACTTTACTCTCCATAAATGAAAATATTTGTTTATCGGAGGATAATTTCTTAAAAGCATCTTCGGCTTTGTATTGCATTTTTTCAAAAGCTATTTTTAGTTCAGAAAAAGACATAGAAGAAAAGTTGTTAGGATATGCTTGTCTTACTTGCTTATTGTGGTTGTCTTTCTTATGGTAGGACTGATTTTTGGTATGTGCCATAAGACATAAATTTGCACTTTCATCACTATCACTTGAATTGTCATCGTTTGATGAATCACTATCGCTTTCCCATGCAATGTAAGCTCTTTTTTTTTTGAACTTCTTTGGTGGAGATTTTCCTTTATCCTTTTTCATCTTTGGAAATTCTGGTTTGTAGTGTCCAACTTTACCACAATTGTAAGAAGGTCCTTTACCTCTTTGATTTTTATTTTCTTCTTTCCTTGGCTCTTTGGATTGTTTTCGAAAGCTTATGAGATTCTTATTGGAGTGCTTGATTCCATTCTTTCGAATAAACCTATTGTATCTCTGAACAAAATGTCCCATTTCCTCATCATCAGAATTTTCATCACTGGTTGAGTCATTATCATCTTGCTCTTTGGTTGAGGACTTAGAGCTAGAAGCCATTAGATCTATCGACTTCTTCTCACCCTCCCGGGCTTTGTTCCTCTCCTTCTTACTCTTTTTTTTATATTTTTCAAGACTTTGCAATTCTTGTTGATGTTCTTCTAGCTTTCCAAACAGAGTTGAAATGGTAAGCGTAATGAGGTTATTTTCTTCCTTGATAGTTGTTACTTTAGGTCGCCATTCCCTGCTAAGACATCTAAGAATTTTATCAGTATAAATTTAATTAGAAACAGGTTTTCCAAGTGAATTTAAACGGCTCACAAGATGAACGAATCTCTTCTGCATGTCAGAGACAGATTCTCCTTGTTTCATGCGAAAGAGCTCGAACTCTTGATTGGGTGTGTTGATGCGGGACTGTTTAACTTCAGTAGTGCCTTCATGGGCTATTTCTAAAGCATTCCACATTTCTTTAGAGGACGTGCAATGAGACACCCTATAATACTCATCAACACCAAGTGTTGAGATTATCATATTTCTGCCTCTCCAATCGCACGACCATTTCTTTTCATCCATTTCATTCCATTGATCCACAGGTTTAGGTACTATTGCACCTGCATCATTCCTCATGGTAATTATAAAGGGACCATTTTGAATGGAAGTCCACACATTCCTGTCAATGGAATTTATGTGTACTCGCATGCAGTCTTTCCAGTAGCCATAGTTTTCACCATTGAAAACAGGAGCTCTATTATACGCCCCCTTTAGTTCAAAGGCCATAGCGTTTCTAGTAGACACAAAGCACCAGCTAACCGGTGCTCTGATACCACTTGCTAGACGGTGTGGCAAGTGATCAAGAGGTGGGGTGAATAGATCACCTCTTACTTTTTCAAGGATTTAAAATTATTTTATCAAGCGTGTTGAAAGTAGCGGAAAATTAATATCCTGAATCAATTCCGTCTACTTTGAACCGACTACTAGAAAACCGCACATGTGAAAAACTTGCTTGATTTTATTAGATGAAATTGATGAATATAAAACTCAAATTTCTTAACATTTCAATTCACTTATCATTAAAGCGGTATTTCCAATGAATTAAGAAATTTGTTAGGAATTTTGTCAAACACTTGGCATATGCTTGTTTAATGATTTAATAATGGTGGTTTGATGAAAGTATTTGAACCACCATTTTTATCATTAGACAGAAAAACTCAGCAACCCGATTGAATTACAAAATTATGGAATATGTAAAAAGATAATTAGAAAGAAAGAAAGAACGAAATGCATGCAGTTTGGTAAGGAAGTTCCCCACTGTCGTCTTCGCATGTGGGTACGTCTCCCTCTCAATTTCACAATTGAAACTGAGAACTTTTATAACAATATGCTGAATATTTTATAAGAAGGTTACACTACACAGACAAATATAAATCCCTATGATCTTCTTCTTCTTGTAAGAACCACCACTTGATATGAGTTGTATCAAGATCCACAATCGATCATCCGCTTCCACGACCTGTTTGCAAAAAATCCTTCTGATTTCCAAACACCTCGCTACGGCTGAATCCGACTTGTGCGATCGTGACTAACAAAACCTAAATAACACACTCGTTCTTGAAGGACAAACCCCTTGGTTTATTTCTTGAAGCCTCCTTTACAATCTTCAACTCAGTTGAGATTCTTTCAATACACAGCTGAACATTATCTCTGACCTCTTGATCTACTTCAACAAGGATGTTTGATTTTCGTTGTTATTGAATGAAGATGATTGAGAAGATGATGAAGATGAAGTTTCTTTCAGGCTTCTATTTGCTCACAAATGTTTGCATACAATTATGATATGTTGCTATATTTGCTGCTGAGAAAAATACTTGCTTATATATGTAACAGAAAACGGTTAGGAAAAAGAAAATATTATGATTTGTTGCATGTTGGTCATGAGTCGGCTCATGTTAGATATGACTTACAGGATGGGTCGACACATGTTGTTTGAGTCGATGCAAGATCATATCATAACATTTTACAGAACCAACAATTATATATCCACCGATGCATAACACGTATGTATCGATGCATACTGATTGTAATTTTAATTTTTGAATATAAAACATGCTATGAGTCGACGCATGATATTATGTATCGATGGATATAAATTCAAAAATGGTTTCCAGGAGCATCGGGATGTCATGTGTTGATGCATGAGGTTTGTTTCGATGCATACAAGTTTAAGTTTACACTACAGGGGCATCAAAGTGTTATGTATCGATGCTTAAGATTTTGTATCGATGCATACAAGTTTAAGTTTGCATTACAGGGGCATCAAAGTGTTATGTGTCGATGCATAAGATTTTGTATTGATGAATAATAGTTTGAGATAGTAATCCAGGGACTTCAGTATGTTATGGATCGATGCAAAACCTGCTGTGTCGACTCGTAATGATGCATTATGAGTAAAATACATTTTTAACTTATTTTAAACATGTTATATTATATTTTTGTAATGTACACATGTATTTATTATTTCACATATATTTTCAAGAATTCAAAACCAATTATGAAGGGGTTGCTCACATTATGTAGCATGGCTTGAGATTTGATCAAGTGTTCTTCATGAAAATGCCTTGTAATTCAAGAATGGATGCTCCACTTCTTCTCTTCGATTCACCTAGATCAAGCATGATCTCTTCAAGTTCTTTGACATTTCGAAAGCTTGAAACATTTTCTACAACCTTCCTTTTGACCACTTTGGGTAAATCAACTTGGAACTTGGTGAAAATTTGCCAAGAAGTTGGGACAAAATATCTGCCTAACTTGATGAAAATTTCACTAAGTGTTTTGTAAAATAGTCATGACTTCATGGGCATATATATTAAAATCTAAGAATTTTTTAGACATCAACCCTCAAGGACAAAGTTGTAGAATTCATCAAGATCTACAACTCTCATGTTGAAAGTTTTCCTTGAATCATCTTGCATCTTGGTGAAAAATTGTCATGTAGTGAAATTATCAAGGTTAAAAAACACTTAGAATTTTTCTAAGTCTTGAAAATCCTGGCTTTTTGTTGACTTTCTTGATTCTCTTGATTCTTGATTATAAAGTTTGATATTTTTGAATTTCTTGATGATTCTTGATCTTTGAAATTCAATGTTGATCAAAAAGTCAAAGCTTGACTTTTTGTGTATCAGTTGACTTTTTATCAGTTGATCAAATTTCAACTATCAATCCATTGATCTTGACAGATGATTTGAGCCAAGAAATTAGGTCAAGATATTTTGTTTGAACCCATGAGACCATGCTTCAAGCCATTAGGTCATGTACTAGGTCAAAAGTCATTGATCAGTCATTCTCAGTCAAAACCATAATTTTGACAATTTTGCCCCTTTGATGATTTGAGTGCTTTTTCTTGAGGCATTATGATCAACCCTTGATAAAATAATGAATAGGACTCCAAAATATTGATGTTATCCAAAAGTATTGAAGTTTGACTGTATATTGACCATAATTGACTTTTTACCCAATACAACTGATTTTCAGTCATATGAGCAATTTGCTGAGCAATTTTGAGATGCAAGACTTGAAACTTGGCATGAGCATTCTTGGAGACCTATAATGAACCATCAAAGTCACTTGAGGAATTAGAAGTCCAATTTTATTTGTGAAAACCAAAACCCTAATTTGGATTCAGTGCTTAGGAGGTGAGTTTGTCTGATCAAACTCTTGAGAGTCCTTGAGTACTTGAGTTCTTTTTTATGAGGAATGTCTTGAGAAAAGAGAGGGAAAATTTTGGGGTACGACAGTTTCCCCTGTTCAATCTTCTTAAACCTGAAGAGTTAGATTGCATGTTCGCCATTCGCGACTTGAAGGTGAAATATGATTGAACACTTAAGTTCCTAGAAATTTGCACTCGCTTGTGCATGAAGTAAAAGTGTTTGTCGATTATATCGGGAATGGGCTTAAAGATGCCATGACGGAGAGTTGTTAGAGATGGGCTTATAGATTCCATCCAAAGTAACTATTTGATAGAGAAATTAGACTAAGTATACACTTGACTTGAACTGGGAGAAGTATTAAAATAAATCTTTGGTCGATTTAATCTGAGCCAGAAAAGGTCTATTGAGAGAAGTATCAAAATAAATATTTGATCAATTTAATCTGAGCCATCTGATGTCTTTAAATCTTTAACTAGGAGAAGTATCAGAATAAATTTTTGTTTGATTTAACCTTAGCCAGAAATGGTCTACTAAAAGAAGTATCATAATAAATCTTTGGTCGATTTAATATGAGCCAGCTGGGGTCTTTAAATCTTTAACTGGGAGAAGTATCAGAATAAATCTATGGTCGAATTAATCTGAGCCAGAAAATCTCTACTGAGAGAAGTATCAAAATAAATCTTTGGTCGATTTAATCTGAGCCAACAGAGGTCTTTAAATCTTTAAATGGAAGAAGTATCCAAATAAAATATTTGGTCAATTTAATCTGAGCCAGAAAAGGTCTACTGAGAGAAGTATCAGAATAAATCTTAGGTTGATTTAATATGAGCCAGTAGATGTTTGAATGGAGTGTCCATCCTACAGATATTTTCCCTATCTTGTTTCAAGGAATGACCTACAATCTATTTTGAGGATTTGTTGATGATATCAGTCTGTCGATTGATTCTTCCTGAAAGGGTAAAGAGTAAACTGTATGCAATGTCATGATGTATGAAATGCACTGCGTAGTGATGTTCTCAATATAAATGAGATTGTGCTACATGTGTTTCGTATGTATATGTTGTGACATATGAATGTGTTTTGAAGTGCATTTGTAAGCCTGTGCGGTATCTTTGTTTGGGAGAATAAATCCCTAACTATTGCTGGAGATGAAGAGTATGGGTATCTTCAATCTTGTCTAGAATGCTTCCGCTGGGGATTCCTGTTTACTTGTTTGAGGAAACTCTGTAGAGGATGTATTGATTTCTGTTTGTGGAGTAGAGTTTAGGAACATTGGTCGTTTGTTGCTCTACTTGGGAATTTATTTCTTATATACCCTGACTAGGGATGAAAGAGATGGTTAAATTTTCGACTCGTCTGCGGAGAATTAATTCTTATACGCCCTGAATGGGGATAAAAGAGATGGGTAATCTTCTGACTTGTCTGGGGAGGATAAAGTTAACTGGTATCTGGCCGGATTCCAGGTTTTGAAGAAACTTTCTTGGGATAGTGATAACTTTACTGAGGAGAAGAATTTTGTTAGTGATTTGTAGTAGTCTGAGGAATATACTCAAGTTGGGGAAATTGTAGTTTGTTGGAGAAATAAGCCTTGTTATCGGAGAAGTATTCTGCTGAGGAAACAAACTCTCTTGGGAAAATTGAATTTGCTAAAGAGAAGAACTGTGCAAGGTTTCTTTTTCAGTTTTGGAGAAACAAACTCAGTTGGGCGAGAGAATTTCCATGCATTATACTCATTGGAAACTTCATATGTTGGTGAAATTGCTAGGAAAGAGATTATACTCCTTTGTTTGCTGGAGCGATCTACCGGGGAGATTACGGGGAATGTATCCTTATTCGTGAAGACTAGTTTGTAAGGATAGTCTCTTTGAAGTAGCTCTGTGGGGATTTATGAACAACTTGAGTGTTATCCCAGCTCCTAAAATTTTGAGTAAATGCTTATTCACATTCTTATACATATATTTGTTAACAGTTAATCAAATTCATATGCATATGCTTATTCAATTTTAGTCATTGGACATTTTTTGCAAGCAAAACAGAGAAAACAAAAAGTTTGAACTTTAACGTATACTTGTAGTGATAATTTTCCTATAAACAGGCAATTTTGTACAAAGAGACAGAAATCCTATTAAGAGGAAGTCGTCGTGAAATAAAAAGAGTACAAAGTGAAAACAAATGTATATATAGCCATGTGGAAATGATCCCATTGGGTTCCAACTTCTCTATTACCCTTATGTCTTCGACCTTCTCGTCCCATGCCTTCGGAAGAAGTTGATTGAACCATTTGAACTTTCGACTTTGGTAATGAAGCTTTCATGTAATTTATCCAATGGTACATAGTCATACGCTTTAATCCTTAATTTTTTCCTGGACCGCCCTTTCAGGTTTTTAGTCCACCAGGATACCCTTTTTTGCCCAAGTCGCCATTTCAGGTTTTCAACTTGCCAGGTGTATAATCTTTTTTATATATCCCTAATTTCTTCCTGAACCTTTTTGTTTTATTGGGATGCCCGTATTTTTGCCTAGGTATGTCAACCTAGTTGGTCATTATTATGCGTAGTATTTTTTGAATATGTCTGCGTTCACAGGGTGCGGGAAATCTTCGCCGTTCATAGTGGTTAGCATCATAGCACCACCTGAGAATACTTTCTTGACAACAAATGTTCCTTCGTAGGTGGGATTCCATTTTCCCCTGGGATCACTTTGTGGTAGAATGAGGTTCTTTATTACCAAGTCGCCAGCCTGGTATACCCGATGCTTGATCTTCTTGTTGAACGCCCTGATAATACGTTTCTGGTACATTTGACCGTGATAGATAGCATCCAACTTCTTTGTAAGTATGAAGTGCGCCTAAGATAGGGGGGGGGGTGAATTAGGTACTTTAAAAATTCTGGTTTAAGTGATGATGGATATTATTTTTCTGGATTATGGTGAGTTTATGAAAGAGAAAGTGCAGAAAAATAAAGAGACACAAGTGATATATCCTAGTTCTCCTTACAGTCCAAGAGTACTCAAGTCCCCTTTCAACATGAAAGAGATTTCCTTATTGTGGCAAACTTAAACAAGAACTACCCAAAACCAAGAACAATCCTCTTGGAACAAGAACAATCCTCTTGGATTTTCACTATGTCAACAATGAGAACAATCCTCTCAAAGTGACTTCACTTGTATCCAACAATCCTGGAAAAACAATATTTATAAAACCACTTAAACTTAGTTCCAACAATCCTAAAAAATAAGCGAAAATATAGCAATATTTGATTTGAGTGAGTTTGAGTAGCAATGATCACTTTAAGTGATTTAATCAATGAATTGATCTTCTCTTCCAATGATAATAGTATATAATGACTCAACATATATAATGCTCAAAGTTTTCTGGTTAACAGTATGTGAAAGTGTGCAGAAAAATTGTGTATGAAAATGTATAACAGCTTGAGTTTGTTTTTTGAAAATTCAGAAAATATAATTGGAAGAGGTTTTGAAATGATTTTGAAAATGAGTATTTATATGTTCATAACACCTTTTTGAAACAACATATAGTTCCGAAGATGAATCACGAACAATTGCCAAGATTGAGTGAAAGGTTTCCATGAAATTGTGTTATGAACAGACATGTGAAAAGCTGCTATTTTTCAAAATTGTGCAGCATGCAATCAATTGCACCCTTTGTGTAAATCGATTGCACGGGGTTTGAACATCTAGAATTTCAAATATTTTGAGTGTGCAATCGATTGTACAAGAGTTTTAATCGATTGCATGTGAAGTCAGTAGCAAAAACTGATTGAGTGCAATCGATTGCATAAACATGCAAATCAATTACACTTAGAAATAGTAGCAAAAGATTTGAGAAATTGAAGCATGCAATCGATTGCACTAATATGCAAATCGATTCCACTCAACTAAAAAATTATTTTTAGCTTAGAAAAACTTGAGTAATAATTTGGACAATATAAAATATTTATTTTGACCATTGAGCATCTATGTCTTAAGTTCAAAGTAAGTATTATCATTATACCTTGAAATTTGCTAAGTGCTTGAACTGAAGACTTTATCCATAGATTCTTTTAGCTTGATCAATAATGTTTGCCTTCTTTGTCACTCATGGTTTGTCTTCATCAAAACAAAAGTGCATTTGAGAAGCTTGATTTTACATTCTCCCCCTTTTTGATGATGACAAACGATCTTGCTTGATGCGTTGTAATTTCCAGAAAGAGCTTCTCCCCCTAAGATGCATGAATCCCCCTTTGTATGAGAAGATTGGAATCCTTTGAATTTGTTCATCTTGGTTGAAGAGTACCTTAAAAATTTAAGACAAGGAAATATACAAGCATAAAGTACCACATCCTTATCCCCCTTTGACATTATCAAAAAGAAGGGAAAGATGCAAAAAAATGGACAATAATAAAGTAATATTGAAGAGAAAAATTAATTAATCATGCATCACAAATAGTCATAGACATAGTAACATAACAATTACAAAGAAATTTAACAACAAACAAAATGTAGCATAACTGAACAAGGACATAACAAAAAACAGTAGACATAATAAAGTTGGACAGAACTTTATGGTTGATTCATGTCCCGGTTGTTATAGAACAAAGATCCTTGATTTGGAAATTGTTGTTGTAGAGGAGGTTATGTGTAATGTTGTGGAGGTGCAGCTGGATTATCTGGGTCATATGGTGGAATGTGAAGATGAGAGTAAAGGTAAGAATATTGTTGATTCACATCTATGTGGAAGTCATTAATCTGGGTTGTTGTAGAATCGTTGGTAGCATTCCATTGGTTGTTTATGTTGGTATTCATGGAAGTAAATTGTTGAGACATAAAATCCATAAGATCTTGATTGCTTGGACAGAGGGAGAAGTAGGTGGAGGAGGTACAACTTCACCACCTTTAACTTCTTGATCATTCCCTTCATCACCGACCACATCTTCACCAATGTAAGTTATAGTTTTTGTCTCCGAATTATAATGAACACCCATTCTTGAGTTAACATTATTGATTGAAATCTTATGCAGATTTGGATCCATATTAACTTTCTCAAACCTAGCAAAATCAACTCCAAATTCTTCCATAATTAATGTAACAAAGTAAGCATATGTTTGAAATTTCGATTTTGCATCAACTCTCATCATATGAACCATTATAAGCCTTGCCCAATTAATACTTATTCCTTTCTTTCTTGCATAGATCAGCTGCATTTCCAGGTCAGTCACGGTGCAGTGGTTTCCATCCCGTGTAAACATAATATAGACCATAAAATAATGAAATAGTCGGTCGTCTATATAAAAGTTACCAGCACTCCATGAGTCTCTAAAGGGAATCACTCCGCCTAGACCATGAATCCTTTTGGCACGAAATTCAGCTTCTCTTAATCTCCCAATGTTGTAATAAAATTCCTTTTTCCTATGGTCATCCCATGCCTCGTGTTCAGGGTCGTACAAAGAGCTGCCAATGTAGGGAATATGTAGAATCTCACCAACAAACTCAGGGGTTAGAGAGATTCGAGTACCCAACACATATGTTACCATATTGCCTTTGTGAGGAGTTAAATTGCTGAAAAATATTCTTACCAGATCTGGATAATATAGGCCAAATGATTAAATTAATGGTTCTAGTCCATAAGCAGTTAAATCATTTTGAAAAGAGAAACATTCCTAGGGAAAGGATGATAGCATACCATATTTAGGATTGGACACTATCTTTCTTTGAAAATCCTTTGTGAATCTTGCTTCTTGTTCTTCAGTGAGAGATGAAATTAATGGATTCTCATAGGATGAACCAACCTTTTTCTTCCCTTTCTCTGAAGTTGACACCTTTCGTTTTTTTCCTTGAAGCCTTGGGTAAGGTGTTTTTAGGGTTTTGAAGGTTTTAGGTTTTTGAGAGAAGGATGTTTGATGAGCTGAAGTTTGGATATGATTTATGAGTAGATAGAAATGAGTGGGTTGTATTATATGGAATGAAGTTTAATTGGTTTTTCAATAATAAATATGAGCTTGGGAATATGAGAGAGAGAGGAACTCTGACCAACAAATATTTCTATCATAAAAGCATGTTACAGTGGGTGCAATCGATTTGCATACAGATGCAACCAATTTGCACATAAAATAGAAGCAAAATAAAACTGAAATGCACAGAGTGCAATCTATTCGCACTTATGGTGCAATCGATTTGCACTTAAACAGAAAGGTAAAAATTAAAAAATACTCAGTGAGCAATCGATTTACACTATTGTGCAATCGATTTGCATCAACCAAAAATGACCAAAAACATATTTTTCTTAAACTTAAACACCACTTAACATATATATTTACATATATCAAGGTTAAAACAAATATATAAAATCATAAAAAGGATAGAAAGAACCTTATATGTCGTGTTCATCACGAATGCCAAGCTCTCATCGAATCTCTTAAAATGGTTCTCTTGCCAAAGGTTTAGTGAAGATATCGGCAAGTTGATTATGAGTATTTATAAATGTCACCTCGACATCTCCTTGAAGTACATGATCACGAAGGAAATGATGTCGTATATCTATGTGTTTGGTTCTTGAATGCATGACCAAATTCTTCATAATGTTTATTTCACTTGTATTGTCGCACCGTAGAGGAATGCATCCTAGATCGAGTCCGTAGTCATGAAGTTGTTGTTTGAGCCACAAAATTTGAGGGCAACTACTACCCGCTGAAATATATTCTACTTCGGCCGTGCTAAGAGCAACGCATGCTTATTTCTTGCAGGCCTATGATACTAATGCATTTCCAAGGATGTGACAAGTACCACTTGTGCTTTTTCTATCAGTTTTACAACTTGCATAATCTGCATTAGAATAACCAACTACATTGCAAAAACTACCTTTAGGATACCATAATCCGACATTTGTTGTCCCTTTGAGATACTTCATGATCCTTTTCACCGCCGTGAGATAAGATTCCTTTGGATTTTCTTGAAAGCGAGCACATAGACAAACACTAAACATTATGTCAGGACGACTTGCCGTCAAATATAATAAGGAGCCAATCATACCTCGATACTTTATAATGTTGATGGAAACACCTGAATCATCTTGATCAACATATGTACCGGAACCCATTGGTGTAAACATTGCCTTACAATTATCCATGTCAAATATTTTCAAGAGTTCCTTGCAATACTTGGATTAGTTGATGAAGATGCCATCTTTTAATTGTTTGATTTGAAGTCCAAGAAAATAATTCATTTTACCCATCATGGACATCTCAAATTCTCCTTGCATCATTGTTGAAAATTCTTCACACATTTCTTGGTTTGAAGATCCAAAAATGATATCGTTAACATAGACTTGAACTAGGAAAGTGTCATCTTTTATTTTCTTGATAAACTAAGTCTTGTCAACTTTACCCTTTTCAAAACCATTTTCGCATAAGAAGTTGCTTAACCGATCATACCATGCCCTTTGTGCTTGTTTCAACCCATAAAGAGCTTTTCTCAATTTAAATATACATGAGATGGATTCTTGAAATATTTGAACCCCAGGGGTTGCTTAACATAGACTTCTTCATTGATATATCCATTCAAGAATGCGATTTTGACATCCATTTGGAAAAGCTGAAAATTTAATGAGCAAGCATAGGCAAGTAAGAGACGAATAGATTCTAACCTTGCAACCGGAGCGAAAGTGTCTTCAAAATATATTCCTTCTTCTTGATTGTATCCTTGTGCTACCAACCTTGCTTTTTTTCGAACAATTATTACATTTTCGTCAAGTTTGTTTTTAAACACCCATCTTGTTCCAATAATGTGTTTGTTGCTTGGCCTAGGGACAACTTCCCAAACTTGATTCCTTTCAAATTGATTTAATTCTTCTTGCATAGAGATAATCCATTGGTCATCACCTAAGGCTTCATCAACTTTGGAAGGTTCAATTTGAGAGACAAACGCCATGTTTAGGCAAGCATCTTTGAGATTTAGTCTTATTGTCACACCTTGACTTATATCACCAATTACTTTATCGATAGGATGATCTCTATGAGTTCTCAATTCTTTTGGTAGATCATTGAGATTTGATTCTTGTTGGGATGATTCTTCGTGTTTAATTGGTTGATCTTTGGAAGTATTTTCTTGAGGTCCTTCTAGTATTTGATCATCATCATCATTACAAACAATATTATCCTCCTTTGAGGGGTTAGTTTCATCAAAATATACATGCATTGATTCTTCAATTGTTAAAGTTATTTTTTTATAGATTCTATATGCCTTACTAGAAAGAGAGTAGCCAAGAAAAATACCTTCATCGGATTTTTCATCAAACTTACCAAAGTTATCTTTGTCGTTGTTTAAGACAAAGAATTTGCATCCAAAAATGTGAAAGAAAGCAATGTTTGGTTTCCTTCCTTTGAAGAGTTCATGTGGAGTTTTCTTCAAGATCGGTCTTATGTTAACTCTATTGCTAACAAAACATGCCGTTCTCATCGCATCCGCCCAAACATATTTTGGAAGATTTGAATCGCTAAGCATCATTCTTGCAAGTTATACAAGAGACCTATTCTTTATTTCCACCACTCCATTTTGTTGAGGAGTCCTTGGTGCTGAGATGTTGTGAGATATTCCATGTTCTCCACAAAATTCTTCAAATAGATCATTTTGAAATTCTCCGCCATGATCACTTCTTATGGAGGCAATTGTTAGAGACTTCTCATTTTGAATTTATTTAGCATACTTCTTGAATGCCTAGAATGCATCACTTTGCTGCACTAAAAAGAATGTCCAAGTATATCTAGAGAAATCGTCAACAATAACCAAAGCATATACATTACCTCTGAAACTTCTTGTTCTTGATGGACCAAAAAAGTCCATATGTAACAATTGTAGTGGCCTTGTAGTAGACACCACATTCTTAGATTTGAAAGTTGATTTTGTTTGTTTCCCTTTTTGACAAGCATCACAAAGTCTATCTTTGACGAAATTTCTCTTAGGAAACCCAATGACAAGATCATGCTTGATTAGTTTATTCAAGTTTTCCATGTGAATATGAGCAATTCTTTTGTGCCACAACCATGAATCATCATTGTTCGCCATGAGACATTTTACCTTCAAATATGGATCATCAAGGGAAATCATGAATATATTATTGATTCTTTTACCTTTAAGTATAAACTCATGTGTGACTTCATCTTCTATCAAACATTCATCCTTGGTGAACTTGATCTTGAAGCCTTTGTCATAAAGTTGGCTAATACTAAGAATATTGTGCTTTAGTCCTTCAACATAAAGAACATCTTCAATGGATGTGAAAGGTAGAACTTGGTTTTGAAAACTTTGAATATCCAAGTCCACTTTTATCATTGGAGTATCTTTGTTGGCTAAGAACACAATCCAATCCAATTTGGCCTTTTTCACATCTTTCAATGACTCTTTTTAATTGGACAATTTGTAAAGAGAGTGATTCACAATTTTTACATACAAAATTTTGTTTTTGTTCATTACTTAATTTTTGTTTTTCTTCTTTAAATCTTTTTCCATAGATTCACATTTTTCTTCTAAAGATGAAGTTTGTTTCTTTTGAGATGAAATAGTTTTATACAGAATTTTGCATTCATTTAATAGTTCATCTATAGCACCTTGTGCATCACTATCAAAAAGAGAAAATTCATTACTAACCTCATTGTCTTCATCATCGGAATGGTGTGAGGCCATCAATGCTAGATTTTCACTTTCATCACTATCGGAATCGGATGAGGAACTTATTTCATTATCCTCTCATGCAACATACTCCTTTTTGTTCTTGAATCCCTTTTTGCTTTTCTAGCCACCTTTCTTAGAGAGTTTCGGACAATCCGGCTTGATATGACCTTACTTACCACATTCATAACATGTGACTTCTTGTGTTGGTGTGGAAGCTTCCTTTTTCTTGAATTATTTCTTTCCTTTTGAATGAGAAAAGGATTTGTCATTTCTACCAAATAACTTACAAAGCCTTTTAACTAGAAGCATGAAATTTTCATCTTCTTCCGGATTGTCTTCCTTTTCAACTTCCTTGGAATCTATCTTTAAAGCAATATTCTTGGATTTCTTCTCTTGATTTTCATGTTTTTCAAGTCTTATGAGTTTTGTTTCATATTCTTGAAGTTTCCCGAGAACCTTTGCAGAAGTCATGGAGGAGAGACTTTTCTTTTCTGAAATTTCTGTTACCTTTGGTTGCCATTCCCTAGTTAAAGACTGAAGTACTTTCAGATTTAGTTCATCATTCGTCAGAGTCTTACCAAGAGCACTTAGATGATTTGTCAAGTGCACGAATCTATTTTGTAGGTCAAGGATGGTTTCTCCAGGCTTCATTCGAAATAATTCGTACTCTTGACTCAAGATATTTAGTCTTGATCTTTTAACTTCAACGATTCCTTCATGAGTTTGTACCAAGGTATCCCATATTTCTTTTGTTGTTTTGCATGCCGAGACATGGATGAATTCATCCATGCCAAGTGCACCTTGAAGAAGATTTATTGCCTTGTTATCATAGAGAACCTTCTTCTTATCATCTTCGTCCCATGCAGTTTTAGGCTTTGATGAGCCAGCACCATTGATTATCGTTATAGGGATAAATGGACCATTCTCGACGGCATCCCATATTTCTTCTCCATGTGCTTCTAGATGTGCCTTCATGTGTATTTTCCAGAAGTCAAAATATTCACCACAAAATAGAGGAGGCTTGTTGTTACTACCACCATCTCTGAAAACGGGATTTTTATTTGCGGAAGCCATTCTAGATCTTTTAGGAACAAGTTACCTATAACCTGCTCTGATGCCAATTGTAAGTACGAAGTGCCCCTAAGAGGGGGGGGGGGGTGAATTAGGTATTTTTATAGATTATGGTGAGTTTATGAAAAAGTAAAGTGTAGAAAAATAAAGAGACACAAATGATATATCCCGGTTCCTCTCACAGTCTGAGAGTACTCTAGTCCCTTTTCAACATGAAAGAGATTTCCTTATTGTGGCAAACTTAAACAAAAACTACCCAAAACCAAGAACAATACTCTTGGACCAAGAACAATCCTCTTGGATTTTCACTATGTCAACAATGAGAACAATCCTCGCAAAGTTAATTCATTTGTATACAACAATCCTGGAAAAACAAGATTTATAAAACCATTTAAACTTATTTCCAACAATCCTGAAAAATAAGCAAGTATATAGCTATATTTGATTTGAGTGAGTTTGAGTAGAAATGATCACTTTGAGTGATTTAATCAATTAATTGATCTTCTCTTCCAATGATAAAAGTATACAATGACTCAAGATATATATTGCTCAAAGTTTTCTGGTTAACAATATGTGAAAGTGTGCAGAAAACTTGTTTATGAAAATGTATAACTGCTTGAGTTTGTTTTTTGAAAATTCAAAAAATATGATTGGAAGAGGTTTTGAAATGATTTTGAAAATGACTATTTATATGTTTATAGCACCTTTTTGAAACAACATAAAGTTTTGGGGATGAATCACGAACAATTTCTAAGATTGAGTGAAAGGTTTCCATGAAATGGTGTTATGAACAGACATGTGCAAAGCTGTTGTTTTTCAAAATCGTGCAGCATGCAATCGATTGCACCCTTTGTGTAAATAGATTGCACGGGATTTCAATAGCTAGAATTTTAAATATTTTGAGTGTGAAATTGATTGCACAATAGTGTAAATCGATTGCATGTGAAGTCATTAGCAAAAATTGATTGAGTGCAATCGATTGCATAAACATGAAAATTGATTACACTTAGAAACAATAGTAAAATATTTGAAAAATTGAAGCATGAAATCAATTGCACTAATATGCAAATCTATTGCACTCATGTAAAAAATGATTTTTAGCTTAGAAAAAATTGAGTAAAGATTTTGACAATATAAAATATTTCTTTTGACCGTTGTGAAGATGTGAAAAACACAAGAAGGGGGGGTTGAATTGTAAAACTTAAAACAAATGCTTTGACAACACAGTATTTTTATCCTGGTTCGTTTGATCTCAAACTACTCCAGTCCACCCGTCAAGGTGATTTCGCCTCTCTCCAACGAGGACTTAATCCACTATTTTCAAAGGATTACAACAGATACTTTAACAACTATTAAAGTCTTCTTAAGTGCAACCACATACCGGTTTATCTTAAGGAAATCTTTTACAAATAATTGAACAAAGATGTGTTAATGTTTTCTAACAAAACAATATATCACCACTGTGATAATAACACAACTTAAGCTTGGAGTAAACTGAATTTGCTTAAAGCGTTTGAATAAGCGGTTTTGAAAGCTTAGCAAATTATGTGAGTGCATGTGTGCGTCTTTTCTCAAGCAGACTTGTTTATATAGGCAAGGCAAAGATACGTTGACTATAAATCCAATTTAATGACAATGACGCACATTCCTTTTGAAGAAGATCTTGTCTGATGAGAGCCGTTAGCACTTAATTCTGTCTTGAATACTTAATAACGCTTCAGAGTCTTCTTTGCTTTAACTTATGATAACGCTTCAGAGTGTTGATGACTTGGTAAAGATGTCTTTAATCAGAGTCAGAGTGTATTTGTTTATGCGCAGATTCTGGTCATCAAGCTTCAGTGTATAATCTGGTAGCTTCAGCGTGTAGCACATATTACTGATCTTCTGATGCTGATTCCATCAGAACTTCTGTATATACAAAACATAATTTTAAGAAGCATATATATATATATATATATATATATATATATATATATATATATATATATATATATATATATATATATATATATATATATATATATATATATCTTTGAATTTATTTATTCTTTGTATTTTGTTATCATCAAAACTCTAATCAAGGGTTGTAGAATCAAACTATGTTCTAACAATCTCCCCCTTTTTGATGATGACAAAAACCAAAATTTTCAATTAAAAATAAAGAATAAAAAATATAGAATTAAGAAGAGAAACTCCCCCTGAGTTGATTACTTCCCTTTAATTCCATGAGTCTTTGAGCATCAAAACCTTACTGTATCTTTCATCAGAGTTTTGTACCTGTTCAAGCTTTTCAGAAGAGAGAAATTTAAATAGATCAGAATGTCTGAGACTTATGTCTCAGTAATCCGTTATTGAAAAATATCATTCTTTCTCCCCCTTTTTGTCAATTATCAAAAAGAACATATAATCAGAATTAAAATGCATTTATATTAAAAACCAGAAGCAACAATAAGTTCAGAACAACAGCAATGAAAGAATATTACAGATAAACATGTTTTAAAAACGAGGAAATTTTAAGAGGGAGGAGGTAGACGCGTGAACAAAGCTTCCAACATGCTCTTGATCTGGATGTTGGTTTCCTGTTGCTGGGTTAACATGCTTGTGATTTCATCAATTTTGTTGTCTTGTTTATCCATTCTTTCCTTCATCAACATATCAGATCTTTTCAGGTCTTCTAGAGTATGCCTTTCATAGGAGGAAGCTTGAGGATCTTCAGAAACTGGATGCTTCTCAGAGAATTCTGCAATATCCTCTTTCTGACCCAGTTCTTCAGCAGGAATCATCTGCTCTGAAGTATCAGTCAGATTGAGATCTTCTGACTCTGGTTGAACTTTGTATGCTGGACGATGTTCAGACCAGGGAGCATTGTCCAGAGGGAGAACTTCTTCCTTGAGAAGCTGGCTCAGAACTTGATCTTCAATTAATTTCAGTAGATTACTGAAGTTCCTTTGAACTTGTCTGTAGCTTTGTTCTTGCATCTTATGAGTTTCAGAACACACCCATCTTCTGAACCTTGTCCAAAGGTAGTCTGATGCAGCAGGATCAATCAGCTCAAGACTAGCTTGCTTTAGAGAAGTGATCCACTTCTGTACTTCTGTTTCAAACATCAATGAGCTGGTACCAACATCTGGAGAGGGTTCAGATGGTTTTGGTTTTGGAATAGCTGTTTTGTGGGTTATGGCAGCAAGACGTTCAAAAACTGTTAAGTCAATGACAGTCTTGATGTTGTCATCTGGATTGTTCTTTGGTGAGGGAGTGGGAGAGTCAGGAATTATTATTGAACTAGTTGGGGAGTTTGGTGAGTTGATTCTAGTGATAAGGGAATTTGGGGAAATTCAGGATGGTTAGGGGCATACGGATGGCCAGAGGTTCAGTGATTCCAGGAATGGGAATGGTATCAGAATCAACAGTTTAGTTTGATTGATCGTTATGAGGTTCTGGTTCACATGATTCAGAAGGTTGAGCCTCAGAAGTTTGAACTTCTGGTTGAAATAGTTCAGGTTGTGGAGAAGGTGGATGAATTTCTGGTTGAGGAGATTCTGGTAGTGGTATTTCTGGTTGTGGAGAGAGAGGAATATCTGATTGTGGTGCTTCTGTGGTGGTTTCAGGGTTTGGATTTTCTGGCATGGGAGCAGAAGTATGTTGGTCAAAGGTTTCTATATCAGATAGAACTTTTGCAAGTTCTTGTTGGGTTGCTTCAATATTTGGATTTGGAGGTTGGGAGCGAGATCTTCTAAGAGTTAAGGTTTCTGAGGGGTCAAATTCAATGTCAAAGTCATCAAATGTTTGTGGTGTGGGGATTTCTGATTGAGTGGGAATTGGTATAGATGTTGATACAGAAATTGAGTTTAAAACAGTTACAGAAGAAGGATTACATCTCTTTTTAGGAGTCCGCTGGGATGATCCTTCTGCTACAGCTTTCCTTTTCTTGGTTTTCTTCAGCACAACTTCTGGAGCCTTCTGCTGCAGATCCTGAATGTTCAAATCTGGTGTTGTACCATCCTCCTTGCATGCATCCAGATATCTGACTATTATATCAGGTTTAGAATCAATCTCTGAGAACAGAGGAAAGTTATCCAGAGGGATTCTTCTGCTGGAGATTGCTGCAAAAGAAGTGACAATGGGTTCCTTCTTGACGTTCTCAATTAACTTCATTTTCTTCAGATTCTTTGCATTCAGCTGTCTGCCAACAGTAGCTTCCAAAGAGATGATTTCCTGAGCTTCTGTAAGATGATCAATCAGCTTATTCTCTGTTAGAATATCTGATATAAGCCTTCCTAGGGGTATCCAGTCCCTTTTTATGCGCTCCTCTTCTCTGGTTTCCTTGACACTAGTCGTTAGATGGTTAAACAGCAGATGAGTCAGATTCACCTTAATCTTCTGGGAGATGAAGTAGATTAGAAATTGCTGATAAATATTGATGTAGTCAGGAGAGCTGGTAGGCTTCCTGTGATTTATACATCCCAGGATAATCTTGGCCCATATTCTGTGATGGTCTTTTAGATCCCTTATCTTGCTGGAGGGAAGACCCAGAGTGAAGATTTCTCTAGCAATTAGGGCGACATCAGCGCATCTTTCAGCCATGTCAATGCATCGTACACCACCACCACTATAGCCTATTAATCTTGCAATGAGGTCCTCAGTTATGACAATCTTTTTCCCCATTATGTATGAAGTAACTTGATGGTTGGAAGATGAAGCGTGAATCCAAAATTCCTTCACAAGAATTGGGAATGTTGGACCCACCAGTCGGTCAAAATATCTGTCCCAGCCTTGAGCCTTTACTTCTTCCAAGAGATTAAACCAGTTTTCTTGAAGACTGTTAAAGTCCATAATTAATTCAGAAAGAACTTCTAGATTTTTGATTGGTGTGAGAAGATTTTTGTAGGGTTCTTCATATTGTTCGGAGGAATCTGTTTTCTGAGAACTGGAAGTAGGGTTTCTTGAGGAAGCCATGTTCACACGAAGGTTTTGTGAAGAAATTGAAAGGGTTTTGAGAAAGGATGCAAACTGAAATCAATAAGATTGTAGAGAAAATGAAAGTGAAAGTAAAAAAGTGTAAGTGGTGAGAGATGTGTTTAAATAGATTTTTTTTAAAAAGGATTTTGAAAACATAAACGGTAAGAGAGAGAAATAAATTATAATGATTATGAGCATTTAATGATATCTGATTTTGGGGGATTCATAAAGATATTGAGACGGTTACCCATGACATGTGTCCCAATGCATCCAATCAGCGCTTTTGACCTTTCAGAAACGTGAACGCGTGTTCAGCCTCAGAAGTAGCTGATGACTGGATGACACTTATTTGCTTAAGTGAACTGCACATTTCTATCCTTGATTGTGATAGATTCTGATACAATATGTACTTCTAAAGATCTGAAGAAATATTGATCAGTAGTTCACGGAAAAATAGACAAGGTTCTGAAGGTTAAGATATGGAATCAAAACAGTTTTATTATGGGCAGAGCTTCATGCTGAGATGTTTCAGAATGAAGTTGAACCTATCTTCAGAAAGAGGTTTTGTAAAGATATCAGCCCATTGATGGTCTGTGTTAATAAATTTTAAATTTAGAATCCCTTTCTGAATATAGTCCCTAATAAAATGATGTTTTATTTATATATGCTTAGCCCTAGAATGCAAAATAGGATTTTTACTGAGACAAATAGCAGAAGTATTGTCACAGAGGATAGGGATGTTGCTCTCAAATATTTTGAAGTCCTCAAGTTGACTTTTCATCCAGAGCATTTGTGTGTTGCATCCAGCTGCTGCTATGTATTCAGCTTCTGTTGTTGATAGAGCTATTGTGGATTGTCTTTTGCTGGACCATGAGATTAGATTTCCTCCCAGAAACTAGCAGCTTCCAAAAGTGCTTTTACGTTCTACTCTGTCTCCAGCGAAATCAGCATCACAGTATCCTATCAAGCTGTAATCACTTGTTTTTCTATAAAACAAACCCAGATTAGTAGTACCTTTCAGATACTTGAAAATTCGCTTAATTATTGTTAAGTGAGATTCTCTAGGATCTGATTGGAATCTAGCACAAATGCAAACACTGAATAGAATGTCAGGCCTTGAAGCCGTCAGATAGAGAAGATAACCAATCATACCTCTGTAGACCTTCTGTTCTACCTTTTTACTTACCTCTTCTCTTTCCAGAATGCACGTGGGATGCATTGGAATCTTTGATGGCTTACATTCTGAGAGATCAAATTTCTTCAGAAGTTCTCTGACATATTTGCTCTGATGAATGTAAGTTCCTTCTGGGGTTTGATTAATTTGAATGCCCAGAAAGAATTTTAGTTCCCCCATTAGGCTCATCTCAAATTCTGCCTGCATACATTTAGCAAACTTTCTTCCCAGAGAGGGTTTAGTGGATCCAAATATGATGTCATCAACATGAATCTGACATACTAAAATGTCATTCTTAACTGTCTTACAGAACAAGGTTGTGTCCACTTTCCCTCTGGTGAATTCCTTTTCTAGCAGGAAGTTACTTAGTCTTTCATACCAAGCTCTGGGAGCTTGTTTCAGACCATAGAGTGACTTCTTTAGTTTGAAAACATATTCGGGATTTTTGGAACTTTCAAAACCTATATATAGCCATTTAAGAATGCACTCTTAACATCCATCTGATACAGAGTGATGCCTTTATTAACAACAAATGAAATTAAGAGTCTGATAGATTCTAACCTGACGACTGGAGCAAAGGTTTCTGTATAGTCTATTCCCTCTTGCTGACTATAACCTTGTGCTACCAGTCGTGCTTTGTTTCTGATGACTTCACCTTGTTCATTCAGTTTGTTTCTAAACACCCATTTTGTACCAATGACGTTGAATCCTTTTGGTTTGGGAACTAGCTCCCATACATCATTTCTTGTGAATTGATTTAGCTCCTCTTGCATTGCTAGAATCCAGTCATTGTCCAGAAGTGCTTCATCAATTGTTGTTGGTTCAATTAGAGAAACCAGTCCCATGAGGGATTCTTCAGAGTTTCTGAAGGAGGATCTTGTTCTGATTGGATCTTCCTTCCTTCCTAAGATTGTTTCTTCTGGGTGATCCATGCTGCTTCTGGATGATCTTTTCTGGAGTTGATCAACAGAAGGTGCTGGATTGCTTGTAGTGACTCTTTTTGATGTTGAGGGAGTGTCTTTGTTGAGAGCTTCTGATGATTTGTCTTCAGTACATGTGAGTTCAACTTCCATACCTGCAAGGAATTCATTCTACTTTGACTTTTGAGAGTCAAGCTTATCATCAAAACGAACCCTGATTGACTCCTCCACAATCTGTGTTTCTGTATTGTATACTTTGTACCCTCTTGAGCGTTCAGAATATCCTAACATAATACACTTTTGTGCTTTAGAGTCAAACTTGTTCAAATAATTTTTTGTATTCAGGATAAAACATGTACATCCAAATGGGTGAAAATAGGAAATGTTGGGCTTTCTGTTCTTCCACAATTCATATGGAGTCTTTTCCAGAATAGGTCTTATGGAGATTCTATTCTGAATGTAACACGCTGTGTTTATTGCCTCTGCCCAGAAGATCTTAGCAACGTTAGTCTCGTTGATCATGGTTCTGGCCATTTCTTGCAATGTTCTGTTCTTTCATTCTACAACTCCATTTTGCTGGGGAGTTCTAGGACAAGAGAAATCATGCAGAATGCCTTTATCATTAAAGAATAACTCAGAATCTTTGTTTTCAAATTCTCCACCATGATCACTTCTGACTTTGACGATTCTAAGATCCTTTTCATTCTGAACTTGGTTGTAGAAGGTAACAAACACAGAGTGTGACTCGTCCTTGTGCCTTAAGAAATTTACCCATGTCCATCTGCTATAGTCATCTATGATTACTAACCCATACTTCTTTCGACTGACTGAAGCAGTTTTAACTGGTCCAAATAAGTCAACGTGCAGAGGTTCTAATGGCTTGGAGGTGGAAACAATGTTTTTGGATTTGAAAGCTGGTTTTGCAAACTTGCCTTTCTGACATGCTTCACACAGAGCATCTGAATTGAACTTCAGGTTAGGAAGTCCTCTAACCAGATTGAGTTCGTTAATCTGAGATATTCTTCTCATACTAACATGTCCCAATCTTCTGTGCCAGATCCATTGCTCGTTGTTAACAGACAGTAGACATTTTACATTCTGACTTTTTAGTTCAGAAAGTTTTATTTTATAAATGTTGTTTTTCCTCTTTCCATTAAATAGGATAGTCTCATCTTTCTGACTAACAGCTTTGCATGAATTTTGATTGAAGATTATATCATAACCGTTATCACTTAATTGACTTATGGATAACAGGTTATGCATTAATCCATCAACTAATAAAACATTACTTATAGAGGGAAGATTTCCATTACCTACTGTTCCAGAGCCAATGATCTTTCCTCTCTGATTTCCTCCAAAGCCTATGTGGCCTCCAGGCTTAAGTTCCAGGCTTTGGAACATATTCCTTCTTCCCGTCATGTGTCGTGAGCAGCCAGAGTCCAGGTACCATGATTGGTGTTTTTGCTTTGCTGCTAAAGATATCTGCCACATGTATTATTTTATCCTTAGGTACCCAAATTTTCTTGGGTCCTGATTTGTTAGTTTTATCAAAACTCTGGTTGAATTTTGGTTTGCTAGAGTAATCACTACTTGTATATTTTATGTCATGTGTGTGCCCATATATAAAGTGTGAATCAAGTGGAGTATGTTTTATAACTAAATCCATGGCATTTTTTGGTGTAGGTACCTTACCTTGATATCCTATCCCTTTTCTGCCATTTCTTCTAACTCCATAGATCATTGAAGCCATTTTGCTTCTGTCTATGTTTTTAGCTAGAAACTTCTGAAAGCTGTGATCATACTCCTTGATGATCTCATCAGCATTGCTGGGAGTTTCATGGATTCTTTCCTTTTGAGAGTTTTGCAATTGGTTTTCTAATTTTGAAATTTTATCTTTTAACTCAGAATTCTCCAATTTGAGACTCTCAGTCTTATCAGAGTCAGAAGCAAGATTCCTTTTCAGGTTTCTGAGTTTGACTCTGATCTGCTGGTATCTTTCCAGAATTTCATTAAGGATTTCAGCTAGTTCAGCCTTAGTAAAGTCAGGGAATACCTCTTCTGTATCTGATTCAGAGTCTGACTCAGAAGCTTCACTGTCTTCTGTTATGTTTTCCATGAGAGCTATGTTTGCTCTTTCATCATTTGATTCTGAGTCAGCTTTAAATGTGTCAGAATCATCCCATGTAGCCATGAGACTTTTCTTATTTTCCTTGCCAAACTTCTTTTTGGGCTTCTTCTTCTGAAGCTTTGGGCAATCTCTTTTGTAGTGCCCTTGCTCGTTACATTCATAGCAGATGAGGTCTTTGTTGTTTGGCTTTCTGTTTGTTGAAGAGCCTTCAGATCTTCTGTGTCCAGAGGAGGATTCTGACCTTCTGTATCTGGAGAAAGATTCATTCTGATTTTCTGATCTTCTGGGATTCTTGAACTTCCTTTGCCACTGCTTCCACAATTGGTTCACCCTTCCGGAGAGGAGAGACTTATCATCTTCTTCTGATGAGGACCCATCAGAGGTTTCTTCCACATCCTGCAAAACTTTGGAGTCAAATTTTGTTAGATTTTAAAGCTAAAGGCTTACCTTGCTTTTGAGGTTCATCTGCTTCTAGCTCTATCTCGTGACTTCTGAGGGAGCTGATAAGTTCCTCCAGAGAGATTTTGTTGAGATCCTTGGCTAGCTTAAGCGCTGTGACCATTGGCCTCCATTGTTTTGGCAAGCTTTTGATGATCTTCTTAACGTGATCAGCTGTGGAATACCCTTTGTCAAGAACTTTTAGACCAGCAACAAGAATTTGAAATCTTGAAAACATAGTTTCTATTGATTAACTCTCTTCCATCTTGAATGCCTCATACTTCTGAATGAGTGCAAGGGCTTTGGTTTCTTTGACTTGAATGTTGCCTTCATGCATCATTCTCAGAGAGTCAAACATATTCTTTGCAATGTCTCTGTTTGATATCTTCTCATATTCTGAATAAGAGATGGCGCTGAGAAGAATTGTTTTGGCCTTGTGATGATTTCTGAATTCACGCTTTTGCTGATCAGACATCATTTTCCTGTCAATCTTCTGACTATGTCCATCCACTGGGTGCGTGTATCCATCAGTTACCATGTCCCACAGATCAGCATCATGGGCCAGAAAGAAACTCTCAATTCTGTCTTTCCAGTAGTCAAAGTTCTCTCCATCAAAGACTGGAGGTTTGCCACTGAATATGTCCCTTTCTTCATTGTTGTCATTGCTGATGTTTTGACTTGGTCTTGCCATTGTGTTTTTCTGATGCTGGATCTTGTACTAACACAGTTAAGTGTTATAAGCTCAGAACCAGGCGCTCTGATGCCAATTGAAGATGTGAAAAACACAATAAGGGGGGGTTGAATTGTAAAACTTAAAACAAATGCTTTGACAACACAATATTTTTATCCTGGTTCGTTTGATCTCAAACTACTCCAGTCCACCCGTCAAGGTGATTTCGCCTCTCTCCAACGAGGACTTAATCCACTATTTTCAAAGGATTACAACAGATACTTTAACAACTATTAAAGTCTTCTTGAGTGCAACCACATACCGGTTTATCTCAAGGAAATCTTTTACAAATAATTGAACAAAGATGTGTTAACATTTTCTAACAAAACAATATATCACCACTGTGATAATAACACAACTTAAGCTTGGAGTAAACTGAATTTGCTTAAAGCGTTTGAATAAGCTATTTTGAAAGCTTAGCAAATTATGTGAGTGCATGCGTGCGTCTTTTCTAAAGCAGACTTGTTTATATAGGCAAGGCAAAGATACGTTGACCATAAAGCCGGTTTAATGATAATAACGCACTTTCCTTTTGAAGAAGATCTTGTCTGATGAGAGCCGTTAGCATTTAATTCTGTCTTGAATACTTAATAACGCTTCAGAGTCTTCTTTGCTTTAACTTATGATAACGCTTCAGAGTGTTGATGACTTGGTAAAGATGTCTTTGATCAGAGTCAGAGTGTATTTGTTTATGCGGAGATTCTGGTCATCAAGCTTCAGCATATAATCTGGTAACTTCAGCGTGTAGCATATATTACTGATCTTCTGATGCTGATATTCCATCAGAACTTCTGTATATACAAAACATAATTTTAAGAAGCATATTTGTTTTATATATATATATATATATATATATATATATATATATATATATATATATATATATATATATATATATATATATATATATATATATATATATCTTTGAATTTATTTATTCTTTGTATTTTGTTATCATCAAAACTCTAATCAAGGGTTGTAGAATCAAACTATGTTCTAACACATTGAGCATCTATGTCTTAAGTTCAAAGTAAGTATTATCATTATACCTTGAAATTTTCTAAGTGCTTGAATTGAAGACTTTATTCGTAGATGCTTTTAGCTTGATCAATAATCATTGCCTTCTTTGTCACTCATGGTTTGTCTTCATCAAAACAAAAGTGCATTTGAGAAGCTTGATTTTACACTCTTTTTGTCAATCAAATTCAACTGATCCAACCTAGTCTGAATCTATTTGTCTTCGTCTAAGTCCGCTTCTTTCATAATTCTTATATAATGGATTTGAACTTCGACAGGCAGGGAAGATTCCATACCATAGACCAGAGAAAATGGGGTTGCCCAAATTGATGTTTGCGCCTAAGTACGATAGCCATGAAGAGAAAATGGTAACATCTCATGCCAGCCTTTGTAGGTTACAACCATCTTTTTCACAATCTTCTTTATATTTTTTTGGCGGCTTCCACTGTGCCATTCATCTTAGGTTTGTATGGAGAAGAGTTGTGATGCTTGATTTTGAACTGTGTGCAGAGTTCAGTGATCATTGTGTTGTTAAGGTTGGTACCATTTTCAGTGATGATCCTCTCAGGGATTCCATATCGAAAGATGAGGTTATGCTTGATGAAACGGGCCACGGCGTTCTTGGTAATTGAGGCAAATGAATCTTCTTTAACCCACTAGGTAAAGCAGTCAATGGATACAATAATGAAACGATGTCCATTAGAGGCAGTAGGATTGATTTCTCCAAACATGTCAATGCCCCACATCACAAATGGCCAAGGAGTAGTCATGACATTCAAAGGAACTGGAGGCATGTGAACCTTATCAGTATAAATTTGGCACTTACGCAAGTCCTCGAGTGGTGGTGACAATCGGTTTCCATAGTTGACCAATAGTAACCGGCTCTCAGAATCTTCTTGGCCATAGTATGTCCACTGTAGTGAGTACCGAAGATGCCTTCGTGCATGTCCTCCATAACCTTATCTTCTTTCCTTTTTGTCCATACAACGAAGCAAAGTTGAATCATGGTTGCGCTTGTATAGAATTCTATTGCTCAGGAAGAACTTGGATGAGAACCTTTACAAGAATTTATTGTCGTTGATTGATGCCCCTTCAAGATACTCTTGAGTTTCGAGATAACTTTTCACTTCGTGAAACCAAGGCTTCTCCTCTACTCCATCAGTATCAATATCATAGTAGTGCGCTGGTTCATCAAATCTTTCGACAATAATTCGGGGAGCTTTGTTGTCCCATATGACCTTGAACATAGATGACATGGTAGCTAAGGCATCTGCCAATTGATTTTATTCCCTCGGGATATGTTCAAAGGTAATTTCTTCAAAGTACGGGATCAAGGTAAGCGCAAGTTCTTTGTAAGGGATAAGATTTAGATGTTTTCTATCCCACTCTCCTCTACTCCATATACACTAAAAATTTGATTCTTAGGTCAGTAGCAGCTTTATGATCCAAGATGCACACTTCTTACTCAGCCATGTTATTGGTACAATCAAAGTAGAGTCTAGCAGTGAAAGGCATATGGAAACCTTCAGGGGAAATGATCACAACATCAATTCCGTTACCCAGCACGTTGGAAGCTCCCTCAAAAACATAGTCCATCGGGATCCTTGCTCAAGTCCTTCATACGATCTAGGATTTTCATAATCTATAATCAGCATTATATTCTCGTCCAAGAATTCAAAGTTCATAAATTGGTAGTCGTCCATAACTTAATGCGCCAAATGATCTGTCAGCACACTTCTTTTGATTTCTTTTTGTATAGTGTAATGAATGTTGTATTCCGTTAAGATCATTTGGCATCGGGCTATCCTTTCGGAGAGAGTTGTCTTCTCAAAGATGTACTTGATGAGATCCATCTTAGAGATTAATAGAGTAGTATGAGTCAACATATACTGTCTTAGTCGACGAGTAGCCCATGCCAAAGTGCATCAAGTTTTCTCGAGTAGTGAATATCTTGTTTCACTTTCGATAAATTTTTTTTAAGATAGTATATTGCATGCTCTTTTCGACCAGACTCATCATGTTTCCCCAACACACACCTCATTGAATTATCTAACACTGTTAAGTACATGATCAAAGGTCTTCCTTCAACTGGTGGCATCAGAATTGGAGGTTCTTGCAAGTACTCTTTGATCTTGTCAAAAGCTATTTGACAGTCGTCATTCCATTTTACTACTTGATCTTTTTTCAGTAGCTTGAAGAGTGGCTCACAAGTAGCAGTCAGGTGAGAAATGAACTGGGCAATGTAGTTGAGTCGTCCCATGAAACCCCTGACCTCCTTCTCAGTATAGGGAGATGGAATTTCTTGGATAGCTTTGACTTTAGCAGGATCAAATTCAATACATTTCCCATTGACGATAAAGCATAGGAGCTTACCATATCTTACCTCGAAGGTGCATTTGTTGGGATTCAATCTCAGCTTATATTTCTTCGGCCTTTCAAACAGCTTGTGTAGATGGTCAAGGTGCTCTTCTTCAGTTTGGGATCTGGCTATCATGTCATTAACATAGACTTCTATCTTATGATAAATCATGTCATGAAATAAAGCCACCATAGCCCGTTGATAAGTTGCGCCTGCGTTCTTCATCCCAAAAGGCATGACCTTATAATAGAAGGTTCCCCACTAAGTGATAAAGGTAATTTCCTCCATGTCTTCATGTGCCATTTTGATTTGGTTGTACCCGGAGAAGCCATCCATGAAGGAGAACACCTTGTGTTGAGCAGTGTTGTCAACCAAGACATCAATATATGGTAGTGGGAAGTCGTATTTGGGGATTTCCCTATTTAAATCCCTGTAGTTTACATACATACGAATCTTATCGTCTTTCTTCGGCACTAGAACAACATTTTCAACCCATTAGGGATACGACGTCACTGCCAAGAAACCTGCATTAAACTGTTTCATTACCTCAGCCTTGATCTTCTCAAACATATCAGGATGCATGCGATGAACGTTTTGTTTGATCAGAGAACAACCCTTTTTAATTGGCAGAAGATGAACCACAATATTAGTATCCAGCCCAAGCATGTCTTCGTATGACCAGGAGAATACTTCAAATAGTCATGCAACATCTGAACCAATCTGCTCTTAACAATGTCTTCCAGGTTGGTGCTAATCTTAACTTATTTTTATCTGCCTCAGTACCCAAGTTTATCACTTTGACCGGTTCTTCGTGCGGTTGGATAGCCTTTTCCTCTTCTATCAGGAGTTTGGAGAGTTCTCCAAGTATCTCACAATATTCTTCACCTTCATCTTCATCTTGATATATTGGATTTTCGAAGTCATAGACGACAATAGCAGAATTATTGTAAATGAGATCTGGAGTGGATGTGGATCTGCAAATGTGTGTTTGTGCATGTAAGGTCACATGGCTATTTAAAAATGCAGTAAAGTAAAAGAAAGACAAGGAGCACAAAATTTGAATGCAAAATCGTCCAATGTTTTCATTAAATGAGCATAAGATATTTGAAATGACAAACCCTTAACAAATGGACCATTGTGCCCCAGGCTAGGCACAAGGTTTAAAGTCATTGTTTTAAACAGAAATTATACAGACAAACATCTTAAAGTAATAAAAACAGGAAATAGCAATTACTCCTGGCTGAAGGGGATTGAGATGAAGTCTTTGGCCTTCCAGTTGTTAACTCCACCGTCAGTATTAGGGAATATCCAGTCGTCCAAGTCACCGTCATTGCCAGTGTCTTCCAGAGCATTGACTTCATTGTTGCTAATACAGAGAGGTGGTCCTCCAGCACGAATACGTCAAACCTCTTTCTGAGCCTTTGAAGTGAAACCCAACCCAAATTTGTCGGATTTTAAGGGGATATCAGAAAGTTGTCCCCATATAGTGCAACCTCCATCTTCTACAACAACCCTAGCATCCTTCTGAGAGGCCGTTTCGGTGTTCCCTTAGAGGCTTCAGGAGTAGCACGAGTAGAAACAACAATCATTTGAGGGATTACCTCAAATGTCTGGCAGGGGGTTTCAATGAATTCGCCATCCATTTCAACATATTTGAAGGAATTCAAATGACTGACCATATATTCTACCTCTCCACATACTGTGATGATCTTCCCTTTCACTGGGTACTTCAGCTTTTGATGCAATGTAGAGGACCGCACCTGCCCTATGAATCCATGGGCATCCTAACAAGAAAGAATAGGCCGGGAGGATATCCATTACATAAAATGTTGAAGTGAAAACTTGAGATCCCACCTTGATCGGAAGATCAACCTCTCCGTGGACCATTCTTTTCTAACCATCGAAGGCACTTACCATAATATCGTTGGGTTTCAACACCAACCCTTCACAATGCAATCTTTTCAAAGCACCTTTGGGTAAAACATTTAGGTAGGACCCAATATCTACTAACACATGTGCCAGGGTGGTGCCTTTGCATTCAATAGAGATATGGAGAGTTTTGTTATGATTCTTCCCGGCTAGAGTTAAATCTGCATCAGAAAAGCCTAAACCATTATCAGTAGTTAGGCTTGCAACACAGTTCTCAAATTGATCAGCAATGGTCTCTTGTGGTACATGGGCATTCTTTAGGAGTTTCAGCAAAGCTTGGGCATGTGCTTTGGAGCATAATAACAAGGATAACATTGTTATCTTTGAGGTTGTCTACCCTAGTTGTTCAACTGTCTTGTAGTCACTTTTTCGGATGATCTTCAGAATTTCTTCCATCTCTTGTCTAGATGTGTCTTTAATTGTAACATCTTTGGATGGTGCCTCCATTCGGGCAGGCTCAATCGCTTTTTCTTTGCCTCGGGTATCATCGGTTGACCTAGCAGCAGGAATATGAACAAGTGTTGTAGTAGTTGTTGGAGGAGAGATCTCCAGAGAGAAGATCCTTCATGTCCTAGTGACCTTAATAGTTCCAACAATGTTTATAATTCTAGGCTCTTCCTTTTCAGTAATCTATGGCTCTTGCTTGACACCATGATAATAAACTTTTGCCCCATAGTTCCAGGGAACAACTTTGTCAGAGGAATACGAGACTGGCCCCGGTGTAGTAATAGTCAGGGGAGCCACTCTTGGCTCTGCAGGAATCCTTATAGGGCCTTTAGAGGTGATCCTAATAGGAGTGTTTGAAATGGTGATTATGGAAACATCTTCAAGTCTCAGCTCTTGAGGTATACTTTCTAGAAAACTCTTTATAAACGGAGTTTTCTCGAATAGAATTCCATGGCTATCAGTCAGACATTGAATATCTTTCTTAAGCCACATACAACCATTAGTTTGGGAAGCACAATGGTAAAAATTCTCAAGGCAGCCCAGAAATAAACCGACTCTCAACAAATTGTTCTTAACGGTCATCTATGGAGTAGTCAAATCACTGATGGAGGAGACATAGGAAAGATCGTCAATAACATTGACACCTTTACCATGACTGGGCATGGGTGCGGTAATCATATTAGGGGTTTCTTTGAGGGTCAAACTTAATCACTTTGTTGTCAATAAAAACCTTGGATTTTTCTTTTTAATGCCCAACAATCATTGGTGTCATGCCCAGAACTATTGGAATGGTATGCACACCTTGCATTTAGGTTATACTTTGGAGATGATCTGTTGGGATTTTAAGGAGGATCCCACAGTGTTACCAAATATTCCTTCAACAGATGTTATAAAGCTTGAGACAATGTCATGTTGATTCTAGTAAGTTGTCTCCTCGGGGCGTCTGGCCTATGTTGATTATTTTGTTATTGTGGTCGTTGAACCGGGGTCAGCTTAGAAATCAATACTGCACTTACCGACTGTGATACGGTGGGAGAACTGACTTGGGATTTTGCGTTTGTGTTCGCAAATGTTTCGGTTTAGCAAGATTCGCCACCGACTTTTTATTTTATCCTAAGGAAAGGTCAAAAAGCACAGGAAAGACCTTTGAGATGTTTTCTTGGGTTCGGGGAGTAGATTATAGAAAGGGAAGGTATTAGCACCCTTTCTATCCATGGTTGTCCATGGGCTCTTAGTTACTTGCTTAGATCACTTGCTTTGCATTTCTATTGTTTGAAATGGTGCTTTTCAATTGTTTGAAATGGTGCTTTGTGTGTGATTTTGGAAAATGTTTTGAAAAGAGGCCATCGTTGTGGCAACCTTTGTAATGATTCTTGTTTGAATGTATACAAAGGTGTTTTTGTATTTTGAAAGGTTTTCAATGTTTGAAAGTAGGGTTTTGAAATTATGTTGTGGAGTGTGTTTTGAAAAGTAGCAAGGATGTTTTTGCAAGCTTGATCAAGTAGCTAGGAGCTATCTACCCTATTTTACTCAAAGATCTTTCTTAGGTTTTTAACAGTGTTGTTTCACCATTGTATTTGGTGAACAACGTTGTGTTAGGATGTTAACGGGACAGGCGCAGGTCATCGTATAGACCATGATAGCAACAGTGTCAAGTATCTTTGACAATTTTCTTGAGGGACTTGATCATTTTGTTTATGCAACTCAGATAGCGTCATCGAGGGACTATGCTCTTTTTGTTTGTTTTTGTTTTGCCAAAGTACTCAACATGCAACCATGGCCCATTTTTGAAGGCAACAAGTGGATTGTAACCCTAGGGGTGCAAGTGTGCATTGTGTTTGTTTTTCATGCATATTTATCTTGGATTAGGTCAAGCTAGTTGTTGATTTTATTTGCATACAAACCCTAGATCTAACATGGCATAATTGAAAGCTTTTAAATGTGCGAGAATTTAAATGCTACACTATTACAACATGATATAGGGAGGGGGGTACAAATTTGAATTGGGGGTATTTGACAAGAAATTAAACCCTAGATTACTATTACAACCAAATTGAATGTACAAGATACAATATTTAAATGTACAATAATTGAAATAAAATACAATAAATGTATGTAAATAAAATGTATTATGCCAAAATGTTTTTAGTATGTAAAAAGTATTTTTCAATGTGAAAAGTAAAATAAAAAGATCAATTTTAATTATTTTTCCTATTTAGGGCAAGAAACCCTAATTCTTAATAAATAATATTATTTATTAATTATGTGCAATAATATACTAGTTTATACAAAAAATAAAAGTATATTATAAAAATGATATTTTTAGTCCAAAATAATAATAAAAATGAAAATGTAATATTTTTGTATTTTTGACCTAATTATTTAATAAGATAAAATATATATATATAAAATATATATATATATATATATATATATATATATATATATATATATATATATATATATATATATATATATATATATATATATATATATATATATATATATATATATATATATATATATATATATATATATATATATATATATATATATATATATATATATATATATATATATATATATATATATATATATATAAATATATATATATATATATATATATATATATATATATATATATATATATATATATATATATATATATATATATATATATATATATATATATATATATATATATATATATATATATTTAACATAAAATAAAAATTAACTATTTACAAAAAAAAGAATATTTTCAAGAAAATGTTTTTAAATGAAAATAAGTATATCTTTTGTATTATTTTTGAGTTTTGTTTTAAAAAAAGAAAATAGTTTATTTACATATGTATATTTAATAAAATAAAATAAATATAAAATAAATATGAAAAAAATATAGAAAATTATTTTTCACATTTTTTATATTTATACAAAAAATAATAAAGTCAGAATAAAAAATAAAAATGTCAAAAATGATAAATATTAAATAAATGGGCCAGGGGGGTGTAAGCAGAAAATAGGGGTGTTAAAAGTGAAAACACAACAGGCCCATCCCACCAGACTTCTTCTTCTTCCTCTTGTTCACAAAACACGCGCTTATGTGTATCAATGGCTAACTCCTAATTCTTTGATTTTTTGACAAAACTCATAGCATGAACATTGTAGAGAATTAAACAACGAATTAAACCATATAAAAAAATTGGATTAACTCTCAAAGACCAGAGAGAATTTCTCTGGCCCTAATTTTTAACCTAGTTTTTTCAGAAAGTTCATGATTGAAATTCTCGCAGCACGATTAATGTAAATGAAAACTAAGCATATGTATGGCTTCAGGGCTATGAGTACAACATATTTCATTCATAAACCTAAGCCTAACCATTCCTAGATAGGGAGATAGAAGTCCATGAAATACCTGTTTCAGTTGACTTCGAGTTGGACAATGTAGTAACCTTCAATGGTGTTTCAGCTTCTGTTGAGCTTTCCTGAGGTCCAAGGAAGCTTCTCCAATGCTTGGCTTGCTTTGAAACAACTTGAATCGTGCTGTAGAACTCAACCTGCAGAGCTTTGAAATCAAAATGGAAAAGTGAGTTAGAGGTGTTACAGCTTGCAATGGGGGCCTGGGATAGTTTAGGTGAGTTAATTGGAAGGTGTTGGAACTATCTTGGGACAAAACGCACGATGGAATTTTGTTGTGGCTTGCAAAATGCAGAACCTGTCCTGTTTTGCAGAAAAACAGTGGTTCTGAGTATGAGGAGGTTTTGGGGGTGAAAGGGTCGTGCTTTAGGCTTGTTGAGGGGTATGGAACTTGTATGCAATGTTTGTCTAAGCTCCTGTTAAAAGATATGAGAGATTGCTTATCTTTTGCAAGTTTTCTCTACTTGAAGTTTTAATGTGGAAGTGAAGTTACAGGCTTGTATAGGCTGTCAAATATGCTTGCATACATTGCTCTTGGCCCCTCTGATTTGTGGATTTGTTTTGCTGCAAGAGATCTTGGACCAATGCTCAAGGATTGTTGGTTTGACATAAAGCATACTTAAGCAAAAATGGAAATTTGCCTTTTTCTACTTAAGGCTTAATCTTGTGTATAATGTCCAAGTGAACAAAACAAAGGCTTAGACTGATGGATTGGCATTAAATTATGAAGTGCAAATTGGTTTTGAGGCCTGTAATGTCAAATCAAGCTAGTTAGATCAGAATTGCAAGTTGTTATGAACATGTATTGGCCATGTACAAAAGTGAGTTTTTGCCAACTTCAAGAATTCAATTATCTCTAACCACAAGGGTGTTTGAGGAGTTCTTGGGCAATTTGGAAAGCTTGGAACATGTACTACAATCCTTCTTTGTAATGAAACTTGAAACTCCAATTGGAACTATGTGAAAAATGGCCAAGAAGATGGGTCAAAATCCTGCCTAGATTAGGGCAAATTTTCTCCAAGTTAAAAGTTTTAGGTACCCTTGTTCCAAAAATCATAACTTGAGATACAAGCTTCTTTAGAGAAAACCTTGTGAATCAAAGTTGTAGACTTTGTGATGGACTACAACTTCCATGTTGAAAGTTTTGTTTGAATCCATTTGCATCTTGGTGAAAAAATGGGACAAAGTTAGGAAAAAATAAGAAAATTTCATAACTTAGAAAAATTCTAAGTTATGAAATTTTTCCATTTTAAACCCTAATTTGCATTTTTGGGTTTCTTGATGAACAAGTTTCATAATTTTACATGTCTTGGTGAAAAATGATTCTTGGCACTTGATTTTGACCAAAAAGTCAAAGTTTGACTTTTCAGTGTACAGTCAAATTTTAATCAGTTGACTGAAAAATTCATCTGTCAATCCTATGTATTTGAGATCTTTTGAACTTGTTGAATGGGTCAAGACAATGTCATTGAGTCCTTGAGTCCATATGTGAGCTTGGTGTTCCATTGGTTAGGTCAAACATTCAAAAATTGCCTTTGTGCAGTCAAAACCCTAAAAATGTCTATTTTGCCCTTTTGGTGATCTGATCAAATTTCTTGTGGAATTGTGACCCAAACTTGATCAAATGATTCATATGAGTTCATAATTTTGATGTGGGTCAAATTTCATGAGGTTTGACTGTCAATTGGCCACAGTTGACTTTTTCCCCAATACAACTGATTTCTAGGTCAACTGTCCAATTGACTAGGCAAAGATTTGAATCAAGGCTTGAAACTTGGTATGGGCAAACTTGTGAACCCAACTTGGAGCATGAAATTCAATTTGGGTATTTTAGGTCAAAATATCCTTTTGCAAACTCAAACCCTAATTTGGGTTAACAGTGCAAGGAGGGGTCTTGAGCAGAGCAAACCCTAGCTTGATCCTGAATTCCAAGAGTCTGGGTATGAGAAAGTGTTGATGAAATGAGAGGGAAAATTTTGGGGTACAACATTTTCCCCTGTTCAATCTTCTTGAACCTGAAGAGTTAGATTGGCAAGTTTGCCTTTCGCGACTCGAAGGTAAAAGAGGATTGGACACTAGAGTGCCCACAAATTTGCACTCGTCAAAACATAGGTGCGGGAATGGGCTTAAAGATGCCATTTGGAGATGGAAGAATCTTGCTGGAGATGGGATTAAAGATGCCATCCAAGAACCTTTGTTGAATTGCAATGCTGTAGGCCAAAAGAATGAGTATCAAAATGGTATCCGTGTCTGGAATGCACTTGAACTGTATCTGGAGACTGAGGTGTATCTGAGCTGTAACTGTGTTTAAATGTTGAATGAATATCAGAATGACTGTCGTGTCTGGAGTGTATCTGTATTGTATCCCGGTAACAGAGAAATATTTGTGTATGGAGCAACTGTGTGCTGGGGATAAACTCTGAATGAGTGATAGAATGGCAACCGCGTCTGGAGCGTATCTGGACTGTATCTGAAGTTGAGATCTGTATGAGTAGTAGAATGACTTCCGTGTTTGGAGTGTATTTGTACTGTAATTGGGATCTGAATGAATGACAGAATGACTTCCGTGGCGACTGCACTAAGGGAATCAAATCGCTGGCGTAAGGGTCGGAATGGCATCCGTGTCTGGAGCATATCTGAACTTGAGGTTGATAATTGAATATGAATGAGAGTTAGAATGGCCACCGTGTCTGGAGCGTATCTAGTCTGTATCGGATTGCTGAAGTCTGAATGAGTATTAGAATGACCGCCGTGTCTGGGGTGTATCTGTATTGTATTTGACTTGAAATTCCGAATGAGTAATAGAATGACCGCCGTATCTGGGGTTTATCCATATTGTATCTGAATAATTGTTAACGATAGCCTTTTCATCTTATCCTGAAAAGGATAAAATGTTAGCTAAAACACAAAGTTATGCTGCATGATATGTATGATGCAATGAACTGTATTTCATCAATGTTTATGATATATGAATGTAATGGTTATGCATGTAAGCTGAGTAGTCGTCTTGTTGAGGAAGATAAAATCCGGATAGCTGGAGATAACGAAATCTTTGACTGCTTCCGGGGAAAATAAATCCTCGACCGATGCTGAGGATTTGAAGATGAGAAACCCTTGCTGACTGCTTGGGGAATAAGGGAAACTCTGAAAAATCTCTACAGGGGAGTTAAAACCTGGGAGACCTCTGCTGGAGAAATGAGACTGAGAATCTTCAATCTGCTGGGAAATAAATCTGTGGGGAAATGCTCACTATTCTGGCTCCATCGGGGATAAGATTTTTAGGGTTTTTGGGCTCCACTGGGGATCTCGAAACTTGACTCTGATGGGAATTTTGAAATTCAGCTTAGTTGGGGAATCAAGCTTTAGAAATCAATGGCTCTGTCGAGGATCTTGAAGCTTAACCCCGCTGGGGAAATATATTCCAATTTTTAGCTTTTTTGAGGATCCGAATGATGTATCATAGGGGATTTCTTCTGAAATGGCATAAAGATATCTCCCTACACCTTCAACCTATCAATAATTATCCTTTTTCAATTTCGTTTTATTTGTAAGCAGTGATTATGTTCAAATACATATGCCTTTTTAACAAAACATTGGACGTTTTCAAATAAAACATAAGTGTAAAAAGAAAAGAAAGGCAAGCAAATTTCTGCACTTCGAAGTATATTTGTATTTAACTTTTGTGAGTATCTTTATACAAAGGAGACAAACATCCTAGTAAGAGAATGTTGTCACAAAAATTGGAAAATTTTTATACAAAAGAAAGATGGCTATGTGTAACAATTCCATGGGATTCCCATTCTGCTATAGCCTTCACAACTCTGAATATCTTGTCCATTTGTTGCTTCGTCCGCCGATGACTAGGTTGATCAGAAGCTCGGAGCTTGTTGATGAAGAGATTGTTCTTTAAAGTGATCCGACGACACACGGTCATACACTTTAGTTCCCTAACTTTTGCCTGAATCGCCCTTTTGGGTTTTTGATCCACCGGGAAACCCTTTTTTGCCTAAGTCGCCCTTTCGGGTTTTCAACTTGCCGGGTGTACAGATTTTTTTTGTTTTATCCCTAATTTTTGCCTGAATCGCCCTTTCGGTTTTTCGATTCACCGGGATGCCAATTTTTGCCCAAGTCGCCCTTTCAGGTTTTCAACTTGTCGGGTTGTTTTATGCGTAGTATCTTTTGACTATGTCTGCATTCGCAGGGTATGGAAAATCGTCGCCGTCCATGGTGATCAAAATCATTGCCCCACCAGAAAAGATTCTCTTGATCATAAATGGTCCTTCGTAAGTAGGAGTCCATTTTCCCCTGGGATCACTTTGCGGTAAGATGAGCCGCTTGATTACAAGATCTCCGACTTGATACATCTGACGCCTAAATTTCTTGTTGAAAGCCTTGATCATCCGTTTTTGATACGTCTGACCATGGCAAAGAGCAGTAAGTCGCTTCTCGTCGATCAAATTGAGTTGATCAAGTCGGGTCTGAATCCAATCGTCTTCACTTAAACCAGCTTCCTTCATAATCCTTAAGGAAGGAATCTGAACTTCCATGGGTAGGACAGCCTCCATGCCATACACCAAAGAAAATGGGGTTGCCCCTGTTGAAGTACGTGTCGTGGTACGATATCCATGCAGAGCAAACGGTAACATCTCATGCCAGTCTTTGTAGGTAACTGTCATTTTTTGAATGATCTTCTTGATATTTTTGTTCGCGGCTTCAACAACACCGTTCATCTTCGGCCGATAGGGAGATGAATTGTGATGATAAATCTTGAACTGTTCGCATAGAGCGGTGATCATAATATTGTTTAGATTTGTACCGTTGTCTGTGATGATCCTGTCGGGGATACCATACCGGCATATGAGGTTCTGCTTGATGAAGCGGGAAACCACATTCTTTGTAACAGAGGAAAAGGAAGCTGCTTCGACCCACTTGGTAAAATAATCAATAGCGACCAAGATGAAGAGATGTCCATTGGACTCCGTGGGCTTAATCTCTCCAATCATGTCAATGCCCCACATTGCGAATGGCCAAGGAGCTGTCAGAACGTTGAGAGGAACAGGAGGAATATGTACCTTGTCGGCATAGAGTTGGCATTTGTGGCAAGTACGGGAATGTTGGTGACAATCAGCTTCCATGGTAGACCAGTAGTAGCCTGCCCTTAGAATCTTCTTAGCCATCGTATGTCCGCTCAAATGGGTTCCAAATATGCCACTGTGTATCTCAGTCATGATCAACTCTGCTTCAGCTTTGTCCATACATCGAAGTAAAACACAATCATGGTTGCGCTTATAAAGGATGCCATTGCTTAGGAAGAACTTGGCAGCAAATCTCCTTAAGAACTTTTTGTCATTGACGGAAGCTCCTTCGGGGTATTCTCTAGTCTGGAGATACCTTTTGATTTCATGAAACCAGGGTTGTTCCACTACTTCTTCGGTATTAATCTCATGACAGTGCGCAGGTTCGTCCATTCGCTCGATGGTGATTTGGGGAGCCTCGTTATCCCAGTTGAGTTTAAACATGGAAGACATTGTAGCCAGAGCATCTGCTAGCTGATTCTCTTCTCGCGGGAAATGCTCGAAAGTAATCTGCTCAAAGTGAGGCAACAAAGTTAGGACATGTTCTTTGTATGGAATACGATTAGGATGTTTGGTGTCCCACTCTCCTTTGACTTGACTGATAACCAAAGCCGAGTCCCCAAATACGACCAAAGATTTGATTCCCAAGTCTATAGCAGCCTTGAGACCAAAGATGCAAGCTTCATATTCGGCCATGTTGTTGGTACAACTGAAACAAAGTCGGAAAGTGAAGGGTGTATGGCAACCTTCCGGAGAGATGAGTACCGCACCGATACCATTGCCAAGTGCATTTGAAGCACCATCAAAGTACAGGGTCCATCGGGATCCTTGTTCAGGTCCGTCATACGGTCTGTTACCTTCGATTTTGTCCAAAGTCATGATGTCCTCGTCAGGGAAGTCGAACCTCATAGATTGATAATCTTCGACGGCTTGATGAGCTAGATGGTCAGCTAGTACACTCCCTTTTATAGCTTTTTGGGTAGTATACTGAATGTCATACTCAGTCAGGATCATCTGCCATCTAGCGATTCTTTCGGATAAAGCAGGCTTCTCGAAGATATACTTGATCGGATCCATCTTGGAAATCAGCAAAGTGGTATGAGTCAACATATACTGCCTTAGCCGGCGAGCAGCCCATACCAAAGCGCAGCAAGTTTTCTCGAGCAATGAGTAGCGAGTCTCACAGTCGGTAAACTTTTTGATAAGGTAATAAATGACATGCTCTTTTCGGACAGACTCGTCATGTTGGCTCAGTACGCACCCCATTGAGTTATCCAAAATAGTTAGATACATGATCAATGGTCTTCCTTTGACGGGTGGCATTAGAATAGGAGGTTCTAGTAAGTACTCCTTGATCTTATCAAAAGCAACTTGACAATCATTGTTCCATTCAACTACCTGATCTTTCTTCAACAGTTTGAAAATTGGCTCGCAGGTAGATGTTAGGTGAGAGATGAACCTCGTAATATAGTTCAAGCATCCTAAGAATCCTCTAACCTCCTTTTCAGTACGGGGGGCAGGCATTTCTTATATAGCCTTTACTTTAGCAGGATCAACCTCAATACCCTTGTTGCTGACAATAAATCCCAAAAGTTTACCAGACCTAACTCCAAAAGTGCACTTGCTTGGGTTCAGTCTGAGCTTATACTCCTTCAACCTGGCAAACAGTTTTTGCAAATGTTCAAGGTGCTCTTCTTCTGTCTGTGATCGAGCTATCATGTCGTCTACGTAAACTTCCATCTCATGATGTATCATATCATGAAACAAAGTTACCATGGCGCGTTGATAGGTTGCCCCTGCGTTCTTCAGTCCAAACGGCATCACTTTGTAGCAGAAGGTACCCTATAGCGTGACAAAGGTAGTTTTCTCCATGTCCTCGGGGGCCATTTTAATCTGGTTGTAGCCCGAGAATCCGTCCATGAAGGAAAAAACCTTGTGTTGAGCTATATTGTCAACCAAGATGTTGATATGCGGTAGTGGAAAATCGTCTTTAGGGCTGGCCCTGTTCAAATCCCTATAGTCCACACACATTCTGACCTTGCCGTCCTTTTTGGGTACGGGCACAATGTTAGCAACCCATTGTGGATAGGTTGTAACAGCCAGAAAACCAGCGTTGAATTTCTTCATTACTTCAGCCTTAATCTTCTCAGACATGTCAGGCCTCATTCGGCGAACCTTTTTCTTGATCGGTGGATAATCTTCTCTTGTGGGGAGACGGTGAACCACAATATCGGTGTCTAGCCCTGGCATGTCTTCATAAGACCAAGCGAAGATTTCAACATATTTGTTCAACAAATGCACTAAGCGCTCCTTGACACTTGGTTCCAGGTTGGCACCCACTTTTACTTCCTTCCTGTCTTCCTCTGTCCCTAAGTTGATGATTTCTAACAGCTCTTCATGAGGCAGGATGGCCCTCTCTTCTTGTTGTAGAAGTCTGGCTAACTCTCCCGGCACTTCACAATCTTCGTCAACTTCGTACTCAGCCTGATTGACCAGATCTTCAGAGTTATCGAAGGCTAAAGCAGAATAGTCACCCATGGAATCCGGAATGGATGGATACCTGCATTCGTGAGTGTGGGTGTGTGTAAGGGATAGCCATCCTTAAACAAACAAAAATGAAAAAGGAAAGAAAAGGAACACATCAGTTTATAGATGAAAAACGTCCAATGATTCATTAAAACATGGCATATGATTATGAAGAAAATCAAGCCCTTACAAATGGACCTACATGCCCCGGGCAAGGCATGAGGTGAAAATAATGCGCGAATTGTTTTAGTTATTACAGACCATAAAAATGGGAAATTGTTCAAAGATAAAATTACTGGTTGATAAAGGTGATAGGAACAAAATCCTTTGCTTCCCAATTGCTCAAACCCCCTTCGACAGTCAGAAAGATCCAATCTTCAAAATAGCTCTCTTCATCTTCATCTTCTACAACATTGATTCCATGGTGTGAGATCTTGACGGGTGGCCCTCCGAACTTGGAGCGACGCATAGCCCTCTGTCCTGCAGCATTAAACCTTAAACCAAACTTGTCCGTCTTATGGGGAAAGTCAGGCAATTGTCCCCATACTGTGCTCTTCCCCTCCTTAATCACAGCCTCCGCGTCCTTGAGAGATGCCATCCTAGATGCATGCTTTGGAACGATAGGCGCCTCAACCATTGTCTTCGCAACTGCTACCTCGGGAGAAACTTCCTCAAAATGTTGAAAAGGCGTTTCGGTGAACTCGCCATCTAACTCCACATATCGAAGGAATTGAGATGACTAATCATGTACTCTTCCTCACCGTGCACAATTATGATTTTACCCTTAACAGGATATTTCAGCATCTGATGCAAAGAGGAGGTAACTGCCCCGGCATAATGGATCCACGGTCTTCCTAGAAAACACGAGTATGACGGACGGATGTCCATTACGTAGAAGGTGGAGTTGAACACTTCGGTGCCTACCTTGATAGGAATACCAACCTCTCCATGAACCCTTCTTTTGGAACCATCGTAAGCCCTAACGACGATGTTACTAGGTTTGAGGGTCAAACCTTCGCAATCCAAACGGTCTAAGGCCTTCTTTGGCGGCACATTTAGGGAAGAACCAGTATCAACCAAGACATGGGCGAGAGTGGTTCCTCGGTATTCAACTGAAACATGTAACGCATCATTGTGCTTCCTTCCTTTGGGAGTTAAGTCAGCGTCGGAAAAGCCCAGGCCATTGTCAGCAGTAAGACTGGCCACACAATCCTAAAATTGGTCAGCCGAGGTCTCTTGGGGTACATGTGCCGTCTTCAAGAATTTAATTAGGGCCTTAGCATGGGCCTCTGAACAGAGCAGGAGGGCTAACATTGAAATTTTAGAAGGGGTCTGCCCCAGTTGTTCTACAACGTCGTAGTCACTTTTTCTGATTATTTTCAGGATTTCATCCATTTCTTTCTGAGTGGTTTCAGGGATAACCACAACATGAGCCTTTGTCCTGACAGGCATTTCCAGTATCCCCTTACCTTTGTTGGTATTATCAGTAGATGGTCTTTCTTCAGGAGTAACCACTTCTTCAATCATTGGGCCTTGCACAGAGAGTCCAACAGGTGCAGAAGCTTTTCAGGGTCCGAAAACTGCTCGACGGGGAGCAATCTCCGGAGAAAAGATCTGACCACTGCGGGTTATCTTGCTTGTACCCACGATGTTCCCTATATCAGGGTCTTCTTCAGAAATTTCTTGGACTGTTTCGATTTGTTTGATGCCGTGGTAGAAGATTTCTCCCCCATAGTTCCACGGTATCATTTTGCTTGATTGGTACGGGGCAGGTCCCGGCATGGTGATATTTAGAGGTATACATTCGGAGTTTGGTGTAATCCTGACAGGCCTTTTGCAAGCCTTGGGAGGATTGTCGGAAATGGTTATGATAGCAATATCGTTGGTTGAAGTATCACAAGTATCAGGAGTAATTGAATTGAAAGTGTTAACAGGGGTTTTCTGGAAAAGTATTTCTTGAGTATCCATCAGGCGTTGGACACCTGACTTCAACATTGGACAGTCACCTTGAATGTTCAAACAAAAATAACAGTCTTTACCACAATCAGGAAAGATCCCGACTCTCAACAAATTTTCTTTAATCACAAGCAATGGAGTCAACAGATTGGCAACATCAGTAACATGGAGGTTTTCCAAAATGGCATGCACATTGTGGTCGTGCTTGGGCATCGGAGCGGATATAACATTGGGCTTCTCAAGAGCGTCAAATTCAACCTCTTTGGCGTCAATTAAGTCCTGAATTTTATTCTTAAGTGCCCAACAATTATTGGTATCGTGCTCAGCACTGTCGAAATGGTAAGCACACTTGGCATTGGAGTGATAGTATGGAGAGGAGCTGTTAGGGTTTTTTGGTGCCTCCTTCAAACTAGTCAGATTCAGCTTCAACAAATGGGGAAGAACCTGTATGGGTGTCATGTTGATGCGGGTGAACTGCCGTTGTGGCCGTTCTACCCGTTGTTGATTAGGTCTCGACTGATTGTTACGAGGTTGATCGTTTGACGAATTTTGAATCATCACGGCTCCTACAGTTGGCTGGCGCTTAGTTCTTCCCAATCCCTTCTAAGAATACACAGCAAATGCTTCTTTCTTGGCTGGAAAAGTTTTTTTAACAGCTGTGGATGCAGAGGCATCCTTTTGAATCTTTCCACTTTTAATACCGGCCTCCACTCTTTTTCCGGTCAGAATCAATTCAGTAAATCCCGCAGAAGAGCTCCCAATTAGATGGTTGAAGAAGGGGCCAGACAGGGTCCCTAAAAACATGTCAACTAATTCCCTATCTGATAGCGGTGGCTGCACCCTTCCAGCCAGGTCACGCCACTTCTGGGCGTACTCCTTAAACCCTTCATTTGAAGTCATCCCCATACTTTGTAACTGAGTACGAGTGGGTGCCAAATCAGCATTGTACTGATACTGACGATAAAAAGCAGCTGCCAAGTCTTCCCAATTATGAACCTCTGATCTCTCGAGCTGATAAAACCAATCTAACTGAGTGCCAGACAAGCTGTCTTGGAAAAAGTGTACCCAGAGGTCTTTATCGGATGAATATGGTTGGATCTTTCTAACATACGACCTCAAGTGCATATTAGGGCAAGACAGACCGTCGTACTTGGCAAATGTTGGCACCTTGAACTTGGGAGGGATTACAATCCCATCTACCAAACCCAGTTCCTCAAAATCCAATCAGGGCACCCTCTGCAACTCCATAGCTGCCAATCTGTCTTCAAGGTTCTTATACTTGTCATCCACTGGTGGATACTGTTGTTCTGAATAGTCTTCGTCTTATTCCTCTTCCTCCTCTTCTACCTCAGACTCAGAAGGTACAGTAACTCCTTTTCCCTTGCCAATCCCTTCGTCAGACGTTGAATGGAACTCAAGAGTCCTTCTAGCATCGCCCTCAAACCTTCTTCCGAAAGTGGCTACCCCCGGTCTCTTTTTCTTTTTCTTCTCTTTATTATTCTCTAGCAGAACTTTGAGATCCTCTTGACCCTTTTCCAAGGTCATGAGGAGTTGCTGAAATTGTGAATTTTGTGCCTGTAGATCCTTTACTGTTTGCTCCAAATCCATCTTGCTGAAATAAACAACAGAAAGATAAGGAAACCTGGCTTGAAGACCTGTTTATGCATATGATGAATGGTATGTTATTCATGTAATGCATTCAAGGGTTCACAAATTCAAATTTGTTGCAAACAAAAAGGAACGCACGTCATATTAAAAGAAATTGTTAGTACATAAGTGCCCTATGGGCAAGATATTACAAAATTCTTAATGTAAAAAGTCATTGTGCATCCTCTTTGGTGCGATGTAGGTGTTGAGAGTTTCCTCCTCGTGAATTCGGTGGGTGAGCTCTAAAACCTTCTTCTCACTGGCATAGAAGCTGGCTTCGAAAGTATCCCGTTCTTCTTTGTTGGGATCCAATCTCAGCTTATATTTCTTCGGCCTTTCAAACAGCTTGTGTAGATGGTTAAGGTGCTCTTCTTCAGTTTGGGATCTGGCTATCATGTCATTAACATAGACTTCTATCTTATGATAAATCATGTCATGAAATAAAGCCACCATAGCCCGTTGATAAGTTGCGCCTGCGTTCTTCATCCAAAAAGGCATGACCTTATAATAGAAGGTTCCCCACTGTGTGATAAAGGTAATTTCCTCCATGTCTTCATGTGCCATTTTGATTTGGTTGTACCCGGAGAAGCCATCCATGAAGGAGAACACCTTGTGTTGAGCAGTGTTGTCAACCAAGACATCAATATATGGTAGTGGGAAGTCGTATTTGGGGCTTTCCCTATTTAAATCCTTGTAGTTTACATACATATGAATCTTATCGTCTTTCTTCGGCACTAGAACAACATATGCAACCCATTAGGGATAAGACGTCACTGCCAAGAAACCTGCATTGAAATGTTTCATTACCTCAGCCTTGATCTTCTCAGACATATCAGGATGCATGCGATGAACATTTTGTTTGATCAGAGAACAACCCTTTTTCATTGGCAGACGATGAACCACGATATTAGTATCCAGCCCAAGCATGTCTTCGTATGGCCAGGCGAATACTTCAAATAGTCATGCAACATCTGAACCAATCTGTTCTTAACAATGTCTTCCAGGTTGGTGCTAATCTTAACTTCTTTTTATCTGCCTCAGTACCCAAGTTTATCACTTTGACCGGTTCTTCGTGCGGTTGGATAGCCTTTTCCTCTTCTATCAGGAGTCTGGAGAGTTCTCCAAGTATCTCACAATATTCTTCACCTTCATCTTCGGCTTGATATATTGGATTTTCGAAGTCATAGACGACAAAATAGCAGAATTGTTGTCAATGAGATCTGGAGTGGATGTGGATCTGCAAATGTGTGTTTGTGCATGTAAGGTCACATGGCTATTTAAAAATGCAGTAAAGTAAAAGAAAGACAAGGAGCACAAAATTTGAATGCAAAATCGTCCAATGTTTTCATTAAATGAGCACAAGATATTTGAAATGACAAACCCTTAACAAATGGACCATTGTGCCCCAGGCTAGGCACAAGGTTTAAAGTCATTGTTTTAAACAGAAATTATACAGACAAACATCTTAAAGTAATAAAAACAGGAAATAGCAATTACTCCTGGCTGAAGGGGATTGAGATGAAGTCTTTGGCCTTCCAGTTGTTAAGTCTACCGTCAGTATTTGGGAATATACAGTCGTCCAAGTCATCGTCACTGCCAGTGTCTTCCAGAGCATTGACTTCATTGTTGCTAATACAGAGAGGTGGTCCTCCAGCACGAATACGTCAAACCTCTTTCTGAGCCTTTGAAGTGAAACCCAACCCAAATTTTTCGGATTTTAAGGGGATATCAGGAAGTTGTCCCCAGATAGTGCAACCTCCATCTTCTACAACAGCCCTAGCATCCTTCTGAGAGGCCATTTCGCTGTTCCCTTAGAGGCTTCAGGAGTAGCACGAGTAGAAACAACAATCATTTGAGGGATTACCTCAAATGTCTGGCAGGGGGTCTCAATGAATTCACCATCCATTTCAACATATTTGAAGGAATTCAAATGACTCACCATATATTCTACCTCTCCACAGACTGTGATGATCTTCCCTTTCACTGGGAACTTCAGCTTTTGATGCAATGTAGAGGACCCGCACCTGCCCTATGAATCCATGGGCATCCTAACAAGAAAGAATAGGCCGGGAGGATATCCATTACATAAAATGTTGAAGTGAAAACTTGAGATCCCACCTTGATCAGAAGATCAACCTCTCCGTGGACCATTCTTTTCTAACCATCGAAGGCACTTACCATAATATCGTTGGGTTTCAACACCAACCCTTCACAATCCAATCTTTTCAAAGCACCTTTGGGTAAAACATTTAGGTAGGACCCAGTATCTACTAACACATGTGCCAGGGTGGTGCCTTTGCATTCAATAGAGATATGGAGAGTTTTGTTATGATTCTTCCCCGCTAGAGTTAAATCTGCATCAGAAAAGCCTAAACCATTATCAGTAGTTAGGCTTGCAACACAGTTCTCAAATCGATCAGCAGTGGTCTCTTGTGGTACATGGGCATTCTTTAGGAATTTCAACAAAGCTTGGGCATGTGCTTTGGAGCATAATAACAAGGATAGCATGGATATCTTTGAGGTTGTCTACCCTAGTTGTTCAACTGTATTGTAGTCACTTTTTCGGATGATCTTCAGAATTTCTTCCATATCTTGTCTAGATGTGTCTTCAATTGTAACATGTTTGGATGGTGCCTCCATTTGGGCAGGCTCAGTCGCTTTTTCTTTACCTCGGGTATCATCAGTTGACCTAGCAGTAGGAATATGAACAAGTGTTGTAGTAGTTGTTGGAGGTGAGATCTCCAGAGAGAAGATCCTTCATGTCCTAGTGACCTTAATAGTTCCAACAATGTTTATAATTCCAGGCTCTTCCTTTTCAGTAATCCATGGCTCTTGCTTGACACCATGATTATAAACTTTTTCCCCATAGTTCCAGGGAACAACTTTGTCAAAGAGGAATACGAGACTGGCCCCGGTGTAGTAATAGTCAGGGGAGCCACTCTTGGCTCAGCAGGAATCCTTATAGGGCCTTTAGAGGTGATCCTAATAGGAGTGTTTGAAATGGTGATTATGGAAACATCTTTAAGTCTCAGCTCTTGAGGTATACTTTCTAGAAAACTCTTTATAAACGGAGTTTTCTCGAATAGAATTTCATGGCTATCAGTCAGGCGTTGAATATATTTCTTAAGCCACATACAACCATTAGTTTGGGAAGCACAATGGTAAAAATTCTCAAGGAAGCCCAGAAATAAACCGGCTCTCAACAAATTCTTCTTAACGGTCATCAATGGAGTAGTCAAATCACTGATGGAGGAGACATAGGAAACATCATCAATAACATTGACACCTTTACCATGACTGGGCATGGGTGCGGTAATCACATTAGGGGTTTCTTTGAGGGTCAAACTTAATCACTTTTTTGTCAATAAAAACCTTGGATTTTTCTTTTTAATGCCCAACAATCATTGGTGTCATGCCCAGAACTATTGGAATGGTATGCACACCTTGCATTTAGGTTATACTTCGAAGATGATCTGTTGGGATTTTGAGGAGGATCCCATAGTGTTACCATATATGCCTTCAACAAATGTTATAAAGCTTGAGACAATGTCATGTTGATTCTAGTAAGTTGTCTCCTCGGGGCGTTTGGCCTATGTTGATTGTTTTGTTGTTGTGGTCGTTGAACTGGGGTCAGCTTAGAAATCAATACTGTACTTACCGACTGTGATACGGTGGGAGAACTGACTTGGGATTTTGCGTTTGTGTTCGCAAATGTTTCGGTTTAGCAAGAGTCGCCACCGACTTTTTATTTTATCCTAAGGAAAGGTCAAAAAGCACAAGAAAGACCTTTGAGATGTTTTCTTGGGTTCGGGGAGTAGATTATAGAAAGGGAAGGTATTAGCACCCTTTCTATCCATGGTTATCCATAGGCTCTTAGTTACTTGCTTAGATCACTTGCTTTGCATTTCGATTGTTTGAAATGGTGCTTTTCAATTGTTTGAAATGGTGTTTTGTGTGTGATTTTGGAAAATGTTTTGAAAAGAGGCCATCATTGTGGAAACCTTTGTAATGATTCTTGTTTGAATGTATACAAAGGTGTTTTTGTCTTTTGAAAGGTTTTCAATGTTTGAAAGTAGGGTTTTGAAATTGTGTTGTGGAGTGTGTTTTGAAAAGTAGCAAGGATGTTTTTGCAAGCTTGATCAAGTAGCTAGGAGCTATCTACCCTATTTTACTCAAAGATCTTTCTTATGTTTTTAACCCTTTTAACAGTGTTGTTTCACCATTGTATTTGGTGAACAACCTTGTGTTAGATGTTAATGGGACAGGCGCGGGTCATCGTATAGACCATGATAGCAACAGTGCCAAGTATCTTTGGCAATTTTCTTGAGGGACTTGATCATTTTATTTATGCAACTCAGATAGCGTCATCGAGGGACTATGATCTTTTTGTTTGTTTTTGTTTTGCCAAAGTACTCAACATGCAACCATGGCCCATTTTTGAAGGCAACAAGTAGATGGTAACCCTAGGGGTGCAAGTGTGCATTGTGTTTGTTTTTCATGCATATTTATCTTGGATTAGGTCAAGCTAGTTGTTGATTTTATTTACATACAAACCCTAGATCTAACATGGCATAATTGAAAGCTTTTAAATGTGCGAGAATTTAAATGCTACACTATTACAACATGATAGGGAGGGGGTACAAATTTGAATTGGGGGTATTTGACAAGAAATTAAACCCTAGATTACTATTACAACCAAATTGAATGTACAAGATACAATATTTAAATGTACAATAATTGAAATAAATACAATAAATGTATGTAAATAAAATGTATTATGCCAAAATGTTTTTAGTATGTAAAAAGTATTTTTCAATGTGAAAAGTAAAATAAAAAGATCAATTTTAATTATTTTTCCTATTTAGGGCAAGAAACCCTAATTCTTAATAAATAATATTATTTATTAATTATGTGCAATAATATACTAGTTTATACAAAAAATAAAAGTATATTATAAAAATGATATTTTTAGTCCAAAATAATAATAAAAATGAAAATGTAATATTTTTGTATTTTTGACCTAATTATTTAATAAGATAATATATATATATATATATATATATATATATATATATATATATATATATATATATATATATATATATATATATATATATATATATATATATATATATATATATATATATATATATATATATATATATATATATATATATATATATATATATATATATATATATATATATATTTAACATAAAATAAAAATTAACTATTTACAAAAAAAAAAGAATATTTTCAAGAAAATGTTTTTAAATATAAATAAATGAAAATAAGTATATATTTTGTATTATTTTTGAGTTTTGTTTTAAAAAAAGAAAATAGTTTATTTACATATGTATACTTAATAAAATAAAATAAATATCAAATAAATATGAAAAAAATATAGAAAATTATTTTTGGTATTTTTTATATTTATACAAAAAATAATAAAGTCAAAATAAAAAATAAAAATGTCAAAAATGATAAATATTAAATAAATGGGCCAGGGGAGTGTAAACAGAAATTAGGGGTGTTAAAAGTGAAAACACAACAGGCCCAGCCCACCAGACTTCTTCTTCTTCCTCTTGTTCACAAAACACGCGCTTCTGTGTATCAATGGCTAACTCCTGATTCTTTGATTTTTTGACAAAACTCATAACATGAACATTGTAGAGAATTAAACAACGAATTCAACCATATAAAAAACTTGGATTAACTCTCAAAGACCAGAGAGAATTTCTCTGGCCATAATTTTTAACCTAGTTTTTTCAGAAAGTTCATGATTGAAATTCTCTCAGCACGATTAATGTAAATGAAAACTAAGCATATGTATGGCTTCAGGGCTATGAGTACAACATATTTCATTCATAAACCTAAGCCTAACCATTCCTAGATAGGGAGATAGAAGTCCATGAAATACCTGTTTCAGTTGACTTCGAGCTGGACAATGTAGTAACCTTCAATGGTGTTTGAGCTTCTGTTGAGCTTTCCTGAGGTCCAAGGAAGCTTCTCCAATGCTTGGCTTGCATTGAAACAACTTGAATCGTGTTGTAGAACTCAACCTGCAGAGCTTTGAAATCAAAATGGCAAAGTGAGTTAGAGGTGTTACAGCTTGCAATGGGGGCCTGGGATAGTTTAGGTGAGTTAATTGGAAGGTGTTGGAACTATCTTGGGACAAAACGCACGATGGAATTTTGTTGTGGCTTGCAAAATGCAGAACCTGTCTTGTTTTGCAGAAAAACAGTGGTTCTGAGTATGAGGAGGTTTTGGGGGTGAAAGTGTCGTGCTTTAGGCTTGTTGGGAGGTATGGAACTTGTATGTAATGTTTGTCAAAGCTCCTGTTAACAGATATGAGAGATTGCTTATCTTTTGCAAGTTTTCTCTACTTGAAGTTTTAATGTGGAAGTGAAGTTACAGGCTTGTATAGGCTGTCAAATATGCTTGCATACATTGCTCTTGGCCCCTCTGATTTGTGGATTTGTTTTGCTGCAAGAGATCTTGGACCAATGCTCAAGGATTGTTGGTTTGACATAAAGCATACTTAAGCAAAAATGGAAATTTGCCTTTTTCTACTTAAGGCTTAATCTTGTGTATAATGTCCAAGTGAACAAAACAAAGGCTTAGACTGATGGATTGGCATTAAATTATGAAGTGCAAATTGGTTTTGAGGCCTGTAATGTCAAATCAAGCTAGTTAGATCAGAATTGCAAGTTGTTATGAACATGTATTGGCCATGTACAAAAGTGAGTTTTTGCCAACTTCAAGAATTCAATTATCTCTAACCACAAGGGTGTTTGAGGAGTTCTTGGGCAATTTGGAAAGCTTGGAACATGTACTACAATCCTTCTTTGTAATGAAACTTGAAACTCCAATTGGAACTATGTGAAAAATGGCCAAGAAGATGGGTCAAAATCCTGCCTAGATTAGGGCAAATTTTCTCCAAGTTAAAAGTTTTAGGTACCCTTGTTCCAAAAATCATAACTTGAGATACAAGCTTCTTTAGAGAAAACCTTGTGAATCAAAGTTGTAGACTTTGTGATGGACTACAACTTCCATGTTGAAAGTTTTGTTTGAATCCATTTGCATCTTGGTGAAAAAATGGGACAAAGTTAGGAAAAAATAAGAAAATTTCATAACTTAGAAAAATTCTAAGTTATGAAATTTTTCCATTTTAAACCCTAATTTGCATTTTTGGGTTTCTTGATGAACAAGTTTCATAATTTTACATGTCTTGGTGAAAAATGATTCTTGGCACTTGATTTTGACCAAAAAGTCAAAGTTTGACTTTTCAGTGTACAGTCAAATTTTAATCAGTTGACTGAAAAATTCATCTGTCAATCCTATGTATTTGAGATCTTTTGAACTTGTTGAATGGGTCAAGACAATGTCATTGAGTCCTTGAGTCCATATGTGAGCTTGGTGTTCCATTGGTTAGGTCAAACATTCAAAAATTGCCTTTGTGCAGTCAAAACCCTAAAAATGACTATTTTGCCCTTTTGGTGATCTGATCAAATTTCTTGTGGAATTGTGACCCAAACTTGATCAAATGATTCATATGAGTTCATAATTTTGATGTGGGTCAAATTTCATGAGGTTTGACTGTCAATTGGCCACAGTTGACTTTTTCCCCAATACAACTGATTTCTAGGTCAACTGTCCAATTGACTAGGCAAAGATTTGAATCAAGGCTTGAAACTTGGTATGGGCAAACTTGTGAACCCAACTTGGAGCATGAAAGTAAATTTAGGTATTGTAGGTCAAAATATCCTTGTGCAAACTCAAACCCTAATTTGGATTAACAGTGCAAGGAGGGGTCTTGAGCAGAGCAAACCCTAGCTTGATCTTGAATTCCAAGAGTCTGGTGATGAGAAAGTGTTGATGAAATGGGAGGGAAAATTTTGGGGTACAACACCGGCTGATGACAATCATACTTGATACGACTCCTTTGTCTATAAACATCATTTGTTTCCTTCTTACCAACAAATGGTTTCTTTACAGTAGTAGAGGTTGAGTCCATTGGGATCTTTCCACTTTTGATTCCATTTTCAACTCGTTCACCAGTCAGAATCAATTCAGTAAACCCTGACGAAGAACTCCTAATCATAAAATTAAAGTATGGACTAGTCAAGGTACCCATGAACATGTCCACCAATTCTCGATCAGTCAGCGGAGGTTGCACCCTTCTATTCAGGTCCCTCCATTTTTGAGCAAATTCCTTAAAGCCTTAACTTGAGCCTATAATCATTCTTTGTAACTGCACACGAGTTGGTGCAAGGTCAGCATTGCATAAGTATTTTCTGTAGAAGGCAGCAGCCAAATACTTTCATGTGTGGATATTAGTCCCCTCTAGTTGATAGAACCATTCCAACTGTGTTCCATATAAACTTTCTTGGAAGAAATGAACCCATAACTTCCTATCAACGGTGTGTGGTTGAATCTTGCGGACATAAGACCTCAAATGCATCTTGGGACATGAGATTCCATCATATTTAGAGAAGACAGTGATCTTGAATTTATGAGGAATGACCACCCCAGGGACCAAACCTAAGTCTCCAAAGTCCAAACCAGGCACTATTTGGATCTCTACAGCCTTGAGTCGGTCTTCCAATTGTTTGTATTTGTCATCCTCCGGTGGGTATTGCACTTCGGTGTAGTCTTCGTCCTCAGTGATCTGGTTATTTCCACCCCAGTCCCGGTTCTTCTAACTTCTTCTTCTTGATTGTCTTCTTACTCATAATAAGCCTCTTCTATTTGAACCAGTCGAGCAGTCTCTTTGAACCTTCTTCCCATGTTAAGAATAGTATCCCGTTTCTTGGTCATCTTTTTGGTGGCAATGAGTGCCATTATTTCTTGATGTCCTTTAGCTAAGTTGAGGAGAGTTTCTTGGAATTGTGCGTGTTGAGTTTGCAGATCTTTTATGGTTTTCTCTATATCCAGCTTATACTGAAATAAATAGTAAAAGGATGAGGAAACCTGTATCGGAAAAGTTGCTTATGATATGATGCATGCTATGTGGAGGAAATGTTTTTAAGGACCTTAGGAGATTTAAATTTTCTAGCCAAAAAGGAAACAAAAACAAGAATTTCATTAATAAGTTCATGAGTTACAATTTCCCCTTGGGCTTACAAAGAAAAAGGTCTCGAAGAGACAATAAAATGAAAACTCCTAAGACCTAAGACTCAAGTCTCCCACAGACGCTTCCTCTTTGTGTCGATGTAGGAATTCAGGCTTTACTCCTCGTGAAGTCTCTTGGTAAGCTCCAACACCTTCTTCTTTCTTGCGTATAATCGAGCTTCAAAGGTGTCTTGTTCTCCTTTGAGTTTAATCTACGATGTTAGAAACTCTTCGAGGTCGATAGGCATGTCAGGATGGAGAATAGTATAAGGAATATCTCCTTCGATGATGGGCTCCATAATCACTGGTAGGATGGCTGGATATGGCATCAAGAGACTTTGATCACGAGCTCGTACCCATTTGAGATAAGGCTCAAGAGGGATGGAGTTCTTATGCTCAAAAGTCTTGATATCAACCTTGATTACCATGCCCTAAGCATGTACAAACTTTAATGATAACCTTGAACATCATTCTCGTAGTCGAATATAATACCTTGAATGAGTGCGTCGTGGGGACCATCCCTTCGAGCATAGCCAAATTGTCGTAGAGCTAGAGAAGGGTTATAAGTAATACCTCCCATAATGAATAAGAGTGAAACATTAAGGAACTCCCCACAATGGTCAATTATAGTAATGTCCTCTTGAGATCGAGAGCATTAATAAATATTCGTATGAGAAAGCAACATTAACCTTTGCGACCACCTCAAACACTACCTCAAACCTAGATCATTTTTCAATACCAACGGGGGAAGGTGCAAAATAAACCACATAAACAACAAAGGAAAGCAACACATAAGAGTCCCTCGCTTCCTCATATTGCTATTGTGAAGAGAGTGCAAAACGTCTCTAAGCAATGTAGGCACAGGGTTACAAGTCAGAAAAATTTTGACAGCATTCACATCTATGAGTTGGTCAGGGTTAGGAAAAAGCACCAACCCATAGATTAGAAGAGCCAATATCTCCTCAAAATCTTGAAAGTTCATGGCATCCAAAAACGAATGAGCCTTCTCCATCATAAATTTATCCCAAAAGTCTTTGACCCCACTTCTTGTCTCCCAATTGGCTACAATGTCATAACTCTTCAAATGTAAGGTCGTGGCAATAACTTCAGGTCTTGGAGATTCCTATAAACCGATGAAGGGTATTCGATCAAGAATAGATACTTCTAGTATTTGAGATAATTCTTCCATTGTAGGAACCAATTAATAATCGGGAAAGGTGAAACAGTGATGTATAGGGTCAAAGAACTGAAAGAGCACTCTCATCATGTCTTCTTCAAAGCTTGAGGTAACCAGATTGAGAAGTCGACCATATCTTTTGGTGAACGGAGAATTTTCAGGAACCCTTGATGCTAAATCTTTGAGTTGAGGAGGCACCCTTACGAAGTTAATTCGGATTGTATTTCTGCGAGCGGAATCCATATCCTACAAAACAGAACAAAGATAAATCCCTAGGTCCATGAAATGGTTAATGAAAATGCTATGGCATGATGTTATGATGTTATGAACAAATAATCATACACAAACAAAACACATAAGGCCTTAGGTTTAGGCTTGCATGGGGTTTATAGGTAAGTACCCTTTTGAAATTTTAGTTGGTTTAACTTGTCCTAAAAGAAGTAACTGAGTTCTAGGAGCCTCAATATCACTGATCTTTCTTCATCAAGAATTGTTTTAGCTCAAGCATCCAAACTACAGCAAAAATATCCCGAAAGTCCGATCTCAATGACTGTAGTATCGAGTATCAACCAAATTTAGTTTTTCACCAAAGCCAGCTATCTCACTACTTTCTAATGGTCAAGTTGTTCAACTAAGGTTCTACGGTCAGTTAGTGCTTCATGACACCATACAGCGGCCCCGTATTCTCTTTGACTGGACTCAAGGGATACTGGTACCAACAAATGTGTCACACTAACGTAACCATCTCTTCAACCATGTCGGTATTACGCCACATAGTCCCCACGATCTATTTCTACTTACCTAATATGCCCCAGATCCGGGTATCGAATCTTTTGAAGTAATAAACCCAAACATAGACCCAAAATGTAAATAAAACAAGGCAAAAAAATAAATCAATAAAGCTGATCTAGATCTTAAGGTAAACCCACTTTTGTTAACATGTCTCCAGCAGAGTCATCAATTCTATCATACGGTGGGAGAACTGACTTGGGTATTTTGCATTTTATCGCAGTTGATGCGGATAGCAAGAGTTGCCACCGACTTTTCTTTTATCCAATAAAGGAAAGGGTGAAAAGAATAGGAAAGACCTTTTGAGAATTTTCTTGAGTTCAGGGGGTAGGTTATGAAAATGGAAGGTGTTAGCACCCTTTTCATTTGTAGTTATCTACGGGATCTTAATTGCTTGATCACTTTGAAATGCTTTGTGTTTGTGTATATTTTGAAAAGATGTTTTGAACATGTTTTTAAAGTGGTAATTTTGTAATGATTCTCGTATCATTGATAATGGATACAAAATGTTTGTTTTGGGAAAAATTTTGAAAAACGCCTTAGTGCGGCAATTCTGTAATGATTCTCGTATCGTTAAGAATGTATTCAAAGTGTTGGATTTGAAAATATTTGTTGAAAGGGAATGTTTGGAAAGATGTTTTGAATATGCCAATGTAAGACAATTTTGTAATGATTCTTGTATCATTGAGAATGTATACAAAATGTTTCTTTTGAAAAGTATTTTGAAAGTGTGAAGTGTGGTGATGGCTTTGTTTATGAGCAAACAATTACGAGCAATCTACCTACTCAAAAAGTCTTTGTTCTTTTCCTCCTCCTTTTGATAGTTCTTATCAACTACCATTTAGTAGGAAGCCATATCATTAGATGTTTAGGGATGGGCTTGGGTCATCGTACAATCATAGAAGGCAACTTGTAATATGTTTTAGAAATTTTCGTAAGGGGCTAAGATCGTTTACCGAAGGCAACGTTGAAGGGTCATCGAGGGACTGTGATCTTTTAATCGAGAGTCTTTTTCTAAAACATCCCACGTTCGAGGGACATGACTGTTTTATATCTGAAGAAACAAGTGTGGGTTACCCTAGAGGTGCATGTGTGCAATGTGTGTTGGATTCATGTATATTGTCTTTGAATTAGGGTTTTCTAATGTTTGATTTTTGATATTGTCATGCAAACCCTAATTACTAATAATGAGGAAAGTGGTAAATTGCGGAATTTAAATGTCATACGCTATTACAGCGCTTTGTGAATAGGGAGTACAAAGTTTGTGAATGAGGGGAGGAAAGCAATAAACCCTAATTATCTATTACAAACCATTGAATATGAATAACAATAAAATGTATAAAATGTAAAGAAGAAGAAGAAGGAAATTGTTTTTAGTTTTTTTTTATGGAAAAGGTTTCAAGATTAACCTAATTAAACTAATTAATTTAATTACAAGAGAAATTAATTAATTACTTAATCAAAACCTAAAATATAAGTTAATTGAATTTAAGAAAAATAAAACCTAAGTCTAAGTAATTTGTTTAGAAAATAATTTGAATGTTAATATTAATTTAGAAAAATATTTTAAAGTATAGAAAACAAACAAAATCTAGTTCTAAATAATAACAAAAATAAAATTATGTGTTCAAATTAAACTATTTAAGAAAATATATGTTTTGATATTTTTTGGTTTAAATAAAATACATAGATAAATTAAAATAACGAAAATATAAAAAGAAATAAAAATAAATGGATTGGGGTGTTGAAAAGTAAAATTGGGGTTAAGAATTAGTAAAGAGAGCCCAAATCACATTTTTGTTTGAAATCAGAAATGAAATAAAAAAGAAATGGGCTGGCTGTTTTTAGTAAGAAGGGGTGTATGAAAGTAAAAACAAAGAAGAATAAGGCTCAAGTTCTGGGAATCCCAGCACTTTGTTTGGATTCCACATGGCTGGCTCATGAGAGTGCATCATGGGGTATGCGTCTTGGTGCGTTTGATTTAATTGCCTAGTAGATCTGATGGTGATGGAGAAAGGTGCATGGTACGCGCGCTAGCTTGGCCAACACATGATCTAAGACAAAGAAATATGAAATAAAAAAAGGGTACCAATGGGGTTCGAACCCAGGTTCCTATACACTAATGCCTTACGCGCGCTTCCTCTACCACTAGGGTGGTTGTTTCATCCGTTTATAGAACAATTTGCAATAATTTTAAAATAAACCCATTCCTAATTATAACTTCATCTTCTTCCTCGCGCCAACATCTCCATTGTCAACATTTTCAAATTACTGAACTTGCTCATTTCTCAACCATTTTCAAAAGTGTAAACATTAAACTTGCTCCATTTTCCACCACGAATTCAACCATGTAAATAACTAAAGCTATAAATCAAAGACAAACATGAATTTTGTTTGGTACCAAATAAAACTTAATTTTTTCAGAAAGTTCAACTTCAAAATTCACATCACTAAGGCAACATAAATTAAAACTAAAGGCATGGTTAGCTTCAGGGCTATGATGTCTACTCTTTCTATTCACAAAATTACCATTAATGATGCTAGTAGAGAGAGTTCAAAGTTGATAAAACTTACCTCAAAACTGGAAATCGTGTATAGATTTTGAGCACCCCTGTAAGTGTTTTGATGATCTTAATAGCTTCACTAGACTCCAAGGAAACTGATGCAACTCTTACTTAGTGCTGAAACTGTCTAAGTCTTCCTAGAGAAGTCAAGTTGCAGAGGTGTAAAGTGAGGTTTGGACAATGATGGAAATGGAGTTACAGTTATGAAACAGGGATGGGGATGATTTATAAATGAGGTATGGAAGCTTTGTGATTGATTTATAGAGGAAACGCACGAGTGGATTGGGAGTTTGAAGTTTTTGGCCAATAAATGACAAATGATGGAGGTTTTGATCCAACTCTGAGTTCCAGGGAGTTTGAGAGGGTTAGATGGCTTGTAAATCAAAGATCACATGTTATGGTTATGTGACTTGATTTTGGAGCAATCTTGAAAATCATGGTTTCAAAGCATAAAACAAGGGCTTGTATGGTGGCTAACAGGTTGTAGATGAGTTGCTTCTGGATTTGATATTGTGTGTGTTCAGAAGGAACAAGTGCAAAGCTCAAGGAGAATTGACTTTGTGATTAAAGCCACCTTTCCAAAATGGCAATATTACCTTTGTGCCAAAATGGATTAATTACTTGGACAATGGCTCAAATGCTTGGACAACGGCTCAACCAGTTTTGTAAACAATTAATTATGGAGTGATTCACAAGTTAGAAGCTTGCAAAGCAATATTTATGCAGCATGGCTTGAGATTTGATCAAGTGTTCTTCATGAAAATGCCTTGTAATTCAAGAATGGATGCTCAACTTCTTCTCTTCGATTCTCCTAGCTCAAGCATTATCTCTTCAAGTTCTTTGAAATTTTGGAAAGATTGAAACATTTTATACAACATTAATGTTGACTAATTTGGCTAAATCAACTTGGAACTTGGTGAAAAATTGCCAAGAAAATGGGACAAAAAATTTGCCTAACTTGATGAAAATTTCACAAAGTGTTTTGTAAAAATGTCATGACTTCATGGGCTTATATCTTGAAATCTAAGAATTTTTTAGACATCAACCCTCAAGGACAAAGTTTTATAATTCATCAAGATTTACAACTTTTATGTTGAAAGTTTTCCTTCAATCATCTTGCATCTTGATGAAAAATTGTCATGAAGTAGTGAAATTATCAAGGTTAAAAAACACTTAGAATTTTTAAGTCATGAAAATCTTGAATTTTAGTTTAATTTCTTGATTATATTGATTCTTGATGATAAATTTTGATATTTTTGATTGTCTTGATGGTTCTTGATCTTTGAAATTGAATGTTGATCAAAAGGTCAAAGTTTGACTTTTTGTGTATTAGTTAACTTTTCATTAGTTGATGAAATTTAAACTATCAATCCATTGATCTTGCGAGATGATTTGAGCCATAAAATTAGGTCAATATATTGTTTTTTAGACCTTGATCCAATGCTTCAAGCCATTAGGTCATGTACTAGGTCAAAAGTCACTGATCAGTCATTCTAAGTCAAAATCCTAATTTTGACAATTTTTCCCCTTTGATGATTTGAGTGCTTTTCTTGAGGCATTGTGATCAAACATTTGTAAAGTAATGAATATGACTTCAAAATGTTGATGTTGGCCAAAAATCTTGAAGTTTGACTGTATATTGACCATAGTTGAGTTTTTACCCAATATAACTGATTTTCAGTCATCTAAGCAATTGGCTGAAAAATTTTGAGATGCAAGAATTGAAACTTGGCAAGATCATTCTTGGAGACCTATAATGAACCATGAAAGTCACTTGAGGCATTAAAATCCAATTTTCTTTGTGAAAAACAAAGCCCTAATTAGGATCCAGTGCTTAGGAGGTGAGTTTGTCTGATCAAACTCTTGAGAGTCCTTGAGTACTTGAGATATTTTTTGTGAGAATGTCTTGAGAAAATAGAGGAAAAATTTTGGGGTACAACAAATAGGAATAAGAATTTACTCAAGATTCTAGGAGTTGGGATGACATTCAAGCTTTCCATAAATCCCCACAGAGCCACTTCTATGAGATTATCCCCACATAATAATCTTCACAAATTCATCCACAATAAGGACACATTCCCCGTATTTTCCTTAAACCTATGGAGTTTCAATAACTACAGTTCACGAGAATTCTCTTCCCCAATTTAGTTTGAAAATTGTAAAGCCAATTTCCCCAAAAAAGTTTGTTTCCTTAGCAGAATATCTCTCCATCAACAGGGTTTATTTCCCCAACAAGATAACAGTCTCCCCAGTGAAGCCACCAATATCCCCAGACGAGTCAGGAGGACACCTATCTCTTTTTTCCCAAGTCAGGGTATCTAAGAATTATCCTCCCCAGATGAGTCGAAAAGTTATCCATCTCTTTCATCCCCAGTTAGGGTATATAAGAATTAAATTCCCAAGAAGAGCAATGAACAACCAAAGAAGAAGTCAAAATTCCTCATCAGAGTTTCTCAAACAGCAAGCAAGAATCCCCAGCAGAAGCATTCTAGACAAGATTGAAGGTACACATACTCTTCATCCCCATCAATAGTCAGGGATTTATTTTCCTAGACAAAATATAGCATTGGCTCACAAATGCACTTCAACAACATTTTGCATTCATACATCATAGCATATGCATATGAAACACATATAGCACAATCTCATTTATTTTGAGAACACCTTTACCCAATGCATTTCATACATCATGACATTGCCTATATCTAACTACTTAAATTTTTAGGAAATATCAATCAGTAGACGAATATCATCAAAAATTCTCAAAACAGATTGAAGATTAATTCCCGAAATAAGACAGGGAGAATATCTACATGATGGATACTTCCCTCAAACATGTACTGGATCATATTAAATCAACCAAAGATTTATTCTAATAATTATTCCAATAGACATTTCCTGGCTCAGATTAAGTCGACCAAAGATTTATTCTGATACTCCTTCTTAATAGACTTTTTATGGCTCAGATTAAATCGACCAAAGATTTATTCTGATACTTCTCCCTATAAAACCTTTTCTGGTTCAGATTAAGTCGACCAAAGATTTATTCTGATACTTCTTCCAGTTAAAGACGGACGTAGATATCTTCTGGCTCAGATTAAATCAACCAAAGATTTATTCTAATACTTCTTCCAGTAGGAATTTCCTAGCTTAGACTAAACCGAGCAAAGATTTATTCTGATACTACTTCTAGTAGACATTTCCTGGATCAGATTAAGTTGACCAAAGATTTATTCTGATACTCCTTCTCGATAGACCTTTTCTGGCTTAGATTAAATCGACCAAATATTTATTTTGATATTTCTCCCAGTTAAAGATTTAAAGACCTCTGTTGGCTCATATTATATCGACCAAAGATTTATCCTGATACTTCTTCCAGTAGACATTTTCTGTCTCATATTAAATCGACCAAAGATTTATTCTGATACTTCTCCCAGTTAAATATTTAAAGACCTCTTCTGGATTAGATTAAATCGACCAAAGATTTATCCTGATACTCCTATCAGTAGACCTTTTATGGCTCGAATTAAATCGATAAAAGATTTATTCTGACACTTCTTCTAGTTAAAGACAAAAAGGTATCTTCTGGCTCAGATTAAATCGACCAAATATTTATTCTGATACTTCTCCAGTAAAAAACAAACATATACATCTTCTGGCTCAGATTAAATCAAGCGTAGATTTATTCTGATACTTCTTTTAGTTGAGGTCAAGCTTAGACTTGGTTCAATTTTTCTATCAACAATTACTTTGGATGGAATCTATAAGCCCATCTCTGACAATTTTTCATTACCTATCCAAATGGGATCTTTAAGCCTATTTCCGGCATAATCAACCAACGGTGTTACTTCGTGCACAAGCGAGTGCAAATTTCTGGGCACTTAAGTATTCAATCATATTCTACCTTCAAGTCACGAATGACGTACATGCCAATCTAACTCTTTAGGTTTAATAAGATTGAACAGGGGAAGTTGTTGTACCCCAAAATTTTCCATCCCTTTTCTTTAAGACTTTTCTTACAAAAAAGTTCTCAAATGCTCAAGGATGCTCAAGAGTTGACCAGACAAGCTCATCTACTAAGCATTGGGTCCACAATTAGGGTTTTGGTTTTCTCAAGGAAAATTGGATTTCTAATGCCTCAAGTGACTTTCATGGTTAATTATAGGTCTCCAAGAATGCTTACTCCAAGTTTTAAGTACTGCATCACAAATTTGCTCAGTCAATTGCTCATATGACTGAAAATCAGCTATATTGGATAAAAAGTCAATTGTAGTCAACATACAGTCAAAACTTCAGGATTTTTTCCAACATCAATATTTTGATGTGATATTTACCATTTGATCAAAGTTGATCATAATTCCTCAAGCAAAGCCCTCAGATCACCAAAGGGGTAAAATTGTCAAAATTAGGGTTTTGACTAAGAATGACTTATCATTGACTCTTGACCTGGTACATGACCTAATGGCTTGAAGCATGATCTTAAGGACTAAAATAAAATATCTTGACCTAATTTCATGGCTCAAATCATTTCTAAACATCAAATGATTGATAGTCGAAGAATTGAGATCAATTGATTAAAAATCAACTATCACACAAAAGTCAAACTTTGACTTTTGGTTAACATTGAATTTCAAAGATCAAGAACCATCAAGACATTCCAAATTATTATGCTTGATCATCAAAAATCAACAAATTCAAGAAAAGTCAACAAAAAGTCAAGATTTCCAATACTTAGAAAAAATGCTAAGTGTTTTGACCTTGTTAAATCCACTACTTCATGACCATTTTTCACTAAGATGGAAGATGATTCAAGGAAAACTTTAAACATGAAAGTTGTAGAGCATGATGAATTCTACAACTTTGTCCTTGAGGGTTGATGTCCAAAAAATGCTTGGATTAGGAGATATAGGCCCATGAAGTCATGACATTTTTATCTAAACACTTAGTAAAATTTTCAACAAGTTTGGTTAGATTTTTGTCCCAACTTCTCTGCCAATTTTCACCAAGTTCCAATTTGATTTAGCCAAATTGATAAAAATGAAAGTTTTAGAAAATGTCTCAAGCTTTCCAAAATGTCCAAGAACACATTTTTATCATGCTTGAGTAAGATAATCGAAGAGATGAAGTTGGGCATCCATTCTTGAATTACAAGCCAATTCCTTGATGAACACATAATCAAATCCTCATGACACGTTGCTTAATCTTGCTTTGCAGGCCTCTTAACCTCTAAATCTATCCATAATTTAATGTTTACACAAACTTTTGAACCATTATCCACTTGGTTTAAGCTTTGTCCAAAACAATTTTCCATTATTGGAACAAGGTGCACGCTTCTATTTTGGAAAAGTTGCTATATACACAATGTCAACTATCCTTGAGCCCATACATTGTTGCTTCTGATTTCAAAACATCTCAGCACCAAGAAGCAACAATCTGCAGCCTATCAACCATCCTATTGTGCATTGGAACAATGTTTCTCCAAGTTACTTCAAAACCAAGCTTCAAAACCATAACATGCTATCTTGAATTTTTGGTTACTTTAAGACCTCAAACCTTTTATCTATAAATAGAGAGGTTATTTACAAGCTAATACATGAATTCATAGCCCTCAAAGCACCCTCATACTCCCTCAAACCAGAAATTGCATCAAAATTCCATTTTGTGGCAACTTCTGGCCTTGAACACCAAACTCTTAATCTACTCATGTGTTCTCCTTTTCAATCATTCAAACATCATCTATACACCATATAGAAGTGATCCAAACACTTGAACTACTTCTATAATCCCTCCATCACCATCCACCATTTTCCAAATCCACCATTGCAGCTTGACTTGGTCAGAACAGTTGGGCAAGATACATGACATTCTATCAATTGGAATAGCTTCAGGGAAGTCCAAGCAAGATCACCAAATCATCCTTTCACTTTTGGAAGTTGTGTAGAGAGCATTCAAATATCGTGTCAAGAGGTAAGTTTTTCTAACTTTGAAATCTTTATTCAAGCATCATTTGCACTTTCTTTCTAAAGAAAAAATGTAGATATCAATGCTCTGAAATTGACCATGCCTTTAGTTTTCATTTATGTTAACTGTATGATGAGAATTTTGAAGTTGAAGTTTATGAAAAAATTAGGTTTCGATTTGGTACTAAACAAAATTCATCTTAGTCTTTGATCATTACCTTTTAAAAGTAATATGGTTGAATTCGTGGTGAAAAATCAAGCAACTTTCATGTTTTCATTTTTTAAAATGGTTGAGAAATGAAAGAGTTACAAAATTAAAAATGGAGTTGTTGCTCTTGGCGCGCGCGAGGAAGAAGAAAATGACTTGTTCAAATATTCAGAATTGAGTTTGTAATATATTTATTGGTTTGTGTATAAACTAACAGATGTATCACCACCCTAGTGGTTAAAGCGCACGCCTGTTTACCTTAGGGAACTGGGTTCGAGCCCCAGTGGTACCCTTTTATTTTACACTTATTTTGTTCTTTCAGATCCCATATGTAACACGGTGAGAGAGCTGACTTGGGTGTTTTGCGTTTGATCTCAATTGTTGCGGATAGCAAGTGTCGCCACCTACTTTTCTTTTATCCAATAAATAAAGGTTGAAAAGAACAGGAAAGACCTTTCGAGACTATTTCTTGAGTTCGGGGGTAGGTTATGAAAAGGGAAGGTATTAGCACCCTTTTCATCGGTAGTTTTCTACGGGCTCTTAGTTGCTTGCTAGATCACTTGCTTTTGTTTGAAAATGTGCTTTGAGATGGTTTTTGAAAGTATTTTGAAAACGTTCCTTTGTTTTAGGCTAACTTTGTAATGATTCTCGTCTCTATAAGAATGTATACAAAGTGTTGGACTTTTGAAAATATTTCATGGAAAGTGTTGGTTCATTTAAAAAGGTGTTTATGTTTGAGGATGAGCAAGCAACTAAGAACATTTCTACCTACTCAAAAGTCTTTGTTCTTTTCCTCCCCCTTTAGATGTTTCTATCTTTCCATTGATTGGCAAGAAGCCTTATCTTTGGATGTAAAGGGACGGGCGTGGGTCATTGTATAATCATGGATAGCAATGTTGTGAGATATCTTAGCATTTCTCTTGAGGGACTAAGATCATTTGTAAGGCAACATTCAAAGTGTCATCGAGGGATTATGATCTTATATTTTTTTTATTATTTTTTCTAAGATGCCTTACATGCATATCATGACCATTTTCTCAAGGCAACAAGTGGAGTTAACCCTAGAGATGCATGTGTGAAAGTGTTTGTATTTCATGCTTGGTTTATCTTGGATTAATGTTTTCTAAGATTGATTTTATCTTCCCATACAAATCCTACTTTACTAGCACTCATATGAAAGCGATAAATTGCGGAAAGTAAATATCCTACGCTATTACAATCACTTGGGGATGGGGTGTACAAATTTACAAATGGGGGTTGCAAGAAATTAAAGTCCTAATTATCTATTACAACCATATTGAAATAATTTACAAGAATTTCAATGTAAAATAGATTTGTTTTGTTTTTGTTAAGAGAAGAAATAAATTTCTTAAGAAAATGTTTTTTATCTTTTTGTTTTAAAAGAAATAAAGAAAAGTATATGAATATAAAGTATTTTTGGTGTTTTTGATTAATGAAAATAAAAGTGATGATAAAAATAATAAGAGGATAAGAGTTAAGGTCAGCGTGTTGTTGAAAGAATAGAAATAAGGGACAGCATAAGTTCTGACTCTGGCGCGCTGCAAATCAGAAAGAAAATGTTAGTAGTAATGGGGAAATCTAGAAGTTCTGGATCCAGACGCACTAAAGTTCTGGGGTTGTCGGGAACAAAGGAAAGCCTAGAAGTTCTAATGCAGCTAGAAACCTAGAAGCTCTAGTGTTACTGGAAGGCTTGAAGTTCTGGTTGTTGAGAGACCCTAGAAGTTCTGGTGCAGCTGGAAACCTTGAAGTTCTAGTGTTACTGGAAGTCTATAAGTTCTGGTAATGGGTAAGTGAAGTGATGATGTTGCTGGATGAGAATATCTAGAAGTACTGGTCCAGGAGTACTGTTTTGACAAACAACTAGGAGGGGTTTTATCTAGAAGTTCTAGTCCAGGATTATTGTTTTGACAAACAAACTAGGAGGGGGTTTATCTAGAAGTTTTGGTCCAGGATTATTGTTTGACAAATAAACTAGGAGGGGGTTTATCTAGAAGTTCTAGTCTAGGATTATTTTTCGACAAATAATGGGGTAAAAATGTTAAGAAATAAACACAAAAGATGCTTTTGGGGCTAGAACCCAGGACCCCTAACACTAATTCCTTAAGCGTGCGCTCTCTACCACTAGGGTGGCTTTACATCTGGTATTAGAATTAAAAACATAAACATATATTAAAAAGTAAGTTCTGATGATGAACTTCATCTTCTTCTTTGCGCCAGCCAGAGTATCTACAACTTAGTCATTTCTCAACAAAAATGGAAATGCCAACATAGAAGTTATGGCAAATTTCATCATGGTTTCAGAAATACAAAGCATAAAAATTGTGAACCAGAAGAAAGCATGAATTTTGCTAATCCTAATTTTGAACCATAATTTTCTCAAGAAGTTCTAATCTGAAATTCTCTCTACTTAGGCCATATAAATGAAATCTATAAATATGTACAGATTCAGAGCCATGTATCTACATTATATCTTTGAAATTGCAAGCCTAAAAATGCTTAATTAATGAGATAAAAATCAAAAGAAAATTACCTTGCAACTGGAGATTGTTAGAGCCTGGTTCAAATTGTTGTGATGTTCTAGTCAGCCTCCTCAAGTTCTCAGAAAGTTAAAGGAAACCTTAACTTGAGTTGTGGATGGTTGGAATGCTCTAGAGTAGTCAAAACGCAAAGTTTTGATTTTTAAAATGGAGAGTGGAAAAGACTGTATTTCAGTTTGAAAACAGATGTTGGGAAAGCTTCTACGTGTATACCAGAAACTGTGTGGATGATTTCACCAAGAAAAGCACAAGGAAAATTAGATTTTGGATGCAAAAACTAAAAACTAGCAGGTTTTGTGTTTGTGTTGCAGTTTCAGGTTCTTGGGAATTTTCCGCAAGGTTTCGGGGCTTTTTCCAATCCTTTTGATCCTTTTTTAGTTTACAAATGAAATTTAATTTATAGGCAAAGTATTTAGAAGCTTGGAGAAGTTAAGAGTACAACCATCATGTGTTATGGATCATTGACTTATTTTTGAAGCAAGTTTAGACAAGCATGGTTTCAAGGCAACGTAGGGGTTAGCGACTTTAAACACGCCTAATCTGAGTTTATAGGCATGATTTGTGGGGAAGTACACTGAGAAACAAAGTAAAGTATGGGCTCAAACTGAACTTTGTACAAGAGTTTTCTTTTCAAGGAAAACAATGGTACTTTCATACCACGTGTGGGAAGATCTTTTGGGTAAAAGCTTAAACACTGGGATAAAGAATTATAAGTTGATTTAGCATTAAATGATGATCAGATTTAACAAGCAAGAAAGCCTGCAATAGGAGATTATGTAGCATAGCTTGAAACTGTATTAAAAGTTCAGCATTAACGTAACTTAGATTAAGAACAAATGTCCAACTTCTGATCTTTGATTCTCTTTGCTCCAGCATGATCTGAAGGAGTTCTCAAACTTTTCAAAAAGCTTTTAACATGCTTTGTAACCCCTCTTTGAATCACTTTTGAAAACTCTGATTGTACCTACGTGAAAACTGGCTCAGAAGTTCTAGTCAAATTCTGACTTGGAAATATTCAGAATTTACTAAGTGTTTTAGTTTCATAGACGTGTCTTCAAGGATTTATAACTTGAAATCCCAGCATTTCTATGAGCAGTTATGTCCTGCAATGTTTTAGATCTCATTGAGATCTACAACTCTTGTGTCAAAAGTTCTTCCTGAATCAATTCACAACATGATGAAAATCTGGCCAGAAGTTTTGAACTTATAATACTTTCTTAACACTTAGAAAAATTTCTAAGTGTTTAGAACTTTAATTTTTACAAAGTAATTTTGACTTTTGATTTTCATGGTGAACCAACTTCATATTCTAACATGTCTTGATGAAATATGATTCTTGAAAACTTGATTTTGATAAAAAAAGTCAAAGCTTGACTTTTCAGTGTGCATTTTGACCATTTTGCCCTTGTGCCAATCCAAACTTAAATTGATGTATCAGTGCTATAAACTTGGTCATGGAAGAACTTGTGAGAAAATTCTTGAGAAGTGAGAGGGCAAATTTTAGGGTACTACAACTTCCCCTGTTCAATCTTCTTAAACCTTAAGAGTTAGATTGGCGAGTCTGTCATTCGTGACTTGAAGGTGGAAGATGATTGAATACTAAAGTGCCCAGAAATTTGCACTCGATGATGTGTTAGTTGAATGTGTAGGGAATGGGCTTAAAGATGCCATTTGGGGAGATGATGGAGAGTTGTCGGAGATAGGCTTATAGATGCCATCCAGAGTGAATGGGGAGGTATTAGGATAAATCTTTTTGTTGATTTATACTGAAATAGTAGATGTATTTTTCCTGTTTTTAACTGGAAGAACTAAATCTAACCATAAGAGGTCTTCATTTTCCTGTTGTTAATCTGGAAGAACTAAATCTAACCAGAAGAGGTTTTCATTTTCCTGTTGTTAATCTGGAAGAATTAAATCTAACTAGAAGAGGTCTTCATTTGCCTGTTGTTAATCTGGAAGAACTAAATCTAACCAGAAGAGGTCTTCATTTTCCTATTGTTAATCTGGAAAAACTAAATCTAACCAAAAGAGGTATTCATTTGCCTGTTGTTAATCTGGAAAAACTAAATTTAAATAGAAGGGGTCTTAATTTGATGATTTATTTTTCCTGCAAGGAAGAGGATTAGTTGCATGCAGATGTATGCATGGTGTAATGATGTTCGCAAAATAAATGAGGCTATGCTGTATGCATTTGTCATGTATGTAATATGATGCATGAAATGTTGTTTGAATGTAATTTTGTCTTGGAAAATAACTCCTTGACAAGTTCTGAGGAGTTTTGGGAAGCTGAATCTCGAACGACCGTTGGGGTTGAAGAATATTCACACCTTTCTAGGCCTTATCTTTAAAATGTTTCTGCTGAGGATTCCTGTTTTGTAGTTTGAGGAGAACTCCGTTGGGAAATGTTGATTTCTCTTGAGAAGAAAATTTTGTGGAGAGTGTTAATTTGCACTTGCGGAAAAGAGTTTAGGAGTCTTAGTTGTTCATTGCTCTACTGGGGAGTTATTCCTACTGGGGAGAATCAAAAGTTAGCTGTTATCTGGTCGAAATCCAGGCTTTGGAGCAAATTTTTGAGGATAATAAAGTTGACTGTTATCTGGTCGTACTCCATGCTTCACAGTGACTTACTGGGGAAGATTAAATTAACTGTTATCTGGTCGCATTCCAGGCTCCGCAGAAAATTACATGGGAGAGTGAAGTTAAAATGTTATCTGGTCGGATTCCAGGCTTTGCACTAACTTACTGGGGAGTTATTCTTGATGGGGAAGATTAAATTAACTGTTACCTAGTCTGATTTCAGGCTTCGCAGAAAATTTCTGAGGTGGATGAAGTTAATTGTTATCTTGTCGAACTCCAGGCTTCACAATAACTTACTTGAAAGGATGAAGTTGAATTGATATATGGTCGGGTCTAGGATTCACAGTAACTTACTTGAAAGGATGAAGTTGAACTAATATTTGGTCGTGTTCAGGTTTTGCAGTAACTTTCTTGAAAGGATGAAGTTAAACTGATATCTGGTTGGGTCCAGGCTTCACAGTAACTTGCTTGAATAAATGAAGTTGAACTGATATCTGGTCGGGTCCAGGCTTCACAATAACTTTCTTGAAAGGATGAAGTTGAACTGATATCTGGTCGTGTCCAGGTTTTGCAGTAACTTGCTTGAAAGGATGAAGTTGAACTGATATCTGGTCGGGTTTAGGCTTCACAGTAACCAACTTGAACGGATGAAGTTGAACTGATATCTGGTCGAGTCCAGGCTTTACAGTAACATGCTTGAACGGATGAAGTTGAATTGATATCTGATCGGGTCCATGCTTCACAGTAACTTGTTGGGGATTGTAGAAGAGTCTACTGAGGAAAAGGGGTTGTGGTCCCTTGATTTGTAATAGTCTGAGAGGCAAATTCAAGTCGGGGAATCTGTAGTTTGTTGGGGAGATAATCCCGGTTGCCAATCTGCTGGAGAGGTGTTTTCTTTTGGCAGAAATCCTCTAGGATTCTTGAGCTCAACTCATTTGGGGAAAAGTTTTCAGAGATTGAAACTCTGGCTGGGGATCACCCTATGAAAAGGATTTTGTAAGGGATTTGTCACTGCTTCAAGTAACAAGTGTTGTAATACTGCTAGGAAATTTTTGCTTGACTGTATACAACCCTTTGTTGGAGTTCATGTTTACTGCCCCAAGTGACTCAGATGCAAATCTGCCCCTGGTTATTCAGCACTTCTTGAGAGATTTCTTGGAATCTTTACTGGACTACCCCAAATTTGCTAGATAATGATCACGCCAATGTCCCCTTTCTTATAGGAGATCTATCATTGGAAGTGTCATCCCATTTGAAGTGGTGTGTCCACTGATAGAGCTTTCGTTCGTTGGATATTTGTCGTGTGAATTTCTCTGCTGTCAAATAATTAGCCATATGCAAACAGCGATATTCAAATAATGCAAAGTTTATACTTGTCTTGAAGTTTTGAAAATGCAGCTTTAGCAAGTAAAAAGTTGTGTAGGAATATCAATATAACTCAGAATTTGGAGTAAAGCCTTACATGAGTCAGGATACCTTTTGTAACAATATGCTTTCAAACTAACCCATGCTTCAATTAGGACTTTTGAAGGATTGTAATGTCGCTTGGTTCACGGTTTAAATAAACAAAGGATAAGGCTCAAAGTGTATTTGTACCCTCCCATTCTTCGTGATGTTCTTCACTCCTAAACTCAGTTAATTGTACGTTTGAACTCTAATTGAGTCTGGAATGACATTTTGGTGATGGTTCAGACAAGTTAAGTTTGTCGGAAGGAAATCTTTTTTTGCAACATTTTTCATGTTGTCGAGGATTTGTAGTGACCTCCTTTTGATATATTAGCCCTAACTTTTTCCAGACTGTTCTTGTTCAAGATTACAGTCAGTGGCATGCCCCAATTTTTTCGTAAGTATCCTTCGTGGGTTTTGACTTAGTGGGATTTTATTTTGAGAGATAATGATTGTCTATTTGATATAGAACCATCACCATCTGTTGGTTCAGAATGACGTTTTTGATATCACTCATTGTATATGAGGTGAAAGTTTGTGACTGAACGCATATTTGAATTAACTGAGAGACTATCCTGCCCCAGGTTTTGATTAAAGGTTTCAATTTGTGTAAAAAAGAAAGCTCGTACTTCTTAGGCTCAAGGGGGTTGACTATGGATTATCCTCCTTATAACTCCAATGTTTAGGAATTGAAATAACGCTTGTACATCGTCAGCAAGGTCTATCTAAAAGCATATTGTATGAGATTATATCATTGTTTTCGTCATCCTCCCTCTAAAGGCTTACAGCTTTTAATCGAGAGTTAAAAATCACCAAAAGGAAGTAAAGCACAATTTAAGTATAGTGAAAATGAATTAATTAATTCAAGACAAACATATGGAATGCATTGATGAAATAACAAATTTTGACATAAATAAATGTTCGAACAATCAAAAGAAAATTACAACTTGAAATTTCAAATGAACAAAAGCCTCTTTGTCTGAACTTGTCACTTAAGGTGGTGTGCCATTGAGGGACGACAGAAGAATTCATTCTGACCATCTTGCATGAACACCAGCACTCCTTTGTCGATCAAGTTTTGAATTTTGTACTTCAGCGCCCAACAATCGTTTTTATCATGTCCAGGACTGTCAGAATGATAGGCATATATCGCATCGATATTGTAGTTAGGGGAAGTAGTTTTGGGGTTTGGATGAGGTCCTATCAACATAATCAAATTCATCTTCAACAAGTGTTGTAATGCTTGAGACAACGACATGTTGATGTTAGTAAACTATCTCTCGGGCTTGTTTTTCCTTTTTTGATTTTCCTATTGACATGGTCGTTGTTGAGCCCGTGACGTAGCAGAAATTTGGAAAGATCTGCTCTTCCTTGAACCGGCTTCTTGTCTTATGGGAGGTTGAGTGGTGACTTGGTCCCCAATCTTAACCGTTTTTTTTCATACGGTTGCAATCGTCTTGATGAAGTTTGTTGACAAGGGTCCTTAACTCTTCTTGTCACCGAGCTAAGTTTTGGATAAGATTCATTTGGCCCACCAGTTATCCCATCATCTGGACTTTCATTATGGGTATCTCAGTTTCTATCCGCTCCAAATGGTCATCCTCGCTGCCCTCAGGATTCCCCATAATCATACCCCTTGTGAGGAGCGCCTTCACCTCTTCTTGCCCCCTGGATAGGTTCAAAAACATTTACTGAAGTTGAGCATTTTGAGTCTGAATGTCCTTGATAGTCTGCTCTAGAGCTATCTCTACTGAAATAAATAGTAAGCGAATGAGAGACTTGTGTGGGAAAAGCCTGTCATGATATGATGCATGGTATGTAGATGCATGTTTTCAAGGATCTGACAGGGTAAACACAAGAAGATGTTAGAAGTTGAATTTTGACCAACAAATTTGATTGGAGAACTTCGTATCAGTGGATGTCCTTCCACGAGAATCAAGCTCACCATGTTAAGTGGGTCAGCCTTGTATCAAGTTACCGTTCTTTGGTCTTTGACGGTGTTTGATTAGAGAACGAATCCTTTTTCCCCTTGATAGGCGTCTGGTTCAACATGACCCTGCATCATACTCCCTTAAGATCCTTGAAAAGATTATTATTGAAAATGTTATGATGTTATGATGTTATGTACAAGTATGCAAAGTAAGCAAGTTGTTATGTACAAATAGTCATATATACACAAAGCAGACAAGTCCTTAGTTTTAGGGTTGCATGGAGTTTGTAGGTAAGTACCCTCTTGAAGTTTAGTTGGATTAACTTGTCCTAGTAATAGTAACTGAGTTCCAGGGTATCCCAATATCACCGATCTTTCTTTATCGGGCATTGTTTCAGCGCAAGCCTTATTATTGGTGACCGAAATATCCTGAAAGTCTGATCTCAATGATCGTAGCATCGAGTATCAACCAACTTCAGACTGCACCAAAGTCGGCTATCTCACTACTTCCTAATGGCCAAGTTGGTCAAGTAAGGTTCTAAAGTCAGTCAGTGCTTCATGACACCACACATCGGCCTCGTATTCTCCTTTACTACTCAAGGGCTACCGGTACCAACAAATGTGTCACACTAACATAGCTATTGCTTAGACCATGTCAGTATACCCCACACAGTTTCCACAATTTATTGCTACTTACCTAAAAGGTGCCCCAGATCCGGGTAGAGGATCAAAACAAACCTAAACAAGGAACCAATATAAAGCACGCAAGTAAAACAAGGAAATAAAGTAAAGGTGATCTAGCCCTAAGGTAACCCCACTTTTAAGGAACTCCCCAGCAGAGTCGCCAGTTTTGTAATATGGTGGGAGAACTGACTTGAGTTTTTTCTGTTTGATCGCAATTGTTGCGGATAGCAAGAGTCGCCACCGACTTTTCTTTTATCCAATAAGGAAAGGTTGAAAAGCACAGGAAAGACCTTTTGAGACTATTTCTTGAGTTCGGGGGGTAGGTTATGAAAAGGGAAGGTGTTAGCACCCTTTTCATCTGTATTTTTCTACGGGCTCTTAGTTGCTTTCTAGATCACTTGCTTTTGTTTGAAAATGTGTTTTGAGATAGTTTTTGAAAGTATTTTGAAAAAGTGTCTTTGTTTTATGCTAACTTTATAATGATTCTCGTCTCTATAAGAATGTATACAAAGTGTTGGACTTTTGAAAATATTTCATGCATAGTGTTAGTGCATTTAAAAAGGTGTTTATGTATGAGGATGAGCAACCAACTAAGAATGTTTCTACCTACTCAAAAGTATTTGTTCTTTTCCTCCCCCTTTAGATGTTTCTATATTTCCATTGATTGGCAAGAAGCCTTACCTTTGAATATAAAGGGACGGGCGTGGGTCATCGTATAGTCATGGATAGCAATGTTGTGAGATATCTTAGTATTTCTCTTGAGGGACTAAGATCATTTGTAAGGCAACATTTGAAACGTCATCGAGGGACTATGATCTTATATTTTTTTTTTGTTTTTGCTAAGACGCCTCACATGCATATCATGACCATTTTCTCAAGGCAACAAGTGGAGTTAACCCTAGAGATGCAAGTGTGCAAGTGTTTGTATTTCATGCTTGGTTTATCTTGGATTAATGTTTTCTAAGATTGATTTTATCTTCCCATACAAATCCTACTTTACTAGCATTTATATGAAAGCGATAATTTACACAAAGTAAATATCCTATGGTATTACAATCACTTGGGGATGGGGTGTACAAATTTACAAATATGGGTTACAAGAAATTAAATTCCTAATTATCTATTACAACCATATTGAAATAATGTACAAGAATTGCAATGTAAAATAGATTTGTTTTGTTTTTGTTAAGAGAAGAAATAAATTGCTTAAGGAAATGTTTTTAATCTTTTTGTTTTAAAAGAAATAAAGCAAAGTATATGAATATAAAGTATTTTTTGGTGTTTTTGATTAATGAAAATAAAAGTGATGATAAAAATAATAAGAGGATAAGAGTTAAGGTCAGCGTGTTGCTAAAAGAATAGAAATAAGGGAGAGCAGAAGTTCTGACTCTGGCGCACTGCAAATCAGAAAGAAAATGTTAGCAGAAATGGGGAAAGCCAGAAGTTCTGGATCCAGATGCACTAAAGTTATGGGGTTGCCGGGAACAAAGGAAAGCCTAGAAGTTCTGATGCAGCTGGAAACCTATAAGCTCTAGTGTTACTGGAAGTCTTAATGTTTTGGTTGTTGAGAGAGCCTAGAAGTTCTGTTGTAGCTGGAAACCTAGAAGTTCTAGTGTTATTAGAAGGCTAGAAGTTCTGGTAATGGGTAAGTGAAGTGATGATGTTGTTGGATGAGAATATCTAGAAGTTCTGGTGCAGGAGTACTATTTTGACAAACAACTAGGAGGGGGTTTTATCTAGAAGTTCTGGTCCAGGATTATTGTTTTGACAAACAAACTAGGAGGGGGTTTATCTAGAAGTTCTGGTCCAAGATTATTGTTTGACAAATAAACTGTGAGGGGGTTCATCTAGAATTTCTGGTCCAGGATTATTGTTTGACAAATAATGGGGTAAAAATGTTAAGAAATAAACACAAAAGATGCTTCTGGGGCTAGAACCCAGGGCCCTTAACACTAATGCTTTAAGTGCGCTCTCTCTACCACTGGGGTGGCTATACATCTGGTATTAGAAGAAAAAACATAAGTAAGTTCGATTATGAACTTCATCTTCTTCTTCGCGCCAGCCAGATTATCTGTAACTTAGCCATTTCTCAACAAAAATGGAAAATGCAAACATAAAAGTTATGGAAATTTTCATCATGGTTTCAGAAATACAAAGCATCAAAACAGTAAACCATAAGCAAGCATGAATTTTGCTAATCCTAATTCTGAATCCTAATTTTCTCAAGAAGTTCTGATATAAAATTCTCTTTACTTAGGCCATATAAATGAAATCTATAAATATGTACAGATTTAGAGCCATGATATCTACATTATATCTTTGAAATTGCAAGCCTAACAATGCTTAACTAATGAGATGAAAATCAGAAGAAACTTACCAAGCAGCTGGAGATTATTAGAGCCTAGTTCAGATTGTTGTGATGTTCTGGTCACTGTCCTCAAGTTCTCAGAAAGATAAATCAAATTAACTTTAGTTGTGGATGGTTGGAATGCTCTAGAGCAGTCAAGACGCAAAGTTTTGATTTTTGAAATGGAGAGTGGTGAAGACTATATTTCAGTTTGAAAAAATAAGTTGGGAAAGCTTCTACGAGTAAACTAGAAACCGTGTGGATGATTTGGCCAAGAAATGCACAAGGGAAATTAGAGTTTGGATGAAAAAACTAAAAACTAGAAGGTTTTGTGTTTGTGTTTCAGTTTCAGGTTCTTGGGAATTTTCAGCAAGGTTTCCGGGCTTTTTTCCAATCATTTTGATCCTTTTTGAGTTTGCAAATGAAATTTAATTTGTAGGCAAGGGATTTAGAAGCTTGGAGAAGTTAAGATTACAACCATCATGTGTCATGGATCGTTGACTTGTTTTTGAAGCAAGTTTAGACAAGCATGGCTTCAAGACAAGGTAGGGGGGTTAACAGCTTTAAACACGCCTAGTATGAGATTGTAGGCATGATTTGTGGGGAAGTACACTCCGAAACAAAGTTAAGTATGGGATCAAAATAAACTTTGTACAAAAGTTTGCTTTTCAAGGACAACAGTGGTACTTTCATGCCACGCGTGGGAAGATCTTTTGGATAAAAGCATAAACACTGGGATAAAGACTTAAAAGTTTGTGTGAGCATTAAATAATGATGAGATTTAACAAGCAAGAAGGCCTGTAACATGAGATTATGTAGCATAGCTTGAAACTGTATCAGAAGTTCAGCATAAACGTAACTTAGATTAAGAACAAATGTCCAACTTCTGATATTTGATTCTCCCTGATCCAACATGATCTTAAGGAGTTCCCAGACTTTACAAAAATCTTGTAACGTGATTTGTAACCCCTCTTTGAATCACTTTTGAAAACTCTGATTGTATCTACGTGAAAACTTGCTCAGAAGTTCTAGTCAAATTCTCACTTGGAAATGTTCAGGGTTTACTAAGTGTTTTAGTTTCATGGACGTGTCTTCAAGGATTTATAACTTGAAATCCCAGCATTTCTAGGAGGAGTTTTGTGCTGCAATGTTTTAGATCTCATTGAGATCTACAACTCTTGTGTCGGAAGTTCTTCTTGAATCAATTCACATCATGATGAAAATCTGGCCAGAAGTTATGAACTTATCATACTTTCTTAACACTTAGAAAAATTTCTAAGTGTTTAGAACTTTGACTTTCCAAAGTAATTTTGACTTTTGATTTTCTTGGTGAACCAACTTCATATTCTAACATGTTTTGATGAAATGTGATTCTTGAAAACTTGATTTTGATCAAAAAGTCAAAGCTTTACTTTTCAGTGTGCATTTTGACCATTTTGCCCTTGTGCCAATCCAAACCTAAATTGATGTATCAGTGCTACAAACTTGGTCATGGAAGAACTTATGAGAAAATTCTTGAGAAGTGAGAGGGTAAATTTTGGGGTACAACACCATGCCTTGCAATTATACGCGCCTACCATGAGCCTCACATTAACACCATCAGATCTGCAAGAAATCAAGATCCAATGTTCCACACGCATACCCCATGATGCATCTCAAAGGGTCAATCACATTGGATTACAAACAAGGGCTAGGCCTCTCTGATTTGGGCTTTTTGTTTTTACTTTCTAACCCCCCCCCCCCCAAATTTCTCATAACAACGCAGGCCCATTACTTTCTTTTTTTATATAAACATTTTCATTTTTTCTGATTTAAAAAAAAATTATGTTGGGCCTAAAATAAATAATTTCTACACACACCCCTTTTACTTCCAACTCAGGCCCAATATTTTTCATATTTTTATATTTTCTTTATTTTTATTTATTTATTTACTTGGTTTAATCAAAATACAAAAAATATATTTTCTAAAATAATTAGATTAAAAATATTTTAATTCAATTATTTTTTTTTACTTCATTTATTTTTCCAAACAAATAAAATATCAAAAATATTTTCTAACAATTAATTTCTCTTTTAAATTAATTTAGATTTAGGTTTTTTATATTTAAATTATTTTTCCTTTTAATTAATGAAGTTAATTTTTATCTTAATTTAATTTATTTAGGTTTACTAATTTTTTTTAAAATCAAAGTCAATCAATTAGGTTAAAACATTAAACCTTTTTCTCTTCCAAAAACACTTCCTCTTTCTTTCCTCTACTTTACATTTTTGCGCATTTTATTATTTCGCAGTATTATCTACGTAAATGGTTTGTAATAGATAATTAGGGTTTATTTCTTTCCTCCCTATTTCACAAATATTACCCTCCATTACCAAAGCGTTGTAATAGCGTACAATATTTAATTTCCGTAATTTATCACTTTCCATATTTCTGTTAGTAATTAGGGTTTGTATGAAAAGATTAAAAACAATCATAGAAAAACCCTAATCCAAGACAAGTACTTGAAATCAACACACTTTGCAGACATGCACCCCTAGGGTTCACCTCACTTGTTGCAATGGATAAAAAGCAGTCATGTCCCTTGAATGTGAGATGTTTTAGCAAAGACCCTCGATTAAAAGATCATAGTCCATCGATGACCCTTCGAGATTTCCTTTGATAAACGATCTTAGTCCCTTACGGCAATTGCTAAAGCGTCTTATAAGTTTCCTTCTATGAATGTACGATGACCCACACTTGTCCCTCACATCCAATTATGGGGCTTCCTACTAACTAATGGTAGGATACCATTATTTAAAGGAAGAGGAAAAGAACAAAGACTTTTTGAGTAGGTAGATCGCTCGTAATCGCTTGCTCACAAACTAAAACAATTTTTAATCATCACACTTTCAAAACAACCATTGCCAAAACACTTTTCAAAACAAAAATTTTGTATACATTCTCAACGATACAAGAATCATTACAACATTGCCTTACATTGGAATTTTCAAAACATCTTTCCGAACACTCCCTTTCAACCAATATTTTCAAATCAAATATTTTGTATACATTCTCAACGATACGAGAATCATTACAAAATTTTCCCACTTAGGTGTTTTCAAAATGTTTTAAAACATACACAAACACAAAGCATTTTCAAAGTGAGCTAGAAATTAAGAGCCCGCGGATAATTACGGATGAAAAGGGTGCTAACACCTTCCCTTTTCATAACCTACCCCCAAAACTCAAGAAAATTCTCAAAAGGTCTTTCATGTTCTTTTCACCCTTTCCTGTATTGGATAAAATAAAAGTTGGTGGCGACTCTTGCTATCTGCAAAATTTGCAATAAAATGCAACCTCAAGTAAGTTCTCCCACCGTATTACACGAGCCTCCAGGTGTAGGCTGCATAGAAGACGATTCAACACGAAATATTGAGTCATCCATCTGAACGTCAATTAATGGGTCAAAATCAGGTTGAGGATATAGCAACCTCCCCTTTTTGTAAGGTAGCGATATCTCTTTTACATGATCCTGAATCCAACTTGTATAAGTATCACGAGTTACACCTCTATTCTGGATGAAAGAAAGTTTCCCTTTACGGCGAACGTGTTCCCAAACCACTTTCCCCTTTTCAAGCAAAACTACATCTTCCCCTTTACCAAAATAAACAGTTTCCATCACTTCCCAATCAGTTGGTTTATCCATCATCGCGAATCCTAATTTATGGCGAGTCAAAGATAGGATTATAGTTAATGCAGCCCCTTGTTCCTATGAGAGGAACATTAGGGAATTATACACACCCTATAATGATCTCTTTCAAGCCCATCATGCTTTTCCAAACAATATCATAGAAGTAAGTCCCATGATATGCTGAGACCATAAAGACGACTCGACAATATGAATAAAAGGCCCTTATATAGGCATGTACATCATCAACCATTTGTAAAGCACAATCGTATAACATATAACATTCCCTTTTTTCGACTGCCGTAATGGATGGTGTAATAAATGTAGGCAAGTAGAGTTGGTATTTGATTACCATTCATGAAGACATATAATGCAGATGGATGCACCAACTTCTCGGAAACCAGAAAGAGAACCAAACCATAAATTATATCTGCCATAAGAACATTAAATGCGGTCCAATTCTTACCTCTTGCAAAAGCCTAGGCCTTTGATACCAAATAATTCAACAGAAGACCGCTCATCCTGCTTTTGTTAATCCGATTACTTTCAACTTCACCACGGGTCAAATAAAGAGCCCTGGAAATCACCATGTAGTTCAGAGTATCTGGTACTTAAACAAACGGAACAACATTAGTCAACTTGACATCTATAATGTGTGCGTATTCCTCAAGAGTCGGTGCTAATTGATAGTCCCGGAAAGTAAAACAATGCAACTGGGGATCATAGAACTGAAGAAGTGTTCTCATAGCCCACTCTTCAAAATTATCATTCACCAACGACAATAAGCTTCCATATTGTCCTCTGAAAACTTCTTCATTCGACCCTCTCACAAGAGCTCCTATCTCTCGTAATCGACCACCAAAGCACGAAAACTGATAAGCAACCGTGTTTCTGAGAGGATTTGTGCTTGTCTCCATGTTTCTACCCATCCTTGATACTAATGACAACTTTAGAATAATCCTGGAAATGACATGCATATGCAGGTTAGACATGTATATATTTTTTGTATATTTCTTTTTGTAAAATAAATATGCCATGATGCAAGTGCAAAAAACATAGGTGGTCTGTTCCCAAATCCTCCTTCCTTGTCCATAACGCCAGAAAATAATATCCCTAGATCTCACCCAGTAAGATAGGCAGGGTGCCTGCTCTAATACCAATTGAAATTCTGGCAACAGATACTTAATGTCACAGTGAATGTTATGACACCGTATCTGACACACTTCAAGACAGTAATTTAAAAACAGTAAAGAACACAATCAATTGTTAACCCAGTTCAGTGTGTAACAACACCTACTATGGGGGCTACCAAGCCAGGGAGGAAATTCACTATAAGAGATGTTAATTCAAGAATAAACCAACCAGTTTATCTCCTTCACTTAAGATCTACCCAATGCAACTTCAATCTAAGTTCAACTTAAACCTGAGTTCCTACTCACTCCCCCTCAATCACAGCAGTGATACTAAACTATTGATTAATGATATTATGAAGACACTCTTTAGTACACACACTTGATTTTGCTTCACAGCTTTAATCAAGTGACAAACACTCATGCTTCAAAGTTTTGAGTGATAAACAACCCTAACTTGATTTTGCTTCAAAGCTTTAATCAAGTAACACAAACACTCGTGCTTCAAAGCTTTGAGTGATACACAACCCTTACAATAAAATCCTACTCCAAGTCACTTATCACAATGATAATTGCTTGGCTCACAATAGTTATAGTTATACAATCCCTTATTGATCTTCTGTCAAAAAGTGTTCTTCACCAATAATCTTCATGGGGAATATATAGGCAGGCTATTCTTCAGTTAGGGCTTCCATGAAAATAGCTAGGGTTAATTAAAGTTAACCTCAAGACTTGGTCTTAGGTTTTCATCATACCAGATTAGGTTTAAGCAAGGTTAACCTAATGTCCACGTGAGCATCTGATCTGGACTGTATACAACAACATACCATATTCCTGAAAATTCTCAGGAATAACAAATCTGCACAAATGTTAGATCAGTACAGGATGTCTTAACATTGGTTATGACAACAAGAATCCTGCTCACTGATTTTGGTAGAATGCAATATATATGATAATTGCTTAATGATCATGCTAAACACTCGTACTGAGTAGTTCCTGTATGACATTCTTATCTGCAGAATGTACCTTTATCCCAGAATGTTATGACATCAGTCATGACATTCATAAATCTGGTTTTACCAAAAAAATGCCAACAAACAAACACTTACAAACTCCCCCTTTGGCAAATTTTTGGCTAAAACCCCTAAACAATCAGAGATTAGAAAGCAGCAGAATGTTTTACTAACAGCTACCAATATCTAATTCTACCAAAATTATCATAATTTCTTCTCCCCCTTTTTAGCCATAAATAGGCCAAAGATACTTGTACTTTTAAGTTATACAGTCATCCAAAAGGAAATTTAAAAAAAAACACAGAAATAATAAGAAGTCATTTGGCAGCAACAGGTTCCAGCAGCAATCTTTTCAATAACACTGACCTTCAGGCACTGTCATCCTCCGAGGAAGCACTATCTTCTGCATTATGTTGGTCTTCATCAGCATCCTCTTCCCTTATTTGTTCTTCATTCTCCTCCCGTTCTAGTCTAGCAATCAGCTCTTCAAGAGTCCTTTTTCTTGTATCAAGCTCTCTGCAGGTTTCTTTTAGCACAGCTATAACATCAATTTTCTTGGAATGCGATTTAACAGTTCATGTTTCAGCAGATGTCATAACAATGTCAGGGACATGTGTTCCCTGAAACAGCTTATAGTGCAAACCAAGAGCAGGGGCTCTTTTGCATACAGAGTCTTTTTCAACCAGAATATCAGGATACTGAGCAATGATTATGCCACACAGGAGAGAGGGAAAAGCAATAGGGCCTTTAATAACACATATTCCAGCATGTTTCAATGTTTGATCAAAGATGTACTTTCCATAATCAAAGTTTGTCCTGGTTCCAACAGCATAGATAAATCTTCCCAAACCTGTGGAAATGGTGGATTTATGGTTGGTGGGAACCCAGTTAGCTGCACCAATTTTGTGCAGTATGGCAAACTTCATGCTCAGCTTGCTTGCATTTAACTTCCCTTTCAAGGGCCAGTTCTTGACTTGCTTGGCAGTGATGGTTTGACAAACTTGGTTGTCAGTAACTTCCAGCTCAGGACAAGCATCATCAGGCCTTCCTAGGAATTTGTTTATTACATAAGGAGAGAAATTTACCTTCCTTCCTCTCACATACACACTCTTAAAATCAGCTGACTTTCCATCAGCACAACCATCAGATAAATTTACTATGAATTCTTTGACAAGAATCTCATAGCAGTTGGAAAACTTGACCACAGTTTTCATTAGGCCAGCAGTCTTGATTAGATCCATGATTTCCTTACACTCAATAGCACTGCTGTTCATCTCTCTCTCCAAGGAAATCCTTTTCAGAAACATATACTTCCACCTATTTTCATTTTCTGGATGGTGAAAGGAGATGTTGTCAATGGCAACTTCAGGGACTTTAGGCATTTTGCTAGAAGAGGGTTTCTTCCTGAGAGCAACATTGCTCTCAACATCAAACTCAAAGTCCGATTCCTCATCAGATTCAGAGGGTTCAGGATCCTTCCTTTTCTTGGCTATTGGTTGTCTCAAAGGTTTTGAGAAACTGCCAACAGGTACTCTAGCTTTTACCTTCCCCTTCCCTTTCGACATTCCAGCTTTTCGATCCTTCTCAGCTTCTACTCTAGTCTTGTTCTCAGACCTGGTTTTCTTATGAACAACTTTAGTAGCCTTCTCTTTGGAGGGGCTTTGGGAAGCATCCTACTTTTCTTTTCTACTCATCATCCTTCTAGCTATGCTAGGGTTGATATTAGCAATTAAATCATTGTCAGAGTATTCTTCATCAACATCAATAACCGGGGGTTCAACAACCTTGTCAGTAGGGTTCTGGTGATCATCATGTTTTTCTGAAGATTTCCTAATGTTGTCATCAGGTGTCTCAACATTCTGAGTGACATATGGATTCATTTCTACATTAGGACTAGCAGTTTTTTGGTTCAAAGGTACAGAAATGCCAGGAACAGAGTGATTCTCATTAAGAATCCTAGTGACTAGTCTGGTAATAGCTTGATGTACATAAGCAGAACCTTCCCTATTTTCTATCTCTGGAGGAACAGAAGATGATGGTTGAGAAGATTTACCAGATGGAGAGGCTTGTGATCTTCTTGCATGTCTGATTCACAGCTTCTTGACCTTAGTGGGATCAGCTTCCAGTTCACGAAGAGGAGTTATCTCAAGAACATCAGTATCCATGCAGTTTGTGATTGCCGTAGGTTCGCTGTCAGATGATACGGAAGAAGCAGTCGCCTTTGAAGAGGATGATGACATGGATTGTTGAGACATTTTGAGTGATTTATAAAACAAGTACCAACGAGAGTGAAATCTTCGTTTGAAAGAATGGAGATTGTTGTAGAAACGCGAGAGGAGGGAGATATATGAATGTCTATTCAACTTCTTAAAATTTTGGAAATAAATAGGGAAACAGATGATTAGCCCAATCAGAATAGACTTAACTAAAATATCTCTTTCATCCCTTGTTTTAAGCAAAATTAATTGCTACATCTCTTCATATTGGCAAATACCCAGCTTGCCCCTCAAATTTTCAAATTGACTAGCATCAAGTGCCTTGGTAAAAATGTCAGCCAGTTGTAGTTCAGTGGCAACATGTTCCAGCTTTATCACCTTTTCCTCCACAAGATCTCTGATGAAGTGATGTTTAATGTCAATATGCTTAGTCCTGCTGTGCTATATAGGATTCTTGGAAATGTTGATAGTACTCAGGTTGTCACAGTACAATGTCATGACATCTTGTGTGACATTATACTCAGTTAGCATCTGTTTCATCTAGATCATTTGAGAACAGTTGCTACCAGCTGCTATGTATTCAGCTTTAGCAGTAGATAGAGACACACAGTTCTGTTTCTTGCTGAACCAAGAGACAAGATTATTTCCCAAAAAGAAGCATCCTCCAGAGGTGCTCTTTCTATCATCATCACTACCATCCCAATCATCATCACAGTAACCATACAGAATTGGTTCACATCCATGAGAGTACAGTAAGCCATAGTTATAAGTTCCACTCACATACTTCAGAATTCTTTTTACTTGGTTGATATGGCTTACTTTTGGTTCATCCCGGTATCTTGCACATACTCCAACTGCAAAAGCAATGTCAGGTCTGTTGGCTGTTAATTATAGCAGACTTCCTATCATGCTTCTGTACAAGCTTTGATCCATATTTGACCCACTTGTGTCTTTGGACAGCTTTAAATGAGTAGGTGCAGGAGTCCTTTTGTGACTGGCATTCTCCATTCAAAACTTCTTGACAATATTCTTTGCATACTTGCTTTGAGACAGAAAAATTGAGTCTTCCATCTGTGTGACTTGCAGTCCAAGAAAGTAGGTCAATTCTCCCATGAGGCTCATTTCAAATTCAGCTTGCATCTGGTCAGTAAAATGTTTAACCATTTTATCTGACATCCCCCTAAACACTATGTCATCAACATAGATTTGAGCTACCATTATCTTTCCTCCTTCATTTTTGACAAAAAGAGTTTTATCCAAGCCTCATTTCCTGTATCCTTTGTCAGAGAGGAATTTTGTCAACCTGTCATACCAGGCTCTAGGAACTTGTTTCAGGCCATATAAAGCTTTCCTCAATTTGTAGACATGATCAGGGCAGTTTGGATCCATAAATCCTTTAGGCTGTTCCACATATACTTCCTCATTTAAGTACCCATTTAGGAAGGCACTCTTTATATCCATCTGAAATAGCTTGAACTTAAGGAGACAAGCAATTCCCAATAGGAGTATGATTGATTCCAGTCTGGCTACAAGAGCAAAAGTTTCATCAAAATCAACCCCTTCAACTTGAGTGTATCCTTGAGCAACAAGTCTTGCCTTATTCCTGGTGACAACTCCTTCAGCATCTGATTTGTTCTTGTAGATCCATTTTGTGCCAATGATGTTTGTTCCTTCTGGTCTAGGAACTAACTCCCATACTTCATGTTGCTTGAATTGGTTCAATTCATCTTGCATTGCTCCAATCCAGTATTCATCAGTCAAAGCCTCCTTAACATTTTTTGGTTCAATCATAGATACAAAGCAAGAGTTTGTGATGATTTCTCTAGATCTTGTAATGACTCCACTGTTAGGATCTCCTATGATGAGTTCCTTAGGATGATCTTTCTGAATTCTGATGGAAGGATCTTTGTTAGCTTCCTTTGATTCAGACTCTGATGAAGTAGTTTTAGGTACATCATCCTTTTTAGATACTTGATTTGAAGTCTCAAGGAATGTCTCAACATCATATGGGACATTTGTTTCCTAATGGTAATCATCAACTATGAAATTTATAGATTCCATCATAACTTTGGTCCTGGAATTGAATACCCTATATGCTCTGCTGTTGGTAGAGTATCCTAGGAATATTCCTTCATCACTTTTAGGATCCATCTTTCTCCTTTGTTCACGATCTGTCAGAATATAGCATTTGCTTCCAAAGACATGGAAGTACTTCACTGTAGGATTTCTTCCTTTCCATAGTTCATAAATGGTGGATGATGTTCCCTTTCTCAAGGTGACCCTGTTATGGACATAACAGGCTGTATTCATAGCTTCAGCCCAAAAATGAATAGGAAGTCTTTTGGCATGTATCATTGCTCTGACAGATTCCTGTATAGTCCTGTTTTTCCTTTCCACAACTCCATTTTGTTGAGGAGTTATGGGTGAAGAGAATTCATGATTAATTCCTTCTAAGGAACAGAACTCATCAAACTTACTATTTTCAAATTCCTTGCCATGATCACTTCTGATTCTGACAATGCATCCTTCTTTTTCTTTTTGAATTCTTTTGCATAGTTCCTTAAATACATCAAATACATCAGACTTTTCCCTAATGAAGTTAATCCAGGTGAATCTGGAAAAATCATCCACAACAACATATGCATATCTTTTTCCACCAAGACTTTCCACCTGCATTGGACCCATCAGATCCATATGTAGAAGTTCTAGCACCTTAGAGGTGGTCAGATGTCTTGCCTTTGGATGTGACATTCTAGTTTGCTTTCCAACCTGACATTCACCACAGACTCTCCCTTCATCAATTTGAAGCCTTGGAATCCCTCTGACTGCCTCCATGGATATGATCCTTTTCATCCCTCTTAGATGTAAATGACCAAGTTTTTGGTGCCATAGTTTCACTTCCTTTTCTTCTTTGGCTATAGAGCACACAGAAGAATAGTTAGTGTTCTCAGACTCCCATAAGCAACAGTTGTCTTTTGATCTGACTCCTCTCATTACAACTTCTTGTTTTTTATTAGTTACAAGACATTCAGACTTGGTGAAGTTGACCTTGAATCCTAGATCACATAATTGACTGATACTTATGAGATTAGCAGTCAAGCCTTTTACCAGCAAAACTTCATTTAGGTTTGGAACTCCAGGGCAGTCCAAGTTTGCAACTCTTTTGATTTCTCCTCTAGCACCATCTCCAAAAGTTACATAACTAGTAGTATGAGGTTTAACATTATTCAGAAGATTCTTGATTCCAGTCATGTGTTTAGAGCATCCACTGTCAAAGTACCAGTCTTCCTTTGCAGAGACTCTAAGGGAGGTGTGAGCTATCAGGGCTGCAGACTTTTTCTTCCACTGTTGAGTATATGGTGCCTTGTTAGACTTAGGTTTGATAATTGGGGTCTGATTAGGATATCCATATAATCTGAAGCAGAATGGCTTTATGTGACCAAACCTTCCACAATGATGACATCTCCATCTTTGATACTTTTTCTTGATATTTCTCTGTTCTCGATGTTGAGTGCTATGTTGTGACATCTGCTTTGACATTTGTTTATCAGGCCTGATTTTCTTCTTGTCTACAGTAGATTTCTTTGCTGCCACAAATCCTAGACCACACTTGTTTCCCACATTTTGTCTAGCCTGGAGGATTTCTTCTAATTTGTCAGTTCCATTTGTCAGCATCTTGACAGACTTGGTCATCTGATCAATTTGAGTTTAGCATTTGAACTTCACCTTCGAGATGACTTATAGTATCAGTGTCTACCTTCTTCTCATCCTCCAACTTTACTATGAGTTTTTTTTTGTCTCTCATTTTGCTGACAGACTTCAGCACTTCTGATACATAGCTTCTTGTAGGAGTCAGCCAGTTCTTCAAATGTCACTTCCTCATCACTAGAGTCACTATCAGAGTTACAAATACCAGCTAGTACAGTAACTAGTTTGGCAGATTCTTCTTCAGAGTTACTTTCTGAGTCACAATCAGACCAAGTAACAGACATTCCTTTCTTTTGTTTCTTAAGAAAGGTAGGACATTCAGCTCGAATATGCCCATATCCTTCACATCCATGGCATTGGATTCCTTTGCTTTGATTTCCCTTTTCTTCGGAATTTGGTCTTCTGCTGGAGTCATAGGATCTGTTAATGTCAGAGGGAATGTTCTTGACATTTGACCTTGACTTTGGATCCATTCTCTTGATGAGTTTGTTGAACTGCCTTCCAAGCATAGCTATAGCTTTTGAAATATTCTCTTCATCATCCTCCTTGTTTTCATCTTCAGTATAGGATACAAGTGTTATGCTCTTGTTTTTCTTGTCAACATTTTCACTGATCCCCATCTCAAAAGTCTGAAGTGACCCAATGAGTTCATCAACCTTCAAGTTGCAGATATCCTGAGCTTCCTCTATAGCAGTCACCTTCATTGTAAACCTTTTAGGAAAGGATCTGAGAATCTTTCTCACCAGCTTTTCTTCTGACATCTTTTCTCCCAATGCTCTTGAGGTGTTGGCAATTTCCAAGATGTTCATGTGAAACTCATGAATGGTCTCATCTTCCATCATCTTTAGGTTCTCAAATTTTGTAGTAAGCATCTGAAGTCTTGACATTTTTACTTTGGATGTACCCTCATGGGTGGTTTTGAGAGTGTCCCAAACATCCTTGGCCAGTTCACATTGATGTACTAGTCTGAATATGTTTCTATCAATTCCATTGAACAAGGCATTTAATTCTTTGGAGTTACCCAGAGCTAACTCATCTTCTTCTTTGCTCCATTCTTCCTCAGGTTTCAGACTGGTCGTCCCATCTTTCCCAGTTATGGTGGGATGGTTCCATCCTTTGTCAGCAGCTCTCCAAGCCTTTTTGTCCAATGACTTCAAGAAGGCAATCATACGAGGTTTCTAGTAGTCATAATTTGATCCATCTATAATAGGTGGTGTGATACGATGGGAGAACTGACTTGAGGTTTTGCGTTTGTATTCGCAAATGTTTCGGTTTAGCAAAACTCGCCACCGACTTTTTATTTTATCCTAAGGAAAGGTTAAAAAGCACAGGAAAAACCTTTGAGATGTTTTCATGGGTTCGGGGTGTATATTATAGAAAGGGAAGGTATTAGCACCCTTTCTATCCATGGTTATCCATGGGCTCTTAGTTACTTGCTTAGATCATTTCCCTTGCATGTTCAATTTTTGAAATGATGCTTTCAATTGTTTGAAATGGTGCTTTGTGTGTGTGGTTTTAAAATTTTTTTGAAAAAGATGCCTTGTCGAGGTAACCCTTGTAACAATTCTTTACTCGAATGTTTTACAAAAGGTGTTTGTCTTTTTGAAAAGATGTTTCAATGTTTTTGTTTTGAAATTGTGTTGTGATGTGTGTTTTGAAAAATGGCAAGGATTTGTTTTGCAAGTTGGTCAAGTAACCAAGAGCTATCTACCCTAAATTTCTCAAAGATCTTTCCTATATTTTAACCCTTTTAACAGTATTGTTCCACCATTGTATTTCGTGGACAATCTTGTATTAGGATGTTAACGGGACGGGCGCGAGTCATCGTTTAGACCATGAATGCAATAGTGTCAAGTGTCTTTGGCAACTTTTCCTTTAAGGGACTTGATCATTTTTTAGGCAACTTGAGAAAGCATCATCGAGGGACTATGATCATTTGATTTGTTTTTGTTTTGCCAAAGAAACTCAACATGCAAACATGGCCCATTTTTGAAGGCAACAAGTGGAGGAACCCTAGGGGTGCAATTGTGCTTGGTGTTGTCCATTTTCATGCATTTTTTGTCTTTGTATTAGTCAAGCTATTTGTTATTTGATTTGCATACAAACCCTAAGTCTATCATGGCATAATTTGAAAGCTTTTAAATGCGGAAATTTAAAGTCCTAAATTATTACAACATGATTATGGGGATGGGGGTACAAATGTTTGAATGGGGGGATATTTAGCAAGAAATTAAATCTAAAACTATTACATCCATATCGAATATACAAATTATTTAATTGTACAATAATTAAATAAATACAATAAATATGCAAAATGTGTTATGCACAAAAATGGTTTTTTATGTATGTAAAAGTATTTTTCAATGTAAAATATAAACAAAAATAAAAAGGTCAAATTTGGAGTATTTTTGTGGTTTAGGGCAAAACCCTAATTTTTGAATAAATAGCAATTATTTATTAATTATATACAATATTCATATATTTGTTTATACAAAAATAAAAAAAAAGGAGTATATTGTAAAAAAAACAAGTATTTTTTTAATGTCATATATTAATAAAAATAAAAATATATTATTTCTATATTTTTATCCTAAGTATTCTAATAAATATATACAAGTATTTATATTATATATATTAAATATACTAAATATATACAAGTATTTATATTAATTATTTACAAAAAGTATATTTTTAGAAAATGTTTTCAAAAGGTAAACAAAAAATAATAACTGGAAAAATATTTATTTTTGTATTATTTTTAGGGTTTTAAACAAAAAGGTTTTTATATTTATTTATATACATATGTTAAACAAACAATTAAATGCCAAATAAATGCAAAAAAAAATGAGGAAAAATATTTTTAGTGTTTTTTCATGTTTGAATAAAAATATGAAATCAAAATCAAAAAGAAAAAAGCAAAAATGATAAGCATTTCACATAATGGGCCAAGGGGGTGCAAAAATGGGAAAAGTGTGCAAAGAGCAAAAACAACTCAGGCCCAGCCCAAGTCACCCTTCTTCAACCTCCAGCTTCTGTCTCAAAAACATGCACCCTCTATGCTTCATTCAAACTCCTGATTCTTTGACTTTTAACAAAAACTCATAACATAAACAATGTAGAGCATCAAGAGACGAATTCATACATATAAAAAACTTAACCTAACTCTAAGAAACGAGGGAGAATTTCTTCATCCCCAATTTCTGACCTAAATTTTCTCCAATGTTCATGGCCAAAATTCTCACAGCATACTCAATATAAATGAAAAGTAAGTATATGGATGGTTTCAGGGCTATGAGGAGAACATGTTTCATTCACAAACCTAAGCCTAAATCTTCCTATATTGAGAGATAGAAGTTCATGTTTTTACCTGTTTCTGCTTGAGTCGTGTACAGTAATGGAGGTATCTTTAATGGAGTTTGAGCTTTGGTACAGCTTGCCTGAAGTCCAAGGATGCTTCTCCTATGCTTGGCTTGCTCTGAAACTTCCTGTATCGTGCTATGGAAGTCCACCTGCACAACTTGAAAGAAAAAATGGCAAACGATGTTAAGGATGTTACAGCTTGGATTCAATGCTTGGGATAGCTTCAGTGGATGATGTGGAACATGTTTGAACTCTTTTTGGCCAAAGTGCACGAGTGGAATGGACTGTGGAAGTCAATCTGCAGCAGGGACTCTGTTTTGCAGAAAAACTGTGCTTTTGGATATGAGGATGGATTGAGGATGAAGGAATCGTGTTTTAGGTCAGTTAGGGTGTATGTAAGATGAGAACAAAGTTTTCTTGGGTTGGTTCTTACAGGAATGAGAGATTGGAGTTGTTTTGCAATCTTGCTTGTTTTTGAAGTAAGTAAACTCAAGTCCTTGTGCATGCCTGTATATCTTCTCTATCTATGCTGCACCTCTTGTTCTTGATCATAGAGATTTGTGTACAAATGCTAACCTCAAAGATCTGGCCCATGCCTCTTGGATTTTGTATTTGACATAAAGTGCATCTTTATCAAAATGGCATGTTTTCTTTTTCTATTTAAGGATTGATTTTATGTGCAATGCCCAAAGGGAAGAAATAATGCGTTAATACAAAGGTCATGCATTTAATTATGGTGTGTGAGACTGGTTTTGAGGCCTGCAAGCTAGCTTGTACAAGCTGATTTGAAAAATGCCAATGTATGAACATGTATTTGGTTATGAACAAAAGTGACTTTTTCCCAACTTTGCAAATTCGATTCTCCCTAACCACAAGGGTGTTTGAGAAGTTCTTGGACAATTTGGAAAGCTTGGAATGTGTACTACAATCCATATTTTTAATGCAAATTGAAATTCCAAGTGGAAGCATGTGAAAAATGGTCAAGAAGTTGGACAAAAATCCTGCCTAGAATAGGTCAAAATTTCTCTAAGTTAAAAATGTTTTGCACCCTTGTTCCAAAAATCATAACTTGAGCTACAAGCTTCCTTTTAGAAAACTTTGTGAATCAAAGTTGTAGATATTGCAATGGACTACAACTTTCATGTTTTGAGTTTTGTTTGAATCCATATGCATCTTGGTGAAAAAATGGGGACAAAGTTAGGAAAAAATAAGGAAATTTTATAACTTAGAAAATTTCTAAGTTATGAAATTTCTTCATTTTAAACCCTAATTTGCAATTTTGGGTTTCTTGATGAACAAGTTTCATAATTTGACATGTTTTGATGAAAAATGAATCTTGGCACTTGATTTTGACCCAAAAGTCAAAGTTTGACTTTTAAGTATACAGTCAAATTTTGATCAGTTGACTGGAAAATTCATCTGTTAATCCTATGCAATTGGGATCTTTTGAACTTGTTGAATGTGTCAAGACAATGCCATTGAGTCCTTGAGTCCATATGTGAGCTTGGTTTTCCATTGGTTAGGTCAAACAATAAAAAATTTCCTTTGTGCAGTCAAAACCCTTAAAATGACCATTTTGCCCTTTTGGTGATCTGATCAAATTTCTAGTGGAATGGTGATCCAAACTTGACCAAATGGTTCATATGAGTTCATAATGTTGATGTGGGTCAAAAATCACGAGGTTTGACTGTCAATTGGCCACGGTTGACTTTTTCCCCAATACAGCTGATTTCTAGGTCAACTGTCCAATTGACTGGGCAAAGATTGGAATCAAGGCCTGAAACTTGGTATGGATAAAATTGTGAGTTCAACATGAAGCATGGAAGTCATTTTGGGCATTTTAGGTCAAAACATCTTTGTGCAAACTCAAACCCTAATTTGGGTCAACAGTGCAAGGAGGAGTCTTGAGCAGAGCAAACCCTAACTTAATCTTGAGCTCTAAGGGTCTTGTGATGAGAAAATGTTGATGAAATGAGAGAGAAAATTTTGGGGTACAACATTTGCCCCTGTTCAATCTTCTTGCACCTGAAGAGTTAGATTGGCAGGTTTGCCTTTCGCGTCTCGAAGGTAAAAGGAGATTGGACACTGGAGTGCCCTTAAATTTGTACTCGTCAAAGCATGGGTGCGGGAATGGGCTTAAAGATGCCATTTGGAGATGGGCTTAAAAGATGCCATCTGGAGGGGTGACAGAATCTTGTCGGGGATGGGCTTAAAGATGCCATCTGGAATGTTTGTTGAACTGTAGGTCGTTGATGAGTGAGTGAGTATCAGAAAGGTATCCATGTTTTGGAACATCTCTGAACTAGGGATCTTGAATAAGCAATGGATTGACATCCGTTTTTGGAGGATCCGTAGACTGCTTTCAGGGATCTTGGATCTGAACAAGCGATAGGTTAACATTCGTGTCTGGATAACCCGTAAACTGTTTTCATAGGTCTTGAAGACGAATAAGCAATAGATCAGCATCCATGTTGGGAAGCGTTCGTAGACTGTTTTCAGAAGTCTTGAATCTGAACAAGCGATAGGTTAACATCCGTATCTGGAGAACTCGTAAACTGTTTTCAGAGGTTGCATCTGAACAAGCGATAGATTAACATCCGTGTCTGGAGGACCCGTAAACTGTTTTCAGAAGTCTTGAAGTTGAATAAGCAATAGAGCAGCATCCATGTTGGGAAGCGTCCGTAAACTGTTTTCAAAAGTTGAGTCTGAACAAGCGATAGATTAACATTCGTGTTTGGAGAATCCGTAAACTGTTTTCAGAAGTTGAAGAATCTGAACAAGCGATAGGTTAACATCCGTGTCTGGAGGACCCGTAAACTGTTTTCAGAAGTCTTGAAGTTGAATAAGCAATAGAGCAGCATCCATGTTGGGAAGCGTCCGTAAACTATTTTCAAAGGTTGAGTCTGAACAAGCGATAGATTAACATCTGTGTTTGGAGAATCCGTAAACTGTTTTCAGAAGTTGAAGAATCTGAACAAGCGATAGGTTAACATCTGTGTCTGGAGAACCCATAAACTGTTTTCAGAAGTCTTGAAGTTGAATAAGCAATAGAGCAGCATCCATGTTGGGAAGCGTCCGTAAACTGTTTTCAAAGGTTGAGTCTGAACAAGCGATAGATTAACATCCGTGTTTGGAGAATCCGTAAACTGTTTTCAGAAGTTGAAGAATCTGAACAAGCGATAGGTTAACATCCGTGTCTGGAGAACCCATAAACTGTTTTCAGAAGTCTTGAAGTTGAATAAGCAATAGAGCAACATCCATGTTGGGAAGCGTCCGTAAACTGTTTTCAAAGGTTGAGTCTGAATAAGCGATAGATTAACATCCGTGTTTGGAGAATCCGTAAACTGTTTTCAGAAGTTGAAGAATCTGAACAAGCGATAGGTTAACATCCATGTCTGGAGAACCCATAAACTGTTTTCAGAAGTCTTGAAGTGGAGAAGGAACCGGTGTAGGGTTTCCTGATGATGAGTCCGTGTAAAACTGCATCTTGGATAATTGTTAATGATAACCTTTTATTCTTATCCTGAAAAGGACAAAATATTAGCTAAACACAAAGTTATGCTGCATGAAATGTATGATGCAATATATGTTATATCAATGCTTATGATATGAATGTAATGAATGCGCATGTAAACTAATGAGCTGTCTCGCTGGGGATAGATGAATCCTGGATAGCTGGAGATAATAGAATCTTGACTGCTGTCGGGAAAAGTAAATCCTTGACTGCTGCAGGGGATTGCAAGAATTTTGATTGCTGAAGCCGAGACATCCTTGTTGGATGCTGACTGCTTGGGGAATGCAAGATCTTCAACTGTTGGGGGATCTTAGGACCACTGCTGGGGATTGAAACTCTTTGGTGACTTGCGGGGCAAGAGAATTCTAATGATCTCTACTGGGGAGTCCAGAACCTGGTAGACTTATGCTGGAGAAGTAAGACTGAGAATCTTCAGTCTGGTGGGAAGTCTCTCTGTGGGGAGAAGGTTCACTAGTCTGATTCCGCTGGGGATTGATAGTTGGAAGTTTTAGCTCCACTGAGGATTGGTAGTTTTGACTCCAACTGGGGATAGGATTTTCAGATTTCTAAGGCTCCGCTGGGGATACCGAAACTTAACTCTGAGGGGAATTGAGTTCTGGAAGGCTCTCTGGCTGGGGAAATCAGTTTTGAGAAAGCTTTTGTTCTGCTGAGGATCCTGAAGTTTAACTCTGTTTGGGGAATTAAGTTCTGGATTTTGACCTTGTTGAGGAATTTGGAGTTTAATTTTGCTGGGGATTCCTTCTGAAAGGGCATCAATATATATATTTGTACCTTCAACCTATCAGTAATCATCTTTCTTGATTTGTAAGGAAATGATTATGTTCAAATGCATATGCCTATTTAACAAAACATTGGACGTTTCTCAAATAAAACATAAGTGTAGAAATGCAAAAAGAAGACAAAGCAAATTTATGTATTTGGAAAAGTATTTGTAATAACTTTCTATGAGTGTCTTTGTACAAAGGAGACATGCATCCTAGTAAGAGGATGTTGTCGTAAAATATTGAAAATTTTATACAAAAGAAAGATGACTATGTGTAACAATTCCATGGGATTCCATTCTGTTATAGCCTTCACAACTCTGAATATCTGTCCATTCGCTGCTTCGTCCGCCGATGACTGGATTGATCAGAAGCTCGGAGCTTGTTGATGAAGAGATTGTTCTTTAAAGTGATCCGACGAGACATAGTCATACGCTTTAATTCCCTAACTTTTGCCTGGACCGCCCTCTCGGGTTTTCGATCCACCGGGAAACCCTTTTTTGCCCAAGTCGCCCTTTCAGGTTTTCAACCTGCCGGGTGTACAGATTTTTTTGTTTTATCCCTAATTTTTGCCTGAACCGCCCTTTCGGGTTTTCGGTTCACCGGGATGCCCATTTTTTGCCCAAGTCGCCCTTTCGGGTTTTCGACTTGTCGGGTCATTTTATGCGTAGTATTTTTTGACTATGTCTGCGTTCGCAGGGTGCGGCAAATCGTCGCCGTCCATGGTGGTCAGAATCATTGCACCACCAGAAAATATGCTCTTGATCACAAACGGTACTTCGTAAGTAGGAGTCCATTTGCCCCTGGGATCACTTTGCGGCAAGATAATCCGCTTGATTACGAGATCTCCGACTTGGTATACTTGACGTCTGACTTTCTTGTTGAAAGCCTTGATCATCCGTTTTTGATACGTCTGACCATGGCAAACAGCCGTGAGTCGCTTCTCGTCGATCAAATTGAGTTGATCAAGTCAGGTCTGAATCCAATCGTCTTCACTCAAACCAGAGTCCTTCATAATCCTTAAAGAAGGAATCTGAACTTCCATGGGTAGAACAGCTTCCATGCCATATACCAAAGAAAATGGGGTTGCCCCTGTTGAAGTACGTGTCGTGGTACGGTATCCATGCAGAGCAAACGGTAACATCTCATGCCAGTCCTTGTAGGTAACTGTCATTTTTTGAATGATATTCTTAATGTTTTTGTTTGTGGCTTCAACAGCACCGTTCATCTTCGGCCGATAGGGAGATGAATTGTGATGATAAATCTTGAACTGTTCGCATAGAGCGGTGATCATAGTATTATTCAGATTGGTTCTGTTGTCTGTGATGATCCTGTCGGGGACATCATACCGGCATATGAGATTCTGCTTGATGAAGCGGGCAACCACATTTTTTGTAACGGAGGCAAAAGAAGCTGCTTCGACCCATTTGGTAAAATAGTCAATGGCGACCAGAATGAAGCGATGTCCATTAGACGCTGTGGGCTTGATCTCTCCAATCATGTCAATGCCCCACATTGCGAATGGCCAAGGAGCTATCAGAATATTGAGAGGAACAGGAGGAATATGAATCTTGTCAGCGTAGGCTTGACATTTGTGGCAAGTACGGGAATGTTGATGGTAGTCAGCTTCCATTGTAGACCAGTAATAGCCTGCCCTTAGAATCTTCTTAGCCATCGTATGTCCACTCAAGTGGGTGCCAAATGTGCCGCTGTGTATCTCAGTCATGATCAACTCTGCTTCAGCTTTTTCTACACATCAGAGTAAAACACAATCATGGCTGCGCTTATAAAGGATGCCATTGCTCAGGAAGAACTTGGCTGCAAATTTCCTTAAGAACTTTTTGTCATTGACGGAAGCTCCTTCATGATATTCTCTAGTCTGGAGATACCTTTTGATTTCGTGAAACCAAGGTTGTTCCACTACTTCTTCGGTATTAATCTCATGACAATGCGCAGGTTCATACATTCGCTCGATGGTGATTTGGGGAGCCTCGTTATTCCAGTTAAGTTTAAACATGGAGGACATTGTTGCCAGAGCATCTGCTAGCTGATTTTCTTCTCGCGGGAAATGCTCGAAGGTGATCTGCTCGAAATGAGGAAACAATGTCAGGACATGTTCTTTGTATGGGATAAGATTAGGATGCTTGGTATCCCACTCTCCTTTAATTTGACTGATAACCAAAGTCGAGTCCCCAAATACGATCAAAGATTTGATTCCCAAGTCTATAGCAGCCTTGAGACCAAAGATGCAAGCTTCATATTCAGCCATGTTGTTGGTACAGCTGAAGCAAAGTCAGGCCGTGAAAGGTGTATGGCAACCTTCCGGGGAAATGAGTACCGCACCGATACCGTTTCCAAGTGCATTTGAAGCACCATCAAAGTACAGGGTCCATCGGGATCCATTTTCAGGTCCGTCATACGGTCTGTTACTTTCAATGTTGTCCAAATTCATGATGACCTCGTCCGGGAAGTCGAATCTCATGGATTGATAATCTTCGATAGCTTGATGAGCTAGATGGTCAGCTAATACACTCCCCTTTATAGCTTTTTGGGTAGTGTACTGGATGTCATACTCAGTCAGGATCATTTGCCATCTAGCGATTCTTCTAGATAAAGCAGGCTTCTCGAAGATATACTTGATAGGATCCATTTTGGAAATCAACAGAGTGGTATGAGTCAACATATACTGTCTTAGTCGGCGAGCAGCCCATACCAAAGCGCAACAAGTTTTCTCAAGCAGTGAGTAGCGAGTCTCACAGTCGGTAAACTTTTTGCTAAGGTAATAAATGGCATGCTCTTTTCGACCAGACTCGTCATGCTGGCCCAGTACGCATCCCATTGAGTTGTCCAAAACAGTCAGATACATGATCAGCAGCCTTCCTTCGACGGGTGGAATCAGAATAGGAGGTTCTAGCAAATACTCCTTGATTTTATCAAAAGCAGCTTGGCAGTCGTCATTCCACTCGACTACCTGATCTTTCTTTAATAGTTTGAAAATTGGCTCACAGGTAGACGTCAGATGAGAGATGAATCTGGCAATATAGTTCAAGCGCCCCAAGAACCCTCTAACCTCCTTTTCAGTACGGGGGCAGGCATTTCTTGTATAGCCTTCACTTTTGCTGGATCGACCTCAATGCCTTTGTTGCTGACAATAAATCCTAGAAGTTTACCAGACCTAACTCCAAAAGTGCACTTACTTGGATTCAGCCTGAGCTTGTATTCCTTCAACCTGGCAAACAGCTTTTGCAGATGTTCAAGGTGTTCCTCCTCTGTTTGAGATCGAGCTATCATGTCGTCTACGTAAACTTCGATCTCATGATGTATCATATCATGAAACAAAGCTACCATGGCGCGCTGATAAGTTGCCCCTGCGTTCTTCAGTCCGAACGGCATCACCTTGTAGCAGAAAGTACCCCATTGTGTAACAAAGGTTGTTTTCTCCATGTCCTCGGGGGCCATTTTGATCTGGTTGTAGCCCGAGAATCCGTCCATGAAGGAAAACACCTTGTGCTGAGCTGTGTTGTCAATCAAAATGTCGATATGCGGTAGCGGAAAATCATCTTTAGGGCTGGCCCTGTTCAAATCCCGGTAGTCCACACACATTCTGACCTTGCCGTCTTTTTTAGGTACTGGCACAATGTTAGCAACCCATTGTGGATAGGATGTAACAACCAGAAAGCCAGTGTTGAATTGCTTCATTACTTCAGCTTTAATCTTCTCAGACATGTCGGGCCTCATTCGGCGGACTTTTTGCTTGATCGGTGGACAATCCTCTCTTGTAGGGAGACGGTGAACCACTATATCTGTGTCTAAACCCGGCATGTCTTCATAAGACCAGGCGAAGATTTCAACATACTCATTCAACAGCTGTATCAAGCGCTCCTTGACATTTGGTTCCAGATTGGCACCCACTTGTACTTCCTTTAGGTCTTCCTCTGTTCCTAAATTGACAGTTTCCAACAACTCTTCATGAGGCAAGATGGCCCTCTCTTCTTGCTGTAGAAGTTTGGCTAACTCCCCTGGCACTTCACAATCTTCGTCGTCTTCATACTCAGCCTGATTGACCAAATCTTCAGAGTTATTAAAGGATACAACAGAATAGTCACCCATAGAATCCAGAGTGGATAGGTACCTGCATTCGTGAGTGTGGGTGTGTGTAAGGGATAGCCATCCTTAAACAAACAAAAATGCAAAAGGAAAGAAAATGAACACAGAAGTTTATAAATGAAAAACGTCCAATGATTCATTAAACATGACATATGAATATGAAGAGAATCAAAACCCTTACAAATGGACCTACATGCCCCTGGCAAGGCATGAGGTGAAAAATAGTGTGCAGATTGTTTTAGTAATTATTACAGACCAACAGGAAATGTTCGAAAGATAAGTTACTGATTAATGAAAGTAATGGGGACGAAGTCTTTCGCCTCCAGTTGTTCAGTCCCCCTCCGATGGTTGGGAAGATCCAATCTTCAATGTTGGCCTCTTCGTCTTCGTCTTCCAAAGCATTGATTCCATGAGGAGAAATCTTGATGGGTGTCCTTTCAATTTTTGAGCGACGCATAGCTTTTTTCCCCGCAGCGGTAAATCCCAACCCAAACTTGTCTGTTTTGTAAGGAATGTCAGGCAACTGTCCCCATGTTGAGCTCTTCCCCTCCTTCATTGCAGCCTTTGCGTCTTTCAGAGATGCCATCCTGGCCACCTGTTTGGGTACCTCAGCCACTGCCTTTGCTACCGCAACCTCGGGAGCAATTTCCTCGAAGTGTTGGAACGGTGTTTCAATGAATTCGCCCTCCACTTCCACATATCGAAAGGAGTTCAGGTGACTGATCATATATTCCTCTTCACAATGTACAGTTATGATTTTTCCTTTGACAGGGTATTTCAGCATCTGATGTAGGGAGGAAGTGACTGCCCCAGCATTATGTATCCATGGTCTTCCCAGCAAGCAAGAGTATGACGGACGGATGTCCATCACATAGAAAGTTGAATGGAACACTTTAGTGCCTACCTTGATGGGAATGTCGACCTCCCCATGTACCATTCTTTTAGACCCGTCAAAGGCCCTGACAATGATATTACTTGGTTTCAGCTCCAAGCCTTCACAATCCAACCGGTCGAGAGCCTTCTTAGGCAGCACGTTCAGAGAAGAACCAGTGTCGACCAAAACATGGGCAAGAGTAGTTCCTCAGCATTCAACTGACACATGCAATGCGTCATTGTGCTTTCTTCCTTTCGGAGTCAGGTCAGCATCAGAGAAACCCAGGCTGTTGTCTGCGGTAAGGCTGGCTACATAATCTTGGAATTGATCGGCTGAGGTTTCTTGGGGCACATGGGTTGTCTTCAAAAACCTTATCAAAGCTTTGGCATGTGCCTCCGAACAAAGCAGCAAAGCTAGCATGGAGATCTTTGAGGGAGTTTGCCCCAGTTGCTCTACAACGTCATAATCACTTTTCTTTATTATTTTCAGAATCTCCTCCATTTCTTTCTTAGAGGTTTCGGGGATGACCAATGGTTGAGCCCTCGTCTTGACGAGCTCATCTTGGATCCCTTTCCCCTTATCAGCAGAAGTAGGAGGGACAACCACAGGAGTAACAGCTTCTTCAATCAACGGAGTTCTTGCAGAAAGTTTTATCGGTGCAGGAGTAACCTTGGCAACAGCTGAGGGTCCAAAGATTGCTTTTGGAGGGGCAATCTCTGGAGAGAAAATTCGCCCACTTCAGGTAATCTTGCTCGTACCGGCAATGTTTCCAATGTCGGCATTTTCTTCGTCAGAGCTCTCTTCAGTTATCTCAACTTGTTTAACACCATGGTAGTAGATTTCTCCACCATAATTCCATGGTATTGATTTGTCAGATTTGTAGGGGACAGGCCCAGGCATGGTTATTTTCAGAGGAACAAACTTCGTAGCGGATGTAATCTTAACAGGCTTTTTAGGGACCTTGGAAAGATTGGTGGAAATGGTGATTATTGAAACATCTTCGGTAGGGGTTGGAGTAGCAGGAATCTTTTCGAAAAGAATTTTTTGGTTGTCCATTAGGCCTTGGATGCCTATCTTCAGCAATGGACAGTCGATCGGTAGGGAGGAACAACAGTAGCAGTCTTCTTTACAACTTGGGAAAATCCCAGCTTTCAATAGATTCAACTTGATTGTTAGTAGTGGAGTTACCAGATCATCAACGGCAGCAACATACAGATCTTCCTCAATAGCATGGACATAACCATGCTTTGGCATCGGAGCGGATATTACATTCGGCTTCTCTGGAGCATCAAACTCAACCTATTTTGCATCTATCAAGTCTTGAATTTTATGCTTAAGCGCCCAGCAAGCGTTGGTGTCATGCCCGGCGCTGTCAGAATGATAGGCACATTTAGCATTGGGATGATAGTATGGGGAAGCGGTGTTCACAATCTTTGGCGCATCTCTAATATTGGTGAGATTCAACTTCAACAAATGGGGAAGAACTTGTGCGGGCATCATATTGATGCGGGTGAACTGCCGTTGTGGCCGTTCTACCCGTTGCTGGTTAGGTCTAGACTGATTGTTACGAGGCTGATCATTTGATGAATTTTGGATCATCACAGCCCCCACAGTCGGTCGGTGCTCAGTTCTTCCCGATCTTTTCTGAGAGTATATAACAGCTGCCTCCTTCTTGGCCGGAAATGATTTATTAATAGTAGTAGATGCAGAGGCATCCCTTTGAATCTTCCCATTCTTAATACCATCTTCCACCCGTTCGCCAGTCAGAATCAATTCAGTAAACCCTGCGGAAGAGCTCCCGATCAAATGGTTGAAGAACGGGCCAGATAGGGTCCCCAAGAACATATCAACTAGTTCCCTATCTGAGAGAGGTGGTTGCACTCTTCCGGCCAAGTCGCGCCATTTATGGGCGTATTCTTTGAGTCCTTCATTTGAGGCCATCCCCATACTCTGTAGCTGAGTACGGGTTGGCGCCAAGTCAGCGTTATATTGATACTGGCGATAAAAGGCAGCTGCCAAGTCTTCCCAGTTATGCACTTCTGACCTCTCAAGCTGGTAAAACCAGTCTAGCCGCGTATCGGACAAGCTGTCCTGAAAGAAGTGTACCCAAAGATTTATGTCGGATGTGTGAGGTTGAATTCTTCTGACATATGACCTTAGGTGCATCTTCGGGCAAGATAACCCATCATATTTTGCAAAAATTGGCACTTTAAACTTTGGAGGGATCACAATCCCAACAATCAAACCCAATTATTCAAAATCTAACCCGGGAACCCTTTGCAGCTCCATAGTTGTCAGTCTATCCTCTAGGTTTTTGTATTTGTCGTCCGCTGGCGGGTATTGTTGCTCTGAGTAGTCTTCATCTTCCTAAACATCTTCCTCTTCAGCCTCGGACTCAGAAGGTAATGCAGCCCCTTTTCCTTTACCGGTCCCATCATCAGATGTGGAGGGGAATTCAAGAACTCTCCTAGCTTCATTCTCAAACCTTCTTCCCAGTGTAGCTACCCCAACTCTTTTCTTCTTCTTTTTTCCTTTTTCTTGCTCTTTATTCCCCAACAGTGCTTTTAGATCTTCCTGACCCTTTGCCAAGGTCATTAGGAGCTGTTGAAACTGCGAGTTTTGTGACTGCAGATCTTTGACCGTCTGTTCGAGATCCATCTTAGTGAAATAAACAGCAGAAAGATAAGGAAACCTGGTGTGAAGACCTGCTTATGCATATGATGAATGATATGTTTATTCATGCAATGCATTCAAGGATTTGGAAATTCAAAATTGTTGCAGACAAAAAGAAACACACGTCATATTAATAAGAAGAAATTTTGTTAGTACATAAATGCCCCATGGGCCAAATATTACAAAAACTTCTTAAGGAAAAAAGACGTTGCGCATCCTCTTTGGTGCGATGTAAGTGTTGAGGGTCTCCTCCTCGTGAAGTCGACGGGTAAGCTCCAAAACCTTCTTCTCACTGGAATAGAAGCTGGCTTCAAAAGTATTCTGTTCCTCCTTGAGTTGGATCCAACTCTTCTGCATCTCCTCCCATGATGTAGGCATGTCAGGATGTAGGATGGTGTAAGGAACCTCTCCTTCCTTAACAGGCTCTTTAATCACAGGGAGAATATGAGGGTAAGGCATCATAAGACTCTGGGCTCGAGTTCGTACCCACTTGAGGTAAGGCTCAAGAGGGATGGAGTTCTTGTGCCCCAGTGTCTTACTATCTACCTTGTTAGGCATCCTCCAAGCTCTGATGAATCTTTGGCGAAGTCATTGCACATCGTTGTCGAAGTCAAAAACTAGGTCAGGAATCAGCATGTCATGAGGGCCATCCCTCTGTGCATATCTAAATTGTCTCAAAGCTAGACAAGGGTTGTAGGTAATGCCTCCTCTAATGCCAAGTAATGGAACATTAGGGAACTCACCACAACGATCGACGATGATGACATTTTCTCTTGACCGAGAACACCAATGTACATCTGAATGCGTGAGGGTCATCAACCGTTGTGACCACCTTAAGCCTTGTTCATTCTTCAAAACAGATTGTAGAAGGTGAGAAATAAACCACCTTGCAAAGAGAGGAGTACAGCACATGAGAACACCTCTCTTTCTCATTGTTCGTGTGTAAAATGAGTGGAGGATGTCCCCATGCAATGTAGGTATGGGATTCCTGGATATGAAGATCTTAACAGCATTCACATCTATAAGTTGGTCAGGATTTGGGAACAAGACCAACCCATAAATAAGGAGTGCCACAATTTCTTCAAAGGCTTGCAGATCCAAAGAATCCCAACACTCTTGTGCCTTCTCAAACAATAATTTTGCCAAGAAGCCCTTGACACCACTTCTAGTCTCCCAATGACCCTTGATGTCAGATGGTTGCAAGTGTAGTGCTTGAGAAACATCTTCAGGCCTTGGTTCTTTTTCCGTACCGTTGTAGGGTAGTTGATTAAGAATAGGAATTCTCAGGAGTTGAGAAAATTCCTCCAAAGTGGGCACCAATTGGTAGTCGGGGAATGTGAAACAGTGGTGAAAGGGGTCAAAGAATTGGAACAACACTTTCACCATGTCCTCTTCAATGTTGGTGTTGACTAGGCTGAGCAGTCTACCATGTCTTTCACTGAAGAGAGAGCTTTCTGGAATTCTGGATGTAAGCTCCTTGAGTTAAGGAGGGATTCTCACAAGGTTGACTTGGATAGTTTTCCTGCGAAGAATTTCCATGACCTACAAAACAAGAACAAAGATGAAGATCCAAACCCTTGAAATGGTTAGTGGATGCATATGATGCTTTATGATGTTCATGATGTATGCACAAACATATGTACAAGCAAGTCATACAAAACCCTAGTTTCAGGCTTGCATGAGGTTTCATAGGTAAGTACCCTCTTGAGTGAAGTTGGCTTAAAAACCTGTCCTATAAATAGTAACCGGGTTCTAAGGAGCTCAATATCATTGGATCATTTTCCATGTTCATTGTTTTGGTTTAGCCACTTAACTAGCGACCAAAATATTCCAAGAAAACAACCCTCAATGAGTGTAGTATCGAGTATCTACCAACTTTGGACTGTACCAAAGCCGGTCATCTCACTACCCCTAATAAAAGGCCAAGATGGTCAAGTAAGGTTCTAGGTCATTAGTGCTTAGTGACATCACTCAGCAGCCCCGTACTCTCCTTGATTGCACTCAAGGGTTACCGGTACTCACAAATATGTCGCACTAATATAGCTATTGCTTCAACCGTGTCGGTATACACCGCACAGTTTCCACAACGTATTGCTATCTATGAATGTTTCCCCAAATCCGGGTGTAGGATTTCAAGCCCAAACAAGAGAACCAAAATATAAAGCAATCAAAAGCAAACAATTAGTCATGCAAAAGGGTGATCTAAGCCCTAAGGTTACTCCACTTTTAATTTTTTCCCCAGCAGAGACGCCAGTTCTGTGATACGGTGGGAGAACTGACTTGAGGTTTTGCGTTTGTATTCGCAAATGTTTCGGTTTAGCAAGAGTCGCCACCGACTTTTTATTTTATCCTAAGGAAAGGTTAAAAAGCACAGGAAAAACCTTTGAGATGTTTTCATGGGTTCGGGGAGTAGATTATAGAAAGGGAAGGTATTAGCACCCTTTCTATCCATGGTTATCCATGGGCTCTTAGTTACTTGCTTAGATCACTTTCCTTGCATTTTCAATTGTTTGAAATGGTGCTTTCAATTGTTTGAAATGGTGCTTTGTGTGTGTGGTTTTGAAAATGTTTTGAAAAAGATGCCTTGTCGAGGCAACCCTTGTAACAACTCTTTACTCGAATGTTTTACAAAAGGTGTTTGTCTTTTTGAAAAGATGTTTCAATGTTTTTGTTTTGAAATTGTGTTGTGATGTGTGTTTTGAAAAATGGCAAGGATTTGTTTTGCAAGTTGGTCAGGTAACCAAGAGCTATCTACCCTAAATTTCTCAAAGATCTTTCCTATGTTTTAACCCTTTTAACAGTATTGTTCCACCATTGTATTTGGTGGACAATCTTGTGTTAGGATGTTAACGGGACGGGCGCGGGTCATTGTTTAGACCATGAATGCAATAGTGTCAAGTGTCTTTGACAACTTTTCCTTTAAGGGACTTGATCATTTTTTAGGAAACTTGAGAAAGCGTCATCGAGGGACTATGATCATTTGATTTGTTTTTGTTTTGCCAAAGAAACTCAACATGCAAACATGGCCCATTTTTGAAGGCAACAAGTGGAGGAACCCTAGGGGTGCAAGTGTGCTTGATGTTGTCCATTTTCATGCATTTTTTGTCTTTGTATTAGTCAAGCTATTTGTTATTTGATTTGCATACAAACCCTAAGTCTATCATGGCATAATTTGAAAGATTTTAAATGCGGAAATTTAAAGTCCTAAATTATTACAACATGATTATGGGGATGGGGGTACAAATGTTTGAATGGGGGGATATTTAGCAAGAAATTAAATCTAAAACTATTACATCCATATCGAATATACAAATTATTTAATTATACAATAATTAAATAAATACAATAAATATGCAAAATGTATTATGCACAAAAATGGTTTTTTATGTATGTAAAAGTATTTTTCAATGTAAAATATAAACAAAAATAAAAAGGTCAAATTTGGAGTATTTTTATGGTTTAGGGCAAAACCCTAATTTTTGAATAAATAGCAATTATTTATTAATTATATACAATATTCATATATTTGTTTATACAAAAATAAAAAAAAGGAGTATATTGTAAAAAAACAAGTATTTTTTTAATGTCATATATTAATAAAAATAAAAATATATTATTTCGTTATTTTTATCCTAAGTATTCTAATAAATATATACAAGTATTTATATTATATATATATATATATATATTAAATATACTAAATATATACAAGTATTTATATTAATTATTTACAAAAAGTATATTTTTAGAAAATATTTTCAAAAGGTAAACAAAAAATAATAACTGAAAAAATATTTATTTTTGTATTATTTTTAGGGTTTTAAACAAAAAGGTTTTTATATTTATTTATATACATATGTTAAACAAACAAATAAATGCAAAAAAATGAGGAAAAATATTTTTAGTGTTTTTTCATGTTTGAATAAAAATATGAAATCAAAATCAAAAAGAAAAAAGCAAAAATGATAAGCATTTCACATAATGGGCCAAGGGGGTGCAAAAATGGGAAAAGTGTGCAAAGAGCAAAAACAACTCAAGCCCAGCCCAAGTCACCCTTCTTCAACCTCCAGCTTCTGTCTCAAAAACGCGCGCCCTCTATGCTTCATTCAAACTCCTGATTCTTTGACTTTTAACAAAAACTCATAACATAAACAGAGTAGAGCATCAAGAGACGAATTCATACATATAAAAAACTTAACCTAACTCTAAGAAACGAGGGAGAATTTCCTCATCCCCAATTTCTGACCTAAATTTTCTCCAATGTTCATGGCCAAAATTCTCACAGCATACTCAATATAAATGAAAAGTAAGTATATGGATGGTTTCAGGGCTATGAGGAGAACATGTTTCATTCACAAACCTAAGCCTAAATCTTCCTATATTGAGAGATAGAAGTTCATGTTTTTACCTGTTTCAGCTTGAGTCGTGTACAACAATGGAGGTATCTTTAATGGAGTTTGAGCTTTGGTACAGCTTGCCTGAAGTCCAAGGATGCTTCTCCTATGCTTGGCTTGCTCTGAAACTGCCTGTATCGTGCTATGGAAGTCCACCTGCACAGCTTGAAAGCAAAAATGGCAAATGATGTTAAGGATGTTACAGCTTGGATTCAATGCTTGGGATAACTTCAGTGGGTGATGTGGAACATGTTTGAACTCTTTTTGGCCAAAGTGTACGAGTGGAATGGACTGTGGAAGTCAATCTGCAGCAGGAACTCTGTTTTGCAGAAAAAGTGTGCTTTTGGATATGAGGATGGATTGAGGATGAAAGAATCGTGTTTTAGGTCAGTTAGGGTGTATGTAAGATGAGAACAAAGTTTGCTTAGGTTGGTTCTTACAGGAATGAGAGATTGGAGTTGTTTTACAATCTTGCTTGTTTTTGAAGTAAGTAAACTCAAGTCCTTGTGCAGGCCTGTATATCTTCTCTATCTATGTTGCACCTCTTGTTCTTGATCAGAGTGATTTGTGTACAAATGCTAGCCTCAAAGATCTGGCCCATGCCTCTTGGATTTTGTATTTGACATAAAGTGCATCTTTATCAAAATGGCATGTTTGCTTTTTCTATTTAAGGATTGATTTTATGTGCAATGCCCAAAGGGAAGAAATAATGCATTAATACAAAGGTCATGCATTTAATTATGGTGTGTGAGACTGGTTTTAAGGCCTGCAAGCTAGCTTGTACAAGCTGATTTGAAAAATGCCAATGTATGAACATGTATTTGGTTATGAACAAAAGTGACTTTTGCCCAACTTTGCAAATTCGATTCTCCCTAACCACAAGGGTGTTTGAGAAGTTCTTGGACAATTTGGAAAGCTTGGAATGTGTACTACAATCCATCTTTGTAATGCAAATTGAAATTCCAAGTGGAAGCATGTGAAAAATGGTCAAGAAGTTGGACAAAAATCCTGCCTAGAATAGGTCAAAATTTCTCAAAGTTACTATATATATATATATATATATATATATATATATATATATATATATATATATATATATATATATATATATATATATATATATATATATATATATATATATATATATATATATATATATATATATATATATATAGAGAGAGAGAGAGAGAGAGAGAGAGAGAGAGAGAGAGATAACGACACAATGATTTGTTTTGGAAGTTCACTAATCTTCCTTGCTATTACTACCTCTGTCCCCAATTCCGTTTGGAATTGAGATAATAATTCTTACTATAGCAAAAGTTGTTTACAAGAGAAATGTAGCGATCTAACCCTATAAAGCCTATGTTTGATATTGATCCTAGCAATTTATCTTCCCTTGATCTGAGTTTGATCCAGTCACCCAACAATATCAATGTATACATCGTCTCAAGCTACTCCTTTGTAAGAAACCACCATTTTTCAAAGCTCTTCACTCAGACGAATTCAAATTGTGAATTATTGTCACCCAAGATTTCCAAACGATTCACCATTTCGCGTTACTCCTATTCAAGAACCTATCATTCTTCAAAGACTTTCACTTGGTCGAATCCATAATTTGTGAAACCTTGTAAAAACCCCCAAATCCACACTTTAATCTAAAGGTAAAAACTGTCACCATTTTTCTTATGAAACCCCCTATGATTCTCAACCCAACCGTAGGTCACAACCAACCTAAATTGAACGTTAGTAACACAAGTCTAGATGACACCCAAACAATGAATAATTATGTGTATTTTTTCATGTGTAAGCATAGATGCAAGTTTGAAGATGACGAACAATCTTAGTATGTATTTATATAGTTTCATCAAGTTGAAAATGATGCATGTATGAAGTATATATAGGTACGCAAGTTGGAGGAAAAAAGGAAACCTAAAAGTTTGAAAAGGAAAAATTTTTTTGAGAAATTCGGATATATGTGTCGACACATGTAATTACATGTTTCGACCTATATGAGGTTATCGTGTCGACACGAAATTAGAGAAACTTGTGGCTTTAAAACAACAACACATATTTCGACAAAAAATATGTATGTGACGACACATCTAAGGTTTCATAATGACACGTGTTGACGTGAAATGAATAGTGAGTTGACACATAATTACAAAGCCTACAGGCTTTATTATTGGACCACATGTGTCAACACATAGAAAGGATGTGTCGACACATGCGACTGATCTTTATGCAAAAATTGATTCTTAGTGTATGATACCTATTGACAACATTTTCAAACCTTTTCAAATATGTTCTAGATGCATTCTAAGATCCCTAATGCAAGGGTGAACACAATGACTCAAAGATACCATTCAATATACAGAAAAGCTAAATCTATTATAGTTTTAACATCATGCAAAACATTTATCTAAGAGGAAAATGCATTCACATATTCCCCCTTTTTTATGATGGCAAAACTTCAAAACTTGTTACGATGCTTTTTGTTCCTTCATGAAGTCTCCCTTGAATTTATGCATCCTAAAATTCATTGTTGCATAAGCTTCTTCCCCTTTAACAGCATCAAAAAGAGATAAAGCAAGGCATGAGAAGTATCATATATCATGCAAATACAAATATACCACACAAAGGCGTTTTGCAAAAGTAAGAACGTGCACTCACATATACCCATATACATGGAGTGACGCAAAGATAAAACATAAATGATAGGCAATCCATATTACCATAAGAACAAATGTAAATGCATGAAAGGTGACGAATGTAATGCACTAGCAAACTCTTGAGCCGCTTCAAAAACGTCACAATTACGCAACACTTCACATTGGTTCTCCTGATGCTTCACACACATGGTCTATATTGGAGAAAAATAAATCAGTACTAAAACCAAAACCAAAGATGTTATCATAAAATGAGACATGACTTGGTCAAGAATTCCAATTGCACTAAACATGCTTAAATTACATGGACTGTAAGAAATAATAATAGAAAACATGTTTGTACACCAAGACCATATACTTTAAATGTGAAAGAAACAATAACATGAAGTCACTATAAGCATATCAATTGACACATATTATAGTTATCAATTGAAAATTCTGGAAGTGAGCATTCATGAAATATCATATATTGAGCATATCAAGCAATTAGAACATAACCAACATTGCATTAAGGAAAAAGCTTACTTTCAAGGAGAAAAGGAACAAAATTACCTCATAGATGAATGGAACAGAGGATGCACTCACATAGTATGAAACTCTAAAAGGAAAGTTAAAGCAATATATAAAGTGCAATCAAAAAATATATTTAGGCGACAATTGAGATATCAAGAATTCCCAATTCCCTTCGAATGTTGAAAAATGGTCAAGTTGCAAGAGGTTTCATAAAAATATTCACAAATTGATCTTTACTATTAATATTCTCAAATACAACATGCCTTTTTTCAACATGGTCACATAGGAAATGGTGACGAATCTCGATGTGCTTAGTGCAAGAATGTAACACCGTATTTTGGGTTAGGTTTACCGCACTAGTGTTATCACATATGATAGGAATATGAGAAAGTTTAATATCAAAGTCAAGTAATTGGTTTTTGAGCCACTAAATTTGGGCACATCAACTACTAGTTACAATGTATTCCATCTCGGCTGTTGACAAATCCATGAAAACTTGATTCTTGCTATTCCAACTAACTAAGTAATTTGAAAACATGTGACAAGATCCACTAGTAATTTTCATATCCGACTTGCAATCGGCCAAGTCAGAATCAAAATAACCAACAAAACTACAATTTATTCCTTCATAATACCAAAGCTTATACTTATATGTACCATTAAGGTATCTAAGGATGCACTTAACTATTTTTAATGTGATTCCTTAGGAGCCGATTGATATCGGGCGCACATACAAATGCTAAACGTGATGTCGGGCCTAAATGCAGTAAGATATATAAAAGATTCAATCATACCTATATATTTTTTTACACCCACATCCTTACCATTTACATCTCTATCTAGGTTACCATTTGTTTCCATTGGAGTTTCAATTGATTTAGTGTCATCCATATCGAATCATTTTAGTAATTCGTAACAATACTACATTTGAGACACGAACGTTCCTTTATTAAGTTATTTAATTTTAAGTTTTAAGAAGTAACCCAACTCTCCTATTAGAATCATTTCAAACTCTCCTTGCATAAGCTTAAAAAAATTCTTGACCGAATTCATGTTAATAGAACCAAATATGATATGGTCAACAAAATCTTGAACTAAAAGTATGTGTTTTCCTTGATGTTTAATGAATAGTGTTGTATCTACCTCCCCTCTAGAGTATATTGGTCAAGTAAGAACTTGCTAAGTTGCTCATACCAAGCCCTAGGGGCTTGTTTAAGACCATACAAAGCATGTTTTAACTTGTAAACATGCTTAGGATACTCATGATTTTCAAAACTGGGAGGTTAAACAGCATACACTTCCTCATTAATGTGTCTCTTAAGGAAAGCACTCTTCACATCCATTTGAAATAACTTGAAACTCTTAGAGCATGCATAGGCTAGTACAAGGCATATATCCTTGAGTTAGACAACCATAGCATAAGACTCCTCATTATCTATGCCATCCTATTGGTTATATCCTTGAGCCACCAGCCAGACCTTGTTTCTAGTTATCACTCTATGTTCTTCTAGTTTATTTCTAAGAACCCATCGGGTGCCTATAACTTGATTATCTCGCAGACGAGGGACAATATCTCATATGTAATTTCTTTCAAATTAATTTATCTCATCTTTAATGTACATAAGCCAATGCTCATCAAGTAAGGCATATTTTACATTTTTAGGTTCAACTTGAGACACAAATCCAAAGTGATAACAAAAATTACTTATCTTAGAGCGAGTAGTTACTCTTTTGGTGATGTCTCCAATAATGACGCCGATTGGATGATCCTCGGAAGTTATCCACTCCAAGGGAAGATCACCATCTTTAATTTGTCTTTCATCTTACTTCTTTCAATATTGTCATATTTCTCCTCCTCAGATTTCACCGACTCAGGTTGATCAATTCCTTTTTCAGTGTCCTGGAGTATGTCTTCTGTAGATGCACATGTATCATGAAAAGAAATACCTTTCCCGATATCGTTCGAGTAAGACTCATAAAAATTAATATGTATAGACTCTTCAACAATAGGTAATCTCTTAATATACACTCTATAACCTTTACTAGATTGAGAGTATCTAAGAAAGATACCTTCATCGGGTTTTGCGTGAAATTTCCCAAGGTTATCCTTACCATTGTTTAAAATAAAATATTTGCATCCGAAAACATGAAGATGTAATAAATTTGGTTTTCTACATTTTAAGAGTTCATATGGAGTTTTGTCAAAGATATGACATATAAGTATCCTACTTAAGACATAACATGTCGTGTCAATAGCATTGGCCCAAAAATACTTATGTAGAGAGTTATCATTGAGAATTGTTTTTGCCAACTCCTCTTAAACATGGTTTTTGCATTCCACAATGCCTTTTATTGTGGAGCTGAAAAGTTATGTTTAATTCCATGTGTATAACAATATTCATCAAAGAGGTGGTTTTCAAATTTACCTCCATGGTCACTTCGAATAACAACAATTTTTAAATTTAATTTGTTTTGGGATAACCTAGAAAAAATGGGAAATACGCAAAGGTTTCATCTTTTCTTTTTAAGAAAATGATCCAAAAAAATCTAGAGTAATCATCCACGGTAACAAAACCGTAACAGTTACCACCTAGGCTTTTGGTTCGTGAAGGACCAAAAAAGTCCAAGTTGAGAAGCTCAAGGAGTCTCGATGTTGAAACAACATTTTAAGATATAAATGAGACCCTTGTTTGCTTGCCCATTTGGAATGCAGCACATAGGTGATCTTTTGAAAATTTTATTTTTGGAAGACCGATTACAAGATCTTTTGAAACTACTTTATTAAGCAAGTCAAAGTTGACATGATCTAGATGTCTATGCCATAGCCATGAATATTCATTCATGTTGGCAAGACATTTAGCATTGGTCATGGATACATAATTCAAGTCAATCATATAGATGTTGTTTACCCTCACACCATTAAACATTCAATTCTTCTTTTCATTGTGTACAATCATGAAACGATCTTTAGTAAATGAAACTTTAGACCCATTATCGCATAATTGACTAATGCTTAGAAGACTATGTTTAAGGCCTTCAACTAACATAAAATAGGAGATAGTAGTATATGAGGGATTGCCTACACTACCTTTTCCAAGTATTACACCTTTTGTATTGTCTTCGTAGGATACAAAGCCTTTCTTCTTCACCACAAAGTCAAAGAATAAGGAAATGTCTCTTGTCATATACCTTGAGCATCCACTATCGAGAATCTATCTTCTCTCTATAGAGCCAATGCATTAAACCTACAAGATCAAATAAAGGTGATAGGTATCCAACTTTTATTAGGTCCCTGGGAGTGAGTGAAAACATGGTTGCATTTAGGCAACCATTGAAAAACACCTTTAGGAACTAAAAGACTCCTAAATTTACATTTTTCAATAGTGTGACATTTCTTGGAACAATAAAGACAAGCCAAATTATGAAGTGCTTTAAGTTTTCTATTGGAATCCTTTTTATTCAAACTATCCTTTTATGTGATTTGTTCATACTTATTTTAATCATAGAAGGATCAATAGCAAATGCAATCTTAGGTTGTGATGCCTCATCCAATTTAGCCTTATGAGTGCTAGCTTATTTTTGCCAAGTGTGACAAGTTTCTCAACTTAACCATGATGGTTCATCATCCTTCTTCTCGACTTTTAAAATATCTACCATAGATTTCTTTAGAGCTTCCATTTGTTTTTAGGTATCTAAAACCTTATCTTCCAATGTTGTAAAAATCTTTTGATGTGAAACTAATTTTTTAAAAGCATCTAAAGATTTTATTTTTAGATTTTCAAAAGAAAGTTGTAATGTGGAATAAGACAATTTATCAACATTTTCATATTTAGAATGACTTCCGTTCTTTTTCTTTTTTTGACGATGATGGGCGGAGACAGTGGCGGAGCCAGAAAAATTATGAAGCCTGGGCAGTGGTGGGTGCATTCTAAGCGAAAGATGCATCCGTTTTAAGAAAAAATGTTTAAATAGTTAAGTGTAATCAAACCTGGATAACCCAGACGCTGATCAATGTTTCAAGACAGAAAAATCCAAATCCAATGAAGTAGAAAATCTACAAGAAAATGGACAAAAACTTAACCAGTTATCAGTTGTTCCGAAGCAGAAAGCAGCAAATCGACAAAAATAGAACCAATTTTCAGTTGTTTAGAAGCAGAAAGTTTTTCACTGATTGGATTTTGCAGTATTTGCTTTAGAGCTGTAATGTGGCTTGTGTGAAAAACGTTAAACTGGCTTAGCATGTGTGAAATTGTGTCAACAAATTGGAAATGTTACGACATATAACAATGAAACATACGCAGGAATCATAAACACTTCAAGATAAGCATACTCACCCCAACTAAAGTATAGTCACCAACTACATCTATGGCTGACAGAATGCCTCTGCATCAATAAGAAGACATTACTAAGCATAAGGCCAAAAAATGAGAATAACACAAGTGTGATCGGTGGATTTAGAACTGACTGTTTAACTCTGGTTCGCGAAATGTCACGGAAGCAAGAGTCACCACCGTCTTTTATTTTCTCCAACATGGACAGGACAAAAGCACAGCAAAATTCCTTATGAGATAGTTTCTCGGTTCGGGAGGTAGATTTATAGAAAGGGAAGGTGTTAGCACCCTTTCTATCCATGGTTATCCATGGGCTCTTAGATACTTGCTCATTGTGTTTTCAAAATGTTTGCTTTTCAATTGTGAGTGGGTTTGAAAAAGTTTCATTGAAAGATTTCTGAATAACTCTTGTATCAGTCCTCAAGAGTGTTTGAAAAATTGTTTTGAAAGCTTTTTGAAAGTGTCGGTGTGAAAAGAGTTTTGATTTGTTTTTGAATAGAGCAAGTATCTACGAGTCATCTACCTACCCTAAGGAATTAGGCTGTGTAAATGTCCTTAAGGTAGTGCCATCCCACCATTGAGAGGTAGGTAGCACCACCGTTGGAGGTGTTCGGGTCAATTCGAGTTTAGGGACAGTGTGGCCACCAGAGCAACAGTAGGACACCTTAGAAGCTACCCTTATGCCATTGATCATGGACATAAGGACTTACTAAAACGTCCTATACTCGACGACCATGTTTCTAAGGTAAGGCAACAGGTGAGGCGTACCCTAGAAGTGGTGTGTGAATTTGTGTGTTGTTTTCATGTTTAGCAATTATCTTTAATCATGACATGGTGAGCTACGCATTGTTTTTAATTAGCCATTCATTCTTTCATGCGATTTAGAATTTAAAAGTGCGGAAATTTAAATGCGGAAAGATAAATCCTACGCTATTACAAGGCGCGGGTCTATACATCGCCAAATTACAAAGACCCGTTTTAATAAAATCGCGGAAAGTAAAACCTAGTTACTATTACAAGCCTTGAGCAGTTACATCATATTCAAAAAGAAAATAAATGCGCGAAAAGAAAATAGAATCGAATGTCCGAGGGTTTTGACCCTTTTGAAATTAAATTGAATTAAAAGCTAATTAATTATTTAATTAAGAAAAGAAATTGTTTTTATGTTTTTTGTATTTATGAAAATAAAGAATTTACAAGGAAACCCTAATTCTAAGTTATTTTTAATTATTAATGAAAAATATTAAAGTTTAACCTAATTTACACTAATTAATTATTTACATATTTATTTACAAAAGTATTTAGTAATTAATAATAATAATAATGAGAGGAAATTTAATTAAGAAAAAGATAAAATGTCAAAAAAAACCTAATTTCTACATGTTTTTATTTATTTTAAGAAAAGATTAAAGTAAAACCTAAATTAAACTAAATTAATTGTTAGTTTATTTACAAAAATAAATTTAATGAGTAAATTAATAATAATTAAACATATTTTACCATTTTGGTTTCTGACTTTTTTATGGCAAATTATTTTATGAAATTAAAGAAACAATTAAAAAGCAATTAAAAGAATCAAAATTGAGAAGAAAATAAAATTAAAGAATGCAAACCAGGGGGGTGTCAGGCCCATTTTGGAGGTTTTTTGGAAGCAATTTTGGCCCATCAGAACTAAGCCTTGTTGACTTTCTCAATCACCTGCGTGCTGTTTGACTGGGGCTCACTGTGAACGGCATCATTTGGCCACTGGATGGAGCATCAGAGACACTTGGAAAGCTTAGGAATTAGGACGTATGGTGGTCCTTTGAACGAACGCTGCATAGAAACGCGTTAGGATAAAAATTATGGAATATGTGGGGGACCTGGGAATCGAACCCAGGTCCCAGCGTTTACCAAGCGAATGCCTTGCCACTTGAGCTGTTTGCGCGCGTTTGTTATGTAATGGAACACAAATAATATAATACAAAACAAAAATTAATGATATACAACAATAAAAACGCGCCAGTTTTTTGAATGCCCCAACCATATCTGGACACCTCAGCGTCTTCTTCGTCTTTCTGCCTGTAATATAAACAAATAGCGGGGGTTTTAAACCCCCACTAAGTGAAGCCTGGAAAAATAGCGAATAGCATCTGGATTAATATAAAAAGGGCGCGAGTAGTCAGTTTGCTTCGTCTTGATACCACGAATTCAATGGCATAGGTTTTAAGGGCTAATTTTTCCATATGTGAGAACCCCTAATTTGGAGCTTCTGAAAACCTAATATCCTCTAATGGCAGATTTGGATTCATGCAGAGTTAGGTCAATTAACCTATGCCAATCGCTTCAGAACATCATGAGTAGTGTAAATCAACAAATAAAATACATGAATAATACATGAAAATTAAAACACGATTATGGAAAAGTTTGTGATGAACGTGATGATGTTCTACCAATTCTTGGAGTATGGAGACTGGAAAGTGATTGCAATACGTTCAAGGAAGTCTCAGCAAGAGTTTGGAATAGGTTTTAGGGTTTGAATCGTGCTCTAATTGTGATTTCAGTTTCCAATTTTTTGGTGAAAATTTGCAATTTTGTTATGCCTTTCTGAGCAGTCTTTTGTGTATGTATCTATTAGGTTTAGTCTTGTATATGTATCTGAACGTGATTAGGTCAAGAAAACAAGCCCAAGGTCCATGAATTTATGATTTCAATCTTTGATTTTTCCATATCTTTTTTCAATCTTTTTTCATGCCAATCTTGCCAATTGTGGAAGATATTGTCCCCTTGAGATGGTGCACGAAATCTCTAGCATGTGTGGAAGATATTTGCTGCACAAAAAAGATTTAAAACCATGATTTGATATTTTTCTCATATTTAAATCTAATTAAATGAATTAATAAGATTAAAAATTCAATTAATTAATTAAAAATAAGAAAATAAACCCCTTTGAGCTTAATGGGTCGTGCATATGCTTTGGGTAATGATTCAAGGAAGAATTTGAGGCCCATTAGCATTTTTGAAGCTTTTGAAGCAAAGTTGACTTTTCAAAATTCCCAAAAATTTCCCAACTTCTCCAAGGCATATCTTGCTCAATTTTGATGCTATGACCATGTTCTTGGACATTTTGGAAAGGTCTTGAAGTCCTCTAACCAATGTCTTTGGTCCCATGTCATTTTGATTTACCAATCTCAAGTTATGGTCTTTGACTTAAAGTGCCTTTTTGTTGACTTTTGAAAATGACCTATAATGTTGAAATTGATAACTTTTTGTGAGAGCATTTCTTGGACTTGAAGTGTGAAGATGAGTTGTAGGAAATGTCATTCTCTTCAAAATGAGCTTTGGATGTGATTTTTCTGATAAACCATGAGGAAGTTATGCCTTGGTCAATTTGCAGTTGACTTTTCCAGCTGTCCAAAAATAGAAACTTTTGCATCTTGAGACTTTTTGAGCCATGCTTTGAGAATCATGATCAAGAATTGATCAAATGATGTTTGCGGATTCAAAATAAGATGTTGATCAAAAAATTTGACTTTTGACTGTCAAATGACCATTTTGCCCCTGCAATTGACTATGGAGCAATTAGGGTTTTTGACTGTGCAATCTGATGCTGTGAGTCTTGAAACTTGACATATGGATGCTTGGAAATGTATATGGGCATGTGGGACTTGATTGGACCCTTGAAAATCTCAATTTCTTTGCAAGAACCAAAGCCCTAATTTTGACTATGTTAGGAGGCAATTGGACTGTGCAACCCTTGAGAGATTTTGAACCACGATCTTGGCAAATCTTGAAGAATATGGGAGGGCAAATTTTGGGGTACAACAGTTGCCCCTGTTCAATCTTCTTAGACCTGAGGATGTAGATTGGTTGGCGTCCCTTTCGTAATCTGAAGGTGGAAGATGATTGAACACTAGAGTGCCCAGAAATTTGCACTCACATAGTAGAGTGTCAGCAATGTGATGTCGGGAATGGGCTTATAGATGCCATTTGGAAAGATGATGGATAGGAGGATGGGCTTATAGATGCCCTTGTCGGGAATGGGCTTACAGATGCCATTTGGAGACTGTTGGTATGTGGATGGGCTTATAGATGCCATCTAGGTGTCGATCGCGTAAGAGATTCCTTAGCGAGAACTTGCGTACCTGAGAAAGAAAATAATTACCTGGCATGTTACCGGGGTTGATCTTCAAACTCTTTATGTAGATGTGCCCTGGCTGGATACAGGAATCGAATCTTTAAACTCTTCAGGCGTGCCCTGACAAGATACAGGAATCGAGTTCGGAGAATAGTCGTCAACAGATACACGCTGGCGAGATACAGGAATCAGATCTTGAGTTGCGACAGTTGATAGGTAATTTTTGTAAGTTGAAAGAGGGAACCTGTGTAGGGTTGCATGGTGATGAGCTTGTGTAAAACTGCATCCTTGGAAATGGAGAACCTGGGTAGGGTTTCTGGGTGACGAGTCCGTGTAAAACTTCATCTTTGGAAAGAGAGAACCTGTGTAGGTTTTCTGGGTGACGAGTCCGTGTAAAACTTCATCTTTGGAAAGAGAGAACCTGTGTAGGGCTTCTGGGATAAGTTCGTGTAAAACTTCTTGAGGAACCGGGGTAAGGTTACCTTGGGACAAGTCCATGTAAGAATTCTTGATGGACCGGGGTAAGGTCATCTTGAGATAAGTCCGTGTAAGACTTCTGGAGGAACCGGGGTAAGGTTACTGCAGGATAAGTTCGTGTAAAACTTCGGCTTGGAACCGAGGAGGAATCGGTGTAGGGTTGCCTGAGGACGAGTCCGTGTAAAACTTCGTCTTGGAGGGGAGGAGGAACCTGTGTAGGGTTACCTTAATGATGAGTCCGTGTAAAACTTCATCTGAAAGAGAAGGAACCTGTGTAGGGTTTCCTGTTGATGAGCCTATGTAAGACTTCTTTTGAAAGAAAAGGAACCGATGTAGGGTTACTTTGATGATCAAGTAGATAATTATCCTGTTTGGTTTCGGATATTAACCCACGATCAGTCGTCTACAGAATTTTCCTGGCTTGTTACCGGTGTTGATCTGGAACTGTAAAGGTAGATGGTAATCATCTTTTGATTGACTTTTTCCTGAAAAGGCAAAGTATTAGTTGTATGCAATTTCATGATGCATGAACTGCATGATTTTAAGATGTTCTCAAAAATAAATGAGATTTGTGTTGTATGATGCGTATGCATGCTATAATGTATGAAGATGTGATGTTTATGAATGTATTCTCATCTGGGAAAATAAACCCTTGACGAATGCTGAGAAGTTAAATCCTGGGCTTGATGGTGAAGAATAGTGTTCTCGTTTCCGCTGGGGATGATGGTTGCAAGAATACCGGTAGGAGGAGATGACTCCGTTGGGGAATAAACTTGGCGAATAGATTACTCTGCGGGGAGTGAACTCTGTGGGGAAAGAGAGGTACTTTGCTGAGATGTTGATGATAACTCCGCTGGGGATACCATTGATAAGTTTTGTTGGAAGATTTGATGAACTCCGCTGGGGGATATGAAGAACTTCGCCGAGGACGATCTTTCTGTGGTAATTGGCTGAGGATAACCCAGTTATATCCTGATGGGGAAATAACTTTTGAATAAAGCCGGGGGAGCGTTCGCACTCTGCAGGTGATAAGCTTCCAGAATCTACTGGGGATAAGCTTCCTGAATCTACTGGGGATAAGCTTCCTGAATCTACTGGGGGGATTAATTGAACTCTCCTGGGGAAACTTTTGAATTGTATTGGGGAAATGGCTCCCCTGGATGTCCGATATTCCGCCAGGGAACAATCTTAGATCAAGATTGTCGGGGATGCTTGTTAGGAATGTCTGTATACTTCGTTGGGGAATGTTGAGATCTTCGGGGAATAATCCAACTTCCTTACGGCTGATTGAGGATAACTCTGCTCGGGGAGAGTATTTCTAACTTGCTGGAGATACGGTGCCTTGTTAGGGCTGATGAGAGACCAACTCTGCTCGGGAGAGAGTATTGCTGACTTGCTGGAGATACTGTGGCTTTTAGGGCTGATTGGAGACCAACTGCTTGGGAGAATGGTTGAATCTTGTTTCACTCTCTGGGGAATTAAGATATTTTGGTTACGTTCTTCAGCCGAACATACCTTGGTACCTTGGTGGACAGAGTAACTGGATCGTTCAGACAATTCTTATTGCCCCTGTTTCTGTGGGAGAAGAAACCTGTGGAGGTGCTTGATGACTGCCGATTGACAAATCTTCTTCTGGTAGGCAAGTGACGAGATACCGGGACATAGTCGTACGCTGTGATCCCTAACTTTTGCCTGGACCGCCCTTTCGGGTTTTCAGTCCACCGGGATACCCATTTTTGCCCAAGCCGCCTTTTCAGGTTTTCGACTTGCCGGGTGTACAAATTTTTTTTTTGTTTTCGTCCGTTATTTTTGCCCGAACCCTTTTGGTTCGCCGGGAAGCCCTTATTTTTGCCTAGGTATGTCAACCTAGCGGGTCTTTGATTATGCGTAGTATTTTTCGACTATGTCCATGCTCTTAGAATGTAGGGAGTTGCCCCATGTCAGTAGCATTGTGTTACCGTACCACCAGAAGATCTTCGTTTGGTCAGGCAAGATTCATAACTGGACTTCATGTCTGATGCCCCAAGTGACTCAGACGGAGATTTTCCCCAGGCTATCTTGGCATTTGAGAGATTCTCCGAATCTTGACTTAACTGCCCCAGATGATAGACAATGATCATGCCATGCCCCTTGATTGGAAGTGCTTTTGTTCATTAGATATTCTTCGTGCGAACTTCTATGCTGTTCAAACAAAAAGTCATATGCAAACAATATTATTTTAAGAATGCAAAGCTTATGTTTGTCTTGAAGTTTTTGAAAATGCATTTTTTTCCTAAACAAGTGAATTTTGTAAATTGTGATGTCAACTCGTTATTTTACCGCAAGCCTTAAGGAGTCAGGATACCTTTCGCAACAGTATGCTTTCGAACTAACCCATGCTTCAGCTAGGACTTTTTGAGGGTTGTAACGTGGCCTGGTTCACGGTTTAAGAAACAAAGGATAAAGGCTCAAATTTTATTTGTACCCACCCATTCTTCGTGATGTTCTCCAAACCTAAACTCAGCTGATCGTGCGTTAGACCTTGTTTGAGTCTTTGCTCTGATATACCAGTGATGGTTCGGATATTGACAATTTACTTTGAATAGGCAGTCATTTCCTTTTTTGGTGAGGGTTTGTAGGACCTCTTTATTTTTGATTGTGTTATCCCTAAATTTTTCCTGAACTGTTTCTTCTTTTGGAGTTACAGTCAGCGGGATGCCCCAGTTTTGTAAGTCTCCTTCATAGGTTTTGACTTGTTGGGCTTTAGTTTTTTTTTGGTAATGACTTCCTGTCTTGACGATTGTAGGGAACCATCACTGTCTTTTGTTTCAAAAGGACTTCTTTTGATGCCATTTGTTATGCACTTGGATCAACTGAGAAAACTACTCTGCCCCAGGTTATGGTTAAGGGTTTTAATTTTCGAAAAGAAAAACTCCTACTTCTTTGGCTCAGAGGGGTTGACGAGGGATTATCATCCATATAACTCCAGTGTTTAGGAATTGAAACAATGCCTGTACCTCATCAGCGGGGTCTGTTCAAAAGCATACTGTAAATTGTGGTATCGTTTTCGTCATCCTCCCTCAAGAGGCTTAGAATTTTAAAATCGAGAGTTGAACATCAAAAATAAAAGCAATATTGAATATAGTGAACACAATTACTTCAAAACAGACGCGTGTAATGCATTAATGAAATAATCAAGTTTGTCATGAAATAAAATGTTTGAACAGTCAAAGAAAATTACAACTTGAACATTCGAATGAACAAAAATTTCCAATCCTAGCCATGTTTTGGCAATGGAGCAGTGATCACATTGGGAGTCTCAGCAGGCTCGAATTCAATCTCCTTGGCGTCGATCATATTCTAGATCTTGTATTTTAGCGCCCAACAATCCTCAGTATCGTGCCCCGGGCTATCAGAATGATAAGCACACCTCACTTCTGGGTTATAGTTTAGAGAAGAGGTCTTGGGGTTTGTAGGAGGGTTGATCACCGCAATCAGATTCATCTTCAACATGTGTTACAGTGCTTGTGACAACGGTATATTGATGTTGGTGAACTGTCTCTTAGGCTCGTTTGGCCTTCGCTGATTTCCCTTTTGTGGTTGTCGGCGTGGTGCAGAACCAGAGATCATGACTACCCCTGCATGTTGGTCACGACGGCTCTTTTGACTGTATGCAGCATTAGACTCTTTCTTCCCCGTGTAAGGCTTTTTGTGAGTATCAGAAGGTGCGGCCTCTTGAATCTTCCCAGCCTTGATACCAGCCTCGATTCTTTCCCCAGTCAAGATCAGATCTGTAAACCCAGCAGAAGAATTTCCAATCAGATGGTTGAAGAACGGCCCAGACAGGGTCCCCAAGAACATATCGACAAGTTCCCGATCAGTCAGAGGTGGTTGTACCCTTCCAGCAAGGTCCCTCCATTTTTGAGCATATTCTTTGAAACCTTCACCTACCCCCATAGACATTCCCTGAAGCTGAGTGCGCGTGGGAGCAAGGTCGGCGTTGTACTGGTACTGCTTGTAGAATGCAGTGGCCAAGTCCTCCCAGCTGCGGATGTTAGCTCCATTCAGTTGATAGAACCAGTCGAGTTGGGTTCCTGACAGACTGTCCTGAAAGAAGTGAATCCACAAATTCTTGTCAACCGTGTAGGGCTGGATCCTTCTTATGTATGACCTGAGATGCAGCTTAGGACAGAAATCCCCGTCATATTTTGCAAAGGCAGGTGCCTTGAATTTGTGCGGGATTACTACCTCAGAAGACAGACCTAGATCTTCGAAGTCCAGGCCGAGCACCTTTTGTATCTCCATAGCACTTAGCCGGTCTTCTAGCTGTTTATACCTGTCCTCAGCTGGAGGGTACTGTTCATCATTGAACTCTATCTCGTTGTCGGAGACCACTGGGCTAGGAACCTCTCTCTCATGGGGACTGTCCTTTCCAGCAGATGGGGTAGCTTGATCAGCCTCATTTAGTGATCCATTCCCATATTTACGTCTCGGGTTGAACAACACCGTTCTCTTCTTCTTCTTCTTCGAGAGCAGAGTCTTCAAATCCTGTTGACCTTGGGCTAGACTCTTAATCAACTCCTGGAACTGGGCATTCTGAGCCTGGAGGGCCTTGATGGATTGCTCAATAGATGATTCAGGATTCATAATGAGACTGCTAAAATAAACAGCAAAGAAGGTAAGTGACCTGTAAATAGTGGTACCTGCAATGCAATGACATGTATGTATGCGTGCAATGTTTTCAAGGATCTCGCGGGGTAAACAGAGAGATTGGTTAGAATTTTGGAATCCGGTAGCTTGATGGAAGGAACTGCATGCTGTTGAGAGTCCTTCTTCAAGAGTCAAGGTTCACCATATCAAGTGGGTCATAGCTCCTGACAACCTTGGCTAGAGGAAAATAAATCCCTTTTTCCCCTTGCTAGACATTTCGTTCATCATGACCTGCATCACAAGCCCTTGAGATCCTTGAAACGGGTTAGTCTTTATGCAGGATGCATGCAATGGTATGATGGTATGATGTTATGCTATGCGTGGATGCAAGGGTGTGAGGTGTAAGTAAGCCCTGTAATAAGTCCAGATTAAGGACTATAAACAAAACCTGCAAGAAACTCAAGTGTCAGATAACAAGCATGCAAATAGTCAAGTATGAAAGCACACAAGTCACACAAAAGAGCCCTCAGAGTTTAGGCCAGCATGAAGTTTGGGGTACTACCCTCTTGAGGTTGGTGGGCTCAAAACCTGTCCTATCAGAAGTAACCGGGTTCTAAGGGTTCCAATATCATTGGATTGCTTTCATTGTTCATCGTTTCGATTTAGCCACTGAACTGGCGACCGAAATATTCCAAGAAAACAACCCTCAATTGAGTGTAGTATCGAGTATCAACCAACCTCGGACTGCACCAAAGTCAGTTATCTCACTACCCTAAAGAGGCCAAGATGGTTCAATTAAGGTTCCTAAGGTCAGTTGATGCTTCACGACACCACGCGGCAGCCCCGTACTCTCCTTGACTGAACTCAAGGGTTACCGGTACTCACCAAAGTGCCACATCAACGTAGCAGACTGCTTCAACCATGTCGGTATACCCCGCACAGTTCCCTCACAGCCTTGTTGCTACTTTCTAAGAAGGTATCCCCAGATCCGGGTTAGGATCTATGAAACTCCCAAAACAGACCCACAATATTAAAGCAATCAAAACAGGCAATTGAAAACATAAGAGTGGTCTAATCCTAAGGTACACCTCACTTTTATAAGTATCCCCAACAGAGTCGCCAGTTCTGTGATCGGTGGATTTAGAACTGACTGTTTAATGCTGGTTCGCGAAATATCGCGGAAGCAAGAGTCGCCACCGTCTTTTATTTTCTCCAACATGAACAGGACAAAAGCACAGCAAAATTCCTTATGAGATAGTTTCTCGGTTCGGGAGGTAGATTTATAGAAAGGGAAGGTGTTAGCACCCTTTCTATCCATGGTTATCCATGGGCTCTTAGATACTTGCTCATTGTGTTTTCAAAATGTTTGCTTTTCAATTGTGAGTGAGTTTGAAAAAGTTTCATTGAAAGATTTCTGAATAACTCTTGTATCAGTCCTCAAGAGTGTTTGAAAAATTGTTTTGAAAGCTTTTTGAAAGTGTCGGTGTGAAAAGAGTTTTGATTTGTTTTTGAATAGAGCAAGTATCTACGAGTCATCTACCTACCCTAAGGAATTAGGCTGTGTAAATGTCCTTAAGGTAGTGCCATCCCACCATTGAGAGGTAGGTAGCACCACCGTTGGAGGTGTTCGGGTCAATTCGAGTTTAGGGACAATGTGGCCACCAGAGCAACAGTAGGACACCTTAGAAGCTACCCTTATGCCATTGATCATGGACATAAGGACTTACTAAAATGTCCTATACTCGACGACCATGTTTCGAAGGTAAGGCAACAGGTGAGGCGTAACCTAGAAGTGGTGTGTGAATTTGTGTGTTGTTTTCATGTTTAGCAATTATCTTTAATCATGACATGGTGAGCTACGCATTGTTTTTAATTAGCCATTCATTCTTTCATGCGATTTAGAATTTAAAAGTGTGGAAATTTAAATGCGGAAAGATAAATCCTACGCTATTACAAGGCGCGGGTCTATACATCGCCAAATTACAAAGACCCATTTTAATAAAAACGCGGAAAGTAAAACCTAGTTACTATTACAAGCCTTGAGCAGTTACATAATATTCAAAAAGAAAATAAATGCGCGAAAAGAAAATAGAATCGAATGTCTGAGGGTTTTGACCCTTTTGAAATTAAATTGAATTAAAAGCTAATTAATTATTTAATTAAGAAAAGAAATTGTTTTTATGTTTTTTGTATTTATGAAAATAAAGAATTTACAAGGAAACCCTAATTCTAAGTTATTTTTAATTATTAATGAAAAATATTAAAGTTTAACCTAATTTACACTAATTAATTATTTACATATTTATTTACAAAAGTATTTAGTAATTAATAATAATAATAATAATGAGAGGAAATTTAATTAAGAAAAAGATAAAATGTCAAAAAAAACCTAATTTCTACATGTTTTTATTTATTTTAAGAAAAGATTAAAGTAAAACCTAAATTAAACTAAATTAATTGTTAATTTATTTACAAAAATAAATTTAATGAGTAAATTAATAATAATTAAACATATTTTACCATTTTGGTTTCTGATTTTTTTATGGCAAATTATTTTATGAAATTAAAGAAACAATTAAAAAGCAATTAAAAGAATCAAAATTGAGAAGAAAATAAAATTAAAGAATGCAAACCAGGGGGGTGTCAGGCCCATTTTGGAGGTTTTTTGGAAGCAATTTTGGCTCATCAGAACTAAGCCTTGTTGACTTTCTCAATCACCTGCGTGCTATTTGACTGGGGCTCACTGTGAACGACATCATTTGGCCACTGGATGGAGCATCAGAGACACTTGGAAAGCTTAGGAATTAGGACGTATGGTGGTCCTTTGAACGAACGCTGCATAGAAACGCGTTAGGATAAAAATTATGGAATATGTGGGGGACCTGGGAATCGAACCCAGGTCCCAGCGTTTACCAAGCGAAAGCCTTGCCACTTGAGCTGTTTGCGCGCGTTTGTTATGTAATGGAACACAAATAATATAATACAAAACAAAAATTAATGATATACAACAAGAAAAACGCGCCAGTTTTTTGAATGCCCCAACCATATCTGGACACCTCAGCATCTTCTTCATCTTTCTGCCTGTAATATAAACAAATAGCAGGGGTTTTAAACCCCCACTAAGTGAAGCCTGCAAAAATAGCGAATATCATCTGGATTAATATAAAAAGGGCGCGAGTAGTCAGTTTGCTTCTTCTTTGATACCACGAATTCAATGGCATAGGTTTTAAGGGCTAATTTTTCCATATGTGGGAACCCCTAATTTGGAGCTTCTGAAAACCTAATATCCTCTAATGGCAGATTTGGATTCAGGAAGAGTTAGGTCAATTAACCTATGCCAATCGCTTTAGAACATCATGATTAGTGTAAATCAACAAATAAAATACATGAATAATGCATGAAAATTAAAACACGGTTATGGAAAAGTTTTTGATGAACGTGATGCTGTTCTACCAATTCTTGGAGTATGGAGACTGGAAAGTGATTGCAATACGTTCAAGGAAGTCTCAACAAGAGTTTGGAATAGGTTTTAGGGTTTGAATCGTGCTCTAACTGTGATTTCAGTTTCCAATTTTTTGGTGAAAATTTGCAATTTTGTTATGCCTTTATGAGCAATCTTTTGTGTATGTATCTATTAGGTTTAGTCTTGTATATGTATCTGAACGTGATTAGGTCAAGAAAACAAGCCCAAGGTCCATGAATTTATGATTTCAATCTTTGATTTTTCCATATCTTTTTTCAATCTTTTTTCATGCCAATCTTGCCAATTGTGGAAGATATTGTCCCCTTGAGATGGTGCACGAAATCTCTAGCATGTGTGGAAGATATTTGCTGCACAAAAAAGATTTAAAACCATGATTTGATATTTTTCTCATATTTAAATCTAATTAAATGAATTAATAAGATTAAAAATTCAATTAATTAATTAAAAATAAGAAAATAAATCCCTTTGAGCTTAATGGGTCGTGCATATGCTTTGGGTAATGATTCAAGGAAGAATTTGAGGCCCATTAGCATTTTTGAAGCTTTTGAAGCAAAGTTGACTTTTCAAAATTCCCAAAAATTTCCCAACTTCTCCAAGGCATATCTTGCTCAATTTTGAAGCTATGACCATGTTCTTGGACATTTTGGAAAGGTCTTGAATTCATCTAACCAATGTCTTTGGTCCCATGTCATTTTGATTTACCAATCTCAAGTTATGGTCTTTGACTTAAAGTGCCTTTTTGTTGACTTTTGAAAATGACCTATAATGTTGAAATTGATAACTTTTTGTGAGAGCATTTCTTGGACTTGAAGTGTGAAGATGAGTTGTAGGAAATGTCATTCTCTTCAAAATGAGCTTTGGATGGGATTTTTGTGATAAACCATGAGGAAGTTATGCCTTGGTCAATTTGCAGTTGACTTTTCCAGCTGTCCAAAAATAGAAACTTTTGCATCTTGAGACTTTTTGAGCCATGCTTTGAGAATCATGATCAAGAATTGATCAAATGATGTTTGTGGCTTCAAAATAAGATGTTGATCAAAAAATTTGACTTTTGACTGTCAAATAACCATTTTGCCCCTGCAATTGACTGTGGAGCAATTAGGGTTTTTGACTGTGCAATCTGATGCTGTGAGTCTTGAAACTTGACATATGGATGCTTGGCAATGTATATGGGCATGTGGGACTTGATTGGACCCTTGAAAATCTCAATTTCTTTGCCAGAACCAAAGCCCTAATTTTGACTGTGTTAGGAGGCAATTGGACTGTGCGACCCTTGAGAGATTTTGAACCATGATCTTGGCAAATCTTGAAGAATATGGGAGGGCAAATTTTGGGGTACAACAACAAGCTATATACATAGGAAATTAGGAACAAGCAACAAAGTCATGTTAAATGGGGTGTGTGTGTGTGTGGATAGTAAGTCAACATACGCCAATGATCTTCCTTTGAAAACTATAGGAGGAGCAACTGCAGCTAAGATACAGAATCCAAGGTGAAGCTGTAAGCAGAAAAAGAAATTAGGCTAATTTAATTTTGTCCAAATGCAAAACAAAGATAACATGCATAAAGAAAAATAGTCAATACCAGGTAAAACATGAAAAACCATCCAAACTTAATAGCGCTGTCAGTCCTGCAAAAGTAACAAAGCAAAGAATCCATGATCAGGAGAGTAATCAAATCAGAAAGATCAATATATGACTGGATACACAATCTTGATACATCAGTGGGATCAGGGCCAGAGGAGGGGAACACCCAAGAAGGTAAGAAACAGACGCGAAAAAGAGAGAAAAAAACTTAGTTGAGGCAATTTATCGAACAGTTAGTGTGCAAGTTGCAAAACGGTGGTAACAACAACAATTTGATACTGATGCCATGGCCAATCTATGGACAAAAATATCCATTTACAAACATAGTATAATCAAGCAATTCATCAAACACTTGGCGAGTGGTGTGCTGTTTTAGTTGCTCAGGAGGTAGTTGTGTTTTCTTCCTTCCAACATTTGCTTTCTTGTTCTGTGGGATTTTTGGTCTGAGTAGGCCTGCTTTCTTTTTGGATTGCAGTTGTATGTTGTTGTTTATGTTTTCCTTCAGTCTTTGTTTTTTTCTAGCGACTTTGTTGTTTACAGAGACCACTTTTGCTTTTTTTGTATCATGTAGTCCTTGTTCATTTTCTTTTTATTATATTGATCTGTTTTGCTATTAAGCAGGCATCAAGCAACTAGTCTATGATCTTCAATCTCACCGTCTTAAAATTTTCACTAAAAAAACTATGATTGAAAGATTATAACCATTCCAAGACTCACATATAAGCAAAATATGAGTTAGTTTATTATGTTTTACTAACATAAAATTTACAAAGCTCTATGAACCTTAAGCTACTACATATATTTTCAAAAACAACTAACTACAATAACAAGACAAATTAAAAACAAAAACATTATCTATGATAATTTAACCTTCACCTTGAATTTAATTAGGACCCCAACAACTAAAGTACATGACAGTTCTAAGTGATTCCTCTACTCTCTTAAACCTATCAGCAGCAGCATCAAGATTAGCACCACCACCTTGAATCGAGGCGGCCGAGCCTGGGCAGCTGCCCTAGCTGGCCGGACGCTGGCTCCGCCAGTGAACCTATCAGCAGCAGCATCAAGATTAGCACCACCACCTTGAATCGAGGCGGCCGAGCCTGGGCAGCTGCCCTAGCTGGCCGGACGCTGGCTCCGCCAGTGAACCTATCAGCAGCAGCATCAAGATTAGCACCACCACCTTGAATCGAAGCGGCCGAGCCTGGGAAGCTGCCCTAGCTGGCCGGACGCTGGCTCCGCCAGTGGGCAGAGAGACATAAATTTTTCTCCACTTCATTATCACTTGAGCTCTTACAACTTGTGGAATCACTATCGCTCTCCAAAGCTACATAAGCTCTTCTAGATTTCCTAGACTTCATGTGTTTTCCCTTTTCATTGTTTTTGTCAAGAGATGGGCATTTCGGTCTATAATGACCCTACTTTCCATAATTGTAACATTTACCTCTTAACTTTCCTTTGTCGTTGTCATCTTACTTTGAGGATGAGAATTGTCTTCTAAACTTGACGAGGTTTTTGTCATAAGGCCTTACTTCATTCTTTCTAATGTACCTATTGTACCTTCTTGCAAACAACCACATTTCCTCATCATCTGAATTGTCATTGTCACTATCATCACTCTTACTTTTCTCATTTCTTGAGGATCTTGAGCTAGAATCCTTTAGATCAATATACTTATTATCTACCTCATTATCCCTGTCTTTCTCTTTTTTTAGCTTCTTCTCATGATTTTTCTCATGTTTCTCCAAGCAATTGAAGTCTCGTTCATGTTCTTCAAGCTTACCAAACAATATTGTGAGGTCAAGTATAGTAAGATTATTGGCTTCCTTAATTGCGGTGACCTTTGGTTACCATTCTCTATTAAGATACCTCAAAACTTTATTAGTAGAAATTTCATTGGAAACCGGTTTTCCAAGTGCATTCCAATGATTAATGAGATAAGTGAATCTCTATTGCTTTTCAGCAATGGTTTCACCATGCTTCATTTGAAAGAGTTCAAAATCTTGATTTATTGTATTAATTCTAGCTTGTTTGACATCATTGGTTCCCTCATGGGTAACTTGTAATGTGTCTCACATAGCTTTAGCAGTTTCACAATGGGATATAGGATAAAATTCATCAACACCAAGAGAGGATAAGAGAATGTTTTGTGCTTCCCAATCGTAACTCCACTTTTCCTTATCATCATTATTCCATTGTGCTTCTAGTTTGGGTGTGGTGACACCATCTACGGTTATGGTAATTTTCGTTGGACCATTGACAATAGCACACCACACACCCTAATCATATGAATTGATTTGAATACACATACAAGCATTCCAATAACCGTAGTTTTCACTGGTGAATAAATGCGCTCTATTGTACGCCTCTTTAGCTTAGTTTGCCATTTTCTAATAAGCACTTTTGAAGCATACGGAATCAATTGGGATCTTGATGCCACTTGTTAGACGACAACAATTTATCTAGAAGGGGGTGAATATATTCCCAAAGAAAATTCTCACTTAAAATTTTACTTTAAAAATATAAGCAAAAACTATGGCAAGTGGAAGTCGTATCCTAGATCACAAGTCGTCCATACCGAACTGATTATTGGAGGATTAAATATGCATACAATAAATACTCAATTGAATGATGATAGTGAGATCTTTATACAATAAAGTCTCAAGTAATTTTTTTACAATTACAAGGCTAACCAATATCTAATGAAACAATTGATAAAACTAAGTGAAACAATTTATCGAACACTTGATGTGCACTTAATTTTTTAGATTTTCCCTTGAACTTTGTTAATATCAAATACCTATTATAATATAATAGATTATAATATGATCAATAAAGCAATTTAATAATCAAAGGATTTGTTTACACGAATTAACTCCACAATCAGAGAGTTAAACAAATTGCTAGTAAAATGTAAATGATATATATATATATATATATATATATATATATATATATATATATATATATATATATATATATATATATATATATATATATATATATATATATATATATATATATATATATATATATATATATATATATATATATATATATATATATATATATATATATATATATATATATATATATATATATATATATATATATATGTGTGTGTGTGTGTGTGTGTGTGTGTGTGTGTGTGTGTGTGTGTGTGTGTGTGTGTGTGTGTGTGTGTGTGTGTGTGTGTGTGTGTGTGTGTGTGTGTGTGTGTGTGTGTGTGAGAGAGAGAGAGAGAGAGAGAGAGAGAGAGAGAGAGAACGACACATGGATTTGTTTAGGCAGTTCACCAATCGTTCTCGTTATGGCCATGTATGCTCTTATTTCTGTTTGGAATTGAGATAAGGATTCTTACTATGAAAAAATTTGTTTACAAGATAAATGTAGCAACCCAAACTACAAACCTTGTTTGATATTGATCCTAGCAATTTTCTTCCCTTGATCCGAGTTTGATCAAGTCACCCAACAATACCAATTTGATACAACGTCTCACGCTACTCCTTTGCAAGAAACCACTGTTCTTCAAAGCTCTTCACTCGGTCAAATTCAAATTGTGAATTTTTGTCATCCAAGATTTCCAAATGATTCACTGTCTCGCACTACTCCTTTGGAAGAACCTCTTATTTTTCAAAGCCTTTCACTTGGTCTGTGGAAGATATTAGATCGAACTCTATTGGGTCAAAGGATAACTTATGTTAGAATATAGTTTGGTTCTATATCTTAGTAATAATTTTGATGATGGAAAATACATGTTATATATAAAGAACAATTATTCTCTCTAATAAATTATTTAAATATGCATAGAAGTTCTATTAAAATAAGCATAAGAAGTTGTCGAAATTTTTTTGCTAAGAATATCTGGTAAGAATTTATGTACAAATATAATTAAAGTATCACACTCAATAGAAGAAGTTCTAATGTTATAACTTCTGAAGCACCAAAGCTGCAAGCTAAAATATGATGAAGCAATACTCTGATGATCAAAAGCCTCAACTTTAATATTCTTATTCTGATAAAATTTCAAAAGAAGCAAAGTTCTGAAGCATTACAATTCATTCATTAACAAATCAAAGAGTAACGGTTGGTACTAGACAAGATCTGTATTTTTGGAAAGTTCATTAACAACATTTTACCAACCTTCCAAAAACATCTTCTCATGTCTCAAATGGTTCTAGAACTTCGCCTATATAAAGGAGTTCTTGAAGGGTGATCAAATAACACTTGCACATACAAAGAAATTATCATAAGCTCTATAGATCTATTCACGTTTCCTTGACATTGTATAAACATCACAGTTATGATATAGCTTTCTAGAAACATTCTTGTGCACATTTTGATTCACATTTTTGTAATTCCTTGAGAAACCAAGTTGTGCTTTAGTCTTTGTATGTTTTAATCAAATTTTTTATTAGTGGATTAAGAACTCGATTGAGAGAGGAGACATTACCTTGGCGGGTGGACTAGAGTAGTTTGAGTTTAAATGAACCAGGATAACCAAATGTGCCATACTATTTTAATTTTGAAAACTCCAATTCAAACCCCCTTTCTTGTGTTTTTCTATCCTTCAGCTTCGTGGTTCAACAAGTTTGATAGAGGTTAGCATGCAGTTGAAGGTCGCTCACATGCTGGTGTCGAAGTAGTATTCTATAGTCGAAGTATGGTCAAGCATACAGTTGTGGAAAATTATAGGTTTGTTAGCAAGGCTAATTGGGCCTTATTTTTATGTCCAATTGTTTATGTTAGCTTGTACCCTAAGTTAGATTGTAATGGGTATTTGTGAAAAAGCCCATTAGTTTAGTATGTTAGGTTTATTGTAAATAGCATACTAGTCTCTCATTATTGCATACTGCAAATCCTAATTTAGGGTGAGAGAGGTTATTTTTTATTTTGTAACACTTGTAATCTTATTTCAAAGAGAAAGTAAAGAATAACAGTTAATAACCAATTGTTATTGTTATTCTTGTTCTTCCATCTGTTATACCCTTGTGTGTTTCTTGATCATAAAGAAACACTTTATACTTTGTTCCCCAAGGCATCATTTTCACAAAAAATTGGTGCAGTGAGCATGGATAAGATGCCTTCAACAAAGTATGAGATTGAAAAGTTTACTAGAGTGAATGATTCCGGTCTGTGGCGCTTGAAGATGAAATCCCTACTAGTTCAACAAGGTTGTTTGGAAGCGTTGAAGGGAAAGGAGGCTATGGACAGTGTGTTAACGGAAAAAGAAAAGATGGTCATGATAGAAAAAGCCCACAATGAAATCTTGTTGAGCCTTGGTGATAAGGTTCTTAAACAAATATCAATGCAGACGATGGCCTCAGGGTTATGGGTGAAACTTGAAAGTTTGTACATGACCAATTGCTGGTAAATTAACTCTACCTGAAGCAAGCTTTGTATTCATTCAAGATGGTTGAAGACAAAGTGTTGGTTGAGCACTTGTATATGTTCACAAAGTTGATTCTTGATCTTAAAAATATTGATGTGAAGATCGATGATGAAGATCAAGCATTGTTGTTGTTGTGCGCTTTTCCTAGAACACATGCTCACTTCAAAGAAACTCTCTTGTATAGAAGGGAGTCTCTGGCCTTTGAATAAGTTTAATCTGCCTTGTATTATAAGAACTTGAATGAACGAAAGGAGCATAAACCTTCGATGTTTGGTGAAGGTTTAGCCGTTAAGGGAAATTCTTACGAAAAGATGGTATGTTCGATAAAAAGAAAGGTAAAAGTCAGCAGAAATCTTACAATGTCGAAGCATCTAATATTTGATGTTGTCATTGTAAGAAGAAGGGTCACACAATAAAGATGTGCCCTAAATACGAGAAATATCATGGAGGTAAGGATATGTTTTCCAAGGAGAGAAAAACATCCAAAGAGTCACGAAGGGATTGAAGAAAGTCTTGAGAGGCGTGAAGAAACAAGGCTTGTATACCCTTGAGTCTGAAGTTGTAAGTGGTTCGACAAATATTGCATCCATGAAACCTTTGCCGAAGATAGAAATTTGGCACATGAGATCGGGCCATGTTAGTGAAAGGGATCTGGTCGAACTGGTGTCATACCCCAAATTTTCCTCATTAATATTAATAATCATTTTATTTAGTCTTAGAGTTAATATATTTCTAACCTATAGTTATATTGTTTTAATTGTTTATTTTGAAGTTTGTTTAGATAAAATGGGGGTTTAAATTCTAAGAGGGGGGGTGTTTATCTTTTGGGTCAAAAGGGCTTTTTAGTTCACTTGTAGAACATTTCATTAAGACCCAATTAACATTTTCTCTTCAATAGTTAACAGGAGACAACTTAATCTTCATGGTTTATTTTATTATGATTATTCTATTATTATTATTATTAATAATTACTATTTAGAATATTATTATTATTATTCAAAATATTATTATTATTATTGATTATTAACATTATTACTATATTTACGTTAAGGTGTTATTGTCAATATTAGGATTTGAGAATATTATTACTAATATTAATTATTATTATTATTATTGTTAATATTATAATTTATATTGATTATTGTTTTTATTATTGATATTTTATTGACTGAGGTCAACAAGGGTGAAGAAACCCAAATCAACTATTAATCGCGCCCTAAGTGGATCAAAAAGCCCAAAAGTATAATTTTTAATCAAATCTGGAGAGTCAAATCTGATCTTTGTTCGAAATTTATTTTCATTAACTGAAATGAATTTACATACAATTTTAATCCAGATACATTACACAAACCCTAATTCTAATTTCTATCAAAATCAAATCTTCCTAATTAGCAATTATAATCAATCAGAATCAAATACAAAAGCTAAAACTCCTAATCTAATTCTAAAACCTATAAATTGAGGCCTAAACTATTGTATTGGGGACGAAAAAACCGAAGGAGAATTCGTGAAGCTTGTAGCGATTTTCCTCAACCCTCACCAAAGCTCTTCTTCAATCGAATATTTAGGGTTTCACAACTGAAACTTTAAGCCTGCATATCTAAGCCCCACGCCTGGTACCTGCAAAATAAAGAAGAAGAAGAAGAAGAAGGGCGTTAGAAGAGAGAATCAGAAAACCAGAAGAGGACTAATACAAGAAGAATCGCTGTAGGAGAGGTAATCCGGTTCACTTAACTTAGGGTGTAATTGTTTAAATTTTGTGATTTGTGTTTGATTGTGGATTTCTGGGTAAAAATAGGGTTAGGGTTTATACCTCCATAAGGTTAGGGTTCTTATATTGTTGGGGTTAGGGTTCATATGCTTAGGGTTCTAAGGGATTCATGGTGGTGGAATGTGGTTTCTGGGTTGCCTCACAGTGGTTCAGATAAGGGTTTTAATATCCCGACTGAAGATCAATCGGGTATCTGGGAATTGGTGGTGGTTTACAGCGAATCTATAGTGGCTAGGGGAGGGAACCACCGGAGGAGGCGATTTCTGGCCGTTGGGGCAAGTTCTGATTGCTTGGAAACCTATAGAGAGGTCAGAGCCTCTCTCTCTCGCTCTCTACTTTTTTGTTATAACTGAAGAATGATATAGAGAGAGAGAGGAGACAATGAAAAATGGCAAGTTGTGAAGAGAAGCTCTTTTATAATCCCTTTGTATGTCCATGTTCCGCATGTAACATACTCTCTCGGTCAAATGTTGATCACAACCATTCGTTTATTTTAATTTAAATCACCACTCTAGAGATGGACTCTGGTAGCCCTTGGATTTAGATCAAACTCTCCTCATGTTCCCAGCATACCATAACACGCTATGCACCTCACAGAATGTCTAACGTAGCTGACAGATCTCTTGCATTCAACATACCATGTATCCTAGTCAACCTTCAATCTTAACCATTCGATCATTTTACTTTTAATCGATGCTCCAGAGCTAGCCTCTGGTGGCCATTTAATTAAAATCACATGTCCCCTATTTCACCAACCCATCGTAACACCATAGGGACGCCCACACAACTCCAAATGAACCCAAATTTTTTCCAGGCTTCTTATACAAATTTCCGGGCTCAGGCCCTATCTAATAGCACCCCCCTGGATTTTATTACCAAACTAAAACGTAACCTGTAACACCCGGAAATTCATTAAATTATTTAAATGAATTACTGAGGATTTTATTGTTGGAATTTAGTCGAAGAAGGAATTATCAGAATAATTATAAGGAGAATTATTGGATTAAATATATATTGTTAGAGTTGATAATCGAATAATTTGTCAATTTAATCAAGAGAAATTAATATTGGAAATAATGTTGATTTTAAAAGAATATTATTTTATTAGTTGGGTCAAGTTGGGTGTGTGAAATAGCAAGATTAGGAATAACATTAACAGGCCCATTAAAGTTACTAGTAGACCTATTATTATATTAGGTTATGATATATAGAAGCTAGCAGCCAAAAACTAAAAGAAAAACAATTATCATGTAGCAGTAGAAGAAACAAGGTTTTGGAGGCACCAAGTGGGAGGCAAGAAAATTTAGAGAAGTTGTCGTCAAACCAGTTGCAGTTTCAACCGGAGAATTCGACCGACCAGAAAACCAAAAGGTAAGGGTGGGGTTCGGATTTTATAACCGGGAATATGATGGTTAGTATGTGGGAATCTAGGGTGTGAATTTATTGTTGTTTGTGTTTGTTTATGGCAATGGATGTTAGGAATTAATTAGTGTTGATTATCGATGAAATTTCATGTTCATGTGTTATGCGTTGGTTAGTCTGTGAATCGTTATACGTTGGTTCGGTGAATAGAATGAAACTGGAGAAGTAACAGGAAGTTGCAGAAAATTATTCATAGTGGGGCATGTCGATCGTCAGGCTGATCGTTGTTGTTTGATGCCGGTCAGTAAGGTGTGTGGGTAGAGGCTGCCGGTCGGCAGCCTTGAGATAGAAGAGTTTCGTTCGGCAGTAGGCATTGAGAATGAAGAAGAGTGTCGTTCTTCACTATCGGTTAGGTGGAGAGGCACTTGTTTCTTGCTGTAGTAATATGTTATATAATTTTTATGGTATCAGTATAGAGTTCCTTAATACAAAAGCAAAGCAGTTAGGGAACAAATTGAACCATTCTTATCAGTAGTATGTTATAGAAGAAAGATATTAATAGAAGTAGCCCTTATGTCAGTAATCTAAATCTAGTAGTTACAATATAATTTTAACAGCCTGTAGAAATAAAAACAGAGTTGGAAATAATTAGTAAAGTTGCAGTAACTGTTTAGAGGATTAATTAAATAGCGGAAGAAAACAAAATATATATATATATATATATATATATATATATATATATATATATATATATATATATATATATATATATATATATATATATATATATATATATATATATATATATATATATATATATATATATATATATATATATATATATATTGCCAGTTAGTTATTTAGAAGTGAATATTAAGAGAATAATTAAATAATGAAGAACTAATACATAGAGAGTTATGGGAGTGTTTTGGAAACGACTATCATGTTTGTGTTTTCCTTTGTGATGTACGTTGATGTTATGATGTTGCGAAAATGTTTTGTGAAGTTGCAGGAATGGTTATGACAAAATTTACCTCTATTAATTCGTAATATTAGTGATATGGGCGTATGCCTCATGAAGTGTTTAATGATATTGTTGTATGTGTTGTACATTCATACATTTGCATTTGTGAAGGCCTGTATTGGCAGGTTTATGAAGTAGGCTTATGTCTTGTGCCTCTATTAATTGGTAATTAGTAAAGAGGGCTGGAGCCTTGTTGGTACCACATGCATATGCACAGTTGTGTCGCATTCGAATTTCATTTTGAATCGCTAATGATACTTGTGAATGTTTATTGATTGTTGTGTGTTGTTGAGAAGCGATGAAATTCATAATGTTCTTGTCTAATATATTAATCATCATAATCTTATTTATATTATTCGATATCTCACCCCTTTATTTATTTTGTCGTTGCCTTTATACTGGTAACGTGTAGGTCACGAGGAGTAGAGACTTAGTAGCTTGTTGGTGTCGTCGCTCTGATACGTAGCACTCGGGGGGATGAACGCTTATTTGACTTTATGATGTTTTTAGTTTAATCCAAGTAGTTATTTTAAGAAGTTATTTTCTTTGAATTAAGTTATTTAAAAGATGCTATGTTTCTTTTTAAGTTTTAAAGTTGTGAATCCGCTGCGTATTTATGGAATCAAGTTGAAACATTTTGGAAGACTAATTAATTGTTATAAGTTCTTTGAATTAATATGTGCTACGTATCTATTATGATATGTTTTTATGTTGTTGGTTTTTGGAATGAGAATGTAATGCCTCATGTTTGCAGAAATTTTGGCACTCTGATTTTAATATAACTGTGGGGTAGATTTGGGTGTTACATTAGTGGTATCAGAGCAGGTCGGTCCGTCCGGCCAAAGTTGTTGAGTCTTTAACAATCGAGTATTTTTAATTATTTTTTACCATTGTTTGTGTTGGCGTTGGTGGAAACTCAAACGGGCAACGAGGACAGAGGTACGTGTTTCATTGATAGAACTTAGTTAGTTATTATTATTGCTGTTGGATGAGTTGAAATAGAATTTCCTGTGTGCGTTAGATTTTAATTATAGTAAGTTGTGATTATATCGGAAGGCTAGAAGTGGAGGCAAAGTTAAGGAAAGAGGTGTCGGATGAATTTTCGAGGACAAAAATATTCTAAGTGGGGGAGAGTTGTAACACCCGGAAATTGATTAAATTATTTAAATGAATTATTGAGGATTTTATTGTTGGAATTTAGTCGAAGAAGGAATTATCAGAATAATTATAAGGAGCATTATTAGATTAAGTATATATTGTTAGAATTGATAATCGAATAATTAGTCAATTTAGTCAAGAGAAATTAATATTGGAAATAATGTTGATTTGAATAGAATATTATTTTATTAGATGGGTCAAGTTGGGTGTGTGAAATAGCAAGATTAGGAATAACATTAACAGGCCCATTGAACTTACTAGTAGACCTATTATTATTATATTAGGTTATGATATATAGAAGCTAGCAGCCAAAAACCAAAAGAAAAACAATTATCACGTAACAGTAAAAGAAACAAGGTTTTGGAGGCACCAAGTGGGAGGCAAGAAAATTTAGAGAAGTTGCAGTCAAACCAGTTGAAGTTTCAACCGGAGAATTTGACAGGCCAGAAAACCAAAAGTTAAGGGTGGGGTTCGGATTTTATAACCAGGAATATGAGGGTTAGTATGTGGGAATCTAGGGTGTGCATTTATTATTGTTTGTGTTTGTTTATGGAAATGGATGTTAGGAATTAATTAATGTTAATTATCGATGAAATTTCATGTTCCTGTGTTATGCGTTGGTTAGTTTGTGAATCGTTATATGTTGGTTCTGTGAATAGAATGAAACTGGAGAAGTAACAGGAAGTTGTAGAAAATTATTCATAATGGGGCATGCCGATCGTCAGGGTGATTATTGTTGTTAGATGCCGATCGGCAAGGTGTGTGGGTAGAGGCTGCTCGTTGGCAGCCTTGAGAGAGAGAAGAGTGTCGTTTGGCACTAGGCATTGAGAAGGAAGAAGAGTGTCGTTCGACACTGTCGGTTAGGTGCAGAGGCACTTGTTTCTTGCTGTAGCAATATGTTATATAATTTTTATGGTACCAGTATAGAGTTCCTTAATACAAAATCAAAGCAGTTAGGGAACAAATTGAACCATTCTTATCAGTAGTATGTTATAGCAGAAAGATATTAATAGAATTAGCCCTTATGTCAGTAATCTTAATCTAGTAGTTACAATATAATTTTAACAGCCTGTAGAAATAAGACAGGGTTGGAAATAATTAGTAAAGTTGCGGTAACTGTTTAGAGGATTAATTAAATAGCAGAAGAAAATATATATATTGCCAGTTATTTATTTAGAAGTGAATATTAGGAGAATAATTAAATAATGAAGAACTAATACATAGAGAGTTATGGGAGTGTTTTGGAAACGACTATCATGTTTGTGTTTACCTTTATGATGTACGTTGATGTTATGATGTTGCAAAAATGTTTTGTGAAGTTGCAGGAATGGTTATGACGAAGATTTACCTCTATTAATTGGTAATATTAGTGATATAGGTGTGTGCCTCATGAAGTGTTTAATGATATTATTGTATGTGTTGTACATTCATACATTTGCATTTGTGAAGGCATGTATTGGCGGATTTGTGAAGTAGGCTTATGCCTTGTGCCTCTATTAATTGGAAATCAGTGAAGAGGGCTGAAGCCTTGTTGGTACCACATGCATATGCATAGTTGTGTCGCATTCTAATTGCATTTTGAATCACTAATGATAATTGTTAATGTTTATTGATTGTCGTGTGCTGTTGAGAAGCGGTGAAATTCATAATGTTCTTGTCTAATATATTAATCATCATAATCTTATTTATATTATTCGATATCTCACCCCTTTATTTGTTTCTCCGTTGCCTTTATACTGGTAACATGCAAGTAACGAGGAGTAGATACTTAGTAGCTTGTTGGTGTCTTCGCTCTTATAAGTAGCACTCGGGGGGATGAACGCTTATTTGATTTTATGATGTTTTCAGTTTAATCTAATTTGTTATTTTAAGAAGTTATTTTCTTTGAATTAAGTTGTTTAAAAGATGTATTGTACCCCAAAATTTTCCCTCTCATTTCTCAAGATATTTCCTATAAAGATCTTCAATGCCTCAAGTTTGCGCAAGTATCGACTAGGTCAAACAATTTTCCCAACGCTGATACCTCAAATTAGGGTTTGGGTTTGTATTAAGGCAGTTGGATTGCTAATGTTTCGAATGACTTTCATGAATCATTATGAACCCTCAGGATTATTTTTGTCAAGTTTCAAGTTTGGGATCACAATATTTCAAGAAAGACATTCAAATTACCAAAAGGGGCAAAATGGGCGAAATTAGGGTTTTGACTAAAAAATGACCGAACTTTGATTTTTTTTACCTAATAACTGGCTTATTGGTTGGAAGCATGATCTCAAGGATCCGAGCGCGTTATTTTGATCTAATTTAATATTTTAATTCATCTCCTGAGATCAGTGGATTGATAGACAAATTCAATCAACTGGTGAGAAAAGTCAATTGTACACTAAAAAGTCAAACTTTGACTTTTTGACCAAACTTTAGTCCAAAAAATCATATTTCATCAAGACATCCAAAATATGAAATTTGATCATCAAAATCAAGAGAATCAAAAATCCAACTTTGCAAGACTTTGAAAATTTTCTAAGTATTTTCTATACTTGGTTAATTTCATTTGCTTCATGACATTTTTTTACTACAATTTCAAATAATTCAAAATGATGCAAGTAATTAAAGTTATTACAAAGTGGCATTTTTGCAAGTTTACAATCCTAAACTTTGTATTGCTTGGAGTTTTTTCCTTTGATTCAAAACCTTGCCACAATGCTTTGTCCTTGATACAATATGCATAAATTGCTCCACAAACCAAACTTGTTTCATACTACAAACTATGTTACCCAAGTTGTTGCTGAACAAGAAAATGATATGTTACTTCTATACTTTGCCACAACACTCCAAACCCTTTCTCATTTACTGTCTTACAAAACCTTGTGCCATGCTGCACCATAAACCTGTCACAAAACCTGCATTGCTGTCATATACAATCCAAAATATGTCCACAAAACCAGTCAAAAACTGCTCTATGCAGTCTGCCTCAAGCCTGCATCATAACAGTCCCAAATTGCACCAAAATGGCAAAGGAAATTTGTGTGATGAAAGTACCAAAACAGTAGGCAAAAATAATTCAAAATAACTTATTTGATTTCCCCCCTAAATCACAGTAAAAGGTCTACAAAAGGAGACTATCTCATAAGACATAGAGGTTGGACTTTGGAGAGAAAAAGGAGAGAAGAGAAAAACAGAACTTTTGTTAAACTTTGCTCATTCATAAAACCCAACTCAGTTCATAAAACTCAGTTCATCCATAAAAACTTTTCTCATCTTCAACTCTGTTTTCACTCACAAAAATAGAAAAATCCTCAATCCATTGTTGTACAACCTTGCAAACTTTCCCCTAAACCAACTACCCAAACACCTCATATACATCACATGGAGATTATTCTAACATAAAAATAGTTTCTATAATACCTTTATCATCACCTTCCAAGCATAAACAAAAAAAACAGTACTTTACACCTTTGACTGGGTTGGAGGGATTCTGGAACTTGGTAACACAGAGCAAGGATGGAGTAGCTCTAAAGAGGAGTTCGGTCATTCATAACTTTGCATCCGGAGATATCCATATGTATTCTAAAGTTTCACTTCAAGAGGTATATCTTTCTTCAAACTGTAATATCTTTTTCCATACATCATTTTTTTGTTTGCGTCCAAAAGATATGTAAAAGATAAGTCAAAAAAAGGGAAAACTCAGTAAAAAAGAGCATGACAGGGGCTGACACGGGTGCCCGTGTCACCTGACACGGCCGTGTCAGCTCCTCTGTTAAAAAAATTACGCAAAAATGCAGGCCAGGGGCTGACACGGGTGCCCGTGTCACAGGACACGGCCGTGTCAGCCATACTGGAATTTTATGCTAACAAAAATGCAGGTCAGGAGCCGACACGGGTGTCCGTGTCACTGGACACGGCCCGTGTCATTTTAGCTGGTACAGAAAAGGAAAAGAGGCACATGAACCATTACAGAAGCTAACACGGGTGCCCGTGTCATAGGACACGGCCCGTGTCAGACCAGACAGCATAAATTTTGATTTTTCTTTTGATTTTTTGCTTTTATTTTCATTCAATTTGGTTGTAATAATTAGGAATTTTATTTTTTGCAACCCCCACTTGTACACTTGTATACCCCATCCCTCAAAAAGCATGTAATAGCGTAGGACCTTTATTTTCCGCATTTTTGCTTTCATAAATGTTAGTAATTAGAGTGTATGGCAAGATAAAACCAACAAGTAGACCACCCTAATCAAAGACTAAATGCATGAAATCAAACACACCATTCACACATGCACCTCTAGGGTAATCTCGCTTTGTTGCCTATCGTAAAAATAGTCATGTCCATCGAACATGGGAGTTTTAGCAAAAGACCCTCGATAAAAGACCGTAGTCCCTTGATGACCCTCGATGTTGCCTTTGGTAAACGATCTAGTCCCTAAAAATGACATTGCTAAAACGTCCCATAAGTTGCCTTCTATGACTATTCAAACGTCCCGCGTCCTTCCCTTCACATCCAACGATTAGGCTTCTTACCAAATCAATGGTAAGATAGCCATATCTAAAGGAGAAGGAAAAGCACGTTTAAAACTTTTCGAGTATGTAGATTCGCTCCTAGTTACTCGCTTACTCACGACAAAAACATTTTTACACATCAACACTTCCATTTCTAAAACATTTTCAAAAAGATAAAACATTTTGTATATGTTCTTATAGAGACGAGAACCATTGCAAAATATCTTTCCGAAAACCACTTTCCAAAACACAATCCATAAACACGTCTTTGAACTATCTTTCGAAACAAAACTTTGTACGCGTTCTTATAGAGACGAGAACCATTACAAAGACGTTTTTTCAAAATACTTTCAAAAACACACACCACAAGCACATTCAAATAAAAGCAAGTGATCTAGCGAGTACCTAAGAGCCCATGGAAAACCATGGATGAAAAGGGTGCTAATACCTTCCCTTTTCATAACCTACCCCCAGAACTCAAAAACATCTCTAAAGGTCTTTCCCATGCTTTTTCACCTTTCCTTTTGGATAAAAGAAAAGTCGGTGGCGACTCTTGCTAAACCGCAACATTTGCAAACACAAACGCAAAACCTCAAGTCAGTTCTCCCACCGTATCACAGAACTGGCGACTCTGCTGGAGACATTAATAAAAGTCGGGTTACCTTAGGGCTAAATCACATTTATTTGCTTACTTTGTTTGACTTTATTGCTTTACATTATGGTTCTTTGTTTGGGTTTGAATCCTCTACCCGAATTTGGGATACATTATAGGTAAATAGCAATACATTGTGGAAACTGTGTGGGGTATACCGACATAGTCTAAGAAATAGCTATGTTAGTGCGACATATTTGAGGGTACCGGTAGCCTTTGAGTCAATCAAAGAGAATACGAGGCCACTGAGTGATGTCATGAAGCACTAATGAACTTCTAGAACCCTTTACTTGACCAACTTGGCCTTTAGGATGTAGTGAGATGACCGGCTTTGGTGCAGTCCAAAGTTGGTAGATACTCGATACTACACTCATTAAGGGTTGGTTTCTTGGGATATTTTGGTCGCCATTAAAGAGGCTTGAGCTGAAACAATGACCAAGGAAACAATCCGGTGATATTGAGCTCCTTAGAACCTGGTTACTATTATCAGGACAGGTTTAAGCCAACTAAACTTCAAGAGGGTACTTACCTATAAAACCCCATCCAAGCCTAAAATAAGAACTTGTTTGCTTTTCTTGTATATGCATACTTGTACATAACATCATGGACATCATGAACATCATATGCATTCACTAACCATTTCAAGGATTTTGGAGATTCATCTTTGTTCTTGTTTTGTAGGATATGGATTCACTTCGCAGGAAAACCATCCAAGTCAACCTTGTAAGAATTCCTCCACAACTCAAGGAGCTAGCTTCAAAGATCCCTGAGAACTCTCCATTCACCGAGAGGCATGGTCGTCTACTTAACTTGGTCACCTTTAACACAAAGGAGGACATGATGAAGGTACTCTTCCAGTTCTTTGATCCTTTGCATCATTGCTTTACATTTCTCGACTATCAACTTGTGCCCACTTTGGAAGAATTCTCTCAACTCTTGAGGATTCCCATTCTCAATCAACTACCCTTCAACAATACAGAAAGAGATCCAAATCCAGAAGAGATTTCTCAAGCTCTGCACTTGCACTCATCTGATGTCACAACCTATTGGGAAACTAGAAGTGGTGTCAAAGGCTTATTAGAAAAATTCTTGTTTGAGAAGGCCCAAAGCTGTTGGAATTCCTTATACTTGCAAGAATTTGAGGAAATTATGGCTCTTCTTATCTATGGGATGGTCTTGTTCCCCAATCCTGACCAACTCATAGATGTGAGCACCGTCAAAAACTTCATGTCACGCAATCTGGTGCCTACATTGCTTGGAGATATCTTACACTCTTTTCACACTCGTACAATGAGGAAAAGAGGTGTACTTATGTGTTGCACTCATCTCCTGGCAAGATGGTTTATTTCTCATCTTCCCCAATCAGTCTTAAAGAATGAGCAAGGTTTGAGGTGGTCATAAAGGTTAATTACGCTCAAACATTCAGATATTCATTGGTGCTCTCGATCCAAAGAGAATGTTATCATTGTTGACTATTATGGAGAATTTCCTAATGTCCCTCTACTTGGCATTAGGGGAGGCATCACCTACAATCCATGCTTAGCTCTAAGACAGTTTGGTTATGCCCGAAGGGATGGTCCACACGATATGCTGATTCAAGGCTTGGTATTCGACTACGACAACGACGATCAAGGTCTTCGCCAGAGGTTCATCCGATCATGGAGGATGCTAAACAAGGTGGATAGCAAGACTTTGGGACACAAGAATTCCATCCCTCTTGAGCCTTACCTCAAGTGGGTATGAACCCACGCCCAAATTCTTATGATGCCTTATCCTTCCATTCTCCCGGTGATCATTGAGCCTGTTAAGGTGGGAGAAGTTCCATACACTATCCTACATCCTGACATGCCCACATATATTGAAGACCTACAAAGGTATTGGATACAGCTCAAAGGAGAGTGTGATACTTTCGAAGCCTAATTCTACACAAGCGAGAAGAAGGTTCTGGAATTCACTAGGCTACTTCATGAGGAGCAGACTCTAAATGCCTACATTGCGCCAAAAAGGATGCACACTACTTTTTTATCTTAGAGTGTTGTATTATTTTGCCCAAGGGGCATTGATGTACTCAAACTCTATCTTATTAATATAACGTGTGTTTCTTTTTTGTTTAAAACGAGCTTGAATCTTTTAAAATCCTTGAAAACATTACATATGCACATATTATTCATCATAACATAAATAGGTCTTTGCAACAAGTTTCCTCATCTCTCTACTGTTTATTTCAGTAAGATAGATCTCGAACAGACAGTCAAATATCTTTAAGCTCAAAACATGCAGTTTCAACAGTTACTCACAACCTTGGCCAAAGGGCAAGAGGAGCTGAAGACTCTGTTGGCAAAAGAGAAGAAGAAGAAAGAGAAGAAACTAACTGGTGTTGTAATTATGGGGATAAGGTTTCAAGGACAGGCTAGAAGAACCTTGAATTTTCCAGTAACATCTGATGAGGGAGAAGCGAAAGGAAAGGAAACAGCCGTTTCGTTAGAATCTGAAGAGGAGGAGTACTCTGAGGAACAGTATCCTCCAGCGGATGATAAGTATCGGCATCTTGAAGAGCGTCTGAATGCTATGGAAATACAGATGGTACCAAGCCTAGACTTTGAAGAATTGGGGCTAGTGTCGGGAATTGTGATCCCACCAAAGTTCAAGGTATCGTTATTTGCAAAATATGATGGGGTGTCATGTCCAAAAATGCACCTCCGATCATATGTGAGAAAGATTCAGCCGCACCCCGCTGATAAAAACTTATGGGTCCATCTTTTCCAAGATAGTTTATCCGGAACACAACTCGATTGGTTCTACCAATTGGAAAGGGCCGATGTCCACAACTGGGAAGATCTTGATGCAGCTTTCTATAAACAATACCAGTATAATGCGGATTTGGCGCCCACCCGTACTCAACTTCAGAGTATGGCTATGGCTTCAAATGAGGGCTTCAAAGATTACACGCAGAAATGGAGAGATTTAGTTGGGAGAGTGCAACCCCCTCTGTCTGAAAGAGAGTTGGTGGATATGTTCTTGGATACTCTATCGGGCCCTTTTTTCAACCATTTGATTGGGAGCTCATCTGCTGGGTTTACTGAGTTAATATTAATCGGAGAAAGGGTGGAAGCTGGTATAAAAAGTGGAAAGATTCAGAAGGATTCATCTGCCCCTACAGTTGTGAGAAAGCCTTTCACTGGGAAGAAGGAGGTATCTTCTGTCTATTCACAAAGAAATCAAGGAAGAGCTGAACATCGACCAATGGTGGGGGCCGTTATAATCCCAAGGCCTACATCTGATCAACCAAGAAGTAACCAACCGAGGGTGGAAAGGCCAGTCCGACAATTCACCAGAATTAATATGACTCTAGCCCAGGTTTTACCACATCTTCTAAAATTGAATATGGCAACTTTAAGGGAGGCCCTAAAGAATCCCAACATTGCGTCCCCTCATTATCACCCAAATGCCAGATGCGCATACCATTCTGAAAGTCCGAGTCACGACACTAACAATTGTTGGGCCTTGAAAAACAAAATTCAAGACCTTATAGATGCAAAAGAAGTTGAGTTTGACGCACCTGAGAAACCAAATGTCATTTTCACTCTGATGCCTAGGCATGGTCACAACACCAATGTTGTCGAGGAAGATTTGTTCGTTACCGCAGTGGATGAACTCTTGACTCCGCTCCCAATCATTAAGGTAAACCTGTTGAAAGCTGGTATATTCCCAGGTTATAATGAAGACTGCCATCTTTGCTTATCCTCACTAACTGTTTGCCCTCTGTTGAAGACAATCATCCAACGCCTGAGAGACAATCGAGAGATTCTGTTTGAAAATACTCCTATTTTACCTATTCCTGTTGAAGACGTTTCAATCATAACCATCTCCGCCAATCCTTCCAGGGTCCCCAAGAGACCCATTAGGATTACATTGGTTCCAAAAACTACTCCTCTTAAAATCACAATACTCGGGCCGATCCCGTATGAATCAGATAAAACAGTACCGTGGAATTACGGTGAAGAAATCTACTACCATGGTATCAAACAAGATGGACTGACTGCCGAAGAAGTGAGCTCCGAAGAAGAAGACTCCAAAATTAGCAATATTGTTGGAACCAGTAGGATTACCCGTAGTGGTAGGATCTTCTCTCCATAAATCGCCCCTCCAAAGGCAGTTTTTGGACCCGTGGCTACTCCAAAGGTTACCTCCATACTAATAATCATATCCGCAAATACTCCTATCAACAAAGACGACACCACCCCTGCTGTTATCCCTACCAATACTTCTGCTGCTGATATTCGAGGAAAAGGTATTCAAGAAGAGACTGTCCAGATGAAGGCTCAACCACTGACCATCCCCGAAACCTCCAAGAAGGAAATGGAGGCGATCTTGAGAATAATAAAGAAGAGTGACTATGACGTGGTTGAACTGTTGGGGTAAACTCCCTCCAAGATCTTCATGCTAGCATTGCTACTATGTTCTGAGGCACGTGCGAAAGCTCTGGTGAAGTTTCTGAAAATAGCCCATTTGCCACAAGAGACATCCGCTGACCAATTCCAAGATTGTGTGGCCAACTTGACAGTTGATAATGGCCTAGGCTTCTCTGATGCTAACCTGACACCAAGAGGGAGAAAACACAATGAGGCATTATATGTCTCTGTGGAATGTAGAGGAACAACTCTGGCCCATGTCTTGGTAGACACTGGCTCGTCTTTGAACGTCTTACTGAAGAAAGCTCTCGAGAGATTGGATTGCGAAGGACTGACATTGAAGCCCAGTAAAATAGTCATGAGAGAATTTGATGGTTCAAAGAGGATGGTCCACGGGGAGGTGGACATCCCCATAAAAGTGGGAACTCAGACTTTCAATTCAACTTTCTATGTAATGGACATCCGCCCCTCTTACTCTTGTCTGCTAGGATGGCCCTGGATCCATAATGCTGGTGCTGTCACCTCTACACTACACCAGATGCTGAAGTACCCAGTCCATGGAAAGATTATCATTGTCCACGGAGAGGAAGAGTACATGATTAGCCACCTAAATTCTTTCCGATATGTGGAATTGGATGGCGAGTTCATTGAAACTCCTTTTCAACATTTAGAAGAAGACTCTCAAGACGTAGCAGTAACCAAGACGGTATCCTCGATCCCCAAGATCACAAGACCTACGCTTTGGATGTCATCTCTAAAGGACGCCAAGGCAGTAGTAGAAGAGGGTGGATGCACCATCTGGGGGCAGCTTCCAGACATCCCGTATAAATCTAACAAGTTTGGCTTAGGGTTTACTTCAAGCGCGCAGAAGGCTGTGCACCGTGCCCGTGCTGGAGGGCCACCTTTGAAGATTAGTGTGATCGGTGGGAATGAGAAATGACTGTTTTGGAATGCTGGTTCGCGTTTGCGTTTGTTTTTGCAAAATGTCGCGGTAAGCAAGAGTCGCCACCGTCTTTTATTTTATCCAACAAGGAAAGGACAAAAGCACAAAAAAATTCCTTTTTGAGATATTTCTCGGGTTCGGGAGGTAGATTATAGAAAGGGAAGGTGTTATCACCCTTTCTATCAGTGGTTATCCATGGGCTCTTAGGTACTTGCTCATTATGTTTTCAAAAGTTTGCTTTTCTTTGTGATTGTGGGTTTGAAAAGAGTTTTTGTTTTGAAGAGAGTGTAAGTGCGAAAAGTTTTGTTTTTGTTTTCAAAAAGAGAAAGTACTTAAGAACATCTACCTACTCAAAAAGGAATTAAACTGTACAAGTGTCCTTCAGGCAATGCTATCCCACTATTGAGGAGTAGGTAGCATCGTCGTTGGAGTTTTCGGGTCAATTCGATTAAGGGACGTGTGGTCACTAAAGCAATGTTAGGATGCCTTAGCGGTAACCCTAATGTCTTAGATCATTTTATCCGAGGCAACCGTTTCTAGGCAACTTATGATCTTTGGACAAGAGGGCGACCTCTAAAACTTCCTATACTCAATGACCATGTTCGAAGGCAACCAAGTGAGGTGTACCCTAAGAGTGGCATGTGCAAGTGTGTTATTTCGGTTATACATGTCATGGTGAGCTACTGTTGATTTTAAGTTAAGATAGATCTTGTCACGCATAGCCTATTATTCAAACATCTAACAGTTAATAGTTGCGGAAATTAAATTGCGAAAAAATAAATCTAAGCTATTACAAGGCGTCAGGTATTTACATCGCCAAAGACAAACCCTTTAAAATTAAATTGCGAAAAATAAATAAATAAGAGCGATAAATGAATAAATAAAGTCCTAAGTTAAAACTATTACATCCTCGAAGCATTTACAATATTAACATATGGATCAAAAATTAATCGCGCGCAAGAAAATTAAATCGAAGTGTTTTTAGGGTTTTGACCCTTTTTATTGAATAAAGCATATTTTTGTTCTTTTTTAATTAAAAAAGGCTAATCTAAATTAATAATTGAATTAATTAATAAAAAGAAAATATTTTTGGGTTTTTATTTTAATTAAGGAAATAAAATGAGAATTGTAAAAATATTAAAAACCTAATTCTAAATCAATTTTAATTATTGCAAAATATATTGTTATTAAACCTATTTAAACTAAATAAATTAATTAATGGTTTATTTAAAAAATAAAATAGTGAAATTAATAAATATTATTTTTTGGTTATTTTCTGATTTTATGAAAAAAAAGGGTTAGTTGGTTAATCAATTAATAATAATAATAATAAAACAAAATAGGAAAAATAATGAAAAGAAAATAAAAATAAGGACAAACTCAGGGGGTATGGGCCTGAGGAAGGTGTATGAATTGCAATTTTCAGGCCCATATTCGCTTCAGCCTATTGGACTTTTGACATCCAACGCATGCTTGTTGAGACTGATCTATGGTAGTCCTTCAACCTTGGCCTTTGGATCTTGATTGGCAAGCCATCTGGCGTTTGATATTTGGCAGAGCATGATGGTCCACTCTTTGAATGTCACATGGGAATACCTGAAGATCAAAATTAATAAAGTTTTGGGGCACCTGGGATTCGAACCCAGGTCCCAAGGGTATCACACACTAACGCCTTACCAGCTGAGCCATGATGTTAACTTGTTAGTGGGATGCATAACAAATATTATAAAACAAATCAATAATTATGCCTGCCAAAAAAATAAAAACGCGCAATTGATTCAAATGAACCAATCACACTATGCCACATTATCATCTTCTTCACAAAAGCCTGGTTCGTTTACCTGCGGATTTTTATCCGCAGGAAGTTTCATAGGGTGTCCCTAAAATCCTCTCCAGGCAATGTAAATGCAAGCTAAGGCCATCATTGTGTTCGTCTTGCTTTCCTGAACACGAATATAGCCATGAATCGTCTTGATTTTGCCTGTACACAAAACGCCTAAAAACAAGAACAAGAACCCTAGATTCTGGATATGGGGTTAGAAGCCACGAAAATAAAATCAAACAATGCAGAATGCTTGGAAATCATGTAAGGGTCACAAATATATCAATATCTTGGCAAGAAAACGCAAGAATTCAAAGTTACAAATTTGTGCACATGGCTATGTTCAGGATGACTTACAGCATGTTATAGACGATGAAAATGCTTGGTTTTGATTGTCATAGCTCCACTGGATGTCAAGGAAGAGAGCTACGTTTTGCTTTTGGTCTGAATTGGCCTCTAAACCAAAATTCGATCACTACATTTTAAAGGTTTTTTGCAAACTCGTTCTGGCTGTTTCCACAGAGTTTTGTGCGTGTCTTAGGTCTGTGTGGCTTGCTTTCATATAATAGAATGATTTTAGGTTAAAACATGGGCCAATATCCTTGTGTATTGAAGAATCAAGATTGGATTTTGATCACCATTATCAAGTTTCCAAATATAGGCCAAATCTGATTTTTTGTGCATAACCAAGCTTGATACGAATTTGATTTGGTTCATGATGATAATTGAAAGTTGTACAAATCACAAAGATATTATTTCATCAATTTTTAGATTTTATTTGATTTAATATTGATTAAAAATAAATTAAATCAATAAAAATTAAATAAAATAGAAAAATAAATGAATGGCCATGAAATCAAATATGGGACACGTGTGTGGCATGACAAGACCATATCAAGTGGGAAACAGTGGGCCCTTTTGTCAAAAATTGGAGTTTTGAGGATAGTTGACTTTTGGCAAATTTGGAAAAATGTCCAACTTCAACAATGCATAACTTCTTAAATTTTGAACTTTTGGAAGTGTTATTTGACTTTTTGGAAACCTTGAGATGTCCTCTAATCAACCCTTTTGGTCTCATATCATTTTGATATTCCATTCTCAAGTTATAAGCTTTGGAAAAAAAGGTATTTTTGTTGACTTTCAAAAATGACCTATAATGTCCAAATTTGTAACTTTTTGTGAGAGCATTTCTTGATCTTGGGGTGTGAATATGGATTATAGGAAACCGCATTCTCTTCAAAATGAGCTTTGGATGGGTCATTTATCATAAAGTATGAGAACGTTATTCTTGGTCAAAGTTGAGTTGACTTTTCCTACAAAACCCTAATTTAGCAACTTTTGAATCTTGATGAATCTTGAGAAATACTTGATGAATCATGATCAACCCTTGATAAAATGATGAATTATCCTTCAACATGAGAATGTTGACAAAAAATATTGAGGTTTGACTGTATTTGGGACACAGTTGACTTTTGCCCTAGAATAGTCGACTTTTGGGTCTCTTAGCAACTGACTGACCAAACTTTCTCTGCAAGGCTTGAAATTTGACATGGATGAATTTGAGAACATATTAGGACATTGGGGGATCATTTGAGGCCATTTGGATGTAAGGACCTTGATACAACACAAAACCCTAATTTTGAATTGACTGCCTTAGGAGGTGATTTGACTGTCCAAACCTTGAGCCAACTTGAGCAACTTGAAGCTTCTTCTTGACAAGTCTTGAGGAATATGGGAGGGAAAATTTTGGGGTAAAACAATTGCCCCTGTTCAATTTTCTTAAACCTGAGGATATAGATTGGCTTTTGAGCCTTTCGTGATCCGAAGGTGGAAGATAATTGAACACTAGAGTGCCCAGAAATTTGCACTCACATGGTGTAGTATCAGCATTGTGATGTCGTGAATGGGCTTACAGATGCCATTTGGAGATTGTTGGTAGGAGGATGGGCTTACAGATGCCATCTGCAGGAGTGTCGATCGCATAATAGATTCCTTAGCGAGAATTTACATACCTGTTGTTGTAAAAGATTCCGCTGGGGAAGTCTAACCTTTATTGAGATTTGAGGAACTTGCTTGTACTACAACTGAGAGAATGCTTCAGCTGAGTTTTAAGAACCTGTCCATAATTCAACTGCGGGGAAACATCTTCATCAAGATCTAGGAACTGTCTCGTGCTCAATGGAGTATACCGTTGAGGTTATAGAACTTGTCCACACTATGACGGAGGAAAACATCAAGATCTAGGAACAGACACGTGCTCCATGGAGTATACCGTCGAGGTTATAGTACTCGTCCATACTATGACGTAGGGAAACAACTTCATCAAGATCTAGTAACTGTCTCGTGCTCAATGGAGTATACCGTTGAGGTTATAGAACTTGTCCATACTATGACGGAGGAAAACATCAAGATCTAGGAACGGACTCGTGCTCCATGGAGTATACCGTCGAGGTTATAGTACTCGTCCATACTATGACGTAGGGAAACATCTTCATCAAGATCTAGGAACTGTCTCGTGCTCAATGGAGTATACCGTTGAGGTTATAGAACTTGTCCACACCATGACGGAGGAAAACATCAAGCTCTAGGAACTGACTCATGCTCAATGGAGTATACCGTTGAGGTTATAGTACTCGTCCATACTATGACGTAGGGAAACATCTTCATCAATATCTAGGAACTGTCTCGTGCTCAACGTAGTATACCGCTGAGGTTATAGAACTCTTCCACACTATGACGGAGGAAAACATCAAGATCTAGGAACTGACTCGTGCTCAATGGAGTATACCGTTGAGGTTATAGTACTCGTCCACACTATGACGTAGGGAAACATCTTCATCAAGATCTAGGAACTGTCTCTTGCTCAACGTAGTATACCGCTGAGGTTATAGAACTTGTCCACACTATGACAGAGGAAAACATCAAGATCTAGGAATTGACTCGTGATCAATGGAGTATACCGTTAAGGTTATAGTACTCGTCCACACTATGACGTAGGGAAACATCTTCATCAAGATCTAGGAACTGTCTCGTGCTCAACGTAGTATACCACTGAGGTTATAGAACTTGTCCACACTATGATGGAGGAAAACATCAAGATCTAGGAACTGACTCGTGCTCAATGGAGTATACCGTTGAGGTTATAGTACTCGTACACACTATGTTGTATAGAAACTGTCGAGATTGAGAACCTTATTTGAAATACAACCGAGGAAAATTCAATTGAGATTTAAGAACTGGTCGGGTCTTCGACTAAGCTGGGGATTTGACTGCATCTTTCCTGAAAGGTAAAAGGCCAATCATATGCAATGCATGAGATGGATCAAGCAATGATGTTCTCAACATAAATGAGATTGTACGGTATGATGCGTATATGCATATTTCATGGTGTATGAAAATGTGATGTTTTAGCTGGGGAAAATAAATCCTAGAGCTGTTGGAGAGTAGAGTTGAGTTCTTCGTTTCCGCTGGGGATGATGAACGAAGATGGTAAACTTGTAGGAGAAAAGAACTTCGTTGGGGAATAAACTGATGAAGAGGTTATTCCGAGGGGAATTACTCTGTGGAGAAGAGATGTTCTGCTGAATATTTTAACGACAACTCCGCTGGGGATTCTGTTGATAAGCTCTGTTGGGGATTTTAATGATGAATTCCGCTGGGGATAGAAAGAACTTCGCTCGGGATGATCTTTCAGTTGCAACTTGCTGAGGATAACCCAGTTAGACTCTTGTGAGGATAACCTTCTGAATTTGGCTGGGGAGATTTATTTGCGCTCTGCAGGGGATAAGCTTCCAGAATCTACTGGGTGAGATGCTTCAACTTTGGCGGGGAAGCTTTTTAGACTGCGCTGGGGAAATGGCTCCACTGGGGTATCTTGTATTCCACCGGGGAACATTCTTATATTCTGTTGGGGAATATTAAGACTGCCGGGGGTATTCTTAAACTTGCCGGGGAATGTCTTTATACTCCACTGAGGAATATTAAGACCTTCTGGGGATACCCAACCTTTTCAGGGCTGATGGTAGATTAACTCTTCTTGGGGAGAGTATTACTGATTTGTACATAGCTGCAAGTCTCAACGGGGAGAGCTACCATTACTGCTTTACTTTGTGGGGAGTGACAGTACCTTGGTCATATTCTTCGGCTGAACCTACCTTGGTACCTTGGTGGACAGAGCAACTAGACCGCTCGGACAATTCTTATTGCCCCTACTTCTGATATCACCCGTAATTCGTCCTTTGTTTCGCATGTAAATATTTATGAGCAGCAATTAATGTCAAATGCATATATCAAAAATGAACATTGGACGTTCTTTGCAAAACAAAACAGATAAAGGAAAAACAATTTGAAACTTGTCTGAACATGAATTTGTATTGATTTTGAAGTTTGCCTGAAAATAGGCGTTTTTGTACAAGAGGATGACGTCCTAGTAAGAGAACGTCGCCGAACAAATAGAATTTATACAATTTGTGAAAAGAAAACAAAACAGGTATGTGAATAATCCCACTGGGTTCCAACTCTACTATCGCCTTTATATCTTCAAGCATCTCATCACTTTGCTGCTTAGTTGAAGATGAATCTGATTGATTGGTGCCGTTCGAGCCTGATAGTTGATACCGAAGTCTGGATGCAAGGTGATCCAATGAGACATAGTATTACACTTTAATCCCTAACTTTTTCCTGGACCGCCCTTTTGGGTTTTCAGTCCACCGGGATACCCATTTTTGCCTAAGCTGCCTTTTCAGGTTTTCGACTTGCTGGGTGTACAAATTTTTATATTTTCATCCCTTATTTTTGCCCGAACCCTTTTGGTTCTCCGAGAAGCCCTTGCTTTTTCCTAGGCCAGTCAACTTAGCGGGTCTTTGATTATGCGTAGTATCTTTTTACTATGTCTGCATTGACGGGGTGAGGAAGGTCGTCACCATCCATGGTGGTTAGAATCATCGCTCCTCTTGAGAAAATGTTCTTAACCACAAATGGCCCTTCGTAAGTAGGGGTCCATTTTCCCCTGGGATCACCTTGAGGTAGAATGATGCGCTTGATTATCAGGTCTCCAACTTGATACTCTTGTTGTCTGACTTTCTTGTTAAATGCCTTGATCATCCGTGTTTGGTACGTCTGACCATGACAAACAGCAGTAAGTCTTTTTCCGTCGATTAGATTCAGTTGATCAAGTCGGGTCTGAATCCAGTCATCTTCACTCAGACCTGCATCCTTCATGATTCTGAGAGAGGGTATCTGAACTTAGATAGGCAAGACTGCCTCCATGCCATAAACTAAGGAATAAGGTGTTGCCCCTGTTGACGTCCGTGATGAGGTACGGTACCCATGAAGAGCAAATGGTAACATATCGTGCCAATCTTTAAAGGTCACTGTCATCTTCTGCACAATCTTCTTAATGTTCTTATTTTCCTCTTCGACAACCCCATTCATCTTTGGTCGGTAGGGAGAAGAGTTATGATGCTGAATCTTGAATTGCTCGCAGAGCTCAGTGATCATCTTGTTATTAAGATTGGTACCATTGTCCGTAATGATCCTCTCTGGTACACCGTATCGATAGATCAAGTTGTGCCGAATGAATCGTGCCACGACGTTCTTGGTTACCGTAGCAAAGGAAGCTGCTTCAACCCACTTCGTAAAGTAATCAATCGCTACCAGGATGAAACGATGCCCGTTGGATGCCGTAGGTCTGATCTCGCCGATCATATCAATGCCCCACATTGCAAAAGGCCAAGGTGCTGTCAAAACATTCAGAGGAACATGAGGTATGTGCACCTTATCAGCATAGACCTGGCACTTATGACATGTCCGAGAATGCTGATAACAGTTAACTTCCATTGTGGACCAGTAATATCCTGCCGGAAGGATTTTCTTTGCCATGGTATGTCCACTGGAATGGGTTCCGAAGGTACCTTCATGTAGCTCTGTCATGATCCTTTCTGCTTCAATCTTATCCACACAACGCAGTAAGGTCGAATCATAGTTACGCTTGTAAAGAATGCCATTGCTGATGAAGAACTTTGCCGCGAACCTTCTCAGAAACTTCTTATCATTAACAGATGTACCCTCGGGGTATTCTTGAGCTTCAAGATACCTTTTCACCTCATGATACCAGGGCTTTTCTGTTACCTCTTCAGTCTCAATATCACAACAATGTGCAGGTTCGTCCAATTTTTCAATAATGATCCGGGGAGCCTCATTGTCCCATTTGACTTTGAACATAGAAGACATCGTAGCTAACGCGTCCACCAACTGATTCTCCTCCCTTGGGAAGTGTTCAAAGGTTATCTCCTCGAAATGGGGAAGCAACATCAATACACACTCCTTGTAAGGAATAAGATTAGGGTGTTTCGTATCCCACTCACCCTTGATCTGACTGATCACGAGAGCAGAATCTCCGAAGACACTTAGAAACTTAATCCTTAGGTCAATTACAGCTCGAAGACCCATAATGCATGCTTCATACTCCGCCATATTGTTGGTGCAGTTGAAGCATAATCGGGCGTTGAACGGAGTATGAGAGCCTTTAGGAGATATGATCATGGCGCCAATGCCATTACCCAAAGCATTTGAAGCTCCATCAAAGTACATAGACCATCGACATCTCTCCTCAAGTCGTTCATCCGGTCCAGGTGTCTCACAATCATTTATCAACATGATATTCTCGTCCGGGAATTCAAAGTTCATAGACTGGTAATCATCCACTGCCTGATGTGCCAAATGGTCTGCCCAATACACTTCCCTTAATTGCTTTTTGAGTTGTGTACTGGATGTCATACTCAGTCAAGATCATCTGCCATCTTGCTATTCTTCCGGACAAGGCAGGCTTTTCGAAGATATACTTGATTGGATCCATCTTTGAAATCAATAGAGTAGTGTGAGTCAACATATACTGTCTCAGCCGGCGAGCAGCCCATGCCAAAGCGCAGCAAGTTTTTTTGAGCAGTGAGTATCGGGTCTCACAGTCGGTAAACTTTTTTCTAAGGTAATAAATAGCATTCTCTTTTCGGCCAGACTCCTCATGCTAGCCCAACACACACCCCATTGAGTTGTCAAGTACTGTTAAGTATAAGATCAGAGGTCTCCCTTCAACTGGTGGCATTAGAATAGGTGGCTCCTGAAGATACTCTTTGATCCTTTCGAAAGCGGCCGGGAATTCATCGTTCCAGCGTACCACTTGATCTTTCTTCAGTAGTTTGAAGATTGGCTCACAAGTAGTAGTTAGGTGTGAGATGAATCAGGCAATGTAGTTCAGTCGTCCTAGAAAGCCTCTGACCTCCTTCTCTGTCTTGGGAGCTGGCATCTCTTGTATGGCTTTCACTTTGACAGGGTCCACTTGAATACCTTTGTCGCTCACGATGAAACCCAGTAGCTTACTAGACCTCACCCCGAAGGTGCACTTGTTCGGGTTCAATCTCAGCTTGTACAAATTCAACCTGTCAAACAGCTTCTGTAGATGGTCAAGGTGTTCCTCCTCAGTCTGGGACCTCGCAATCATATCATCGACGTATACTTCAATCTCATGATGGATCATGTCATGAAACAAAGCAACCATGGCACGCTGATATGTTGCCCCAGCATTTTTCAATCCAAAAGGCATGACCTTGTAGCAAAAGATACCCCACTGAGTAACAAAAGTGGTCTTCTCCATATCCTCGGGAGCCATGTTTATCTGATTATAACCGGAGAAACCATCCATAAAGGAGAATACCTTGTGCTGAGCAGTATTGTCAACTAGAACGTCGATGTGAGGTAGAGGGAAGTCATCCTTAGGGCTTGCCCTATTCAAATCCCTGTAGTCAACACACATTCGAACCTTACCATCCTTCTTCGGCACAGGAACCACATTGGCAACCCACTGAGGGTAAGAAGTCACTGCTAGAAAACCGGCGTCAAACTGTTTCATAACTTCAGCCTTGATTTTCTCGGACATCTCTAGGCGCATACGGTGAACCTTCTGTTTTACGGGAGGGCAGTCTTCCTTGGTAGGCAGGCGATGAACCATAATGTCAGTATCCAACCCAGGCATATCTTCGTAAGACCAGGAAAAGATCTCAACATAGTCATGCAGCATCTGAATCAACCGCTGCTTCACACTAAGCTCCAAATTTGCACCGATCTTGACTTCCTTCTTGTCTATTTCAGTACCCAGATTTACCGTTTCCACCGGCTCTTCATGTGGCTGAATGGCCCTCTCTTCCTGGAGTAGCGGTCTTGCAAGTTCACTCAGCACTTCGCAATCATCTTCACATTCGTCTTCGGCTAAGTTGATCGGATTTTCAAAGTCATAACTGGCAGTAGCAGAGTCGTTACCAGTGAGATCCAGAGTGGATTGAGACCTGTATATGTGAGTGTGTGTAAAATAGCTATTTTGCAATATATAATAAAGAAAAACAAGGAGCGCAAAATTTGAAATGCAAGAAACGTCCAATTCTTTTATTAATGATATATGAAAATGGCACACAAAAGCCCTCACAAATGAAGCCACGGTGCCCCGGGTAAGACACCGGGCCGTAAAGTTTCAAAACATTGTCTGTTACAAATTCAAAACAAAGAGTTCATTACTGGGTAATAACGGAAACATGCATAGAATCCTTTGTTGTCCAGTTGCTTAATCCACCGTTGGTCGTAGGGTAGATCCAACTGTCGATATCAAACTCTACATCATCATCATCCCTGATAGCATTTACCCCAGCCTCTTGTTTAGGCTTCTCTGGTGCTCTGGATTCGATCTCTTTCGCATCAATTAGGTCTTGCACCCTGTTCCTTAAAACCCAACAATCATCTGTATTATGCCCTGGGCTATCAGAGTGAAAAGCGCAGCGGGCTTTAGGGTTGTACTTTGGTGATGTGGTACTTGGATTCTTCAGAGCTTCTTTTAGAGTCACCAGATTGGTCTTCAGCAACTGTGGCAGAATCTGAGACAAAGTCATGCTGAGACAAGTGAATTGCCTCCGAGGTCTCTCATCTTTTTGTTTATTGTGATGCTGAGGAGCACCAACAGGTTTTGAAATAACAACCGCATTGACAGCTTGGCGGTGTTCAGTTCTATTCTGTCTTCTCAAACTGTAGATATCACTTGACTCTTTCTTAAACGGTTTCTTCTCGGTGCTCGATGAAGCACCCTTCTATATCTTTCCAGCCTTAATACCAGCTTCAATTCTCTCACCAGTCAAAATAAGATCTGTAAACCCAGCAGAAGAGTTTCCAATCAAATGGTTAAAGAATGGACCCGATAGGGTCCCCAGAAACATATCAACAAGTTTACGATCAGCCAAAGGTGGTTGCACCCTTCCAGCAAGGTCTCTCCATTTTTGAGCATACTCTTTAAATCCTTCACCCGTTCCTATTGACATACCCTGGAGTTGGGTACGCGTAGGAGCGAGGTCGGAGTTGTACTGATATTGCCTGTAAAATGCAGTAGCCAAATCCTCCCAGCTGCGGATACTGGCTCCGTCCAACTGATAGAACCACTCAAGATGAGTCCCTGAGAGACTGTCTTGGAAGAAATGGATCCACAAGTTTTTATCAGCAGTGTAAGGCTGGATCATCCTCACATATGACCAGAGGTGTAGCTTCGGACAGGAAACTCCGTCATACTTGGCAAAGGCAGGTACCTTGCACTTATGGGGAATCACCACCCCAGATGATAGACCTAGATCTCCAAAGTCCAGACCGGGAACCTTCTGAATTTCCATAGCGCTCAAACGGTCTTCCAGCTGTTTGTACTTATCCTCAGCAGGAGGATACTGTTCTTCATCGTAATCCGTCTCGTTGTCGGAGACCATAGGACTAGGAGCCCTCCTTTCTTGTGGACTATATTTCCCTCCAGATGAGGTGGTCAGATCAACTTCATTCTGCAGCCCGTTTCCAAACCTGCGTCCAGTATTGAACAGGATGGTCCTCTTCTTTTTCTTCTTCTTTTCTTTCAGAATCAAGGTCTTCAGGTCCTGCTGACCCTTAGCTAGATTCATGAATAACTCTTTGAAATTGGGCATTCTGGGCCTGGAGGGCCTTGATAGCTTGCTCAGTTGAAGGTTCAGCAGACATGGTGATTGCTGAAATAAACAGCGAAGAAGATAAGAGACCTATAATAGGGTACCTGTTTATGAAGTGCATGGGATGAAATGCGTATGATTTATGATTTCAAAGACAATCGAGATTCAAATTTGTAAACAAGAAAGGAAACGCACTTTATTAGATTTAAACTTCGAAATTTAAATTGTTCAACAAATTTCCCCTAGGCGTTACAAGAATGGAAATACTGAAAAGTAAATGAAAACTATAAAAGAACATCATCAAAGGTCCATCAACTCTCCCATGGTCTCTTCTTCTCAGTGCGGACATAATCATTCAGGATCCGTTCATTCTCCAGTTGCCTAGTCAGCTTCTGGATCTTCTGCTCCTATTCATTGAACCTCTCTCGGTAGGAATCCCGTTCATCCCTCAACTGCATCCAAGACCTCTTCAGTGTCCCAATATCATTGGGCATGTAAGGTTGGAGGATAGTTGGAGGAACCCCCTCCTCATTGGCAACTTCAAGAGTAACAGGCCTGACAACTTTGTATGGCATACCTAACTTCTTGGCACGGATGCGGACCCATCTGAGATATGGTTCCATTGGAAGAGAAGTCTTAGGTCCCAACTCATGTGGGTCAGATCGGTGAACTCTGTCCCAAGCCCTTATGAATTTACGACGCAGCTTGTCGCTATCTCCCTGAAAATCAAAGATGATATGAGGCATTAACATCTCATGAGGCCCTTCTCTTATGGCTCTTCCAAACTGACGGAGAGCTAAGCATGGGTTGTAAGAAATCCCTCCATGGAGTCCGATCAATGGAACATTAGGATACTCTCTACAACGATCAATGACAGTCACCTCATCCATACCTTTGAGAGTCCAGATAATGTCATCACTAGAAAGAGACATCACCCTATAAGCCCAGCACATTCCTTCTTTGTTTTTCAGCACGGACTTAGGGAGGTGCAAAATAAACCACCTCGACAATAAAGGAACACAACACATCAAAGTTCCCCGCTTTCGGGCAGTACGAGCATAGAGCTGATGAAGCATATCACCCAAGAGAGTGGGTACCAGATTCTGAGAGATGAAGATCTTTATGGCATTAATGTTAACAAAAGTGTCAGGATTCGGAAACAATACCAGACCATAAATCAAGAGAGCCAAAATGTCCTCGTATGCTTTGAAGTCTAAGCTGTCCCAGAAGTAATTAGCTTTGTCAACCAAAAACTTAGTCAGAAAACCTTTAGCTCCACTTCTAGTTTCCCAGTTAGCCATTACCTCCTCTTTGGTCAAGTGAAGGGTTGCAGCAATTTCTTCGGGCTTAGGAGTCTTTTCCCAACCAGTAAACGGAGTCTGTTCTAGGACTGAGATACCAAGCAGCTCAGAGAACTCTTCCAGGGTAGGAACCAGCTGGAAGTCTTGAAAGGTGAAGCAATGATATAGCGGATCATAGAATTGGACCAGGACACTCATCATTTTCTCGTCCAATTTTGAAGTGACCAAACTGAGCAGAGAGCCATGCCTTCTGATGAAGGAAGTAGTGTCTGGAATCCTGACTACCAAATCTTTAAGCAGGGTAGGTACTTGGACAAAGTTGATCCGGATAGTATTCCTACGCATGGGCATCATGATGACCTACAAAACAGAGCAAAGATGAAACCCTCTTGTCCTTGAAATAGGTTAGTCCTTATGCAAGATGTATGCAATGCTATGATGTCATGATGTCATGGTAAAGGCACACCACAAGTATCCACAAAAAGCAAACATGGTAAAGGCACACAAGTCACACAAAAAGAGCCCTTAGATTTCAGGCTGACATGGAGCTTAGGTACTACCCTCTTTCAGTTTCAGTTGGTTAAGACCTGTCCTAAAAAAATAGTAATCGGGTTCTAGAGGATCTCAATATCACTGACTACCCTCAATCGGTCATAATTCCAGTTTAGCAACCTTTTCTTGCGGCCGGAATCATCGCGAGAGTTTAGTCTTAATGAGTGTAGCATACTGCTACTGTTCTATGGCCAAGTTGGTCAATTTAAGGTTCTAAGGTCAGTTGGTGCTTAATGACTCCTTAGAAGACCCATATTCTCCTCGTTCCAACACAAGGGATATCGGTACAGACCAAGGTGCCACACCAACGTAGCTACTGATTCATCTGTATCGGTTTATGTCGTACAGATCCCTCACAGTTTATTGCTACTTACCTAAAGGGTATCCCCAGATCCGAGTTAGGATCTATAGAACTCCGATACAAGCCCACAAAATTAAAGCATACAAAGCATACAATTGAAAACATAGTGATCTAATCCTAAGGTACACCTCACTTCTAAATTCCCCAGCAGAGTCGCCAGTTCTGTGATTGGTGGGAATGAGAACTGACTGTTTTAGAATGCTGGTTCGCGTTTGCGTTTGTTTTTGCAAAATGTCGCGGTAAGCAAGAGTCGCCACCGTCTTTTATTTTATCCAACAAGGAAAGGACAAAAGCACAGAAAAATTCCTTTTTGAGATATTTCTCGGGTTCGGGAGGTAGATTATAGAAAGGGAAGGTGTTAGCACCCTTTCTATCCGTGGTTATCCATGGGCTCTTAGGTACTTGCTCATTATGTTTTCAAAAGTTTGCTTTTCTTTGTGATTGTGGGTTTGAAAAGAGTTTTTGTTTTGAAGAGAGTGTAAGTGCGAAAAGTTTTGTTTTTGTTTTCAAAAAGAGCAAGTACTTAAGAACATATACCTACTCAAAAAGGAATTAAACTGTACAAGTGTCCTTCAGGCAATGCTATCCCACTATTGAGGAGTAGGTAGCATCGTCGTTGGAGTTTTCGGGTCAATTCGATTAAGGGACGTGTGGTCACTAAAATAATGTTAGGATACCTTAGCGGTAACCCTAATGTCTTAGATAATTTTATCCGAGGCAACCGTTTCGAGGCAACTTATGATCTTTGGACAAGAGGGCAACCTCTAAAACTTCCTATACTCAATAACCATGTTCGAAGGCAACCAAGTGAGGTGTACCCTAAGAGTGGCATGTGCAAGTGTGTTATTTCGGTTATACATGTCATGGTGAGCTACTGTTGATTTTAAGTTAAGATAGATCTTGTCATGCATAGCCTATTATTCAAACATCTAACAGTTAATAGTTGCGGAAATTAAATTGCGAAAAAATAAATCTAAGCTATTACAAGGCGTCGGGTATTTACATCGCCAAAGACAAACCCTTTAAAATTAAATTGCAAAAAATAAATAAATAAGAGCGATAAATGAATAAATAAAGTCCTAAGTTAAAACTATTACATCCTCGAAGCAGTTACAATATTAACATATGGATCAAAAATTAATCGCGCGCAAGAAAATTAAATCGAAGTGTTTTTAGGGTTTTGACCCTTTTTATTGAATAAAGCATATTTTTGTTCTTTTTGAATTAAAAAAGGCTAATCTAAATTAATAATTGAATTAATTAATAAAAAGAAAATATTTTTGGGTTTTTATTTTAATTAAAGAAATAAAATGAGAATGGTAAAAATATTAAAAACCTAATTCTAAATCAATTTTAATTTATTGCAAAATATATTGTTATTAAACCTATTTAAACTAAATAAATTAATTAATGGTTTATTTAAAAAATAAAATAGTGAAATTAATAAATATTATTTTTTGGTTATTTTCTGATTTTATGAAAAAAAGGGTTAGTTGGTTAATCAATAAATAATAATAATAATAAAACAAAATAGGAAAAATAATGAAAAGAAAATAAAAATAAGGACAAACTCAGGGGGTATGGGCCTGAGGAAGGTGTATGAATTGCAATTTTCAGGCCCATATTCGCTTTAGCCTGTTGGACTTTTGACATCCAACGCATGCTTGTTGAGACTGTTCTATGGTAGTCCTTCAACCTTGGCCTTTGGATCTTGATTGGCAAGCCATCTGGCGTTTGATATTTGGCAGAGCATGATGGTCCACTCTTTGAATGTCACATGGGAATACCTGAAGAACAAAATTAATAAAGTTTTGAGGGACCTGGGATTCGAACCCAGGTCCCAAGGGTATCACACACTAACGCCTTACCAGCTGAGCCATGATGTTAACTTGTTAGTGGGATGCATAACAAATATTATAAAACAAATCAATAATTATGCCTGCCAAAAAAATAAAAATGCGCAATTGATTCAAATGAACCAATCACACTATGCCACATTATCATCTTCTTCACAAAAGCCTGGTTCGTTTACCTGCGGATTTTTATCCGTATGAAGTTTCGTAGGGTGTCCCTAAAATCCTCTCCAAGCAATGTAAATGCAAGCTAAGGCCATCATTGTGTTCGTCTTGCTTTCCTGAACACGAATATAGCCATGAATCGTCTTGATTTTACCTGTACACAAAACGCCTAAAAACAAGAACATGAACCCTAGATTCTGGATATGGGGTTAGAAGCCACGAAAATAAAATCAAAAAATGCAGAATGCTTGGAAATCATGTAAGGGTCACAAATATATCAATATCTTGGCAAGAAAATGCAAGAATTCAAAGTTACAAATTCGTGCACAGGGCTATGTTCAGGATGACTTACAGCGCGTTATAGACGATGAAAATGCTTGGTTTTGATTGGTATAGCTCCACTGGATATCAAGGAAGAGAGCTACGTTTTGTTTTGGTCTGAATTGGCCTCTAAACCAAAATTCGATCCCCACTTTTTCAAGGTTTTTTGCAAACTCGTTCTGGCTGTTTCCACAGAGTTTTGTGCGTGTCTTAGGTCTGTGTGGCTTGCTTGCATATAATAGAATGATTTTAGGTTAAAACATGGGCCAATATCCTTGTGTATTGAAGAATCAAGATTGGATTTTGATCACCATTATCAAGTTTCCAAATATAGGCCAAATCTGATTTTTTGTGCATAACCAAGCTTGATACGAATTTGATTTGGTTCATTATGATAATTGAAAGTTGTACAAATCACAAAGATATTATTTCATCAATTTTTAGATTTTATTTGATTTAATATTGATTAAAAATAAATTAAATCAATAAAAATTAAATAAAATAGAAAAATAAATGAATGGCCATGAAATCAAATATGGGACACATGTGTGGCATGACAAGACCATATCAAGTGGGAAAAAGTGGGCCCTTTTGTCAAAAATTGGAGTTTTGAGGATAGTTGACTTTTGGCAAATTTGGAAAAATGCCCAACTTCAACAATGCATAACTTCTTCAATTTTAAACTTTTGGAAGTATTCTTTGACTTTTTAGAAACCTTTAGATGTCCTATAATCAACCCTTTTGGTCTCATCTTATTTTGATATACCATGCTCAAGTTATAAGCTTTGGAAAAAAAGGTGTTTTTGTTGACTTTCAAAAATGACCTATAATGTCCAAATTTGTAACTTTTTGAGAGAATTTCTTGATCTTGGGGTGTGAATATGTATTGTAGGAAATTGCACTCTCTTCAAAATGAGCTTTGGATGGGTCATTTATCATAAAGTATGAGAAATTTATGCTTGGTCAAATTTGAGTTGACTTTTCCTACAAAACCCTAATTTAGCAACTTATGAATCTTGATGAATCTTGAGCAATCCTTGATGAATCATGATCAACCCTTGATGAAATGATGAATTATCCTTCAACATTAGAATGTTGACAAAAAATCTTGAGGTTTGACTGTATTTGGGACACAGTTGACTTTTGCCCTAGAACAGTCGACTTTTGGGCCTCTTAGCAATTGACTGACCAAACTTTCTCTGCAAGGCTTGAAATTTGACATGGATGAATTTGAGAACATATTAGGACACTGGGGGAGAATTTGAGGCCATTTGGATGTAAGGACCTTGATACAACACAAAACCCTAATTTTGAATTGACTGCCTTAGGAGGTGATTTGACTGTCCAAACCTTGAGCCAACTTGAGCAACTTGAAGCTTCTTCTTGACAAGTCTTGAGGAATATGGGAGGGAAAATTTTGGGGTACAACAGTTAGCAACCAAGAGGTCAAAGCAGTGGAAGACAATGAAGAAGATGGAAGCTTGGAGGATTGGATATTTCCTACTGTCAACGGAGGACTTCGCAATTGGGAAGCCAGAGACTTTGTTCCAATAACTTTCATCTCTCAGTAATTTATCTTTTACATTTCTGTTGGACTTATAATATTCACAAACAATTCATACATTTTCAACCTTGTGTCTTACCCGAGACGCAATGGTCCATTTGTAAAGGTTTTTATTTCATCTTCATATGACATTCAATGAATCATGGACGTTTTTCACATACAAACTTTTTGCGCTCATTGTCTTTCTTTTACATTTATTGTTTAAAGATGGCTATACCCTTACACACACCCACACTCACAAATGCAGGTACCCCTCCATTTCGGATCCCATGGGTAATGATACTGCTATGGCCTTTAGTAACTCTGAAGATCTAATCTACCAAGCCAAAGACGAAGGTGAGGAAGATTGTGAAGTGCCAGGGGAATTGGCCAGACTACTACAACAAGAGGAAAGAGCTATTCAGCCTCATGAGGAACCGTTGGATACAATCAACTTGGGTACCGAGGAAGATAAAAAGGAAATCAAGGTGGGTGCCAATCTAGAGCCAAATGTCAAGGAGCGTCTAATTCAGCTATTGCATGATTATGTTGAGATCTTTTCCTGGTCATACGAAGACATGCCAGGACTTGATACAGACATCGTGGTACATCGTCTGCCAACGAGAGAAGACTGTCTACCAGTGAAACAAAAATTCCTCCGCATGAGACCTGACATGTCGGAGAAGATCAAAGCAGAAGTTATGAAACAATTCAATGTTGGGTTCTTGGCTGTCACTTCCTATCCTCAATGGGTTGCCAACATTGTTCCCGTGCCTAAAAAGGACGGCAAAGTACGAATGTGTGTGGATTATAGAGATTTAAACAGGGCCAACCCTAAAGATGATTTTCCACTTCCCCACATTGATATCCTGGTTGACAATACGGCCCAACACAAAGTATTTTCCTTCATGGATGGATTCTCAGGTTATAACCAAATCAAAATGGCACCTGGGGACATGGAGAAAACTACATTTGTCACACAGTGGGGCACATTCTGTTACAAAGTGATGCCATTCGGACTGAAGAATGCTGGGGAAACCTATCAACGCGCCATGGTAGCTTTATTTCATGATATGATACATCATGAGATAGAGGTCTACGTAGATGACATGATAGCCCAATCACAAACTGAAGAGGAGCACCTTGATCACTTACAAAAGTTGTTTGAGAGGTTGAAGGAGTACAAACTAAGGTTGAATACAAACAAATGAACATTCGGAGTCCGGTCCGGTAAACTCTTAGGTTTTGTTGTTAGCAACAAAGGCATCGAAGTTGATCCTGCCAAGGTTAAAGCGATACAAGAAATGCCTGCTCCTCGTACTGAGAAGGAAGTCAGAGGATTCCTTGGACGCCTGAACTATATTGCCAGATTCATCTCTCACCTAACAGCTACTTGTGAGCCAATCTTTAAACTATTGAAGAAATATCAAGTAGTCAGATGGAATGATGAATGTCAGAATGCTTTCGACAAAATCAAAGACTATTTATAAGAACCTCCTGTTTTGATGCCACCAGTCGAGGGAAGACCACTAATCATGTATTTGACCGTTTTGGAGAACTCAATGGGGTGTGTATTGGGGCAACATGACGAGTTTGGCCGAAAAGTGCACGCTATTTACTACCTGAGCAAAAAGTTTACCGACTGTGAAACCAGATATTCACTGCTCGAGAAAACTTGTTGCGCTCTGGCATGGGTTGCTCGCCGACTAAGACAGTATATGTTGACTCATACCACTCTATTGATATCTAAGATGGATCCAATAAAGTACATCTTCGAGAAGCCTGCTCTGTCTGGGAGGATAGCTAGATGGCAGATGATCCTAATAGAATATGACATACAGTACACTACCCAAAAAGTTATAAAGGGCAGTGTGCTAGCTGATCATCTTGCTCATCAAGCTGTAGAAGATTATCAGTCCATGAGATTTGAATTCCCGGATGAAGACATCATGACATTAGACAACTGTGAAGAAATCAGACCATATGACGGACCTGAATAAGGATCCCGATGGACCATGTTCTTTGATGGGGGCATCCAATGCACTTGGTAATGGTATCGGCGCTGTACTCATATCTCCGGAAGGGTGTCACACTCCCTTTACTGCCAGACTTTGCTTCAACTGTACGAACAACATGGCGGAATACGAAGCATGCATCTTTGGTCTCAAGGCTGCCATAGACTTGGGAATCAAATCCTTAGATGTGTTTAGAGATTCAGCTTTGGTCGTCAGTCAGATCAAAGGAGAATGGGACACTAAGCACCCAAACCTTATCCTTTACAAAGAACATGTTTTGAAATTGCTACCACATTTTGAGAAGATTACCTTCGAGCATTTCTCGCGAGAAGAAAATCAGCTAGCAGATGCTCTAGCCATAATGTCATCTATGTTTAAACTTAATTGGGATAACGAGGCTCCCCAGATCACCATTGAATGAATGGATGAACCAGTATACTGTCACGAGATTAATACTGAAGAGGTAGTGGACCAACCTTGGTTTCATGAAGTCAAGAGGTATCTCGAGGCTCAGGAATATCCAAAAGGAGCTTCAATTAATGATAAAAAGTTCTTGAGGAAGTTCTCTGCTAAGTTCTTCCTAAGTAATGGCATCCTGTACAAACGCAATCACGACTCCATTTTACTTCGGTGTGTGGATAAAATTGAGGCTGAAAAGATCATGGCTGAATTACATGAAGGTACCTTTGGCACTCACTACAGTGGGCATACGATGGCGAAGAAAATCCTACGGGCAGGCTATTATTAGTCTACTATGGAAGCAAATTTCTATCAACACTCTCGGACCTGTCATAAATGTCAAATTTATGCTGACAAGGTGCACGTACCTCCGGTTCCTCTGAATGTCTTGACGGCTCCTTGGCCCTTTGCTATGTGGGGAATCGACATGATTAGAGAGATCAAGCCTACAACCTCCAATGGACACTGTTTCATTCTAGTGGCCATTGACTATTTTACAAAATGGGTCGAAGCAGCTTCCTTCTCATTCGTTGCTAAGAATGTTGTTGCCCGCTTCATCAAGCAGAATCTCATTTTCCAGTACGGTATCCCAGAAAGGATCATCATTGATAATGGCACCAACCTTAACAATACTATGATCACCGCCTTGTGCGAGCAGTTCAAGATTCAGCATCACAATTCATCCCCCTATCGGCCAAAGATGAATGGTGTCGTCGAAGATGAAAATAAAAACATTAAGAAGATCATACAGAAAATGACAATCACCTACAAGGATTGGCATGATATGCTACCATTATCTCTCCACGGGTATCACACCATGGCTCGCACATCAACTGGGGCAACACCCTATTCTTTGGTTTATGGCATGGAGGCTGTCTTGCCTATTGAGGTTCAGATCCCCTCTTTAAGAATTATGAAGGATGCGGTTTTGAATGAGGACGATTGGATCCAGACTCGACTTGATCAACTAAACTTAATTGATGAAAAGAGACTTATTGTTGTTTGCCATGGTCAGATGTATCAAAAACGGATGATCAAGGCTTTCAACAAGAAAGTCAGACGCCAAGTATATCAAGTTGGAGATCTAGTGATCAAGCGCATCATCTTGCCACAAAGTGATCCCAGGGGCAAATGGACTCATACCTATAAAGGACCATTTGTAATCAAGAACATCTTCTCCGGTGGGGCAATGATCCTAACCACCATGGACGGTGACGACCTGCCACACCCTGCAAACGCGAACATAGTCAAAAGATACTACGCATAAGAGACCCGCTAGGTTGGCACACCTAGGCAAAACAAGGGCATCCCGACGAACCAAAAGGCTCGGGCAAAAATTAGGGATAAAATAAAAAAAATCTGTACACCCGGTAAGTTGAAAACTCAAAAGGGCGACTTGGGAAAAAAAGGGTTTTCCCGGTGGACTGAAAACCTGAAAGGGAGGTCCAGGCAAAAGTTAGGGAATTAAAGCGAATGACTATGTCCCGTCGGATCACTCTGAGGACAACCTCTTGACTTCCACTGGCAAACTCAGAGTTTCTGATCAATTCAATCATCTTCAGACGAAGCAACAAATATACAAGATATTCAGAGATACGAAGGCTATAGCAGAATGGAAACCCCATGGGATTATTACACATAGCTATCTTTATTTGTATAAAGTTTTTCTTGTTCTTTATGGCGCCATTCTCTTACTAGAATGTTTGTCTCCCTTGTACAAAATACTTATTCAAAGTCAATACAAAGATATCTCTTTGAAAGTACATAAAACTATTTATCTTTCTCTTTACACTTGTGTTTTATTTGCAAAAACGTCCAAAGATTCATTAATGAACATATGCATTTGAACATAATTATCGTATACAAATAAACAAAGTGAGAAAGACAATTACTGATAAGTTGAAAGGAAAAGAAAACATCTCTAGGCTATTCCATGAGTAATCCCCACAGTACGTCATTTGAATCCCCAGCAGAACTAAAACTTCAAATAATTAATCCCCAGTAGAAATCGTCGAACATCTCAGGGTTCCCCGAGAAGATCTTACAAGTAGTACATGGCATTGCCATCACAATGGAATTTACTTCCCTCAACGAGAGTTCGTCAGTACTTCAACTTCAAGACATGAAAATTCAACTTATCCTCAGGAGCATTCAAGGATTTATTTTCCTCAATCAAATAGCAATACAGAAAATCATCTTACAAGCGCATACATTACATCCGCATATCATAAACATTGATAAAGAAAATACATTGCATCATACATTTCATACAACATAATCTTATTGTTCCAGCTAACGTTTTACCCTTTTCAGGATAAGATTAACAACTACCATTAACAACATTACAACTTTCGGATACAGTTCAGATATGCTCCAGATATGGATGCCATCATAATACTCATTCAGATTCAACCTTTTGATACAGTTCAGATACGCTCCAGACACGGATGCCACTCTGATACTCATTCAAATTTCAAATTCAGATACAACCCAGATACGCTCCAGACACGGATGCCATTTTGATGCTCATTCAAATTAAATTTACGGATACAGTTCAGATACGCTCCAGACACGGATGCCACTTTGATACTCATTCAGATTTCAAATTCAGATACAGCCTAAATACGCTTCAGACACGGATGCCATTCTGATCCTCATTCAGAATACAATTCAGATACAGCCCAGATATGCTCTAGACACGGATGCCATTCTGATGCTCATTCAAATTCAGATTTCAGATACAGTTCAGATATGCTCCATACGCGGATGTCATTCTGACACCCATTCGAATTCAGCTTTCAGATACAGTACAGATACGCTCCAAGCACGGACGCCATTCTGACACTCATTCTTTCGGATTACAACTTACAATTCAACAAACATTCTTGGATGGCATCTACAAGCCCATCTCCAACAAGACTCTATCACTTCTCCGAATGGCATCTTTAAGCCCATTCCCTCAACCGCGCGTCGTCAAGTGCAAATTTCTGGGCACTCTAGTGTCCAATCATTCTTTCACCTTCAAGTCACGAATGGAAAAACTCGCCAATCTAACTTTTCAGGCTTAAGAAGATTGAACAGGGGCAGCTGTTGTACCCCAAAATTTTCCCTCTCATTTCTCAAGATATTTCCTATAAAGATCTTCAATGCCTCAAGTTTACGCAAGTATCGACTAGGTCAAACAATTTTACCAACGCTGATACCTCAAATTAGGGTTTGGGTTTGTACAAAGGCAGTTGGATTGCTAATGTTTCGAATGACTTTCATGAATCATTATGAACCCTCAGGATTATTTTTGTCAAGTTTCAAGTTTGGGATCACAATTTTTCAAGAAAGTCATTCAAATTACCAAAAGGGGCAACATGGGCGAAATTAGGGTTTTGACTGAAAAATGACCGAACTTTGATTTTTTTTACCTAATAACTGGCTTATTAGTTGGAAGCATGATCTCAAGGATCCGAGCGCGTCATTTTGACCTAATTTCATATTTCAATTCATCTCCTGAGATCAGCGGATTTATAGACAAATTCAGTCAACTGGTGAGAAAAGTCAAATGTACACTAAAAAGTCAAACTTTGACTTTTTGACCAAAGTTGAGTCCAAAAAATCATATTTCATCAAGACACCCAAAATATGAAATTTGATCATCAAAATCAAGAGAATCAAAAATCCAACTTTGCAAGACTTTGAAATTTTTCTAAGTATTTTCTATACTTGGTTAATTTCATTTGCTTCATGACATTTTTTTACTACAATTCTAAATAATTCAGATGCAAGTAATTCAAGTTATTACAAAGTGGAATTTTTGCAAGTTTACAAATCCTAAACTTTGTATTGCTTGGACTTTTTTCCTTTGATTCAAAACATTGCCACAATGCTTTGTCCTTGATACAATATGCATAAATTGCTCCACAAACCAAACTTGTTTCATACTACAAACTATGTTGCCCAAGTTGTTGTTGAACAAAAAATGATATGTTACTTCTATACTTTGCCACAACACTCCAAACCCTTGCTCATCTGTTGTCTTACAAAACCTTGTGCCATGCTGCACCATAAACCTGTCACAAAACCTGCATTGCTGTCCTATATAATCCAAAATATGTCCACAAAACCAGTCAAAAACTGCTCTATGCAGTCTGCCTCAAGCCTGTATCATAACAGTCCCAAATTGCACCAACATGGCAAAGGAAATTTGTGTGCAGAAAGTATCAAAACAGTAGGCAAAAATAATTCAAAATAACTTATTTGATTTCCCCCCTAAATCACAGTAAAAGGTCTATAAAAGGGGACTGTCTCATAAGACATAGAGGTTGGACTTTGGAGAGAAAAAGGAGAGAAGAGAAAAACAGAACTTTTGTTAAACTTTTCTCATTCATAAAACCCAACTCAGTTCATAAAACTCAGTTCATCCATAAAAACTTTGCTCATCTTCAACTACGTTTTCACTCACAAAAACAGAAAAATCCTCAGTCCATTGTTGTACAACCTTGCAAACTTTCCCCTAAACCAACTACCCAAACACCTCATATACATCACATGGAGATTGTTCTAACATAAAAACAGTTTTTGTAACACCTTTATCATCACCTTCCAAGCATAAACAAAAAAAACAGTACTTTACACCTTTGACTGGGTTGGAGCGATTCTGAAACTTGGTCACACAGAGCAAGGATTGGAGTAGCTCTAAAGAGGAGTTCGATCATTCATCACTTTGCATCCTGAGATATCCATATGTATTCTAAAGCTTCACTTCAAGAGGTATATCTTTCTTCAAACTGTAATATCTTTTTGCATACATCATTTTTTTGTTTGCGTCCAAAAGATATGTAAAAGATAAGTCAAAAAAAGGGAAAACTCAGTAAAAAAGAGCTTGACAGGGGCTGACATGGGTGCCCGTGTCACTTGAAAAGGCCGTGTCAGCTCCTCTGTTAAAAAAAATCACGCAAAAATGCAGGTCAGGGGCTGACACGGGTGCCCGTGTCACAGGACACGGCTGTGTCAGCCATATTGGAATTTTATGCTAATAAAAATGCAGTTCAGGAGCCGACACGGGTGCCTGTGTCACTGGACACGGCCCGTGTCATTTTAGATGGTACAGAAAAGGAAAAGAGGCACATGAACCATTACAAAAGCTAACACGGGTGCCCGTGTCATAGGACACGGGTGCCCGTGTCATAGGACACGGCCCGTGTCAGACCAGACATCATAAATTTTTATTTTTCTTTTAATTTTTTGCTTTTATTTTCATTCAATTTGCTTGTAATAATTAGGAATTTTATTTTTTGCAACCCCCACTTGTACACTTGTATACCCCATCCCTCAAAAAGCATGTAATAACGTAGGACCTTTATTTTCCGCATTTTTGCTTTCATAAATGTTAGTAATTAGAGTGTATGGAAATATAAAACCAACAAGTAGACCACCCTAATCAAAGACTAAACGCATGAAATCAAACACACCACTCACACATGCACCTCTAGGGTAATCTCGCTTTGTTGCCTATCGGAAAAATAGTCATGTCCCTCGAACATGGGCGTTTTAGCAAAAGACCCTCGATAAAAGATCGTAGTCCCTCGATGACCCTCGATGTTGCCTTTGGTAAACGATCTAGTCCCTAAAAACGACATTGCTAAAACGTCCCATAAGTTGCCTTCTATGACTATTCAAACGTCCCGCGTCCTTCCCTTCACATCCAACGATGAGGCTTCTTACCAAATCAATGATAATATAGACATGTCTAAAGGAGAAGGAAAAGCACGTTTAAGACCTTTCGAGTAGGTAGATTCGCTCCTAGTTACTCGCTTGCTCACGACAAAAACATTTTTACACATCAACACTTCCATTTCTAAAACATTTTCAAAAAGATAAAACATTTTGTATACATTCTTATAGAGACGAGAACCATTACAAAATATCTTTCCGAAAACCACTTTCCAAAACACAATCCACAAACACATCTTTGAACTATATTTTGAAACAAAACTTTGTACGCATTCTTATAGAGACGAGAACCGTTACAAAGACGTTTTTTTAAAATACTTTCAAAAACACACACCACAAGCACATTCAAACAAAAGCAAGTGATCTAGCTAGTACCTAAGATCCCATGGAAAACCATGGATAAAAAGGGTGCTAATACCTTCCCTTTTCATAACCTACCCCCCGAACTCAAAAACATCTCTAAAGGTCTTTCCTATGCTTTTTCACCTTTCCTTTTGGATAAAAGAAAAGTCAGTGGCGACTCTTGCTAAACCGCAACATTTGCAAACGCAAACGCAAAACATCAAGTCAGTTCTCCCACCGTATCACAAGATGCTATGTTTCTTTTGAAGTTTTAAAATTGTGAATTCGTTGCGTATTTATGGAATCAAGTTGAAACATTTTGGAAGACTAATTAATTGATATAAGTTCTTTGGATTAATATGTGCTATGTATCTATTATGATAAGTTTTTATGTTGTTGATTTTTGGAATGAGAATGCAATGCGTCATGTTTGCGGAAATTTTGGCACTCTGATTTTAATATAACTGTGGGGTAGATTTGGGGTGTTACATAATCCACCCCTCCCCCCTTTTATTAAAATTAATTAATTTAGGATTATTTAATTTAATTTTTTTTCTTGTTTTATTTACTAAATTTTTGTCATTTATCAACTTTTCACATATTACATTAAATGTTTTCTTTGCATTTATCAAAAAATTATTTTAATAAATAAATATGGATTAATATTAAAAATATTTAATATATTTTTAATAATAAGGAATGGTTATTTATTAAATGTTTTTTTTAAATACTAACTTTATTTTCTTTCTAATTATCAAATACTTTCATCACTCAAAACTCCTTTTTTAACATATTGCATCATAAATTTTAAAACAGCTAACCTATCAAAAACTAACAATTTTTTACTAACTTAATTTCAAATTCAACATTTAAAAAAAGGATTGTGGAGATATTTTTCATTAATTGCAAACTGTGTCTATGACTATACTATTTTCAAACTCATACAAGGTTCAAGGAGAATTCAAAATATTTCCACAGTCCATAAAAAAACTAACCAAACACATTTGAACTATGAAATTGGACTCTGATTCTTCATAAGCGAATACGTAAGCATGCGGTTAAAACCAAGGAGAGTTCATAACTAAAAAATTAAATCATTTCTCAAACATATAGAAACATGAACTATCAAATACCTGTTTTACCCTTAAACCTAAAAGTGGAGCCCCTTGAGAACAAGGGAGATGAAGGGTGCCTAACACCTTCCCTTCCTCTAAATTGAATCACAAACTTAGAATCTCTAAATAATTAGGGTTATTTGTTATATTCCCGTCCTTAGGACAAAATTTAATGGTGGCGACTCTTTATTTTTTTTCAGTTACGACAGATGGGGAAAGAACCATAGAGTTTAGAGTCTTTCCTTTTTTAGGTCTAGGGTTTCTTGTGTATTTTCTATTTTGGTATATTTTGTTTGTGTAAATTATTATCTATTTATTTTACTTATTCATGTTATTCAATATTATCATGATTATTTTGTTGATTGGTGGGATTTAAATTCAATATAATATCAAAACCTTAGAAAGAAGGATTGTCTATTGGCTAAAGGGGGTAAACACCTGTACGAGCTTTTGTGACGATTTCGCCTAGAGTCGGTTGAATTCCAAAGAAGGAATATATTTTAGAGGGCTATACTCTCCAAGAGGTAGGACTTTAGCATTTGGCCAATGACTCTTTGTATAACCCTAAAGCAAAATCTCATGGTGAGACCTTGTACGACCTAAGAGACGAAAGTCTCGGTATACAAAGAGGCTCTGCTTAGAGGAGGCCCTTGTTCCTTTCCCTATAGTGTTATCCATGATACCCTTGAGAAAGCCACCTTATGAAGAGGATAGAATATTCGTAGGACGAAACTAGGAACCTGCACGCTAAGGAAACCTTTCACAATTCCACTACCATGTCACATTACCATGCATGCATACATTTCACATTTCAAATATTCATTGTTTTTGCATTTGTATTGTCTTATTCACAGGATTTTTGAGAAAAAATAATCAAAGGTTTTTGGTGAGTATCTTAAAAATGAATACCTATAAGAAAAAAACCATCTGAGTTAGTGTTGTGATTCCTGATATGCAAAAGACAAAGCTGATTATGGGAAAATTGACCGACATAGATAAGATAATGTTTATTTGAATTTTATGGATACATCCTTGAGTTGACCAAAGTGACTATACATGAGGAAGTTGTTACTGCCCTAGCAAAGTTCTATGACTCTTCGCTCTGATGTTTCACTTTCCAAAATTTTCTATTAGCAGCCACGTTGGAGGAAATTGATAGGATCCTGGATTTCTCTAGAATCAAGGATGAACCTTACTTGGGGACCGTACAGACTGTCAACGTCCGATATTTGGATAAAGGTTTGGGAATACCCTTTGCTAATTTGTCACACAATTTCAAAAAAGATGGTGAAGTACAATGGATTAAAAAACACTACTTAGAAGCTAAAGCCCTTTCTTTTGCCAATAAGAAAGAATGGGATACTTGTGTAGATTGTTTGGGGTTACTTGTCTTTGGTGTAATTCTATTTCTGCATAGTTTGGAATGCATATACCCCATAAATATTAGTGAGTTTTTAGGTCGTAAAGGTGTTTGTTGTACCTTAAAATTTACCCTCTTTATTTTCATTATTACATACACGTATATCATTGGTTTTATGGTTATGGAATCAAGGTATATTTAGCAAGCTTCATCAGGTTACAAGTGACTTTTATTTCGCCAATGGATGTTCTCAGAGTATTTTCTGTGCTGAAGATCGGTTCGTCGTTTTGCAATGATTCGGGGTTCAAAGATTCACAAGTCCAACCCGGCGCGTCATATTCAAGTGTTCTTTCGCCAATATATTCCTGATAATATATTCTCAAATTCAGGTTCGGCTCGAGAGCCAATTCTTTAAAGAAGGTCTCCAAATGTGTGACTTTTTCTCGAAGAAATATGGTGAAAAAGTGTGCTGAAAGTGAAGTTTTTACGCACTAAAAAATTCATAACTTGAAGATCGTGGCTCGTTTTGAACCCGTTCCGGTGGCCAAAATTTCTTCTTGACGCCATCTACGTTTTCATCTCTCATGTATGGAAGCCAATTTCAATCAGAAGGTCTTCAAAAATGCATATTTATCAAGTATTTTCGTATAGAAAATTTATGACAGAAGTTTATTTGCGTCATGTTCAGAAAATCATAACTTGGTCGATTTTCATCGTATTGAGCTTTTTATGGTGCCAAAATTTCACAAATTGAGTTGGCTATGTTTTCACAGGAGGTATCTAGTTCAAACGGTATCCAAAAGGCCTTCGATTTTTGTCCAGAGTGCGTGTGACGCGCCGAAAATCCTGAATGCTGAATATTATTTCATCTGGGTCAAAATTCGAAAATTCATAACTCAGTCAATTTTTATCGGATCGGGCACATCTTTTTACACAAGGTAATTGACTAAGAGAGCTACAACGTTTCTTCCAAAGTCGAGACTGGGTTCTGCTCCGATCAATATCATTTTTTTATTGAAGAACGTGTCAGAGTTGACACTAGAGCCCAAAATAAGTTTGTGTGAAGCGAAACTTCAAAAATTCATATTTAGTTCACTGTTTATCTGATTGAGCCTATTTTCGGACATGAGTTTTTTCTCGATGTCAGATACATATTGTTTTCAAATTTCAACTTCAAAAATTGCACTTAAATTCCTGCGATTTAGCCTGGAACGTGTCAGACTCAAGTGAATAAAAATCTGAACTATTGCTTGTGGTTATTGGAGGCTCAATTGCACATTCAAAGCCCATATCTTTTCTCTAATTTCCATTATATAATCTCATTCTTTTCACACAAACAGGAGACGACGAAAAAAAACATTTGCCACAACCCTGTCAAAATATCAAATTCTTTCAAGAACCCTAGAAATCTTGAAATCCTTGTTACAAACCCCCATCTCACTACAAACAAGTTATCCTTGTTACAAACCCTCATCTCACTACAAACAAGTCATCTCATTCTCCAGTAAGGGCAAGGCTGGTTTGATCTCCATGATCCAAAGGGTGTAAAAGCATTCATACATGCCATATCGGTTTTAACATTACAAAATTTCATATATTTGCTTTCTTTGTATTTCATGATATAGTAATTTATTTAATGTGTTCATGAGATTCAACGCTGCAGATTTAGACTATCTAATGATCCCATTTAGGGTTATTACAAAACACTGAGGCCGGATCATAACAACAACCAATGCGTGGCAAGACAGACATCCTGAGGAGATTAAGGGCGTGGGTTCAAAACTCATCCCTATTGGTTTTGGTTTTCTTTCATTCTATTTATCCTTATTTTCCTTCTTTTTGTTTAAAACCTTTTTCATAAAACCTAACATTTTTCACAAACCTTTAATTTTTCATAATAAACTCGAATAATTAATTTTAGGTTTTTTTTTAATTTAATTTTAGGTTTTAAATTAATTTTTGGTTCAACACCCACCACTGACATTTGCATTATTTGTATTTTCTAACCTTATTTTCCATAGATGCTTCTTCCTCTATCTATTTTTTGACAAACTTAATCATTTTTTGTTAATCATTAAACATAAGCTTTTTTTTTTATTTTTTTAATTAAAATTAATTAGGTTTTAGGTTTTTTTTAATTAACCTTTTTTTATTATTAATTAAAATTAATTAGGTTTTAGGTATTTTAATTAATTTTATTCAAAATTAAATTTTTTTATTAATTAAAATTAATTTGGTTTTTTAGGTTTATTTAATTAATTATCATAAATCATTTTTTTCATAAAAAATCACTAAAATATTTTCTTTGCGATTTTCATATTATTTTTATTTTCCTAGATAAAGTGTATAGGGCGTTCAACTGTAATAGTGTAGCTTTATTTTTCCCGCATTTTTTTATCATTATCATGTAATTGCTTCCAAGATGTAATAGTTTTAGGATTTCTTTTCTGCACTCTTCACTATTATGTAACTTCCCCAAAGCTCTATAATAGCCTAGATTTATATTTCCGCCTTTACCTTCAGCTACTATATTTTATGCAATGCTTAGATTAATAGGATTGTATGGAAAGATAAAAATGAACGATAGAAAACCCTAATTTCAAAATAAATAACTGAACAGAATCATTTGCACACTCGCACCTCTAGGATAACCTTACTTGTTTCCTTCGAAAAAACAATGGTCATGTACCTCGAACATAGGGATACTCTTAGCAAAGACCCTCAGTTAAAATCATCATAAAGATCATAATCCTTCAATGTCCCTCGAGTTGCCTACGAGAAATTATCTTGTCCCTCGATGTTGCCTATGAATATATAATGACAGTCCCTTCGAACTGCTAAGGTATCCCTATAGGTTGCCTTCTATGACCATAACTATGACCCGCGTTTAACCCTCATACATCCAACGATAGGGCTACCTACTCACTAATAGTAGGATAGCATTATCTAAAGGATAGGGAGAAAAGAATGACATTTTCGAGTATAAGTAGATAAGTTCTTAGATGCTTGCTCAAAACAACTTTTTGCACCTACACAAAAATATTTCAAAACACTTTCAAAAACATTCGCCTTGTCAACACTCTTGAGGACTGATACAAGAGTTATCACAAAGAAAATCGCCGCACTAAGGCATTTTCAAAACAATTTTCAAAACACACAAAGTGAAAGCAATTTCCAAAACATGGGCTAGAAATTAAGAGCCTGTAGAAAACTACGGATGGAAAGGGGGCTAACACCTTCCCTTTCCATAATCTACCCCCTTACTCAGAAACTCTTGAAAGGTATTTTTATGTTCTTTTCACACTTTCATTTGTTGGATAAAAGAAAAGTCGGTGTCGACTCTTGCTTACCGCATATTTGTGAATACAAAATGCAAAACCAGTATAAACAGTCGATTCTACCACCATATCACAGAACTGGCGACTCTGTTGGGGATAATTATAATGTGGGGTTTACCTTAGGGTCTAGATCATTTTAAAATTTCTTTCTTTGTTTGCTTTAATTGCTTTATCTTTGAGGGTTTGTTGGGGTATTCTTGTAAAGATCCTATCTGGGGGCATCTTTTTAGGTAAACAACAATAGATCGTGGAGACTACGGCGTAGACCAATATGGTTGAAGCGGTAGTTGTGTTGGTGTAACACTTTGGTTGGTACCGGTATCCCTTGTGTTGAATCGAGGAGAATACAGGGCCGCCGCTTGGTGTCGTGAAGCACTAACGAACCTTAGAACCTTAGTTGAACAAACTTGGCCATTAGAAAGTAGTGAGATAGCCGGCCTCAGTGTAAAGCTAGGAATTGGTTGATACTCGATACTACATTCATTGAGATTGGACTTTCACGATGTTTCGGCTGCAAGAAAAGATTGCTAAGATGAAATAGTGCCCGATAAAGAAAGATCAGTGATATTGAGACTCCTTAGAACCCGGTTACTATTTCTAAGACAGGTTGAGCCAACTAAACTTCAAGAGGGTACTTACCTATGGAATCCATGCAAGCCTAAACCTAAGACTACTTGTGTGACTTGTTTGCTTTCTTTGCCTAAAAATTTGAACTCATTGTAGGGCTTTGTTTGTATTCCTAGCAGGACCTTGTTTGTATAAATCCAATAAATTGGTTTATTACCCTGCATTTTTGCTTGATGCATAGCATACACATCATAGCATCATACCATATCATTTCCTTAACCATTTCAAGGATCTCAAGGGCTTGTGATGTAGGTTATGATAAAGCATATGTCTAGCAAGGGGATTCATTTTCCTCTAGCCAACACTGTCAAAAGACCAAAGTGACAACTTGAGTCAGGGGCTATGACCTACTTGATATGCTGAGCTTGACTCTTGTAGAAGGACCTTCAACGATACAAAGTGCTTCAATCAAAGTTGTAAAGTTCAACGCCTAACATTTTTCTAGTTTACCCCGCGAGATCCTTGAAAACAGTTGCATATCATACATGTCATTGCATAACAGGTAGTCTCCAGTACAGGTCTCTCATGTTCTCGCTGTTTATTTCAGCAATGGCTCTCAAACAAGACAACAAAGATCTCCAAACTCAAGAGTCTCAATTCATGGAAATGTTCCTAAACCTATACAAGGGGATGGAAGAATTGAAAGCACTCCTCACTAGGAATCTGACCAAGAAACGTCCTGATAATAACAAGGATAACCAAGTTGAACAACTGCAAGCTGGGATGGAAAGGATGAGGACCCAGATAATCAATCAAATGGCTCTTATCCAAAGCCTAGCCCGGGGATAAGAGGAGCTAATAATCCTCGTTAGCAAACTTCATCAAGACGGTCACAACCGTATGAAACAAATGGTCGAGGCTGAGGATCAAGTCGTTAATCAGTCCCTGATGAGACAAGGAGTTAGCTTGTTGGAGAGTGGACCTTTCCAATTTGCTGCTACATCATGAGCCCAACCACAACCTCGCCAACAACCATAGGGTAATCGGCGTAAGCGGGATTCATTCACTAGGCAATATACCAAACTCAGCATACCAATGTCGCAAGTCTTGCAACACATGTTGAAATTGAATTTGTTCACATTGTGGGATCCTCCTACAAATCCCAATACTACCTCTCCAATGTACAATCCAAATGCAAGGTGTGCATATCACTCCAACAGTCCATGGCATGATACTGATAGCTGTCAGACACTAAAATACAAACTTCAAGACCTGATCGATGAGGTAGCATTGGAATTTGCACAAGATGGTCAACTGGAATTCTTCTGTTATCCCTTCAAGGCACAACATCTGAAATGATAAGATCAGACAAAGAGGCTTTTGTTCATTAGCATTTTCAATTTGTAATTTTCTTTTGATTGTTCGAACATTTATTCATGTTAAACCTTGTTATTTCATCAATGTATTGCACATGTTTGTCTTGAATTAATTTGTTTGCACTATGCTTGAACTTCTTTCTTACTTCCCTTTTGTGATATTCAACTCTTGATTAAAAGCTCTAAGCCTTTAGAGGGAGGATGACGAGAACGATACCACAATCTCTACAATATGCTTTTGAACAGACCGCGTTGATGATGTATAGACGTTGTTTCAAATCCTAAACAGTGGAGTTATAAGGAAGATAATCCCTAGTCATCCCCTTTGAGCTTAAGAAGTAGGAGTTTTCTTTTCACACAAATTAAAACCCTTAATCATAACCTGGGGCAGGGTAGTTTTCTGAGTTAATTCAGATGTGCATTCAGTTGCAAGCTTTCCCTTCATACACGACAAATAGTGTAGAATATGTTGATGGTTCCACATAATCATTAAGAACAGGCGGTCATTATCTCTCAAAATAAAAGCCCATTAACTCAAAACCTATGAAGGAGACTTAAGAAAAAAAACTGGGGGCATCCCGCTGGCTGTAATCACAAAATAAGCAGTTCAGGAAAAAGACAAGGATAGCATAATCAAAAAAGAAAGAGGTCCTACAAATCCTCAACAAAAAGAAAAGGTCACAAAAATGACTGCCTTCTCAAACAAACGTTCAATTTCTGAGCCATCACTGGAATATCCGGGCCAACATTCTAGAACTCAACTGGGATTCGAAATGCACAATTAACTGAGCATAGGACTGAAGAACATCACGAAGAACGAGTGCGTACAAATAAATTTTGAGCCTTTATCCTTTGTTTCTTAAACAGTGAACCAGGCCACGTTACAACCCTTAAAGGTCCTAGTCGAAGCATGGGTTAGTTCGAGAGCATACTGTTACAAAGTTATCCTGACTCCTGTAAGGTTTTCTATAAATCATGAGTTGATATCACATTCTTGCAAATTTTGTTTTACTACAAAAAACGCATTTTCAAAAAAAATTTCAAGACAGGCATAAGCTTTGCATTCTTTAAATGCCATTGTTTGCATATGGTTAATTTTTCAAATGGCGGAGAAATTCACACAACGAATATTCAGTGAACGAAGACCCCCTCAATGGACAGAATCACCTCAGATGGAAAGGAAAGGGTTCTAACACCTTCCCTTTCCATAATCTACCCCCATTACTCAGAAACTCCCAAAAGGTATTTTTTTCTATTCTTTTCACGCTTTCCTTTGTTGGATAAAATAAAAGTCGGTGGCGACTCTTGCTTACCGCACATTTGCGAATACAAAATGCAAAACCAATATAAACAGTCGGTTCTGCCACCGTATCACAGTGTTGAATGATGATCCTACTCCCGCTTTACTTGCGGGTGTTTATTATGCTCTTCATACCCGTTCTAAAAAGGAAGACGCATGTTAAATTGTTGTATCCTTCTCTTATATTCTTAGCTTATCACCCATCTCTACAAATAAGACTATATGGTTAATAATATGACCTGAGATTAATGGTCCCAAAAATTGAGGGCTCTCACTGCTGATTCAATCTTATGGTACTCAAGGAAGCTAAAGATAGATGGAATTTTTGTTAACTATAGAGACTTTCCCAATGTCCATTTGATTGGGTCAAGAGTATGTATTAACTATAATCCCATTTTGGCTTTACGACAACTTGGATACCCTTTTGAAGATAAACCTTCTGACGAGTAACTTCAACAATTAATTCTTCATGACATGGGTAAAAACAACCCCAAATTACTCAATAAGATCATTCGATCTTGGAATAGAGTTCAGAACAAAGGATTCAGAAGAAAGAATGTTGTGGCAAGGGAACCCTATACTCAAAGGGTTTTGGAGAGAGTTCAAATAGTCAAACTACCCTTTTTGTTGATCCCACCTACACACCAGATGTGTCAGATCCCCTTCCAATGTACGTATAGGAGATATAAAACTTAAAGAAAGCCTTGGATCAAGCTCAAAAATAAAAATATGGATTGAAGCATATCCTTTATGACCTTACTAGGGAGATAAGACATTTGCAACAAGAGCTTGAGTCAAAAGATCTACAGATTCAAAGAGACCGTGAGGTGATTGAAAAGGAGAGTCTTAAAAGAAAGTGTTTGACCGAAGTATTATTGAGTTCTACTTTCAACTTAGATTACCACATCCAATGTTTGGATGATGCTGCTAGAGAAATTGGGAGAATAAATAGGCGGTATGAAAAAGTCCTACAAGACAAAAAGGAGATGGAAGACAATTCAGATGATACCCTGAAGAAGAATATGTAGCTGCAATCAATGGAAATACAAAGAAGCCATTGATAATTCCTTGCCAAGGGCCGAGTCTTACCAAGAAAAATCTTGTAATTCCTTAGGGAGAGTCAAGTACGACAAAAGCACTAGTGACGATACTACGCCAGACTCTGAGGATACTAATACTTTTGAAGACTACAATGGTGATTACAGGGCCATCTCCCAATCCTTATGAAAGTAACAAAGTTGTGTCGTGGAGCTATGATACTACTGTCTATGCCAATGGTTTAAAGCAAGAATGTGAGCCATCAACAAGCCAGGAGCCTGCAATTACAAATATAGCAGGAACAGGGGCATGACCTGAAGCGTTCGAATATACGGTCATGTTATACCCTAATTTCCCCCCTAATATTTCTCATCATCTCATGTCACAATGCATCAAGACACACACATTTAATGTTCTTTCTCTCTTTATCCTATCTTTAAGTTTGCTCTTGAGGGATTACCAAGCACTTTGAAGTGTGTATCTTGTATATGTGTTCTTTTAACTAACATTAACATGTGTATATATGTTTGTTTGAATGTTCATATTGTAGGTGATCACAATTGCATTCATCTCACCATATAATCTAGGGTTTAAGATGTGATTCTAAATCAAATGGTTCTCTAATGCATTGCAAGAGCTCAATCTTCAAGGTCATATCTATGACATCAAATATTTGTGGTTCAAGGAGCTCTCTCACTTTATTTAAGTCAAGATCTCCTCAAAGTTAGTGGTGGAAGTCATCAAGAAGATTCATAGGTTCATGTGTTTATTTCCATGCCTTATTCAACAAGCTTCATTGAGACTTAAAATCCATCTTTGAGTGTGCTTCAATACAACATCATTTCATGGCCTCTTACGATTTATCATGCTTTATTTTGCCAAGAAATATCAAAAGGTTCAAGGTTGGTTCAACAAACTTGACATAATTGAATAAATACTTGATTAAGTGATCACAAGTTCATAACTCAATTTTCAACATATTGAGTTGGTTATTTTTGCTACTGACTATTATCATCATCTACAACAAACTCTGTTCAAATGACAAAATCCAATTGTGCAAGAAAACTCATCAAAAGTTGAAAGGGGTTTCAAGTCAATTTTGACACTCTCTAAGATAGGGTTTGTTAACTTATAAGGACCATATATTTCTCATTTTTTGATATTTTTGATTGGTTACAAAGCCATTATTCTCTTTAAAGGGTCCTTAACAAGCTGTCTTCAGAAGTCTAAGGCTAATTTTGAATGGAAGATCACTAAAAGTTGAGAAAGATTATAAGTCTCCTTGAAAGGCCTTTAAATTTTAGGGGTTGACTTCAAATGATCATAACTTGGTCAATTTTTATATCCTTGAGCCCATTCTTTTTCCACAATAATATTTAGGATGTGAACTTCACCTTTTCTTTTATGTGCAAAGCTTGAAAATGGTTAGAAGATGCCTTAAGAGCTCAAAAGATTATAGGTCATTTCATGGATTTTCATCAACTTCACAAGGTCATAACTCTCTCATTTTTGGTGTTTTTGAATGATTCAAGTTTTACAATTATCTTTAATAAGTCTACTTCATACCATCTTCATTGACTAAAACCTAATTTTGAGTGGGAGGCCATGTATGAAGGCAAGAGATTATAGGTCACTTTTGAGCTCAAAACTTAGAAATGTTTCTAAGTCCACAAATCTGTGTGTTTTTTATAATTTCAATTAATCATAAATTTCAACTCAGATCACCAAATGGAAACTTTCAAAGCATATTGTCAAGCTTGATTATTCAGCTTTCTAAAGAATCTGAGATTGTATCATAAAGGTCCCTGAGCTGTTTGCACCATGGTAGTAAAGTTGATGCTTTGAAACTAAAAAATCACTTGCAGTCAGTTTGCAATTTCCATAATATGACTTTTAATCACCAAATTATAATGCATTTTCCACTTAAACATGATTAGAAAAGATGTTTGAATCATTTAGAGTGTCAAAACGCATCATTTGGATGAGTTTTGATGCACATGTGGTCACACTTTCTTCATGATCATAGGTGTGCATGATTTCCACTCAAATCGTATCATTCACCCATCCTCTTGATTCCATTCACTTCTCCTATAAATAGAGACCTCCTCTACTTCATTTTACAAGTTTTTGAAAGCTAAAGAACCTCTGTTGAACTTCCTCTATAACTCATAATTTTGCAACTTCGAATTCAATTCTAAAGCATCTTTCGACCCAATTTCTTTGTTGATTCTTCATCCTTGAACTTCACTGAAGCTAACGTAAGAAGAACCAAGTCTTGAGGTGCCCTGAATTGTGCTATCCAAGTCAAGTTTCAGAGCTCTTAATTTGAACTTCAACAGGTATATTACTTTATCAATTCTCTCTAAACTTTTTGCTACAATGTAGCTCTCGTCAGTCTGATACTGATTACATCATTAGTTTTTAACTGGAAGAGAGTTTTACTCATGATGATACGAATCAAATGGCACCAGTCTGAACCTCTAACTTTTCTTTTTGAGGGACTTGTAAATCATGTGTTTTAGTTAACTTTGTCAATGATCTGAAGGTTGAAGACGATGGCATGGACGTCTTCAACCAATTAGAGCCTCGTGCATGGTTTATTTTATCTATGTTTAAAATAAAGGATCTTGTGTGTTATTCACTAATGACCATATCATGCACAACGCACCAGATCTCTTGGATTTGATTACTAACACGTTTTGACATTGATCCAATGGTCCACATATTTTTGGCTTTATTTTATTTTCTGATTTTTTTATATTTTAATTCTTTTAAACTTCAAAAATTCATAAAAAATTCATTTCAACTTCAAAAATTCTGAAAAAAATCCTCAAAAAAATTCTCAAAAATACTTTTGATTTTTTCTTTCTGATTCTTATTTTTCACAATTTAATTTTAAGATTTGGTATTTTTATTATGATTTTTCACTTTATTTGAATTGTTTAAATTATTTAAAAATACTTTTTTATTTTTAAATTTTGAAAAAAAATATGGAAGGAGTCAATGACCTCTTGACAAATTTTGGTGACTTCATTTTATTTTTATTTCTAATTTTACTATTTTTTACAAATTTTAGTTTATTTTGCTTATTTCTTTCAATTTTAAAAATAGTTTCTGACTTAAAAAAATTCTAAAAGCTTTTGTCAACACTTGTTGACTCATGTTTGACCTTTTATATTTTTTTAGGATTTTTATTTGGTGTTTTAATACATTTTGTGTATTTTACCAATTATTTCCCTTTTATTAATCATTTAAATATTGTTTTATTGAATATTATTTTATTATTTTTGTTTGGTCATGATTTGGGTGTTATTTTAGGATAAGTTCCTCAACCACATTGGATCTTGGACGTTGATAAGTTGAAAAACCAAATCCACCAAAATGAATAAATGATGTTGATGATTTTGTAACCCTAATTTCATCTGATACATCTCATCCCTCTTCATCTTATACCTTTCTTACTTGGGCTACATGTTGTTGGAGAATAATTTACATATAATTTATCTAGCATGTGGTACATAGATTACTATTGACCGACCACAAAATAGGTGTGACTTCTACATAAGTCCACTTACGATTGCTTAATATAGTGCTAAATTTGTCCCGATTTGATAAATGATCATTTATGGCCCAAACATATGTTTTCAAGCCCAAGTATGTTAATTTGAAACCTTAGATCCAATAACCTTGAGGTTCATTGTTAGGAGGCTTTGATCTTATCAATCCTATAATGAATTTTCATGAATTTTGGTCTAAGTGGATCATTTAAACAACATTGATCTTATATGCTTACCTTGAGTACTTGAAATGAATGATATATTTGACAAAAAACAAATAAAACTTGTTATTGAGAAGCTTTGATTTTATCAATCTTCTAATGAGTTTTCAAATACAAGTTTCAAGATGGTCATTCAATTAACCTCTAACTTCTAATTCACTAACAATTTACTTTACTCTGTGCATTTATTTTATATCCTTTATTTTATGTCATTTCTTTTATGCACCATTTACTTTAGCATTTACATTTCATGATATTTTCATCTTTTCTCGTTTGAGCATTTATCTTTATGTCATTTTATCTTTTCTCATTTGAGCCTTTACCTTTCTGTCATTTATCTTTGCTGATTTGAGCTTTCCTTTTCTTTTAAAGGCACTTAATAATCAACTTGAACAATAAAAAACTTTAAGGTTACTTGAACTACTTGGTTACTATCCTTGGCATTATAGAGTAGTGGGCCTCTTGGACTTAGGATTAGAAACCTTGATTACCCTTGAGACCTTGTGATTCTGTTGTTATTTTGTCTGGAGTTCTTGGGGTTTGCATAACCAACCCCGTACCTAGATTTTCTCCCCTTCTTTTTAGGCTTATTCGCTCTTTTACCATTTTCTTTGGAAACAATAAAGTGCGGTGGCGATTTTTATTTATATTTGTGAGTCAAGTCAACTCAATGGCTTAGTCTCAACATTTCTACCGCTACAGAAAAATGGCAACTTCACTGGGGAAAGATCGACCAAATGTTGATCCATCTCTATGTGGGTTGAGCCTATCTTTGTTTATATTGTGTATATGCTAATTATTTGTTGTATATTATATGTTGTGCATATGTTTGTCTAGATTTTCTTTGTATGTAGGTTATTCTGATTATGTGCTTTGTCTGTGATTGGGAATTCCTCTGTATACAATTGTTACTCCTCCCAATTTTTGTGAAGACTTAATTTATCTAAAGCTTGGTATTTCTAAGAGGTTTGGTATCTTTGCTTGCTTGGTTTCAATCCAAAGGATAGGAATTCTACATTGACTTCTTTATGTCAAGTGTTGGCTTATTGTTGGTTAAATGGTTTGTTTCCTTAACTTTTACTTTATGCTTTAGGATAGTCCTTTCATCTCCTCCCATATTCTTTAATTTCAAAAATCTTCTCCCTCTTTTTCAAAACTCTTCTTGTTTTCTAACTTGAATCACTTTCTTAATAAACTTAGACTTAGGTCCATACATTTTCAAAAAAATCTTTTCTTAATTAAACTTTAGTCAATTTAATCATACTTTGATATTTTTTGTGAGAATACTAAAAGTCAATTAACCTCATTCAAACTATTTTGCCACTTTGGGTTTTTTACCTTAAAACTTTTCTCAAAAGATTAGACACTTGTAAATTCTTATAATGATGTGAGCTATTATACTTCTACAATATCTAGTGAAGTGAGATATTTTCCACTTGGGTGTCGAGTGAGACTTTGTTGATTTTAAAATCCAAGCTATATCCTCCATTTTGAGATGATGCAAATTCTTCTTTCTCATAATCGTGGGTAGTAAGTATGTTTTCCACTCGGATATAACGATGATGTCTCTTCTCTTAAAATTAACCAACACACTTGTGTTTTAAAAAAATTCAAAAAGGTGAACTACGAGTACCTTGATCCCCTATTGCACAGAAGGTGGTATGTGAACACTAAAGGTTCGCAACCGCGGCGGATGCAAAAATTGTAAAAAATACTTCTTTTCTCCTCTCCACCATCTATTTTTGTATACATCATTTATAGCCAAAATACACAAATTTACAAAGAGGTTCCTGTAGAGTATCTTAGATGTTTAGGGTGTTAATACCTTCATTTTGCATAACCAACCCCCGTACCTAGATTCTCTCCCCTTCTTTTTGGGTTTATTCGCTCTTTTACCATTTCTTTTGGAAATAATAAAGTGCGGTGGGGATTTTTATTTTATCTTTGTGAGTCAAGTCAACTCAATGGCTTAGTCTCAATATTTTTATTACTAAAGAAAAAATGGCAACTTCACTGGGGAAAGATCAACCAAATGTTGATCCATCTCTAAGTGGTTTAAGCCTATCTTTGTTTAAATTGTGTATATGTTAATTATTTGTTGTATATTATGTGTTGTATATATGTTTGTCTGGATTTTCCTTTTTTTTCAGGGTGCTTGGTGATTTCTCATAAGTCCTCTACCCGGACTTTGGCAAACTTAAGATAGGACGGACAGTATAGCATTTTAACTTTGAGGGAGGAATTCAAAAAAAGGATACATGAGATCCCCCACTCAGAGGAGGCCTCTTTGACTGTAGTATTTGTTTATCGAGCAATCAGGAAGACGTGTTACTTTCGACCTAGGAGCCTGCTGAAGCTGAGGACCATAGAACCCTTAACCCATATTGGCCTTTTAGGTGTAGTGAGGAAACTATGAAGGAGCAATCTGGAAGTGGTTGTCACATGATGTTACACTTAGATGAGTTTTTCCGAAAAATATTACCGATTATCGGGTTAATCGGGACATTAGAAATATCCAAAGGAAGGATGTAGACTCTGGGAACCTTTTAGAACCTTGTTCGACAGGTGATAAACTATTAGTCCGTACCTTGTGGGTAGTACCTTTAACTTCATGCTCGTGACGTCGAACCTATGAATCCCCCCCCCCATGTTTGTGCTCTTGTGTGTGATTGTTGTATCATCATGCATTCATGCACCCATGAGCATTCTTTAAACGGTTTTTCAAGGAACTTATGGGTTAACTTTTGCAAATATATCAGGTACTTTTTGACCATGGATTTTGGAAAAAGAAATACTCGGAAGTACAATTTTAAGGATCCTAAGATAGAGGAACTGATGAGTTTGATTCCTGAGATTGAGAGCTCTATAGATTTATGGAAGAAGTATGGATCTGTCACGCCTCTTATGAAGCTCAATATTAAGAAGGGTATTCTTTCTACATTGGTCCAATTCTATGATATGTTGTGTCGGTATTTTACTTTCCCTGATTATCAGTTGATTTCCACATTGGAGGAGTATTCTTACTTACTTGGTTTACCTATTACTGACTGTGTTCTTTCACCGGTTTAGAAGGAGAACCTAAGTCTCATAAGATTTCCACCATGACTCATTTGAAGAAGTCCAAGATTGAGGCTAACATGACTACCAAAGGAGGAATCAGGATTTACCTACTCAGTTTTTATTGGAGAAAGCTCATTATTTCACCAAAATGAAGAGTACAACTGCTTTTGAAGCCATTTTTGCTTTGCTTGCCTATAGGTTGTTCTTGTTTCCTAACATCAACAAATTTGTAGATGTTAATGCAATTATGATATTTCTGGTTGGGAATCCAATCCCTACATTACTAGGAGATAATTGTTATTCCACCCATCTTAGGAATTTCTATCAGAGAGGGATGATCATTTGTTGCACACTGTCTTTATATCAGTGGTTTATTTCTAACTTACCTCGGTCTGTTTCTTTTTGGGATACCGAGAAGGAACCTTATTAAGCCCCAAAGATTATGGCTCTCACTTATTCTGACATTGTTTGGTAACATTAGGCTTATTATGATGTGGATATTTTTTATAGATGTGGTAGTTTCCCCAATGTGCCTTTTCTTGGTACAAAGGGAGGAATTGATTTCAAGCTTGTTCTCACGCATCGTCAACTTGGATATCCAATGAGAGACAAGCCAAATAACATTCATATGAGTGGTTTCTTTCTCAAAGAAGGAGAAGATCATAAGGAAGCTAAAAAAATATTGAGAAGGCTTGGTGTCATTTTCATATAAAGGGTAGAAAATATTTGGAACCAAGAGAAGTTGTTTCCTTGGAGCCTCATCTCTGTTGGGTACAAGCAAGAGCAATTCAGTTAAAGATGTCCTATTCTCGTGAAGAACCTATACCTAATTTGTTTATGAGGACTACTCCTCCTCTCTTAGATGATGTGGAAGAACTTCAGCTTGCCCTAGTTAGGATGCAGCAAGAGAAGGAAGCATAGAAGAACAAGTATTGAACTTTAGAGGTGTCTTACTCAACAGAAATGAAAGAGAAGGATGATTTGATTGAGATTCTTGAGAGTCGTGCTATAGAGATGATGGAGAAGCAAGATGATTTATTTTCCTCTAGAGCTCAGTCAGGTCCCAGTCACTCATTTTCTGACTCTGGTAATTGGAAAGAAGTCCACGACAAGTATGCAGAAGAGAATAAGCAGTTGAAGGCTCAGATTGTAAGACTCAAGACAAAGCGTCAATGTATGGAGAAATCTTCATCAGCTTTGGCTCCTTAGGATTTTTTTAAAATTCTATCTTTATTCTCTTGTACTTAGTATTTTTCAAACTTGTACTAAAAAGTTGTAATCCATTCTAAAGTTATTATTAAAATGATAATTTTCAGTATTTCCAAATGTGTTAGCACTTTAATATTTGCAATTGTTTTTGATTTATTGAGTTCCTTGAATAAACACAAAAAATCATATGCATTTCATATCATGCATAATTTTGCACATACTTTTTCATTCCTATTCATTCACACATGTTTTAATGTGTTTCTTTGCTTCGTTCAGTTGGCAAGTTGTCTCATCGCTACAATACTCGGGCTAATTCCAGGAAGAAGATGGAAAATATTGAACAAGAGAATCGTGAGTTGCACAAAGAAGTTACTACTTTGAGGGCTGGTATGGCTAATCTGACTCCTTTGGTGGAATCATCAGAATCAACCACCACCTCCTCCTCCATCTCCTCATGCTACTCAGCTACAACAGACAATAGTTACTTCAGAAGTTCTATCAGTTCCCATCTCTGTTACTCCAGTTACCGTTGCTCAATACCATATGCCTCATGGTTACCCATGGGGAATGCTTGAGAACTTCATTTCAGTGGGTTATAATTATGCTGCTCAAGTTGCTCCATTTGCTTAAATCGCTTCTATTTCTGCACCTCCTATAGTGTATGCTACTCATGTTTCCAATAATGAGATTTATCATGTTGAGCCTCCTACAGTGAATGTTATGCATGTTATTAATGATGAAATTTATTGTCTTGCTCCTCCACCGAGTGAAAGTCCGGGCTTCTATGATCGATTGGATGACTTTCAGGATCAATTCAATGAAATTCATAAAGAAGTAAAGGCTCTTCGAGGGAAAGGGTTATTAGCACAGAATGTCAATAACCTGTCCTTAGTTCCTAATGTGAAAGTGCCAGCAAAGTTTAAAGTACCAGAGTTTGAGAAGTACAAGGGAAAATCTTGTCCTTGTGACCACCTGGTGGTGTATATTAGAAGGATGTCCACTCATATTGATGACCAACATTTTCTTATTCATTTATTCCAGTATAGTTTAACCGGTGATGCTTTGAAATGGTATATGGGATTGGATAGTAACAACATTCACACCTTCAATGATTTGGGTGAAGCTTTAATCAAGCATTATAAGTACAACATGTTTATGGCACCTGACCATGACCAATTGAGAGTGATGGATCAGAAAGATAAAGAGTCATTCAAAGAGTATGTGCAGCATTGGTGCGAGGCTGCTGCCCAAGTGGTACCCTCAATGGGAGAACAAGAAATGTCTAAGGTCTTCCTAAAACCCTTGGTTCATTTTATTATGAAAGGATGATTGCAAGTGCACTGAGTGATTTCACTGAGATGGTAAGTATGGGTGTCCGTCTAGAAGAAGACGTCAGGGAAGGACGCTTGACAAAAGATTAAGGTTCTAGTGGAACAAGGAGATCATCGTATGGGTTCTCTAAACTTAAATAAAGTGAAACAAATGATGTCATTGAGGAAAGAAAGGTTAGATCTTAGAGAAGACGTCATCAACACCAATAACAAGTTGCTTCTGTAACTCCAGTTGTCAGTGTAGATCCGACTAATGTTTCCTATCAGAGAGCACCTACTTAAGGTAATCAAGGGCAAGTTCATAAGAGAGAAGATTTTGATACTATTCCAATGAGTTATGCATAATTGTTTCCAAATTTCGTTCAAAAGAAATTGGTGCAAACTAGACCTCCCCCTGCTAAACATTCATCTTTACCATGGTATTGCAAGGAGGATCAGACTTGTGTTTTTCATCAAGGAGCCCCAGGACATAACATTGAAAATTGTTATCCATTAAAGTATGAGGTACATACAATTGTAAGATCTGGTCTCTTGTCTTTTAAAGATGTTGGTTTTTGGTTGTCCTGAGGATTTTAGGATTTTTGATATCAACCTAGTCATAGGTGATTTAGTGGAGATGCATGTTAATCTTTATGAATTCATGTATTATACACACGATTATGCGGGTGGTAGTATTTGTAGTTCAGATATCCATGGATGCGATAAAGTGAGAGTTGATCTTCAAGAAATGATGGATAAAGGTCTTATCCACATAATCAAACCAAGGGATAAATATGAAGAAGATGTGAATATGGTTGTTGTACCCCAAAATTTGCCCTCTCTTTTCTCAAGACATTTTCTCACAAGGATTTTCAAAATTTCAAGTTTGCACAAGTACAATTGGATTTTGTTGGGCTTTCAAGCATCAAATGGAAGAAGAGCAAGCTTGCTCCGATTTCCCAAGCTTCAACTGGACTTTGGCCTCCTTAAAGTTTGATTTGATTTCACAAAGCTTCGGATAGACTTTGGCCTCCTTCAAGCTTGCTTCGATTTCCCAAGCTTCGACTGGACTTTGGCCTCCTTCAAGCTTGCTTCGATTTCCCAAGCTTCGACTGGACTTTGGCTTCCTTCAAGCTTGCTTAGATTTCACAAAGTTTTAACTGGGCATTGGCTATCTTCATGCTTGCTTAAATTCACAAGGCAAGGTATTCCCTCATGCTAGCAGCCACAAGGCAATGGCTTCCCTCATGCTAGCAGCCACAAGGCAATGGCTTCCCTCATGCTAGCATCCTTAAGGAAATGACTTCCTTCATGCTAGCATCCACAAGGCAAGGGCTTTCCTCATGCTAGCATCCACAAGGCAAGGGCTTCCCTCATGCTAGCATCCACAAGGCAATGGCTTCCCTCATGTTTTCTTCGATTCCACCTTTAAACACTTCAACACACATAGTTTCTACACTATGACACACAACTGGTGCATTCGAAGAGCATATAAAAGGTCCATTCGAAGAACATGAATTTGGTTGATTTGAAGGACACATATTTGGTGGCCCATTCGAAGAACATGAATTTATTGGATTCAAAGAACACATATTTAGGTGACCCATTCGAATAGCATACAAAAGGCCCATTCGAAGAACATGAATTTGATGGATTCGAAGAACACATATTTGGTGTCCCATTTGACGAACATGTATTTGGTGGATTCGAAGAACCTACATTTGATGGTCCATTCGAAGGAAATACCATTGGTCGAAGGTTGCTGAACAAAGTCCTATATGCTAACAAGCCCAAGTCTGTTGTACTGCCATGAAACAGTCCTGCACCAAGCTGCCACAACACTCCAAAACTGCTGCAAAGCAGTCCTGCAATGCTGCTCCTAATTTGCACCAATTTGGCATATGAGAGCTGCACCTTGAAAGCTATGTAAACAGCATACCCAAACTGTTCAAATTTCATTTGTTTCCCCCCCCCCCCCCCCCCCCAAATCTCAGCCAAACTCTTCTATAAATAAGATGTTTCACAACATATCTAGAGGTGGATTTTGAGTGGCTAGAGAGAGAGAGTTTTGTTGGCAAGTCAAAGAGAGGAGAGAACACTTAAACGCTCTTAAACCCAGAACCAAAAAAAACCACACCTTTGTTTCTTTTATTTCGAATCCAGAACCAAAGAAATACAACACCTCTATTTATTCTCTCTTTCGAATCCCAGCTTCCCTATCCTTCGAACTCAGGTTCCTTCTTTCCTTCGAATTCAAGAATATTCAGGGCAGCAGCTCAAAGTTCAAAACACCAACTTCAGATTCAAGGTAAGTCTTCCTGACTTTAAACTTTTCGTTTCAAGCATGTAAATAAGCTTTTGTTTATTTTTCGTTTATACCCTTTCGTTTGTTTTCTTTTCTTGTCCAAATACATGTTAAGAACTAACCTGTCCAGACCATAAAACAATATTAGCATGGCTTTGATCCATATTGTTTCACACTCCCAAGCGAAAGGAAAAGAGGTTGTGTGAATCGAAGGGTGCAGGCTTCGATACACACTACTTCACAGTCCCAAACAAAAGAAAGCAAAAGGGGTGTGTGAATCGAATAGTCCATACTTCAAACACACTAACTTGGAGGACCAAACGAAAGAAAATAAAATGGATGTGTGTGAATTGAAGGACACATGCTTCAACCATGACGCAGGAGTCGAAAGACTTGTTCTTTCTCTCTTTTGCGATATTTTTTGTCATTATATTTTGTATACATTTTCTTTCATTGCAATTCAATATGGTTGTAATAATTAGGACTTTTATTGCTTTTCACCCCCATTTGTACATTTGTATCCCCCATTCCCTAAAGTGATGTAATAGCTTAGGATTTTAATTTCTGCAATTTAACGCTTTAATATAATATGCTAGTAATTAGGGTGTGTATGGCAAGAGTTAAAATCAACAAGTAGACAACCCTAATCAAAGACAAAATGCATGCAATAAAACACACTATTCACACACATGCACCTCTAGGGTAATCTCACTTGTTGCCTCAGAAAATAGTCATGTCCAACGAATATGTGAGTTTTAGAAAATACCCTCGATAAAAAGATCGTAGTCCCTCGATGTCCCACGATATTGCCTTTGGTAAACGATCTAGTCCCTTATGAAAATTGCTAAAACGTCTCATAGATTGCCTTCTATGACTATACGATTGAACCACGCTCGTCCCTTCACATCCAACGATGGGGCTTCTTACCAAACCAATGGTAAGATAGCAACATATAAAGGAGGAGGAAAAGAACAAAGACCTTTTGAGTAGGTAGGACGCTCGTAGTTTCTTTCTCGCAAACTAAAACCATTTCCACTCTTACACTTTCAAAAACATCTTCAAAAACAAATATCTCTTTGAACTATTTTCAAAACCAACACTTTGTATGCATTCTTATAGAGACGAGAATCATTACAAAGTTAGCCGCAACAAAGGCATTTTGCAAAATATTTTCAAACTTACACCCATCACAAACACCTTTTCAAACAAAGCATTTTTCAAAGTGATCTAGCAAGCAACTAAGAGCCCGTAGATAATTACGGATGAAAAGGGTGCTAATACCTTCCCTTTTCATAACCTACCCCCCGTACTCAAGAAAAAATCTCAAAGGTTTTTCCTGTTCTTTTCACCCTTTCCTTGTTGGATAAAAAAAAGCTGGTGGCGACTCTTGCTATCCGCAAAAATTACGATCAAATGCCAAACTCACTAAGTCATTTCTCCCACCTTATTACCGAACTGGAGACTCTGCTGGGGAATTAAAAACCTAAAAGTGGGGTTACCTTAGAGATAGATCACATTTATAATCCTTTACTTGTTTGACTTGATTTACACTTTGGGTCCTTTTTTGGGTTTTTGATCCTACACCCAGATCTGGGGCACCTTTTTAGGTAAGTAGCAATAGATTATGGAAACTGTACGGCGTAGACCGATATGGTTGAAGAAATGGCTACGTTAGTGTGATGCATTTATTGGTATTGGTATCCCCTGTGTTGAATCGGGGAGAATACAGGGCCACTAAGCGGTGTCATGAAGCACTAACTCACCTTAGAACCTTAATTGAACAACTTGGCCATTAGGAAGTAGTGAGATAGCCGACTTTGGTATAAAGCTGAATATTTATGGATACTCGATACTACACTCATTGAGGTCGGACTTTTGCGATATCTCGGCCGCAAGAAAATATTGATTATGCTGAGACAATGCCTAAAAGAAAGGTCAGTGATATTGAGATCCCCTAAAACCCGATTACTTTCTAGGACAGGTTAAGCCAACTAAACTTCAAGAGGGTACTTACCTATAAAACTCCATGCAAGCCTAAACCTAAGGACTTGTCTGCTTTGTGTGTATATGGTTATTTGTACATAACTACTTGCTTGCTTTGTGTGTGTACTTGTACATAACATCATACCATATCATTTCAAGGATCTCAAGGGCCTATGATGCAGGGTCATGATGAACCAGACGTCTATCAAAGGGCGAGAGGAATTATTCTCCTCTAACCAAACGCTCTAAAAGACCAAAGCACGATAAGTTGAGCCAAGGGCTATGACCCACTTGACGTGGTGAGCTTGATTCTCGTGGAAGGACACCCAACGATACGAAGTTCTCCAATCAAAACTGTGTTCAAAATTGAACTCCTAATATCTTCTTGTGTTTACCCCGCGAGATCCTTGAAAAAATTTGCATCCACATATCATGCATCATACCATGATAGGTTTTCCCCATACAGGTTTTCTCATTTGCTTACTATTTATTTCAGTAGAGATGGCTCTAGAGCAAACCGTTAAAGATCTTCAAGCACAAAATGCTCGATTCAAACAAATGTTCCTGACTCTGGCTAAGGGACAAGAGGACCTGAAGACTCTCATTCTCAAAGACAAGAAAAAAATACAAAGAAACCAGTGGGTATCCTGAATGTGGGAAGGAGACTCAGAGGACCAGCAAAGTGAGCTCTAGATTTCGCAACACCGTAAACTGAGAGGGGAGATCAGGAAGAGAAGACAAAAGAAGGGTACCACGGTCTGGGTTCTGATGAAGAAGAGGCTGACTACGTTGAAGAAAAAATATCCTCTTGCTGATGACAAATATAAAAAACTAGAGGATTGTCTCATTGCCATGGAAATTCAGAGAGAACCTGGTATGGATTTCAAAGAATTAGGGTTGGTTCCTGGAGTGGTCATTCCACCAAAGTTCAAGGTTCCCGCATTTTCTAAATATGACGGGGTTTCATGTCCTAAGCTGCATCTAAGTTCTTATGTCAGAAAGATCCAACCTCACACCGTTGATAGGAATTTGTGGATACACTTCTTCCAGGAAAGTTCATCAGGGACTCAATTGGAATGGTTCTATCATATGGAGGGAACCAACATCTGTAACTAGGAGGATTTGGTTGCTACTTTCAATAGGCAGTACCAATACAACACTGACCTTGCTCCAACCCGTACATAACTTCAAAGCATGTCTATGGGTTCCAGTGAGGGCTTCAAAGATTATGCCCAGAAATGGAGAGATCTTGCAGGAAGAGTACAACCTCCTCTGTATGATAGAGAGCTGGTAGATATGTTCTTGGGTACTTTGTCAGGCCCATTTTTTAACCACCTGATCGAAAGCTCTTCAGCAGGGTTCATTGAGTTGATTTTGACAGGTGAAAGAGTAGAAGCTGGTATCAAGAGCGGTAAGATTCAAAGGGATGCATCTTCAAGTGCAGTGAAGTAGCCTTACAATGGGAAGAAAGAGTCCAATGTCGTGTACAGCCAAAAGGGTCGTAACAAGTGTAACCAGAGCCAATCAGTAGGGGCAGTTTTAATCTCTAATCTTACATCTACTCAACCGCAACAAGAGGGTAGGCGTAGGACGAAATTTTAAGAGAGACAATACACCAATATTGGTATGTCCTTACCACAAGCCCTACAACATTTACTGAAAGCTGAGCTCATTTCACTAAGGAACCCTCCACAAAATCCCAATACATCTTCATCTCAATACAACCCCAATGCCAATTGTGCTTACCATTCAAATAGACCGGGACACGATACCAATGATTTTTGGACTCTAAAGAATAAAATCCAAGACCTAATTGATAACAAGACAGTTGAACTCGACCCTCCGGCAACTCCCAATGTCATCACTGCTCACATGCCAAATCATTGAGAGCTTCCAATTCATTTTTCAATTTTCAATTGTAATTTCTTTTTCTTGTTCGAACACTTATCTGTATGTCAGACTTTGGTTAATTTCATTAATGCATTGAATATGTTTGTCTTGAATTAATTCATCCATTGTCATTATATTTAAACTGTGTTTTCTACTCCTTTTTATGATATTCAACTCTCGACTACAAGTTACAAGCCTTTAGAGGGAGGATGACGAAAACAATGCCCTAATCTCAAGTAGTATGCTTTTTTATAGACCTTGCTGATGATGTACATGCGTTCTTTCAATTCCTAAACAGTGGAGTTATAAGGAGGATAATCCCTAGTCAACCCCTTTGAGCCAAAGAAGTAGGAGTTTTCTTTTTCACAAATATTGAAACCTTTAACCAAAACCTGGGGCAGGGTAGTTTATCAGTTAATCTAAATGCGCATTCAGCCACAAGCTTTTACTTCATACACAAACAACATTCTGAATCAAAAGACGGTAATGGTTCCCCAAAAATAGGAAGTTATTAGCTCTCAAAAGAAAAGCCCACTAGGTTAAAACCTATGAAGGGGACTTAAGAAAAACTGGGACATCCCGCTGGCTATAATCTCAAAACAAGAATAGTCAGGCAAAATCAGGGGCAGTAAATCAAAAAGAGGGTGCTACAAATCCTCGAAAACAAAAAAATGTTGCAAAAATGACTGCCTTCACGAATAAACTTTATGTTATTCCATATTCAATATAAATTCAAACACACAATTAACTGAGTTTAGGACTGGAGAACATCACGGAGAGTGGGTTGGGTACAAACACACTTTGAGCCTTATCCTTTATTTCTTAAACCTTGAACTAGGCCACGCTGCAACCCTTTAAAAGTCCTAACTGAAGCATGGTTTGGTTCGAAAGCATACTGTTACAAAAGGTATCTTGACTCTTGATAGGCTTACTATAAATCCTGAGTTGAATTCATATTCTTACAAAAACTCTTATTTTTTAAAACTGCATTCTCAAAACTTCAAGACAAACATAAACTTTGCATTGTTTGAATACTGCTGTTTGTATATAGCTAATTGTTTGACAACAGAGAAATTCATACGACGAATATCCAGTGAATGAAAAACTCTCTCAAAAAGCAGATTCACTTCAAATGGAAAAACACTTCCAATGACAAACTCTCCATAACCAAGGGGGCATAACATGATTATTGTCCAACCCGTCTGGGGAAGTCAAGTCAAGATTCCAAGAAATATCTCATAGCCGGGGGCATGTCTCCATTCGAATCATTTGGGGCATTGAAGATGAATTCCAGTAAAGGGGCATGAACAATCAAGCAAAAATTTCCTGGCAGTAACTACAACACTTACTGGTGTGGACAATGAAAAATCCCCACAAGGTCTCTTTCATAAGGTGATCCCCGTTGAAGTCGTCAGAGCGACCTCTATAAGGTTATCCTCACAGAACAATCTTCATTGATAAGAGTACAAATCCCACAAGGCCAAGTTCATGGATATCCCCACAGAATTATCCCCACAGCGTTGGATTCATGCAACCTACCATCCAGAGTTCCAATCTCTCGAAAACCCTCTCCCCAACCGAGTTGGTCTTAAAAGAAAAAGCCTTGCAAAATTCTACCTAAAGAAGTCATCTCCCTAGCAGATGGTCAAATGGGTTTATTTCCCCAACAAACTACGAATCCCCCATAATAATACAAATCAACAGAAAAAACCCTTCAATCCCCGGTAGAGTCATTGATATCCCCAATGAAATTGTTATTATCCCAAAAAGTTACTAAAACCTGGACCTGACCAGATAATAGTTTAACTTCTTCAAATCACTAACAAAACTCCTCTTCCCCAGTAAAGTTTGACACTATCCCCAGTGAGTTGCTGCAAAGATTGGAAGCTGATCAGATAACAGTTAACTTCTTTATCCCCAACAAGTTGTTAACTTCCATTCTCTCTGATAAAGAGTATAACTCCCCAGTAGAGCAACGGACAACTAAAATTCCTGAACTATTTTCCCCAAGCATAAATCAACACTCTCCACAAAGATTTCTCAAGCCAAAGCTAATCTTCCCCAGTGGATTTCTCCTCAAACAACAAAACAGGAATCCCCAGTGGAAACACTCTAAACAAAGTTTGAAGTTACACATACTTTTCATCTCCAACAAGCAGTCAGGGATTTAACTTCCCAAAACTCCCCAGCATTTGTCAAGGATTTAGTTTCCCAAACAAAGATGCATTTCACATTCATACATCATAGCACATGCATACGAAATGCATGTAGCACAATCTCATTTATTTTGAGAACACCATTACACAGTGAATTTCATACATTGTGACATTGCATACAACTAACCCTTTACCTTTTCAGGAAAATATCAATCAACAGATGAATGTCATCAACTATCTGTAAATTTCTCCGAGAAAAAATCAAGCTTAGATTTTTTATGATACTTGTTGAAGTAGTAGTCATCAAAGATTCCTTCATTACCTATTGAAGTATTTGTCGTTAGATTCCTTCATTACCCGCTGAAGTAGTAGTCGTCCAAGATTCCTTCATTACTTGTGGAAGTAGTAATCATCAGATTCTTTCATTACATGCTGAAGTAGTAGTCGTCAAAGATTCCTTCATTATCTGTTGAGGTAGTAGTCGTCAAAGATTCCTTCATTACCTGCTAAATTAGTAGTCGTTAGATTCCTTCATTATATGTTGAGGTAGTAGTCGTCAAAGATTCCTTCGTTACATACTGAAGTAGTAGTCGTTAGATTCCTTCATTACCTGCTGAAGTAGTAGTCATCCAAGATTCCTTCATTACCTGCTGAAGTAGTAGTTGTCAGAATCTTTCATTACTTGCTGAAGTAGTAGTCATCAAAGATTCCTTCATTACTTGTTGAGGTAATAGTCGTCAAAGATTCCTTCATTACCTGCTGAAGTAGTAGTCATTAGATTCCTTCATTACCTGATGAAGTAGTAGTCGTCAAAGATACCTTCATTACCTGCTGAAGTAGTAGTCGTCAAAGATTCCTTCATTATCTATTGAGGTAGTAGTCTTTAAAGATTCCTTCAATACCTGTTGAAGTAGTAGTCGTCAAAGATTCCTTCATTACCTGCTGAAGTAGTATTCATTAGATTCCTTCATTATTTGTTGAGGTAGTAGTCATCAAAGATTCCTTCATTATCTGTTGACATAGTAGTCGTTAAAGATTCCTTCTTTACCTGCAGAAGTAGTAGTCGTTAGATTCCTTCATTACCTGTTTAAGTAGTAGTCGTCTAAGATTCCTTCATTACCTGCTGAAGTAGTCGTCGTCAGATTCCTTCATTACCTACTGAAGTAGTAGTCATCAAAGATTTCTTCATTACTTGTTGAGGTAGTAGTCATCAAAGATTCCTTCATTACCTGCTATAGTAGTAGTCGTTATATTCCTTTATTACCTGATGAAGTAGTAGTCGTCAAATATTCCTTCATTACCTGCTGAAGTACTAGTCATCAAAGATTCCTTCATTATCTTTTGAGGTAGTAGTCGTCAAATATTCCTTCATTAGTTGTTGAAGTAGTAGTCGTCAAAGATTCCTTTATTACCTCCTGAAGTAGTATTCGATAGATTCCTTCATTATCTGTTGAGGTAGTAGTCGTCAAAGATTCCTTCATCATCTGTTGAGATAATAGTCGTCAAATATTCCTTCGTTACCTGCTGAAGTAGTAGTTATTAGATTCCTTCATTACCTGCTGAAGTAGTAGTCGTCTAAGATTCCTTCATTACTTGTTGAAGTAGTAGTTGTCAGATTCCTTCATTACATGGTAAAGTAGTAGTCGTCAAAGATTCCTTCATTATTTGTTGAGGTAGTAGTCGTCCAAGATTCCTTCATTACCTGCTGAAGTAGAAGTCGTCAAAGATTCCTTCATTAATTGTCGAAGTAGTAGTCGTCAGACTCCTTCTTTACCTGTTGAAGTAGTAGTCGTAATATTCCTTCATTATATGCCACAGTCAAGCTTTATACTTACTAATAGTAACTCTAGATGGCATATGTAAGCCCATCTCCGACAACTCTCCATCATCTCTCCAAATGGCATCTTTAAACCCATTCCCTACACAATCAACTAACACATGGTCGAGTGCAAATTTCTGGGCATTCTAGTGTCCAATCATCTTCCACCTTCAAGTCACGAATGGCAGACTCGTCAATCTAACTCCTCAGGTTTAAGAAGATTAAACAGGGGCAGTTGTTGTACCATAAAATCTGCCCTCTCTTTTCTCAAGACATTTTCTCACAAGGATTTTCAAAAGTTTAAGTTTGCATAAGTATAATTGGAATTTATTGGGCTTTCAAGCATCAAATCGAAGAAGAGAAAGCTTGCTTCGATTTCCCAAGCTTCGATTGGACTTTGGCCTCCTTCAAATTTTCTTCGATTTCACAAATCTTTGACTGGAATTTGGCCTCCTTCAAGCTTGCTTCAGTTTTCCAAGCTTCGACTGGACTTTGGCCTCCTTCAAACTTGCTTCGATTTCCCAAGCTTCGACTGGACTTTAGCTTCCTTCAAGCTTGCTTCGATTTCACAAAGCTTCGACTGGGCATTACCTATCTTCATGCTTGCTTCGATTCATAAGGCAAGGGCTTCCCTCATGCTAGCAGCCACAAGGCAATGGCTTCCCTCATGCTAGCATCCATAGAGAAATGGCTTCCCTCAAGCTAGCATCCTCAAGGAAATGGCTTCCTTCATGCTAGAATCCATAAGGCAAGGGCTTCCCTCATTCCAGCATCCACAAGGAAATAGCTTCCCTCATGTTTGCTTCGATTCCACCTTTAAACCCTTCAACACACATAGTTTCTACACTATGACACACAACTGGTGGATTCGAAGAGCATACAAAAGGTCCATTCAAAGAACATGAATTTGGTAGATTTGAAGGACACATATTTGGTGGCCCATTCGAAGAACATGAATTTGTTGGATTCGAAGAACACATATTTAGGTGGCCCATTTGAAGAGCATGCAAAAGGCCCATTCGAAGAACATGAATTTGGTGGATTCGAAGAACACATATTTGGTGGCCCATTCGAAGAACATGGATTTGGTGGATTCGAAGAACCTAAATTTGGTGGTTCATTCGAAGTACATACCATTGGTCCATTTGAAATACATACAATGGGTCTATTAGAAGAACACACAAGTATTGTTTTGTCTTTTGTTGATTTGGTCGAAGGCTGCTGAACAAAGTCATATATGCTGCCAAGCCCAAGTCTGTTGTACTGCCATGAAATATTCCTGCACCAAGCTTCCACAACACTCCAAAACTGTTGCAAAGAAGTCCTGCAATGCTGCTCCTAATTTGCACCAATTTGGCATTTGAGAGCTTCACCTTAAAAGCTATGAAAACAACATACCCAAACTATTCAAATTTCATTTGTTCCCCCCCCCCCCCCCCCCGAAATCTCAGCCAAACTATTCTATAAATAAGATGTTTCACAACATATCTAGAGGTGGATTTTAAGTGGCTGGAGAGAGAGTTTTGTTGGCAAGGCAAAGAGAGGAGAGAAAAATTTAACACTCTTAAACCCAGAACCAAAAAAACCACACATTTGTTTCTTTTCTTTCAAAACCAGAACCAAAGAAATACAACACCTCTATTTTTTTCTCTCTTTCGAATCCCAGTTTCCCTATCCTTCGAACTCAGGTTCCTCCGTTCCTTCGAATGCAAGAATATTCATGGCAGCAGCTCAAAGTTCAAAACACCAACTTCATATTCAAGGTAAGTCTTCCTGACTTTAAACCTTTCATTTCAAGAATGTAATTAACCTTTTGTTTATTTTTCGTTTCTACCCTTTCGTTTGTTTTCTTTCTTGTCCAAATACATGTTAAGAACTAACCTGTACATACCATAAAACAATATTAGCATGGCTTCGATCCATAGTGTTTGATAGTCCCAAGCGAAAGGAAAAAGGGTTGTGTGAATCGAAGGATTCAGGCTTCGATACACACTGCTTCACATTCCCAAATGAAAGAAAGCAAAAGGGGTGTGTGAATCAAAGGGTGCATACTTCAAATACACTGACTTGCAGGCCCAGACGAAAGAAAACAAAAGAGGTGTGTGTGAATCGAAGGATACATGCTTCGACCATGCTGCATGAATCGAAAGACTTGTTCTTTCTCTCTTTTGTGCTATTTGTTGTCTTTATATTTTTATACATTTTCTTTCATTGCTATTAATATGGTTGTAATAATTAGGACTTTTATTGCTTTTCACCCCCATTTGTACATTTGTATCCCCCATCCCCTAAAGTGATGTAATAGCTTAGGATTTTAATTTCCGCAATTTACCGCTTTAATATAATATGCTAGTAATTAGCGTGTGTATGGAAAGAGTTAAAATCAAAAAGTAAACAACCCTAATCAAAGACGAAAATGCATGCAATCAAACATACCATTCACACACATGCACCTCTAGGGTAATCTCACTTGTTGCCTCGGAAAATAGTCATGTCCCTCGAATATGGGTGTTTTAGCAAAGACCCTCGATAAAAAGATCATATTCCCTCGATGTCCCTCAATGTTTCCTTCGGTAAACGGTCTAGTCCCTTACGAAAATTTCTAAAATGTCTCATAGATTACCTTCTATGACTATACGATTGACCCACGCCCGTCCCTTCACAGTCAACGATGGGGCTTCTTACCAAATCAATGGTAAGATAGCAACATCTAAAGGAGGAGAAAAAGAACAAAGACCTTTTGAGTAGGTAGGACGCTCATAGTTGCTTGCTCGCAAACTCAAACCATTTCCACACTTACGCTTCCAAAAAAATCTTCAAAAACAAACATCTCTTTGAAATATTTTCAGAACAAACACTTTGTATGCATTCTTATAGAGACAAGAATAATTACAAAGTTAGCCGCTACAAAGGCATTTTGCAAAATATTTTCAAACTTACACCCATCACAAACACCTTTTCAAACAAAGCATTTTTCAAAGTGATCTAGCAAGCAACTAAGTGCCCGTAGATAACTACGGATGAAAAGGGTGCTAATACCTTCCCTTTTCATAACCTACCCTTCGAACTCAAGAAAAAATCTCAAAGGTCTTTCCTGTTCTTTTCACCCTTTCCTTGTTGGATAAAAGAAAAGTCGGTGGCGACTCTTGCTATCCGCAACAATTGCGATCAAACGCAAAATTCACCAAGTCAGTTCTCCCACCGTATTATAATAGTTTATAGATGTCCTAGTGAATTCCAGATTTTTGATGTGAATTACATGAATGATGATTTGGTGCCGCTGCATGTCACATTTTGTCACATGTATGGCCAGGAGATGCATAATTATAGGTCATGTCAGATCTGTTGTAGGGATTCTCGTGGTTGCTCTGTTGTAAGAAGAAGTGTTCAATTGCTGTTAGATAAAGGTACTATCAGAGTCACTGGCAATAGAGATGATTATAATCAAGTTAATATGATTGAAGACTACCCTGTTGAGGTCGTGTCTGATGGAGAATATGTTTCTATTGATTATTTCTTTTCCTCAGATGAAGGTATATTTTCTGATAATGATTCTGCGATGCCTTAATATTCTGAAGAAATGGGGGTGAATGTTATTGTACCATGTTTTACTGATCCCGCTCTTGTAGAAATTAAGTACCATAGCAAGCCTGTTGTTGCTCCCGTGTGAAACAACCGAATGAAAATAATCAAACAATGAATTTGCCATTGAACATCTTTTATCCCACATTAAGGGAAAGAGAAAGATCGAGAAAACCTGAGAAGCGAGAAGTCACAGACTTGCAACCGAGAGATCAGGTAAGGGAGTCTGTTACGCGAGGGGAAGGTATTAGCACCCCACACGCCTGTAGTACTCTATGGTATTCACTATTGTTACCTATCTTATGGGTGTGTTTAAACTACACTTACTGATTATTATTATTATTGAGGAAGAATGCATGCAAAAGAAAGGAGAAAAGAATGTAGGAAAAATAAAGTTGTATTCGCTTGGGCCCTACCCCAATGCCTATGTATCCTTTTTGAGGAATCAGAGCTACCTTAGTTCGGCTAACATGTTTTGTTTGTTTCGTTTTTTTTATGAACAAGGTTAATTCTGCCTTCTGCCGCAGCTCGACCTTGGGAGTCTCACGCGTTGGCACAGAAGTAAATTAATCATGTCCTTACTGAAAATGGTTTCGAGTTGCGCCCTCGAGACAAGATGCCACACTTGATTGGTTTGTGTTTTATTACCTTGAAAAAGGGTTTAAGTATAATTAGAATGTTTTATGATTTGCTAAGAAAGGTTTTAGTTTTATATGCATATGCAAAAGGGGAAGAAAATAGTGAATGGGAGACTATCCTATTTCTAAACCTAATGTTATCATACAATGGTAGCCCTACGTCAAGGATGAAAGGGAAATCTCTACCTAATGTTAGCACGAGTGGTTTACAACCTGAGGTCTAATGCATCCAAAAGGAACAAGCACATCCTAAGGGAACATGGTATGGAAAGCGAGTAAATAGACAAGCTCGAAAGAGCACACGCATAAAATCGTGAGGAAAAGAATCGAAATACTTTAGCCAAGGGGAGCGTATCACCCGAGAGAAACAAGCGGCAGTAGGATGTAAAACAAAAATGTGATATCCAAAGCGACTGAACACGTAACCAAGATATAGGAGATCGAGTTAGACGACAGAAGGCAATATGAATGGTCGCAGAGTATCAGCATTGGCCAATGCGAACTCTAGACAAAGCGTGGGGGTTCAATTGCGGAACCCTTCCCCACTTGACGACTCAATACACATGAGCAGGCACAACTCTGAAGCATCATGGTGCGTCACGAGCTAAGGATGAAACAGGCGAAATTGTGGGGGTTGATTGCAAACCCTTCCCCGCTCGCCTCCTTTTGAGGACTTCAATAAGGGATGGGGGAATAATGCAGGCACAAATGTAAACACACCTGCAAAATACCTACACAAAGCTAGGGTTTTAAACAAACCACACACAAGTAGCACACAATAGCAAACAATGCGGAATTTCCCTAAACGGATCTTTAAATAAACTAGAGGTGTTCCTGACATAATCAACAATGGAGACCCCTGTCATACATCTCTACCCTACTTCTCTTGGCATCAAAAAGCAGTAAAGCCCTACTTCTCATTATATCTAGAAAAGAAGTAAAAAAATGCAGTAAAGTGCGAAAAAGTACAAAGGTAGTAGCGGTGACTACCAAAGCGAGAAAATTGTCAAGAGCAGACGAAAGCAATGGAGAAGCGGGGAGTACGCGTCGAGAAATCTTCACCAAGAAACAAACAAAGTCAGAAACAATATCCAACTAAGATAACAGCAAACGCGTGTTGCAAATACAACGCGTAATCAGAAGTTCCTGCACAAAGCGTCATAAAACATCACATGCATCTGGACAACATGTAATAATATGAATTTCTCAAGACGATGAGAAATAAGGTGTGTCGCATCAAAAGCGAGCATAAGCCATATGCTTCGATCACATAACTACTTGTTATGTTACATGATCGAAAGCAAAAATAATGTACCTTGCACAATGAACAAACGCGTCAAGAATAACGAGGAAAAACGATACGAAAGTATGAACAGAAAATAAAATAAAAATATTTTTTATTAGTTATTATGTGAGGAGAATTCTAAAAAACTAAAGAATTAATTCCTAAAAATTTCTATTATCCTCTATTATTTTTTTTCCGGTTTTATTACATTTTTTATCATGCATTATTATTGAGAATAATTATGAAAGAGAAATTATAATTAAAAAGGGACAAAATGAAGATAAAGGAAACAGAGGATGAAAAATGAATTTTAGGAGGGTGCAGAAATCAGGGCGCTAGGCCTATTTCAGAAAGTCCAAAAGATATTTTTGTTCTCAATTTTTAGATTTCAAACAGATTGAAACAGGCCCGCTGTAGTACCCAGGCGTATGCCCAATGTTCCAAATCCATTTGGCCAGTTTTGTTATTCTTCAACTCAGATTCCAAACAAAAAGTAATTGGCCTAGGGGGTGTATTGCTCAATTGAGGCCCAACAAAATTACTTGGATCAGAATTTTGTTTCATTAAAAGAAAATAAAAAAAGTTAAAGAAAAAAAAGAGATTGAATTAGGAATAAGGTTTAGAATCGCATGGCTGTTCAGATTTCGTCTTCTTCATAATACAGCGAATCCATCCTTGTACTTTCCTTCCTCTTCGGTGAAAACCAACACTGTAATCTCACATCTCCCCGATCCAACTCAAGGCGGTGCACTCTTTTCCTTTACCGGCTTCGACAGACTATGTCGTGGTATGAAAGGTCCGGCTACAGTGAACTCACCTCCGTTCGCCTAAGTCGCCACCACCTTCTCCTTTCAATTCCCACACCTTCCTTCTGGTTTCACACTCAAAAAACCCAAAAGAATCGAAAAACTATAAGCTGAGATAAACGATCCATAAGCTCCACCAAACCTCAAGATATTGGAGATTTAATGTGACGTGTGTCAAGCAAAGACAACATATAAAGAATTACGCAAGGAATCAGAAAAAAGTAGCACCTGGATTCGTAACTTGAAGGAGATAAATTCCAGAATACCAGAGCTGAGGTAATATTACGCGTCCATTAATCTTTCATTTTCTTCTTCTACTTCTGTGATTTCGCATTCTTCTTCTGCTTCTTTTTTGCTTATTTCTTTTCTATGTGTGACTGAATGATTATGTATTTTGTATTGGTGTTGTTTTAGTGAAATCAGAGACTGTTGTTATTGTGAATGATGAGGGCAAAGTGCAGAACCAAGCGGTGATGGTTACGCTAATTTGCAGAGATGAATGAAGTTTCAGGGGTGATTCTAGAGATGGTGATATGGTGGAAGTTACAGAGGTTTTAGAATTGAGGAGGATGGTCGAGAGAGGTTAAAGAGTGAGAAGAATGGTGTAGAGCCGAGAGAGAGGGAATGATGGAGATTGAGAGTTTTTTCTGGTGAGTTTTTGCTATATCCTTTTTCGGTTCTTCCTTTTTCGAAATTATGAGTCCCTCCTTCTGTTATCATCTATTAGAAAGCAGTTAGGAAAGTTGTTAATTCTGTTTTGAGAAATCGTTGCATGGAATTTAGTTAGGGGTTATGGAATATGTTAGAAGTTGGTTAGAGGTTTGTTAATAATTAGTTTTTCTGCTCTAATTATGTTATTCGGTTGAGATGGAAAAATCAGTTGGGATTTATTCTACAGGTATTCCTGATTCAGTTTTTTTCGTTTTACGATTTTATTCTAAATAGGACGGTTTTCTGAACTGGATTTTGTATTGCAGTGCATGCATGCTACCTGATTTGGTTCTCTGGAATCCGTTTCACGGTCCATTTCAAAACCAGTTTTGTGATGTACGCAGGTATTTGGCAATATGAGGTTATGGGATTTGAATGAAGGTCGGGCAACCCTGTGTATGATTTGAGTTCAGTTCCGGAAACTCTAAGATTTGGTGTAGAGACTTTTGGGTGTGAATTTCGTGAAGATACACTTAGGCTATAGAACAAAACTTATGTAATTCTTGTAATTTTTCTTGTAATGGTCTAATGTATAACATCAACATGGCTTGTGAATTTTCACGGTTGTGACTTTGAACAAACATAAATATCTGAAGTTGGATAGAACTTTGATGAATCTTGCTTGATGTTTAGATATTGTAAAAAATGATCATGAATCTTTGGATCTTGATGAACTTTGATGAGTGTAATCGATGACTAAGTGAATAACCTGGTTATTTTTACCAGCAAATTTCATGTTTTAATTTGTCGTTCCAAGTCAAACATATCTTGGAACCATATACAAAACTTAATTTGATTAAGTGATGCATAAATGAATCCATCTCTTCTCTTGTATGAAAGCCATGTAAACATTCTTCCCACTTTGATCCATTCTTGACAACTTGAATTCATAGCAACAAATCCCCTCTTTAATGTAATCCCTAACTTAATGCTTAAGTTCGTGTTAACTTGCACTTTATACACACAACTCCTTAACTTTATTGTATCAAAATACAATTGAATCAACTCTTCGCATAAACCATAATTCTTTCCTTTTAACCCAAAAATCTTGGATTGAATTAGTAAAAGATAGAATCATAGAATGTGATGCCTCCATCCCTTACAATTTCAGCCTCAATTGATTGGAGAATATTCCGAAAACCTTAGCTTGATGAATAAATGAATTATATCCAGTTAATAGCAAGCCGCTTGACATCAATCTTAATCAATCATAAGAGGGTTCAACATGATTCACTTCTATATCAAACCCTCAGATGAAAACTAAGCTTTAGAAACGTCAAAGGAAAGAGCTTAATTGGAATCTTAATGAAGCATTAAGCACCACAAATGAAAATCCTAATACACTTTTCTCAGGATGAATATTTGATGAAAACAGAAGCCCATAATGACCATGAACACACAAACCTAGCTTAAAACCATTGATTGTTGAAGAAACCAGTTGATTCTTCCTGAATGAAGATGAGAGCCTTAAATCCATACAACAACCCTAATTCCTCAATACCCTCAATCCCATGCAAAATTATTGACTAATGATGCATGACGTGTAAAATGACCAAATGGAGGGTATGCAGATGAAATGAGAACATAATGCATAAACCATATGATTCGATAAAAAGGTGGGACAAATTTAGGGTATTACACTTACCCCTATTTAATCATCTTAAACTTGAAAGTATGATTGGCGCGAGTCTTTCGAACGTTCAAGGTAAAAGATGATTAAATACCAATGCCAAAAATTTGTCTTGAAAGAAAGTGTGAGTGTTTTTTTTTTGTGATATCTGCTGGCGAGAGAATTTCTTGTTTTCATGGTGAGAAGGGTTTATGGATGAAACTGGAAGGTGATTGCTCATAACATGACAACGGTGCCGAAACGGGGTTTAGAAATCGATACGAAGAGTACTTGAAAACTGACACGACGAGTGTTTAGAAGTTAACGACAACGAGGGTTTAGAAATTGACACGACGAGTGTTTAGAAATTGACACGACGAGTGTTTATAGGATGACATGGGGGTGTTTAGAAGATGACACGACGAGTGTTGGAAGGTAGCATGATGCCAATACAAGGAAGAGAACAGACTTGTAACATAGCGTGATGCCAATACAAGGAAGAGATCAGACATGTAACTAATGTGACTATAATACAAGGAAGAGATCGGACTTGTAGTGTAGCATGATGCTAATACAGGGAAGAGATCGAACTTGTAACGTAGCATGATGCCAATACGAGGAAGATATTGGACTTGTAACGTAGCATGATGCCAATATAAGTAAGAGATCGGACTTGTAATTTAGCATGATGCCAATACAAGGAAGAGATCGGGCTTGTAATGTAGCGTGATGCCAATACAAGGAATATATCAGAATTGTAATGTAGCATGATGCTAATACAAGGAAGAGATAAGACTTATAACATAGCATGATGCCAATACAAGGAAGAGATCGGACCTGTAACATAGCATGATGCCAATACAAGGAATAGATCGGACTTGTAACGTAGCATGATGCCAATACAAGGAAAGTATAACTCAGACGAGTGTTTGAATCAATACGGACGAGTATCGAAAGAAGATACGGACGAGTATTTAGGAAAGGTTAAACACAAACGAGTGTTTGAATCAATACAGGCGAGTATCAAAAGAAGATATGAACGAGTATCAAGGAAAGATTTAACATGTAGGAGTGTTTGAATCAATATGGACGAGTATCGAAAGAAGATACAGACGAGTATCAAGAAAAGGTTAAACATGGACGAGTGTTTGAATCAATACAGGCGAGTATTGAAAGAAGATACGTACGGGTGTCAAAGAAAGGTTAAACACAGATGAGTGTTTGAATCAATACGGACGAGTATCGAAAGAATATACAGACGAGTATCAAGGAAAGGATAAACACGGATGAGTGTTTGAATCAATACGGACGAGTATCAAAAGAAGATACAGACGAGTATCAAGGTAAGATCTATGGGTGATCTACCAAAATTACTAGGTCTACGGCGACCTATAAGGAAATCTAGATCTACGATCGATCTAAGATCCTATGGTAAGACCTACAGGCGATCTACCAAAATTACTAGGCCAACGGGTGACCTATTAGAAAATATATATCTACGATCGATCTAAGATCCTAAGGTAAGAAGTACAGGCGATCTACCAAAATTACTAGGCCTACGGGTAACCTATAAGGAAATCTAGATCTACGGTCGATCTAAGATCCTAAGGTAAGACCTACTGGCGATCTACCAGAATTACTAGGCCTATGGGAGACCTACAAGGAAATCTAGATCTACAGTCGATCTAAGATCCTAAGTTAAGACCTACGGGCGATCTACCAGAATTACTAAGCCTACAGATGACCTACAAGGAAATCAAGATCTACGATCGATCTAAAATATTAAGGTAAGACCTATGGGAGATCTACCAGAATTACTAGGCCTACGGGCAATCTAAAAGGAAATCTAGATCTACGGTTGATCTAAAATCTTAAGGTATGACCTACAGGTGATCTACCAGAATTACTAGGCCTACAGGAGACCTACAAGGAAATCTAGATCTATGGTCGATCTAAAATCCTAAGGTAATACCTACGGGCAATCTACCAAAAACTAGGCCTAAGGGAGACCTACAATTTTGAGAAGGTGAGAATATTGACTATAACATGATGATTGAAGATGCGAGAATGACCAAGTTCATTACATTTGTTAGGATTTGAAGGACAAATAAACACATACGAGCGTTTGGAGTACTGACACGGATGAGTCTTCAGAGAGACTGACACGGACGGGTGTTTAGGAAACCACACAGACGAGTGTTTGGATAACTGACATGGATGGGTGTTTAGGAAACTGACACAGACGACTGTTTGGAGGACTGACATGGACGTGTGTTTAGGGAACTGACACAGACAAGTGTTTGAAGGACTGACATGGATGTGTGCTTAGGAAAATGACATAGACGGGTGTTTGTAGATTGACACAAGTGAGAACTGGAATTTGAATTAATTGTCAGATAGGAACTGACTACCATATGAGAACTGGGTTTAGAATTGATCGTCAAACGAGAACTGACTGCCATACGGGAACTGGAATTAGAATTGATCGTCAGACGAGAACTGACTACCAGACGGGAACTGGGTTTCGAATTAATTGGCATACGGTAACTGACTACCAGACGGGAACTGGAATTTGAATTAATTTTCAAACGAGAACTGACTACTAGACGAGAAGTGGGTTTAGAATTTATCATCTGATGGGAACTGACTACCAGACGTGAACTGGGTTTAGAATTGATCGTCAGACGGGAACTGACTACCAGACGGGAACTGGAATTTGAATTAATTATCAGATGGGAACTGACTACCAGATGAGAATTGGGTTTAGAATTGATCGTCAGATGGGAACTGACTACTAGACGAGAACTAGGATTAGAATTGATCGTCAAACGGGAACTGACTACCAGACGAGAACTTGGTTTAGAATTGATTGTCAGACGGGAACTGACTACCAGACGGGAATTAGGTTTAGAATTGATCATCAGACGGGAACTGACTACAAGACGGGAACTGGGATTAGAATTGATCGTTAGGCGGTAACTAACTACCAGACGGGAATTGGGTTTTGAGATGGTTTTCCAGGGCGGGAACTGGATTTTGAAATGGTTAGCTAGACCGAGAAATGGATCTTAAAATGGTTGGCCAGAGCAGGAATTGGGCTTAGAAATGGTTTTCCAGTGCGAGAATTAGATTTTGAATGACAAGGTGTATTGATTTTGCTGGGAATTCAGGGGTACAAGGTACTGACACCGTTAGCTGGGCATTGTGAAGGTGAAGGTCATCAACTGGGGATTTTGGAGTGATATCCTCTTGAGATTGAATGATTCAGGTCTTTTGTGTAAGGTACTTGATATGGCTTATGCTTTGTATGCATTTTTGAATTTCTTTTGTCGCAAAGATCCCTTCTGATGGATCAACTACGCGCTTTTGAAGATGCAATGTTATGCATGTGATAATTATATGAAATGCAGAGAAATAGACTTCATGGGGATAAGCAAAGGCTCGTTGGGAACTGTTGCTCGTCACTGGAGATGCCAATACATATCGACGCTGGAAACCTACAGTACCAAATATTGATGGGGATATTGATAAGAATTTGCGTTGGGGAGCCCATGTTACCGGAGATTATTGGTGACTCCTTTGGAGATTGAATTGCTGACGAAGCGAGTCTTCAGGTTCACCACTAAATTCTGAATTGTGTTGTTAGGGAAGGGATACTCTGGCCCGACTTCCCTATATCCTGAGCCATTGAGAGGATGGTAGAATTGAATATGCCAAAGAATGGATACCGAACACCATATGAATCTCTGCAAACACATGCCCCAAGTTTACGCCACACTAGGGAATTACCTCTTGTATCACTTGGGGATAAAAGATGGGCATGGATACCTGTGAATGCCCCAGTTTAGCTCTGTAAATGCCCTGGTTTACTCCAATGGGGATGCACTTTCACGTGCCAAGTCAATGATGATTCCGAACTTTCTGAATTTGCTTGGGGGGAATTAGGTATGAAATTTTCTGTAGCGTATGAAGACGGATTTGCATGCTGGTGTTTACCATGAAAAATGGTAAACAACCGTTGATCTTCCAAAAGGTTACTTATTTGGTGACTCGCAGGATCAATCAGATTGATCCTAAGACATGGTTGATCTTTGGAGTTTAAAGGCTTTGAAATAAAGAGTTTCGATTAATCCTAATGGTGATTAAAGCAAGTAAAGTGGGGATACTTTAAATAAATTGCATGGAGAAAAGCTTGATAAAGTAAATAAAAGCATTAAAGGTTTGCTAAATAAATGGCTTCGAATGAAGTAAATGAGTGAAAGTGATAAATTGCTTGAATATAAAAGACTTTGATTAAGGTAAATGGTGTTTCACACATACATTCTCAATGATTCTTTCTCTCACGCTGGGTACTTGAATCTAAATGAGTGACTTGTATACAATGATGAACACCCTTATAACATTGTAAATACTTAGTATTTATACTAAGAAAACTAAGTAACTACTGGGAAGTCACACCGCTTCATGATGACTCCACATGGCACGCTCACAACCTTCGACGCCTACGTGCACGACACGTTGCGCTTGGTAACTGCTGGGAACCGTCTCCAACAGTTCAAAATTCAAACCGCTCAATCTTGGGCATCAGGGACCTTGGTCGAGAGGTTGCTCCTTCGACGTCGAAGACAACAAGATTCCAACTTAAAGGAATTTCTCTAAGTATCTTGTCATTCTTTGATGAGCCTTCGACATGATCAGCTGGTCGAAGCCTTCTTGTGTCGGAAACTCTTCTGACTCAATTAATGATCTATATAATAATAGAATGTGGGTGTCGAATTTAGGAGCCAACAAATTGCCCCCCAAGAATGTCTTATTTCGTCGCTCAAAAAGAAAAAGGCATTCTTTGATATTCCATTCGACATATGTCCTTCACTCTCAGCCACAAATCAGTTTGTGTGCTTTTCACCTACCAACCAACTGACAAACTCAAAAAGTCATCATTTCACCTTTTCCCAAGACGTCACTTCAGTAAGGCGTTTTGCACGCACATTTGCCTTTCATATGCCGTCATCATGACTATTTCCCGAAATCGAGGAAGCACGCTGCAACATTTCTGTTTTTCAGAACGGTTACAGCGCCCACTGCGTGCCATGTGCCCCACTCTTGTCTGTGGCATTAAATGACCTCGAGCCCTGTGATTTTTCAATCACTATAAATAGCACTAAGTGCCTCAGTTGGACTCTTTACGCTTTCTTGCATCCAAACCTTCAATCGAACGAATTTTTTCTGCAAACAACTTTTTGCTTCTCCCTCTCCCACCCCAGTAATCTTTTTTCTACATCCATCCTCATCTCAACCCAACAAATGGCTTCACGCACTCGTGCTCCCAATGCCCCAAGAGTTAGCAATCCCTCCAAGACTGCTCAACCAGAAATCTTTTCAACCGCTCCGGTAGTTAACTCCATGGGGATGCGAAGGGTTCCCGAACCCATGGGTAAGGTTGAACGTGAAACTTATGGCTCTCAACTGCTGATTCCTGTTGGATATTCCAACCAGGTTTTTTCCATGTCAGGCCCTCTTTCAACAAGCATCAATGACCCCACAAAAAATGAGGGTTTCTTCCCCGTGCATGCAGCATTCAAACCTGTTGGGTGCTCAAAGAAAGCAAAAGATGATACTGAAGATCCTGCAAAGGAGAAGATAGATCTACAGTTTTTTTAACAGGGGGGTTAGGGCTTTTCGCTCTAGCCCTAGTCTTACACCAGAATATGCCGCTTGGCTCCTTAAGATGGAGAGGTGCCAGGCTTCGATTTGGAAAAGCATGGGCATTTATGACCTGGTCATGTTGTCCAAAACCGGCCTTAACTACAGCCCTGACATGCTGGTAGCTTCATTGCTGTTTTGGGACTACACTCATTATACCTTCCACTTGCCTTGTGGAATGGTTACGCCCACCCTCTTCGATGTGGCCGCCATTACTGGTCTTCGACCAACTGGGGACTACTTCGACCCAGAGGAAATGTCTGAAGACCAGATTGGGTTTTCTGCTACCAAACCCACCTACACCACCTACACCAACCATTACCACGACAAATCGACAATTGTGGTGACTGATGTGGAGCACATCGCGTTTCTAGCCTTATGGTTGTCGCGCTTCGTGTTCTACACGAAATCTCTGCAGGTGACGAAGAAAATGGTCACCCTCGCTACTCAGCTTTATCACGGCCAAAACATCTGTTTGGCCGAATTAATATTGGCGAATTTGTATGAGTCGATAAGCAGTGGAGCGGCTCAATTAAAAGTAATCAAAAATAGAGCCAGCCTGCTGCTTGCTGGTCCCTTCTGGCTACTTCAACTCTGGTTGAATGCCACTTTCGAGTCTTTTCTTCCCCAGAATCCTCAAATAAATGAACAGGCTCCTGAGATAGCTAGAAGGCGTGTCGAAGGCACCAGGCTTGCCTTATTGGCTCCTACTGAGGATGGGCTGGAACTACAAAAGACCTTCGCAAACTTCGTTCAAATGTTTGCAGGGAGGAAGGAATTTACCTCGACCATGGCCCCTTTCTCCGGTCGAAAGTGTAGTCCAGGATGGTTTACCAGGCCCCATCCCAAATCATCAGAGGATCCTCACTTTGAAGAGCATACAACAATGTGGGAAGCGTTTCTCACTCCAAGGATAATGCCGTTGCGCTTCAAGAGTTCAAAGAATCAGCTGAGCCTGATTGCTTACCAGCCGAATCTTGTCTCTCGACAATTTGGCATTATCCAATCGCTTCCTTCTCCAATTTATACTCGGGAGAAATCATTGTTGTTCTTTTCTATTGACTACTCTGAGGAAGCCGCTACTAGGTATATTAGTAGGTACGTTGGTCGGAGCGTACTATCATTGTTCGACTACCAACTCAACTTCCTCTGTTCACCAGCTTTTGAAGACTGGTGGAAGAGATATTACGTCGAAGAGTTCCTCGACGAGAAGGACTTTGCAGACGAACTCAAGAAGTCCTTCGTCCTGGTTCTTGATAAAATAAAGAAATGTATGTTCCTTCAAATTATATTTGTCTTTTCATTTCAACTTATATCTGACAAATATAACTTGTGAACGTTTCTTCTTTCAGTTGTTCGAAAACCTGTGGCTAAGAAGGCCACAGACAGCCATCAGGGTGGGGGTCCCTCTACAAAACCTCCAGTACAGGTAACAAAAATTTCTCTTGTTTCCTTCTTTGGTTTTAAACATTCTTGTTCCCGATGCTGTGTTTTAAATCGACTCCATTTGGGATTTTCAGGAACCTGCGCCTAAGAAGCGACCTATATTAACGGTCGAATCTTCGAGTGGCGACGAGGAGGAATCTCCTCCTGTTCCTCTCAAACGGAGAAAGCTGAAAAAGGCTGCCCCAACCCCTGAATCTCGACCTGTGATGAGAACTAAACTCACAGGGAATAAACCCAGGCCACCCCTTGTGATCATCAAAGAGCCCACGGAGGAGGAGCTGAATGTCTTGCTCAGTAATCCTGTTGAGAGCGATAACTCCAGCCCTGGGGCTGAGGTTCCTGTACAGGTAATGCCTCCGACCACTTTTAACTTAAGCGTCGATGATCACCTTCAATTTTATATCTCTCTAATCAGAATATTTTTCCCTTTCTATTTTTAGGAAACGGCTGGAACTTCAGCACCAGCTGGGCATCCTGTCGAAGGTTCTGATACCTTCGTAAACAGCACAGGGGAACCCACCTTCAATCCTTCTTCTTTCGTCAGTTCTGCTAACAAAGTGAATCAAACTTCGGAGCCGCTGGACTCTGCTGACCATAGCAGACAACGTGAAGAGGAACTGTTGGATGATGAGTTCCTTGCTGCAACAGAGGATGCCCCTGAGGAGCATCACCAGGAGGAAACTCAAGTGGCCAACGACACAAAAGAGTGACATGATGAAGAGGGTCATGCTGACGCCGATGCTGCTGAAAATGCTCAGCCCCAAACTACCATTGCCACAGAAAAGGTTACCTCGACAAAGCCCAGGTCTAAAGAGGACTTAGCCCTCTTGAAGCAAAATGATCAAATTGGCTATCTGAACGCCATCGTCGAGAGCAGGGAAAATTCATCTGACCCCAGTCATGATGCTTCTACTGCATCAGGGAAGTCTACTTCGACTTCTCCTCTCGATGATGTCTTAAAGAAAGTTAAGGCTCAATTCTTTAAGAGAGATCTAATGAAGGCTTTGGAGGGGGATCCTACTGCCCAGTCTTGTTTGGGGGCTGTCTTGGGTGCAGTCGATTTGCTTGCTGTTTCTCCAGAGATTTCCAGCTTCATCTTGGAGTTATACTCCATTATTGACCAAGTCTCTGCGGACTACAATCGTTGAAGGGGGTTCACCAGCCAACTCGAAACGCTGCATGGCAAGAGTTCTTCTCCTTGGACTGAAGTGGCTGAATCGACTTCTCGAATTGCAGAATTGTCGAAACAGAGGATGTCCAAGCAACAGGAAATCTAAGCCATAGATCAGGATAACGCCTCTATACGGGCGCAGATCGAGGAGTTGGAAGCCAGGTTAAATGCTAACACTAAGCGCAAGGAGAAACTTCTTTCAACCGTTTCAGACGCAGAGAGCCAAAATGAAGTTGCTCGAGGCCTAGAGTTCGCTGAAAGGGCCCAAGATCTAGATGACCAAATTGCCAAAATCTCTCAGGCGAATGCCTTGTGTAACAAACGACTGGAGTTACAGCGAGCCAAATATCTTCGTCTCAAAGCCTCTGTCCCTTTTTAATTTGCTCTGTACTTTGTTGACCATGTACTGTAACTTTTTGTAATATAATGTAGCCATTTTGGTTAATCAATGTCATTTTCCATTTTGGCCTTATGGTTAACTTAGTCATTAATTATTATTTATTTTGATCTCTTGGAGCATAGGTTTATATTTTTTCAAATATTTGCCGTTTACTCTCAAGAGTCTTTTATCTTCGCTTAACTCTTCGACCTCATAAGCTCCACCAGAAAAAGTTTGAATAATTTTGAAGGGTCCTTCCCACTTGGGTGACCATTTTCCCATGCTTCGATCTTTTCGATCCATAGGAAGAATTACCTTCCAAACTAGTTCTTCAGGCGTGAATGCCTTAGGTTTTACTTTCTTATTGTAAGAGTCTTCCACTCTTTTCTTCTGAATTCTCAGTAGGTCGAGAGCTCGTAGTCTTTCTTCATCTAAATCTACCAATTCATCTAACATCATATCCCAGTAAACCTCAGAGGGAATATCTTGATGTCTTTGAACCCTTGCTGATTGAAGACAAATTTCTACTGGCAGTACTGCGTCATGACCGTAAGTTAACCGATATGGTGTTGTGCCTGTGGCTTCCTTTGGGGACGTTCGGCAGGCCCACAAGATCTGGTCTAACGTTTTGTGCCAATTCTTTGGCTTCTTTCCCACATGCTTTTTGATCAGGCCAATCACTATTTTATTCGCCGCTTTGACTTGACCATTTGCCTGCGCGTAATAAGGTGTTGATGTTAGGAGTCTGAAGCCTATTTCTTGAGAGAATTCCTGCATCTTTCGACCAGTGAACACTGACCCTTGATCAGTCGTTATAGTCTCGGGGATTCCAAATCTGTAGATAATGTTCTTTTGAATAAATTCAATGACATTTTCTTGGTCTGCGTTGACTAAAGGGATAGCTTCAATCCATTTAGTGAAATAATCAATGCCTACCAATATATATTTCTGGCTCTTCGATGATGCTGGTCGAATCTCTCCAATAAGATCCAACGCCCATCCTCTAAAAGGCCAAGGTTTCACTATTGAATGAAGCTCGCTTGCTGGTACATGTTGGATACCAGTGTGGACTTGGCATTCTTGGCAACCCTTCGCGAACTCGACACAATCTTTCAAGATAGTAGGCCAATATAGTCCTTGTCAAAACAACAACCATTTCATCTAATGACCTACTTGGTCAGCTCCACATGCTCCAGCATGCGTAGTCGAAAGGGCTATATATGCTTCGGTTTCGCTTAAGCATTTTAATAATACCCCTTCAGGCATCTTTTTGAACAACTCATTCTCCATGAGTACGTAACTTAACGCCCTATATTTTATTTTTCGTTCTGTCAAAGCTGCTGGATTTTGCAGGTAATCCCCAATGGGTTTCCTCCAGTCTTGCTCCGATAAATTGTCTATGAACGTAATTTCAAAATTCCTTTGATCAGCATACCCTAGTCTTGTTGATTCTAAATCGGTTGGAGACAAGTTGGTTGCTGTTATTTTTTCTCGGACTTCGATTGCTCTTTGTAATCTTGTTTTTGAAATCTTATACCCAGATGCAATTTGTGCCAAATCATTGGCTACTTGGTTTTCCAATCTAGGTATGTGTCGAATATTAACCACTTCGAATTTTTTCAATAAACGATTTGCTATCACAAAGTACATAATGAGATTTTCCCTTATACATTTGTACTCTTTTGTGACTTGCTTAATGACTAACTCTGAGTCTCCATTATTTCGACTCGAGTTACCCCCAATTCCAACAATATTTCAAGTCCAATAATTAGAGATTCGTATTCAGCCTCATTGTTCGAACAAGTACCTTCTATCTTGTACTTGAATGTCGTTGGAATTTTTTCTGGAGAAATAATTAAGACCCCTACTCCCGTCCCATCTCTATGGCTGGAACCATCGAAGTAAAATTTCCAGGGTTCTATCTCCAAGTAATTTATATTTTCAACCTGAATTGAGTGGTCGACTATAAAGTCTGCTACCACTTGTCCTTTCACTGCCTTAAGAGGCATAAAGGTCAATGAATACTCAGTTAATGCTAACGCCCATTTTCCAATTCGACTGTGCAAGATGGGTTTTGACAACATGTATTTGAAAACATCAAAATGGGACGAAACATACACATCAACTGGTTTTATATATTGTTTGAGCTTTGTACAAGAGAAATAAAGACATAGACATAATTTTTCAACTTCGCTATATCTAGGTTATGCATCGTTCAAAACTCTGCTAAGGTAGTAAATGGGTCTTTCGACTCCATTTTAATCTTCTTGGGCTAACATGCTTCCCAAACTTTTGTCGGATGCAGCTATGTACAATCTCATACTCCTATTGCTACAAGGAGGCACCAAAATATGTGGCTTCGTGAGGTACCCTTTGATCTTGTCGAAGGCATCTTGCTGCTCTTGCCCCCACTCGAATCTTTCCTTTGAGAAGGCTTGCGCTTTTCCACTTAGGTTAGATATAAATCTCCTCAAGAAGTTTATCTTGCCCAGCAGAGATTGCAGTTCCTTCTTGTTCGTTGGCGCTTTCGCTTCCAAGATTGCCTTCATTTTGTTCTGGTTGATTTCGATTCCTTTCTTGTAGACGACAAAGCCCAAGAAATCTCCAGCTTTCACACAGAACGCGCACTTCAAAGGGTTCATTTCCAGACCATGCTTTCTCATTCTTTCAAATGATTGTCGAAGGTGGTCTATATGGTTCTTCCTGGAAACAGATTTTACAACAATATTGTCAATATATACCTGCATGAAAGTGTTAATAAAATCATGGAAGATAGAGTTCATTGCTCGCTGATATGTTGCCCCAGCATTCTTTAGGCCAAAAGGCATTACTACCCATTCGTAAGTGCCTAAGGCCCTAGGGCATCGAAAAGCTGTTTTCAACACATCTTCTTCAGCAATGAAAATTTGATTGTATCTTGAGTACCCATCGAGCATGCTCAGGTACTCGTGGCCAGCGGCAGAGTCGACAAGCATTTCCGCCACAGGCATAGGATATTCATCTTTGGGTGTTGCAGCATTCAGATCTCTGAAATCTATGCACACCCTCAATGTGCCATTTTTCTTAATCACTGGCACAATGTTTGCAATCCATTCGACATACCTCGTAGTTCGTATGAATTTGCACTTCAGTAGTCTCTCGACTTCCATTTTGATCTTCGATAGTATTTCTGGAGAGAAGCGTCTTGGAGTTTGTTTGACAGGCTTTTTTCCAGATTTGATTGGCAACTGGAGTTCTACCAATCCTCTGTCGAGTCCAGGCATTTCGTTGTAATCCCATGCAAAGAAGTCCTTGAACTCCTTCAGTAATTGAATCACTTCAACCCTGAGCTCTGGGTCTATTTTGGCACTGATGTAAGTGGGCCTTTTATCTAACCCTTCTCCCAAGTTGATTTATTCTAAAGGATCTTGTGCTAACATTTTGATGTTACTCTCCAGGGGGTCCTTTTCGAAACCCAAAGGCTCATCGTTGTAGATGGCGTCGAGCCTCTGTTCCTGCATTCCCTCTGTCATGGTATCGGGAGGTTCTGGGTCGAAATCTTTTCCAGGACCAATATCTGGTGGCTCCTGGTCATTGGCCTTGTTGGCCATATATTTTACTTCGACTTCAAGAGCCGCTATCATTCTTGTTTCGGCTACATAAGCCGAAATTCGTTGTAACACTTGTGACTCAGTCATTATCACTGAATTCGCTTCCCCAACCAGTTGGCTGGATGTCAGTTAGCCCACTGAAATCAATGTGGGACCAGTCTTCTTTATCCCATTGAAACCCATGATCAGGATGCAGGTACAAGGAACAAAAAGCATTTGGCGTTGGTGCCATGTCGAAGTCAGGTGCTGGACATGGCCCAATGTGAGCCAAATTTTTGTCGAAGTCAGCTCTCCCTAGGTGATTAACTTCGCCTAAGTAGTAGCTCTGATCTGCTTCTAAATTCTCAACAATCCCATCAGGACGCCATAATATCAACCTTTGGTGCATCTATGATGGTACTGCTCCGACACCATGTATCCATTCTCGGCCTAATAATAGGTTGTAATTTGGTTTCGCCGATATGACCATGAACATGGTTGGTCGAACGATGGATCCCACTTTGAGGTCTAGTTGAATCACACCCATGGTGGTCCCTATTCCACCTTCGTAGTTCGATAGGACCATATTATGAGGCTTAATGTCTTCATCATTCTTGCCTACTTTTCTTAGCATGAAGTGGGGGATTATGTTGATAGTCGCCCCACAGTCCACCAAGATCTTGTTTATAGTGGCCTCTTCGAGCTTTGCCCTTATGAATAAAGGCTTGAGGTGACTCTTCATCGCCTCAGTTGGTGGTTCGAAGAAACCATTTTTCTCTTCAGTGCAGCCATTACCCATAACAAAGTAGCATACTGGCCTATGCTTGGCCATCTCTTGTTCAACTTCCCAATCGTTTGATTCGACTTCCACTTGGCGGTTGAATTCTCTTGGCAAGACCGAAACTATATTTACCATGATGTCTAATGTGTCGTCGGACTCAGAGCCATCTCTGTCACCATCTTCGTTTCGGTCAGGCCATACCAATCTATTGGTTACTGGTTCCCTCTCCAAAGTTTTTCTTTGCTTTCGCTGGGGGACATTTGAACTCGACTCTGGATTTGGTTCTTTGACAGCCTCTCTCTCAGCCTTGCGCCACCTTTGGTATCTTCTCCACTGGGATCGAGACATTGGGTTCTTTCCCTTGTAATTACTCGATACTTGAGCAACTTTGGTGTCACCTGCATGAGGTTCTTTCTTTAGTATCAATGATGAACCTCTTGGAACTTCAAAGGGGTGCCACCTTTCTTTGTTGGGTCTCTTTCGACCTGATGTTTTGAGCCATGTATCGACTGGCACATTGGTTGGAGGCCTGAAAGTTAGTGGCCTCTTTTCCTAACTTGAACCCTTTTGATAGGTTCTTCTAGGATCATGTCAAACATCAGAGCCTGCACTTTTTTGGGCATTTCTGCTCCATTTCTTGTTTGTTGCTCTCATACCTTCGATATGTTCAGCAACTTTCTTGTCAAAAATAGAGCTGCATCGAGGACACGGCATTACTTCTGATTTCTTCTTCTGGCATCGTTGCAAGAATTCTGCCAGATTTTCATTCTCAAGGGGGAACGCTGTCCTGTTTGCTTGCTCTTGCCTGATGGTTTCCTCTGAGACTTTTGATTCAGAAATTTCGACCATGTTGACATTCATGTTGTCTTTAGTAGCAAGAGTCATTTGCTTCATTTGAGCCTCCAGGTCTTTTGTCTGGCCTTGCACCACAGCCAAGTAGGAAGTGGGTTTAGTTCCAGATTTTGAAACTCCACCTTTTTCCAGTTTTGGGCCCTCAGCGGCCTTTTGGACTGCCTCGATTGTTTTTCTAGAAAGGTTCCCAGAAAAACTGCCAAATATTGGCATATTAATGTGATCTTTGGTGACTTCAACCATAGTTATCCCTGGCCTTTTCACCTGACTCCTGGAAGCTTCAATCACATTGACCTCTGAAGGTTCAGCATAATGGGCCTCCGCCTGTAAAGGGTTCGAATCCACATTCATGGGGGCCTTATCAGCAAACTTCAACCTCCCTTCTTCGATAGCATTTTGCACGAGATCCCTGAAAAGAAAACATTGAGATGTTTTATGGCCCAGAAAGTTATGATATTTACAATAGCCTCTTTTCTTTCTTTGATCAAGAGGAGGCACTTTTACCCCTGGGGGTATTATCATTTGGCCATCTTTTACAAGTAAATCAAAAATTTCATCACATTTCGTAATATCGAAACTGTAAGTCTTCTTAGGGAACCTATCATTGGCCTTTTCAGACCCAGTGGGGTTTTTTCCACTTGAGGGGACTAGTAATTTGCAAGAGTGTGGTGGCCCTTGTTTTAACTCAGCCAAATCGACCTCACTTTCTTCAACGGCTATAAGTTCATCGAATGTTTCTGGATCTTCTTCGTCCATTTCGACATATGCTATCTTTTCTCTTTTATGAGTTTTCGTCGCCCTGGCTTTTTCATCTTTAAGGCGTTCCACCTTTCGAACCCTATCGGCCAATTGGGCCATGTCCCTCAGATACTGAGTGTCTAATTTCTTCCTAATGGAGTAATCTAGACCTCCTGCGACTATTTCGACTAATTCGTGCTCTGGTACTTGCGTAAAGCATCTTTCCTTGAGCAATCTAAACCTATTTAAGTAATCGTCTATAGGCTCAGTGAATCTCCTCTTTACACTGGCTAACTCTTTCAGGCTTATCTTGGTTTGTCCCATGTAGAATTGCTCATGGAACAATCTCTCCAACTGAGTCCAATGGTGGATCGAATTGGGAGGGAGAGTTGTGAACCAGGTAAACGCATTCTTTGTTAGGAAACTTGGGAAATACTTAATCCTTAGGTTCTCATTGTTTGAGATTTCTCCCGCTTCGATTAAATATCTTGCCACATGTTCGACAGTAGATTTTGTCGTGTCCCCTGAAAACTTAGTGAACTTAGGGACTTTGCATCTAGGAGGCAAATCCGTTTGTAACACATATTCCGACAACGGGGATGTGAAGTTGGGCCTACGGAAGCCCGTATTCATCCCGTTTTGCATCATGATCCTTTCAATCATGGCTGTCAAATTATTCTCCAAACCAACATTCTGGTATTGGATCTGCTGAACTACTTCGTCAGCGTTTTGGTTTCTATTAACCATCCTTATTTCTGGGGCTACGACTATCGGCTCTTCGACCCCGGGTTGTTCCATTTGTACCCTAAGGTTCTCTTTGATAGGCTGCTGGACTTGGTTAATAGTGGTTTCTTCCTCTAGAATGCCTTGGTTTCCCGTTACCCGTGCCCTTTGGGGCTGTCGAATTTGTTGGGGTACCCCAAAGAAATTAGCCAGGCGCGACATTTGCGCTGTCATTTTCTGATTCGACTGGGTGGTATTCTGTATTAGAGGATTTAGCATTGTACTTAAAGTTTGTGCCAACATTTGAACCATGTCGTGGTTGCTTTCGTCCATTTGTTGTCTCAAGACTGCTGTCGAGGCATTCGTAAGGCCAGGCATTACGTGGGACGTTCCTCCTAAGAGTTGGTTCCTACCCCTGTTCGCCATACCAACTCCAGAGCCTTGGAGTGGCGAAGAGGCGCTCACTAAAGGATCTGAAAAGGTGGACGTAGTGTTCGTCAGGCTAGCCAATTCAGAAGTTGGCATGCAATAGGGTGGTTCTCGATTTAACCCGACTGTCGAAAAACCTGGGGGAACATATGGTCTTGTTCCCTGGTTTCCCCTAGGTCGGGGAGTTCCCAAGATCATTTTGGGGCCTGTAAATGGAGGTAATGGCCCCGTTTGTGTGATCGTTACTGCTGGCGTCGAACCAGCGGTTACCACTTCACTTACGGTTGGGATAACCATTGCTCCCACGTTTGTTTGTGGGATTTCTCCATTGTTTGGCGGATTCGCCATTTCACTAACTCTTCTCCTAGTATTGGTTTCGTTGGTGTATATTCTACCACTTCTTAATAACATGCAATACTCATGAAGAAGAAGGATAGTTTATATAAGACGATTAAACGTGAAAGAATCAACACAAGGTCCCACCGGGTGTGCCAATTTGTTTACCGTGAAAAATGGTAAACAATCGCTGATCTTCCAAAAGGTTACTTATTTGGTGACTCGCAGGATCGATCAGATTGATCCTAAGACATGGTTGATCTTTGGAGTTTAAAGGCTTTGAAATAAAGAGTTTCGATTAATCCTAATGGTGATTAAAGCAAGTAAAGTGGGGATACTTTAAATAAATTGCATGGAGAAAAGCTTGATAAAGTAAATAAAAGAATTAAAGGTTTGCTAAATAAATGGCTTCGACTGAAGTAAATGAGTGAAAGTGATAAATTGCTTGAATATAAAAGACTTTGATTAAGGTAAATGGTGTTTCACACATACATTCTCAATGATTCTTTCTCTCACGCTGGGTACTTGAATCTAAATGAGTGACTTGTATACAATGATGAACACCCTTATAACATTGTAAATACTTAGTATTTATACTAAGAAAACTAAGTAACTGTTGGGCAGTCACACCGCTTTATGATGACTCCACATGGCATGCTCACAACCTTCGACGCCTACGTGCACGACACGTTGCGCTTGGTAACTGCTGGGAACCGTCTCCAACAGTTCAAAATTCAAACCGCTCGATCTTGGGCATCAGGGACCTTGGTCGAGAGGTTGCTCCTTCAACGTCGAAGACAACAAGATTCCAACTTAAAGGAATTTCTCTAATTATCTTGTCATTCTTTGATGAGCCTTCGACATGATCAGCTGGTCGAAGCCTTCTTGTGTCGGAAACTCTTCTGACTCAATTAATGATCTATATAATAATAGAATGTGGGTGTCGAATTTAGGAGCCAACAGCTGGCTAGGCCAGGGTGACCATTATGATGCTCTTAGCTTGATTGTAATAGTCTTGTATGACATTATTGGCTTGAGCAGTTTTGTGATTAGGAATGAGGAATGCCCCTATCTGTGGATTTTATGAAAGAAACGGTGCTGAATAGAAGACTAAAATATTCATGCCACAAAACGATATGAGGTGGCCTTCCCCGATCTCTTGAGTCACGAAATAAACTCCTATTGGTTACAGCTTTGTTGGAGATATTTTTCGAATCTCGACGTGATTTCCCCAAGTTGAATGAATTCTGAATAGATTTATCGACGTAATTTTCCCAAGTTGATGGCAACTTGAATAGGTTTGTCGGCATGGTGGCTTCAGATTGATCGAGCTTGAAGAAATTTATCAACGTCATAGCCTCTGATTGACTAAACTCTTACTCAACGGGGTGTTCTCATGCTGGTCTTATAAAAAGTATGCCTCAGAATAGGATCATTCTTTAGGATGATTTTCTTTTTGACAGATTCCTGAAGCAATTTATCCCTTGGGTTAATCAAGTTTTCATTTGATGCTCATCATGCAAGATTACTTGATGTTTAAGCACTCATTCATATGCAAATAATATTTATTTAAGAATGATAATTCTAATGCAAATCTTATGCTTGTCTTGAAGTTAAAAACTTTTATTGAAAATATGTCAAAGCATCGAGTTTTTCTTATACGAAAGACAGTAAAAAAAGGAGTGATACCAACTCAAAATTTTTAGCAAGCCTCCTAGGAGTCAGATTACCATATTCTTGCTACAGTGAATTTTCGAATTAAACCATGCTTCAGTTAGGACTTTCAAGGGTTGTAACGTGGCCTGGTTCACGATTTTAGAAAAAAGTATTTAAGGCTCAAAATTATTTAGTTCCCACCCATTCTCCATGATGTTCTTCATTCCTATATTCAATTGACCCGATACAAGCATTCATCTCTCGAAAAGTGTTTGTGATGGTTGAGGAACCACTAAGGTTTCTTCGACACGAGAGTCGCTAACTTTTCTATTTTGGTGTTTGATCACACGACCTTGTTCTTTCGATGAGGATTTTTATTGGAAATCCTTTTCTCGCCTTTTAGGCTTTTCAATTTCTTTCTTGCTTTTGCCTGGATAAATTCTTTTGAATTTCAATTTGGAAGTCTAGCGGGATGCCCTGACTTTTGCCTAAGCGACTTGTTTTTCAAGTTTCGACTTAGCGGGGCTTTTTTTCTCTTTCTTATTCATACTTTCCATTTGAACAAGTCGTTTATCTTTACGTCATTTCTAATTTGTTGGAAGTGGTCGTGACTGTCTGAGTCTTTGGTGGATGAGGGATAGCCATTGTTGTATTGTCATCTGATCTTCCCGACGTGCGAGAGATACCCATTGAGATATCACTTTCATTGATGCACATTGCTAATAGATGAAGGTTAATCGTTGTGGTTTTGACTTTCCTCGACCTTTTGAAGGATAACCCATATTCTATCCTTAGATGCGCACTCTTGATGAGTTCTCAACGCTTGATCGAATTAACTGAACACTACCTGCCCCAGGGTTAAAATGAGGGTTTTTCCTGAACAGAAAAGAAACTCCTACTCTGAAGGCTCAGAGGGGTTTACGAGGGTCTATCTCCCTTATATATCTGATATTTAAGAATTGAAACAATGCTTGTACATCGTCAACAGGGTTTTATTCAAAAGCACACCGTTTAAGATTTTTTATATATTTCTCATCATCCTCCCTCCAGAGTTATTTTGCTTTATTTGAAAAGAGTTAAGTATCAAAAGCATAGTAAAACAAATAAGAGTGATAACAAATGGATTAATTCAAGATAATCATATTCAATGCATTATGATTAATATTCAAAAACAAACAGTTTTGCATACAAGAAAGTATTGAACAAACCAAGAAAGATTACAAATGAGAATACAACTGAAAGTAGAGATGAGAGTAGAAATCTCCATGTCGGGGAGGCTTCTTCGGGCTTATTTCTTCAGAAGATGTTTTTTTATAGTCTTGACATCTATTCAGGCGAAGGGTTTTTGGTTATCAACATGTTTCCTCCCTGAAAGGCTAAGTACTTTTTATCGATCAACTGTTGTACTTTAGATTTGTAAGCATTTCAATCCTTAGTCGAGTGTCCTGCTGACCCAGCGTGGTACCCGTAATGTACGTTGGGATTATACCCGTGTGGAAATGGTTGTGGTGGAGGCTTCAGAAATTTTGGAACTACCAAAGAGTTTTGAACAAGACATGGTAGAATTTGATTTTAGGTCATAGGAATTGGATCCAAAGGAGCGTTCCTTCTTTCCAAATTACTTCAAGGTCTATGCTAATTCTAATTCTGATGATTTTGCTGTTGTGGAGCGTATGACTGTTGTGGCGAGAAAGACTGTTGTCGATCCACCCAGGGTTGAGAATCCTTATCAACAATAGCAACATTAGTTTCACTTTATTCATTCTTGAAAAAGCCTGAATAAGGTTTCTTACCCTTGCCAATGTAGTTATCGTTAGTGCTAGGATTACCTTGGATTTTACCAGCCTTGATGAAAATCTTGACACGTTCCCCAATAATACCATATCAGAGAAGGAGGCAGAAACACTGCCAATCATATGTAGAAGTTAAGGACCTCGTAGAGTGCCCATGAATAATTCAGTCAACTCACAATCCAAGAGAGGGGGTTGAACCATTGTAGCTAATCCTCGCCACCTCTAGGTGTACTCTTTGAAGGATTCTTCAGACTTTTGTGACATATTCTGAAGTTGGGCACGACTAGGAGCCATAACAGTGTTGTAGTGATAATGTTTCAAGAAATCATCAGAAAGCTCTCCCCAAGTATTGACACGAGTCCTCTCTAACTTCATATACCATTCTAACGATGCCCCGGTCAGGCTGTCTTGAAATAAGTGCATGAGCAATGGTCCATTCTCAACATGAGCGGCCATCTTACGGCAGTAAGAATGGAGATGAATCTCTGGGAAAGTGATTCCTAAGTATTTATCAAAATCGGGAACCTTGAACTTTGGAGGAATAACAATCCCAGGAATAAGACACATTGCAGCGGCATTGAATTCAGATTTCTTAGAAACTTCCATAGCCTTGAGATGCTCCTCGATAGCACTATACATCTTATTAGTTTCAGCAAGGTCAGCAGTGGGATCTCCTTGGGAATCATCAAGATTAATGACATTGTAATGGTCATCAACCAACTTTTTCTAAATTTCAGGAATAATCACAATAGTAGCAGCCTTGGGAATCCCGTTAGGAAGATTGGGGAACCCCATAAAAATGGAAGGGGAGACTTCCGTAATCTTAGTGACATTTTGACGAAGCTCTTCCTGTCCCTGAACAACAACTTGGAGAGTCTCGAGAAGTTGATGCATTCTGGCACCCATGTTATCCATGTCCCTACGGAGACAATTCTAATTTTGTTCAAAGAGATCCATTAGTCTTCATGATTTGCGCGAGTGCAGTACGGAAGTATAGAAGTCGTCTCGGAGATTCTGATAATAAGAGGAAAACCATCAGATAAGAATTCTGGCCAAAAAACCTGCAATTCATGAAATGTATGATATGTATGATGTATGAAATGATTTTCCATTCCGGTTTCTTACAGCCCGATCAACGTCAATAATAATTGAGCAACATGATAACAAGAACGACCATACAAAGAGAATATCCAGAAATAGGAGAAATTCCAGCGGAGTTCAATACAAGAAGGTTATGAAAGCATAAGATAAACGATCCTGCCCAACAAGCCTGGTGGTAGTTGGAACGATAATATAATAATCATCCTGAGGCTAGTCTACCATTCCTTTTCTATCTTTATCTCACATCACTAAGGCCCGAATAAAGTGCCTTAGCAATAGCTTCAAAATCGGGCTCGTGCGGAACAACAATAAATATGTGCTCTGTAATCTTGAGCAAATGAGAGTACTCTTCTGAAGTCGGAGTAATGTGATAATCCTGGAAGGTGAAATAGTGTAACTCATAGTCATAAAACTGAAGTAGATTCAAAGTGCCACCATGTATTTCACTAAAAGTCTTTACATTAGGACGGACTAAACTGACTTTCGAACTCTTCAAGGAAGGCCAAGAACTTGAGTGGAACTGATAAGTACAATTGTCTCTTATGGTCCTCTTGAGATCATCATTGTTGCTAGACATTACTGACGGAAACCACAACTTCATGAGATACCCCGGAATGGACATGGACATGCAAGGTTAGTATATAATTTCATTTTTCTGACATTTCTTTTTAAAAAGTAAACATGATATGATGTAAGTGCAAGTGACCATGGGAATACTACTTCCATGATACCGATTTCTGTTGTATTGTCTCTGCATAGTCTGCTAGTACCAGGATCACAGGTTTGGAACATAACTAGAAGAACCTCATGAACATCAGATTCAGAAATCAGAAAATAAATATGAGAATCTCCTAGCCACAAACAGAAATCCAGAACATAATCATTAGAACAAATACTCACCATCTGAACATGGGTAACCATCTGAACATGGGTAACCATCTGAACATGGGTAACCATCTGAACATGGGTAACCATCTGAACATGGGTAACCATCTGAACATGGGTAACCATCTGAACATATTCACCATTTGTACATGTGATAATAATTCCCTCCCTACTCACAGGTGACAACTAGGTTGGGGTAAGGTCAAAGGTCTAATTAGAGTTAAAGAGTTTGTGTCTTAGTATCATCATACGATGACACCCCTCTAAATCTCCTCTGAAGTAATGGATCTCATGGTTGGGATCTACAACACATACGCTTCTTAGACGCCATGGCGACTATATTTCTAGCTCCTATGGAATTTACTCATAGCCTGGGTATGGGGCCTTTTACCTCGTGTAACTCCCACCCAATCAAGAAGCAGAAACAATACAGCAATACTATATGGAAGACAATAAATTGCAATGCATACATATGCTCAAATAATCATGTATGAATGAATAAACTGAAAGCATAAAAATAAACATCCAAAGAAAGGAAACAAGATCTAAGAGCGACTCCGGGATGGACCAACATTTGGTCGAACTGTCCCCAATGAAGTCACCAGCTGAAACAACTGGATGAAAATCATCAAACAATGAAGTCGCCGTCAAACATCTTTTATCCCACATGAAGGGAAAGGTAAACATCGAGAAAACCTAAGAATGGAGAAGTCACGGTATTGCGATCAAGAGATCGGGTACGGGAGTCTGTTAAGCGAGGGGAATGTATTATCACCCCACACGCTCGTAGTACTCTACGGTATCCACTCTTGTTACCTATGTTATGGGTGTGTTTAAACTATGCTTACTGTTTATTATTGAGGAAGAATGCATGAAAAATAAAGGAGAGAATAATGTAGGGAAAATAAATTTGTACTCGTTTGGGTCCTACCCTAATGCCTATGTATCCTTTTTAAGGAATCAGAGCTACCGTAGTCCGGCTAACATGTTTTTGTTTGTTTTATGTTTTTTATGAACAATGTTAATTCCGCCTTCTGGTGCAGCTCGACCTTGGGAGACTCACGCGTTGGCACAAAAGTAAATTAATCATGTCCTTACTGAAAATGGTTTTGAGTTACGCCCCCGAGGCAAGATGCCACACTTGATTGGTTTGTATTTTGTTACCTTGAAAAAGGGTTTAAGTGTGATTAGCATGTTTTATGATTTTCTAAGAAAGAATTTAGTTTTAGATGCATATGCAAAAGGGGAATAAAAGAGTCTAAGAGAGACTAGCCTATTTCTAAACCTAATGTTATCTTACAATCGTAGCCCTACGTCAAGGATGAAAGGGAAATCTCTACCTAATGTTAGCATGTGTGGTTTATAACCTAAGGTCTAACGCATCTAAAAGGAACAAGCACGTCCTAAGGGAACATAATATGGAAAGCAAGTAAACAAACAAGCTCGAAAGAGTACACACATAAAATGGTAAGGAAAAGAATCGAAATGCTTTAGCCAAGGGGAGCGTCTCACCTGAGACAAACAAGCGGGAGTAGGATGTAGAAAAAAATGTGATGTCCAAAGCATCTGAACACCTAACCAAGATATAGGAGATCGAGGTAGACGACAGAAGGCAATATGAACAATCACAAAGTATCAGCATTGGCCAATGCAAACTTCTGAAAAAGCGTGGGCATTTGATTGTGGAACCGTTCCCCACTTGGCGACTCAATACACATGAGCAGGCACAACTCTGAAGCATCACGGAGCGTCACGAGCTAAGGATGACAAAGACGAAATTATGGGGGTTGATTGCGAACCCTTCCCTGCTCGCATCCTTTTGAGGACTTCAATAAGGGATGGGGAAATAATTCAGGCACAAATGTAAATACACCTGCAAAATACCTATACAAAGGTAGGGTTTTAAACAAACCACACGCAAGTAGCACACAATGGCAAACAATGCAGAATTTCCCTAAACGGGTCTTTAAATAAACTAGAGAGGTTCCTGACATAATCAGCAACGAAGACCTTTTTCATACATCTCTACCCTACTTCTCATGGCATCATAAATCAGTAAAGCCCTACTTCTCATGATATCTAGAAAAGCAGTAAAGAAATGCAGTAAAGTGCGAAAAAGTACAAAGGTAGTAACGGCGACTACCAAAGCGAGCAAATCGTCAAGAGCGGACGAAAGCAAAGGAGAAGCGGGGAGTATACGTCAAGCAAGCTTCACCAAAAAACAAACAAAGTCAGAAACAATATCCAACTAAGATAAAAGCAAATGCATGTTGCGAATACAACGCGTAATCAAAAGTTCCTGCACAAAATGTCATAAAACATCACATGCATCTGGACAACATGTAATAATATGAATTTCTGAGGATGATGAGAAATAAGGCGTGTCGAATCGGAAGCGAGCATAAGCCGTATGCTTCGATCACATAACTACTTATTATGTTACATGATCGAAAGCAAAAAGAATGTACCTTACATAATGAACTAACGCGTCAAGAATAATGAGGAAAAACGATACGAAAGTATAAACAAAAACTAAAAGAAATAGTATTTTTATTAGTTTTTATGTGAGAAGAATTCTAAAAAACGAAAGAATTATTTCCTAAAAATTTCTATTATCCTCTATTATTATTATTTTTTCGGTTTTATTACATTTTTTATCATGCACTTTTATTGACAACAATTATGAAAGAGAAATTATAATTAAATAGGGACAAAATGAAGATAAAGGAAACAGGGGGTGAAAATTGAATTTTAGGAGGGTGAAGAAATCAGGGCACTAGGCCCATTTCAGAAAGTCCAAAAGTTATTTTTGTTCTCAATTTTTAGATTTCAAACAGATTGAAACGGGCCCGCTGTAGTACCCAGGCGCAGGCCCAATATTCCAAGTCCATTTGGCCATTTTTTATCTTCAACTCAGATTCCAATCAAAAAGTAACGAGCCTAGGGGGTGTATTGCTCAATTGAGGCCCGACGAAGTTATTTGGATCAGAATTTTGTTTCATTAAAAGAAAATAAAAAAAAGTTAAAGAAAAAAAAGAGATTGAATTAGGAATAGGGTTTAGAATCGCATGGTTGTTCAGCTTCCGTCTTCTTCACAATACAGTGAATCCCTCCATGTACTTTCCTTCCTCTTCGATGAAAACCGACACTGCAATCTCACATCTCCCTGATCTAACTCCAGGCGGTGTGATCGTTTCCTTCACCAGCTCCGACGGACTATTTCGTTGTATGAAAGGTCCGGCTGCAATAACCTCACCTCTGTTCGCCTAAGTCGCCACCACCTTATCCTTTCAATTCCCACACCATCATTCCGGTTTCACACTCAAAAAATACAAAAGAATAAAAAAAAATAGAACCACCAAACCTCAAGATCTTGCAGATTTAACGTGATGTGCGTCTAGCACAAACAACGTATAATGAATTACGCAATGAATCGAAAGAAAGTAGCATCTGGATCCGTAACTTGAAGGAGATAAATTCCAGAATACCAGAGGTGAGGTAATATTACGCGTCTATTGTACCCCAAAATTTACCCTCTTTTCATACACGAATATTATTGGTTTTATGGTTATGGAATAAAGGTATATTTATCAAGCTTCTTCAGGTTACAGTTGACGTTTATTTCGCCAATGGATGTTCTTAGAGTATTTTCCGTGGTGAAGATCGGTTCGCTGTTTTGCAATGATTCGGGGTTCAAAGATTCACAAGTCCAACCCGGTGCGTCATATTCAGGTGTTCTTTTGCCAAGATATCTCTAATAGCGTATTCTCAAATTCAGGATTGGCTCAAGAGTCAATTCTTTAAAGAAGGTCTCCGAATGTGTGAGTTTTCTCGAAGAAATGTGGTGAAAAACTGTGCTGAAAGTGCAGTTTTTACGCACTAAAAAATTCATAACTTCAAGATCGTGGCTTGTTTTGAACCTGTTCCGGTGGCCAAAATTCCATCTTGATGTCATCTACGTTTTCATATCTTACGGCTGGAAGCCAATTTCGACCAGAAGGTCTTCAAAAATGCGGATTTATCAAGTATTTTCGTAAAGAAAATTTGTGACAAGTTTATTTGCGTCATGTTCAGAAAATCATAACTTGGTCGATTTTCATCGTATCGAGCTGGTTCCGGCACCAAAATTTCACAAATTGAGTTGCTATGTTTTCACAGGAGGTATTGAGTTCGAATGGTATCCAAAAGGCCTTCTCTTTTTGCTCAGAATGCGCGTGACGCGCTGAAAATCCTGAATGCTGAATATTATTTCATCTGGGTCGAAACTTCGAAAATTCATAACTCAGTCAATTTTTATCGGATTCGGCCCATATTTTTATACAAGGTCACTGACTTACAGATCTACAATGTTTCTTCCAAAGCCGAGACTGGGTTATGCTCCGATCAATACCAGTTTTTTATTCAAGAACGTGTCAGAGTTGACACTGGAGCCCAAAATAAGTTTGTCTGAGCCAAAACTTCAAAAATTCATAACTTATTCATCGTTTATGCAATTGAGCCCATTTTTGGACAGGAGTTAGTCCATTATGTCGGATACATTTTGTTTTCACATTTCAACTTCAAAAATTGCACTTAAGCCCCTGAGATTTAGCCTGGAACGTGACGGACTCAAGTGAATAAAAATTTGCACTATTGCTTGTGGTTATTGGAAGCCCAATTGCATATTCAAAGCCCATTTTTTCTCTAATTTCAATTATATAATCTCATTATTTTCACACAAACGAAAGGAACAGGAGAAAAAAAACCTTTGCCACAACCCTGTCAAAATATCAAATTCCTTCAAAAACCTTAAAATCCTTGTTACAAACCCACATCTCACTACATACAAGAAATCCTTGTTACAAACCCTCATCTCACTACAAACAAGCCATCCTCATTACAAATCCACATCTCACTACTTTCACTACTTTTCCAGTAAGGGTTTATTACAAAACAGTCGGATCATAACAACCACCAATGTATGGCAAGACAGACATCCTGAGGAGGTTAAGGCAACCATCTGTTTAAAACTTTTTTCATAAAACCTAATATTTTTCACAAATCTTTGATTTTTTATAATAAACTTGAATAAATAATTTTAGGTTTTTTAATTTAATTTTAGGTTTTAAATTAATTTTTGGTTCAACAACCACCCATGACATTTGCATTATTTTTATTTTCTAATCCTATTTTTCATTGATGTTTCTTCCCCTATCTATTTTCTGGCAAACTTAATTTTTTCTTATTAATCATTACACATAAAACTTTTTTTAAAAATTGACTTTTTTTAATTAATTAGGTTAGGTTTTTAATTAACCTTTACGTTTTTCAAAATTAACCTTTTTTTTAATTCGAACTAATTAGTATTTAGGTATTTTAATTAACATTTTCAAAATTAACATTTTTTATTAATTAAAATTAATTAGGTTTTAGGTTTTTTTATTAACCTTTTTTTATTTCAAAATTGACATTTTTTTATTAATTAAAATTAATTAGGTTTTTTAGGTTTATTTAATTAATTATTATGATATGGTAGGAGAACTGACTTGAGGTTTCGCGTTTGTGTTCGCATTTGTTCGGTTTAGCAAGAGTCGCCACCGACTTTTTATTTTATCCAAAGGAAAGGTCAAAAAGCACAGGAAAGACCTTTGAGATGTTTTCTCGGGTTCGGGGGGTAGATTATGAAAAGGGAAGGTGCTAGCACCCTTTTCATCCATGGTTATCCATGGGCTCTTAGTTACTTGTTTTAGATCACTTGCCTTTGCTTTTCAATTGTTTGAAATGGTGCTTGGTGTGTGTGTGTTTTGTACCCCAAAATTTTCCCTCCCATATTTCTCAAGACATGTCAAGAATAATCTTCAAGTTGTTCAAAATGGCTCAAGGGTTGGATAGTCAAAAACCTCCTAAGACAGTCAAATCACCTCCTAAGGCAGTCAAGTCAAAATTAGGGTTTTGTGTTGCATCAAGATCCTTACATCCAAATGGCCTCAAATGCTTTCCAATTTCCTAGTGTGTTCATAAGACCATCCATGTCAAATTTCAAGCCTTGCACAGAAAGTTTGGTCAGTCAATTGCTCAAGAAGCCCAAGAATCGACTGTGCTAGGGAAAAAGTCAACTGTGACCTACAAATAGTCAAACCTCAAGATTTTTTGTCAACATTCTCATTTTGAAGGATAATTCATCATTTGATCAAGGTTTGATCATGATTCATCAAGGATTGCTCAAGATTCATCAAGATTCAAAAGTTGCTAAATTAGGGTTTTGTAGAAAAAGTCAACTCAACTTTGACCAAGCATAACTTTCTCATACTTTATTAGAAATGACCCATATAAAGCTCATTCTGAATAGGATGCAATTTCCTACAATACATCTTCACACCCCAAGATCAAGAAATAAACTCACAAGAAGTTACAAATTTGGACATTATAGGTCATTTTTGAAAGTCAACAAAAACACCTTTTTTTCCAAAGCTTATAATTTGAGCATGGAATATCAAAATGATATGAGACCAAAAGGGTTGGTTAGATTACATCTCAAGGTTTCTAAAAAGTCCAAGAACACTTCCAAAAGTTCAAAATTTAAGAAGTTATGCATTGTTGAAGTTGGGCATTTTTCCAAAATTGCCAAAAGTCAACTATCCCCAAAACATCAAATTTTGTTAAAAGGGCCCACTTTTTTCCACTTGATTTGATCCTTTCACACTACACATGTATCATATCTTCAGTCTTGTGTCCATTCATTAATTTTTCTATTTTATATGATTTTTATTGAATTAATTCATTTTAAATCAATTTAAATCCAAATAAAATCTAAATATTGATAACTTGGTATCTTTTTGATTGATACAGGTCTTTATTATCATCATGGACAAGATCAAACTCGAATCAAGCCATATCATGCACAAAATATTGGATTTGGAATGAAATTGGAAGGTTTAATAATGGAGAATCATCAAATATGGCATTTTTTTCAAATCTTGATCATGGTCTTAAAACACAACATTATGAGGGAGATTCTTTCCATGCTTTCTTGTCTCCTCATTCTCCTCTATAAATAGAGAGTCACACAAGCTTGAAATACACTAAAATCCTCTCTAAAAAGCTCTCTAAAAAGCTCTTCAAAAAATTCTCTAAAAGCTCTTCAAAATGCTCTCCAAAAATCAAAGAATTGGTGCAAGTCATATCTCGAGGTTCCGGCCTCTCGCAATTGACATCAAGCCTCAAACCATCCTCTTGAAGTCCTCATGAGTCTTACAAGGCCCAAGAGCAATCCATCACACGCCTAACACGCCCACCGGTTTGGTAAAATTTTAAATTTCGAATCTCTAATTTTAATCACATTTTATGGTATGCTAACGTTTGTTTGAGTTTATATAGAACAGTTATGGATGGTTGAATCATAGGTTCCACGCAAGAATAAAAAAAACACCATAGTTAGAGCATGAAGCTTTCGAAGATCCGAGCTCAGGAATGCTTTCTGCACCCTCCAAAAAAAGGCTCAATTTCTCTACTTTCTCATATTTTATTTATTTGGTTTAATTATTTTATTTTTACTTAATTAATTTACTAACCAATAACATATTTTTTTTTATCAAAAAAATCACAAAAATATCATTTTGTCCAATTAAAATTAAGAACTTTATTTTTCTTTAATAAATTCCGATTAATTAATTAGGTTTTTAATTCTAGGAAACTTTAATTTCTTTTTGTAAATAAATAAAACTAATTAAAATTTAATAGGTTTAATCATTAATTTAACCATTCCATTTTCTTTCTTTAAATAACCAAAAATCCAAAAATAACTTTTTTTTATTTAATTAATTAATTTAATTTAATGTAGTGATTAATTTAGATTTATTTCTTTCTTAAAATATTAAAAAAATACCACAAAACATTTTCTTTATCAAATTAAATTCTAACTTTTATTTTTGTTAATAAACATTAATTAATTGATTTAGAATTTTAATTAGAATAACTATCACATTTTTGTAAATAATTAAAATTCAATTAGAATTAATCTAGGTTTTAATTACTAACATTAATTTTGATTTCATTCTTAAAATACCAAAAGACCAAATATAATTTATTTTTTATTTATCAATTTAATTAATTTAATTTAGTAATTAATGTAGGCTTTAATTGGACAATAACTTTAATATATTTTTGTAAATAATAAAATTAATTTAGACATAATTAGGATTTATTAACATTGATCAATTTTATTTTCTTTCTTTAAATATCAAAAAACCCAAAAATATTTATTTTCATTAATTAATTAATTTAATGTAGTTTAATAATTAACTTAGATAATTTATTTCTTAAAATTCAAAAACAAACAAAAAAATCTCTTCTTTAACAAAAAGGGTCAAAACTCTAGAACTTTGCGCTCGATTTAATTTCCTGCACACGTTTGTTTATTTTTATCATATTAATGTACTTGCCTCCGGTTTGTAATAGATAATTAGGACTTTAAATATTTTTACCTCTTTATTTATTTTCCGCATTTTAATTTCAAGGGTTGCTTTTGGCGATGTAAATACCTGACGCCTTGTAATAGTTAGTTTAATTTCCGCAATTTAATTTCCGTAACTTATAAACTGTTAGATGTTTGATAATAGGGAATGCATGACAAGATCAAATGTATGAACTTAAAATCAACATAGCTCACCCATGACATGTACAAAGACAAATTAACTGAAAATAACACACTCGCACATGCGCACTCTTAGGGTAAACCTCACTTGGTTGCCTTCGAACGTGGTCATTGAGTATAGGAAGTTTTAGAGGTCGTCCTCTTGTCCAAAGATCATAGTTGCCTCGAAACGGTTGCCTCGGAAAAATGATCAAAGACATTAGGGTTACCGCTAAGTCATCCTAACATTGCTTTAGTGACCACACGTCCCTTAATCGAATTGACCCTTAAAACTCCAACGACGATGCTACCTACTCCTTAATAGTGGGATAGCATTGCCTAAAGGACATTAGCACAAATTAATTCCCTTTTCGAGTAGGTAGATGGTTCTTAAGTACTTGCTCCTTTTAAAATAAAACAAAACTTTCCGCACTTACACTCATTTCAAACAAAAACTCCTTTCAAACCCACAAACACAAAGAAAAGCAATTTTTGAAAACACTTTGAGCAAGTACCTAAGAGCCCGTGGATAACCACGGATAGAAAGGGTGCTAACACCTTCCCTTTCTATAATCTACCTCCCGAACCCGAGAAACATCTCGAAAAAGGAATTTTTCTGTGCTTTTTTCCTTTCCTTGTTGGATAAAATAAAAGACGGTGGCGACTCTTGCTTACTGCGTGATTTTGTGAAACAAAACGCGAACTAGCATTCCAAAACAGTCAGTTCTCTTTCCCACCGATCACAGAACTGGCGACTCCGCTGGGGACGTCTTTATAAGTGGGATGTACCTTAGGAATAGTTCATCATATTGTTTTCAATTGTTTGATTTGTTTGCTTTATTTTGTGGGCTTTGTATCGGAGTTCTATAGATCCTAACCTGGATCTGGGGATACCCTTTAGGTAAGTAGCAATAAACTGTGAGGGATATGTCCGGTGTAGACCGACACAGATGAAGCAGTAGCTACATTGGTGTGGCACCTTAGTCTGTACCGATATCCCTTGTGTTGGAACGAGGAGAATATGAGTCTTCTAAGGAGTCATTAAGCTCCAAATGACCTTAGAACCTTAAATTGACCAACTTGGCCATAGAACAGTAGCAATATGCTACACTCATTGAGACTAAACTCTCGCAATGATTCTGGCCGCAAGAAAAGATTGCTAAACTGGAATTATGACTGATTGAGGGTAGTCAGTGATATTGAGATCCTCTAGAACCCGGTTACTATTTTTAGGACAGGTTTAAACCAACTAAACTGAAAGAGGGTAATACCTAAACTCCATGCCAGCCTAAACTTAAGGTTATTTGTGTGACTTGTGTGCCTTCAAACCTGAACTAGTTGCACATTCTTGTTATCTGACAACATGAGTTCCTTGTAGGTTTTGTTTACAGTCCTTATCCAATAATTTGGACTTATTGCAGGGTTTACTTACATCACCTCACGCTTTTGCTTAAACGCATAGCATACACATCATAACATCATGCCTTAACATTTCCTTAACCATTTCAAGGATCTGAAGGGTCTGTGATGTAGGTTATGGTACATCAGATGTCTAGCAAGGGGAAAAGGGGATTTATTTTCCTCTAGCCAAGGTTGTCTAGAAATCAAAACACGATAACTTGAGTCAGGGGCTATGACCCACTCGATATGGTGAGCTTGACTCTTGAAGAAGGACTCTTAACGACGTGAAGTTCCTTCAATCAAAGCTACAAGATTTAAATTCTAACAGTTTCTTGTTTACCCTGCGAGATCCTTGAAAACATTGCATACATATATCATACATATCATTGCATAACAGGTCTTCCAGTACATGTCTCTCATGTTCTCGCTGTTTATTTCAGCAATGGCTCTCCAACAAGACAACCAAGATCTTCATACTCAAGAGACTCAGTTCAGAGAAATCTTCCTAAACCTATCCAAGGGGCAGGAAGAGTTGAGAACACTCCTCATGGAGAATTTGGTCAAGAAAAGTCCTGAAGACAATAAGGACGAACGACTGGAGCAACTACAAGCTGAATTCAGTGCCATGAAAACCCAGATGCTGGGGCAGATGGCTCTTATCCAAGGCTTAGCTCGGGAGCAAGAAGAGCTGAGAACCATTGTCAACCAGCTTCGTCAAGACAACGACATGAAGCAAATAGTCAAAGTCGGGTACCAAGTCCTTAATCAGCTTCCGAGAAATCAAGGGTTTGGTTTGATGAAGAATAGACCTCTCCAAGTTGTTACTACCTCACAGGTCCAACAGCGACCTCGCCAAGAACAACTGTTTGATCAGAGTAAGCCAAATATGCCCAGGAGGCAATTTACCAGGCTCAACATGTCGTTGTCTCAGGCTTTACAACACCTATTAAGATTGAATCTGGTAACGTTAAGGGACCCTCCTAAGAATCCCAACACTACATCACCAAAGTATAACCCTAATGCCCGATGTGCTTATCACTCTGATGGCCCGAGGCATGATACGAATGATTGATGGACGTTGAGGAACAAGGTACAAGACCTGATTGATGAAGGAGCATTGGAACTCACACAAGACGGTCAGATTGAATTCTTTTGCCATCCCCCCAAGGTTCACCATTTGAAGTGACAAGTACTGAGACGAGAAGACTTTTTGTTCATTAGAATTTTCAAGTTGTAATTTTCTTTTGATTGTTCGAACATTTATTCATGTCAAACTTTATTACTTTATCAATGCATTGCATATGCCTGTTTTGAATCAATCCATTCGTATTTCACTATATTCAAATTGCTTTCATTTTTTGTGATGATCAACTCCCAGTTAAAAAATTCTAAGCCTTTAGAGGGAGGATGACAAAAACGATACCACAATCTCTACAGTGTGCTTTTGAACAAACCCCGTTTATGATGTACAGGCGTTGTTTCAAATCCTAAACAATGGAGTTATAAGTAAGATAATCCCCAGTTAACCCCTTTGAGCTAAAGAAGTTGGAGTTTTTCTTTTTACACAAATTAAAACCCTTAATCACAACCTGAGGCAGGGTAGTTTTCTCAGTTGATCCAGGTGCACAATAAATGGCATCAAAGAAGTCCTTCCGAAACAAAAGACGGTGTTGGTTTCGTATAATCGTAAGGACAGGCAGTCATTATCTCTCAAAATAAGAGCCCAATAAGTCAAAACCTGTGAAGGAGACTTAAGAAAAACTGGGGCATCCCGCTGACTGTAATCACAAAAAGAAACAGTTCATGCAAAAGACAAGGATAACAAAATCAAAAAGAAAGAGATCCTACAAGCTCTCAATAAAAATGACTGCCTGTTCAAAATAAATTGTCAGTATCTGAACCATCATTGGAATATCAGAGCAAAGACTCAAACAGGATCTAAATGCACAGTTAGCTGAGTTTAGGATCGAAGAACATCACGAAGAGCGGGTGGGTACAAATAAATTTTGAGCCTTTATCCTTTGTTTCTTAAATCGTGAACCAGGCCACGTTATAACCATTAAAAGTTCTAGTTGAAGCATGGGTTAGTTCGAAAGCATACTGTTACAAAAGGTATCCTGACTCCTGTAGGGCTCGCTGTAAAATCCTGAGTTGACATCACATTTTAAAAAAATTCGCTTGTTTTATTGAAAACTGCATTTTCAAAAAACTTCAAGACAGACATAAGCTTTGCATTCTTAAAATAACATTGTTTGCATATGACTATTTGTTCAAACAGCAGAGAAATTTACACGACGAATATCCAGTGAACAAAAACCTTATCAATAAAAAGGATCACCTCAAGTGGAAAAACACTTCCAACCAAGGGGCACGGTATGAGCATTGTCCATCATCTGGGGCAGTTAAGTCGAGATTCAAGGCATCTCTCAAAATTCCAAATAGCCAGGGGCAAATCTCCATCAGAATCAATTGGGGCATTGGACATGAATTCTAGCAACGAATCTTGCATGATCAAATGAAGATCTTCTGGTAGTATGGAAACACAAAACTATCGACAGTGACACCTCTCTACATCCTGAGGGCATGGACATAGTCAGAAAATACCGCGCGTGACTCAAAGACCCGCTAGGATTGACTGGCCTAGGAAAAAATAAGGGCTTCCCGGCGAACCAAAAGGGTTCGGGCAAAAATAAGGGATGAAAATGAAAAAATTGTACACCCGGCAAGTCGAAAACCTGAAAAGGCGGCTTAGGCAAAAAAGGGTATCCCGGTGAACTGAAAACCCGAAAGGGCAGTGCAGGCAAAAATTAGGGATCAAAGCGTACGACTATGTCTCGTCATCTCGTCACTGGCCTACCAGAAGAAGACTTGTCATTTTGACCGAAAGATACCAAGCACCTCATAGGTGGGGATAATACTCGATCCACAGGGCCTCCGCAGGCACCTTCTCCCACAAAAACAGGGGAAAATAAGAATTGTCTGAACTGTACAGGTTGCCCTGTCCACCAGGTACCAAGGTATATATTCAGCTGAAGAATATGGCTAAGATACTTTCACTCCCCGCAGAGTAAGATAGTATTGGTAGCTCTCCCCACTGAGACTTGCAACTACGAACGAATCAACAACGCTCTCCCCAAACAGAGTTAATCTATCATCGGCCCTAAAAAGGCTTGGTATCCTCAGAAGGTCTTAATCTTCCCTAGAGGAGTATAAAGATATCCTCCAGCAAGTATAAGAGCATCCCCGGTGTGATACGGTGGGAGAACTGACTTGAGGTTTTGTGTTTGTTTTCGCAAATGTTTCAGTTTAGCAAGAGTCGCCACCGACTTTTTATTTTATCCTAAGGAAAGGTTAAAAAGCACAGGAAAAACCTTTGAGATGTTTTCTTGGGTTCGGGGAGTAGATTATAGAAAGGGAAGGTATTAGCACCCTTTTTATCCATGGTTATCCATGGGCTCTTAGTTACTTTCTTAGATAACTTGCCTTGCATTTTGAATTGTTTGAAATGGTGCTTTGCGTGTGTGGTTTTGAAAATGTTTTGAAAAAGATGCCTTGTCTAGGCAACCATTGTAACAATTCTTTACTCGAATGTTTTACAAAGGTGTTTGTCTTTTTGAAAAGATGTTTCAATGTTTTTTTGAAAGTTTGTTTTGAAATTGTGTTGTGATGTGTATTTTGAAAAATGGCAAGGATTTGTTTTGCAAGTTGGTCAAGTAACTAAGAGTTGTCTACCCCTAAATTTCTCAAAGATCTTTCCTATGTTTTAACCCTTTTAACAGTATTGTTCCACCATTGTATTTGGTGGACAATCTTGTGTGAGGATGTTAACGGGACGGGCGCGGGTCATCGTTTAGACCATGAATGCAATAGTGCCAAGTGTCTTTGGCAATTTTTCCTTCAAGGGACTTGATCATTTTTTAGGCAACTTTAGAAAGCGTCATCGAGGGACTATGATCATTTGATTTTTTTTTGTTTTGCCAAAGACACTCAACATGCAACATGGCCCATTTTTGAAGGCAACAAGTAGAGTAACCCTAAGGGTGCAAGTGTGCATTGTGTTGTCCATTTTCATGCTTTTTTTGTCTTTGTATTAGTCAAGCTATTTGTTATTTGATTTGCATACAAACCCTAAGTCTATCATGACATAATTTGAAAGCTTTTAAATGCGGAAATTTAAAGTCCTAAATTATTACAACATGATTATAGGGATGGGGGTACAAATGTTTGAATGGGGGGATATTTGACAAGAAATTAAATCTAATCTATTACATCCATATCGAATATACAAATTATTTAATTGTACAATGTAAAGTAAATACAATAAATATGCAAAATGCATTATGCACAAAAATGATTTTTTATGTATGTGAAAGTGTTTTTCAATATGAAATATAAACAAAAATAAAAAGGTCAAATTTTGAATATTTTTATGGTTTAGGGCAAAACCCTAGTTTTTGAATAAAATGGTATTTATTTATTGATTACGTACAATATTTATTAATTAATTTATACAAGAATTAAAAAAAAAAGGTATATTGTAAAAAAAGTATTTTTTTAGTGTCACATATTAATAAAAATAAAAATGTATTATTTTCATATTTTTGTCCTAAATATTTAATAAAATATGTATAAGTATTTATATATTATATTAAATATACTAAATATATACAAGAATAAAATATTAATTATTTACAAAAAAAAAGTATATTTTAGAAAATGTTTTCAAAATGTAAACAAAAATAATAACTGAAAAATATTTATTTTTTGTATTATTTTTATGGCTTTAAATAAAAAGGTTTTTATATTTATTTACATACATATATTAAATAAAACAAATAAATGCCAAATAAATGCAAAAAAGGGTGGAAAAATATTTTTGATATTTTTTATATTTGAACAAAAAATAATAAGTCAGAATCAAAAATAAAAAATCAAAAATGATAAATATATCACACAACGGGCCAGGGGGGTGTAAATTGGAAAAGGGGGTGCAAAAAGCAGGACTGACTCAGGCCCAGCCCAAGCCAGTCATCTTCAACCTCCAGCTTTGTTTGAACAAGCAAAAACGCGCGTTTCCTAACTCGTGATTCCTGGACTTTCATGCAAAACTCATAACACCGATAATGTAGAGCATCAAGAGACGAATTCAGACATATAAAATACTTGACCTAACTCTAAGAAACGAGGGAGAATTTCTTCATCCCCAATTTATGACCTAATTTTTCTTTAATGTAAAGCTTGTAATGTGTACTACAATCCATCTTTGTAATGAAAATTGAAACTCCAAGTGGAACCATGTGAAAAATGGCCAAGAAGTTGGAAAAAAATCCTGCCTAGAATAGGTCAAAAATTTTATAAGTTAAAAATGTTTTGTACCCTTGTTCCAAAATTCATAACTTAAGCTACAAGCTTCCTTTGAGAAAACTTTGTGAATAAAAGTTGTAGATTTTTCAATGGAATACAACTTTCATGTTTTGAGTTTTGTTTGAATCCATTTGCATCTTGGTGAAAAAATGGGACAAAGTTAGGAAAAAATAAGGAAATTTCATAACTTAGAAAATTTCTAAGTTATGAAATTTCTTCATTTTAAACCCTAATTTGCAATTTTGGATTTCTTGATGAACAAGTTTCATAATTTAACATGTCTTGATGAAAAATGAACCTTGGCACTTGATTTTGACCAAAAAGTCAAAGTTTGACTTTTCAGTATACAGTCAGATTTTGATCAGTTGACTGGAAAATTCATCTGTAAATCCTGTGCATTTGAGATCTTTTGAATTTGTTGAATGGGTCAAGACAATGCCATTGAGTCCTTGAGTCCATATGTGAGCTTGATTTGCCATTGGTTAGGTCAAACAGTCAAAAATTGCCTTTGTGCAGTCAAAACCCTAAAAATGACAATTTTGCCCTTTTGGTGATCTGATCAAATTTCTTGTGGAATTGTGATCCAAACTTGATCAAATGGTTCATATGAGTTCATTATGTTGATGTGGGTCAAAAATCATGAGGTTTGACTGTCAATTGGCCACAGTTGACTTTTTCCCCAATACAGCTGATTTCTAGGTCAACTGTCCAATTTACTGGGCAAAGAATGGAATCAAGGCTTGAAACTTAGTATGGATAAACTTGTGAGTCCAACATGAAGCATGAAAGTCACTTTGGGCATTTTAGGTCAAAACATCTTTGTGCAAACTCAAACCCTAATTTGGGTCAACAGTGCAAGGAGGGGTCTTGAGCAGAGCAAACCCTAACTTGATCTTGAGTTCTAAGAGTCTTGTGATGAGAAAATGTTGATGAAATGGGAGGGAAAATTTTGGGGTACAACAGTTTCCCCTGTTCAATCTTCTTGAACCTGAAGAGTTAGATTGGCAAGTTTGCCTTTCGCGTCTCGAAGGTAAAAGGAGATTGGACATTAGAGTGCCTGTAAATTTGCACTCGTCTAGACATGGATGCGGGAATGGGCTTAAAGATGCCATTTGGAGATGGGCTTAGAGATGCCATCTGGAGATGTGACAGAATCTTATCGGGGGATGGGCTTAAAGATGCCATCCGGAATGCTTGTTGAACTGTATGTCGTTGATGAGTGAGCGAGTATCAGAAAGGTATCCATGTTTGGAATATCTCCGAACTGGGGATCTTGAATAAGCAATGGATTGACATCCGTGTTTGGAGAATCCGTAAATTGTTTTCAAAAGTTGAGTCTGAACAAGCAATAGATTAACATCCGTGTCTAGAGAATTCGTAAACTGTTTTCAGAAGTTGCATCTGAACAAGTGATAGATTAACATCCGTGTTGGGAAGCATCCGTAAACTGTTTTCAAAAGTCTTGGATCTGAACAAGCGATAGGTTAACATCCGTGTTTGGAGAACCCGTAAACTGTTTTCAGAGGTCTGGAATCTGAACAAGCGATAAGTTAACATCCGTGTCTGGAGAACCCGTAAACTGTTTTCAGAAGTCTTAAAGTTGAATAAGCAATAGATCAGCATCCATGTTGGGAAGCGTCTGTAAACTGTTTTCAAAAGTTGAGTCTGAACAAGCGATAGATTAACATCCGTGTTTGGAGAATACGTAAACTGTTTTCAGAAGTTGAAGAATCTGAACAAGCGATAGGTTAACATCCGTGTCTGGAGAACCCGTAAACTATTTTCAGAAGTCTTGAAGTTGAATAAGCAATAGATCAACATCCATGTTGGGAAGCGTCCGTAAACTGTTTTCAAAAGTTGAGTCTGAACAAGCGATAGATTAACATCCGTGTTTGGAGAATCTGTAAACTGTTTTCAAAAGTTGAAGAATCTGAATAAGCGATAGGTTAACATCCGTATCTGGAGAACCCGTAAACTGTTTTCAGAGGTTGAAGCTTATTAATCTTATCCTGAAAAGGGTAAAATATTAGCTGAAACACAAAAGTTATGTTGCATGAAATGTATGATGCAATATATGCTATATCAATGTTTATGATATGAATGTAATGAATGCGCATGTAAGCTGATGAGCTGTCTTGCTGAGGATAGATGAATCCTGGATAGCCGGAGATAATAGAATCTTGACTGCTGCCAGGGGAAGTGAATCCTTGACTGCTGCAGGGGATTGCAAGAATTTTTGGTTGTTTGAAGATGAGACATCCTTGTTGAGTGCCGACTGCTTGGGGAATGCAAGATCTTCAATTGTTTGGGGATCTTAGGACCACTGTTGGGGATTGAAACTCCTTGGTGACTTGCGGGGCAAGAGAATTCTGATGATCTCTACTGGAGAGTCCAGAACCTGGTAGACTTATGCTGGAGAAGTAAGACTGAGAATCTTCAGTCTGGTGGGAAGTATCTCTGTGGGGAGAAGGTTCACTACTCTGGTTCCGCTGGGGATTGATAGTTGGAAGTTTTAGCTCTGCTGGGGATTAACAGTTTTGACTTCAACTAGGGATAGGATTTTCAGATTTTTAAGGCTCCACTGGGGATACTGAAACTTAACTCTGAGGGGAATTGAGTTCTGGAAGGCTCTCTGGCTGGGGAAATCAGTTTTGAGAAAGCTTTTGTTCTGCTGAGGATCCTGAAGTTTAACTCTGTTTGGGGAATTAAGCTCCGGATTTGAACCTTGTTGAGGAATTTGGAGTTTATAACCGCTGGGGATTTCTTCTGAAAGGGCATCAAGATATCTATCTGTACCTTTAACCTATCAGTAATCATTTTTTCTTGGTTTGTAAGGAAAATGATTATGTTCAAATGCATATGCCTATTTAACAAAACATTGGACGTTTCTCAAATAAAACATAAGTGCAAAAGAGAAAAAAGGAAGACAAAGCAAATTTCTGTATTTGGAAAAGTTTTTGTATTAACTTTTTATGAGTATCTTTGTACAAAGGAGACAGGCATCCTAGTAAGAGGATGTTGCCGTAAAAATTGAAAATTTTATACAAAAGAAAGATGGCTATGTGTAACAATTCCATGGGATTCCATTCTGTTATAACTTTCACAACTCTGAATATCTTGTCCATTCAATGCTTCGCCCGCCGATGATTGGATTGATCAGAAGCTCGGAGCTTGTTGATGAAGAGATTGTTCTTTAAAGTGATCCGACGAGACATAGTCATACGCTTTAATTCCCTAACTTTTGTCTGGACCTCCCTCTCGGGTTTTCAATCCACCGGGAAACCCATTTTTGCCCAAGTCGCCATTTCGGGTTTTCGACTTGCCGGGTGTACAGATTTTTTTGTTTTATCCCTAATTTTTGCCTGAACCGCCCTTTCGGGTTTTCGGTTCACCGGGATGCCCATTTTTGCCCAAGTCGCCCTTTCGGGTTTTCGACTTCTCGGGTTGTTTTATGCGTAGTATCTTTTGACTATGTCTACGTTCGCAGGGTGCGGCAAATCGTCGCCGTCCATGGTGGTCAGAATCATTGCACCACCAGAAAATATGCTCTTGATCACAAATGGTCATTCGTAAGTAGGAGTCCATTTTCCCCTGGGATCACTTTGCGACAAGATAATCCGCTTGATTACGAGATCTCCGACTTGATATACTTGACGTCTGACTTTCTTGTTGAAAGCCTTGATCATCCGTTTTTAATACGTCTGACCATGGCAAACAGCAGTGAGTCGCTTCTCATCAATCAAATTGAGTTGATCAAGTCGGGTCTGAATCCAATCGTCTTAATTCAAACCAGTGTCCTTCATAATCCTTAAAGAAGGAATCTGAACTTCCATGGGTAGGACAGCTTCCATGCCATATACCAAAGAAAATGGGGTTGCCCCTGTTGAAGTACGTGCCGTGGTACGGTATCCATGTAGAGCAAAAGGTAGCATCTCATGCCAGTCCTTGTAGGTAACTGTCATTTTCTGAATGATCTTCTTAATGTTTTTGTTCGCAGCTTCAACAACACCGTTCATCTTCGGCCGATAGGGAGATGAATTGTGATGATAAATCTTGAACTGTTCGCATAGAGCGGTGATCATAGTATTATTCAGATTTGTACCGTTGTCTGTGATGATCCTGTCGGGGACACCATACCGGCATATGAGGTTCTGCTTGATGAAGCGGGCAACCACATTCTTTGGAACAGAGGCGAAGGAAGCTGCTTCGACCCATTTGGTAAAATATTCAATGGCGACCAGGATGAAGCGATGTCCATTGGATGTTGTGGGCTTGATCTCTCCAATCATGTCAATGCCCCACATTGCAAATGGCCAAGGAGCTGTCAGAACGTTGAGAGGAACAGGAGGAATATGAATCTTGTCAGCGTAGACATGACATTTGTGGCAAGTACGGGAATGTTGATGGAAATCAGCTTCCATGGTAGACCAGTAATAGCCTTCCCTTAGAATCTTCTTAGCCATTGTATGCCCGCTCAAGTGGGTGCCAAATGTGCCACTGTGCATCTCAGTCGTGATCAACTCTGCTTCAGCTTTGTCTGCACATCGGAGTAAAACACAATCATGGCTGCGTTTATAGAGGATGACGTTGCTCAGGAAGAACTTGGCAGCAAATTTCCTTAGAAACTTCTTGTCATTTACAGAACCTCCTTCGGGATATTCTCTAGTCTGGAGATACCTTTTAATTTCGTGAAACCAAGGTTGTTCCACTACTTCTTTGGTATTAATCTCATGACAATGAGCAGGTTCATCCATTCGCTCGATGGTGATCTGGGGAGCCTCGTTATCCCAGTTGAGTTTAAACATGGAGGACATTGTTGCCAGAGCATCTGCTAGCTGATTCTCTTCTCGCGGGAAATGCTCGAAGGTGATTTGCTCGAAATGTAGCAACAATGTCAGGACATGTCCTTTGTATGGGATAAGATTAGGATGTTTGGTATCCCACTCTCCTTTGATTTGAATGATAACCAAAGCCGAGTCCCCAAATACGATCAAAGATTTGATCCCCAAGTCTATAGCAGCCTTGAGACCAAAGATGCAAGCTTCATATTCGGCCATGTTGTTGGTATAGCTGAAACAAAGTCGGGCCATGAAAGGTGTATGGCAACCTTCCGGGGAAATGAGTATCGCACCGATACTGTTTCCAAGTGCATTTGAAGCACCATCAAAGTACAGGGTCCATCGGGATCCATTTTCAGGTCTGTCACACGGTTCGTTACCTTTAATATTGTCCAAAGTCATGATGTCCTCGTCCGGGAAGTCGAATCTCATGGATTGATAATCTTCGATAGCTTGATGAGCTAGATGGTCAGCTAGTACACTCCCTTTTATAGCTTTTTGGGTAGTATACTGGATGTCATACTCAGTCAGGATCATCTGCCATCTAGCGATTCTTCCAGATAAAGCAGGCTTCTCGAAGATATACTTGATAGGATCCATTTTGGAAATCAACAGAGTGGTATGAGTCAACATATACTGCCTTAGTCGGTGAGCAGCCCATACCAAAGCGCAACAAGTTTTCTCGAGCAGTGAGTAGCGAGTCTCACAGTCGGTAAACTTTTTGCTAAGGTAATAAATGGCATGCTCTTTTCGACCAGACTCGTCATGTTGGCCCAGTACGCACCCCATTGAGTTGTCCAAAACAGTCAGATACATGATCAGCGGCCTTCCTTCGACGGGTGGAATCAGAATAGGAGGTTCTAGAAAATACTCCTTGATCTTATCAAAAGCAGCTTGGCAATCGTCGTTCCATTTGACTACCTGATCCTTCTTTAATAGTTTGAAAATTGGCTCACAGGTAGACGTCAGATGAGAGATGAATCTGGCAATATAGTTCAAGCGCCCCAAGAACCCTATAACCTCCTTTTCAGTACGGGGGGCAGGCATTTCTTGTATAGCCTTCACTTTTGCTGGATCGACTTTGATGCCTTTGTTGCTGACAATAAATCCTAGAAGTTTACCAGACCTAACTCCAAAAGTGCACTTACTTGGATTCAGCCTGAGCTTGTACTCCTTCAACCTGGAAAACAACTTCTGCAAATGTTTAAGGTGTTCCTCCTCTGTTTGTGATCGAGCTATCATGTCGTCTATGTAAACTTCGATCTCATGATGTATCATATCATGAAACAAAGCCACCATGGCGCGCTGATAAGTTGCCCCTGCGTTCTTCAGTCCGAACGGCATCACCTTGTAGCAGAAGGTACCCCATTGTGTAACAAAGGTTGTTTTCTCCATGTCCTCGGGGGCCATTTTGATCTGGTTGTAGCCCAAGAATCCATCCATGAAGGAAAACACCTTGTGCTGAGCTGTGTTGTCAATCAAGATGTCAATATGTTGCAGCGGAAAATCATCTTTAGGGCTGGCCCTATTCAAATCCCGGTAGTCCACACACATTCTGACTTTGCCGTCTTTTTTGGGAACGGGCACAATGTTAGCAACCCATTGCGGATAGGATTTAACAGCCAAAAAAACAGCATTGAATTGCTTCATTACTTCTACTTTAATCTTCTCAGACATGTCGGGCCTCATCCGACGGACTTTTTGCTTGATCGGTGGACAATACTCTCTTGTAGGGAGACGGTGAACCACGATATTTGTGTCTAAACCCGGCATGTCTTCATAAGACCAGGCGAAGATTTCAACGTATTCATTCAACAGCTGTATTAAGCTCTCCTAGACACTTGGTTCCAGATTGGCACCCATTTGTACTTCCTTCCGGTCTTCCTCTGTTCCTAAGTTGAATATTTCCAACAACTCTTCATGAGGTAAGATAGCCCTCTCTTCTTGTTGTAGAAGTCTGGATAGCTCTCCTGGTACTTCACAACCTTCGTCATCTTCATACTCCTCCTGATTGACCAAATCTTCAGAGATTTTGAAGGATAAAGCAGAATAGTCACCCATAGAATCCAGAGTGAATGGGTACTGATTAATGAAAGTAATGAGAACGAAGTCTTTCGCCTCCCAGTTGTGTAGTCCCCCTCCGATGGTTGGGAAGATCCAGTCTTCAATGTTGGCCTCTTCGTCTTCGTCTTCTAAAGCATTGACTCCATGAGGAGAAATCTTAATGGGTGTCTTTTCAATTTTTGAGTGAGGCGTAGCTTTTTGCCCCGCAGTGGTAAATCCTAACCCGAACTTGTCTGTCTTGTGGGGAAAGTCAGGCAACTGACCCCATGTTGAGTTTTTTCCTTCCTTCATCGCAGCTTTCGTGTCTTTCAGAGATGCCATCCTGGCCACCTGCTTGGGTACCTCAGCTACTGCCTTTGCTACTGCAACCTCGGGAGCAATTTCCTCGCAGTGTTGGAACGGTGTTTCAATGAATTCGCCCTCCACTTCCACATACCTAAAGGAGTTCAGATGACTGATCATGTACTCCTCTTCACCGTGTATAGTTATGATTTTCCCTTGACAGGGTATTTCAGCATTTGATGTAGGGAGGAAGTGATTGCGCCAGCATTATGTATCCATGGTCTCCCTAGCAAGCAAGAGTATGACGAACAGATGTCCATCACATAGAAAGTTGAGTGGAATACTTCAGTTCCCACCTTGATGGGAATGTCGACCTCCCCATGCACCATTCTTTTAGACCCGTCAAAGGCCCTAACAATGATATTACTTTGTTTCAGCTCCAAGCCTTCACAATCCAACCGGTCCAGAGCTTTCTTAGGCAGCACGTTTAGAGAAGAACCAGTATCGACCAAGACATGGGCGAGAGTGGTTCCTCGACATTCAATTGACACATGCAGTGTGTCATTGTGCTTTCTTCCTTTCGGAGTCAGGTCAGCATCAGAGAAACCCATGCCGTTGTTGGCGGTAAGGCTGGATACACAATCCTGGAATTGATCGGCTGAGGTTTCCTAGGGAATATGGGTTGTCTTCAAAAACCTTATCAATGCTTTGGCATGAGCCTCCGAACAAAGCAGCAATGCTAACATGGAGATCTTCGAGGGGGTTTTCCCCAGTTGCTCTACCACATCATAATCACTCTTCTTAATTATTTTCAGAATCTCCTCCATCTCTTTCTTAGAGGTTTCGGGGATGACCAAGGGTTGAGCCCTCGTCCTGACGAGCTCTTCTTGGATCCCTTTCCCCTTATCAGCAGAAGTATGAGGGACAACCACAGGAGTAACGGCTTCTTCAATCAACGGAGTTCTTGCAGAAAGTTTTATCGGTGCAGGAGTAACCTTGGCAGCGGCTGAGGGTCCAAAGATTGCCTTTGGAGGGGCAATCTCTGGAGAGAAAATTCTCCCACTTCGGGTAATCTTGCTCGTACCGGCAATGTTTCCAATGTCGGCATTTTCTTCGTCAGAGCTCTCTTTAGTTATTTCAATTTGTTTAACACCGTGGTAGTAGATTTCTCCACCATAATTCCACGGTATCGATTTGTCAGATTTGTAGGGGACTAGCCCAGGCATGGTTATTTTCAGAGGTGAAATCTTCATAGCGGATGTAATCTTAACAGGCTTTTTAGGGACCTTGGAAAGATTGGTGGAAATGGTGATTATTGAAACATCTTCGATAGGGGTTGGAGTAGCAGGAATCTTTTCGAAAAGAATTTGTTGGTTGTCCATTAGGCCTTGGATGCCTATCTTCAGCAATGGACAGTCGATTGGTAGGGAGGAACAACAATAGCAGTCTTCTTTACATCCTGGGAAAATCCCAGCCTTCAACAGATTCAACTTGATTGTCAGTAATGGAGTTACCAGATCATCAACAGCAGCAACATACAGATCTTCTTCAATAGCATGGACATTGCGACCATGCTTTGGCATCAGAGAGGATATTACATTCGGCTTTTCTAGAGTAACGAACTCAACCTCTTTTGCATCTATCAAGTCTTGAATTTTATGCTTAAGCGCCCAGCAATCGTTGGTGTCATGCCCGATGCTATCAGAATGATAGGCACATTTAGCATTGGGATGATAATGCGGGGAAGTTGTATTCACATTTTTTGGTGCCTCTTTGATATTGGCGAGATTCAGCTTCACCAAATGGGGAAGAACTTGTGCGGGCGTCATATTGATGCGGGTGAACTGCCGTTGTGGCCGTTCTTCCCATTGCTGTTTAGGTCTGGACTAATTGTTACGAGGCTGATCGCTTGATGAATTTTGAATCATCACGGCCCCTACAATCGGCCGATGCTCAGTTCTTCCCAATCTTTTCTGAGAGTATATAACAACTGCATCCTTCTTTGTCGGGAATGATTTCTTAACAGTTGCGGAGGCAGAGGCATCCCTTTGAATCTTCCCACTCTTAATACCAGCTTCCACCCGTTCGCCAGTCAGAATCAATTCGGTAAACCCTGCGGAAGAGCTCCCGATCAAATGGTTGAAGAACGGGCCAGATAGGGTCCCCAAGAACATATCAACTAGTTCCTTATCTGAAAGAGGTGGCTGCACTCTTCCGGCCAAGTCGCGCCATTTCTGGGCGTATTCTTTGAATCCCTCATTTGAGGCCATCCCCATACTTTGTAGCTGAGTATGGGTTGGCGCCAAGTCAGTGTTATATTGATACTGGCGATAAAAGGCAGCTGCCAAATCTTCCCAGTTATGCACTTCTGACCTCTCAAGCTGGTAAAACCAGTCTAGCTGTGTACCGGACAAGCTGTCCTGAAAGAAGTGTACCCAAAGATTTCTGTCGGATGTATGAGGTTGAATTCTTCTGACATATGACCTCAGGTGCATCTTTGGGCAAGACATCCCGTCATATTTTGCAAAAATTGGCACTTTAAACTTTGGAGGGATCACAATCCCAGCAATCAATCCCAATTCTTCAAAATCTAACCCAGGAACCCTTTGCAGCACCATTGCTTCCAGTCTATCCTCCAGGTTTTTGTATTTGTCATCCGCTGGCGGGTATTGCTGCTCTGAGTAGTCTTCATCTTCCCCAACCTCTTCCTCTTCAGCCTCGGACTCAGAAGGTAATGCAGCTCCTTTTCCTTTACCGTTTCCCTCATCAGATGTGGAGGGAAATTCAAGAACTCTCCTAGCTTCATTCTCAAATCTTCTTCCCAGTATAGCTACCCCAACTCTTTTCTTCTTCTTTTTCCTTTTTCTTGCTCTTTGTTCCCTAACAGTGTTTTAAGATCCTCCTGACCCTTGGCCAAGGTCATTAGGAGATGTTGAAACTGTGAGTTTTGTGCCTGCAGATCTTTGACCGTCTGTTCGAGATCCATCTTACTGAAATAAACAACAGAAAGATAAGGAAACCTGGTGTGAAGACCTGTTATGCATATGATGAATGATATGTTTATTCATGCAATGCATTCAAGGATTTAGAAATTCAAAGTTGTTGCAAACAAAAAGAACACACGTCATATTAATAAGAAGAAATTTTGTCAGTACATAAATGCCCCATGGGCCAAATATTACAAAAACTTCTTAAGGTAAAAAGACGTTGCGCATCCTCCTTGGTGCGATGTAAGTGTTGAGGGTCTCCTCCTCGTGAAGTCGGCGGGTAAGCTCCAAAACCTTCTTCTCACTGGCGTAGAAGCTGGCTTCAAAAGTATTACGTTCTTCCTTAAGTTGGATCCAACTCTTCTGCATTTCCTCCCATGATGTTGGCATGTCAGGTTGTAGGATGGTGTAAGGAACCTCTCCTTCCTTAATAGGATCTTTAATCAAAGGGAGAATGTTAGGGTAAGGCATCATAAGACTTTGGGCGCGGGTTCGTACCCACTTGAGGTAAGGCTCAAGAGGGATGGAGTTTTTGTGCCCCAGTGTCTTGCTATCTACCTTGTTAGGCATCCTCCAAGCTCTGATGAATCTTTGGCGAAGTCCTTGCACATCGTTGTCAAAGTCAAAAACTAGGTCAGGAATCAACATGTCATGAGGGCCATCCCTCCGTGCATATCCAAATTGTCTCAAAGCTAGACAAGGGTTGTAGGTAATGCCTCCCCTAATGCCAAGTAATGGAACATTAGGGAACTCACCACAGCGATCGATGATGATGACATTTTCTCTGGACCGAGAACACCAATGTACATCAGAATGTGTGAGGGTCATCAATCGTTGTGACCACCTTAAGCCTTGTTCATTCTTCAAAACAGATTATGGAAGGTGAGAAATAAACCACCTTGCAAGGAGAGGAGTACAGCATATGAGAACACCTCTCTTTCTTATTGTTCGTGTGTAAAATGAGTGGAGGATGTCCCCAAGCAATGTAGGTATGGGATTCTTGGATAGGAAAATCTTGACAGCATTGACATCTATAAGTTGGTCAGGATTTGGGAACAAGACCAACCCATAAATAAGGAGTGCCACAATCTCTTCAAAGGCTTGCAGATCCAGGGAATTCCAACACTCTTGTGCCTTCTCAAACAAGAATTTTACCAAGAAGCCTTTGACACCACTTCTAGTTTCCCAATGCCCCTTAATGTTAGATGGTCGCAAGTGTAGTGCTTGAGCAACATCTTCAGGCTTTGGTTCTTTTTCCATACCGTTGTAGGGTAGTTGATTAAGAATAGGAATTCTCAGGAGTTGAGAAAATTCCTCCAAAGTGGGCACCAATTGGTAGTCGGGGAATGTGAAACAGTGGTGAAGGGGGTCAAAGAACTGGAACAACACTTTCACCATGTCTTCTTCAATGCTGGTGTTGACTAGGTTGAGCAGTCTACCGTGTCTTTCACTGAAGAGAGAGCTTTCTGGAATTATGGTTGTAAGCTCCTTGAGTTGAGGAGGGATTCTCACAAGGTTGACTTGGATAGTTTTCCTGTGAAGAATTTCCATGACCTACAAAACAAGAACAAAGATGAAGATCCAAACCCTTGAAATGGTTAGTGGATGCATATGATGCTTTATGATGTTCATGATGTATGCACAAACATATGTACAAGCAAGTCACACAAAACCCTAGTTTCAAGCTTGCATGGGGTTTCATAGGTAAGTACCCTCTTGAGTTTAGTTGGCTTAAAAACCTGTCCTATAAATAGTAACCGGGTTCTAAGGAGCTCAATATCATTGAATTGTTTTCTATGTTCATTGTTTTGGTTTAGCCACTTAACTAGCGACCAAAATATTCCAAGAAAACAACCCTCAATGAGTGTAGTATCGAGTATCTACCAACTTCGGACTGCACCAAAGTCGGCCATCTCACTACTCCTAAAAAAGGCCAAGATGGTCAAGTAAGGTTCTAGGTCATTAGTGCTTAGTGACATCACTCAGCGGCCCCGTACTCTCCTTGATTGAACTCAAGGGTTACCGGTACTCACAAATATGTCGCACTAATATAGCTATTGCTTCAACCGTGTCGGTATACCCCGCACAGTTTCCACAATGTATTGCTATCTATGAATATTTCCCCAAATCCGGGTGTAGGATTTCAAGCCCAAACAAGAGAACCAAAATGTAAAGCAATCAAAGTAAACAATTAGTCATGCAAAAGGGTGATCTAAGCCCTAAGGTTACTCCACTTTTAAAATTCTCCCCAGCAGAGTCGCCAGTTTTGTGATACGGTGGGAGAACTGACTTGAGGTTTTGCGTTTGTTTTCGCAAATGTTTCGGTTTAGCAAGAGTCGCCACCGACTTTTTATTTTATCCTAAGGAAAGGTTAAAAAGCACAGGAAAAACCTTTGAGATGTTTTCTTGGGTTCGGGGAGTAGATTATAGAAAGGGAAGGTATTAGCACCCTTTCTATCCATGGTTATCCATGGGCTCTTAGTTACTTGCTTAGATCACTTGGCTTGCATTTTCAATTGTTTGAAATGGTGCTTTGCGTGTGTGGTTTTGAAAATGTTTTGAAAAAGATGCCTTGTCTAGGCAACCATTGTAACAATTCTTTACTCGAATGTTTTACAAAGGTGTTTGTCTTTTTGAAAAGATGTTTCAATGTTTTTTTGAAAGTTTGTTTTGAAATTATGTTGTGATGTGTAATTTGAAAAATGGCAAGGATTTGTTTTGCAAGTTGGTCAAGTAACTAAGAGTTGTCTACCCCTAAATTTCTCAAAGATCTTTCCTATGTTTTAACCCTTTTAACAGTATTGTTCCACCATTGTATTTGGTGGACAATCTTGTGTGAGGATGTTAACGGGACGGGCGCGGGTCATCGTTTAGACCATGAATGCAATAGTGCCAAGTGTCTTTGGCAATTTTTCCTTCAAGGGACTTGATCATTTTTTAGGCAACTTTAGAAAGCGTCATTGAGGGACTATGATCATTTGATTTGTTTTTGTTTTGCCAAAGACACTCAACGTGCAACATGGCCCATTTTTTAAGGCAACAAGTGGAGTAACCCTAATGGTGCAAGTGTGCATTGTGTTGTCCATTTTCATGCTTTTTTTGTCTTTGTATTAGTCAAGCTATTTGTTATTTGATTTGCATACAAACCCTAAGTCTATCATGGCATAATTTGAAAGCTTTTAAATGCCGAAATTTAAAGTCCTAAATTATTACAACATGATTATAGGGATGGGGGGTACAAATGTTTCAATGGGGGGATATTTGACAAGAAATTAAATCTAAACTATTACATCCATATCGAATATACAAATTATTTAATTGTACAATGTAAAGTAAATACAATAAATATGCAAAATGTATTATGCACAAAAATGATTTTTTTTATGTATGTGAAAGTGTTTTTCAATATGAAATATAAACAAAAATAAAAAGGTCAAATTTTGAATATTTTTATGGTTTAGGGCAAAACCCTAGTTTTTGAATAAAATGGTATTTATTTATTGATTATGTACAATATTTGTTAATTAATTTATACAAGAATAAAAAAAAATAAGTATATTGTAAAAATAGTATTTTTTAGTGTCACATATTAATAAAAATAAAAATGTATTATTTTCATATTTTTGTCCTAAATATTTAATAAAATATGTATAAGTATTTATATATTATATTAAATATACTAAATATATACAAGAATAAAATATTAATTATTTACAAAAAAAAAGTATATTTTAGAAAATGTTTTCAAAATGTAAACAAAAATAATAACTGAAAAATATTTATTTTTTGTATTATTTTTAGGGCTTTAAATAAAAAGGTTTTTATATTTATTTACATACATATATTAAATAAAACAAATAAATGCCAAATAAATGCAAAAAAGGGTGGAAAAATATTTTTGTTATTTTTTTATATTTGAGCAAAAAATAATAAGTCAGAATCAAAAAGAAAAAATCAAAAATGATAAATATATCACACAATGGGCCAGGGGGGGTGTAAATTGGAAAAGAGGGTGCAAAAAGCAGGACTGACTCAGGCCTAACCCAAGCCAGTCATCTTCAACCTCCAGCTTTGTTTGAACAAGCAAAAACGCGCGTTTCCTAACTCCTGATTCCTGGACTTTCATGCAAAACTCATAACACCAATAATGTAGAGCATCAAGAGACGAATTCAGACATATAAAATACTTGACCTAACTCTAAGAAATGAGGGAGAATTTATTCATCCCCAATTTCTGACCTAATTTTTCTTCAATGTTCATGGCCAAAATTCTCACAGCATACTCAATATAAATGAAAAGTAAATACATGGATGGCTTCAGGGCTATGAGTAGAACATGTTTTCTTCACAAACCTAAGCTTAATCATGCCTGGATAGAGAGATAGAAGTTCATGTTTTTACCTGTTTCAGCTTGACTTGAACAGAACAATGTGGCAACTTCCAATGGATTTTGAGCTTTTGTACAGCTTTCCTGAAGTCCAAGGATGCTTCTCCAACTCCTAGCTTGCTTTAAAATCAACTGAATCATGCTATTGAAGTCAACCTGCACAGCTTGAAAAAAAATGGCAAACGTGGTTATGGGTGTTACAGCTTGAGTTTAATGCTTGGGATAGCTTCAGTGGATGATATGGAACATGTTTGAACTCTTTTTGGCCAAAGTGCACGAGTGGAATGGATTGTGGAAGTCAAACTGCAACAGATGCCTTGTTTCTGCAGCAAGAGGGTGTTTTTGTGAATGAGGAGGTTTGGGAGGTGGTTCAGTCGTGCTTTAGGCTTGCTTGGATGTATGAAAGATGTTTGCAAAGTTTGTGTTTGGCTGTGTTGACAGGAATGAGAGATGGATAGTTTTTGCAAGCTTTCTTCCTTTTGAAGTAAGAAGGTTCAAGTTGGGTTATAGGCTTGTACAAGGCTCTCAAGCATGTTGCAGCACTCTCTCTTGATCAGTGGGATTTGTCTACAAACTTGTGCCTCAAAGGTCTGGCTTGTACCTCTTGGATATGGTATTTGACATAAAGTGCATCTTTTCCAAAATGGCAAATTTACTTTTTCCATTTAAAGATTAATTCTTTGTGTAATGACTAAATGCATAAAACAATGCTTGAACACAAAGGTTAGGCATTTAATTATTGAGTGTGAAGAGGTTTAGAGGCCTGCAAACTATCACAAACCCTACTGACTTGAAAATGCCAATGTTATGAACAAGCTTTGGCCATGAACAAAAGTGAATTTTTCCCAACTTTGCAAATTCGATTCTCCCTAACCACAAGGGTGTTTGATGAGTTCTTGGACAATTTGGAAATATTGGAATGTGTACTACAATCCATCTTTGTAATCCAAATTGAAACTCCAAGTGGAACCATGTGAAAAATGGCCAACAAGTTGGACAAAAATCCTGCCTAGAATAGGTCAAACTTTTTCTAAGTTAAAAATGTTTTGTACCCTTGTTCCAAAAATCATAACTTGAGCTACAAGCTTCCTTTGAGAAAACTTTGTGAATCAAAGTTGTAGATTTTGCAATGGAATACAACTTTCATGTTTTGAGTTTTGTTTGAATCCATTTGCATCTTGGTGAAAAAATGGGACAAAGTTAGGAAAAAATAAGGAAATTTCATAACTTAGAAAATTTCTAAGTTATGAAATTTCTTCATTTTAAACCCTAATTTGCAATTTTGGATTTCTTGATGAACAAGTTTCATAATTTGACATGTCTTGATGAAAAATGAACCTTGGCACTTGATTTTGACCAAAAAGTCAAAGTTTGACTTTTAAGTATACAGTCAGATTTTGATCAGTTGACTGGAAAATTCATCTGTCAATCTTGTGCATTTAAGATCTTTTGAATTTTTTGAATGGGTCAAGACAATGTCATTGAGTCCTTGAGTCCATATGTGAGCTTGATTTGCCATTGGTTAGGTCAAACAGTCAAAAATTGCCTTTGTGCAGTCAAAACCCTAAAAATGACCATTTTGCCCTTTTGGTGATCTGATCAAATTTCTTGTGGAATTGTGATCCAAACTTGATCAAATGGTTCATATGAGTTCATTATGTTGATGTGGGTCAAAAATCATGAGGTTTGACTGTCAATTGGCCACAGTTGACTTTTTCCCCAATACAGCTGATTTCTAGGTCAACTGTCCAATTTACTGGGCAAAGAATGGAATCAAGGCTTGAAACTTAGTATGGATAAACTTGTGAGTCCAACATGAAGCATGAAAGTCACTTTGGGAATTTTAGGTCAAAACATCTTTGTGCAAACTCAAACCCTAATTTGGGTCAACAGTGCAAGGAGGGGTCTTGAGCAGAGCAAACCCTAACTTGATCTTGAGTTCTAAGAGTCTTGTGATGAGAAAATGTTGATGAAATGGGAAGGAAAATTTTGGGGTACAACACCCGGCAGTCTTAATATTCCTCAAAATAATATAAGAATGTTCCCCGGTGGAATACAAGATACCCCTGGTGGAGCCATTTCCCCAGCGTAGTCTAAAAAAGGCTTCCCCGCTAGAGTTGAATCATCTTCCCCAGTAGATTCTGGAAGCTTATCCCCTGCAGAGTGCAAATAAATCTCCCCAACCAAATTCAGAAGGTTATCCTCACAAGAGTCTAACTGGGTTATCCTCAGCAAGTTGCAACTGAAAGATCATCCCCAGCGAAGTTCTTTCTATCCCCAGCAGAGTTCATCATCAAAATCCCCAACAGAGCTTATCAACAGAATCCCCAGCGGAGTTATCGTTTCTAATCTTCAGCAGAACGTCTCTTCCCCACAGAGTAATTTCCCTCAGAGTAATCTCTTCATCAGTTTATTCCCCCAACGGAGTTTTTCTCTCCTACAGGTTTATCATCTTCGTTCATCATCCCCAGCGGAAACGAAGAACTCAACTCTATTCTCCAGCAGCTCCGGGATTTATTTTCCCCGGCTAAAACATTATATCCCCATACATCATGGTACATGCATATATGCATCATACGAATACAATCTCATTTATTTTGAGAACATCATTGCCTGATCCATATCATGCATTGCATATGACTGACCTTTACCTTTCAGGAAAGATACAGTTAAAGTTCCCAATTACGTCGAAGGGATGACCAGTTCTTAAATCTCAACTGAATTATCCTCGGTTGAATTTCAGATAAGGTCCTCAATCTCGACAGTTTCCCTACGTCATAGTGTGGACGAGTACTATAACCTCGACGGTATACTCCGTGGAGCACGAGTCAGTTCCTAGATCTTGATGTTTTCCTCCGTCATAGTATGGACAAGTTCTATAACCTCAATGGTATACTCCATTGAGCACGAGACAGTTCCTAGATCTTGATGAAGATGTTTCCCTACGTGATAGTGTGGACGAGTACTATAACCTCAGCGGTATACCCTGTTGAGCACGAGTCAGTTCCTAGATCTTGATGTTTTCCTCCGTTATAGTGTGGACAAGTTCTATAACCTCAACGGTATATTCCATTGAGCACGAGATAGTTCCTAGAACTTGATGAAGATGTTTCCCTACGTCATAGTATGGACGAGTACTATAACCTCAGCGGTATACTCTGTTGAGCACGAGTCAGTTCCTAGATCTTGATGTTTTCCTACGTCATAGTGTGGACAAGTTCTATAACCTCAACGGTATACTCCATTGAGCACGAGACAGTTCCTAGATCTTGATGAAGATGTTTCCCTACATCATAGTGTGGACGAGTACTATAACCTCAACGGTATACGCCATTGAGCATGATTCAGTTCCTAGATCTTGATGTTTTCCTCAGTCATAGTGTGGACGAGTACTATAACCTCAACGGTATACTCCATTGAGCACGAGACAGTTCCTAGATCTTGATGAAGATGTTTCCCTACGTCATAGTGTGGACGAGTACTATAACCTCGATGGTATACTCCGTGGAGCACGAGTCAGTTCCTAGATCTTGATGTTCTCTTCCGTCATAGTATGGACAAGTTCTATAACCTCAACGGTATACTCTATTGAGCACGAGACAGTTCCTAGATTTTGATGAAGATGTTTCCCTACGTCATAGTGTGGACGAGTATTATAACCTCGACGGTATACTCCGTGGAGCACGAGTCAGTTCCTAGATCTTGATGTTCTCCTCCGTCATAGTGTGGACAAGTTCTATAACCTCAACGGTATACTCCATTGAGCACGAGTCAGTTCCTAGATCTTGATGAAGATGTTTCTCTATGTCATAGTGTGGACGAGTACTATAACCTCAACGGTATACTCCGTGGAGCACGAGTCAGTTCCTAGATCTTGATGTTTTCCTCCGTCATAGTGTGGACAAGTTCTATAACCTCAATGGTATACTCCATTGAGCACGAGACAATTCCTAGATCTTGATGAAGATGTTTCTCTATGTCATAGTATGGACGAGTACTATAACCTCAACGGTATACTCCGTGGAGCACGAGTCAGTTCCTAGATTTTGATGTTTTCCTCCGTCATAGTGTGGACAAGTTCTATAACCTCAACGGTATACTCCATTGAGTACGAGTCAGTTCCTAGATATTGATGAAGATGTTTCTCTACGTCATAGTGTGGACGAGTACTATAACCTCAACGGTATACTCCGTGGAGCACGAGTCAGTTCCTAGATCTTGATGTTTTCCTCCGTCATAGTGTGGATAAGTTCTATAACCTCAACGGTATACTCCATTGAGCACGAGACAGTTCCAAGATCTTGATGAAGATGTTTCTCTACGTCATAGTGTGGACGAGTACTATAACCTCAACGGTATACTTCGTGGAGCACGAGTCAGTTCCTAGATCTTGATGTTTTCCTCCGTCATAGTGTGGACAAGTTCTATAACCTCAACGGTATACTCCATTGAGCACGAGACAGTTCCTAGATCTTGATGAAGATGTTTCCCTATGTCATAGTGTGGACGAGTACTATAACCTCGACGGTATACTCCGTAGAGCACGAGTCAGTTCCTAGATCTTGATGTTTTCCTCCGTCATAGTATGGAAAAGTTCTATAACCTCAACAGTATACTCCATTGAGCACGAGACAGTTCTTAGATCTTGATGAAGATGTTTCCCTATGTCATAGTGTGTACGAGTACTATAACCTCAACAGTACACTTCATTGAGCACGAGTCAGTTCCTAGATCTTGATGTTTTCCCCCGTCATAGTGTGGACAAGTTCTATAACCTCAACGGTATACTCCGTGGAGCACGAGACAGTTCCTAGATCTTGATGAAGATGTTTCCCTACGTCATAGTGTGGACGAGTACTATAACCTCAACGGTACACTCTATTGAACACGAGTCAGTTCCTAGATCTTGATGTTTTCCCCCGTCATAGTATGGACGAGTATTATAACCTCAACGGTACACTCCATTGAGCATGAGTCAGTTCCTAGATCTTGATGTTTTCCCCCTTCATAGTGTGGACAAGTTCTATAACCTCAGTGGTATACTACGTTGAGCACGAGACAGTTCCTAGATCTTGATGAAGATTACCCCCCAGTTGAATTATGGATAGGTTCTTAAGACTCAGTCGAGGCATTCTCTCAGATGAAGTACAGACCAGATTCCTGAATCTCAACAAAGGTTAAAACTTCCCCAGCGGAATCTTTTACAACAACAGGTATACAAGTTCTTGCTAAGGAATCTCTTATGCGATCGACACTCCTGCAGATGGCATGTGTAAGCCCATCCTCCTACCAGCAATCTCCAAATGGAATCTGTAAGCCCATTCCCGACATCACAATGCTGATACTACACCATGCGAGTGCAAATTTCTGGGCACTCTAGTGTTCAATTATCTTCCACCTTCGGATCACGAAAGGCTCGAAAGCCAATCTATATCCTCAGGTTTAAGAAAATTGAACAGGGGGCAACTGTTGTACCCCAAAATTTGCCCTCCCATATTTCTCAAGACATGTCAAGAATAATCTTCATGTTGTTCAAAATGGCTCAAGGGCTGGACAGTCAAAAACCTCCTAAGACAATCAAATCACCTCCTAAGGCAGTCAAGTCAAATTAGGGTTTTGTGTTGCATCAAGGTCCTTACATACAAATGTCCTAAAATGCTTTCCAATGTTCTAGTTTGTTCATAAGACCATCCATGTCAAATTTCAAGCCTTGCACAGAAAGTTTGGTCAGTCAATTGCTCAAGAAGCCCAAGAATCGACTGTGCTAGGGCAAAAGTCAACTATGACCTACAAATAGTCAAACCTCAAGATTTTTTGTCCACATTCTCATTTTTAAGGATAATTCATCATTTGATCAAGGGTTGATCATGATTCATCAAGGATTGCTCAAGATTCATCAAGATTCAAAAGTTGCTAAATTAGGGTTTTGTAGGAAAAGTCAACTCAACTTTGACCAAGCATAACTTTCTCATACTTTATGATAAATGACCCATATAAATCTCATTTTGAAGAGGATGCAATTACTTACAATCCATATTCACACCCCAAGATCAAGAAATGCACTCACAAGAAGTTACAAATTTGGACATTATAGGTCATTTTTGAAAGTCAACAAAAACACCTTTTTTTCCAAAGCTTATAATTTGAGCATGGAATATCAAAATGATATGAGACCAAAAGGGTTGGTTATAGGACATCTCAAGGTTTCTAAAAAGTCCAAGAACACTTCCAAAAGTTCAAAATTGAAGAAGTTATGCATTGTTGAAGTTGGGCATTTTTCCAAAAATGCCAAAAGTCAACTATCCCCAAAACTTCAAATTTTGTTAAAAGGGCCCACTTTTTTCCACTTGATTTGATCTTGTCACACTACACACGTGTCATATCTTCAGTCTTGTGTCCATTCATTAATTTTTCTATTTTATTTGATTTTTATTGAATTGATTCATTTTAAATCAATTTAAATCCAAATAAAATCTAAATATTGATAACTTGGTATCTTTTTGATTGATACATGTCTTTATTATCATCATGGACAAGATAAAACTCGAATCAAGCCATATCATGCACAAAATATTGGATTTGGAATGAAATTGGAAGGTTTAATAATGGAGAATCATCAAATATGGCATTTTTTTCAAATCTTGATCATGGTCTTAAAACACAACATTATGAGGGAGATTCTTTCCATGCTTTCTTGTCTCCTCATTCTCCTCTATAAATAGAGAGCCACACAAGCTTGAAATACACGAAAATCCTCTCTAAAAAGCTCTCAAAAAGCTCTTCAAAAAGCTCTCTAGAAATCAAAGAATTGGTGCAAGTCATATCTCGAGGTTCCGGCCTCTCGCAATTGACATCAAGCCTCAAACCATCCTCTTGAAGTCCTCATGAGTCTTACAAGGCCCAAGAGCAATCCATCACACGCCTAGCACGCCCACCGGTTTGGTAAAATTTTAAATTTCGAATCTCTAATTTTAATCATATTTTATGGTATGCTAACGTTTGTTTGAGTTTATATAGAACAATTATGGATGGGTGAATCATAGGTTCCACACAAGAATAAAAAAAACACCATAGTTAGAGCATGAAGCTTTCGAAGATCCGAGCTCAGGAATGCTTTCTGCACCCTCCAAAAAAAGGCCCAATTTCTCTACTTTCTCATATTTTATTTATTTGGTTTAATTATTTTATTTTTACTTAATTAATTTACTAACCAATAACAAATTTTATTTTTATCAAAAAAATCACAAAAATATCATTTTGTCCAATTAAAATTAAGAACTTTATTTTTCTTTAATAAATTCCGATTAATTAATTAGATTTTTAATTCTAGGAAACTTTAATTTCTTTTTGTAAATAAATAAAACTAATTAGAATTTAATAGGTTTAATCATTAATTTAACCATTCCATTTTATTTCTTTAAATAACCAAAAATCCAAAAATAACCTTTTTTTATTTAATTAATTAATTTAATTTAATGTAGCGATTAATTTAGATTTATTTCTTTCTTAAAATATAAAAAAAAAACAACAAAACATTTTCTTTATCAAATTAAATTCTAATTTTTATTTTTGTTAATAAACATTAATTAATTGATTTAGAATTTTAATTAGAATAACTTTCACATTTTTGTAAATAATTAAAATTCAATTAGAATTAATCTAGGTTTTAATTACTAACATTAATTTTGATTTCATTCTTAAAATACCAAAATACCAAAAATAATTTACTTTTTATTCATCAATTTAATTAATTTAATTTAGTAATTAATTTAGGCTTTAATTAGACAATAACTTTAATATATTTTTGTAAATAATAAAATTAATTTAGACATAATTAGGATTTATTAACATTGATCAATTTTATTTTCTTTCTTTAAATATCAAAAAACCCAAAAATATTTATTTTCATTAATTAATTAATTTAATGTAGTTTAATAATTAACTTAGATAATTTATTTCTTAAAATTCAAAAACAAACAAAAAAATCTCTTCTTTAACAAAAAGGGTCAAAACGCTATAACTTTGCGCTCGATTTAATTTCCCGCACGCGTTTGTTTATTTTTATCATATTAATGTACTTGCCTCCGGTTTGTAATAGATAATTAGGACTTTAAATATTTTTACCGCTTTATTTATTTTCCGTATTTTAATTTCAAGGGTTGCTTTTGGCGATGTAAATACCCGACGCCTTGTAATAGTTAGTTTAATTTCCGCAATTTAATTTCCGCAACTTATAAACTGTTAGAAGTTTGATAATAGGGAATGCATGACAAGATCAAATGCATGAACTTAAAATCAACATAGCTCACCCATGACATGTACAAAGACAAATTAACTTAAAATAACACACTCGCACATGCGCACTCTTAGGGTACACCTCACTTGGTTGCCTTCGAACGTGGTCATTGAGTATAGGAAGTTTTAGAGGTCGTCCTCTTGTCCAAAGATCATAGTTGCCTCGAAACGGTTGCCTCGGAAAAATGATCTAAGACATTAGGGTTACCGCTAAGGCGTCCTAACATTGCTTTAGTGACCACACGTCCCTTAATCGAATTGACCCTTAAAACTCTAACGACGATGTTACCTACTCCTCAATAGTGGGATAGAATTGCCTAAAGGACATTAGCACAAATTAATTCCCTTTTCGAGTAGGTAGATGGTTCTTAAGTACTTGCTCCTTTTAAAACAAAACAAAACTTTTCGCACTTACACTCATTTCAAACAAAAACTCCTTTCAAAACCACAAACACAGAGAAAAGCAATTTTTGAAAACACTTTGAGCAAGTACCTAAGAGCCCGTGGATAACCACGGATAGAAAGGGTGATAACACTTTCCCTTTCTGTAATCTACCTCCCGAACCCGAGAAACATCTCGAAAAAGGAATTTTTCTGTGCTTTTTTCCTTTCCTTGTTGGATAAAATAAAAGACGGTGGCGACTCTTGCTTACTGCGACATTTTGCGAAACAAAACGCAAAACGCGAACCAGCATTCCAAAACAGTCAGTTCTCTTTCCCACCGATCACAGTGTGGTTTTGAAAATGTTTTGAAAAAGATGCCTTGTCTGGGCAACCTTTGTAATGATTCTTGTTTGAATATATACAAAGGTGTGTGGCTTTTTTAAAAGATAATTCAATGTCTTGAAAGTTGTTTTGAAATTGTTTTAAAGTTGTTTTGTGAAGTGTGTTTGAAAAATGGTAAGGATGTTTTGCAAGATTTTTATCAAGTAACTAAGAGTCGTCTACCCTATTTTACTCAAAGATCTTTCTTATGTTTTTAACCCTTTTTAACAGTATTGTTTCACCATTGTGTTTGATGAACAACCTTGTGTTAGGATGTTAAACGGGACAGGAACGGGTCATCGTATACAATCATTGAAGGCAACTTGTGAGACGCTCTAGCAATTTTGTAAGGGACGAGATCGTTTTATCGAAGGCAACATCGAGGGTCATCGAGGGACTACGATCTTTGTTTATCGAAGGGACATTTGCTAGAGTGTCTTGTATTCGAGGGACATGATTGCATTTTTTTAGGCAACAAGCAAGGTTACCCTAGAGGTGCAAGTGTGAATTGTGTATTGACTTTCATGCATTTGTTCTTATATTAAGTTATCTAGCGATTGATTTTTAATCTTCGCATACAAACCCTAATTACTATACAGTATATTGAAAGCGATAAATTGCGGGAATTTAAAGTCTAAGTTATTACAAATAAGTATCCGGGGATGGGGGTACAAATTATTTACAAATGGGGATGAGTCTTATCAGAATAATAATGTCCAAAATATTATGGGTTACAACCAAATCGAATCGACGTAATTCAAATATTAACCAATTGTAACAAAACGTAAAAATAAATAGAATCAAAAGTATTATGAGATGCATGTGTTTATTTACAAACGAACAAACAAAATTTAACCTAGTGAAAGATTAAGTATTTATTATTATTTTTGTATTTGTGAAGAAAAAGTTTTAAAGAAAGAAAATTATTTAAATTAATGTTTCTATCATTTTTGTATATTTTTTTAAAGAAAACTTTTATAAAAACTCTATTACTATTGTATGACAAATTAATTAGTAATTAAAATTATGTTAAGACAAATTAAAGTAATTATTATAAAAATAAAAAAGATCAAAAAGAAAAGTAATAGTTTCTTTTAAAAAAAATAAGAAGAGATGAAGGTGATGGGCCTAGGATTTGTATTTGGCCCAAAGTGGTACAAAAAGAAAGAAACAAAAGAAATTTGAAGGGGAGATGGGGGGTATGCGCTATCCAGAAGTATTGTGGGCTTAGGTGTTTGTTTGGGGCGAAGGCCCAAGTGATGAATTTGAACAAAGTTTTGTTAGGGTTCTGTTTAGTGTATTCAGAATCTAGGGTTTACAGTTTTGGCACACAGCGGCGCCTCCTCTCATCTCTTCTTCTTCTCTGTGGATTGTTTCTCTTCTCAGGCGAATACGTTGATTCTCTCTCACGAGCCTAGCTACCGGTGCGTTGCCTCCCGCTTCTCTCGTCTTCACAGCGGTCTATGTTGTTTGTGCTTGAACGGTACTATGATCGGTGGAAATAGAACTGACTGTCTTGGAATGCTGGTTCGCGTTTGTGTTTCGCAAAATGTCGCGGTAAGCAAGAGTCGCCACCGTCTTTTATTTTCTCCAACAAGGAAAGGACAAAAGCACAGCAAAATTCCTTTTCGAGATGTTTCTCGGGTTCGGGAGGTAGATTATAGAAAGGGAAGGTGTTAGCACCCTTTCTATCCGTGGTTATCCACGGGCTCTTAGGTACTTGCTCACTGTGTTTTCAAAGAGTTTTGCTTTTCTTATGTTTGTGGGTTTTGAAAAAAGTTTTGTTTGAAAACTTTGATTTGACTCTTGTATCTGTCCTCAAGAGTGTATGAAGTGTTTATTTGAAAACTTTTGTTTGAAAAAGTGTAAGTGCGAAAAGTATTTTTATTTTGAAAGAGCAAGTACCTGAGAACCTCTACCTACTCACAGGAATTAAGCTGCGTAAATGTCCTTTAGACAGTGCTATCCCACTATTGAGAAGTAGGTAGCACCGTCGTTGGAGTGTTCGGGTCAATTCGATTAATGGGGCATGTGGTTACTAAAGCAATGGTAGGACGCCTTAGCGGTAACCCTAATGTCCTAGATCATTTTTTATCGAGGCAACCGTTTCGAGGCAACTTTTATCTTTAGACATGAGGGCGACCTCTAAAACACCCTATACTCAATGACCACGTCGAGGCGACCAAGTGAGGCGTACCCTAAGAGTGGCATGTGCGAGTGTGTCAGGTTTCAGTTAAGTTATCTTTGGGCATGTCATGGTGAGCTATGATTGATTTTAATTTAAGAGAGATCTTGACATGCATAGCCTATTTAGCATACATCTAGCAGTTAATAGTTGCGAAAGATAAACTAAGCTATTACAAGGCGTCGGGTATTTACATCGCCAAAAACAAACCCTTGAAAATTAAATGCGGAAAATAAAATAAAAGCGATAAAAAGGTCCTAATTAAAACTATTACATCCTCAGAGCAAATACAATTATATAGATCAAAATATGAATAAACAAAAATCACGCGCGCGAGAGAAAATTGAATCGGAGAGTTTTTTAGGGTTTTGACCCTTTTTTTGAGAAAGAAAGAGATTTTTTATTATTTTGCATTTAATTAAATTAAACCTAGACTAATTAATTAATTAAATAAAGAAAGATATTTTTTGAGTTTTTTATGTTTTTTTTAAGGAAAAAATAAAAGATGGTCAAAAGTCATTAAAAACCCTAATTCTACATTGATTTTAAATTATTGCAAAAAAGTTAGAATTAACCTAATTAAAACTAAATTATTTATGTTACTATTTATTTACAAAAAATAAACTAATTAAATTTAATAAATAGAAATATTAGATTTTTTATGTTTGCTGAATTTTATTATGAAAATAAATATTAATTTGTTAGTGAAAATAATAATTATAAAAAATAATTAATGAAAGAAATAAAAAAAGAAAAGAAAATAAATAAACTTGAAGGGGGTGTTGGGCCTGATTCTGTGGTGAAAAAGCAATTCTGAAGCCCACTAACAATTCCAGTTGTTGTACCCCAAAATTTGCCCTCCCATATTCTTCAAGTTTTGTCAAGAATCATCATCAAATGGTTCAAAACTTCTCAAGGGGTTGCACAGTCAAACATCCTCCTAAGCCAGTCAACATTAGGGTTTTGGTTCCTTCAAGGAATTTGGAGTTTTCAATGGCTCAATCAAGCCTCATATGCCTATACACATTGCCAAGCATCTACATGTCAAGTCTCAAGGCTCACAACATCAAGTTGCACAGTCAAAAGCCCTAATTGCTTCACAATCAACTGTAGGGGTAAAATGGTCATTTGGCAGTCAAAAGTCAAAAAATTTGTTCAACACCTTATTTTGAAGCCACAATCATCATTTGATCAAGTCTTGATCATGATTCCACAAGAATGGCTCAAAATTCATCAAGATGCAAAAGTTTCCATTTTTGGACAGTTGAAAAGTCAACTGTAACTTGACCAAGGCATAAATTTTTCATGGTTCATCAGAAAAATCTCATCCAATGCTCATTTTAAAGGGGATGACATTTCCTACAACTCATCTTCACATTCCAAGTCCAAGAAATTCTCTCACAAAAAGTTATCAATTTCAACATTATAGGTCATTTTCAAAAGTCAACAAAAAGACATTTTAAGTCAAAGACCATAACTTGAGATTGGTAAATCAAAATGACATGGGACCAAAGGCATTGGTTAGAGGACTTCAAGACCTTTCCAAAATGTCCAAGAACATGTTCATATGATCAAAATTGAGCAAGATGTGCATTGGAGAAGTTGGGAAATTTTCGGGAATGTTCAAAAGTTAACTATCCTTGAAACTTAAATTTTTGACAAAAGGGCCCACTTTCTTCCACTTGATTCAGTGTTGTCATTCCACACACGTGTCCCATGATTAATTTCAAGATCAAACATTTATTTTTCTATTTTATTTAATTTTTATTGATTTAATTCATTTTAAATCCATAATAATTCAAATAAAATTTAAAAATCAATGGAATAGTGTCTTTTGAATTTGAATAGCTTTCATACATCATGTGCCAGCTCACAAACTCATGCTAGGGCTATGTTGTACACAAAGTCTTGGTTTTGCTTAAAAAAAGGAAAGTTTGTTAATGGTGGAAAACCTAAACCTAATTCTCTCATGTGCATGGATTAAGGCCCAGAAGTTAACCTAATTCCCTTCCCTCATAAGTACTGAGTCTAACCCTAATGCTAAACACGTGCAAAAGCTGCTACCAAGCCATAAACAAAATTCAAAAATAGGAGGAAAATTTGAAAACTGAACTCAAGCTTCCAGCATAATTCAAAGCCTTAGAACGATTCCAATACATAGCTGGGACATTCAGAAGTAATTTGCAATCAAAAACGAGCCTTGAAGCTATCAGAATCGTCCAGAACAAGTCACACGGCTTGGTTTGTTTTCCATAATCGCACATCATTATTCATGCATTTTTAACCTCTTTTTTGGATGGATTTGTGTTAATAGGACCATTCTGAAGCTATTGGTATGATTTAATTTGATTATGGCGCCCTGGAACCGAAACCACCATTGATGACATCTAGGGTTTTCGAAGCTCTCAATTGGGGCTTTACAGCATGAGAAAAATTGGACCACCTAACGCCTATGGTTGAATTCGTCAAGGCCAGACGAATTCAACCCAACCATCGCGCCCTTTTTATATCACATGTAGACCTAATCGCTATTATTGACAGTTCTATTTTGTGGGGGGTTAAAACCCCTGCTATTTAATTGTTTCTGTTGCAGGAAAATGAAGAAGATAATACGTGGGAGCTCGCTAGTGGGTCATTCAAATAATATGGCGCGCGCTTTGCTTTGTCCAGTATAATTGCTATTTTTATATATTATTTTCAGTGGCCACTATAATATCAAAAGCAAGCGCGTGGTGGAGTGGTTAGGCATCTGGCTGGTTATCATTAGGACCTGGGTTTGATTCCCAGGTCCACCCAAACCTCAATGTTATTTTTTCTAATATTATCTCATGCAGCTTTTCAAGAGCGCTCTACCATGCAACTCACGCATAAGCTTGCCAAGTGGCCATGAAGCCCAATCCAATGGCCAAAGAATGAAGACCATGGTACTCAGGAGTCAATGAGCATGCACATGATTCCAGAAAGTCAAACATGGCTTTGTGTTAATGGGCCTGAATTCCAAAACAACACCTCCATCTGGGCCTTCAAACCCCCCCTGGTTTATTTTTTATTATTTGTTTTCTTTCTCTTTTTAATTCTTTTACTAATTATTATTATTATTATTATTATTATTAACTAATAAACTAATTTTTCATAATAAACTCAGATAATATAAAAATTGTAAATATTTTTATTATTTATTAAATTCACTAATTATTATTTTTGTAAATAAATACTAACCAATAAACTAGTTTAATATAGGTCAATTTTCATCTTTTTCTCAATAAATAAAAATTATGTAGAATTAGGGTTTGGCAATTTTCAATTATGTTTTATTAATTATCATTATTCTTATTTATTAATTATTATTTTTGTAAATAAAAAATGTAAATTAATTAATTTAGTTAATTAGGTTAACTTTGACATTTTTTTATTAATAATTAAAATAAACTTAGAACTAGGGTTTCTTGACTCTTAATTTCCCTTTTCTTTTTATTTTTCATTAAAATATTAAAAAACACAAAAACATTTTTCTTTTAATTAATTAATTAATTAGGTTTAGGTTTAACATTTAATTAATTGCAAAAAGGGACTAAAACTTTCTGTATTTCTCAAAAGGGTCAAAAAACCCTAGGATATTCCAATTTAATTCTTTCGCGCATTATTCTTATTCTTGATTATTCATGTATCTGCTCAAAGGATGTAATAGTAATTAGGATTTACCGCTTTCTTTTATTTTCCGCGCTTTATTTCAAAACGGTTTTTTTGTTTTTGGCGATGTATAGACCCGCGCCTTGTAATAGCGTAGAATTTACCTTTCCGCAATTTATTTTCCGCACTCTTAACTGTTAATATGCATGCAAGAATGAATGCCAAATAAAATCAACCCGTAGCTCACAAATAACATGTACAAGACAAACATTAACATGAAACAATACACATGCACATGCCACTCCTAGGGTACGCCTCACTCGTTGCCTCGAACGTGGTCGTCAAGTATAGGGTGTTTTAGAGGTTACCCTCCTGTCTAAAGATCCAGTTGCCTCGAAACGGTTGCCTCGGATAAAAAAAGGATATAGGACATTAGGGTTACTTCTAAGGTGTCCTACTATTGCTTTGGTGACCACACATGTCCCTATAATCGAATTGACCTGAATAACTCCAACGACGGTGCTACCTACTTCTCAATAGTGGGATAGTACTGTCTAAAGGACATTTACACAGCTTAATTTCTTTTGAGTAGGTAGATTTCTCCTGGGTACTTGCTCTTTCAAAACAAAAAAAACAACTTTTCGCACCAACACTTTCAAAAAGATTTCAAACAAACACTCCATACACTCTTGAGGACTGATACAAGAGTTACCTAGAAGTTTTTCAAACTAAACTTTCTTCAAAACCCATAAACACTTGAAAAGAAAACAATTTTTGAAAACATAGTGAGCAAGTACCTAAGAGCCCATGGATAACCATGGATAGAAAGGGTGCTAACACCTTCCCTTTCTATAAATCTACCTCCCGAACCGAGAAACATCTCAAAAAGGAATTTTGCTGTACTTTTGTCCTTTCCTTGTTGGAGAACATAAAAGACGGTGGCGACTCTTGCTTACCGCGACATTTCGCGAACCAGATTTAAAACAGTCAGTTCTATTTCCACCGATCACAAAACTGGCGACTCTGCTGGGGACTCTTAATAAGTGAGGTGTACCTTAGGATTATACCACTCTTATGTTTTCAATTGCTTGATTTGTTTGCTTTCATATTGTGGGCCTGTTTTGGAGTTTCATAGATCCTAACCCGGATCTGGGGCACCCTTTTAGGTAGCAATAAACTGTGATGGAACTGTGCGGGGTATACCGACACGGTTGAAGCAGTTGCTACGTTGATGTGGCACTTTGGTGAGTATCGGTAACCCTTGAGTCAAGTCAAGGAGAGTACGGGGCCGCCGCATGGTGTCGTGAAGCATCAACTGACCTTAGGAACCTTACTTGACCATCCTGGCCTCTTTAGGGGTAGTGAGATGACTGACTTTGGTGCAGTCCGAAGTTGGTTGATACTCGATACTACACTCATTGAGGGTTGTTTTCTTGGAATATTTTGATCGTCAGTTCAGTGGCTAAATCAAAACAATGAACATAGAAAACAACCCAATAATATTGAGCTCCTTAGAACCCGGTTACTTTCGATAGGACAGGTTTTGAGCCCACCAACTTCAAGAGGGTAGTACCTAAACTTCATGTTGGCCTAAACTCTAAGGGCTGTCTGGTATGACTTGTGTGCCTTATCATGTTTGCCTTTTGTGAATACTTATGGTGTGCTTTTATCATAACATCATAACATCATAAAGCATCATATGCATTTACTAACCACTTCAAGGGTTCGAATCTTCATCTTTGTTCTTATTTTGTAGGACATGGAAACTATCTGCAGAAAGATAATTCAGGTCAACCTTGTAAGGGTCCCTCCTAAGCTCAAGGAGCTTACATCTAGGATTCGCGAGAACTCTTCTTTCAGTGAAAGGCATGGTAGACTCATCAGCTTGGTCAACACCAACATTGAAGAGGATATGATAAAAGTGTTGTTCCAGTTCTTTGACCCTTTGCACCACTGTTTTACTTTCCCGGATTATCAATTGGTGCCTACTTTGGAAGAATTTTCTTAGCTTCTGAAGGTTCCTATTCTTAGTCAACTACCTTACAACGGTACAGAAAGGGAACCCAAACTTGAAGAGGTAGCTAAAGCATTATGTCTGCAACCATCTGATATCAAGGGGCATTGGGAAGTCAGAAGTGGTATCAAAGGATTCTTGGCAAAATTCCTATTTGAGAAGGCCCAAGAATGTTGGAACTCCCTTGACCTACAAGCTTTTGAAGAAGTTGTGGCACTCCTTGTCTATGGGTTGGTGTTGTTCCCGAATCCAGATCAGCTTATAGATATCAATGCTGTCAAGATCTTCATGTCCAGGAATCCTATACCTATGCTGCTTGGGGACATCCTCCACTCATGTTACACTCGAACCATGAGCAAAAGAGGTGTTCTCATGTGTTGCACTCCTCTCCTGGCAAGGTGGTTTATTTCGCACCTTCCACAATCAGTTTTGAAGAACGAGCGGGGTTTGAGATGGTCACAACGATTGATGACCCTTACACATGCTGATATACATTGGTGTCCTCGGTCCAGAGAAAATGTCACTATAATTGATCTTTGCGGAGAATTTCCTAATGTTCCTTTACTTGGAATCAGAGGAGGCATTACTTACAACCCATGTCTGGCTTTGAGGCAGTTTGGATATGCTCGGAGGGATGGCCCTCATGACATGTTGATTCCTGACATAGTTTTTGACTTCGACCACGATACGCAAGGACTTCGCCAGAGGTTAATCAGAGCTTAGAGGATGCCCAACAGAGTAGATAGTAAGACACTGGGGCACAGGAACTCCATCCCCCTGGAACCTTATCTCAAGTGGGTACGAGCCCGCTCCCAGAAGCTGGTGATTCCATATCCTCATGTTCTCCCCGTGATCAAAGAGCCAGTTTTGGAAGGAGAGGTGCCAACCTCCTGGGAAGAAATGCAGAAGAGCTGGATCCAGCTTAAGGAAGAACGGAACTCTCTTGAAGCCAGTTTACATGCCAGTGAGAAGAAGGTCTTGGAGCTCACCCGCCTGCTTCACGAGGAAAAGACTCTTAACACTTACATCGCTCCAAAGAGGATACGCAGTGTCTTTTGGGATTAATTATTTTGTAATGTTTTGCCCATGAGGCCCTGATGTACTGAACAGATTATTTCTTAATATAACGTGTGTTCCTTTTTTGTCTGCAACAAATTTGAACTTTCGAACCCTTGAATGCATTGCATAAATAGCATATCATGCATCATGTGCATAACAGGTACCCTTTTTCTACAGGTTGCTTAATCTTCGTCGCTGTTTATTTCAGCACTTCATCATGTCTTCTAAGCCTACTACTGAACAAGCTATCAAGGCCCTCCAGGCCCAGAACGCCCAGTTTCAAGAGCTGGTCATGAGCTTAGCCCAGGGTCAACAGAAGTTGAAGACTCTGCTCTTGAAGGAAAAGAAGAAGAAGAAGAAGAGGAGGACCGTCTTGTTCAGCAATGGACGGAGGTTTGGGAATACACTGCAGAATAAGGCTGATCAGGCTACTCCATCTGCTGAGGAAGGCAGTCCCCAAGAGAGAAGGGTTCCTAGTCCCGCGGTCTCCGACGACGAGACAGATTTCAATGATGAACAGTACCCTCCTGCTGAGGACAGGTACAAACAGCTGGAGGACCGATTAAATGCTATGGAGATTCAACGTGTGCCCGGGTTGGACTTTGGTGACCTAGGCTTATCTTCTGGGGTGGTGATCCCACACAAGTTCAAGGCGCCTGCCTTTGCGAAGTACGACGGAGCTTCATGCCCTAAGATGCATCTTAGATCATATGTAAGGAAGATCCAACCTTACACTGCAGACAAGAACCTATGGATCCATTTCTTCCAGGATAGCCTTTCAGGGGCTCAACTCGAGTGGTTCTATCAGCTGGATGGAACCAGTATTCGAAACTGGGAGGACTTGGCTACTGCATTTTTTAAGCAATATCAGTACAATTCCGACCTCGCTCCCACGCGTACCCAACTCCAGGGTATGTCACTTGGGACGGGTGAAGGTTTTAAGGAGTACGCGCAGAAGTGGAGAGACCTGGCTGGCAGGGTGCAGCCACCATTGACTGACCGTGAACTCGTGGACATGTTCTTGGGGACCCTGTCTGGTCCATTCTTTAATCACCTGATTGGTAATTCCGCTGCTGGGTTCACAGACCTGATCTTAACTGGAGAAAAGATAGAAGCTGGTATTAAGTCGGGGAAGATACAGAAAGGTGCATCCTCGAGCTCTGAAAAGAAGCCCTTCAAGAAGGAAGCTAGTGTTGTTTATGGTCCAAGGAGACAAAACAAACTGGAACGCCGCCAAACTATCAACGCGGTGGTAATTTCAAAGCCTGTTGCTGCTCCTCAGTAATACAACCAACCAAGGGGTGAGAGACCCAAAAGGTAGTACACTCGGCTCAGCATGACCCTGTCTCAGATATTGCCGCAACTGCTATCAACCAATCTGGTAACTGTCAAGGAAGCTCCAAGGGTTATGAACACCACATCCCCGAAGTACAACCCTAACGCCCGCTGTGCTTATCACTCTGACAGCCCGGGGCATTCTACTGATGACTGTTGGGCTCTGAGGAATAAGGTTCAGGACCTTATTGATGCTAACGAGGTACAGTTCGAGGCACCCGAAAAGCCCAATGTGGTGACAGCTCCCATGCCCAACCATGGAGTAAATGCTATCAGAGAGGAAGGCGACGTAGAGGAATCTGAATTCAACAGCTGGATCTACCCAACGACCAACGGTGGGCCAAGCAACTGGACTGCGAAAGACTTCGTACCTGTTACTTTTGTCACTCAGTAATGAACTCTTTTGTTTTAGATTTGTAACGAACAATAATTTGAAACTTTATGGCCCGGTGTCTTACCCGGGGCACCGTGGTTTCATTTGTGAGGGCTTGTTATTTGTCATTTACATATATCATGAATAAAAGCATTGGACGTTTTTCGCATTTCAAATCTTGCGCTCCCTTTCTTTCTTTATATATTGCAAAACAACTATATTTACACACACTCACCTATACAGGTTCCAATCCACTCTGGATCCCACTGGTAACAACTCTGCTACTGCTAGTTATGACTTTGAAAATCCAATTAACCTAGCCGAAGACGAAGGTGAAGATGATTGCGAAGTGCCTGGCGAGCTTGCAAGACTGTTACTCCAGGAAGAGAGGGCCATTCAACCACATGAAGAGCCAGTGGAAATGGTAAACCTGGGTACTGAGACAGATAGAAAGGATGTCAAGATTGGTGCCAATCTGGAGTCTAGTGTGAAACAACGGTTGATTCAGATGTTGCATGACTATGTGGAAATCTTTGCCTGGTCTTACGAAGACATGCCTGGGTTGGATACCGACATTGTGGTTCATCACTTGCCTACCAAGGAAGAATGCCCTCCGGTAAAACAAAAGGTCCGCCGTATGCGTCCAGAGATGTCCGAGAAAATCAAAGCTGAGGTTATGAAACAATTTGATGTCGGGTTTCTAGCAGTGACTTCTTACCCTCAGTGGGTTACCAATGTGGTTCCAGTGCCAAAGAAAGATGGTAAGGTCCGAATGTGTGTTGATTACAGGGATTTGAACAGGGCGAGCCCCAAGGATGACTTCCCTCTACCTCACATTGACGTTCTGGTTGACAATACTGCTCAGCACAAAGTATTCTCCTTCATGGACGGCTTCTCCGGTTATAATCAAATCAAGATGGCTCCTGAAGACATGGAGAAGACCACCTTTGTTACTTAGTGGGGCACCTTTTGTTACAAGGTCATGCCATTTGGGTTGAAAAATGCTGGGGCAACCTACCAACGTGCCATGGTTGCTTTATATCATGACATGATCCACCATGAAATTGAAGTATATGTCGATGACATGATTGCAAGGTCCCAAACTGCGGAGGAACACCTTGACCATCCACAGAAGCTGTTTGACCGTCTGAAGTTGTACAAGCTGAGGTTGAACCCGAACAAGTGCACTTTCGGAGTGAGATCTGGAAAGTTGCTAGGCTTCGTCGTAAGCGACAAAGGTATTCAAGTGGACCCTGCCAAAGTGAAAGCCATACAGGAGATGCCAGTTCCCAAGACTAAAAAAGAAGTCAGAGGCTTCCTAGGACGGCTGAACTACATTGCCCGATTCATCTTGCACCTAACTGCTACTTGTGAACCGCTCTTCAAGCTGCTGAAGAAAGATCAGGTAGTACGTTGGAACGATGAATGTCAAGCCGCTTTCGACATAATCAAAGAGTATCTCCAAGAGCCACCCATTCTTATGCCACCTGTTGAAGGGAGACCCCTAATCTTATACTTGATAGTACTTGACAACTCAATGGGGTGTGTGCTGGGGCAGCATGACGAGTCTGGCCGAAAAGAGCATGCTATTTATTACCTTAGCAAAAAGTTTACCGACTGTGAGACCCGATACTCACTGCTTGAGAAAACTTGTTGCGCTTTGGCATGGGCTGCTCGCCGGCTGAGACAGTATATGTTGACTCACACTACTCTGTTGATTTCAAAAATGGATCCAATCAAGTATATATTCGAAAAGCCTGCCTTGTCGGGAAGAATAGCAAGATGGAAGATGATCTTGACTGAATATGACATCCAGTACACGACTCAAAAAGCAATCAAGGGAAGTGTATTGGCAGACCATTTGGCACACCAGGCAGTGGATGATTACCAGTCGATGAACTTTGAATTTCCAGACGAGAATATCATGGTAGTAACTGATTGTGAAGTACCAGGACCGGATGAAGGACCTGAGGAAGGATCCCGATGGTCTATGCACTTTGATGGAGCCTCAAACGCTTTAGGTAATGGTATCGGCGCTATGATCACATCTCCAAAAGGCACTCATACTCCACTTACTGCCCGGCTATGTTTCAACTGCACCAACAACATGGCGGAGTATGAGGCATGCATTATGGGTCTTCAAGCTGCAATTGACCTAAGGATCAAGTTTCTGAGTGTCTTCGGAGATTCCGCTCTCGTGATCAATCAGATTAAAGGTGAGTGGGATACGAAACACCCAAATCTTATTCCTTACAAGGAGTATGTGTTGACATTGATCCCCAATTTCGAAGAAATAACTTTTGAACACTTCCCCAGAGAGGAGAATCAGTTGGCGGACGCGCTGGCTACGATGTCTTCTATGTTCAAAGTCAAATGGGACAACGAGGCTCCTCGGATCATTATCTATAAGCTGGATGAACCTGCATATTGTTGTGATCTTGAGACGGAAGAGGTAACAGAAAAACCATGGTATCATGAAGTGAAGAGGCACTTGGAAGCTCAAGAATACCCCGAGGGTGCATTTGTTAATGACAAGAAGTTTCTGAGAAGGTTCGCAGCAAAGTTCTTCCTCAGCAATGGCATTCTTTATAAGCGAAACCATGATTCAACCTTACTGCGTTGTGTGGATAAGACTGAAGCAGAACGGATCATGAAAGAGCTGCATGAAGGAACTTTCGGAACTCATTCCAGTGGACATACCATGGTAAAGAAAATCCTACGGGCAGGATATTATTGGTCCACAATGGAAGCCGATTGTTACCAACATTCTCGGACATGTCACAAGTTCCAGATCTACGCTGATAAGGTGCACGTCCCTCCAGTTCCCCTGAACGTCTTGACAGCACCTTGGCCTTTTGCAATGTGGGGCATTGATATGATCGGTGAAATCAGACCTACGGCATCCAACGGGCATCGCTTCATCTTGGTAGCAATTGATTACTTCACAAAGTGGGTTGAAGCAGCTTCCTACGCTACCGTAACCAAGAACGTCGTGGCACGGTTCATTCAGCATAACCTGATCTGTCGATACGGCGTACCTGAGAGAATCATTACGGACAATCGTACCAATCTTAACAATAAGATGATCACTGAGCTCTGCGAGCAATTCAAGATACAGCACCACAACTCTTCTCCTTACCGACCAAAAATGAATGGGGCTGTAGAAGCAGCTAATAAGAATATCAAGAAGATTGTGCAGAAAATGACAGTGACCTACAAAGATTGGCACGAAATGTTACCGTTTGCTCTTCATGGGTACCGTACCTCAACACGGACGTCAACAGGGGCAACACCCTTTTCCTTGGTCTATGTCATGGAGGCAGTCCTACCTATTAAAGTCCAGATACCCTCTCTCCAGATAATGAAGGATGCAGGTTTGAGCGAAGATGACTGGATCCAGACCCAACTTGATCAATTAAGCCTAATTGACGAAAAGAGACTCACCGCTATTTGTCATGGTCAGACGTACCAAAAACGGATGATCAAGGCATTTAACAAGAAAGTCAGACGACAAGAGTATCAAGTTGGGGATCTGGTAATCAAGCGCATCATTCTACCTGAAAGTGATCCCAGGGGCAAATGGACCCCCACGTACGAAGGGCCATTTGTGGTTAAACATATCTTCTCAGGAGGAGCTATGATTCTAACCACCATGGATGGTGACGACCTTCCTCACCCCGCCAATACAAACATAGTAAAAAGATACTACGCATAACTAAAGACCCGCTAGGTTGACACACCTAGGCAAAAATAAGGGCTTCCCGGCGAACCTAAAGGGTTCGGGCAAAAATAAGGGATGAAATGAAAAAAAATCTGTATACCCGGCAAGTCGAAAACCTGAAAAGGCGGCTTGGGCAAAAATGGGTATCCCGGTGGACTAAAAACCCGAAAGGGCAGTCCAGGCAAAAATTAGGGATAAAGCGTAATACTATGTCTCATTGGATCGCCTTGCATCCAGAATCCGGTATCAACTATCAGGTTCAGACGGCATCAATCAGTCAGCTTCATCTTCAACTAAACAACAAAGTGATGAGACGCTTGAAGACATAAAGGCGATAGCAGAGTTGAAACCCAGTGGGATTTTTCACATAGCTGTTTTGTTTTCCTTTTCACAAAATTGTAAATTCTATGTGTTCTGCGGCGTCCTCTTACTAGGACGTCAGCCTCTTGTACATAAACACTTATTTACAGGCAAAATTCAAAATCAATACAAATTCACTTTTCCAGACAAATTACCAATTATTTTTCTTTTTTTGTTTTGTTTTGTAAAGAACGTCCAATGTTCATATTTGATATATGCATTTGACATTAATTGCTAACTCATAAATACTTGCATGCGAAACAAAAGATTAATTACAGGTGACATCAGAAACAGGGGCAATAATGAATTGTCTAAGTGATCTAGTTGCTCTATCCATCAAGGTACCAAGGTAGGTTCGCCTGAAGAACGTAACCAGAATACCTTCACTCCCTGCAGAGTAAGACAAGATTCAGTGATACTCTCCCCAAGCAGAGTTGGCCTCCCATCAAGGGCATAGTATCTCCAGCAAGTCAACAACACTCTCCCCAAGCAGAGTTAGTCCACTGTCATCCTTAAGGAAGTTGGATATCCCCAGAAGATCTCAACAATCCCCAGTGGAGTATACAGATGTTCCTAAGCAAGCATCCCCGGCAGTCTTAATATAAGATTGTTCCCTGGCGGAATCCAAACACCCCAGTGGAGCCATTTCCTCAGTGCAGTCCAAGAAGCTTCCCCAGGAGAGTTGAATCGTCCTCCCTAGTAGATTCTGGAAGCTTATCCCCAGTAGATTCTGGAAGCTTATCACCTGCAGAGTATAAACATATCTCTCCCGACCATGTTCAGAGATTATCCCCCACCAGAGCCTATAACGGGGTTATCCTCAGCTAATTGCAACGGAAAGATCGCCCTCGGCGAAGTTCTTCCTATCCCCCAGCGGAGTTCATCAAATTCCCCAACACAACTTCTCAACGGTATCCCCAGCGGATTTATCATCAAATCTCAGCGAAGTATCTCCCCCACAGAATATTTCCCCGCAGAGTAATCTCTTCAACAAGTTTATTCCCCAACGGAGTCATCTTCTCCTACCGGTTTATTCTTGCAGCCATCATCCCCAGCGGAAACGAAGAACTCTACTTTTCAACATCAGCCCAGGATTTAACTTCCTGGCATTCGTCAAGGATTTATTTTCCTAGACGAAAATACATTCATAGACATTTCACATTTCATACATCCTGCTTACATACATAATGCATGCATGTACGCATCACATCACACGATCTCATTTTTGGGAACATCATGACATTATGCATTTCATACATCATGACATTGCATACAACTAATGTTTTGCCTTTTCAGGAAAAAGGTCAATACAAAGATGATTACTATCAACTGTCGCAATTCCGGATTCGATACCTGTATCTAGCCAGGGCATATCTGTGAGCGACTAATTCCAGATTCGATTCCTGTATCTAGCCAGGGCATATCTGAAGAGTTTGAAGATTCGATACCTGTATCCAGCCAGGGCATATCTGTAGACGACTAATTCCAGATTCGATTCCTGTATCTAGCCAGGGCATATCTGAAGAGTTTGAAGATTCGATTCCTGTATCCAGCCAGGGCATATCTGTAGACGACTAATTCTAGATTCGATTCCAGTATCTAGCCAGGGCATATCTGAAGAGTTTAAAGATTCGATACCTGTATCTAGCCAGGGCATATCTGTGAGCGACTAATTCCAGATTCGATTCCTGTATCTAGCCAAGGCATATCTGAAGAGTTTGAAGATTCGATACCTGTATCCAGCCAGGGCATATCTATAGACGACTAATTCCAGACTCGATTCCTGTATCTATCCAGGGCATATCTGAAGAGTTTGAAGATTCGATTCCTGTATCCAGCCAGGGCATATCTGTAGACGACTAATTCCAGATTCGATTCATGTATCTAGCTAGGGCATATCTGAAGAGTTTGAAGATTCGATTCCTGTATCCAACCAGGGCATATCTGTAGACGACTAATTCCAGATTCGATTCCTATATCTAGCCAGGGCATATCTGAAGATTTTGAAGATTCGATTCCTGTACCCAGCCAGGGCATATCTGTAGACGACTAATTCCATATTCGATTCCTGTATCTAGCCAGGGCATATCTGAAGAGTTTGAAGATTCGATTCCTGTATCCAGCCAGGGCATATCTGTAGACGACTAATTCCAGATTCGATTCTTGTATCCATCCAGGGCATATCTGTGAGTAACTGATTATAGATTCGACACCTGTATCTAGCCAGGGCATGTCTGCATGAAGAGTTTGAAGATTCGATTCCTGTATCCAGCCAGGGCATATCTGTTGACGACTAATTCCATATTCGATTCCTGTATCTAGCCAGGGCATATCTGAAGAGTTTGAAGATTCGATTCCTGTATCCAGCCAGGGCATATCTGTAGACGACTAATTCCAGATTCGATTCCTGTACCTAGCCAGGGCATATCTGAAGAGTTTGAAGATTCAATACCTGTATCCAGCCAGGGCATATCTGTAGACGACTAATTCCAGATTCGATTCCTGTATCTAGCCAGGGCATATCTGAAGAGTTTGAAGATTCGATACCTGTATCCAGCCAGGGCATATCTGTAGACGACTAATTCCAGATTCGATTCCTGTATCTAGCCAGGGCATATCTGAAGAGTTTGAAGATTCGATACCTGTATCCAGCCAAGGCATATCTGTAGACGACTAATTCCAGATTCGATTCCTGTATCTAGCCAGGGCATATCTGAAGAGTTTGAAGATTCGATTCCTCTATCCAGCCAAGGCATATCTGTAGACGACTAATTCCATATTCGATTCCTGTATCTAGCGAGGGCATATCTGAAGAGTTTGAAGATTCGATTTCTCTATCCAGCCAGGGCATATCTGTAGACGACTAATTCTAGATTCGATTCCTGTATCTAGCCAGGGCACGTCTGTGAATGATTGTTTGTAGATTCGATACCTGTATCCAACCAGGGCACGTCTGTAAGCAACCTTTTGAAGTTCCAGATTCGATACCTGTATCTAGCCAGGGCATATCTGTGAGTAACTGATTATAGATTCGATACCTGTATCCAGCCAGGGCACGTCTACATGAAGAGTTTAGAGATTCGATTCCTGTATCCAGTCAGGGCACGTCTGTAAGCAACCTTTTGAAGTTCCAGATTCGATACCTGTATCTAGCCAGGGCATATCTGTGAGCGATTAATTGTAGATTCGATACTTGTATCTAGCCAGGGCATATCTGCATGAAGAGTTTGAAGATCAACACCTGTAACAGGCTAGGAAATTATCTTTCTTTCTCAGGTACGCAAGTTCTCGCTAAGGAATCTCTTACGCGATCGACACACATTTCCAAATGGCATCTATAAGCCCATTCTCGACAAGGTTAGGTCACAGCTCTAGATGGAATCTATAAGCCCATCCTCCTATCCATCATCTCTCCAAATGGCATCTGTAAGCCCATTCCCGCCAACACATCGTTGATACTCTACTATGCGAGTGCAAATTTCTGGGCACTCTAGTGTTCAATCATCTTCCACCTTCGGATCACGAAAGGCACGCAAGCCAATCTACATCCTCAGGTCTAAGATGATTGAACAGGGGAAACTGTTGTACCCCAAAATTTGCCCTCCCATATTCTTCAAGGTTTGTCAAGAATCATCATCAAATGGTTCAAAACTTCTCAAGGGGTTGCACAGTCAAACATCCTCCTAAGCCAGTCAACATTAGGGTTTTGGTTCCTTCAAGGAATTTGGAGTTTTCAATGGCTCAATCAAGCCTCATATGCCTATACACATTTCCAAGCATCTACATGTCAAGTCTCAAGGCTCACAGCATCAAGTTGCACAGTCAAAAGCCCTAATTGCTTCACAATCAACTGTAGGGGTAAAATGGTCATTTGGCAGTCAAAAGTCAAAAATTTTGGTCAACACCTTATTTTGAAGCCACAATCATCATTTGATCAAGTCTTGATCATGATTCCACAAGAATGGCTCAAAATTCATCAAGATGCAAAAGTTTCCATTTTTGGACAACTGAAAAGTCAATTGTAACTTGACCAAGGCATAACTTTTTCATGGTTCATCAGAAAAATCCCATCCAATGCTAATTTTGAAGGGGATGACATAACCTACAACTCATCTTCACATTCCAAGTCCAAGAAATGCTCTCACAAAAAGTTATCAATTTCAACATTATAGGTCATTTTCAAAAGTCAACAAAAAGGAATTTTAAGTCAAAGACCATAACTTGAGATTGGTAAATCAAAATGACATGGGACCAAAGGCATTGGTTATAGGACTTCAAGACCTTTCCAAAATGTCCAAGAACATGTTCATATGATCAAAATTGAGCAAGATGTGCATTGGAGAAGTTGGGAAATTTTTGGGAATGTGCAAAAGTTAACTATCCTTGAAACATCAATTTTTGACAAAAGGGCCCACTTTCTTCCACTTGATTCAGCGTTGTCATGCCACACACGTGTCCCATGATTAATTTCAAGATCAAACATTTATTTTTCTATTTTATTTAATTTTTATTGATTTAATTCATTTTAAATCCATAATAATTCAAATAAAATTTAAAAATCAATGGAATAGTGTCTTTTGAATTTGAATAGCTTTCATACATCATGTGCCAGCTCATAAACTCATGCTAGGGCTATGTTGTACACAAATTCTTGGTTTTGCTTAAAAAAAGGAAAGTTTGTTAATGGTGGAAAACCTAAACCTAATTCTCTCATGTGCATGGATTAAGGCCCAGAAGTTAACCTAATTCCCTTCCCTCATAAGTACTGAGTCTAACCCTAATACTAAACACGTGCAAAAGCTGCTACCAAGCCATAAACAAAATTCAAAAATAGGAGGAAAATTTGAAAACTGAACTCAAGCTTCCAGCACAATTCAAAGCCTTAGAACGGTTCCAATACATTGCTGGGACATTCAGAAGCAATTTGCAATCAAAAACGAGCCTTGAAGCTATCAGAATCGTCCAGAACAAGTCACACGCCTTGGTTTGTTTTCCATAATCGCACATCATTATTCATGCATTTTTAACCTCTTTTTTGGATGGATTTGTGTTAATAGGACCATTCTGAAGCTATTGGTATGATTTAATTTGATTATGGCGCCCTGGAACCAAAACCACCATTGATGACATCTAGGGTTTTCGAAGCTCTCAATTGGGGCTTTACAGCATGAGAAAAATTGGACCACCTAACGCCTATGGTTGAATTCGTCAAGGCCAGACGAATTCAACCCAACCATCGCGCCCTTTTTATATCACATGTAGACCAAATCGTTATTATTGACAGTTCTATTTTGTGGGGGTTTAAAACCCCCACTATTTAATTGTTTCTGTTGCAGGAAAATGAAGAAGATAATACGTGGGAGCTCGCTAGTGGGTCATTCAAATAATATGGCGCGCGCTTTGCTTTGTCCAGTATAATTGTTATTTTTATATATTATTTTTAGTGGCCACTATAATATCAAAAGCAAGCGCGTGGTGGAGTGGTTAGGCATCTGGCTGGTTATCATTAGGACTTGGGTTCGATTCCCAGGTCCACCCAAACCTCAATGTTATTTTTTCTAATATTATCTCATGCAGCTTTCAAAGAGCGCTCTACCATGCAACTCACACATAAGCTTGCCAAGTGTCCATGAAGCCCAATCCAATGGCCAAAGAATGAAGACCATGGTACTCAGGAGTCAATGAGTATGCACATGATTCCAGAAAGTCAAACATGGCTTTGTGTTAATGGGCCTGAATTCCAGAACAACACCTCCATCTGGGCCTTCAAACCCCCCCTGGTTTATTTTTTATTATTTGTTTTCTTTCTCTTTTTAATTCTTTTACTAATTATTATTATTATTATTATTATTATTAACTAATAAACTAATTTTTCATAATAAACTCAGATAATATAAAAATTGTAAATATTTTTATTATTTATTAAATTCACTAATTATTATTTTTGTAAATAAATACTAACCAATAAACTAGTTTAATATAGGTCAATTTTCATCTTTTTCTCAATAAATAAAAATTATGTAGAATTAGGGTTTGGCAATTTTCAATTATGTTTTATTAATTATCATTATTCTTATTTATTAATTATTATTTTTGTAAATAAAAAATGTAAATTAATTAATTTAGTTAATTAGGTTAACTTTGACATTTTTTTATTAATAATTAAAATAAACTTAGAACTAGGGTTTCTTGACTCTTAATTTCCCTTTTCTTTTTATTTTTCATTAAAATATTAAAAAACACAAAAACATTTTTCTTTTAATTAATTAATTAATTAGGTTTAGGTTTAACATTTAATTAATTGCAAAAAGGGACTAAAACTTTCTGTATTTCTCAAAAGGGTCAAAAAACCCTAGGATGTTCCAATTTAATTCTTTCGCGCATTATTCTTATTCTTGATTATTCATGTATCTTCTCAAAGGATGTAATAGTAATTAGGATTTACCGCTTTCTTTTATTTTCCGCGCTTTATTTTAAAATGGGTTTTTTTGTTTTTGGCGATGTATAGACCCGCGCCTTGTAATAGCGTAGAATTTACCTTTCCGCAATTTATTTTCCGCACTCTTAACTGTTAATATGCATGCAAGAATGAATGCCAAATAAAATCAACCCGTAGCTCACAAATAACATGTACAAGACAAACATTAACATGAAACAATACACATGCACATGCCACTCCTAGGGTACGCCTCACTCGTTGCCTCGAACGTGGTCGTCAAGTATAGGGTGTTTTAGAGGTTGCCCTCCTGTCTAAAGATCCAGTTGCCTCGAAACGGTTGCCTCGGATAAAAAAGGATCTAGGATATTAGGGTTACTTCTAAGGTGTCCTACTATTGCTTTGGTGACCACACATGTCCCTATAATCGAATTGACCCGAATAACTCCAACGACGGTGCTACCTACTTCTCAATAGTGGGATAGTATTGTCTAAAGGACATTTACACAGCTTAATTTCTTTTGAGTAGGTAGATTTCTCCTGGGTACTTGCTCTTTCAAAACAAAAAAAACAACTTTTCGCACCTACACTTTCAAAAAGTTTTCAAACAAACACTTCATACACTCTTGAGGACTGATACAAGAGTTACCTAGAAGTTTTTCAAACTAAACTTTCTTCAAAACCCATAAACACTTGAAAAGCAAACAATTTTTGAAAACATAGTGAGCAAGTACCTAAGAGCCCATGGATAACCATGGATAGAAAGGGTGCTAACACCTTCCCTTTCTATAAATCTACCTTCCGAACCGAGAAACATCTCGAAAAGGAATTTTGATGTACTTTTGTCCTTTCCTTGTTGGAGAACATAAAAGACGGTGGCGAATCTTGCTTACCGCGACATTTTGCGAACCAGCTTTAAAATAGTCAGTTCTATTTCCACCGATCACACCAACCTCGTTGACTTTCTGAATTATCTACACATGCGCTGACCAGGGAGTATGGTGAGGACTCAGCTTTGGCCACTGGATCTGAGTTTGAAGACATCTGGCGCTTGGGAATTGGAGGTGTATGGTGGACCACCTTGTGACATCTACATGTGAACATAGGAAGAAAAATAGAATAAATGTTTTGGGGGACCTGGGATTCGAACCCAGGTCCCAAGGCTCATTGGCCAGTGTCCCTGCCACTACACCACATGCATCTTTTTGTTATTGGAATAATAAGTGATTATTATATATGCAAACAAAACAATATGCTGTAAATAAAAAGTAAAACGCGCGCTTTTCAAATGAACCAACCAGATGATAACACATCATCGTCTTCAACCTTTTTCCTGTATAATTAGAATCAGATAGCGGGGGTTTTTAACCCCCACTACTTCCCACAAGGAAAAATAGCGATTAGGCACACAGCAATCATAAATGTTTCGCGAGGTGTTGGTTGGAATCGTCTTGGCCTCACGATTTCAACCATGTATCCTATTAGTCCCAATTTTTCCTGGATTGAAAAACCCCATTTAAAAGCTCAAGAACCCTAGAAATTCAGTCATGGTATCTTTCGATTCAAGGCGTTACAGTTCAATTCAATCATGCCATTAGCTTTGTATGATCTCTAGCTATGCAAAACAATCATAAACACATGTTAAATGCGCATTAGGAGATATAATTCTGAATAAGAAGTGCAAACCGTGGGACTGTATGCAGCGATTCCTTGAGCTTTAGTGCCTGAATTTGATTGCAAAACACTCACGGGACCTCCTGCAATGTGTTTGGATGAACAAAATGCCTTGAATCGACCTAGAATGCAAGAACAGGTTTTGACTTTTCTTGAAAATTCTTCAATTTGCTATGGCCATTTCTGCAGCTTTCAATCGTGTCCTAGGTCATGGTTTACTTGCATACATATAGGAGAAACAAATTAGGTCAAAGTTTTGGATCCAATCCATGTGCATTGAAGATTAAATCCTTGATTGAAAATCAAATATTCTTGATTTTCCATGATTGAACAATGTTGCCAAAATTGGATTTTTTGTATCTTTTTGATTGTGCACGAATTGGTCAGCATATCTTGATCATATTTGGTTGACAAATTGATTTAAAAATCAAATCTTCTATTTTCTTATGATTTAAATTAATTAAATGAATTAATATGTATTAAAAATCCATTTAATCAATAAAAATAAGAAAATAAATCCAATTCATCTTGGTGGGTCGTGCATAAGTCATGGGTGAAGTTCCAAGAAGAGATTTGAGTCCCATTAGCAAAAATAAGGTGTTTTGAGCATAGTTGACCTTTGCAAATTCATGAAAATTTCCCAACTTCTCCAATGCACAACTTGCTCAATTTTGATCATATGACCATGTTCTTGGACATTTTGGAAAGCTCTTGAAGTCCTCTAACCAATGCCTTTTGTCCCATGTCATTTGGATTTACCAATCTCAAGTTATGGCCTTTGACTCAAAGTGTACTTTTGTTGACTTTTGAAATTTACCTATAATGTAAAAATTTGTAACTTTTTGTGAGAGCATTTCTTGATCTTGGAGTATGAAGATGGATTGTAGGAAATTATATCCTATTCAAAATGAGCTTTGGATGTGATTTTTCTGACAAACCATGAAAGAGTTATGCCCTTGTCAAAGTACAGTTGACTTTTCTACTGTCTAAAAATAGTAACTTTTGCATCTTGATGATTTTTGAGCTATTCTTGTGGAATCATGATCAAGACTTGATCAAATGATGATTGTGAACTCAAAATAAGATGTTGACCAAGAATTTTGACTTTTGACTGCAAAATGACCATTTTGCCCTTGTAGTTGTCTGTAGATCAAATGGAGCTTTTGACTGTGCAAATTGGCACTGTGAGTCTTGAAACTTGGCATGTAGGTGCTAGAGAATGTATGTAGGCCTATGAGACTTGATTGAGCCATTGAAAACCCCAAATTCCTTGAAAGAACCAAAACCCTAATTTCAGTTGTCTTAGGAGGTGACTTGACTGTACAACCCTTGAGCCATTTTGAGCAATTTGAGGATCATTCTTCACAAATCTTGAGGAATATGGGAGGGAAAATTTTGGGGTACAACAGGTACGAATCGCTTCATTTGCATTTTAGGGTTTTTTACGATTTCAAAGTTGTTTATTGATTGCTTGCATGTTCATTGTTTGCGTGTTTTAATTATTTGATGGTTACGCGTGAGATGCAGAAAGATTCGAGGAAGAGGAAACTATACCTTGGTGTTTTGCTTCTGAAAGAAAGTGATGGAGAGAGAGGGGCGTGAGACCGGTGGCGCTCCTTGGTGGCCAGGCGAAGGGAAGATGAAGATGACTGTCTTTCTGGTATCTCTGTATCTTTTGACTTCTCTTTTAATCGTTTGATGATGAGATCGCTCTGAGAACTGTTGGCTTTGTTGATATTGTTGATTCTCTTCCTCTGAGTGCTTGAATATTGATTGTTTGATGATGATATTATCTTGAGAATTGTTGGCTTTTTTCTGAAAATCTTCTTCTTTTCTCCTTGTGGGTTATTTGATGTTTGATGATCTGTTGATGATGATGATATATTCTGAAACTTTTGCCTTTTGATATGTTTTTTGTTGGCTTGATGATTCGTTGATGATGAAGCTATATTCTGAAACTTCTTTGTTGTTTTGCCTCTACACTCTTCCTCTTTCTGGTTTTGTCAATGATGAACAATACCTCTGAGATTTTTGTCGGTGATGTTGAGATGCAGTTTTTACAGGTTTGTAGAGCTTTGAATAAGTTTGGAAACAGGCTTGTGGTGAGTTGTAGTTTATGGCTTTTTGACAGCAGCTCTGAGTTTGTTTTGAGCTTTGTAGGTTTGCAATTTGTTTGTGTTTGGGATTTGGAAGCAGGCTTGCTTCTGGTGTTTGAGATATAGGTTTGTTTGTTTGAGTTATGCAGGTTACACAATGCAGGTTTTGTTGTGTTTTTAGACAGGTAGGTTTGAAGGTTATGCAAGTTTTCTTGAGTTTACAAGCAGGCAAGTTTGTAAGCAGGTTATTCTGTGTTTACTGCATTGGGCTTGGCCTGGGTGTTTGTTGAGCTTGAGTAAGCTTGGCATCTGGAACTGTGATTTGCAGTTTTACAGGTTTTGTGTTGTTTGTAGTTTACAGTTCTGGTGAGTTACAGTTTGTGATGCAGGTTTTGTAAATTTGGCTTGCAGTTTAGGCAGGTTTGGGATTTTTGTATGCAGGCATGCTGGTCTGTTGTGTTCTGCAGTTTTTGGAAGCAGGTTATTTTGTTACTGCAGTTTGAGATGCAGTTTTGGTGAGTATTCTACAGTTTTTGGAAGCAGGTTCTTTTGTTACTGCGGTTTGAGATGCAGTTTTGGTGAGTATTCTGCAGTTTTTGGAAGCAGGTTCTTTTGTTACTGCAGTTTGAGATGCAGTTTTGGTGAGTATTCTGCAGTTTTTGGAAGCAGGTTCTTTTGTTATTGCAGTTTGAGATGCAGTTTGGGTGAGTATTCTGCAGTAGTTTTGGAAGCAGGCTTGAGTTGTTTTTTGCTCAATGTTCTCCCCTTTCTTCTGCTGGACTGTTAGACTGTTATATATTTATTTTTGTTTCTCTTACTTCCTTTTACAGCCTGCCTTTAGCCAAAACTGCAAAACCTGTTCACTAGGTTCTCTCTTTCTCTCTCTCCATAAGCATTTTCTTGCTTAATATATTTTATTCTGAAAAGCTGCTTGCCAGAACATGATGAGGGCTAGGATAAGCTCTCTTGCTTGTAACTTGGTTTATCTTGCTGCATTGTTGTACTTTTGACTGCATGTTTCATGCATTCTGTACTTTCTGCTTTTGCTAGTTAATATGCTTCTTGTAACTTAGTTTTGACATGCTTGGTTACTGCAGTTTGAAACTCAGTTTGCAGTATAGTTTGCGTTGCCTTGCCACTTGCCCATGTTTTTGCATTAATTGTATGCTTGCAATTTTATATCTTTTATTTTTCTCTCTGTGAACCGAGAAGAGCGATCTTCTTGTGATTTGCAGAGAGGAAAATAAAATATGATGAACATAGCATTTCTGATTCCGGCCAGCAGACTTTAATGATGATTTTTCTTTTTAGCTGCTTGAAAATTCTTTTTTTCAGTTAATTGCACTGATTTATTTTTCTTCTGTCTTTTGCAGGTAAGTACCAGTTGGGTGATAGAGGAAGCAGTAGAAGTAGAAGTCAAAGATCTCAAGAGATTTAGGCTTAGATTTATTATATTTTTTTCATTTATTATAAACAAATATTATTGTAAATACTGTAAATTGTAAATTTACGATATTCGAATAAAATTTGTAAAAACATTTGAAATAAATAAATAAATAAGTCTTTGTCAAATATATTCCAACTTTTCCTTGCATTGTTTATTTAATTATTTAAAATTCTCAAACCAAAATAATTGGAACTGTATCCCAATAATTTTAATCCAGATAAAATAAATAACCAACAAACTTTGCAGTCTCGCAACCTTGCCTCAATCACAATACGCGTAGTATTCTAATTAACATATGCGTTGTACAGTTAAACAAACAAGCCTTCCATAATCCTTTCACTCCACTGATCAAACAAATGCCTTAATGTTCCAAACAAAAGTCTCAGCTCTTATCCCAGATAATTAGGTTTTGAGAAACAACCAGTAATCTTGAACAAGCGTGAAAACAAAGTAACAGTTAACTGGATTTCTGAGGATTCAGTTTCTTCTGAGAAATGCGAGCGCAGACCCTAATCCTAGATTACTGCCAAAGAAAGATCTGTCTGATTGATTCCTGAGCCAATCTCAACAAAATCAGTGGAAACCCTAATTTTGGATTGATTGATAAATAAATATCTGTCTGATTGATTCCTGAGCCAATCTCAACAAAATCAGTGGAAACCCTAATTCTGGATTGACTGATAAAGAAAGATCTGTCTGATTGATTCTCGAGCCAATCTGAAAAATCAGAGAAAAACCCTGGGGTTGTGATTTCTTGTGGAAAAGGGAGGGCAAATTTTGGGGTACAACAATTATCATAAATTATTTTTTTCATAAAAAATCACCAAAACATTTTCTTTGCTATTTTCATCTTATTTTTATTTTCCTAGATAAAGTGTATAGGGCGCGTTCAATTGTAATAGCGTATCTTTATTTTTCCCGCTTTTTTATTTATCATTATCATGTAATTGCTTCCGGGATGTAATAGTTTTAGGATTTCTTTTCCGCCCTCTTCACTATTATGCAATTGCCCCAAAGCTCTGTAATAGCTTAGGTTTACATTTTCGCCTTTATCTCCTGCTACTATATTTTATGTAATGCTTAGATTAATAGGGTTGTATGGGAAGATAAAAATGAACGATAGAAAACCCTAATTGCAAGATAAATATAACTGAAAAAACACATTGTTGCACACTTGCACCCCTAGGGTACTCCCCACTTGGTTGCCTCGGAAAACAATGGTCATGTCCCTCGAACGTAGGGATATCTTAGCAAAAGACCCTCAATCTAAAAATCATCATAAAGATCATAGTCCCTTAATGTCCCTCGAGTTGCCTACGAGAAATGATCTTGTCCCTCGATGTTGCCTACGAATATTTAATGACAGTCCTTTCGAACTGCTAAAATATCCATACATGTTACCTTCAATGACCATAAACGTCCCTTTCGATAGTCCCTCAAACATCCAACGACTAGGGTTACCTACTCACTAATAGTAGGATAACACGGTCTAAAGGATAGGAGGAAAAGAACGCCTTTTTTCGAGTAGGTAGATAACTGTTAGGTACTTGCTCAAAACAACAAATCTTTTTCACACAAACACTTTTCAAACAAAGTTTTCAAAAACCACTTCGTAACACTCTTGAGGACAGGAACAAGGGTTAAAACGAAGTAAAACAAAACTTTTCAAAACAAGCACACACAAGCAATTTCAAAATGAGCAAGAACCTAAGAGCCCGTGGAAAACCATGGATAGAAAGGGTGCTAACACCTTCCCTTTCTATAATCTACCCCCCGTGCTCATAAACATCTCGAAAAAGGTTTTTTCTGTTCTTTTTCCTTTTCCTTGGATTGGATAAAATAAAAGTCGGTGGCGACTCTTGCTTACCGCGACATTTTGCAAACAAAAAACGCAAAATGCAAACCAATATTAACAGTCGGTTCTACCACCGTATCACAGAACTGGCGACTCTGCTCAGGACATAAAGTGGGGTTTACCTTAGGATCTAGGTCATCTTAAAATTGCTTCCTTATTTTGTCTTGTCTGCTTTAAATTCAAGGGTTTTTTTGGGTATTATTAAAGATCCTACACCCGGATCTGGGCACACTTTTTAGATAAACAGAAATGGATCATGGAGACTGTACGACGTAGACCGGTATGGTTTAAGCGATGGTTGTGTTGGTGTGACACGTTGGTTGGTACTGGTATCCTTCGTGTGGAAATGAGGAGAATACGGGGCCGCCGTGTGGTGTTGTGAAGCACTAACGGACCTTAGAACCTTAGTTGAACAAACTTGGCCATTAGAAAGTAGTGAGATAGTCGGCCTCGGTATAAAGCTGAGGATTGGTTGATACTCGATGCTACACTCATTGAGATCAGACTTTCAGGATATTTCGGCCGCAAGAAAAGATTGTTTGACCTGAAACAATGCCCGATAAAAGATGATCAGTGATATTGAGAATCTTTAGAACCCAGTTACTTTTCTAAGACAGGTTGAACTAATCCAGCTTCAAGAGGGTATGACCTTAAAACTCATGCAAGCCTAAACCTAAGGCTACTTGTGTGACTTGTTTGCTTTGTTTGCCTAACAATTTAGACTCATTGCAGGGCTTTGTTTGTATTCCTTGCAGGACCTTGTTTGTATAAATCCAATAAATTGGTTTCTTACCCTGCATTTTTGCTTGATGCATAGCATACACATCATAGCATCATAACATGACATATCATACTAACCATTTCAAGGATCTCGAGGGCCTGTGGTGTAGGTTATGATGACTCAGATGTCTAGCAAGGGGCAAGGAGATTTATTTTTCTCTAGCCAATGTCGTCAGAAGATCAAAACTTAATAACTTGAGTCAGGGGCTATGACCCACTTGATATGGTGAGCTTGACTCTCGTAGAAGGACTCTTAACAATACAAAGTTCTTCAATCAAAACTGCAAAATTCAACTTCTGACATTTTCTTGTTTACCCCGCGAGATCCTTGAAAACATTGCATGCATATATAATACATATCATTGCATAAGCATGTTTCAAAGCATGTCTCTCATGTTCTCGCTATTTATTTCAGGCAATGGCTCTCCAACAAGACAATAGAGATCTCCAAGCTCAAGATGCCCAGTTCAAGGAATTTCTCCTAAATCTATCCAAGGGGCAAGAAGACCTGAAAACACTCTTCGCCGGGAATCTGACCAAGGAACGTCCTGACAACTACAAGGATGAACAATTGGAACAACTGCAGACTGAGGTATAAGCAATGAGAATCCAGATGCTGGGGCAGATGGCTCTTATCCAAAACTTATCTCGAGGACAAGAAGGGCTAAGAGCCTTCCTCAACAAGCTTCACCAAGATGGATGCAGATCCATGAAACAAACAGTTAAAATTGTGGATCAAGGCATTAATCAGCCCCCAGTGAGAGAAGAGGTTGGTTTGGTCAGGAATAAATCTTTCCAGATTGCTACTACATCACAAGCCCAACCACAACCTCGCCAATGACAACGGGGAAATCGGCATAAGAAGAATACATTTGAAAGATGCTTCACCGAAATCAACATGTCATTGGCTCAAGAATTGCAACGCCTGTTGAAGGCCAAGTTGGTAATATTAAGGGACCCTCCTCAGAATCCCAACATAGCCTCCCCAAGGTACAATCCAAATGCAAGATGTGTGTACCACTCCAACAGTCCTGGACATGACACCAACAGCTGTTGGGCATTGAGAAATAAAATTCAAGACCTGATTGATGAAGGAGTGCTAGAATTCGCATAAGACGGTCAGGCTGAGTTCTTCTGCCATCATGTAGCGATAAAAAATGTAGCGGGGTAAATCGGAGATCGAATTATTGATTAATTCGTCTCACAAAAGCAAGAGTCGCCACCGCGCTTTATTATTTCCAAGGGAAAAGGGGAAAGAGCGAAATAAAACCCTAAAATATGCAATGTAAAATAATACTTTCTAAAAGTAATAAAAATACAAGGCGTTTTTGAAAAGAGATCTATGGTTCGGGGGTTGGTTATACAGTGGGAAGGTATTAGCACCCAATGTATCTATAGTACTCTATAGGAACCTTTTGAAATATCTGTTTATTAAAATGTTCGTTTGATTAAAAATAAATTGTTTTGGCCGAAAAGGGGTACGGACGGGTTTTTGAAGGTACGACGACATAATGTCGAAGTTTTGGCTTAAAAGGTATAAATTTTGAAAAGATTGAATATTTGGGGAAAAATTGTCTTAAATTTTAATGAAATGAAGATATTCGCGTGATTGGACTTGAGGACATGAAGTCAACAAGTTTAATCATTTTTTCTCTTGGATTTAGAAGTAAACAGAATAACCAAATAACGGTGAAATAATCAAACAGAAAATTAGATAGATAATGATTAAATAGCTAAGTGATATATAACCACAACAATGATTAAATAACAGACTAAATGACGTGAACATGCATTGTTATATTTTTATCAAATAGGTATAACGCAAGAGAATTAATTAAGGAAAATAAAATGTTTTTTAAAGTTTTTATTTTTATATGTTTTTTAGTATTAATAAAAAGTATTATTTTAAGATTTATTAAATAATTCTAAACTAAATTAAAACTTTAAAAGTTATTAACTTAAATCTAATTAAAAAAAAAACTAAAATTACTAAATTAATCCAAAACTTAAACTAATGAAATTGGGTAAAGCATTAAAATTTGTCTAATTAAATTACACCTCTTATTTGATTAACTTACTAATTAACTAAATTAATAAAATTCTAAAAAAAGGGCTAAAGAAATCAAAATAGAAAGAGATGCATCAAGAATCAAAGGGTAAATAATAAACCAATGTGTGGGCCAAAGAGTTTTAAGGGCCCAAAACAGAAATAGGATGGGGAGGTGTCTTAAGAAATTCGTTTGGGGCTTTTAGGAAGGGAAACGGGTTGAGCCCACACATTTCTCACAATGTTTAGGGTCATCAGGTTTTTGTTTACTTGAGTTAGGGTTAGTAGAGGGTACAGCGCCGTTCGTTCATTCACACATTCTTCTTTGTTCGGCTTCTTCGTTGCTCTCCTTTGTTGCTCTCATGCCCGCTTCTGAACTCTCTTGCCCATGGCCACCGGCATCTCCAAACTTCCTCTCCCCTCCAATGAAATGCTAGGGCGACCGATTCAAGGTAAACTTTGTTTTAATTTCAAATGGGGTTTTATTACTGCATGTTATGATCTCGTTCCTTATTTTCTGACTTCATATGTTATGGTTGTTTGAGGTATATGAAAGAAAGAGAGGGAGAAATCGTTACCTTTGGAGACGGAGGAAGAAAGGGTGGAGAAGAGCCGTGGCGGCCAAGGCAGTGAGGGACGAAACGCGTGATGCTTGCTTTGACCCTGGTATTTTGTTTCTTACTTCTTTGATTTGTGGTTTGATGATGATGTTGAAAACCTCTATGTGATATTTTCCTTCTTCTTCTGTTGACCCTGCCTTTGCCTGTGCATGCTACTTTGCTTCTTTATCTCCTCTTCTCATATTGCCTCGTTGTATGCTTGACTGTGGCCTTCGAATACTTGCCCCTTCTGTGCTTGGTTAAGACACTTCTTTTCTTCTTCTTCCTTACTGTGCTTCTGTTGCCTTTTTTTTTATTGGCCTATGATGGAATGTTTCTGAGGCTTGATGCTTTTGGACATTGGTTTTTAAAGTTTATGTTGTTGTGGTATTCTGGTTTTTGGCTTTTGGGCGTGTATGGCTGGTACAAGTTTTGGCCCTGGATGTTTAGGCAGGTATGAGGGTTTTAGGCTTAGGCTTGTTGGACTCTCGATATGGCTTGGACAGGTTCACAGCTTGGATTTGTTTGACAGTTCTTATGAGGGGTTTGCTTCATGTTTGCCATTGAACCAAAACAAGTTATGGTTTGGAGTTTGACAGGTTAACTTGGCTTTTTGGTCATGGTTTCAAGTTCTGTGGCCTTGGGGCTTATGTTACAGGTTATCGTTTTTTGAAAGGGGTAAGGCTTTGGCTGGACAGCAGGTTTGTGAACTCTGGCTTTTTGAAGAGTTTTGTTTAGACCTCAGGTTTGTTGGGCGTTACTGGTTTTGTTATGAGTATGCTGGTTATGGCTTTTTGCAGGTTTGTTTTTGCTAGGCAACAGGTTTGTTTGAAAGGCTTAAGGCTTTTCTGTTAAGCTTGAGGCTTGAAGGTTTTGACAGTAGGCTTCAAACAGTTTTTTTCAACTTTTTACTTGCTTGGGAAGTTTGTTGTCTTATAATATCCGTTGCTTGGCTTATTGTTTGATAGCTCAGTTTTTGGTATATTAAACTATTTTCTTGCCTTTGATACTTCTGCACACTACTGTTCCATTCAGTTTGCCTATATCCTTTTCTATACTTCCTATTTTACTGTGTTACTGCAATTTTGTTTTATATCCCTTTTTCTGCCTAAGGCCAAAACCTGTAAACCCACACTCTTTCTCTCTTCTCTCTCCTTAGTACAGTTTGACATTAAAATGATGTATGTACTTTAAGTTCTGAAAAAGCAAAGCTGGAAAATGATTAAAAAAAATAGGAATATATTTGCTTGCATATGTGGTTTTAATCTGCATGTTACAGTATGGGAGCCTTGTATTTTGACCTCTTCCATACTTGACAGTTTACGTTGGTCTTTGGCTTTGAAAATGTAACTTGACTTGGTTATTTGCATATGCTGTTGTTTTTTGAAATATGCAGTGGATTTTGAATTATGCAGTGGATTTTGGCAAAAATGAATTTGTGCATATTTTTAACTTGCATTCATATTTATCAATAAAATTCATCCCTTTTTGTGAACCGGGAGAAATCCCGTGATTTGCAAAGAGGGTAAAAACTGATTCCAGCCATTTGCTTTTAATGATGAACACTAAATTAATCGTCTGCTTTTAATTATTTATTTCTGACTTTTTCTTTTAATTCTTTTGCAGGTAAAATCAAATGAGCATCAAAGAAGTATTGGATAGAAGATGAAGATTTAGAATCTTAGAAAAATTAAAATAGTTTTTATTTTACTTTAAACATTTTATATAATTGTCATTGTAAATATTTTGTAAATAATACAGTATTTAAACAACAATTGTAATAATTAGAATAAAGATGAATAAAATTCTATTATTTTACCAGTTGATTTTTTTCTTCTTTCCAATTATTTATTTTTATCATTTATAATTCTTTAAATTATATAATAACTGAAAATCAATTCCAATTATTTAAATTCAGAATAATAAATAATTAAATAAACATCATTTTAGCATTGATCGATTAATAAATTTAGCGTTTCAAAAATAAACAGCTCTTGACTTGAAAAAGTTATGAATTTAAAATCTGCTTTGAAAATTGATAAAAATAGGTCAAAACACTTGCAATGTAATGATGCAGATGGGAGATGGTATCTTAGGTCAAAATTTGGGGTACAACACATCCCTCCAAGGTATACCATCTGAAGTGACAAGTTCTCACAAGAAGACTTTTCGTTCATTAGAATTTTCAATGTGTAATTTTCTTTTAATTTGTTTGAACATTTATTCACATCAAACCTCGTTATTTCATTAATGCATTGCACATGTTTGTCTTGAATAAGTTCATTCGTATTCACTGTTCCAAAAATGCATTCTTATTTCCTTTTGTGATATTCAACTCTCGATTAAAAAAACTCTAAGCCTTAGAGGGAGGATGACAAAAATGATATCACAATCTCTATAGTATGCTTTTGAACAGACCCCGCTGACGATGTACAGGCGTTGTTTCAAATCCTAAACAGTGGAGTTATAAGGAAGATAATCCCTAGTCAAGCCCTTCGAGCCAAAGAAGTAGGAGTTTTTCTTTTCACACAAATTAAAACCCTTAATCATAACCTGGGGCAGGGTAGTTTTCTCAGTTAATCCAGAATCTGCCGCTTCGTACACAATAAATGGCATTGAAGACGTCCTTCCAAAACAAAAGATGGTGATGGTTCTGTATAATCGTCAAGACAGACAGTCATTATCTCTCGAAATAAAAGCCCATTAAGTCAAAACCTATGAAGGAGACTTAAGAGAAAAATTGGGGCATCCCGCTGACTGTAATCACAAAAGAAACAGTTCAGGCAAAAGAAGGGATAACGAAAAGAAAATAAAAGAGGTTACTACAAATCCTCGACAAAAAGAAGATTACAAAAATGAATGCCTTTTTAAAACAAAGATTCAATTTATGAATCATCACCAAGTATCAGAGCAAATATTCCAGACTCAATCGGGATCTAAGCGCACAATTACCTGAGCATAGGACTGAAGAACATCACGAAGAGCGGGTTGGGAACAAATAAAATTTGAGCCTTTATCCTTTATTTCTTGAACCGTGAACCAGGCCACGTTATAACCCTTAAAAATCCTAGCTGAAGCATGGGTTAGTTTGAGAGGATATTGTTACAAAGGTATTCTGACTCATGTAGGCTTTGTTACAAATCCTGAGTTGATATCACATTCTCGTAAATTTTGCTTTACTACACAAAACATATTTTCAAAAAAATTCAAGACAGACGTGAGTTTTGCATTCTTTAAATGACATTGTTTGCATATGACTAATTGTTTGACAGCAGAGAAATCCACGTAATGGATATTCAATGAACAAACATCCTCTCAATGGACAGAATCACCTCAGCGGGAAAGACACTTTAAAAAACAGGTCTTCCATAAGCAAGGGGCATGACATGATGTTTAAACACACCTGAGGAAGTCTCTCCAAAAGTGCCAAATAACCAGGGGCAGATCTCCATCTAAATCGCTTGGGGAATTACGCACGCATTCCAGCAACGAATCATGTGCCATCAAGAAAACATATTTGACAGTACTACAACACAACACTATGGACAATGACAACTCTCTACATCCTGAAAGCGTGAACATAGTCGGAAAATACTACGCATAATAAAGACCCGCTAGGTTGACATACCTAGGAAAAAATAAGGGCATCCCGACGAACCAAAAGGGTTCGGGCAAAAATTAGGGATAAAAATGAAAAAATTTGTACACCCGACAAGTCGAAAACCTGAAAAGACGGCTTGGGCAAAAAGGGTATCCCGGTAGACTGAAAACCCGAAAGGGCGGTCCAGGAAAAAGTTAGGGATTTAAAACGTACGACTATGTCCTGTCACCTGTCTATCAGTGGAAGACTTATACCTTGATCACCATTCATCAAGAGCACCAGAATTAAGAAACGGTTCAGATACGATCCAGATACGGATGTCATTCTGATACTCATTCAGATTCAGCTTTCAGATACAATTCAGATACGCTCCAGATACGGATGCCATTCTGATACTCATTCAGATTCAGCTTTCAGATACAGTTCAGATATGCTCCAGATACGGATGCCATTCTGATACTCATTCAGATTCAGCTTTCAGATACAGTTCAGATACACTCCAGATACGGATGCCATTCTGATACTCATTCAGATTCAACTTTCAGATACAGTTCAGATACGCTCCAGATGCGGATGCCATCTGATACTCATTCAGATACATGTTTCAAATACAGTTCAGATATGATCCAGATACGGATGCCATTTTGATACTCATTCAGATACATGTTTCAAAGTACAGTTCAGATACGCTCCAAATATGGATGCCATTCTGACACTTATCCAACACATGTTTCAATTACAGTTTAGATACGATCCAGAGACGGATGTCATTCTGACACTCATTCAACGCATGTTTCAAATACAATTCAGATACGATCCAGAGACAGATGTCATTCAGACACTCATTCGACACATGTTTCAAATACAGTTCAGATACGATCCAGAGACGGATTCATTCTGACACTCATTAAATACATGTTCAAGTACAATCACGACATAGATCCATCCACAAAATCTCTGCATGCACTTTTTCCAGCATGGTACAAGGGGCAGAGACAGTTGGAAGCAAAGTCGCTATCACATACAATCCAGTGATACCTATATTCCCCATAGAGTAAGGGCAACCAAAGTTCGATCTCCAGGTCCCCAAGCAGGAATCACTTCCCCAGCAGGTTCCTTCAGAAAGCTGATATCTGCATTCCCCAACCGAGCTTTACAATCATAAACAGTTTATAAATTTTTCTCCCGAGCAGAGTTTATTTCTCTAACAGCGGAAGCTCAATCTCCAACAGAGCTTTTCTCTCCAGTAATGGAAGTTCATCCCCAGCTGAGTTTATTTCTCCAATTCAGCAGACCTTCCAATAGAGTATCTCTCTTCCATACAGAGTCATTCTCCCGCAGGATTATTCTCCGACAGAGTCTCCTCCAGCAGAATATTCTCAAGCAGAATGGATGTAAATCCCCAGCTAATCATCTTCGGTCACTATCCCCAACGGAAATGAAGAACTCAACTCCTTATACTCTCCAGCAGCAGTCCAAGATTTATTTTCCCCAGCTAGAGAATATCACAAGAGCATTGCATATCCATACATCATGGCATGTGCATACATATTATACAGCACAATCTCATTTATTTTGAGAACATCATTACTCAATACATTCCATACATCATGATATTACATACAACTAACTCTTTACCCTTCAGGGAAAGATGCAATCAAGTTCTCACAAGTTCTCTCTGTCTCAGTCAAACCGACACCAAGGTTTCTATTCCAGTTGAAGATATTCCAACATTTTCTCTAGTTCGGTCAAACTGACACTAAGGTTTTTATTCTAGTTGAAGATGTTTTAAGACTTTCGTCTGGGTCAGCCGAATCGCCGCCAAGATTCCCCTGATTTATATGCCAGTCAAAGTTAATCCAACACCTCTCCCTGAATCAGTCAAATCAATACTAAGATTTCTCTCCCAGTTGAAGTTCTCACAAATTTTCTCTGGTTCAGTCAAACTGACACTAAGGTTTCTATTCTAGTTGAAGATGTTTTAAGACTTTCGTCTGGGTCAGCCGAATCTCCACCAAGATTCCCCTAATTTTTATGCCAATAAAAGTTAATCCGAGACCTCTCCCGGGATCAATCAAATGGATACTAAGATTTCTCTCCCAGTTGAAGTTCTCACAAGTTTTCCCTGGTTCAGTCAAATCGATACTAAGATTTCTATTCCAGTTCAAGCTATGAAGCCCGGAAATCAACTGGATAATATCTTGATT